>OX392538.1:0-1427000 GCA_947623455.1 Mimachlamys varia | reverse complement strand
TTGGAGTGTGACTCAGAACCTCTCACCCTGTTTTGTTGGAGTGTCACTAAGAAACTCTCACCCTGTTTTGTTGGAGTGTCACTAAGAAACTCTAACCCTGTTTTGTTGGAGTGTGACTAAGAAACTTTCACCCTGTTTTGTTGCAGTGTGACTAATAAACTAACCTGTTTTGTTGGAGTGTGACTAAGAAACTCTCACCCTGTTTTGTTGGAGTGTGACTAAGAAACTCTCACCCTGTTTTGTTGGAGTTTGACTTAGAAACTCTTACCCTGTTTTTTTGGAGTGTGACTAAGAAACTCTCACCCTGTTTTGTTGGAGTGTGACTTAGAAACTCTCACCCTGTTTTGTTGGAGTGTGACTAAGAAACTCTCACCCTGTTTTGTTGGAGTGTGACTAAGAAACTCTCACCCTGTTTTGTTGGAGTGTGACTCGGAACCTCTCACCCTGTTTTGTTGGAGCGTGACTAAAAAACTCTCACCCTGTTTTGTTGGAGTGTGACTAAGAACTCTCACCCTGTTTTGTTGGAGTGTGACTAAGAAACTCTCACCCTGTTTTGTTGGAGTTTGACTTAGAAACTCTCACCCTGTTTTGTTGGAGTATGACTAAGAAACTCTCGCCCTGTTTTCTTGGAGTGTCACTAAGAAACTCTCACCCTGTTTTGTTGGAGTGTGACTAAGAAACTCTCACTCTGTTTTGTTGGAGTGTGACTAAGAAACTCTCACCCTGTTTTGTTGGAGTGTGACTAAGAACTCTCACCCTGTTTTGTTGGAGTGTGACTAAGAAACTCTCACCCTGTTTTGTTGGAGTGTGACTAAGAAACTCACCCTGTTTTGTTGGAGTGTGACTAAGAAACTCTCACCCTGTTTTGTTGGACTGTGACGTGACTAAGAAACTATCACCCTGTTTTGTTGGAGTGTGACTAAGAAAACTCTCACCCTGTTTTGTTGGAGTGTGACTAAGAAACTCTCACCCTGTTTTGTTGGAGTGTGACTCAGAACCTCTCACCCTGTTTTGTTGGAGCGTGACTAAGAAACTCTCACCCTGTTTTGTTGGAGTGTTACTAAGAAACTCTCACCCTGTTTTGTTGGAGTGTGACTAATAAACTCACCCTGTTTTGTTGGAGTGTCACTAAGAAACTCTAACCCTGTTTTGTTGGAGTGTGACTAAGAAACTTTCACCCTGTTTTGTTGGAGTGTGACTAAGAAACTTTCACCCTGTTTTGTTGCAGTGTGACTAATAAACTAACCTGTTTTGTTGGAGTGTGACTAAGAAACTCTCACCCTGTTTTGTTGGAGTGTGACTAAGAAACTCTCACCCTGTTTTGTTGGAGTTTGACTTAGAAACTCTTACCCTGTTTTTTTGGAGTGTGACTAAGAAACTCTCACCCTGTTTTGTTGGAGTGTGACTTAGAAACTCTCACCCTGTTTTGTTGGAGTGTGACTAAGAAACTCTCACCCTGTTTTGTTGGAGTGTGACTAAGAAACTCTCACCCTGTTTTGTTGGAGTGTGACTCGGAACCTCTCACCCTGTTTTGTTGGAGCGTGACTAAGAAACTCTCACCCTGTTTTGTTGGAGTGTGACTAAGAACTCTCACCCTGTTTTGTTGGAGTGTGACTTAGAAACTCTCACCCTGTTTTGTTGGAGCATGACTTAGAAACTCTTACCCTGTTTTGTTGCAGTGTGACTAATAAACTCACCCTGTTTTGTTGGAGTGTCACTAAGAAACTCTAACCCTGTTTTGTTGGAGTGTGACTAAGAAACTTTCACCCTGTTTTGTTGGAGTGTGACTAAGAAACTCTCACCCTGTTTTGTTGGAGTGTGACTTAGAAACTCTCACCCTGTTTTGTTGGAGTGTGACTAAGAAACTCTGACCCTGTTTTGTTGGAGTGTGACTAAGAACTCTCACCCTGTTTTGTTGGAGTGTGACTTAGAGACTCTCATCCTGTTTTGTTGGAGCGTGACTTAGAAACTCTCACCCTGTTTTGTTGGAGTGTGACTAAGAAACTCTCACCCTGTTTTGTTGGAGTGTGACTAAAAAACTCACCCTGTTTTGTTGGAGTGTGACTAAGAAACTCTAACCCTGTTTTGTTGGAGTGTGACTAAGAAACTCTCACCCTGTTTTGTTGGAGTGTGACTAATAAACTCACCCTGTTTTGTTGGAGTGTGACTAAGAAACTCTCATCCTGTTTTGTTGGAGTGTGACTTAGAAACTCTCACCCTGTTTTGTTGGAGTGTGACTAAGAAACTCTCACCCTGTTTTGTTGGAGTGTGACTTAGAAACTCTCACCCTGTTTTGTTGGAGTGTGACTAAGAACTCTCACCCTGTTTTGTTGGAGTGTGACTAAGAACTCTCACCCTGTTTTGTTGGAGTGTGACTAAGAAACTCTCACTCTGTTTTGTTGGAGTGTGACTTAGAAACTCTCACCGTGTTTTGTTGGAGTGTGACTAAGAAACTCTCACCCTGTTTTGTTGGAGTGTGACTAAGAAACTCTCACCCTGTTTTGTTGGAGTTTGACTTAGAAACTCTCACCCTGTTTTGTTGGAGTGTGACTAAGAAACTCTTGCCCTGTTTTCCTGGAGTGTCACTAAGAAACTCTCACCCTGTTTTGTTGGAGTGTGACTAAGAAACTCTCACTCTGTTTTGTTGGAGTGTGACTAAGAAACTCTCACCCTGTTTTGTTGGAGTGTGACTAAGAACTCTCACCCTGTTTTGTTGGAGTGTGACTAAGAAACTCTCACCCTGTTTTGTTGGAGTGTGACTAAGAAACTCACCCTGTTTTGTTGGAGTGTGACTAAGAAACTCTCACCCTGTTTTGTTGGACTGTGACGTGACTAAGAAACTCTCACCCTGTTTTGTTGCAGTGTGACTAAGAAAACTCTCACCCTGTTTTGTTGGAGTGTGACTAAGAAACTCTCACCCTGTTTTGTTGGAGTGTGACTCAGAACCTCTCACCCTGTTTTGTTGGAGCGTGACTAAGAAACTCTCACCCTGTTTTGTTGGAGTGTTACTAAGAAACTCTCACCCTGTTTTGTTGGAGTGTGACTCAGAACCTCTCACCCTGTTTTGTTGGAGTGTGACTAAGAAACTCTCACCCTGTTTTGTTGGAGTGTCACTAAGAAACTCTAACTCTGTTTTGTTGGAGTGTGACTAAGAAACTTTCACCCTGTTTTGTTGCAGTGTGACTAATAAACTAACCTGTTTTGTTGGAGTGTGACTAAGAAACTCTCACCCTGTTTTGTTGGAGTGTGACTAAGAAACTCTCACCCTGTTTTGTTGGAGTTTGACTTAGAAACTCTTACCCTGTTTTTTTGGAGTGTGACTAAGAAACTCTCACCCTGTTTTGTTGGAGTGTGACTTAGAAACTCTCACCCTGTTTTGTTGGAGTGTGACTAAGAAACTCTCACCCTGTTTTGTTGGAGTGTGACTAAGAAACTCTCACCCTGTTTTGTTGGAGTGTGACTCGGAACCTCTCACCCTGTTTTGTTGGAGCGTGACTAAGAAACTCTCACCCTGTTTTGTTGGAGTGTGACTAAGAACTCTCACCCTGTTTTGTTGGAGTGTGACTTAGAAACTCTCACCCTGTTTTGTTGGAGCGTGACTTAGAAACTCTTACCCTGTTTTGTTGCAGTGTGACTAATAAACTCACCCTGTTTTGTTGGAGTGTCACTAAGAAACTCTAACCCTGTTTTGTTGGAGTGTGACTAAGAAACTTTCACCCTGTTTTGATGGAGTGTGACTAAGAAACTCTCACCCTGTTTTGTTGGAGTGTGACTTAGAAACTCTCACCCTGTTTTGTTGGAGTGTGACTAAGAAACTCTGACCCTGTTTTGTTGGAGTGTGACTAAGAACTCTCACCCTGTTTTGTTGGAGTGTGACTTAGAAACTCTCATCCTGTTTTGTTGGAGCGTGACTTAGAAACTCTCACCCTGTTTTGTTGGAGTGTGACTAAGAAACTCTCACCCTGTTTTGTTGGAGTGTGACTAAAAAACTCACCCTGTTTTGTTGGAGTGTGACTAAGAAACTCTAACCCTGTTTTGTTGGAGTGTGACTAAGAAACTCTCACCCTGTTTTGTTGGAGTGTGACTAATAAACTCACCCTGTTTTGTTGGAGTGTGACTAAGAAACTCTCATCCTGTTTTGTTGGAGTGTGACTTAGAAACTCTCACCCTGTTTTGTTGGAGTGTGACTAAGAAACTCTCACCCTGTTTTGTTGGAGTGTGACTTAGAAACTCTCACCCTGTTTTGTTGGAGTGTGACTAAGAACTCTCACCCTGTTTTGTTGGAGTGTGACTAAGAACTCTCACCCTGTTTTGTTGGAGTGTGACTAAGAAACTCTCACTCTGTTTTGTTGGAGTGTGACTTAGAAACTCTCACCGTGTTTTGTTGGAGTGTGACTAAGAAACTCTCACCCTGTTTTGTTGGAGTGTGACTAAGAAACTCTCACCCTGTTTTGTTGGAGTTTGACTTAGAAACTCTCACCCTGTTTTGTTGGAGTGTGACTAAGAAACTCTTGCCCTGTTTTCCTGGAGTGTCACTAAGAAACTCTCACCCTGTTTTGTTGGAGTGTGACTAAGAAACTCTCACTCTGTTTTGTTGGAGTGTGACTAAGAAACTCTCACCCTGTTTTGTTGGAGTGTGACTAAGAACTCTCACCCTGTTTTGTTGGAGTGTGACTAAGAAACTCTCACCCTGTTTTGTTGGAGTGTGACTAAGAAACTCACCCTGTTTTGTTGGAGTGTGACTAAGAAACTCTCACCCTGTTTTGTTGGACTGTGACGTGACTAAGAAACTCTCACCCTGTTTTGTTGCAGTGTGACTAAGAAAACTCTCACCCTGTTTTGTTGGAGTGTGACTAAGAAACTCTCACCCTGTTTTGTTGGAGTGTGACTCAGAACCTCTCACCCTGTTTTGTTGGAGCGTGACTAAGAAACTCTCACCCTGTTTTGTTGGAGTGTTACTAAGAAACTCTCACCCTGTTTTGTTGGAGTGTGACTCAGAACCTCTCACCCTGTTTTGTTGGAGTGTGACTAAGAAACTCTCACCCTGTTTTGTTGGAGTGTCACTAAGAAACTCTAACTCTGTTTTGTTGGAGTGTGACTAAGAAACTTTCACCCTGTTTTGTTGCAGTGTGACTAATAAACTAACCTGTTTTGTTGGAGTGTGACTAAGAAACTCTCACCCTGTTTTGTTGGAGTGTGACTAAGAAACTCTCACCCTGTTTTGTTGGAGTTTGACTTAGAAACTCTTACCCTGTTTTTTTGGAGTGTGACTAAGAAACTCTCACCCTGTTTTGTTGGAGTGTGACTTAGAAACTCTCACCCTGTTTTGTTGGAGTGTGACTAAGAAACTCTCACCCTGTTTTGTTGGAGTGTGACTAAGAAACTCTCACCCTGTTTTGTTGGAGTGTGACTCGGAACCTCTCACCCTGTTTTGTTGGAGCGTGACTAAGAAACTCTCACCCTGTTTTGTTGGAGTGTGACTAAGAACTCTCACCCTGTTTTGTTGGAGTGTGACTTAGAAACTCTCACCCTGTTTTTTTGGAGCGTGACTTAGAAACTCTCACCCTGTTTTGTTGGAGTGTGACTAATAAACTCACCCTGTTTTGTTGGAGTGTCACTAAGAAACTCTAACCCTGTTTTGTTGGAGTGTGACTAAGAAACTTTCACCCTGTTTTGTTGGAGTGTGACTAAGAAACTCTCACCCTGTTTTGTTGGAGTGTGACTTAGAAACTCTCACCCTGTTTTGTTGGAGTGTGACTAAGAACTCTCACCCTGTTTTGTTGGAGTGTGACTAAGAACTCTCACCCTGTTTTGTTGGAGTGTGACTAAGAAACTCTCACCCTGTTTTGTTGGAGTGTGACTAAGAAACTCTCACCCTGTTTTGTTGGAGTTTGACTTAGAAACTCTCACCCTGTTTTGTTGGAGTGTGACTAAGAAACTCTCGCCCTGTTTTCCTGGAGTGTCACTAAGAAACTCTCACCCTGTTTTGTTGGAGTGTGACTAAGAAACTCTCACTCTGTTTTGTTGGAGTGTGACTAAGAAACTCTCACCCTGTTTTGTTGGAGTGTGACTAAGAACTCTCACCCTGTTTTGTTGGAGTGTGACTAAGAAACTCTCACCCTGTTTTGTTGGAGTGTGACTAAGAAACTCACCCTGTTTTGTTGGAGTGTGACTAAGAAACTCTCACCCTGTTTTGTTGGACTGTGACGTGACTAAGAAACTCTCACCCTGTTTTGTTGCAGTGTGACTAAGAAAACTCTCACCCTGTTTTGTTGGAGTGTGACTAAGAAACTCTCACCCTGTTTTGTTGGAGTGTGACTCAGAACCTCTCACCCTGTTTTGTTGGAGCGTGACTAAGAAACTCTCACCCTGTTTTGTTGGAGTGTTACTAAGAAACTCTCACCCTGTTTTGTTGGAGTGTGACTCAGAACCTCTCACCCTGTTTTGTTGGAGTGTGACTAAGAAACTCTCACCCTGTTTTGTTGGAGTGTCACTAAGAAACTCTAACTCTGTTTTGTTGGAGTGTGACTAAGAAACTTTCACCCTGTTTTGTTGCAGTGTGACTAATAAACTAACCTGTTTTGTTGGAGTGTGACTAAGAAACTCTCACCCTGTTTTGTTGGAGTGTGACTAAGAAACTCTCACCCTGTTTTGTTGGAGTTTGACTTAGAAACTCTTACCCTGTTTTTTTGGAGTGTGACTAAGAAACTCTCACCCTGTTTTGTTGGAGTGTGACTTAGAAACTCTCACCCTGTTTTGTTGGAGTGACTAAGAAACTCTCACCCTGTTTTGTTGGAGTGTGACTAAGAAACTCTCACCCTGTTTTGTTGGAGTGTGACTCGGAACCTCTCACCCTGTTTTGTTGGAGCGTGACTAAGAAACTCTCACCCTGTTTTGTTGGAGTGTGACTAAGAACTCTCACCCTGTTTTGTTGGAGTGTGACTTAGAAACTCTCACCCTGTTTTGTTGGAGCGTGACTTAGAAACTCTCACCCTGTTTTGTTGGAGTGTGACTAATAAACTCACCCTGTTTTGTTGGAGTGTCACTAAGAAACTCTAACCCTGTTTTGTTGGAGTGTGACTAAGAAACTTTCACCCTGTTTTGTTGGAGTGTGACTAAGAAACTCTCACCCTGTTTTGTTGGAGTGTGACTTAGAAACTCTCACCCTGTTTTGTTGGAGTGTGACTAAGAACTCTCACCCTGTTTTGTCGGAGTGTGACTAAGAACTCTCACCCTGTTTTGTTGGAGTGTGACTAAGAAACTCTCACCCTGTTTTGTTGGAGTGTGACTAAGAAACTCTCACCCTGTTTTGTTGGAGTGTGACTCGGAACCTCTCACCCTGTTTTGTTGGAACGTGACTAAGAAACTCTCACCCTGTTTTGTTGGAGTGTGACTAAGAACTCTCACCCTGTTTTGTTGGAGTGTGACTTAGAAACTCTCACCCTGTTTTGTTGGAGCGTGACTTAGAAACTCTCACCCTGTTTTGTTGGAGTGTGACTAATAAACTCACCCTGTTTTGTTGGAGTGTCACTAAGAAACTCTAACCCTGTTTTGTTGGAGTGTGACTAAGAAACTTTCACCCTGTTTTGTTGGAGTGTGACTAAGAAACTCTCACCCTGTTTTGTTGGAGTGTGACTTAGAAACTCTCACCCTGTTTTGTTGGAGTGTGACTAAGAAACTCTGACCCTGTTTTGTTGGAGTGTGACTAAGAACTCTCACCCTGTTTTGTTGGAGTGTGACTTAGAAACTCTCATCCTGTTTTGTTGGAGCATGACTTAGAAACTCTCACCCTGTTTTGTTGGAGTGTGACTAAGAAACTCTCACCCTGTTTTGTTGGAGTGTGACTAAGAAACTCTCACCCTGTTTTGTTGGAGTGTGACTAAGAAACTCTGACCCTGTTTTGTTGGAGTGTGACTAAGAACTCTCACCCTGTTTTGTTGGAGTGTGACTTAGAAACTCTCATCCTGTTTTGTTGGAGCATGACTTAGAAACTCTCACCCTGTTTTGTTGGAGTGTGACTAAGAAACTCTCACCCTGTTTTGTTGGAGTGTTACTAAGAAACTCTCACCCTGTTTTGTTGGAGTGTGACTCAGAACCTCTCACCCTGTTTTGTTGGAGTGTGACTAAGAAACTCTCACCCTGTTTTGTTGGAGTGTCACTAAGAAACTCTAACTCTGTTTTGTTGGAGTGTGACTAAGAAACTTTCACCCTGTTTTGTTGCAGTGTGACTAATAAACTAACCTGTTTTGTTGGAGTGTGACTAAGAAACTCTCACCCTGTTTTGTTGGAGTGTGACTAAGAAACTCTCACCCTGTTTTGTTGGAGTTTGACTTAGAAACTCTTACCCTGTTTTTTTGGAGTGTGACTAAGAAACTCTCACCCTGTTTTGTTGGAGTGTGACTTAGAAACTCTCACCCTGTTTTGTTGGAGTGACTAAGAAACTCTCACCCTGTTTTGTTGGAGTGTGACTAAGAAACTCTCACCCTGTTTTGTTGGAGTGTGACTCGGAACCTCTCACCCTGTTTTGTTGGAGCGTGACTAAGAAACTCTCACCCTGTTTTGTTGGAGTGTGACTAAGAACTCTCACCCTGTTTTGTTGGAGTGTGACTTAGAAACTCTCACCCTGTTTTGTTGGAGCGTGACTTAGAAACTCTCACCCTGTTTTGTTGGAGTGTGACTAATAAACTCACCCTGTTTTGTTGGAGTGTCACTAAGAAACTCTAACCCTGTTTTGTTGGAGTGTGACTAAGAAACTTTCACCCTGTTTTGTTGGAGTGTGACTAAGAAACTCTCACCCTGTTTTGTTGGAGTGTGACTTAGAAACTCTCACCCTGTTTTGTTGAAGTGTGACTAAGAACTCTCACCCTGTTTTGTCGGAGTGTGACTAAGAACTCTCTCCCTGTTTTGTTGGAGTGTGACTAAGAAACTCTCACCCTGTTTTGTTGGAGTGTGACTAAGAAACTCTCACCCTGTTTTGTTGGAGTGTGACTCGGAACCTCTCACCCTGTTTTGTTGGAACGTGACTAAGAAACTCTCACCCTGTTTTGTTGGAGTGTGACTAAGAACTCTCACCCTGTTTTGTTGGAGTGTGACTTAGAAACTCTCACCCTGTTTTGTTGGAGCGTGACTTAGAAACTCTCACCCTGTTTTGTTGGAGTGTGACTAATAAACTCACCCTGTTTTGTTGGAGTGTCACTAAGAAACTCTAACCCTGTTTTGTTGGAGTGTGACTAAGAAACTTTCACCCTGTTTTGTTGGAGTGTGACTAAGAAACTCTCACCCTGTTTTGTTGGAGTGTGACTTAGAAACTCTCACCCTGTTTTGTTGGAGTGTGACTAAGAAACTCTGACCCTGTTTTGTTGGAGTGTGACTAAGAACTCTCACCCTGTTTTGTTGGAGTGTGACTTAGAAACTCTCATCCTGTTTTGTTGGAGCATGACTTAGAAACTCTCACCCTGTTTTGTTGGAGTGTGACTAAGAAACTCTCACCCTGTTTTGTTGCAGTGTGACTAAAAAACTCACCCTGTTTTGTTGGAGTGTGACTAAGAAACTCTAACCCTGTTTTGTTGGAGTGTGACTAAGAAACTCTCACCCTGTTTTGTTGGAGTGTGACTAATAAACTCACCCTGTTTTGTTGGAGTGTGACTAAGAAACTCTCATCCTGTTTTGTTGGAGTGTGACTTAGAAACTCTCACCCTGTTTTGTTGGAGTGTGACTAAGAAACTCTCACCCTGTTTTGTTGGAGTGTGACTTAGAAACTCTCACCCTGTTTTGTTGGAGTGTGACTAAGAACTCTCACCCTGTTTTGTTGGAGTGTGACTAAGAACTCTCACCCTGTTTTGTTGGAGTGTGACTAAGAAACTCTCACTCTGTTTTGTTGGAGTGTGACTTAGAAACTCTCACCGTGTTTTGTTGGAGTGTGACTAAGAAACTCTCACCCTGTTTTGTTGGAGTGTGACTAAGAAACTCTCACCCTGTTTTGTTGGAGTTTGACTTAGAAACTCTCACCCTGTTTTGTTGGAGTGTGACTAAGAAACTCTCGCCCTGTTTTCTTGGAGTGTCACTAAGAAACTCTCACCCTTTTTTGTTGGAGTGTGACTAAGAAACTCTCACTCTGTTTTGTTGGAGTGTGACTAAGAAACTCTCACCCTGTTTTGTTGGAGTGTGACTAAGAACTCTCACCCTGTTTTGTTGGAGTGTGACTAAGAAACTCTCACCCTGTTTTGTTGGAGTGTGACTAAGAAACTCACCCTGTTTTGTTGGAGTGTGACTAAGAAACTCTCACCCTGGTTTGTTGGACTGTGACGTGACTAAGAAACTCTCACCCTGTTTTGTTGGAGTGTGACTAAGAAAACTCTCACCCTGTTTTGTTGGAGTGTGACTAAGAAACTCTCACCCTGTTTTGTTGGAGTGTGACTCAGAACCTCTCACCCTGTTTTGTTGGAGCGTGACTAAGAAACTCTCACCCTGTTTTGTTGGAGTGTTACTAAGAAACTCTCACCCTGTTTTGTTGGAGTGTGACTCAGAACCTCTCACCCTGTTTTGTTGGAGTGTGACTAAGAAACTCTGACCCTGTTTTGTTGGAGTGTCACTAAGAAACTCTAACTCTGTTTTGTTGGAGTGTGACTAAGAAACTTTCACCCTGTTTTGTTGCAGTGTGACTAATAAACTAACCTGTTTTGTTGGAGTGTGACTAAGAAACT
This sequence comes from Mimachlamys varia, assembly GCA_947623455.1. Taxonomy (NCBI): domain Eukaryota; kingdom Metazoa; phylum Mollusca; class Bivalvia; order Pectinida; family Pectinidae; genus Mimachlamys; species Mimachlamys varia. The sequence goes on along the minus strand of OX392538.1, from coordinate 1,416,297 downwards.
CTCACCCTGTTTTGTTGGAGTGTGACTAAGAAACTCTCACCCTGTTTTGTTGGAGTTTGACTTAGAAACTCTTACCCTGTTTTTTTGGAGTGTGACTAAGAAACTCTCACCCTGTTTTGTTGGAGTGTGACTTAGAAACTCTCACCCTGTTTTGTTGGAGTGTGACTAAGAAACTCTAACTCTGTTTTGTTGGAGTGTGACTAAGAAACTTTCACCCTGTTTTGTTGCAGTGTGACTAATAAACTAACCTGTTTTGTTGGAGTGTGACTAAGAAACTCTCACCCTGTTTTGTTGGAGTGTGACTAAGAAACTCTCACCCTGTTTTGTTTGAGTTTGACTTAGAAACTCTTACCCTGTTTTTTTGGAGTGTGACTAAGAAACTCTCACCCTGTTTTGTTGGAGTGTGACTTAGAAACTCTCACCCTGTTTTGTTGGAGTGTGACTCGGAACCTCTCACCCTGTTTTGTTGGAGCGTGACTAAGAAACTCTCACCCTGTTTTGTTGGAGTGTGACTTAGAACTCTCACCCTGTTTTGTTGGAGTGTGACTTAGAAACTCTCACCCTGTTTTGTTGGAGCGTGACTTAGAAACTCTCACCCTGTTTTGTTGGAGTGTGACTAATAAACTCACCCTGTTTTGTTGGAGTGTCACTAAGAAACTCTAACCCTGTTTTGTTGGAGTGTGACTAAGAAACTTTCACCCTGTTTTGTTGGAGTGTGACTAAGAAACTCTCACCCTGTTTTGTTGGAGTGTGACTTAGAAACTCTCACCCTGTTTTGTTGGAGTGTGACTAAGAACTCTCACCCTGTTTTGTTGGAGTGTGACTAAGAACTCTCACCCTGTTTTGTTGGAGTGTGACTAAGAAACTCTCACCCTGTTTTGTTGGAGTGTGACTTAGAAACTCTCACCCTGTTTTGTTGGAGTGTCACTAAGAAACTCTCACCCTGTTTTGTTGGAGTGTGACTAAGAAACTCTCACCCTGTTTTGTTGGAGTTTGACTTAGAAACTCTCACCCTGTTTTGTTGGAGTGTGACTAAGAAACTCTCACCCTGTTTAGTTGGAGTGTGACTAAGAAACTCTCTCCATGTTTTGTTAGAGTGTGACTTAGAAACTCTCACCCTGTTTTGTTAGAGTGTGACTTAGAAACTCTCACCCTGTTTTCATTGTGCTGTATCTATAGAAAGATGATCAAATAAACATTTATTTTTTGTTACAAATATAATTTCTTACAAAAAGTTTATATATGTTAATATATTTACATATAACGCCTCTCTATAATATTCTGAACTGTAATGTTCGGTATGTTTGTTTGTTTTATAGTCTGTAGTATCTTATATAAGTAGCAGTGGTATATAATATGAGCTATAATGTTCTGTATATATATGGGTGTTTTATAGTCAAATCTGTCTCATCTTTATATAATTATCATTATACAATATAATTTATTTGTCTCTGTGAACAATGACATCTTATATACCCTACTACGTCCTTTCGACCGTTGGTTACACGTGAAGATGATCTAACACAAGTTATATACCCTACTACGTCATTTCGACCTTTGGTTACACGTGAAGATGATCTAACACAAGTTATATACCCTACTACGTCCTTTCGACCGTTGGTTACACGTGAAGATGATCTAACACAAGTAATATACCCTACTACGTCCTTTCGACCGTTGGTTACACGTGAAGATGATCTAACACAAGTTATATACCCTACTACGTCCTTTCGACCGTTGGTTACACGTGAAGATGATCTAACACAAGTTATATACCCTACTACGTCCTTTCGACCGTTGGTTACACGTGAAGATGATCTAACACAAGTTATATACCCTACTACGTCCTTTCGACCGTTGGTTACACGTGAAGATGATCTAACACAAGTTATATACCCTACTACGTCATTTCGACCGTTGGTTACACGTGAAGATGATCTAACACAAGTTATATACCCTACTACGTCCTTTCGACCGTTGGTTACACGTGAAGATGATCTAACACAAGTTATATACCCTACTACGTCCTTTCGACCGTTGGTTACACGTGAAGATGATCTAACACAAGTTATATACCCTACTACGTCCTTTCGACCGTTGGTTACACGTGAAGATGATCTAACACAAGTTATATACCCTACTACGTCCTTTCGACCGTTGGTTACACGTGAAGATGATCTAACACAAGTTATATACCCTACTACGTCCTTTCGACCGTTGGTTACACGTGAAGATGATCTAACACAAGTTATATACCATACATCGTCCTTTCGACCGTTGGTTACACGTGAAGATGATGTAACACAAGTTATATACCCTACTTCGTCCTTTCGACCGTTGGTACATGTGAAGATGATCTAACAAAAGTGTATATACTCTACTTCGTCCTTTCGATCGTTGGTTACACGTGAAGATGATCTAACACAAGTTATATACCCTACTACATCCTTTCGACCGTTGGTTACACGTGAAGATGATCTAACACAAGTTATATACCCTACTACGTCCTTTCGACCGTTGGTTACACGTGAAGATGATCTAACACAAGTTATATACCCTACTACGTCATTTCGACTGTTGGTTACACGTGAAGAAGATCTAACACAAGTTATATACCCTACTACGTCCTTTCGACGGTTGGTTACACGTGAACATGATCTAACACAAGTTATATACCCTACTACGTCCTTTCGACCGTTGGTTACACGTGAAGATGATCTAACACAAGTTATATACCCTACTACGTCCTTTCGACCGTTGGTTACACGTGAAGATGATCTAACACTAGTTATATACCCTACTTCGTCCTTTCGACCGTTGGTTACACGTGAAGATGATCTAACACAAGTTATATACCCTACTTCGTCCTTTCGACCGTTGGTTACACGTGAAGATGATCTAACACAAGTTATATACCCTACTACGTCCTTTCGACCGTTGGTTACACGTGAAGATGATCTAACACAAGTTATATACCCTACTACGTCCTTTCGACCGTTGGTTACACGTGAAGATGATCTAACACAAGTTATATACCCTACTACATCCTTTCGACCGTTGGTTACACGTGAAGATGATCTAACACAAGTTATATACCCTACATCGTCATTTCGACCGTTGGTTACACGTGAAGATGATCTAACAAGTTATATACCCTACTACGTCCTTTCGACCGTTGGTTACACGTGAAGATGATCTAACACAAGTTATATACCCTACTTCGTCCTTTCGACCGTTGGTTACACGTGAAGATGATCTAACACAAGTTATATACCCTACTTCGTCCTTTCGACCGTTGGTTACACGTGAAGATGATCTAACACAAGTTATATACCCTACTTCGTCCTTTCGACCGTTGGTTACACGTGAAGATGATCTAACACAAGTTATATACCCTACTACATCCTTTCGACCGTTGGTTACACGTGAAGATGATCTAACACAAGTTATATACCCTACTACGTCCTTACGACCGTTGGTTACACGTGAAGATGATCTAACACAAGTTATATACCCTACTTCGTCCTTTCGACCGTTGGTTACACGTAAAGATGATCTAACACAAGTTATATACCCTACTTCGTCCTTTCGACCGTTGGTTGCACGTGAAGATGATCTAACACAAGTTATATACCCTACTACATCCTTTCGACCGTTGGTTACACGTGAAGATGATGTAACACAAGTTATATACCCTACTTCGTCCTTTCGACCGTTGGTAACACGTGAAGATGATCTAACACAAGTTATATACCCTACTACATCCTTTCGACCGTTGGTTACACGTGAAGATGATCTAACACAAGTTATATACCCTACTACGTCCTTTCGACCGTTGGTTACACGTGAAGATGATCTAACACAAGTTATATACCCTACTACATCCTTTCGACCGTTGGTTACACGTGAAGATGATCTAACACAAGTTATATACCCTACTACGTCCTTTCGACCGTTGGTTACACGTGAAGATGATCTAACACTAGTTATATACCCTACTTCGTCCTTTCGACCGTTGGTTACACGTGAAGATGATCTAACACAAGTTATATACCCTACTTCGTCCTTTCGACCGTTGGTTACACGTGAAGATGATCTAACACAAGTTATATACCCTACTACATCCTTTCGACCGTTGGTTACACGTGAAGATGATCTAACACAAGTTATATACCCTACTACGTCCTTTCGACCGTTGGTTACACGTGAAGATGATCTAACACAAGTTATATACCCTACTACATCCTTTCGACCGTTGGTTACACGTGAAGATGATCTAACACAAGTTATATACCCTACATCGTCATTTCGACCGTTGGTTACACGTGAAGATGATCTAACAAGTTATATACCCTACTACGTCCTTTCGACCGTTGGTTACACGTGAAGATGATCTAACACAAGTTATATACCCTACTTCGTCCTTTCGACCGTTGGTTACACGTGAAGATGATCTAACACAAGTTATATACCCTACTTCGTCCTTTCGACCGTTGGTTACACGTGAAGATGATCTAACACAAGTTATATACCCTACGTCGTCCTTTCGACCGTTGGTTACACGTGAAGATGATCTAACACAAGTTATATACCCTACTACATCCTTTCGACCGTTGGTTACACGTGAAGATGATCTAACACAAGTTATATACCCAACTACGTCCTTACGACCGTTGGTTACACGTGAAGATGATCTAACACAAGTTATATACCCTACTTCGTCCTTTCGACCGTTGGTTACACGTGAAGATGATCTAACACAAGTTATATACCCTACTTCGTCCTTTCGACCGTTGGTTACACGTGAAGATGATCTAACACAAGTTATATACCCTACTACATCCTTTCGACCGTTGGTTACACGTGAAAATGATGTAACACAAGTTATATACCCTACTTCGTCCTTTCGACCGTTGGTAACACGTGAAGATGATCTAACACAAGTTATATACCCTACTTCATCCTTTCGACCGTTGGTTACACGTGAGGTTGATCTAACACAAGTTATATACCCTACTTCGTCCTTTCGACCGTTGGTTACACGTAAAGATGATCTAACACAAGTTATATACCCTACTACGTCCTTTCGACCGTTGGTTACACGTGAAGATGATCTAACACAAGTTATATACCCTACTACGTCCTTTCGACCATTGGTTACACGTGAAGATGATCTAACACAAGTTATATACCATACATCGTCCTTTCGACCGTTGGTTACACGTGAAGATGATCTAACACAAGTTATATACCCTACTTCGTCCTTTCGACCGTTGGTACATGTGAAGATGATCTAACACAAGTGTATTTACCCTACTTCGTCCTTTCGATCGTTGGTTACACGTGAAGATGATCTAACACAAGTTATATACCCTACTTCATCCTTTCGACCGTTGGTTACACGTGAGGTTGATCTAACACAAGTCATATACCCTACTACGTCCTTTCGACCGTTGGTTACACGTGAGGTTGATCTAACACAAGTTATATACCATACATCGTCCTTTCGACCGTTAGTTACACGTGAAGATGATCTAACACAAGTTATATACCCTACTTCGTCCTTTCGACCGTTGGTACATGTGAAGATGATCTAACACAAGTGTATATACCCTACTTCGTCCGTTCGACCGTTGGTTACACGTGAAGATGATCTAACACAAGTTATATACCCTACTTCATCCTTTCGACCGTTGGTTACACGTGAGGTTGATCTAACACAAGTTATATACCCTACTACGTCCTTTCGACCGTTGGTTACACGTGAAGATGATCTAACACAAGTTATATACCCTACTACGTCCTTTCGACCGTTGGTTACACGTGAAGATGATCTAACACAAGTTATATACCCTACTACGTCCTTTCGACCGTTGGTTACACGTGAAGATGATCTAACACAAGTTATATACCCTACTACGTCCTTTCGACCGTTGGTTACACGTGAAGATGATCTAACACAAGTTATATACCCTACTACGTCCTTTCGACCGTTGGTTACACGTGAAGATGATCTAACACAAGTTATATACCCTACTACATCCTTTCGACCGTTGGTTACACGTGAAGATGATCTAACACAAGTTATATACCCTACTTCGTCATTTCGACCGTTGGTTACACGTGAGGTTGATCTAACACAAGTTATATACCCTACTACGTCCTTTCGACCGTTGGTTACACGTGAAGATGATCTAACACAAGTTATATACCCTACTACGTCCTTTCGACCGTTGGTTACACGTGAAGATGATCTAACACAAGTTATATACCCTACTTCGTCCTTTCGACCGTTGGTTACACGTGAAGATGATCTAACACAAGTTATATACCCTACTACGTCATTTCGACCGTTGGTTACACGTGAAGATGATCTAACACAAGTTATATACCCGACTTCGTCCTTTCGACCGTTGGTACATGTGAAGATGATCTAACACAAGTGTATATACCCTACTTCGTCCTTTCGACCGTTGGTTACACGTGAAGATGATCTAACACAAGTTATATACCCTACTACATCCTTTCGACCGTTGGTTACACGTGAAGATGATCTAACACAAGTTATATACCCTACTACGTCCTTTCGACCGTTGGTTACACGTGAAGATGATCTAACACAAGTTATATACCCTACTACGTCCTTTCGACCGTTGGTTACACGTGAAGATGATCTAACACAAGTTATATAACCTACTACGTCCTTTCGACCGTTGGTTACACGTGAAGATGATCTAACACAAGTTATATACCCTACTACGTCCTTTCGACCGTTGGTTACACGTGAAGATGATCTAACACAAGTTATATACCATACATCGTCCTTTCGACCGTTAGTTACACGTGAAGATGATCTAACACAAGTTATATACCCTACTTCGTCCTTTCGACCGTTGGTACATGTGAAAATGATCTAACACAAGTGTATATACCCTACTACGTCCTTTCGACCATTGGTTACACGTGAAGATGATCTAACACAAGTTATATACCATACATCGTCCTTTCGACCGTTGGTTACACGTGAAGATGATCTAACACAAGTTATATACCCTACTTCGTCCTTTCGACCGTTGGTACATGTGAAGATGATCTAACACAAGTGTATTTACCCTACTTCGTCCTTTCGATCGTTGGTTACACGTGAAGATGATCTAACACAAGTTATATACCCTACTTCATCCTTTCGACCGTTGGTTACACGTGAGGTTGATCTAACACAAGTCATATACCCTACTACGTCCTTTCGACCGTTGGTTACACGTGAGGTTGATCTAACACAAGTTATATACCATACATCGTCCTTTCGACCGTTAGTTACACGTGAAGATGATCTAACACAAGTTATATACCCTACTTCGTCCTTTCGACCGTTGGTACATGTGAAGATGATCTAACACAAGTGTATATACCCTACTTCGTCCGTTCGACCGTTGGTTACACGTGAAGATGATCTAACACAAGTTATATACCCTACTTCATCCTTTCGACCGTTGGTTACACGTGAGGTTGATCTAACACAAGTTATATACCCTACTACGTCCTTTCGACCGTTGGTTACACGTGAAGATGATCTAACACAAGTTATATACCCTACTACGTCCTTTCGACCGTTGGTTACACGTGAAGATGATCTAACACAAGTTATATACCCTACTACGTCCTTTCGACCGTTGGTTACACGTGAAGATGATCTAACACAAGTTATATACCCTACTACGTCCTTTCGACCGTTGGTTACACGTGAAGATGATCTAACACAAGTTATATACCCTACTACGTCCTTTCGACCGTTGGTTACACGTGAAGATGATCTAACACAAGTTATATACCCTACTACATCCTTTCGACCGTTGGTTACACGTGAAGATGATCTAACACAAGTTATATACCCTACTTCGTCATTTCGACCGTTGGTTACACGTGAGGTTGATCTAACACAAGTTATATACCCTACTACGTCCTTTCGACCGTTGGTTACACGTGAAGATGATCTAACACAAGTTATATACCCTACTACGTCCTTTCGACCGTTGGTTACACGTGAAGATGATCTAACACAAGTTATATACCCTACTTCGTCCTTTCGACCGTTGGTTACACGTGAAGATGATCTAACACAAGTTATATACCCTACTACGTCATTTCGACCGTTGGTTACACGTGAAGATGATCTAACACAAGTTATATACCCGACTTCGTCCTTTCGACCGTTGGTACATGTGAAGATGATCTAACACAAGTGTATATACCCTACTTCGTCCTTTCGACCGTTGGTTACACGTGAAGATGATCTAACACAAGTTATATACCCTACTACATCCTTTCGACCGTTGGTTACACGTGAAGATGATCAAACACAAGTTATATACCCTACTACGTCCTTTCGACCGTTGGTTACACGTGAAGATGATCTAACACAAGTTATATACCCTACTACGTCCTTTCGACCGTTGGTTACACGTGAAGATGATCTAACACAAGTTATATAACCTACTACGTCCTTTCGACCGTTGGTTACACGTGAAGATGATCTAACACAAGTTATATACCCTACTACGTCCTTTCGACCGTTGGTTACACGTGAAGATGATCTAACACAAGTTATATACCATACATCGTCCTTTCGACCGTTAGTTACACGTGAAGATGATCTAACACAAGTTATATACCCTACTTCGTCCTTTCGACCGTTGGTACATGTGAAAATGATCTAACACAAGTGTATATACCCTACTTCGTCCGTTCGACCGTTGGTTACACGTGAAGATGATCTAACACAAGTTATATACCCTACTTCATCCTTTCGACCGTTGGTTACACGTGAGGTTGATCTAACACAAGTTATATACCCTACTACGTCCTTTCGACCGTTGGTTACACGTGAAGATGATCTAACACAAGTTATATATCCTACTACGTCCTTTCGACCGTTGGTTACACGTGAAGATGATCTAACACAAGTTATATACCCTACTACGTCCTTTCGACCGTTGGTTACACGTGAAGATGATCTAACACAAGTTATATACCCTACTACGTCCTTTCGACCGTTGGTTACACGTGAAGATGATCTAACACAAGTTATATACCCTACTACGTCCTTTCGACCGTTGGTTACACGTGAAGATGATCTAACACAAGTTATATACCCTACTACATCCTTTCGACCGTTGGTTACACGTGAAGATGATCTAACACAAGTTATATACCCTACTACGTCCTTTCGACCGTTGGTTACTTGTGAAGATGATCTAACACAAGTTATATACCCTACTACGTCCTTTCGACCGTTGGTTACACGTGAAGATGATCTAACACAAGTTATATAACCTACTACGTCCTTTCGACCGTTGGTTACACGTGAAGATGATCTAACACAAGTTATATACCCTACTACGTCCTTTCGACCGTTGGTTACACGTGAAGATGATCTAACACAAGTTATATACCATACATCGTCCTTTCGACCGTTAGTTACACGTGAAGATGATCTAACACAAGTTATATACCCTACTTCGTCCTTTCGACCGTTGGTACATGTGAAGATGATCTAACACAAGTGTATATACCCTACTTCGTCCGTTCGACCGTTGGTTACACGTGAAGATGATCTAACACAAGTTATATACCCTACTTCATCCTTTCGACCGTTGGTTACACGTGAGGTTGATCTAACACAAGTTATATACCCTACTACGTCCTTTCGACCGTTGGTTACACGTGAAGATGATCTAACACAAGTTATATACCCTACTACGTCCTTTCGACCGTTGGTTACACGTGAAGATGATCTAACACAAGTTATATACCCTACTACGTCCTTTCGACCGTTGGTTACACGTGAAGATGATCTAACACAAGTTATATACCCTACTACGTCCTTTCGACCGTTGGTTACACGTGAAGATGATCTAACACAAGTTATATACCCTACTACATCCTTTCGACCGTTGGTTACACGTGAAGATGATCTAACACAAGTTATATACCCTACTACGTCATTTCGACCGTTGGTTACACGTGAGGTTGATCTAACACAAGTTATATACCCTACTACGTCCTTTCGACCGTTGGTTACACGTGAAGATGATCTAACACAAGTTATATACCCTACTACGTCCTTTCGACCGTTAGTTACACGTGAAGATGATCTAACACAAGTTATATACCCTACTTCGTCCTTTCGACCGTTGGTTACACGTGAAGATGATCTAACACAAGTTATATACCCTACTACGTCATTTCGACCGTTGGTTACACGTGAAGATGATCTAACACAAGTTATATACCCGACTTCGTCCTTTCGACCGTTGGTACATGTGAAGATGATCTAACACAAGTGTATATACCCTACTTCGTTCTTTCGACCGTTGGTTACACGTGAAGATGATCTAACACAAGTTATATACCCTACTACATCCTTTCGACCGTTGGTTACACGTGAAGATGATCTAACACAAGTTATATACCCTACTACGTCCTTTCGACCGTTGGTTACACGTGAAGATGATCTAACACAAGTTATATACCCTACTACGTCCTTTCGACCGTTGGTTACACGTGAGGTTGATCTAACACAAGTTATATACCCTACTACGTCCTTTCGACCGTTGGTTACACGTGAAGATGATCTAACACAAGTTATATACCATACATCGTCCTTTCGACCGTTGGTTACACGTGAAGATGATCTAACACAAGTTATATACCCTACTTCGTCCTTTCGACCGTTGGTTACACGTGAAGATGATCTAACACAAGTTATATACCCTACTACATCCTTTCGACCGTTGGTTACACGTGAAGATGATCTAACACAAGTTATATACCCTACTACGTCCTTTCGACCGTTGGTTACACGTGAAGATGATCTAACACAAGTTATATACCCTTCTACGTCCTTTCGACCGTTGGTTACACGTGAAGATGACCTAACACAAGTTATATACCCTACTACATCCTTTCGACCGTTGGTTACACGTGAAGATGATCTAACACAAGTTATATACCCTACTACGTCCTTTCGACCGTTGGTTACACGTGAAGATGATCTAACACAAGTTATATACCCTACTACGTCCTTTCGACCGTTGGTTACACGTGAAGATGATCTAACACAAGTTATATACCCTACTTCGTCCTTTCGACCGTTGGTTACACGTGAAGATGATCTAACACAAGTTATATACCCTACTTCGTCCTTTCGACCGTTGGTTACACGTGAAGATGATCTAACACAAGTTATATACCCTACTACATCCTTTCGACCGTTGGTTACACGTGAAGATGATCTAACACAAGTTATATACCCTACTACGTCCTTTCGACCGTTGGTTACACGTGAAGATGATCTAACACAAGTTATATACCCTACTACGTCATTTCGACCGTTGGTTACACGTGAAGATGATCTAACACAAGTTATATACCCTACTACGTCCTTTCGACCGTTGGTTACACGTGAAGATGATCTAACACAAGTTATATACCCTACTACGTCCTTTCGACCGTTGGTTACACGTGAATATGATCTAACACAAGTTATATACCCTACTACGTCCTTTCGACCGTTGGTTACACGTGAAGATGATCTAACACAAGTTATATACCCTACTACGTCCTTTCGACCGTTGGTTACACGTGAAGATGATCTAACACAAGTTATATACCATACATCGTCCTTTCGATCGTTAGTTACACGTGAAGATGATCTAACACAAGTTATATACCCTACTTCGTACTTTCGACCGTTGGTACATGTGAAGATGATCTAACACAAGTGTATATACCCTTCTTCGTCCTTTCGACCGTTGGTTACACGTGAAGATGATCTAACACAAGTTATATACCCTACTACATCCTTTCGACCGTTGGTTACACGTGAGGTTGATCTAACACAAGTTATATACCCTACTACGTCCTTTCGACCGTTGGTTACACGTGAGGTTGATCTAACACAAGTTATATACCCTACTACGTCCTTTCGACCGTTGGTTACACGTGAAGATGATCTAACACAAGTTATATACCCTACTACGTCCTTTCGACCGTTGGTTACACGTGAATATGATCTAACACAAGTTATATACCCTACTACGTCCTTTCGACCGTTGGTTACACGTGAAGATGATCTAACACAAGTTATATACCCTACTACGTCCTTTCGACCGTTGGTTACACGTGAAGATGATCTAACACAAGTTATATACCCTACTACATCCTTTCGACCGTTGGTTACACGTGAAGATGATCTAACACAAGTTATATACCCTACTACGTCCTTTCGACCGTTGGTTACACGTGAGGGTTGATCTAACACAAGTTATATACCCTACTACGTCCTTTCGACCGTTTGTTACAGGTGAAGATGATCTAACACAAGTTATATACCCTACTACGTCCTTTCGACCGTTGGTTACACGTGAAGATGATCTAACACAAGTTATATACCCTACTTCGTCCTTTCGACCGTTGGTTACACGTGAAGATGATCTAACACAAGTTATATACCCTACTACATCCTTTCGACCGTTGGTTACACGTGAAGATGATCTAACACAAGTTATATACCCTACTACGTCCTTTCGACCGTTGGTTACACGTGAAGATGATCTAACACAAGTTATATACCCTACTACGTCATTTCGACCGTTGGTTACACGTGAAGATGATCTAACACAAGTTATATACCCTACTACGTCCTTTCGACCGTTGGTTACACGTGAAGATGATCTAACACAAGTTATATACCCTACTACGTCCTTTCGACCGTTGGTTACACGTGAATATGATCTAACACAAGTTATATACCCTACTACGTCCTTTCGACCGTTGGTTACACGTGAAGATGATCTAACACAAGTTATATACCCTACTTCGTCCTTTCGACCGTTGGTTACACGTGAAGATGATCTAACACAAGTTATATACCATACATCGTCCTTTCGATCGTTAGTTACACGTGAAGATGATCTAACACAAGTTATATACCCTACTTCGTACTTTCGACCGTTGGTACATGTGAAGATGATCTAACACAAGTGTATATACCCTACTTCGTCCTTTCGACCGTTGGTTACACGTGAAGATGATCTAACACAAGTTATATACCCTACTACATCCTTTCGACCGTTGGTTACACGTGAGGTTGATCTAACACAAGTTATATACCCTACTACGTCCTTTCGACCGTTGGTTACACGTGAGGTTGATCTAACACAAGTTATATACCCTACTACGTCCTTTCGACCGTTGGTTACACGTGAAGATGATCTAACACAAGTTATATACCCTACTACGTCCTTTCGACCGTTGGTTACACGTGAATATGATCTAACACAAGTTATATACCCTACTACGTCCTTTCGACCGTTGGTTACACGTGAAGATGATCTAACACAAGTTATATACCCTACTACGTCCTTTCGACCGTTGGTTACACGTGAAGATGATCTAACACAAGTTATATACCCTACTACATCCTTTCGACCGTTGGTTACACGTGAAGATGATCTAACACAAGTTATATACCCTACTACGTCCTTTCGACCGTTGGTTACACGTGAGGGTTGATCTAACACAAGTTATATACCCTACTACGTCCTTTCGACCGTTTGTTACAGGTGAAGATGATCTAACACAAGTTATATACCCTACTACGTCCTTTCGACCGTTGGTTACACGTGAAGATGATCTAACACAAGTTATATACCCTACTTCGTCCTTTCGACCGTTGGTTACACGTGAAGATGATCTAACACAAGTTATATACCCTACTACGTCCTTTCGACCGTTGGTTACACGTGAAGATGATCTAACACAAGTTATATACCATACATCGTCCTTTCGACCGTTAGTTACACGTGAAGATGATCTAACACAAGTTATATACCCTACTTCGTACTTTCGACCGTTGGTACATGTGAAGATGATCTAACACAAGTGTATATACCCTACTTCGTCCTTTCGACCGTTGGTTACACGTGAAGATGATCTAACACAAGTTATATACCCTACTACATCCTTTCGACCGTTGGTTACACGTGAGGTTGATCTAACACAAGTTATATACCCTACTACATCCTTTCGACCGTTGGTTACACGTGAAGATGATCTAACACAAGTTATATACCCTACTACGTCATTTCGACCGTTGGTTACACGTGAGGTTGATCAACACAAGTTATATACCCTACTACGTCCTTTCGACCGTTGGTTACACGTGAAGATGATCTAACACAAGTTATATACCCCACTACGTCCTTTCGACCGTTGGTTACACGTGAAGATGATCTAACACAAGTTATATACCCTACTTCGTCCTTTCGACCGTTGGTTACACGTGAAGATGATCTAACACAACTTATATACCCTACTACGTCCTTTCGACCGTTGGTTACACGTGAAGATGATCTAACACAAGTTATATACCCTACTACGTCCTTTCGACCGTTGGTTACACGTGAAGATGATCTAACACAAGTTATATACCCTACTACATCCTTTCGACCGTTGGTTACACGTGAAGATGATCTAACACAAGTTATATACCCTACTACGTCCTTTCGACCGTTGGTTACACGTGAGGGTTGATCTAACACAAGTTATATACCCTACTACGTCCTTTCGACCGTTTGTTACAGGTGAAGATGATCTAACACAAGTTATATACCCTACTACGTCCTTTCGACCGTTGGTTACACGTGAAGATGATCTAACACAAGTTATATACCCTACTTCGTCCTTTCGACCGTTGGTTACACGTGAAGATGATCTAACACAAGTTATATACCCTACTACATCCTTTCGACCGTTGGTTACACGTGAAGATGATCTAACACAAGTTATATACCCTACTACGTCCTTTCGACCGTTGGTTACACGTGAAGATGATCTAACACAAGTTATATACCCTACTACGTCCTTTCGACCGTTGGTTACACGTGAAGATGATCTAACACAAGTTATATACCCTACTACGTCATTTCGACCGTTGGTTACACGTGAAGATGATCTAACACAAGTTATATACCCTACTACGTCCTTTCGACCGTTGGTTACACGTGAAGATGATCTAACACAAGTTATATACCCTACTACGTCCTTTCGACCGTTGGTTACACGTGAATATGATCTAACACAAGTTATATACCCTACTACGTCCTTTCGACCGTTGGTTACACGTGAAGATGATCTAACACAAGTTATATACCCTACTTCGTCCTTTCGACCGTTGGTTACACGTGAAGATGATCTAACACAAGTTATATACCATACATCGTCCTTTCGATCGTTAGTTACACGTGAAGATGATCTAACACAAGTTATATACCCTACTTCGTACTTTCGACCGTTGGTACATGTGAAGATGATCTAACACAAGTGTATATACCCTACTTCGTCCTTTCGACCGTTGGTTACACGTGAAGATGATCTAACACAAGTTATATACCCTACTACATCCTTTCGACCGTTGGTTACACGTGAGGTTGATCTAACACAAGTTATATACCCTACTACGTCCTTTCGACCGTTGGTTACACGTGAGGTTGATCTAACACAAGTTATATACCCTACTACGTCCTTTCGACCGTTGGTTACACGTGAAGATGATCTAACACAAGTTATATACCCTACTACGTCCTTTCGACCGTTGGTTACACGTGAATATGATCTAACACAAGTTATATACCCTACTACGTCCTTTCGACCGTTGGTTACACGTGAAGATGATCTAACACAAGTTATATACCCTACTACGTCCTTTCGACCGTTGGTTACACGTGAAGATGATCTAACACAAGTTATATACCCTACTACATCCTTTCGACCGTTGGTTACACGTGAAGATGATCTAACACAAGTTATATACCCTACTACGTCCTTTCGACCGTTGGTTACACGTGAGGGTTGATCTAACACAAGTTATATACCCTACTACGTCCTTTCGACCGTTTGTTACAGGTGAAGATGATCTAACACAAGTTATATACCCTACTACGTCCTTTCGACCGTTGGTTACACGTGAAGATGATCTAACACAAGTTATATACCCTACTTCGTCCTTTCGACCGTTGGTTACACGTGAAGATGATCTAACACAAGTTATATACCCTACTACGTCCTTTCGACCGTTGGTTACACGTGAAGATGATCTAACACAAGTTATATACCATACATCGTCCTTTCGACCGTTAGTTACACGTGAAGATGATCTAACACAAGTTATATACCCTACTTCGTACTTTCGACCGTTGGTACATGTGAAGATGATCTAACACAAGTGTATATACCCTACTTCGTCCTTTCGACCGTTGGTTACACGTGAAGATGATCTAACACAAGTTATATACCCTACTACATCCTTTCGACCGTTGGTTACACGTGAGGTTGATCTAACACAAGTTATATACCCTACTACATCCTTTCGACCGTTGGTTACACGTGAAGATGATCTAACACAAGTTATATACCCTACTACGTCATTTCGACCGTTGGTTACACGTGAGGTTGATCAACACAAGTTATATACCCTACTACGTCCTTTCGACCGTTGGTTACACGTGAAGATGATCTAACACAAGTTATATACCCCACTACGTCCTTTCGACCGTTGGTTACACGTGAAGATGATCTAACACAAGTTATATACCCTACTTCGTCCTTTCGACCGTTGGTTACACGTGAAGATGATCTAACACAACTTATATACCCTACTACGTCCTTTCGACCGTTGGTTACACGTGAAGATGATCTAACACAAGTTATATACCCTACTACGTCCTTTCGACCGTTGGTTACACGTGAAGATGATCTAACACAAGTTATATACCCTACTACATCCTTTCGACCGTTGGTTACACGTGAAGATGATCTAACACAAGTTATATACCCTACTACGTCCTTTCGACCGTTGGTTACACGTGAGGGTTGATCTAACACAAGTTATATACCCTACTACGTCCTTTCGACCGTTTGTTACAGGTGAAGATGATCTAACACAAGTTATATACCCTACTACGTCCTTTCGACCGTTGGTTACACGTGAAGATGATCTAACACAAGTTATATACCCTACTTCGTCCTTTCGACCGTTGGTTACACGTGAAGATGATCTAACACAAGTTATATACCCTACTACATCCTTTCGACCGTTGGTTACACGTGAAGATGATCTAACACAAGTTATATACCCTACTACGTCCTTTCGACCGTTGGTTACACGTGAAGATGATCTAACACAAGTTATATACCCTACTACGTCATTTCGACCGTTGGTTACACGTGAAGATGATCTAACACAAGTTATATACCCTACTACGTCCTTTCGACCGTTGGTTACACGTGAAGATGATCTAACACAAGTTATATACCCTACTACGTCCTTTCGACCGTTGGTTACACGTGAATATGATCTAACACAAGTTATATACCCTACTACGTCCTTTCGACCGTTGGTTACACGTGAAGATGATCTAACACAAGTTATATACCCTACTACGTCCTTTCGACCGTTGGTTACACGTGAAGATGATCTAACACAAGTTATATACCATACATCGTCCTTTCGATCGTTAGTTACACGTGAAGATGATCTAACACAAGTTATATACCCTACTTCGTACTTTCGACCGTTGGTACATGTGAAGATGATCTAACACAAGTGTATATACCCTACTTCGTCCTTTCGACCGTTGGTTACACGTGAAGATGATCTAACACAAGTTATATACCCTACTACATCCTTTCGACCGTTGGTTACACGTGAGGTTGATCTAACACAAGTTATATACCCTACTACATCCTTTCGACCGTTGGTTACACGTGAAGATGATCTAACACAAGTTATATACCCTACTACGTCATTTCGACCGTTGGTTACACGTGAGGTTGATCAACACAAGTTATATACCCTACTACGTCCTTTCGACCGTTGGTTACACGTGAAGATGATCTAACACAAGTTATATACCCCACTACGTCCTTTCGACCGTTGGTTACACGTGAAGATGATCTAACACAAGTTATATACCCTACTTCGTCCTTTCGACCGTTGGTTACACGTGAAGATGATCTAACACAACTTATATACCCTACTACGTCCTTTCGACCGTTGGTTACACGTGAAGATGATCTAACACAAGTTATATACCCTACTACGTCCTTTCGACCGTTGGTTACACGTGAAGATGATCTAACACAAGTTATATACCATACATCGTCCTTTCGACCGTTAGTTACACGTGAAGATGATCTAACACAAGTTATATACCCTACTTCGTCCTTTCGACCGTTGGTACATGTGAAGATGATCTAACACAAGTGTATATACCCTACTTCGTCCTTTCGACCGTTGGTTACACGTGAAGATGATCTAACACAAGTTATATACCCTACTATATCCTTTCGACCGTTGGTTACACGTGAAGATGATCTAACACAAGTTATATACCCTACTACGTCCTTTCGACCGTTGGTTACACGTGAAGATGATCTAACACAAGTTATATACCCTACTACATCCTTTCGACCGTTGGTTACACGTGAAGATGATCTAACACAAGTTATATACCCTACTACGTCCTTTCGACCGTTGGTTACACGTGAGGGTTGATCTAACACAAGTTATATACCCTACTACGTCCTTTCGACCGTTTGTTACAGGTGAAGATGATCTAACACAAGTTATATACCCTACTACGTCCTTTCGACCGTTGGTTACACGTGAAGATGATCTAACACAAGTTATATACCCTACTTCGTCCTTTCGACCGTTGGTTACACGTGAAGATGATCTAACACAAGTTATATACCCTACTACATCCTTTCGACCGTTGGTTACACGTGAAGATGATCTAACACAAGTTATATACCCTACTACGTCCTTTCGACCGTTGGTTACACGTGAAGATGATCTAACACAAGTTATATACCCTACTACGTCATTTCGACCGTTGGTTACACGTGAAGATGATCTAACACAAGTTATATACCCTACTACGTCCTTTCGACCGTTGGTTACACGTGAAGATGATCTAACACAAGTTATATACCCTACTACGTCCTTTCGACCGTTGGTTACACGTGAATATGATCTAACACAAGTTATATACCCTACTACGTCCTTTCGACCGTTGGTTACACGTGAAGATGATCTAACACAAGTTATATACCCTACTACGTCCTTTCGACCGTTGGTTACACGTGAAGATGATCTAACACAAGTTATATACCATACATCGTCCTTTCGATCGTTAGTTACACGTGAAGATGATCTAACACAAGTTATATACCCTACTTCGTACTTTCGACCGTTGGTACATGTGAAGATGATCTAACACAAGTGTATATACCCTACTTCGTCCTTTCGACCGTTGGTTACACGTGAAGATGATCTAACACAAGTTATATACCCTACTACATCCTTTCGACCGTTGGTTACACGTGAGGTTGATCTAACACAAGTTATATACCCTACTACGTCCTTTCGACCGTTGGTTACACGTGAGGTTGATCTAACACAAGTTATATACCCTACTACGTCCTTTCGACCGTTGGTTACACGTGAAGATGATCTAACACAAGTTATATACCCTACTACGTCCTTTCGACCGTTGGTTACACGTGAATATGATCTAACACAAGTTATATACCCTACTACGTCCTTTCGACCGTTGGTTACACGTGAAGATGATCTAACACAAGTTATATACCCTACTACGTCCTTTCGACCGTTGGTTACACGTGAAGATGATCTAACACAAGTTATATACCCTACTACATCCTTTCGACCGTTGGTTACACGTGAAGATGATCTAACACAAGTTATATACCCTACAACGTCCTTTCGACCGTTGGTTACACGTGAGGGTTGATCTAACACAAGTTATATACCCTACTACGTCCTTTCGACCGTTTGTTACAGGTGAAGATGATCTAACACAAGTTATATACCCTACTACGTCCTTTCGACCGTTGGTTACACGTGAAGATGATCTAACACAAGTTATATACCCTACTTCGTCCTTTCGACCGTTGGTTACACGTGAAGATGATCTAACACAAGTTATATACCCTACTACGTCCTTTCGACCGTTGGTTACACGTGAAGATGATCTAACACAAGTTATATACCATACATCGTCCTTTCGACCGTTAGTTACACGTGAAGATGATCTAACACAAGTTATATACCCTACTTCGTCCTTTCGACCGTTGGTACATGTGAAGATGATCTAACACAAGTGTATATACCCTACTTCGTCCTTTCGACCGTTGGTTACACGTGAAGATGATCTAACACAAGTTATATACCATACATCGTCCTTTCGATCGTTAGTTACACGTGAAGATGATCTAACACAAGTTATATACCCTACTTCGTACTTTCGACCGTTGGTACATGTGAAGATGATCTAACACAAGTGTATATACCCTACTTCGTCCTTTCGACCGTTGGTTACACGTGAAGATGATCTAACACAAGTTATATACCCTACTACATCCTTTCGACCGTTGGTTACACGTGAGGTTGATCTAACACAAGTTATATACCCTACTACGTCCTTTCGACCGTTGGTTACACGTGAGGTTGATCTAACACAAGTTATATACCCTACTACGTCCTTTCGACCGTTGGTTACACGTGAAGATGATCTAACACAAGTTATATACCCTACTACGTCCTTTCGACCGTTGGTTACACGTGAATATGATCTAACACAAGTTATATACCCTACTACGTCCTTTCGACCGTTGGTTACACGTGAAGATGATCTAACACAAGTTATATACCCTACTACGTCCTTTCGACCGTTGGTTACACGTGAAGATGATCTAACACAAGTTATATACCCTACTACATCCTTTCGACCGTTGGTTACACGTGAAGATGATCTAACACAAGTTATATACCCTACAACGTCCTTTCGACCGTTGGTTACACGTGAGGGTTGATCTAACACAAGTTATATACCCTACTACGTCCTTTCGACCGTTTGTTACAGGTGAAGATGATCTAACACAAGTTATATACCCTACTACGTCCTTTCGACCGTTGGTTACACGTGAAGATGATCTAACACAAGTTATATACCCTACTTCGTCCTTTCGACCGTTGGTTACACGTGAAGATGATCTAACACAAGTTATATACCCTACTACGTCCTTTCGACCGTTGGTTACACGTGAAGATGATCTAACACAAGTTATATACCATACATCGTCCTTTCGACCGTTAGTTACACGTGAAGATGATCTAACACAAGTTATATACCCTACTTCGTCCTTTCGACCGTTGGTACATGTGAAGATGATCTAACACAAGTGTATATACCCTACTTCGTCCTTTCGACCGTTGGTTACACGTGAAGATGATCTAACACAAGTTATATACCCTACTACATCCTTTCGACCGTTGGTTACACGTGAAGATGATCTAACACAAGTTATATACCCTACTACGTCCTTTCGACCGTTGGTTACACGTGAGGTTGATCTAACACAAGTTATATACCCTACTACGTCCTTTCGACCGTTGGTTACACGTGAAGATGATCTAACACAAGTTATATACCCTACTTCGTCCTTTCGACCGTTGGTTACACGTGAAGATGATCTAACACAAGTTATATACCCTACTACATCCTTTCGACCGTTGGTTACACGTGAAGATGATCTAACACAAGTTATATACCCTACTACGTCCTTTCGACCGTTGGTTACACGTGAAGATGATCTAACACAAGTTATATACCCTACTACGTCATTTCGACCGTTGGTTACACGTGAAGATGATCTAACACAAGTTATATACCCTACTACGTCCTTTCGACCGTTGGTTACACGTGAAGATGATCTAACACAAGTTATATACCCTACTACGTCCTTTCGACCGTTGGTTACACGTGAAGATGATCTAACACAAGTTATATACCCTACTACGTCCTTTCGACCGTTGGTTACACGTGAAGATGATCTAACACAAGTTATATACCCTACTACGTCCTTTCGACCGTTGGTTACACGTGAAGATGATCTAACACAAGTTATATACCATACATCGTCCTTTCGATCGTTAGTTACACGTGAAGATGATCTAACACAAGTTATATACCCTACTTCGTACTTTCGACCGTTGGTACATGTGAAGATGATCTAACACAAGTGTATATACCCTACTTCGTCCTTTCGACCGTTGGTTACACGTGAAGATGATCTAACACAAGTTATATACCCTACTACATCCTTTCGACCGTTGGTTACACGTGAGGTTGATCTAACACAAGTTATATACCCTACTACATCCTTTCGACCGTTGGTTACACGTGAAGATGATCTAACACAAGTTATATACCCTACTACGTCATTTCGACCGTTGGTTACACGTGAGGTTGATCAACACAAGTTATATACCCTACTACGTCCTTTCGACCGTTGGTTACACGTGAAGATGATCTAACACAAGTTATATACCCCACTACGTCCTTTCGACCGTTGGTTACACGTGAAGATGATCTAACACAAGTTATATACCCTACTTCGTCCTTTCGACCGTTGGTTACACGTGAAGATGATCTAACACAACTTATATACCCTACTACGTCCTTTCGACCGTTGGTTACACGTGAAGATGATCTAACACAAGTTATATACCCTACTACGTCCTTTCGACCGTTGGTTACACGTGAAGATGATCTAACACAAGTTATATACCATACATCGTCCTTTCGACCGTTAGTTACACGTGAAGATGATCTAACACAAGTTATATACCCTACTTCGTCCTTTCGACCGTTGGTACATGTGAAGATGATCTAACACAAGTGTATATACCCTACTTCGTCCTTTCGACCGTTGGTTACACGTGAAGATGATCTAACACAAGTTATATACCCTACTACATCCTTTCGACCGTTGGTTACACGTGAAGATGATCTAACACAAGTTATATACCCTACTACGTCCTTTCGACCGTTGGTTACACGTGAGGTTGATCTAACACAAGTTATATACCCTACTACGTCCTTTCGACCGTTGGTTACACGTGAAAATGATCTAACACAAGTTATATACCATACATCGTCCTTTCGACCGTTGGTTACACGTGAAGATGATCTAACACAAGTTATATACCCTACTACGTCCTTTCGACCGTTGGTTACACGTGAAGATGATCTAACACAAGTTATATACCATACTTCATCCTTTCGACCGTTGGTTACACGTGAAGATGATCTAACACAAGTTATATACCCTACTACGTCATTTCGACCGTTGGTTACACGTGAGGTTGATCTAACACAAGTTATATACCCTACTACATCCTTTCGACCGTTGGTTACACGTGAAGATGATCTAACACAAGTTATATACCCTACTACGTCATTTCGACCGTTGGTTACACGTGAGGTTGATCAACACAAGTTATATACCCTACTACGTCCTTTCGACCGTTGGTTACACGTGAAGATGATCTAACACAAGTTATATACCCCACTACGTCCTTTCGACCGTTGGTTACACGTGAAGATGATCTAACACAAGTTATATACCCTACTTCGTCCTTTCGACCGTTGGTTACACGTGAAGATGATCTAACACAACTTATATACCCTACTTCGTCCTTTCGACCGTTGGTTACACGTGAAGATGATCTAACACAAGTTATATACCCTACTACGTCCTTTCGACCGTTGGTTACACGTGAAGATGATCTAACACAAGTTATATACCATACATCGTCCTTTCGACCGTTAGTTACACGTGAAGATGATCTAACACAAGTTATATACCCTACTTCGTCCTTTCGACCGTTGGTACATGTGAAGATGATCTAACACAAGTGTATATACCCTACTTCGTCCTTTCGACCGTTGGTTACACGTGAAGATGATCTAACACAAGTTATATACCCTACTACATCCTTTCGACCGTTGGTTACACGTGAAGATGATCTAACACAAGTTATATACCCTACTACGTCCTTTCGACCGTTGGTTACACGTGAGGTTGATCTAACACAAGTTATATACCCTACTACGTCCTTTCGACCGTTGGTTACACGTGAAGATGATCTAACACAAGTTATATACCATACATCGTCCTTTCGACCGTTGGTTACACGTGAAGATGATCTAACACAAGTTATATACCCTACTACGTCCTTTCGACCGTTGGTTACACGTGAAGATGATCTAACACAAGTTATATACCCTACTTCATCCTTTCGACCGTTGGTTACACGTGAAGATGATCTAACACAAGTTATATACCCTACTACGTCATTTCGACCGTTGGTTACACGTGAGGTTGATCTAACACAAGTTATATACCCTACTACATCCTTTCGACCGTTGGTTACACGTGAAGATGATCTAACACAAGTTATATACCCTACTACGTCCTTTCGACCGTTGGTTACACGTGAAGATGATCTAACACAAGTTATATACCCTACTACATCCTTTCGACCGTTGGTTACACGTGAAGATGATCTAACACAAGTTATATACCCTACTACGTCCTTTCGACCGTTGGTTACACGTGAGGGTTGATCTAACACAAGTTATATACCCTACTACGTCCTTTCGACCGTTTGTTACAGGTGAAGATGATCTAACACAAGTGTATATACCCTACTACGTCCTTTCGACCGTTGGTTACACGTGAAGATGATCTAACACAAGTTATATACCCTACTTCGTCCTTTCGACCGTTGGTTACACGTGAAGATGATCTAACACAAGTTATATACCCTACTACGTCCTTTCGACCGTTGGTTACACGTGAAGATGATCTAACACAAGTTATATACCATACATCGTCCTTTCGACCGTTGGTTACACGTGAAGATGATCTAACACAAGTTATATACCCTACTTCGTCCTTTCGACCGTTGGTACATGTTAAGATGATCTAACACAAGTGTATATACCCTACTTCGTCCTTTCGACCGTTGGTTACACGTGAAGATGATCTAACACAAGTTATATACCCTACTACATCCTTTCGACCGTTGGTTACACGTGAAGATGATCTAACACAAGTTATATACCCTACTACGTCCTTTCGACCGTTGGTTACACGTGAGGTTGATCTAACACAAGTTATATACCATACTACGTCCTTTCGACCGTTGGTTACACGTGAAGATGATCTAACACAAGTTATATACCCTACTTCGTCCTTTCGACCGTTGGTTACACGTGAAGATGATCTAACACAAGTTATATACCCTACTACATCCTTTCGACCGTTGGTTACACGTGAAGATGATCTAACACAAGTTATATACCCTACTACGTCCTTTCGACCGTTGGTTACACGTGAAGATGATCTAACACAAGTTATATACCCTACTACGTCCTTTCGACCGTTGGTTACACGTGAAGATGATCTAACACAAGTTATATACCCTACTACGTCCTTTCGACCGTTGGTTACACGTGAATATGATCTAACACAAGTTATATACCCTACTACGTCCTTTCGACCGTTGGTTACACGTGAAGATGATCTAACACAAGTTATATACCCTACTACGTCCTTTCGACCGTTGGTTACACGTGAAGATGATCTAACACAAGTTATATACCATACATCGTCCTTTCGATCGTTAGTTACACGTGAAGATGATCTAACACAAGTTATATACCCTACTTCGTACTTTCGACCGTTGGTACATGTGAAGATGATCTAACACAAGTGTATATACCCTACTTCGTCCTTTCGACCGTTGGTTACACGTGAAGATGATCTAACACAAGTTATATACCCTACTACATCCTTTCGACCGTTGGTTACACGTGAGGTTGATCTAACACAAGTTATATACCCTACTACATCCTTTCGACCGTTGGTTACACGTGAAGATGATCTAACACAAGTTATATACCCTACTACGTCATTTCGACCGTTGGTTACACGTGAGGTTGATCAACACAAGTTATATACCCTACTACGTCCTTTCGACCGTTGGTTACACGTGAAGATGATCTAACACAAGTTATATACCCCACTACGTCCTTTCGACCGTTGGTTACACGTGAAGATGATCTAACACAAGTTATATACCCTACTTCGTCCTTTCGACCGTTGGTTACACGTGAAGATGATCTAACACAAGTTATATACCCTACTACGTCATTTCGACCGTTGGTTACACGTGAGGTTGATCTAACACAAGTTATATACCCTACTACATCCTTTCGACCGTTGGTTACACGTGAAGATGATCTAACACAAGTTATATACCCTACTACGTCCTTTCGACCGTTGGTTACACGTGAAGATGATCTAACACAAGTTATATACCCTACTACATCCTTTCGACCGTTGGTTACACGTGAAGATGATCTAACACAAGTTATATACCCTACTACGTCCTTTCGACCGTTGGTTACACGTGAGGGTTGATCTAACACAAGTTATATACCCTACTACGTCCTTTCGACCGTTTGTTACAGGTGAAGATGATCTAACACAAGTTATATACCCTACTACGTCCTTTCGACCGTTGGTTACACGTGAAGATGATCTAACACAAGTTATATACCCTACTTCGTCCTTTCGACCGTTGGTTACACGTGAAGATGATCTAACACAAGTTATATACCCTACTACGTCCTTTCGACCGTTGGTTACACGTGAAGATGATCTAACACAAGTTATATACCATACATCGTCCTTTCGACCGTTGGTTACACGTGAAGATGATCTAACACAAGTTATATACCCTACTTCGTCCTTTCGACCGTTGGTACATGTGAAGATGATCTAACACAAGTGTATATACCCTACTTCGTCCTTTCGACCGTTGGTTACACGTGAAGATGATCTAACACAAGTTATATACCCTACTACATCCTTTCGACCGTTGGTTACACGTGAAGATGATCTAACACAAGTTATATACCCTACTACGTCCTTTCGACCGTTGGTTACACGTGAGGTTGATCTAACACAAGTTATATACCCTACTACGTCCTTTCGACCGTTGGTTACACGTGAAGATGATCTAACACAAGTTATATACCCTACTTCGTCCTTTCGACCGTTGGTTACACGTGAAGATGATCTAACACAAGTTATATACCCTACTACATCCTTTCGACCGTTGGTTACACGTGAAGATGATCTAACACAAGTTATATACCCTACTACGTCCTTTCGACCGTTGGTTACACGTGAAGATGATCTAACACAAGTTATATACCCTACTACGTCATTTCGACCGTTGGTTACACGTGAAGATGATCTAACACAAGTTATATACCCTACTACGTCCTTTCGACCGTTGGTTACACGTGAAGATGATCTAACACAAGTTATATACCCTACTACGTCCTTTCGACCGTTGGTTACACGTGAAGATGATCTAACACAAGTTATATACCCTACTACGTCCTTTCGACCGTTGGTTACACGTGAAGATGATCTAACACAAGTTATATACCCTACTACGTCCTTTCGACCGTTGGTTACACGTGAAGATGATCTAACACAAGTTATATACCATACATCGTCCTTTCGATCGTTAGTTACACGTGAAGATGATCTAACACAAGTTATATACCCTACTTCGTACTTTCGACCGTTGGTACATGTGAAGATGATCTAACACAAGTGTATATACCCTACTTCGTCCTTTCGACCGTTGGTTACACGTGAAGATGATCTAACACAAGTTATATACCCTACTACATCCTTTCGACCGTTGGTTACACGTGAGGTTGATCTAACACAAGTTATATACCCTACTACATCCTTTCGACCGTTGGTTACACGTGAAGATGATCTAACACAAGTTATATACCCTACTACGTCATTTCGACCGTTGGTTACACGTGAGGTTGATCAACACAAGTTATATACCCTACTACGTCCTTTCGACCGTTGGTTACACGTGAAGATGATCTAACACAAGTTATATACCCCACTACGTCCTTTCGACCGTTGGTTACACGTGAAGATGATCTAACACAAGTTATATACCCTACTTCGTCCTTTCGACCGTTGGTTACACGTGAAGATGATCTAACACAACTTATATACCCTACTACGTCCTTTCGACCGTTGGTTACACGTGAAGATGATCTAACACAAGTTATATACCCTACTACGTCCTTTCGACCGTTGGTTACACGTGAAGATGATCTAACACAAGTTATATACCATACATCGTCCTTTCGACCGTTAGTTACACGTGAAGATGATCTAACACAAGTTATATACCCTACTTCGTC
Source organism: Mimachlamys varia (assembly GCA_947623455.1). Lineage (NCBI taxonomy): Eukaryota > Metazoa > Mollusca > Bivalvia > Pectinida > Pectinidae > Mimachlamys > Mimachlamys varia. The sequence continues at coordinate 1,388,050 of OX392538.1, read as the reverse complement.
CTTTCGACCGTTGGTACATGTGAAGATGATCTAACACAAGTGTATATACCCTACTTCGTCCTTTCGACCGTTGGTTACACGTGAAGATGATCTAACACAAGTTATATACCCTACTACATCCTTTCGACCGTTGGTTACACGTGAAGATGATCTAACACAAGTTATATACCCTACTACGTCCTTTCGACCGTTGGTTACACGTGAGGTTGATCTAACACAAGTTATATACCCTACTACGTCCTTTCGACCGTTGGTTACACGTGAAGATGATCTAACACAAGTTATATACCCTACTTCGTCCTTTCGACCGTTGGTTACACGTGAAGATGATCTAACACAAGTTATATACCCTACTACATCCTTTCGACCGTTGGTTACACGTGAAGATGATCTAACACAAGTTATATACCCTACTACGTCCTTTCGACCGTTGGTTACACGTGAAGATGATCTAACACAAGTTATATACCCTACTACGTCATTTCGACCGTTGGTTACACGTGAAGATGATCTAACACAAGTTATATACCCTACTACGTCCTTTCGACCGTTGGTTACACGTGAAGATGATCTAACACAAGTTATATACCCTACTACGTCCTTTCGACCGTTGGTTACACGTGAAGATGATCTAACACAAGTTATATACCCTACTACGTCCTTTCGACCGTTGGTTACACGTGAAGATGATCTAACACAAGTTATATACCCTACTACGTCCTTTCGACCGTTGGTACATGTGAAGATGATCTAACACAAGTGTATATACCCTACTTCGTCCTTTCGACCGTTGGTTACACGTGAAGATGATCTAACACAAGTTATATACCATACATCGTCCTTTCGATCGTTAGTTACACGTGAAGATGATCTAACACAAGTTATATACCCTACTTCGTACTTTCGACCGTTGGTACATGTGAAGATGATCTAACACAAGTGTATATACCCTACTTCGTCCTTTCGACCGTTGGTTACACGTGAAGATGATCTAACACAAGTTATATACCCTACTACATCCTTTCGACCGTTGGTTACACGTGAGGTTGATCTAACACAAGTTATATACCCTACTACGTCCTTTCGACCGTTGGTTACACGTGAGGTTGATCTAACACAAGTTATATACCCTACTACGTCCTTTCGACCGTTGGTTACACGTGAAGATGATCTAACACAAGTTATATACCCTACTACGTCCTTTCGACCGTTGGTTACACGTGAATATGATCTAACACAAGTTATATACCCTACTACGTCCTTTCGACCGTTGGTTACACGTGAAGATGATCTAACACAAGTTATATACCCTACTACGTCCTTTCGACCGTTGGTTACACGTGAAGATGATCTAACACAAGTTATATACCCTACTACATCCTTTCGACCGTTGGTTACACGTGAAGATGATCTAACACAAGTTATATACCCTACAACGTCCTTTCGACCGTTGGTTACACGTGAGGGTTGATCTAACACAAGTTATATACCCTACTACGTCCTTTCGACCGTTTGTTACAGGTGAAGATGATCTAACACAAGTTATATACCCTACTACGTCCTTTCGACCGTTGGTTACACGTGAAGATGATCTAACACAAGTTATATACCCTACTTCGTCCTTTCGACCGTTGGTTACACGTGAAGATGATCTAACACAAGTTATATACCCTACTACGTCCTTTCGACCGTTGGTTACACGTGAAGATGATCTAACACAAGTTATATACCATACATCGTCCTTTCGACCGTTAGTTACACGTGAAGATGATCTAACACAAGTTATATACCCTACTTCGTCCTTTCGACCGTTGGTACATGTGAAGATGATCTAACACAAGTGTATATACCCTACTTCGTCCTTTCGACCGTTGGTTACACGTGAAGATGATCTAACACAAGTTATATACCCTACTACATCCTTTCGACCGTTGGTTACACGTGAAGATGATCTAACACAAGTTATATACCCTACTACGTCCTTTCGACCGTTGGTTACACGTGAGGTTGATCTAACACAAGTTATATACCCTACTACGTCCTTTCGACCGTTGGTTACACGTGAAGATGATCTAACACAAGTTATATACCCTACTTCGTCCTTTCGACCGTTGGTTACACGTGAAGATGATCTAACACAAGTTATATACCCTACTACATCCTTTCGACCGTTGGTTACACGTGAAGATGATCTAACACAAGTTATATACCCTACTACGTCCTTTCGACCGTTGGTTACACGTGAAGATGATCTAACACAAGTTATATACCCTACTACGTCATTTCGACCGTTGGTTACACGTGAAGATGATCTAACACAAGTTATATACCCTACTACGTCCTTTCGACCGTTGGTTACACGTGAAGATGATCTAACACAAGTTATATACCCTACTACGTCCTTTCGACCGTTGGTTACACGTGAAGATGATCTAACACAAGTTATATATCCTACTACGTCCTTTCGACCGTTGGTTACACGTGAAGATGATCTAACACAAGTTATATACCCTACTACGTCCTTTCGACCGTTGGTTACACGTGAAGATGATCTAACACAAGTTATATACCATACATCGTCCTTTCGATCGTTAGTTACACGTGAAGATGATCTAACACAAGTTATATACCCTACTTCGTACTTTCGACCGTTGGTACACGTGAAGATGATCTAACACAAGTGTATATACCCTACTTCGTCCTTTCGACCGTTGGTTACACGTGAAGATGATCTAACACAAGTTATATACCCTACTACATCCTTTCGACCGTTGGTTACACGTGAGGTTGATCTAACACAAGTTATATACCCTACTACATCCTTTCGACCGTTGGTTACACGTGAAGATGATCTAACACAAGTTATATACCCTACTACGTCATTTCGACCGTTGGTTACACGTGAGGTTGATCAACACAAGTTATATACCCTACTACGTCCTTTCGACCGTTGGTTACACGTGAAGATGATCTAACACAACTTATATACCCCACTACGTCCTTTCGACCGTTGGTTACACGTGAAGATGATCTAACACAAGTTATATACCCTACTTCGTCCTTTCGACCGTTGGTTACACGTGAAGATGATCTAACACAACTTATATACCCTACTACGTCCTTTCGACCGTTGGTTACACGTGAAGATGATCTAACACAAGTTATATACCCTACTACGTCCTTTCGACCGTTGGTTACACGTGAAGATGATCTAACACAAGTTATATACCATACATCGTCCTTTCGACCGTTAGTTACACGTGAAGATGATCTAACACAAGTTATATACCCTACTTCGTCCTTTCGACCGTTGGTACATGTGAAGATGATCTAACACAAGTGTATATACCCTACTTCGTCCTTTCGACCGTTGGTTACACGTGAAGATGATCTAACACAAGTTATATACCCTACTACATCCTTTCGACCGTTGGTTACACGTGAAGATGATCTAACACAAGTTATATACCCTACTACGTCCTTTCGACCGTTGGTTACACGTGAGGTTGATCTAACACAAGTTATATACCCTACTACGTCCTTTCGACCGTTGGTTACACGTGAAAATGATCTAACACAAGTTATATACCATACATCGTCCTTTCGACCGTTGGTTACACGTGAAGATGATCTAACACAAGTTATATACCCTACTACGTCCTTTCGACCGTTGGTTACACGTGAAGATGATCTAACACAAGTTATATACCCTACTTCATCCTTTCGACCGTTGGTTACACGTGAAGATGATCTAACACAAGTTATATACCCTACTACGTCATTTCGACCGTTGGTTACACGTGAGGTTGATCTAACACAAGTTATATACCCTACTACATCCTTTCGACCGTTGGTTACACGTGAAGATGATCTAACACAAGTTATATACCCTACTACGTCATTTCGACCGTTGGTTACACGTGAGGTTGATCAACACAAGTTATATACCCTACTACGTCCTTTCGACCGTTGGTTACACGTGAAGATGATCTAACACAAGTTATATACCCCACTACGTCCTTTCGACCGTTGGTTACACGTGAAGATGATCTAACACAAGTTATATACCCTACTTCGTCCTTTCGACCGTTGGTTACACGTGAAGATGATCTAACACAACTTATATACCCTACTACGTCCTTTCGACCGTTGGTTACACGTGAAGATGATCTAACACAAGTTATATACCCTACTACGTCCTTTCGACCGTTGGTTACACGTGAAGATGATCTAACACAAGTTATATACCATACATCGTCCTTTCGACCGTTAGTTACACGTGAAGATGATCTAACACAAGTTATATACCCTACTTCGTCCTTTCGACCGTTGGTACATGTGAAGATGATCTAACACAAGTGTATATACCCTACTTCGTCCTTTCGACCGTTGGTTACACGTGAAGATGATCTAACACAAGTTATATACCCTACTACATCCTTTCGACCGTTGGTTACACGTGAGGGTTGATCTAACACAAGTTATATACCCTACTACGTCCTTTCGACCGTTGGTTACACGTGAGGTTGATCTAACACAAGTTATATACCCTACTACGTCCTTTCGACCGTTGGTTACACGTGAAGATGATCTAACACAAGTTATATACCATACATCGTCCTTTCGACCGTTGGTTACACGTGAAGATGATCTAACACAACTTATATACCCTACTACGTCCTTTCGACCGTTGGTTACACGTGAAGATGATCTAACACAAGTTATATACCCTACTCCGTCCTTTCACGTGAAGATGATCTAACACAAGTGTATATATCATTGATTTTATTGCACTCGTTTAATAAAATCAATATTTTACATGACCACGAGTGTAATATTCTATTCATTTGGTATTATATGGTTTGAGAAACTATTTTCTATTACTGTCCTTCATAACGGGATGCTTTCACTACTGTGATAACAGCGTGAAAATGCAATACAATTGAATTATATATGTCACAAAATTGTTTCTGTAGTAACAAGACTAAGTTTCATAGTTGTAGTACATGAACGTGATCTACATGTATATCGTTTCTATTTCATCCCAATTAGTGGCGGATCCAGGAGGGTGTCACTGGGCGCACGTGACACCCCCTGTCATTGACCAGGATTTTATTTAGTAGTGAAATATAAGACCACATTGATCTTGTTACACCCCCAGCACTGTTCAGTGTACATGTGCACACTGAATCCATTTGCGCACATTTTTACTTGGACTTATCAATTTCTTCAGTGGTAATTGTTCATTCTATGTATTACTCTGTCCAAGCCACACACCCTGCCACCCAATTCCAAAAGGTTTATAAATTCTGTGTTGACTATATAATTGACACTAATTGATATCTCCAACCCAGCATCAATTAATTTATGTCTCCACCCCAGCATCAAGTATATGTATATGCCTCTGATATTGTATTTGAACAAATTTATTTGTTAAAACAACATGATGTGGTTAAGATTGCATTTGCCGCAAACTTAACTTAAAATATGAAATGGTGACACCCCCCTGAAAAATTTCCAGATCCGCCTCTGCCAATATTGCACGACCTGTGCTACAGTATATAATAAATATTTATATATTCACTTAAATTCTCTTTATTAACGAACTTCGGCCCACATGGTGTAACGAAGGAAATACAATCACAAAGAGGTAGAGTGGCCAAAAGACAGATACATGGACATGTATATACCGGGTATATCTAAACATAGATTACAGTCACATGAACAGTGCGTGTGACCTGTAATATATGACCTGGAAGTAAGCTGGATTGACTATCACAAAATCAGTAAACAATGTGCTATTTTATATCGACGTGTTATAATGAATCGACCACTCTCGATATCCTCACCTAGGCTCTCTAAACCCCACGATATTCAGGATGGTAATCAGCAGCTTGAAGCGCTGTCCTTCAAACGAGATTTACTTCCGTGCATTGAAATGGACCATTTCCTTCCTTCCAGCAAATAATTGTCGCGTATATTTATCGCACACGACTTGAAATCCGTCACAGATGTCGGATGTGTTTTTATGTTACGACAAAGTGTTACTACGTTTGATGTTTTAAACAAGTGTAACTGAGCTTTATTTAAAATCTAAGTCGAGTCAATTAAAAAGCCCTAGGTGACTCCAAAGTAAGCGGATACGTTTTATTTCTAACGAACGATCAATCTATTAAAATTGTTGTATCATATTTACTGTAACGGTTTAACTAAACTTGTAGTGCTATTATCGGTATATGTTATCGGTTAAAGATGTAATATCAACGGTAGTTTTCCAAATAACACTGTATCCCAACAAATGGATATTTATAGGATACGAATTACTTAAAAATGTATAAAGGGCAAAGAAGGAATTTAACAGAGTAGACAAACTGGTGCTGTCATATTTTCGGATCAATCCGCTCTTTATCAAGATACAAAGAAACACAAAATGATTACATTACATGAAAACAATAACAATTATAAGAAAGAAAGGTTGTGGTTATTTTAAAACAATAAGCCCTTCGGCTAGTGTTAAGTCGAAGGCATAATTTAGAAAGACCGTATCATCGTCCACCGAGTACACCGTGATTGTGCAATCACTCTTTCCACAGTAGTATGGTGTCCTTTCAATCGGTAGTCAGATGACCGTTAAGGCCATTGGGCTCTTGATTAATTCTATTTTCAATCCACCTATGTCGTCAATGTATGAATCTCTTTCATTAAACACTGTGTTTATATATTATATCTGGTATATATTAAGAATCTGTACGGCGATTCCAAATGTTTCTGTAGTCATATGAGAGTCTACTTTAACTTTATGCAATCCATATATTAAAATAAATAAATGTTTTAAACATTCCTTCGTGTTCCTTGTCAGTAATATATTTAATTTGTTGTGCTGATTCCAAGTGATGCCATTGCCATCTTATTGACTCGGTTCTCGTTTTGAGGACTTTATGTTTACTTGCATGTGACCAAGATTTATATGGGGGCTGTCGTCGAGAACGCTTACTCTTCTGGAACACCTGGTCTTATTATGTCCCCCAAACGAAGTGGGGGGACATATTGTTTTTGCTCGGTTTCTTATTATTATTATTATTATTATTATTACAAGCTTTACCGAACATAATCTTACAGTGTACGTGAATGAAGAATGTATTTTCGTACAAGTATCAGCTGTACATTTTTGTTTCCCGAAAGCACTGTCAACTCATGATCAACCACACTTCGTCCGTCAAACCATGCTCTTCGTTTTCTTTAATTGTGTCGTATTTCTTTTTGTTTGTCAGATGCATCTGTTCCGATCTTCCAATAGTCTCTTTCAGCTTCTTTCTTGTCTAGTCTTAGCTTGTGACTCTGTTTTCGTCAGCCAATATTTGTTTTTTAGCGGCCACCTGACATTTGCGCTTCCCGTTCTATTTTTATACGAGAAATCACGTGATTTTTTTCGAATCATGTGACCACTATCCTGCTCCCGGCTCCGTGCCGATTCGCAAGAAAACATAAGAAATGTTTTTTTAACATAGAAAACGATCATAAAAATATAATTATGGTACTGATGTGCTAAGTAATAAATCTTGATATTACATAAATATGTTATTGTTTGATAATATAAACTGTTAAGGTTAAAAAAATTATAGAAAATTTTTCATGTCGTACCATGTTGAGATTCCTATAATTAGTCGAATGGCGGCGGCGAAATTGAGCAGACGAGCACCACATTTAGCGGAAAATGCCGTTTTAAGGTACTTTCCGGTTAATTGACACAACTGAAACATTGATTTTTCTTCTTAAAATAACATTTGCCTTCAGAAAATGTATTTCATTTAGAAATTGGTCCAAACACGAGCTAATTATTATTATTATGTAAGATTATGTTTTAATTATTATTATTATTATTATTCTTGTTTCTTCCACTTTCTTCCGCCGCGGAGGTTTCCGACCGTTTTCTCAAAAACTACTGGACGGATCTTCACGAAACTTCACACACATACTCATTAGGGGCGGGGTGTGTGAAAACAGGTTGTTTTTTCGCGACCGGAAGTCCAAGATGGCCGCCAGAGCTAATTTCCGGTTTTCAAAATTCAGTCTCCGATTTCAGTAAAAATTGGTACATGGGTGTTTTAAGGGATGCTGAATAACATGGTAACATTTTTGTAAAGTTTGGTTGCCACCGAAACGAAAATGGAGGCCTCTGATTGGTCGAAATTTATATATTGTCCGATTTCAATGAAATTTAATATATATGTGTAGTATTACACCAACAACATTGTCGTCACATGCGTTTCATGATTCGTCAACATGGCCGCTATTTCCTGGCTTCTGATTGGTCGAAATTTATATATTGTCCGATTTCAATGAAATTTAATATATATGTGTAGTATTACACCAACAACATTGTCGTAACCTCCGTTTCGTGATTCGTCAACATGGCCGCTATTTCCTGGCTTCTGATTGGTCGAAATTTATATATTGTCCGATTTCAATGAAATTTATATATATAACTGTAGTAGGACACCACGGACATTGTCGTAACCTCCGTTTCGTGATTCGTCAACATGGCCGCTATTTCCTGGCTTCTGATTGGTCGAAATTTATATATTGTCCGATTTCAATGAAATTTATATATATAACTGTAGTAGGACACCACGGACATTGTCGTAACCTCCGTTTCCTAATTCGTCAACATGACCGCTGATATATGGGGTGTCAGCTATATTTCCATTGTGAGTTCATTGGGCTCATCAGTTCCGACCAAAGGGGTAGTTTGGGGGACATCTGTAATGGTACCCCATTACAATTAGCACTTGTTCTCCTGTACTTTTACAAATGTCTTCATGTAAGTCTGTCGTCGTGCGTCGCGTATCGTTAACTTTCAAATTTTCAACTTCGTCTAATTAACCACTGTATGGATTTCAACCTTTGTCAGGGATCATCGCTGTGAGTTCTTGCTTTTGCTTTCTAAGAGGTCTTGGTTGGTAATTTTGTTTGGCCAGTATATTTTGTGGATCTTTCTTAGGGAGCTGTTGTGGAATGCCTGTACTTTCTGTAGGTCAGTTACCAAGACACGCCAGGTCCAGTAAGCTTATGCCATGGCGCGGCGTCCGTCCGTCCGTCCATCAATATTTGTTTCAAATCTGTACTTGTCAAAATTTCCTGATTGGATTTTAATCAAATTTTTTTCCGAAACATCCTTGGGGAAAAAAGAGAACAAATGTATGCATAAATAGTGACTCTGACCCCTAAGGGGCTAGAATGGCGGGGCCCAATAGGGGAAATAGAGGTAATTCCTTAAATCGCTACTTGTCATAAAGTTTTGAATGTATTTTAACTAAATGTGGTGAGAAACATCCTTTGGGAAAAGGGTACAGATTTTGCATAAATGATGACTCTGACCCCCAAGGGGCCAGAAGGGCGTGCCCAATAGTGAAAATAGATCTTTCCTTAAATTGCTACTTGTCACAAAATTATTATTGGATTTTGACCCAATTTAGTCAGAAACAACCATGGGGGAAGGGGAACAGATTTCGCATAATTGGTGACTCTGACCCTTAAGGGGCCAGCGGGGAGGGACCAAATCGGGAAAATAGAGGTAATAATTTTAAATCGTTACTAGTCATAAAATAATGAATGCATTTGAACAAAATATGGTCACAAACATCCTGGAGTGAAAGGGAACAGATTTTGCATAAATTGTGATTGTGACCCCCAGGGGCAAGAGGGGTGGGGTCCAATAGGGGAAATAGAGGTAAATCGATTTTAAATCCTCTACTTGTCATAAAGTACTGAATGGATCTTAACCCCATTTTGTCAGAAACATCCTTAGGGGAAGGGGAAGAGATTTTGCACAAATGGTGATTCTGACCCTCCTGGGGCCCTAAAGGGGAAATAGACAATAAACTTTTTAACAATGCATGTCATAAGATACTGAGTGGATCTGAACCCCATTTCGTCAGAAACATCCTTTGGGGAAGTGGAACATTTTTTTCCATAAATGGTGACTCTGACTCCCCGGGGACCTGAAGAACGGCCCCAATGGGGGTAATAGAGGAAAAGTCTTTAAAATCGCTACTAGTTATCAAGTACCGAATGGATTTGAATTAAATCTGGTGAGAAACATCCTTTGATGGAGGGAAACAGATTTTGTATAAATGGTGCCTCTTGCCGCCCTTGGTTGAGTTGAGATCCCCACCCCAAAACTGTATAGACAATTGCTGGGTATAAAGAGATGATCATAATCACACCCTTGCAGACTTCCCACCCCAAACAATATAGTTGCTGGGCATAAAGAGACAAACCTTATCATGATATAAGCATTGCTCTCAGGGTCTAGTCAAAGCCTTGGGACCTTTGATTTCAGAGTTGAACATTTGAGATAAATGTACCCACCCATTAACCAAACGTTGATGTATACAGATTTGCTTCAATGATTGGTCTTTGGGTCTGTCCCTGGGATGTTTTTTTACCAGGTGGGCTATACATACCCTATGTGCCTCTTGTTCGCTCACCTATCCGAGGGGCAAGTGAGCATATGCTCCCGATAGATCCAGATATGTATAGCCCCAAAACCGAGATGTATAGACCCTAGATATGTAAAGCCCCATATATGTATAGACCCAGGTATGTATAGCCTCTAGATATGTATAGCCCCAGATATGTATAGCCTCTAGAGATGTATAGCCCCATATATGTATAGCCCCTAGAGATGTATAACCCTTAGAGATGTATAGCCCCTAGAGATGTTTAACCCCTAGAGATGTATAGCCCTAGAGATGTATAGCCCCTAGAGATGTATAGCCCTAGAGATGTACAGCCCCATATATGTATAGCCCCAGGTATGTATAGCCCCTAGATATGTATAGCCCCAGATATGTATAGCCCCAGATATGTATAGCCCTAGAGATGTATAGCCCTAGAGATGTACAGCCCCATATATGTATAGCCCCAGGTATGTATAGCCCCTAGATATGTATAGCCCCTAGAGATGTATAGCCCCTAGAGATGTATAGCTCTAGAGATGTATAGCCCCTAGAGATGTATAGCCCTAGAGATGTATAGCCCTAGAGATGTACAGCCCCAGGTACGTATAGCCCAATATATGTATAGCCCCTAGAGATGTATAACCCCTAGAGATGTATAGCCCCAGATATGTATAGCCCCTAGAGATGAATAGCCCCTAGAGATGTATAACCCCTAGATATGTATAGCCCCTAGAGATATATAGCCCTGGAGATGTATAGCCCCTAGAGATGTATAGCCCCTAGAGATGTATAACCCCTAGAGATGTATAACCCCAGATATGTATAGCCCCTAGAGATGTATAGCCCTGGAGATGTATAGCCCCTAGATATGTATAGCCCCTAGAGATGAATAGCCCCTAGAGATGTATAACCCCAGATATGTATAGCCCCTAGAGATGTATAGCCCTGGAGATGTATAGACCCTAGAGATGTATAACCCCTAGATATGTATAGACCCTAGAGATGTATAACCCCTAGAGATGTATAGCCCTAGACTATGTATATAACTTGGGTATGTATAGATAAATGATTTCATTCGATAAGCTCAGTTATACAGAATATTGGTTTGTGTGTATAAAAAGAAGGACCTAAGGATTCATCTTAGACGTAACAACTACGTATCGCTCAAGACCGGTTATGCAAGGGTGAACATTCGTCGCTGGGTTATGCCTGATGACGTCAAAAGGGAGTTGAAGGCCACACGTTCAGGTGTTGCATTGTCGTTCTTTCAATGGGAAAAAACTGAAAGAATGTATGTGTATCATGCCTTAATACATCGGAGACATTCCCCGACAATGTCGAGTACTGTGAAAATGTTAGTGATCATCAAAACCAAGAAGGCATGTTTCAGTGTTTGGAATGCAATCCTAATCAAGACGTGTTTTAATTATACAGATAACCGAATGTGAAGTTTACTTGTGTATACTAAGTATATTTGATTGTTTGTATCGCCTCATTAAGGCAGCCCTTATTGCTTTGTTCGAGATGATGCTCTCAACACCGTGTACAACCTTACCACGGAACCCATCATGTGTCAAGGGAATACAACGATGTGTAGCCGCCGTGCGTGCTTCAGGAGGACATAGATACCTCAGTTGTAATATAGAGGTGTAGTGTCATGGACACTACGGTACTATTATACCGCTGTCTTTGCTAAGCGTAGCAAAGGGAACTTAAACAGATGTTCACCTTGAGATGAATATTTGTGTAGCTCTGGATTGAGCTGTGTCACGGCTTTTGGTATTTCAAGGGACATTGGCTTTATTTCTGGAGGTCAGCATCGTGGATGTGAGCTACAGACTTTAGTATTATACATAATACATTGAGTGTGATTGTGAGTGAATAAGTGAGTGTGCCATATACATATATATACATTTCATAAGATATTATGGTTGTCAATAAATATTCAAGATTGTAGTCAATTCATTGGTGTTCTTTTTCCCGAATCACAAATCGAAGCTCGTCCCACGTGACATAACCGGTCTTGAGCGATACGTAGTTGTTATGTCTTAAATGAATCCTTAGGTCCTTCTTTTTATACACACAAACCAATGATCTGTATAGCTGAGCTTTATCATGTATCTATACATACCCAAGTTCTATATATAGTCTAGGGGCTATACATACCTGGGGCTATACATACCTGGGGCTATACATACCTGGGGCTATACATATCTGGGGCTATACATACCTGGGGCTATACATACCTGGGGCTATACATACCTGGGGCTATACATACCTGGGGCTATACATCTCTAGGGGCTATACATATCTGGGGCTATACATACCTGGGGCTATACATATCTGGGGCTATACATACCTGGGGCTATACATACCTGGGGCTATACATACCTGGGGCTATACATCTCTAGGGGCTATACATATCTGGGGCTATACATACCTGGGGCTATACATATCTGGGGCTATACATATCTGGGGCTATACATACCTGGGGCTATACATATCTGGGGCTATACATCTCTAGGGGCTATACATACCTGGGGCTATACATCTCTAGGGGCTATACATACCTGGGCTATACATATCTGGGGCTATACATATCTGGGGCTATACATACCTGGGGCTATACATACCTGGGGCTATACATATCCGGGGCTATACATACCTGGGGCTATACATACCTGGGGCTATACATATCTGGAGCTATACATCTTCAGGGGTTATATATCTCTAGGGGCTATACATATCTGGGGCTTTACATATCTGGGGCTTTACATATCTGGGTTTATACATCTCGGTTTTGGGGTTATACATATCTGGGGCTATACATATATATCTGGGGCTATACATATCTGGGTCTGTACATCTCGGTTTTGGGGGTTTACATATCTGAGTTTATACATCTCGGTTTTGGGGCAATACATACCAGGGTCTATACATCTCGGTTTTGGGGCTATACATATCTGGGGCTATACATATCTGGGTCTATACATCTCGGTTTTGGGGCTATACATATCTGGGGCTATACATACCTGGGGTTATACATATTTGGGGCTATACATTTCGGCTTTGGGCTATATATATCTGGGGCTATACATATCTGGGTCTATACATATCTGGGTCTATACATATCTTGGGCTATACATATCTGGGGCTATACATATCTGGGGCTATACATATCTGGGGCTATACATCTCGGTTTTGGGGCTATACATATCTGGGGCTATACATACCTGGGGTTATACATATTTGGGGCTATACATCTCGGTTTTTGGGCTATATATATCTGGGGCTATACATATCTGGGTCTATACATATCTGGGGCTAGACATATCTGGGGCTATACATCTCTGGGTCTATACATATCTGGGTCTATACATACCTGGGTCTATATATTTCGGTTTTGGGGCTATACATCTCTGGGTCTATACATATCTGTGGCTAGACATATCTGGGTCTATACATCTTTGGGTCTATACATCTCGGTTTTGGGGCAATACATATCTGGGTCCATACATCTCGGTTTTGGGGCTATACATATCTGGGTCTATACATCTCTGGGTCCATACATCTCGGTTTTGGGGCTATACATATCTGGGTCCATACATATCTGGGTCCATACATCTCGGTTTTGGGGCTATACATATCTGGGTCTATACATATCTGGGTCCATACATCTCGGTTTTGGGGCTATACATAGGTACATGCTGCTGGTGCTGCCACGTCATCCGTTATCAAGGTCGACTTCTTTTGAATAACGTCATAGGGTACTAATATTTTGCCAGTAGCATGCTTGGATGAAATGACATTGACCCACTTTGAAGGTCACTGAGTTCTTTTATCTGATTCTTCAAACAACCTTTTCTCAATAAGCGAAAGATATATGATACCGATATTTGGCCAGTAGCATGCTGGGATGAAGGACTACCAAGTTTGTTCAAATGAATGACCTTGGCACACTTTTAAGTTCACAGGGATCACGTAAAAATTTCAAACAACTTCTAAAGATCCGAAAGGCACAGGAAATTGATAGGGATCTTGCATGTTGGAATGAAAGGCTTTTTGTTTTGCTAAAATGAAAGACCCTTTAGAGATAACAGGGGTCAAATGTCTGAAATCTTTAAGCGACTTTTTCTTCAACCGGAGGGGTCAGGATACCGATATTGACCATGTAGTATGATTGGATGAACGGCTACAAGTTTCCTCCTATGAATCAACTTGACCCATTTCATGCATTATACAAATATCACTGCTCCTCCCGCTCATCACGCTATATTCATTCTTACAACAGTGGATATATAGAGGTTACACAACGAGTGGTTGATGGATATGGAATTTTTTTCACTCATGTTATATTTTTTTAGAGTTACAAAAGACACGAGCTTTAGCGAGTGTCTTTTTGACTTTTAAAAAAATAATTAACAAGAGTGAAATAAACTCCATATCCAATAACCACGAGTCGTGTGACCTGTTTTTACCATAATACTAAGTCGCAGCGGTAGTGTTGTTTTGCTGTGAACCGCGGATGATGTTTGCGCGAAAACACATCATCTCGTATATATTCCCGCGAAATTGTGACGACGTCAACAATAAGCACGTTGCACTGAACCACGTGCTTTCCGGTCAAAGTTCAACTTCTCAACCAATCAAAATTCCGGAAGGTCATTTTCCACTAGTGGTATATAGCATATATTTATCCAACAGTCAGCACGTTTATACAATGGTCTGAGAGTGGCAAAACACATGGTTTTGAGGTAGAAATCTTTCTTCACCATATTCATATATTCATGATTATTAGCTGACATATAATCTATAGCATATACTGTAGTACTTTCTTTCGATTAAAGCGCACGTGTTTCTTTTCTCCACTTTTATTACATGCAATCTTTCCTACATGTTCAAACATTTAACATATGAACTTGCAAATAATAATACACAGAATACCGAAGCGTCAACAAAACCATAATCCGAACTATAAATATATTCCTACGTACTAACCTGAATTTCCGCTTGCCTCAACACCATATCTGGTATCAAAATGGTCTGATGTCAGGTCAGGGCCAGAGGAATCTCGGGCTTACAGCATACGCACCAGACTATGTTAACGAGGTCAAGGGGGGGGGGGGAATCTAATGGTTTGTTATTTCATAGTGTCAGAAAAATATATATACAACTATGATTATTATTTTTACAAACAGTGTGCCTGAAGAAACATGAGAAGGCATTTTTTGTTTTTGTTTTTACAATTATGATTATATGTGTGATTCCCTCCCACCAACCTATATCCATACTCTATATAGTTTGTTTGTGGGTGTGTTAGTGTGGCAATTATCAGTCGTCGACTTGAATGGAGTTACACTATTTCATTCTCTAACGCACATGTGCATTGTATGCCTTATCCATCTTTTTCAACAGCGGAAAACATACATGCATATGACTGTGTAGACCACATGTAAGGGGAGTGGACGTCAATCAAAATTAAATTGTTCCTGACAAGGAGGGCGTGTGATATCCTGGCAATGACTGACTTAGGCCCTAAGTAATCTGAACTTCTGATGGTGATTGGGTAGTGTTCTCTACCTGCGTGTACGTGTGGGGAGGACAGAAAGGTTCACCGCCTCAGGAATACAGGTACGATAACTATCCTACAGGATATCGAGTCTGCATAACACGTGGTATGTATGCATGTACATTGTACGGGGAAAGTTTGGACGAAATGGCCATGTGGTACATGGTAAACTATTTACTAAAGATCTATAAACCAATTTAGTTTAAACAGTTGCTTCATCACTTCGTTGTATCTATAGTGATGGTGTTCAAGCTGTGATGTGTGTGTGGAATGGAGGGGTTCGGGGTGAGGGGATTTGTTTTGGTGTAACAATATTGTTATTCATCATTCATTCTCATATACATTCATGTGAAAACAAGCTTAAAGCTGATAATAATTCCTTTGGTTGGTTGATGGTTGTGACGTAAAATTTGGTAATTATACAGCTGTAATTACACCAACCTTTACGATTGTTGGTAAGTGTGATTTCGTGTCCAACAACGGAGTACAGGGGCTCTACAGAACACAGACGGATAACAGGATGCGAGCGAGTATCATTCTGTCAGCAGTTCCCACAACAATAATAAGTTATGTTTATCTAACTCCCAAGTGAACTATTGCGTCCCTGCTAAACGTAAACATAATTTTAACATATGCACAAACATACTGGTGAACTTAATTGAAATGTTATCTTGATAAACGGCTTGTTGCGTTAAAACTGAGTTGTTGCATTAACTTAGCGTTAGAGGCATAAAGTAAGAAAACATGACTTGGCTTCAGTTTCATAAACGTTCCTTAACTTAAAATAACTCCAACGGAAAGCATTATCGATATTAAGGGGAGAGGAGCTTAATGCTAGGAATTTCCGAAACAATATCCAGAGAATACCGAAATAAACGTCAAGTAAACGTCAAGTCCTTAAAGTAAGAACCGAGTCCTCATTCTCAATCAAAAGTAAGCACACCAATGAGCATATTCAAAAACGTCCATCTTATATCACACAAGGATACAAAATATTTCTCAATGAGCCAATATTGCGACCATAAAACTTGCTAATAGATTCTATCAACATGCATCTCTCAAATCACTGAGTAGTAAGTTTGTCAGCAGTCGACATTTTATCACGAAAATCTAAGCCCTTTAATACCGAATTAGCTGCGACATGTGAAAACAATAGGATGGAGAACCGGGATGTTATTATCAAGAAAGAGAACGTCCACGATCGGAAAATTGAAATCATCACTTTCATCTTATAGCTTAGTAGTAAGCTGTCCATGTTGGTCATAGTTAATGTAGAAGAGTCTGTTGTGTCTTTATTTTCCAGTTCACTTGTTATTTACAGATAACACATCGTCGATATTTAGTGAAATTAAAAGATTTGGCAAGGTTTTTGTTACCTGTCCTGATTAGTTTTTTCTCAAATGAAACTTTTGAAATACTTTCCTACGGACATAAAAAGAATCCAACAAAACCATAATCCATCCTAAAAATCGATTAAAGTAGGGGCAAAATATGAACAAAGGAAATATTTACACGGAAATCCTTGTACATTTTGTAAAAGTACAAATGAATAAGACGAGGTCTTCCGGACGAGTAAACGTCGACTACACCCGCCATGTTAATTTTGGTTACATCCAAGTAAACGTCAAGAATAAATTGTTCTTGACAAGGAGAGTTTGTGATATCCTGACATTGACAGACTTAGGCCCTAAGTAATTCGCTGGCACATGTAACATTGGTGCAGATCATTACAGACGTAATTAGCTGGCACAAAATAAAACTGGAGGAACCAGATTCACCGGATCAAAACAACGTGGTCTGTAAAGGTTATCAGTCAAAAATCATACATCATGATGTCTATGATATAACTTACATCCTGGTATGATACATACATACAAACTTTGCTATGGAAAAAAGCCCCGAGAATTACCTCAACAAGTTGTAAAAAAACCCACATGGAAATAAGAAATAAATCTAAGTAATGACAAGGACCCATTAAGGAATAACAAAAACACATACAACGAAACAAGGTCAATAAAAGGCATCTCTAGTTGATATCGACATGTAAAATAAAATAGAATCTATAAAGGACCTTCCCTTGTAAATAGTCAACATTTTCTGATGACTTACGTTTTTATGTGCATTCTTGAGAAAATGGAGTTACTGAAGACGAGAGTGCCACCCGACACATGAACTATTATCTAAGATATGTTTGCGTGTCAGTACATATGGCAACACATTTTACCTATTTCTGAATTTGTTCTGCATCTTTATAATCCAAGGGGCTCGGTTTGTGGATGAATAACAGCAATACGTTTATCTAGTGTGTTCGTACACCCGTAAAACCGTATAAAACTGGGGCATCCTGGATCATTATGGAATTGAGAGTACCGATATTTTTTTTGATTATTTAAGGATTAACTTGAATCTATTTTTTATGTTATGGGTGTATAACACAAAAAACGGAGTGTACTATAAATAAACCGCGAAGAGGTTTATGATGAGAATACATTCCACTTTTTGTGTTATAAATTAATACTCCTAATTTAATCTATACCCTGATGCAAAGCGACTTTATAAACGGCGACGTCATTTGTTACGTTATGGGCTGATAACATATTCTTTTAAGCCAATGAAAATGCTTGTTTCAAACAAGATTAAATTATAATTTTATAACTGTATGCAATCTTTGTGCACCAAAGCAGAATTTAGAAAATAACAATCTGTCTTTTTTACAATTTTTTTAGGGATTTTATTCATTTTTATTAGATATATTACATTCACATTTGAAGTTTATCAAAAAAATAAATATTAATAGTTATCTAAGATAAGAGTTATAATATTTTGCTTAAGCTGGGTTAGGGTTTAGCTTATATACATGAAAAACACTGTTATGATTTTATATTGCAAATGACTGATAAAAGGGTGTTTCAATGTCATTTAGTCATTCAACCCCTATCTCTCCTTAAAATCTATGACGCCATTGTTTTTTTAGGTCACTTCCACCACGTGAATGCAGAAAACTGATAAAATAGTGCAAACTATCTCATATAACCACCTCAAATGTATCTAATCTTTCTTTCATGCAATTTTACACCTATGATGATATATGAAAATTATTAGAGAATACCGAAGCGTTAAAGATGACGTACCAAACACATGTGTTAACGAAATCATAAACTGAACTCAATATAGATAAACTTAGCGGCAAAATATGAACAAATGGAAGATTTACATGGAGACCCTTGTAAACGTACAGGAGAAAAGACCAGGTGTTCCGGAAGAGTAAGCGTCTTCTACTTCATCGACGACACCCGCCATGTACATTGTAAATCTTTGTCACATCCAAGTAAACATCAATTTCTCAAAATGAGAACCGAGTATTATTGTCAATCACAACAAGTAAACACACTTATGAAAATATTTTATCAAAAGCATATTTTTGGTGCCGTTTTATCTGCCGAAACACATCAGCATAGTTGGGTTAAATTGTACTGCATCCCTTGAATCTCTGAATGTCTACTTGTTGGGATGGAGAATGATGCATTTTACCCATATCTATCGTACAAATAAAATTTTAATGCTAAAGTGTTAAATTTGCTATTTCAACAATCTCCAGATCTAGATATGCTTGAGCTGCTTTATCAAAATTGTGATTTCCATGCCCATCCTCTAAACTATAAGCGGTGTGTTTGTGTTATCAGTGATCTATTTCGCAATGTGACATATACTATCAACTGTAGAATTTGAATGATATCAAATTTTATTTTTACAGCTTAAATAAATGTTTCCTTTTAAACATATACGAATTTTAGTAAATAAGTTTCTCCCATCTTGTATCTGGATGCCTAAGTTCTCACTTTAATGACGTCACATTTATTTGAATTTTATCTAGATTTACATGACGGAAGACGTCGACAAAGCAGAAGACGCTTACTCTTCCGGAACGTCTTATTCACTTTTTCCGGGGTCCCCGTGAAAACCTATCATTTGCTTATATTTTGCCAAATGTTTTAGCGATTTTGATTTCGGAATATTGTTTTGTTGACGCCTTGGTATTCTCTGATTGTTTAACATCCTTATAGCCGACAACGCTTCACAATGGAGTGATGTAAAACATAGTTGTCCGTACATACCTACCACCTATAAGTCAACCGTTATCATTTACATCGATTCCAGGTTGATGAAGACTAGGGACAAGTTTTCTGGTCGCCCTCTTGATCACATCGAGAAATATTCTCTATCTTTGTGTGAAATGAAGATGGACGTTTTTGAGTTTGCTTATTAGTTTGCCTACTTGTTGTGATTGACAATAATTACTCGGTTCTCGTTTTGAGGATTGATGCTTACTTGGATGTGACCAAGATTTACATGGCGAGTGTCGTCGATCGATAAGGCAGAGGACGCTTACTCTTCCGGAGTACCTGGTCTCTTGTACTTTGAGGGTCTCCACGAAGATCTTTCCTTTGTTCCTATTTTGCCTCTTGTTTAATCGATTTTGAGTTCGGATTATTGTTTTGTTGACGCTTTGGTAATCTCTGATTCCCCCTCCACCTTTGGGGTATATAAATCTTTATTTTGTACATAGATACTCTTCACTTTTGGTGTAAAATAAACATCGTTGTTAACATAAATATCCACCAAAACTGAGATAAAGTGATTCATACCATTGTTATGACATGACCGTATGACATTACTGAACGGATAAGTTATGTGATAAAGTTAATTCTTATATATATTCCACTTTGGGATAAAATTAACTATTATATACTTTCCATCATAGGGACACAGTTAACCATTGTTCATACCGTATGTATCCTCTACCGTAAGTTGACTAGTATTGCTAGCATGAAGATGTCATCCAATATTGGTGTAAGATAACCATCCTTGTCTACATATAGAGATAACTTCTCCAATCTATGGTGTTTACATGTCGCAGTTTATTCATTATTCCAAGGCTTGCTCTGAATATCGATATTGTCGTGATTGTTGTCGATTACTGACAAACAAACTTACACATAGATTCGAGAGATGCAGGTTGATCAGAATTATGCGCAAGTGTTATGGTCGCAATCTTTGTCTCATTGAGAAATATTATGTATCTGTGAGTGATATAAAGATGGACGTTTGTGAGTATGCTCATTAGTGTGCTACTTGTTGTGATTGAGAATGATGACTCAGTTCTCGATTGGAAGGCTTGATGTTTCAAGCACGTGGCCAATATTTGCAAGATGCTTACTCTTCCGGAACAATTGGTATTATTATCCTGTACGTTAACGAGTGTCACCATGTAAATATTTTCCTGGCTCATATTTTGACGCTTGTTTAATGAATTTTGAGTTCAGACTTTAGTTTCGTTGACGCTTCGGTATTCTTTGATTTGTTTTCTATCACATCTCGAGGGGTCACAAAATGTGGTGAAACCCGAGGCTTGCCGAGGGTTTTACCACATTTTGTGATCCCGAGGGTGGAATATCCCTATCCTACATACACACATAATAAAAGAGTCTTTTTCTCTCATATCAACTACCCGAATAAGCTCAAAAACCATGAAAATATGTTTAAACAGGCTGCCATTTTGAAATTTCAACTTTTTCCTTGAGCTTTTTTGACGAAAACGAATTAGAAAGCGAGTTTAAGCATACCCTATATTTGCAAACGAAGTTTGCGCAGAAAAAAATAATCTTCTCTTCCTGGTGTTTATGGTTAAAATTTTATGAAAGGTTTTAATTTCATCACGCCGTCGTTTTCTCTTTCCGGCATCAGAGTTGACCGTATTCGTGACGTCACGTCATTGTTGAGCCATTGTGACGTCACGTCGCGTGATATGCTATGTAAGATAGATTTTTCTTACATAGCTTTCTTACATGGGCAAACCCTATCCAACATGGCGAGATATGAGAGAAAAAGACTCTTTCATTATGTGTGTATGTAGGATAGGGATATTCCACCCTCGGGATCACAAAATGTGGTAAAACCCTCGGCAATCCTCGGGTTTCACCACATTTTGTGACCCCGAGGGTTGAATATCCCTATCCTACATACACGCATATGAAAGAGTCTTATATTATATACCACTAGTGGAATATGACCTTCCGGACTTTTGATTGGTTGAGAAGTTGAACTTTGACCGGAAATGTGGATTGTTGACGACGTCATCGATTGTTGATGTCGTCACAACTTGGCGGGAATGTATTCGAGATGATGTGATATCTCGAAAATCTGCGATTCACTCCAGAAAACAACACTGCAACTGCCGACTAAAAATCATTGTGGTAGAAACAGGTCACACGACTCGTGGGGGGGGGGGGGGGGGAGACAATGTTCCAGCTATGACTTCCAGTTTATTATTTAAGCTGGTGACCAATATCCTACGCCAAGCGATGCTGATAGCATAAGTGTTTTTAAGAACCTGCTTCCCGCATTTGAAAATTTATATTAGATTTCAGGTTAAATATACATCGGTTCGGTTCATGAAGGTGTCTATCAAATGTCTCCTAACTGTTCGCCGCGTTTCCGTTGTACATATTGTACGCTGGTCACATGACCTCCCATGTGCTGACACAGATAAGGGCGGTATGGGGTAACAAATGCTGAATTCGTGGCGCCTTTCTGTTACACATCTGATACGTATACCGATACGTACAACCTGAAGGAGCAATAGGTGTTCGGTAACATTTATGTTCCGATTACTTTCCATACATTTTACTCAAATAGTTGCATCACATACAATGTTACATTAGAAGCACCTTTAATCATTAATCTTCATAACAAACTGTATGTCCCATGCAAGTGAAACTGGAAGGGGCAACAGTGTTTGGATGGATGGCTTTAAATGAAACTTCATACAGTGCTAGCGTGTGAAGTAATACAGAGTGGGATTTCGTTTGAGTTCGAAAGGTCAACTAAGAAGGTCACCGCTGCTTTCATGACATTTAGTTGACAATTATATTGACAAAAGGAGTTGGACAGCAGGCTTAGCCTATATAAGACCTCTCCTAAGGTAACAAATAGTGGAACAAACAAACATATACATGCAAAAATACATACATAATATATGAATAATAAACATACATAAACGCATGCATGACACCGCATCCGTCCGTCCGTTTGATTGAAAATTTGAAAATATTGTTTGCTTTAAATGGTACAAAAGATAAAAGGACTTTTGTAAAAAAAAAAATGCAAGTATATGTATAAACATTTAATACTATTAAATTCCCTCGGTTTTTTCTCAAATTGGTTTGAGGAAAAATGGTCAGCTATGAAGGTCACTGTAAACAGAAATAAATATAATATATAAATGTATATGTGTAAATAGAAGTAGAATGTTATCGTCATTTTTTGGCTTAAAGATAAAAATTTGTAATTGGATTGACGGTTTTTATTGAATCTTATGTTATCAGAAAATATAGGGTTGCATTGAGTTAGGGGGTCAAAGGTCAACTGTAAAGGTCACTTTCTAGAAAAGACATTTATCACCATTGAACCCCTCCCCCCCCCCCCCCCCCCGCCGCATCTTTGCTCAACCTCTTAATAAAATAATAAATTGTTAAAATGAGAAATCTGTTCATTGATATCAATGTCTATATGCTGCTAAGAAAATCTAATTTAGGGCAGGTGACGAGAACTGCATGCAACACTAACTGTAATCTTGTTTATAATGAAACGCACAGTTAGTAAATAATCAGCTAGTAAACAGACAGTTAGTAAACAGACAGTTAGTAAATAGACAGTTAGTAAACAGACAGTTAGTAAACCGACAGTTAGTAAACCGACAGTTAGTAAACAGATAATTAGTAAACAGATAATTAGTAAACCGACAGTAAGTAAACAGACAGTTAGTAAACAAACAGTTAGTAAACAAACAATTAGTAAACAAACAGTTAGTAAACAGACAATTAGTAAACAGACAGTTAGTAAACCGACAGTTAGTAAACAAACAGTTAGTAAACAGATAATTAGTAAACAGATAATTAGTAAACCGACAGTTAGTAAACAGACAATTAGTAAACAATCAGTTAGTAAACAGACAATTAGTAAACAGACAATTAGTAAACAGACAATACGTTAGTAAACAGACAATTAGTAAACAATCAGTTAGTAAACAGACAATTAGTAAACCGACAGTTAGTAAACAGACAATTAGTAAACAATCGGTTAGTAAACAGACAATTAGTAAACAGACAATAAGTTAGTAAACAGACAGTAAGTTAGTAAACAGACAATTAGTAAACAGACAATAAGTTAACAGATAATTAGTAAACAGATAGATAGTAAACAGATAATTAGTAAACAGATAATTAGTAAACAGACATTTAGTAAACAGACAATTAGTAAACAATCAGTTAGTAAACCGACAGTTAGTAAACAGACAGTTAGTAAACAAACAGTTAGTAAACAGACAATTAGTAAACAGACAATAAGTTAACAGATAGTTATTAAACAAACAATAAACAGACAGCGCGGTTATTTCGTGCCATATTTTGATGTCGCTGTGTTTGGCGCGGGTTTTCCCAAATGGCAAAACATGTACATGGCACGTACGACAAGCGATCAGCGTAGACATCACAGTTAACAATGACACGTATAAAAGCTGGTTAAATCTGACTGGTTCCTCACTGGAGGCTCCATTGAAATGGAGAAAATGAGAAATCTGTTCATTGATATCAATGTCTATATGCTGCTAAGAAAATCTAATTTAGGGCAGGTGACGAGAACTGCATGCAACACTAACTGTAATCTTGTTTATAATGAAACGCACAGTTAGTAAATAATCAGCTAGTAAACAGACAGTTAGTAAACAGACAGTTAGTAAATAGACAGTTAGTAAACAGACAGTTAGTAAACCGACAGTTAGTAAACCGACAGTTAGTAAACAGATAATTAGTAAACAGATAATTAGTAAACCGACAGTAAGTAAACAGACAGTTAGTAAACAAACAGTTAGTAAACAAACAATTAGTAAACAAACAGTTAGTAAACAGACAATTAGTAAACAGACAGTTAGTAAACCGACAGTTAGTAAACAAACAGTTAGTAAACAGATAATTAGTAAACAGATAATTAGTAAACCGACAGTTAGTAAACAGACAATTAGTAAACAATCAGTTAGTAAACAGACAATTAGTAAACAGACAATTAGTAAACAGACAATACGTTAGTAAACAGACAATTAGTAAACAATCAGTTAGTAAACAGACAATTAGTAAACCGACAGTTAGTAAACAGACAATTAGTAAACAATCGGTTAGTAAACAGACAATTAGTAAACAGACAATAAGTTAGTAAACAGACAGTAAGTTAGTAAACAGACAATTAGTAAACAGACAATAAGTTAACAGATAATTAGTAAACAGATAGATAGTAAACAGATAATTAGTAAACAGATAATTAGTAAACAGACATTTAGTAAACAGACAATTAGTAAACAATCAGTTAGTAAACCGACAGTTAGTAAACAGACAGTTAGTAAACAAACAGTTAGTAAACAGACAATTAGTAAACAGACAATAAGTTAACAGATAGTTATTAAACAAACAATAAACAGACAGCGCGGTTATTTCGTGCCATATTTTGATGTCGCTGTGTTTGGCGCGGGTTTTCCCAAATGGCAAAACATGTACATGGCACGTACGACAAGCGATCAGCGTAGACATCACAGTTAACAATGACACGTATAAAAGCTGGTTAAATCTGACTGGTTCCTCACTGGAGGCTCCATTGAAACCGAGCTCGATGTTGTAGTTTTTCTAGAACCAGTGATTTATTGTAGTGTAAATCTTTTACCCTGCAACGATAAAAAACAAATACTCTTACTACTCTCACACATTATCGATACACATATTACAGATACGGTTGCAGTCTGACAATTAACACTTAGATATAAAATACGTACGTTTAACCGGGAATAATATAATAACAAATGATGAATTGGAAATAGAAGATTAAGTATTTCCATTTACAATATATAGTCAGTTACTTTTACAATTATTTCATTACTTCGACCGTACTGAAACGTATGAATGGTGAAACCCATTCACACACGTACACTTATATATAATTATATTAGGACATTCAACATGTATATGGACATGGCGAAATATGCATATAAATAATAATTAATAATCACCTCTGTGTGGCAGAAGGCCTTTACAATATATCCAGCTTATGCGAGTCTGTATATTTGAACTTTAAATCTGTAAACATAAATGATACTTATAATCAGATATAATAATAAAAATGAACACAATCGTACCGGCCGGTGTAATGGCGGTCACTCGGGTAAACCCCGCGTACGCACACATATGTTTTTTATTTAAAGGGGCATCCCGGGGAAGTCTACAATGAAGTTCTTGAATGTACATGCTGTCTGCACTACCAGATATATTTTCCTGTTATTTCAATATTCAAAGTCCAATCAAAATGTGTTTATTAGCCACTTGAAAAATTGCATTCCTCGGGAAAGCCCGATAAAAATAGCGCTGATCACGCGTCAGTCAGGTGACTATTTTGTCGCAAGTCGACGAGGGGCCCAAATGGAGGGGACGCGTAATGTATAGGTCCGATGATGAACCAGTCACAAAATCCGTGTATACATTTCTTGAATCATATTCACATTAATAATCAGACGTTAATAACACACGATGTTCATATGAAGAAATTTATGTCGACATCTATGCATCATTTATCGACATCAGTACCTGGATACAACCATGCATCGCCAGACTGCACTCTTACATTGTACGTTTAACAGTGTCATGTGGGTTTCCGACGATGACAACCATAGGGCAAACCTTAATTTCTGTAAAAAGTTATCTTCACGAATCCTCATTTAGAACCATTTCACAAAAGGTATGCATGCATTTTAAAGTACAAAAATAAAATGAAATGATTCCGATTTTTTTTATACAACTCGATGTCTTGAAGATTTTTTTTCAGACTATCTGTATATTCATCTAAAATCTATCCAACTTTCAGCGTCAACATACTTTAACACTTACAATTATGTATCAGGGAAGTCCGTGCACTCATATGACGCACCACGCACTAAACATGTAGAACACATGTATAATATATATATCAAATTTGGAACTTGTCGAGAAGATAATTGTCCAATACTTAATCCATTTGTATACGTTATGATAGCTCCGTTTTCATTTTACTTTTTTTTTATATAAAATTTAAAGGTTCGTTAACATTTTCAACACAACTGCAGACATGGGACATATATATGATTTTTTTTTTTTTTATAAATTAATGACTTCACTTATATATTGCATATATTTTGATTCATATCAATTCAATACCGGGGTCCAAACCCGATACTATTTGTACAATCCGTATTTTATAGATTAGGTATGACAAGCATTTTTTATCCGCACAGGATGACATAAATTTATTCATTTTGTCCAAATTGAATCTGTATGTAATTATACATTAAACTCAATCGCACCTATGCCGGCGTTTTACAACGTAACCCCCCCCCCCCCCCCCCCCCCCATACGGGTTTTCTTGTATGTGAAAAGGTCTTTCTCTTCAGCAATATATTTCAATTATGCCGTTTTACTGAAATATTATAAAGGGAATATTGCAAAACACGCTTTCAAGTTTTACACACGCATTTCATGTAATAGAGGAATGAAAGAGTTATCCCTTGGGAGGCCCCAAAACCAAAACAAAACTGTGTCACCGACTATCCAGAAGAAAACTGTAACATGGAAACAATTTGGCTGTTAGTTTCTCCCTTGAATACTTCCCATCCCTCATTTTTCTTCCGTAATATAATCCTTACGTTGAAGTTTGACCATACGGCCACTTTTCGCTTGGTAGTTACATGTAGGTCACGCAGATCGTCATTTTTTGTTTACCGATGTAGCTTGTTATGCGCATGCGTTATCATATGTGACGGAAAAAAATTTACATGTCCAAATCGTTGATCAACGAATAGTGATTCCCTTTTTTAATTATTGATTAAAGTTTTTGGGAACATATTTCAGCGTAAATCGCCCATGAATTTTCCATAAGATTATACGTTTGATTCATATATACAATAATTCTAAATAAGCATAAAAAAATATAGTTTTACCGTGATGCCTCTTTAAAATAGGATAAAATACCGTACAAATAATACTGAAACTGCTCACGTGAATTACCGCACGCCGGACAGGAAAATGATCAAATAAAATAGACAAATACTTTAGTTTGTTAGTTATAAATCGATTTTATACCTCACTCTCACTCTGGTCAGTCGTCCTGTCGCTCGCCTGTCTCCCTATTGTCTCACAAAGGTCTTGCGCGCCAACTACACTAGCCAGTCAGATATCAGATATAGAATGACGTCACACTTTTAAACTTGACCTTTATACTGGACATAACGTTACACAACTAAACAAATACATTCAATAAAATTCAATCCTGCCACAATAAAACTGACCACATCGGACATATTCCTTTGTATTTTTCATTCTAGTTTATTTTAAAAAACGCGGGTTCACTAAATTGCCTCTATAAACATCATGTCTACCATTAAAGTAGTAAGGAAAACAAAGGGACGGCGCACCCAATATTAGCGCAAAATCAAATTTAATGTCTAAGCACATATAATCGGCTGAGATATACAGGTAAGTCATGAAAACTGAGCATAAGACTGTTTCATGACTAGGTGTGTTAAAGAGGCATCACGGTAAAACTATATTTGTTTATGCTTATTTAGAATTATTGTATATATGAATTAAATGTATACTCTTGTGGAAAATTAACGGGCGATAAACGCTAAAATATGTTCTCAAAAATTTTAATTGATAATTAAAAAAGGGAATCACTATTCGTTGATCAACGATTTGGACATGTAAATTTGTTTGCATCACATATGATAACGCATGCGCATAACATGCTACATCGGTAAACAAAAAATGGCGATCCGCGTGACCTACATGTAACTACCAAGCGAAACGTGGCCGAATGGTCAAACTTTAACGTAAGGATTATATTACGGAAGCATAATGAGGGATGGGAAGTATTCAAGGGAGAGACTAACAGCCCAATTGTTTGCATGTTACAGTTTTCTTCTGGATAGCCGGTGACACAGTTTTGATTTGGTTTTGGGGCCTCCCAAGGGATAACTCTTTCATTCCTCTGTTACATGAAATGCGTGTGTAAAACTTGAAAGCGTGTATTGTAATATTCCCTTTATAATATTCCAGTAAAACGGCATTATTGAATTGCTGAAGAGAAAGACCTTTTCACATACAAGAAAAACCGTATTGGGGTGTTACGTTGTAAAACGCCGGTATAGGGCGATTGAGTTTAATGTATACAGATTCAATTTGGAAAAATGAATAAATTTATGTCATCATGTGCGGATAAAAAATTCTTGTCATACCTAATCTGTAAAATTCGGATTATACAAATATTATCGGGTTTGGACCCCGGTATTAAATTTGATATGAATCAAAATATATGCATTATATAAGTGAAGTCATTAATTCATAAAAAAAGTATATACATGTATGTCCCATGTCTGCAGTTGTGTTAAAAAAGTTAACGAACCTTTAAATTTACATAAAAAAGTAAAATGAATCATAACAAATATAAATGGATTAAGTATTGGACAATTATCTTCTCGACAAGTTCCAAATTTGATATATATATTATACATGTATTCTACATGTTTAGTGCGTGCATGGTGCGTCATATGAGTGCACGGACTTCCGTGATACATAATTGTAAGTGTTAAAGTATGTTGACGCTGAAAGTTGAATAGATTTTAGATGAATATATAGATAATCTGAAAAAAAAATCTTGAAGACATCGAGTTGTATAAAAAAAATCGGAATCATTTCATTTTATTTTTGTACTTTTCAATGCATGCACACCTTTTGTGAAATGGTTCTAAATGAGGATTCGTGAAGATAACTTTTTACAGAAATTAAGGTTTGCCCTATGGTTGTCATCGTCGGAAACCCACATGACACTGTTAAACGTAAATGTGATTCAATAAATTTATACACGGACTTTGTGTCTGGTTCATCATCGGACGTACATGTATATATACATTTCGCGTCCCCTCTTGGGCCCCTTCGTCAAATCGGACCGAGAACGCTGTCACCTGACACGTGATCAGCGCTATTTTTATCGGGCTTTCCCGAGGAATGCAATTTTGCAAGTAGCTAATAAACACATTTTGAGTGGACTTTGAATATTGAAATAACAGGAAAATGTATCTGGTAGTGCAGACAGCATGTACATTCAAGAACCTCTTTGTAGACTTCCCCGGGATGCCCCTTTAAAGAAATTCCATCAAAGGGGTTTTCAAATTGGATAAAACTGAATGCTTTGTCGAGGGTTTGGCCAAATTTGATATTCCCGAGTTTTCTTGCATAACTTTCTTACATTGTAAACTCTGTCCAACATAGCGAGATAAGTGAGACATTTCCTTTCTATTATTGTTTAAATATAAATAAAATGAGAACCACGTGAATCTGTGGACCAAAATGTTGGCAACTGAAGGTAAAATGTCACATCACCGACCTACATACAATGTACATGTACAGGTTATATCCAGACTCTATAAGCAACACACTCTACACAATTATTTTCGTAGGCGTTGAACCTCGTTTAACATTTAACATTGATTAAGTTGCTACTCGAATCGCACGCGTGTGAACGTATTGGGGGAGGTGGGGGTAATAGACATATGGTAGGATACCGAGTGAGTATACTACATTGACAAGCGTGTAGACTAACCACCACTGGGCTAGGTCGATGTTGTTTGGCAACCAATACTTTAATCACCAGGTCATCGGTTTCCGTTGTCATGACAAGATACAGCCGGAGGTACCTACGTACACTGTGATCGGATCACTTCCGTTTTATTTTGTAAACATTAGTACATGTTTATTTGAACGTTTGTTGATGTAAAGTCTGGCCAGAATCGTGGATTATTCGCCTCCGATACGGTAAGTTCGTATCATAATAAGACACTGACTAACGTATTAAATAGAAAACAAACTTTATTTTTTTGATTCTTGGTATTTAAACGTAACGTATCCGGAATTCTTCATTTAACGTTGAAAATGTCAATTTCATGGTCCAGAAAATATTGAAATAATCCAGACACAAACTAACTTTAAAGTCTCGGTCTATACATATAAAGTTTTCGTAGTGTAAATTT
This sequence comes from Mimachlamys varia, assembly GCA_947623455.1. Lineage (NCBI taxonomy): Eukaryota > Metazoa > Mollusca > Bivalvia > Pectinida > Pectinidae > Mimachlamys > Mimachlamys varia. The sequence goes on along the minus strand of OX392538.1, from coordinate 1,356,864 downwards.
CTGTTTCCGATAGTGTCACCTTATCAAAAAAACACACACGCGAGTCATTAAATCACTTTCAATTTGTTTCTGCTTAACTTTGGAGGACACGTGTACCAGAGTGTAACAGTCAGGGTTTTACAGCGGTGTGTCATAATTCTGTCGACACAGGCACTAGCCTCGTCTGTCAAACACCTATAATATAATTGTCAAACACCTATAATATAACTATAGGTGTTTGACAGACGAGGCTAGTGCCTGTGGACGGGTGGACACATCAAGTTTAAACATCAAATCTGATAACGGCAGATACACAGGTAAGGCTCGGGAAGTAGGGAGTGTGTACATGTACATGAATACATTAAGTCTTCGTCACGGCTACAGGGAAATGAGAATATGTCAATACGGCAATATATGTTTGGGCCTCCTCTGTATCATCCATGACAATGGCAGTCGTGTTTATACTCTCACTCAAAATGTCACACCAAAGTGATCAAAATGTCTATCTCTCTATTCTTTGTTTATATAATGTCTGCCCCATGTTTACCGGAATTAGAAATAAACGAAAGTATATTGTTTATGCATGTAGTGCAGAAGGTGAGTGGGCGGGGAAATATCAATTCGTGGGATGATTTATAATCATTAGTGCAACATCTACAGGTATATTTTTACCAAGTGAGCCAAACTTAATGGCTACTTTACATAAATTACAATTATTGAGGTTCCGACGATAATTTAATCGTACAGGTCACAGTTGCTTCAGTTTCTGTCAGTATAAAAAAAATGTGAATATATGGAGCCGCGGCCCACTAGAGAATGAACTGTAATGGGAGGCTCATTTCACACATATAAATTTATTATTTACTGACAGAAACTCCAGCAACTGTGTACAGGTATATACGTGTATAGTAATTGTTATAAATTTGTCGTCCTGGATGTAAATTTGTAGTTGTATTTTCCATTGATATTGTATACCACCGTCTAGGAACATTATATTGATTGTATTTTATAAATTGTAAATATGTTTCTAATTACATTGTACATGTATTGTGAAAGAAAATAAAGTTAATTTGTTGACATAGACAATATAACAGGTGGGCAACTGTAAACACAAAAAGACGCTGGGCATCTGTGCCTTGTATTTCTTGCCCGATCTATCAATCAACCCCAATTTGATCTTCCTCGTTCCCTCCTCCTACTCCTCCTCCTTTCACTATCCCCCCGGTCTGCCATTCTTATCCACGATCATTCCCCAGTTGTATGGTTAACTTCAATACTTCTTTCCATTTTGCACTTCCCGATAGTCGTAGCTACCCTGTAAACCCATTACACATACATATTTCTGCCCCTTAAACAACTGTTTTAACATACTCAACAATGTACCCCTTTCCTTTCCGGAAGCTCATTATCCGTAACCTTACTTATCCTTCCAATCTACTCATGTATATAATTTCACCCCCCCCCCCCGCTCTCCCGCCCCTCGCCATATTCCTACTTGTGTAACTCCTGTTTTCTACCAGGTTCTTATGCACACTCGTCTTTAAATGACCTCTATCTGATGTCAATAGGGCGATAAAGTGTGTACATGTTTTACCTATATACACACACTAGCTTTCTGGTTTAAACTGTTCTCTCAACGCGAGTATTTATAACATGAGGTTAAGTACATACGGAAGGGAATTACAGGAACGATGTTGATTAACCTATACTCATTGTCGACAGTTCAAAAATGTAAATGTAATCTGTAATGTCATTATAGGAAATAGAACTAGATTATCCGTAATCTATTAGGCAATATTAGAAAGACCCCCCCCTAATTTTGCCCCCCCCCCTCCTTCGTTTTCTTGTATTTTTCGGGAGGGGGCTTACTGTTAGGCTCGGCTCGTGCTTACCGGAATAAGGAAGTGACATCCAATCCATTGAAATAGTAAACAATACACATTTTTGACATTTTTCTTTCAAATTACTGGAAATATTTGGATATATTTTCAACGTAACCCTTGTCATTCTGTACGTATCAAATATAACTCTCTAAATAGCAAAATCTATTTGTAGCTATGGTACAAAGATATGTGTGTATGGTAATCAGCAATGTCCATCATGCGTATCTCGCTGATGTATGGAGCACAATGGCCCTTTTCGACCTAAAAGTGGCCGTTTTCAAAATAATAATAAAAAATAACATCAAAATGTGAGGTTTATGAATACAAAGGTCAAATTAATTACAATTGCATGTTCTTATTTGCGAAAAAAATTAGTTCGTTCATTGCAATGTCTACTTCACGAAATGACCATAAAGTTGATTTATCGTGCTATTTGCAACTTTTCCCAAATTAAAATCCTTTTGTTGACATCTGAGGACCAATTTTTATAAAGTCTCATTGCAGCTTTTCCAACCTATGACAATGAAATATTGCAGTTGAGTCGTTATTCTTGTGCTTGCTCTGAACATTGAGATGTTCGCAATATAGATGTCGGCTGGCCTAATGACGAATATTACAATGCAGGTTGTAAAGATTGACAAAGTTTAATGGTTGCCATCTTGGTATCACTGAGAAGTATGTCGTATGTGAAGCTTAGTTAAAATACGGTTCACGCGAAATAATTAAAGGTGTGTTAGCTAATATTAAGTATTATTTGTAATGTGTTTTGAAGGTCTGCTAATTGTGTAGCGGATATTTCAAAGTGGACTGACCTAGCTGGAGTAAGATTATCATTAGATTGCAGTGCTTGCACCACCCCCTCGATCAAATTGGAGTTACATTATCATTAGATTGCAGTGCTTGCACCAGCCACTCGACCACTTTATAAAACAATGCTATCTGCTAGCTTCCCTCCGGTCTTGTAAGGATCGAAGTCAGAGATTGTCTAGTTTGTATCTTTTCACTAAGTATACATCCGGGTCTATGATACATTGCCTCCTTTGATGAAACAGGACCTGCTGACGATGGACCGTTCGATTTGTTTTGGAAGTCTTCTTAGAGAAGGGGGTTCCCCTAGAGAAGTGGGTTCCATACTATGGATCAGTAATCTGTACAATAAAGTTGATTTAACCAGGCCTAGATAGGCTACCTTTCTACATGCCTAAATAAGAAGCTGGTGTTCTAATTCTGTAGCATGCTGAGATGAAAGACTACCAAATTTGTTCAAACGAATGACATTGTCCCACTTTCAAGGTCATCTAGGTAGGTGCTAAAATCTTTCAAACAACTTCCTCTCAATAACAAAAAAGGCCTAGGGGCTGATATTATGTAGGCAGCATACTTGGATGAAGGGCTACCATGATAGTTAAAATAAATGACCTTGACCTTCTTTCAATGTACCAGGGGTCAAATATGTTAAACTTTTTAAGCGACATTTTCTCAATAATTGAATGGCCCAGGGTTCTGATATTTTGCTTGTAGCATGCTAGGATGAAGGACTACCAATTTCGTTTTAAAGAACGACCTTGATCTACTTTTAGTGTAATATTTACGCTCATCTGGACGTTCATCCATTATGTAGTACATTGTAATATTTTCAAATATCAGGGTGTTACAAGAATTAACTTAATATTATGCCAATTAAGAAAATTTGCAAGTAATTTGAATTCAGATCTATTAAATTCATATTTAAATGATAGTCCCTCCTGAATATGTGGTTCCCCTTCTGAAGATAGAGATCACTTTTCTTCTGCATCGTCCTCTCCATACTAACCAGACAAATATCTCTTTTAATTCTCTCTTAGTGGCGAGTGATACTATTCCCCTGAATACTGAAATTTTATTTATGGTTTTCAAACATAAGACTTAGATTTGGATGAATATATTATGGAAATGGTTCGGAGATACCTTAGAGAAACTGGACGTTTTTATTAGCTTTATTAGTACTATAAAAATTACTAGGTTCGACTTGGTTTAATATACGAACACCTTTGGTCGGACCGGTTCAACAGCTTAAACGAAAAATGGTATGTTAGTTAGGTTATTGGTTTTACAGATAAAAGAATGATAACTTCAATAATTGTTGTTGACGACTGAAAAAAACACCATTTCGAAAGTCTTAAAGATTAAGAATAGTTGACAGCATTTCTATTGATCATTTGATTATATATAATATAAATATTTAATCATAAGAAAAGTTAAGCAAGTCGAGTAACTTCGGATATCGGACTCATCTTATCGCTGACAGCAACGCACAGTAATATTCGGGCTCTCGCATGTCTTTTAGTCCGACACTATTCATTCAACATTTGAAAAATATGTTTTTTTTCAATATTGTCACAACTGCATCTCGACTTGGGATCGGTATAATTTAGAACCAACTATTTTGTTGCAGGATTGCCCTTCAGCTATGATTAAAGGCTGAATATCACCTTGACAAATTCTGCTTTCTATCATGTAATCGTCTACAAAAACATACAATGAAGCAATGCTCATCCAAAATCCAAATTTCACATTTCGTAAAACGTAAAATCAGTGCCACACGCGTTAAGGTCCTAGACTTAAACCCTATCTTAGTTGTCTGGGTGTCGTGTTTCTGTCATACATACATACCCGGTGTGTTAAGTCGGGGAGGTTGGGACATTAATATTCATTTCTGTGGTCAAACTTTATTATTCTGAAATAGACTTTAATTCGTTTAGCGGTGTTTTGTGTTTCCTTTCCCTGTCTGCTTATATTTACTAAAGTAAAAAGCTGTGTACGTACAGAACAGGTGTTCTGTATGTATGTATACCTACCACTTAGCACAGTGTTACCTTTCCCCCTGACAGGCTAAGTGCTATAGGTCCCTGATCAGTTAACCTTGACGTACACAAATGGAGCAGGAATAGTAAAACTTAATTAACCAGCCCCGTGACAAGGACTTTTAGTACATGTGCTGGTCAGCTGTGGTCACTGAGATGAGTACCTGCCACTACTTCTGTGGCTATCCCTGTGTTGTTAGTCACCCTAAGTTGCTGTACTTCGTTCTAGTGGGGCTTTCCGGAGGCTTGGTAAGTTAAAATCAATTATAGACATCGTGTTTACAAACAGGTGTAGTCCGTTCTGCGTATCTCCGGTGGGCAGTAGGCCAGTAGGCCAGCTGGCCGACACAACCCTATCTTCCCTTAGTTTGAAAATTAGAAGTCCGTGGTAAGAAGTGTATATTGGACGAGTAGACTGGCTACCAGCCTCTAAGTTGCTGTAGAGAATTTCTCTTCTTTATTTTACTACTAGCTTATCTCCCCCTTGTTTCAAACTTAGAATCAGACATCCATGTAATCAAAATGGTTTAATTCTTCATTTTCAATATATGTATACTATTATAGAGACGAGAGCCAGTCTATTGGACAAGGATCCGGAACACTGATCAAGATAGTGCCACCGTCGCTGGGGTTTGAACCTGCGACCCTTGGCTCTCCAGCCAAATGCGCTTATGCTGAGCTAGAGTTAAATACCCAATAGTTTGTGCTTTTAAGACAACCTAATAATACATATCTGTTATACGAGTTAAAATGTCGAGATAGCGTTCCAAATTAACGATTACTTCCACACATTGATTTGTTTTTATCTTTTAACAAACTGTACTATCAAAAAATAACAACAACTATCTTTATACCTGAAAAAAATGACGATAATAATATGATTAAGAATAATAATCACGCCTCTACGCAATCCACGACAAGAATCTCCTGATCGCCACATTGATTGGTGTAGTGTTGTCGTTGGTGATATTTGATAGAATTGGACCAATTACACATACCTTGTATACACACAAATTAAAAACAATGCAAAAATGCAGCATTTTGTACGTCAAAAGTACTAGGAACGTATCCAGAATAGGAAAATAGCTCAATATTCGAAGAAGTTTGTGTTTTTTTTCGTGCACCCTTATAAATGTGTAATCCAGACAATGCACAGACAGGTACAACACAGTTACGTACGCTCTAAAGTACATACATGTAGACTGACCTCGTCTGTAAAATATTGAACTATAAATCTAAAACTCAATCCAAAGGGAGATAAGCTACTGTACTAAGAATGGTTTATTTCAATCTCGACACTTCTTGGGGTTACGCCCACTTTCTCTCATTCTTGGCCGAAAACTCACGTGATCGTAACCGCTTGAGCGCGAGGACGGTTTGATAATCAGTATAAGAAATAAATGAGGTAAATCGTAAACACCGTAACGACAAGCAAGACCATGACACGTGTAAATCGTGTGTAGATACCGGCACTCTTCAGGTACTTGTCAGCTCATTAAAACCAAGTTGAAATACGATATACTCTGGTCAAGGCGGTCAGGGGTTTTCCCGCGGTGCCCGTAATCCTTTGTGTCCGGAGAGCACGTGCATCTTACCAGCACACAGTGTTACAATAATCTATAACACGAACATGTAAGTAATCCACATTTTTGACTTATTTCGTTTATTAATCAATTACGTTTAGTAGTGTTGATAACTCCTCGTCCTCAGTGCGTTTGTTTTGTATCCGTTGATGTATGGGAAACGTTGATCTATATGTGTCCCGACGTTATCGTCGAGGCCAACATCGTCCTCTATAAAGTAAGTAATTCTCAGGATGACAACAACTATTTCAATATACAATCTTTACTGTAGTAACATCCATACACGCTTGTATCGTGTCAAAATTGAACACCATGGTAATTAATCGGATTCAGGAAGGGAGTTGTCATTAGATCATACTGTAATAAAATACCCCCGGAAATGAGTCGGGAGGTGGGGGTGGGGCATGATACTGTCATACGTAGTTATACTGTAACACTAATTACGATAGATTCTATAAGTAATTATACTGTAACACTAATTACGATAGATTCTGTAAGTAATTACACTGTAACACTAATTACGATAGATTCTATAAGTAATTACACTGTAACTCTAATTACGATAGATTCTATAAGTAATTATCATTATTGTTAGTTGATATAGACCTACTAGAAACTGTTTTTTCTGTTTTTAAATCCGGAAATTGATTAATTGACGTTTTATTTTCAGATTCGCCAGAATCACCCAGTCGACTTTTTGGGAGTAGATAAACATTTTTCCAATCCAATTGTTGGCTTGAAGCAGTAAAAGAAGTTTGAATCAGTCGCGTTGTGTTTGTTTTAAAGTAGGAAATTGACGTTCTTGATCCGGTTACTATAAAAAAAAAAAATCCCGAACCAAAAGGGGAAGTAACTCTCGCACACACACGCGCGATAACACTATCAGCTTACAGACCCGGTAAGACCTAACTTTAGATGAAGTTCGTTGGCTGTCTCTACTTTACACGTTTTACTTGTTTCAGACCGAGTCGACAGATTGATTGGGGAACCGCTAAAGATGGTAAGTACCATATACTAATTATACAGTAAGTGTGTAAATCTACCTCGTAGATCAAATTCTCCACAGCTGACAGATACACGTGTGTGGCCGGGGTACACGTGTACTGTATTACTTCTGGTCTGAGGCAGGTTACAGGGCCTAGAAACGTTCTACATAGCGACTGCTAGCATTGTCTTACGTATACTTAAACTGTTGAGTTGACTATTGTTGATGTATCTAGCCCCTGTGTTTATTATTTAGTTCACTGTTATTGATATATCTAGCCCTGTGTTATTATTGAGTTCACTGTTATTGATGTATCTAGCCCTGTGTTATTATTGAGTTCACTGTTATTGATGTATCTAGCCCTGTGTTATTATTGAGTTCACTGTTATTGATGTATCTAGCCCCTGTGTTTATTATTGAGTTCACTGTTATTGATGTATCTAGCCCCTGTGTTTATTATTGAGTTCACTGTTATTGATGTATCTAACCCTGTGTTATTATTGAGTTCACTGTTATTGATGTATCTAGCCCCTGTGTTTATTATTGTGTTCACTGTTATTGATGTATCTAGCCCCTGTGTTTATTATTGTGTTCACTATTGTTGATGTATCTAGCCCCTGTGTTTATTATTGTGTTCAGTGTTATTGGTGTATCTAGCCCCTGTGTTTATTATTGTGTTCACTATTGTTGATGTATCTAGTCCCTGTGTTTATTATTGTGTTCACTATTGTTGATGTATCTAGTCCCTGTGTTTATTATTGAGTTCACTGTTATTGATGTATCTAGCCCCTGTGTTTATTATTGAGTTCACTGTTATTGATATATCTAGCCCTGTGTTATTATTGAGTTCACTGTTATTGATGTATCTAGCCCCTGTGTTTATTATTGAGTTCACTGTTATTGATATATCTAGCCCTGTGTTATTATTGAGTTCACTGTTATTGATGTATCTAGCCCCTGTGTTTATTATTGAGTTCACTGTTATTGATATATCTAGCCCTGTGTTTATTATTGAGTTCACTGTTATTGATATATCTAGCCCTGTGTTATTATTGAGTTCACTGTTATTGATGTATCTAGCCCCTGTGTTTATTATTGAGTTCACTGTTATTGATGTATCTAGCCCCTGTGTTTATTATTGAGTTCACTGTTATTGATGTATCTAGCCCCTGTGTTTATTATTGAGTTCACTGTTATTGATGTATCTAGCCCCTGTGTTTATTATTGAGTTCACTGTTATTGATGTATCTAGCCCCTGTGTTATTATTGTGTTCACTATTGTTGATGTATCTAGCCCCTGTGTTTATTATTGAGTTCACTGTTATTGATGTATCTAGCCCCGTGTTTATTATTGAGTTCACTGTTATTGATGTATCTAGCCCCTGTGTTTATTATTGAGTTCACTGTTATTGATGTATCTAGCCCCGTGTTTATTATTGAGTTCACTATTGTTGATGTATCTAGCCCCTGTGTTTATTATTGTGTTCACTATTGTTGATGTATCTAGCCCCTGTGTTTATTATTGAGTTCACTGTTATTGATGTATCTAGCCCCGTGTTTATTATTGAGTTCACTGTTATTGATGTATCTAGCCCCTGTGTTTATTATTGAGTTCACTGTTATTGATGTATCTAGCCCCGTGTTTATTATTGAGTTCACTGTTATTGATGTATCTAGCCCCGTGTTTATTATTGAGTTCACTGTTATTGATGTATCTAGCCCCTGTGTTTATTATTGAGTTCACTGTTATTGATGTATCTAGCCCCTGTGTTTATTATTGAGTTCACTGTTATTGATGTATCTAGCCCCGTGTTTATTATTGAGTTCACTATTGTTGATGTATCTAGCCCCGTGTTTATTATTGAGTTCACTGTTATTGATGTATCTAGCCCCTGTGTTTATTATTGTGTTCACTATTGTTGATGTATCTAGCCCCTGTGTTTATTATTGTGTTCACTATTGTTGATGTATCTAGCCCCTGTGTTTATTATTGAGTTCACTATTGTTGATGTATCTAGCCCCTGTGTTTATTATTGTGTTCACTATTGTTGATGTATCTAGCCCCTGTGTTTATTATTGAGTTCACTGTTATTGATGTATCTAGCCCCGTGTTTATTATTGAGTTCACTGTTATTGATGTATCTAGCCCCTGTGTTTATTATTGAGTTCACTGTTATTGATGTATCTAGCCCCTGTGTTTATTATTGTGTTCACTGTTATTGATGTATCTAGCCCCGTGTTTATTATTGAGTTCACTGTTATTGATGTATCTAGCCCCTGTGTTTATTATTGAGTTCACTGTTATTGATGTATCTAGCCCCTGTGTTTATTATTGAGTTCACTGTTATTGATGTATCTAGCCCCGTGTTTATTATTGAGTTCACTATTGTTGATGTATCTAGCCCCGTGTTTATTATTGAGTTCACTGTTATTGATGTATCTAGCCCCTGTGTTTATTATTGAGTTCACTGTTATTGATGTATCTAGCCCCTGTGTTTATTATTGAGTTCACTGTTATTGATGTATCTAGCCCCGTGTTTATTATTGAGTTCACTGTTATTGATGTATCTAGCCCCGTGTTTATTATTGAGTTCACTGTTATTGATGTATCTAGCCCTGTGTTATTATTGAGTTCACTGTTATTGATGTATCTAGCCCCGTGTTTATTATTGAGTTCACTGTTATTGATGTATCTAGCCCCTGTGTTTATTATTGAGTTCACTGTTATTGATGTATCTAGCCCCTGTGTTTATCAGTGTGTTCACTGTTATTGATGTATCTCGTCCCTGTGTTTATTATTGAGTTCACTGTTTTGATATATCTAGCCCTGTGTTATTATTGAGTTCACTATTGTTGATATGTCTAGCCCCTGTGTTTATTATTGAGTTCAGTGTTATTGGTGTATCTAGCCCCTGTGTTTATCATTGTGTTCACTGTTATTGATGTATCTAGCCCACGTGTTTATTATTGAGTTCAGTGTTATTGGTGTAATTAGCCCCTGTGTTTATTATTGTGTTCACTGTTATTGATGTATCTAGCCCTTGTGTTTATTATTGAGTTCACTGTTATTGATGTAATTAGCCCCTGTGTTTATTATTGTGTTCGCTATTGTTGATGTATCTAGCCCCTGTGTTTATTATTGAGTTCACTGTTATTGATGTATCTAGCCCCCGTGTTTATTATTGAGTTCAGTGTTATTGGTGTATCTAGCCCCTGTGTTTATCATTGTGTTCACTGTTGTTGATGTATCTAGTCCCTGTGTTTATTATTGTGTTCACTATTGTTGATGTATCTAGCCCCTGTGTTTATTATTGTGTTCACTATTGTTGATGTATTTAGTCCCTGTGTTTATTATTGTGTTCACTATTATTGATGTATCTAGCCCCTGTGTTTATTATTGTGTTCACTATTGTTGATGTACATTGTATCTAGTCCCTGTGTTTATTATTGTGTTCACTATTGTTGATGTATTTAGTTCCTGTGTTTATTATTGTGTTCACTGTTATTGATGTATCTAGCCCCTGTGTTTATTATTGTGTTCACTATTGTTGATGTATCTAGCCCCTGTGTTTATCATTGTGTTCACTATTGTTGATGTATCTAGCCCCTGTGTTTATCATTGTGTTCACTATTGTTGATGTATCTAGTCCCTGTGTTTATCATTGTGTTCAGTGTTATTGGTGTATCTAGCCCCTGTGTTTATCATTGTGTTCACTATTGTTGATATGTCTAGCCCCTGTGTTTATCATTGTGTTCACTATTGTTGATGTATCTAGTCCCTGTGTTTATCATTGTGTTCAGTGTTATTGGTGTATCTAGCCCCTGTGTTTATTATTGTGTTCACTGTTATTGATGTATTTAGTCCCTATGTTTATTATTGTGTTCACTATTGTTGATGTATCTAGCCCCTGTGTTTATCATTGTGTTCACTATTGTTGATGTATCTAGCCCCTGTGTTTATTATTGTGTTCACTATTGTTGATGTATCTAGTCCCTGTGTTTATTATTGTGTTCACTATTGTTGATGTATCTAGTCCCTGTGTTTATTATTGTGTTCACTATTGTTGATGTATCTAGTCCCTGTGTTTATTATTGTGTTCACTATTGTTGATGTATTTAGTTCCTGTGTTATTATTGTGTTCACTATTGTTGATGTATCTAGCCCCTGTGTTTATTATTGTGTTCACTATTGTTGATGTATTTAGTCCCTGTGTTTATTATTGTGTTCACTATTGTTGATGTATTTAGTCCCTGTGTTTATTATTGTGTTCACTATTGTTGATGTATTTAGTCCCTGTGTTTATTATTGTGTTCACTATTGTTGATGTATCTAGCCCCTGTGTTATTATTGTGTTCACTATTGTTGATGTATCTAGCCCCTGTGTTTATTATTGTGTTCACTATTGTTGATGTATCTAGTCCCTGTGTTTATTATTGTGTTCACTATTGTTGATGTATCTAGCCCCTGTGTTTATTATTGTGTTCACTATTGTTGATGTATCTAGCCCCTGTGTTTATTATTGTGTTCACTATTGTTGATGTATTTAGTCCCTGTGTTTATTATTGTGTTCACTATTGTTGATGTATCCAGCCCCTGTGTTATTATTGTGTTCACTATTGTTGATGTATCTAGTCCCTGTGTTTATTATTGTGTTCACTATTGTTGATGTATCTAGTCCCTGTGTTTATTATTGAGTTCACTATTGTTGATGTATACTGAAACGAAAAAGAAACGCAACATGGAAAATTGTGATTAATTTTGTATTAAATATACATATCTGTATAAAAATCGCCGATATAAACATGCAACCTGCCTAACACCCATACCAATCTTCAAAATCACCCAAGTGTGACTAGAGACCTATGCACTTCCGGCGCGGTAAAAACATCAAAAACCGTGCCTGTACAAACATATGCGTTCTTTTTTCATTCAAACCAGTATCAATTCATCACTAACATTGAGCCACATCATCGCCAATACTTTTGCAAACAATAATTCCTTTTACAATTATGCCACGGTTATCAAAGGTTGATAGAGGACGTGCTATAGCGATGCTTCTGGCAGGGAACACGCAACTTCACGTCGCTCGACAATTCAGAGTTCACAAATCGACTATTAGTCGATTAGTTTCACGTCTTAACGCAACAGGAAGAGTCGATGACCAGCCGAGATCAGGACGTCCACGCGTAACGTCGCGACGTCAAGACCGGGTTCTTAGGTTGGCACACCTGCGTAACAGGAGATTAACGGCCGCTGAAACGGCAAGGAATACGATTGGTAATCATAACCGTCGAATTCATCCCCAAACAGTGATCAACAGACTGCGTGAGGCTAATTTGCGTGCAAGGCGACAGCACGTTGGTTTACCACTAACACCGCAACGTCGAGCACGTCGTATGCAATGGGCAACGGCACATATGCCCTGACGTTTTCCTATGAGACGTTGGAGGTCTATGCTCTTCACCGATGAATCTCGATTCACGTTATTTCGAGCAGATGGCCGTCAACGTGTGTACCGGCGTCGAGGCGAACGTTTTGCTGACGCCTGTGTTTTGGAACACGACCGATTTGGGGGTGGATCAGTTATGGTTTGGGCGGGAATCTCCCATGGTTTGAAGACGCCTTTGGTGATAGTCAATGGGAATTTAACGGCCGTACGCTATCGGGATGAGATCCTTAGGCCCCATGTTGTGCCGTTTGTTAGGCAGCATCATCTAACCTTTCAGCAAGATAACGCGAGACCACACGTTGCAAGAGTCTGTAGAGACTTTCTTGCGACACAGAACATTGCTCCTATAGATTGGCCTCCATATAGCCCCGACCTGTCCCCAATCGAGCATTTGTGGGATGAATTAGACAGAAGAATTCGAAATCGCCGTAACCCCCCAAATACCCTCCCTCAGTTAGCAAATGCACTCGTCCAAGAATGGAATAACATTCCAATACGGAAAGTCAATGCCCTGATGAACTCAATGCAACAAAGAATTAGAAATGTGATAACTGTTCGAGGAGGACACACACGATATTAGGGCACGGTTTCAAAACTGCTGCCATTTCAACTTGGATTCACGTAGGGTACTACCAATCATGACCTTCTAGCAAAGTGACCTGTTCTTAAAAATCTCTAAATATTGAATAAGGATGTTACATCAATATTCAATATTAACTATTACATATGAAATTTAAACATAATGCTCACAATTATTATTTTATTAAACCTACAATTTGAAGTTGCGTTTCTTTTTCGTTTCAGTATATTTAGCCCCTGTGTTTATCATTGTGTTCAGTGTTATTGGTGTATCTAGCCCCTGTGTTTATTATTGTGTTCACTATTGTTGATGTATTTAGTCCCTGTGTTTATCATTGAGTTCACTATTGTTGATGTATCTGGCCCCTGTGTTTATTATTGTGTTCACTATTGTTGATGTATCTAGTCCCTGTGTTTATTATTGTGTTCACTATTGTTGATGTATCTAGTCCCTGTGTTTATTATTGTGTTCACTATTGTTGATGTATTTAGTCCCTGTGTTTATCATTGAGTTCACTATTGTTGATGTATCTAGCCCCTGTGTTTATCATTGTGTTCAGTGTTATTGGTGTATCTAGCCCCTGTGTTTATTATTGTGTTCACTATTGTTGATGTATTTAGTCCCTGTGTTTATCATTGAGTTCACTATTGTTGATGTATCTGGCCCCTGTGTTTATTATTGTGTTCACTATTGTTGATGTATCTAGTCCCTGTGTTTATTATTGTGTTCACTATTGTTGATGTATCTAGTCCCTGTGTTTATTATTGTGTTCACTATTGTTGATGTATTTAGTCCCTGTGTTTATCATTGAGTTCACTATTGTTGATGTATCTAGCCCCTGTGTTTATCATTGTGTTCAGTGTTATTGGTGTATCTAGCCCCTGTGTTTATTATTGTGTTCACTATTGTTGATGTATCTAGTCCCTGTGTTTATTATTGTGTTCACTATTATTGATGTATTTAGTCCCTATGTTATCACTGAGTTCACTTTTATTGGTATGTCTAACCCCGGTGTTATCACTGAGTTCACTATTATTGGTATGTCTAGTCCTTGTGTTATCACTGAGTTCACTAGTATTGGTATGTCAAGTCCCTGTGTTATCATTAAGTTCACTATTATTGGTATGTCTAGTCCCTGTGTTATCATTGAGTTCACTATTATTGGCATGTCTAGCCCCTGTGTTATCACTGAGTTCACTATTATTGATTTGTCTTATCCCTGTGTTATCACCGAGTTCACTATTATTAGTATGTCTAGCCCCTGTGTTATCATTGCGTTCACTATTATTGATATGTCTAGTCCCTGTGTTATCACTGAGTTCACTATTATTAGTATGTCTAGCCCCTGTGTTATCATTGAGTTCACTATTATTGATATGTCTAGTCCCTGTGTTATCATTGAGTTCACTATTATTGGTATGTCTAGTCCCTGTGTTATCACTGAGTTCACTATTATTGGTATGTCTAGCCTCTGTGTTATCATTGAGTTCACTATTATTGATATGTCTAGTCCCTGTGTTATCACTGAGTTCACTGTTATTGATATGTCTAGTCCCGGTGTTATCACTGAGTTCACTTTTATTGGTATGTCTAGTCCCTGTGTTATCACTGAGTTCACTATTATTGGTATGTCTAGTCCCTGTGTTATCATTGAGTTCACTATTATTGTTATATCTAGTCCCTGTGTTATCACTGAGTTCACTATTATTGATATGTCTAGCTCCAATGTTATCACTGAGTTCACTATTATTGATATGTCTTGTCCTTGTGTTATAACTGAGTTCACTATTATTGGTATGTCTAGCCCCTGTGTTATCATTGCGATCACTGTTATTGATATGTCTAGTCCCTGTGTTATCACTGAGTTCACTATTATTGTTATATCTAACCCCGGTGTTATCACTGAGTTCACTATTATTGATATGTCTAGTCCCTGTGTTATCACTGAGTTCACTATTATTGTTATATCTAGCTCCTATGTTATCACTGAGTTCACTATTATTGATATGTCTAGTCCCTGTGTTATAACTGAGTTCACTATTATTGGTATGTCTAGCTCCTATGTTATCACTGAGTTCACTTTTATTGGTATGTCTAGTCCCTGTGTTATCACTGAGTTCACTATTATTGATATGTATAGTCCCTGTGTTATCACTGAGTTCACTATTGTTGATGTATCTAGCCCCTGTGTATATTATTGTGTTCACTATTGTTGATGTATCTAGCCCCTGTGTTTATTATTGTGTTCACTATTGTTGATGTATCTAGCCCCTGTGTTTATTATTGTGTTCACTGTTATTGATGTATCTAGCCCCTGTGTTTATTATTGTGTTCACTATTGTTGATGTATCTAGTCCCTGTGTTTATTATTGTGTTCACTATTGTTGATGTATTTAGTCCCTGTGTTTATTATTGTGTTCACTATTGTTGATGTATTTAGTCCCTGTGTTTATCATTGAGTTCACTATTGTTGATGTATCTAGCCCCTGTGTTTATCATTGTGTTCAGTGTTATTGGTGTATCTAGCCCCTGTGTTTATTATTGTGTTCACTATTGTTGATGTATCTAGTCGATGTGTTTATTATTGTGTTCACTATTATTGATGTATTTAGTCCCTATGTTTATCAGTGAGTTCACTATTGTTGATGTATCTAGCCCCTGTGTTATCACTGAGTTCACTTTTATTGGTATGTCTAACCCCGGTGTTATCACTGAGTTCACTATTATTGGTATGTCTAGTCCTTGTGTTATCACTGAGTTCACTAGTATTGGTATGTCAAGTCCCTGTGTTATCATTAAGTTCACTATTATTGGTATGTCTAGTCCCTGTGTTATCATTGAGTTCACTATTATTGGCATGTCTAGCCCCTGTGTTATCACTGAGTTCACTATTATTGATTTGTCTTATCCCTGTGTTATCACCGAGTTCACTATTATTAGTATGTCTAGCCCCTGTGTTATCATTGCGTTCACTATTATTGATATGTCTAGTCCCTGTGTTATCACTGAGTTCACTATTATTAGTATGTCTAGCCCCTGTGTTATCATTGAGTTCACTATTATTGATATGTCTAGTCCCTGTGTTATCACTGAGTTCACTATTATTGATATGTCTAGTCCCGGTGTTATCACTGAGTTCACTTTTATTGGTATGTCTAGTCCCTGTGTTATCACTGAGTTCACTATTATTGGTATGTCTAGTCCCTGTGTTATCATTGAGTTCACTATTATTGTTATATCTAGTCCCTGTGTTATCACTGAGTTCACTATTATTGATATGTCTAGCTCCAATGTTATCACTGAGTTCACTATTATTGATATGTCTTGTCCTTGTGTTATAACTGAGTTCACTATTATTGGTATGTCTAGCCCCTGTGTTATCATTGAGATCACTGTTATTGATATGTCTAGTCCCTGTGTTATCACTGAGTTCACTATTATTGTTATATCTAACCCCGGTGTTATCACTGAGTTCACTATCATTGATATGTCTAGTCCCTGTGTTATCACTGAGTTCACTATTATTGTTATATCTAGCTCCTATGTTATCACTGAGTTCACTATTATTGATATGTCTAGTCCCTGTGTTATAACTGAGTTCACTATTATTGGTATGTCTAGCTCCTATGTTATCACTGAGTTCACTTTTATTGGTATGTCTAGTCCCTGTGTTATCACTGAGTTCACTATTATTGATATGTCTAGTCCCTGTGTTATCACTGAGTTCACTATTATTGATATGTCTAGTCCCTGTGTTATCACTGAGTTCACTATTATTGATATGTCTAGTCCCTGTGTTATCATTGAGTTCACTATTGTTATGTCTAGTCCTTGTGTTATCACTGAGTTCACTATTATTGATATGTCTAGTCCCTGTGTTATCATTGAGTTCACTATTGTTATGTCTAGTCCTTGTGTTATCACTGAGTTCACTTTTATTGGTATATATAGTCCCTGTGTTATCACTGAGTACACTATTGTTGATGTATCTAGTCCCTGTGTTATCACTGAGTTCACTATTATTGATATGTCTAGTCCCTGTGTTATCACAGAGTTCACTATTATTGATATGTATAGTCCCTGTGTTATCACTGAGTTCACTATTATTGATATGTCTAGTCCCTGTGTTATCACTGAGTTCACTATTATTGATATGTCTAGTCCCTGTGTTATCATTGAGTTCACTATTGTTATGTCTAGTCCTTGTGTTATCACTGAGTTCACTTTTATTGGTATATATAGTCCCTGTGTTATCACTGAGTACACTATTGTTGATGTATCTAGTCCCTGTGTTATCACTGAGTTCACTATTATTGATATGTCTAGTCCCTGTGTTATCACAGAGTTCACTTTTATTGGTATATATAGTCCCTGTGTTATCACTGAGTACACTATTGTTGATGTGTCTAGTCCCTGTGTTATCATTGAGTTCACTATTATTGATATGTCTAGTCCCTGTGTTATCACTGAGTTCACTATTATTGGTATGTCTAGTCCTTGTGTTATCACTGAGTTCACTATTATTGATATGTCTAGTCCTTGTGTTATCACTTAGTTCACTATTATTGGTATGTCTAGCTCCTGTGTTTATTACAACAGTTTTTTCCTATTTAAGGCCTAATATACGTAAATTTAGAACATTTTTCGTGTTTCTGAAAAAATCAAGTTGATAACCATGCTAACGTAATCCTAAAACGAAGGAAACCTGAGCGTTAACTTAGAAGAAACTCTTAACAGAAAAATACAAAAAAAAAATGAAAATAATTCAGGTGTGGCCACTTCAACAACAAGCCGAAGTTAGAAGACAGTTCAAAATGGACGCGTGTTTACAAATACCGAGTTTCAACTGCTGCTGTACCGGTAGCCGCGTAAGAATTCATCTTGAATATGGCTGATATCAGTTAATCTAACTAATCTATAAATATAATAATTTATTAGGCTTGACTTTCGCTTCAAGTTTTGCCGAAAGTTACGTATATTGGGCCTTTAAGTGGTGACGTGCCATAATCTACTCCTTTGACCCAGCTTCAAGAGATATCGTATAGAATTGGTTTTACTTTTCTCTGACTAGTAGCAGTATCATACGTTAACAAGAACATGCCACTCTGGGAAAAAATCCGTAATCTTTCTCCGAAATTGGAAATTGTCGAACTAGTCCTCTTGCTTCATCATCAAAGTTGGTGCACACAGAACCCTCAGTTTTTGCATGACATATTCCAGGGGTGTAGATAGCGTTGGTGATCATTGCCCCAGGATATCGAGGAAGATATATTTCAGGGGTGTAGAGAGTGCATGTGATAGTTACCCCTGGATATCGAGGATGAAATAGTCCAGGGGTGTAGAGAGCGTGGGTGATCGTTACCCATAGATAACGAGGATGAAATATTCCAGGGGTGTAGAGAGCGTGGGTGATCGTTACCCCGGGATATCGAGGATGACATATTCAAATGGTGTAGAAAGTGTGTGTGATCGTTACCCCTGGATATCGAGGATGAAATATTCCTGGGATGTAGAGAGTGTCGGTGATCGTTACCCCAAGATATCGAGGATGACATATTTCAGGGGTGTAGAGAGTGTGGGTGATCGTAACCCCTGGATATTGAGGATGACATATTTCAGGGGTGTAGAGAGTGTGGGTGATCGTAACCCCTGGATATCGAGGATGACATATTACAGGGTTGTTGAGAGCGTGGAAGATCGTTACCCCTTGATATCGAGGATGAAAATTAATATTCAATGGGTGTAGAGCGCGTTGGTGATCGTTACCCCTTGATACCGAGGATGACATATTCCAGGGGTGGAAAGAGTGTTGGTGATAGATACCACTGGATATCAAGGATGACAAATTCAAGGGGTTGTGAAGAGGATTGAGTGATCGTTACCCCTGGGTATCGAGGATGAAATATTCCAGGGATGTAGAGAGTGTCGGTGATCGTTACCCCAAGATATCAAGGATGACATATTCCAGGGGTGTAGAGAGTGTCGTTGATCGTAACCCCTGGATATTGAGGATGACATATTTCAGGGGTGTAGAGAGTGTCGGCGATCGTAACCCCAAGATATCGATGATGGCATATTTCAGGGGTGTAGAGAGCGTGGATGATCGTTATCCCTGGATATCGAGGATGAAAATTGATATTCCAGGAGTGTAGAGCGCGTGGGTGATCGTTACCCCAGGATATCGAGAATAACATATTCCAGGGGTGTAGAGAGTGTCGTTGATCGTAACCCCTGGATATTGAGGATGACATATTCCAGGAGTGTAGAGCGCGTTGGCGATCGTTACCCCGAGCTATCGAGGATGGTTTACAACATCATGAGGAGTACAATCAAATCTTTTATCACAGAGTGTGTAGCTCATTGATTTATCTGTATACGTGTAAGACCAATATAAAACAGATCGACAGTAAAGACACCACCTTTTCCGCGGTGTGTCGGTATCACGTGTTCGTCATGTGGTGCTAATTTTGTCAGGGTACCCTGAACATTATGTACAGAATTTGAACTCGCATATTTATAAATTGTCTGAAACAGATGCTGTTCTCTCTGCAATTAGGACATCACCATATCTTGTCAAGATATTTGATAAAGTACTTTGTTCTGGGTTGTATTATAGATGCGAGATTTTATTCTGCAACGGTGACTGAAAAAATAAAGTCCATTTCGACTTTAATGACCATTGAGGGGGCATTTTTATCGAAAATTGATCTTAACCCCCCCAAATGTGTAAAATTACTCTAAACACCCTATTTTAGGCCCAAAACTAGCTGTAACAAATTATCAGGTCCCTGTGGCGTGGTCAGTTATATAGTCATTAACAATGTGCTACATAGTCTTCGAAGTTGTGGTCAGTCTTTGATGTAATATTTATGACCCTGTATCCCTACTACTACAGGAACCGTAGCTAATGACCCTGTTATTGCATGGGAGGGGCTTATCATGAGGCCTGTCTGACATTTCGCTGGAAAGGGGCTTTTTCAATGAGAAATCTTTAAATATTTATTAATTTCTCAGATATTTGAACCAATACATGCTCAGTTTTTTTCTGAGGACAGCTTGATGTATACATTTCTAGTCATGATAAATGGTTTGGTAGGCAGAATCGATCAGATTATAGTGTTAAAACCAGAGGTATCCTATTTCAAAGAGTGGAAATGGTCTTTAGAGCACTTTCATAAATTCAACAAGTTGTCCACTTCAAACGGCCATAACTTTGGCATCTATGAGTCGATTTGTTCCAAATTTTGCAGGATTGTTGGGAAAGACTCTGTCAACAATAAAGAATTTAGCTACAACATGTTTTATACCCAATTAAGTTAAGTTGGGCATGCAAATCCCACACAGAGACCATACAGTCGAAATTACTTCAATTTTAGAACATATAGGGAAAATTTGAGCACGTTTTTGTAGATGACCTTTCTAACCGTCAATAGGAAAAGTATTGTCAGTTTTTGTAAGAAAATGTGAAAGAAGATCCAAATTCAAAATTGTCCGCCAGTTTTTATATTATATACTATTATGCAATTGTGAATTACTTTAACACTATAATTATACGTTCACTTTATAGAAAGTTTAATAACCTTTCCAATGATATATGATATATGTATGTTATTAAATGTATATGTAAATTATTAAGCAAAACATCTGAAGACACTGTGCCCCATCTATATCCTTAAGCATTTCTATCTATTCAATTAATTAATTATAAATTGATAGGGAATTATGGGTGAAAGCCTGTTGAGTAACTGGTTAAAATAGTTTACACCAAGAAGAATAAGTGAATCCACAGAAATGGAAACATGACAGGTGATGAGTTACGTTAATGGAGTGTGTATTCTGAAAAAAAAACCCCGTAATATTTAAAAGTTGTAAAATGAATTACGGCTACCTGACATGGTATAGACAGGTCGTATACATTCATCGTGACATATACGCATATTTTAGAATTATGTGACATAGTTGATAGTCCCATTACACGACCTACAATAGCGTAATGGAAAATTAATGCGTACAACTCGGTGCTAGTTATCGCCCCTTGTGCTGGTACTATGCGGAAACTACATGTACCACAGGCACATGTGGCCAGGAGAATATAACCATCTATATATAGATAATATAGCGAAATATGAATAATTAACAAAATGTATATGACACAAAAGTTTCCAATTTTCTTTTGATGTTATTAATTTTCTAAAACCATAATGAAAATAACAGCCAAATTTCAAGCGGTTAAATTTCACAAAAATCGACTATCAGACACTGAAAAATGATATAGACATTTTCGTAGTACACGATTTGAAATTATACAGAACAAGTTTAATTTTACTTCAAAATTCATAATTAAAGGGGTTTTACGCACCTAACCCTTCTGCTTCTACATTAGTTTTGAAATTTTGGATTCCCATCTTTTGGCCCCTAGCATCACTTAAGAGTCCTTGGAGGACGAAACCGCTGTAAGATGCAGTTTAATGCATTTTTTAACATACTGTATCTAGCTATTATTAAATTCAAAAGGGGCAGCATAAGTATGTGTTACGTCATCATAAATCACGAAAGTTCTATTGGTATTTGGATATATGCAGTATCACAGGGATCTGAGAATTTGTTACAGCTAGTTTTGGACCTAAAATACGGTGTTTAGATTAATTTTACACTTTTGGCCATTTTATGATCATTGAGGGGGCATTTTTTTCGAAAATTGATCTACCCCCCCCCCCCCCCCCCCAAAAAAAAAGTGTAAAATTACTCTAAACACCCTATTTTAGGCCCTATTCTAAGGTCCTTGTGTGTAGTATGATGCTTTCGCATAAACAGCTGAAATGGTTGAACCTGATCAAAACTAAAAATAAACACCTGTTACATCTTAAGACCGCGTGCGACACTTAAAAAATCTGGCAGTTTGAGGAGTCCACACGTACACAACAATTACGTTTTGATTAAAATAAATTATTATTTTTTTAAAACAATGTCATTCCAGATATAGATATTTACGCATAAAAACCCCAAACATAACAGAATGTCGTTTTATCCTTGATATGTTGTTATTAATTCTCCGAAACTGCAATGTTAGCGTTACCTGTACTTTGGTCAAGGTGCGGTCGTTTATCGCGGACTATTTGTATTTGCAACCTTTTACACAAAATGCAACCTTAAACAGCGAGTAAAATTTTAACTAGACGTAAAATCTAGAAAGTGTAGGCTTCGTTAACAAAAATGCTTTCTTTCTAGACTGAAAAACAAGACTTCGATCACATTGAGAAAGGAGAGACGACAGAGAATGCGCATAACACTTCCGGAGAGGCCAAACCACGTGATCTCCTGTATGCTGTGGATGAGGTACCGCCCTGGTACCTCTGTATCATCCTAGGATTCCAGGTAACCATGGCAACTGTTTAACGCAATCAAAAGGAACAATTGAAGGATCTATATTTAGTAATGATTTGCTGTGCGGAATCTGTTACTATCACAGGGACTTGAGAACTTGTATCACAGGGATATGGGAACTAGTTACTGCTATATTTGGACATACACTAAGGTGTTATAGTGATTTTACTTGTTTTGATGGTTTAGATCGATTTTCGGTAAAAATGACATTCCCGATGACATACAAACCCGTCAAACATGTAAAATTACTCTGAACACTTCAGTTAGGTTCAAATACACAATGTATAGCAAGTTATCAGGTCCCTGTGGTAACTACTGTACATGGCACGCGCACATAAGTACTCTATACAACACCGTACTATCGAATCTCGTTTGTTAGATGTTTTCACACCAGGTCGTGTTATTGTAACGGAAGACAGATAAAGTTACGGACCACTTATGATCTTCCTTCTTCACCGCTTTACTATTTCACTATTTTACTATTATGAAAATCCTCCCCCAAAAGTTGTAATTCCTAACTTTTTGATAATTTAGCTGCAAATCTTTAAATTAACCATTAAAGCCCTTTAAAATAGGGATTTTCCTCCTTTTACACAACTAGCTGTTTTCATCTCTGTATTTCATCGTGAACTATTCATGCCTATTCATGGAAGATTTCAAATGTGTCTTTAGAGGTGAATGAGTTAATGTTGTAGACTGTTATCAGCACGTGTTTTATTGCTAAGTGAATAACATCTAAAATTCGTGAGTTCCTACACTTATGAAGAAATTCCATGGTTATTGTCTAAATGTGTTACGTAGTCGCGGTGCCCCTTTTATAAGATATATATCTATGTTTCTCGACGTCAAGTAGTCGCATAAGTATTGTAATCCAATAATGTTAGTGGTTTAGAGAAACTTTTTGATAGGCGCCGTGTCGCAGTCGACAAAATCATATCCGATAATAAAAAGGCTGACCAGCTGCGGCCTCTTATGTTATAGGAGTAATACGTATTGGAACGTGCAGTGTTGTAACAGTGGGATTTATCTCCCTTGAACCGTACTACGACACGCATGACTCGCCTCAACAAGTTCCGATTCCGAGAGCTGGCGTTGTGTGACGCAGGTCAAACAATAATCTATTATGATAAAGCTTTGTTTGACATGGCTCACAAGGTTTACTGTATATTTTGTTATTTTCATTGTACGGCGTGTTATTTATATTCTATATTTTACAATAGTAAGATCATTCAATAGAAATAACATGAATACACGCTATACACTAAGAATAACGAGGAGCAATGATTAACCAATTTATCATCAATTCTATTTTACTGTGAATTTATTTTTTTGTCCAATTTCGGCTGTAGGGGTTAAGCAGTCTTTGTTTTCTCGGTCAGAGTGAACTGGTTGTTACCCATTGTGAAATCTATTTAGGTAATAAGACATTTGTTTCAAATCTCTATTTTCGGAAGAATCAAACCATCATCCATCGGTAGGGAAGCTCTGTACAATGGTTTGACCTGGGTGTAGCAGCGTCAGACAAACAGTACCTTAAGGCTCCCATGTCGTCTACATCTACAAGATAGTTTATACTTCATCAAACTTGAGATTATGTCAAGGTGCCCGAGTTTACACGAGAGAGTTTGATACGTATTCCGGTGTGTGTGTCTTGACATGCGGGTTGGAGGGACAAAGATATCTTTTCTAATGTGCATTTGATTGCATGTTATTTTGTGTAGTGTGGTTAGCTGTGGTTTCCTTACAAGTTCAAGGGAACGTAAGTTTGGTGTTCTAACACGTCACCAACACTGGATGTGTTTCTGTGTTCGTTAGTGACGAATCTGGCAGTTCTTCTCAGCGCCAGGTCTGTCTTGGTGTCATGGTTACAGACAGAGTAGACCTTTTCTAGGTTCTAGAGAGGGTCTAAATTGGGTCCTAAATATCTGCTCTTTAACAGAAGTTGAAACGATAATAAGATTCCTACGGAGGAAGCACAGAGTAGATGTTTGAGTTGAGGGATGACAGGTGTGACTGTATAGTGACGTGTTAGTAGATGTTTGAGTTGAGGGATGACAGGTGTGACTGTATAGTGACGTGTTAGTAGATGTTTGAGTTGAGGGATGACAGGTGTGACTGTATAGTGACGTGTTAGTAGATGTTTGAGTTGAGGGATGACAGGTGTGACTGTATAGTGACGTGTTAGTAGATGTTTGAGTTGAGGGATGATAGGTGTGACTGTATAGTGGCGTGTTAGTAGATGTTTGAGTTGAGGGATGACAGGTGTGACTGTATAGTGGCGTGTTAGTAGATGTTTGAGTTGAGGGATGACAGGTGTGACTGTATAGTGACGTGTTAGTAGTTTGCTTTGTCTAAATGTTGTAACTCTTTCTTGCGTTACAAGTAAGTGTGATGTTTCACATGTTCGTTGGTCGTAATGGTGAGGAGTTTACATTGTCTTGGAGGAACGACATTTCCCAAGACTTTTCCAATGATGATACATTGTAGCTTATCCACCTCTTCTTGTAGACCAAGAACACCAGATGGTAACAGTTAGGTACCTAATGGTATCATCTACGAAAATATTTCAGTGGAATTTAAGGTAAATTTGACTGTTTCCAAAATAGCCATCAAACCATTGTACACTGCCAATACATACAACAAACGGACAGCGTTTCACTTCAAACTCTCTTTTATTGTAACACTCGT
This sequence comes from Mimachlamys varia, assembly GCA_947623455.1. NCBI lineage: Eukaryota > Metazoa > Mollusca > Bivalvia > Pectinida > Pectinidae > Mimachlamys > Mimachlamys varia. The sequence continues at coordinate 1,331,489 of OX392538.1, read as the reverse complement.
AAAGGATTACATCACTTCCGGTTCACAATGCTGCGTGAAGAAGAAGAATCGCTTTGTTTCCATGACAACGAGTTCAGCTTCCGAGTCAGTTTTAACATAGTCATAGATGCCGTCAATGTAAACAAGAACGAGTCGAGGTAAACAACGTGTCTTGTTCTTCACGTGACAGCTACACACATCTCCAGTAGGGGGTTTGAGGCTTATGTGAGATCTCCTGGTTCCTGGGGGATATTTTTGTCTTGTCCTCTGTATACTGGAATGACAAGCCTTAGAACAAGTAATATCTTCGATCACGACGAGCCACGTGTCCCGAGACCAATGTTTCTTTCTCCTGGTGTACAATCCAAGATGACGGGTCCGAAACATGTCCGGAAGAGTCAGAAATATGTTTCGAGGATCTGGTTCAGTTACATCTTTTACAGTCCTTAGGCTTTTGTGTACATTCCTCTAGTGCGCATTGTCGCATTCACTTGTAAAACTAGAAACCACGTGTTAGTAACTACGTTTCCAAGGGTTACCATGGCTGAGGGATTTCAGGGGGTCCATGACTCATCTGCAAATATAAAAAAAAATATATACATTTTAATTTGCTTCCACATAAAAAAGGGGTTTGCCGTAATATTTTTTCGAATTCGTTGAAATGACTTTATTTGAATTTTATATAAGATAGCACCAGTATTTGCATATTGACCTAATATATTCGGTACATTCTTTGATACTTACGACCGTTTGTCTGTGCAAAGCCAAGCTTCCCGATACTACTCTGTAACAACGAGAAAATATATGTTGTTAATAGCCTAACACATATACTATACTATACTATACCAGGATTCCGTGCGCAGTTATCGTTTGTATGTGAAGGTTTCGTATGGCGAAAATCTGACCACGGCAACTTGAGTGCACAAGGGGAGTACGAAGTTTTATTTCCCCGTCACGTTATCCAATTAGATTCTATGTAACACTTGGCGTGCGGCTTTTTAATTGAATTGTAGATGCAATGTGAACAACTATTGTAAAATGGGACAATTTACACTGAGAGGATAGACTTCGATAATTCGATAAAGAGTACACTTTATACTATCAAAAAAATTAGAGAATACCAAAGCGTCAACAAAACCATAATTTGAACTGAAAATCATAGAGTACAAAAGCGTCAACAAAACCATAATCTGAACTCAAAATCAGAGAATACCAAAGCGTCAACAAAACCATAATCCGTACTCAAAATCAGAGAATACCAAAGCGTCAACAAAACCATAATCCGAACTCAAAATCAGAGAATACCAAAACGTCAACAAAACCATAATCCGTACTCAAAATCAGAGAATACCAAAGCGTCAACAAAACCATAATCCGAAAATCAGAGCTGGAAGCAAAATAGGAACAAAGGAAAGATTTACATAAAGACCCTCGTAAAAGTACAGGCGAACAAGACCAGGAGTTCCAAGTAAACATTGAATCTTCAATATGAGAACCAAACCGAGTCATCATGTCAAATAACTGTCGAAAATCGTTATCGATTTTGGAAGTTGTCATGTTGTCTTTGGAAACATGCTCTAGTTTTGTCCTAATGAGCTGCGGTAAACTGGGGTTCTGCACGTCTTACTTACCAATAACTTGTAGGGATCCAGACATCTTCGTCCCCACCGGGGCTTTTGATACATCGAGGCTGCAATATGAATGTTGGTATATTAGCACGATACATAAACAGATGTACGTTAAACACAAAGCAAAAACGTGAAAGTAATTTGTGTACAGGTTGGCTTGTTTGTTTCTGTCCCGTTCCTGGGACCCAGAGTAGAGGGATAGTGGTCGGAAAATGTCAAACACCTTAAAAAAAAGCCAATTTTGCATTAAGAACAAGATTTCTAATCCTATTTGCACGGATAGATTCAAGTAGGTTTCTTAAGATGGGAGGATATCCCAGAGAAATCCAGCGTGACCTGAAAGTCGACCCAACATATATTTTTATGTCCGATCCGGGAAAACGAACCACGGCCGTCAAGATAAATTGAGTGTGCTGTTATTGTTTTATTTTTACTGTTGGGAAACGCGGTTATTTTTTTCGCGAGGACAAAGCTCAAGTATGACGTCACATATGACGCAGTAACACACAATCTTACTTTTCCATTTCGCGTTCGATGCCCTCCGTCTGAGCGGCGTACACCGCGGCGATGTTGTCGGCGGAATAAAGACCCATCGGACTGTTAAACTGCGAATGCGTCACATTTGGAATAGCCTTCTTTACTCCTCCAGGGGAGAAAGATTGCCCTCCTCGTGTCGCCATCTCTCGGAAGGCAGGGGACGCCAGCTGGAAAATGGCAACAAATGAACAAACAATAGGCATACCATTTACATACACATGTAACGTGTCTGGATTTCATTTTATCACCATGCTTGGGAGGGGAAAAGGAATATAACAACCGAATAATTTAGAATTAAGCTCATAACTTCCTTTGGACCCAGTGATCTGGTTTTAGATTCACCAGTTCCTTTTGTCCGAGCGATTGGACTTTCGACTTACACTTCTAGGGATGGAGTGATACATACATGTACTGATAAAGATTAAATATTACCACTGGACCGGCTGATGAAGATAAAGAATTACCTCTGGGCCGACTGATGAAGATTTAAAACTACCACTGGACCGACTGATAAAGATTAAGAATTACCACTGGACCGACTGATGAAGAATAAGAACTACCACTGGACCAACTGATGAAGATTTAAAATTACCACTGGGTCGGCTGATGAAGATTAAGAATTATCACTGGACCGGCTGATGAAGATTAAGAATTACCACTGGACCGACTGATGAAAATTAAGAATTACCACTGGACCGCCTGATGAAGATTACGAATTACCACTGGACCAACTGATGAAGATTAAGAATTACCACTGGACCGACTGATTCAGATTTAAAATTACCACTGGGTCGGCTGATGAAGATTAAGAATTATCACTTCGCAAACTGATGAAGATTATGAATTACCACTGGACCGGCTGATGAAGATTAAGAATTACCACTGGACCGACTGATGAAAATTAAGAATTACCACTGGACCGCCTGATGAAGATTACGAATTACCACTGGGCCAACTGTTGAAGATAAACAATTACCACTGGACCGGCTGATGAAGATTAAAAATTACCACTGGACCAACTGATGAAGATTAAGAATTACCACTGGACCGGCTGATGAAGATAAAGAATTACCACTGGACTAACTGATGAAGATTAAGAATTACCACTGGACCGGCTGATGAAGATTAAGAATTACCACTGGACTAACTGATGAAGATTAAGAATTACCACTGGACCGACTGATAAAGATTAAGAATTACCACTGGACCGACTGATGAAGAATAAGAACTACCACTGGACCAACTGATGAAGATTTAAAATTACCACTGGGTCGGCTGATGAAGATTAAGAATTATCACTGGACCGGCTGATGAAGATTAAGAATTACCACTGGACCGACTGATGAAAATTAAGAATTACCACTGGACCGCCTGATGAAGATTACGAATTACCACTGGACCAACTGATGAAGATTAAGAATTACCACTGGACCGACTGATTCAGATTTAAAATTACCACTGGGTCGGCTGATGAAGATTAAGAATTATCACTTCGCAAACTGATGAAGATTATGAATTACCACTGGACCGGCTGATGAAGATTAAGAATTACCACTGGACCGACTGATGAAAATTAAGAATTACCACTGGACCGCCTGATGAAGATTACGAATTACCACTGGGCCAACTGTTGAAGATAAACAATTACCACTGGACCGGCTGATGAAGATTAAAAATTACCACTGGACCAACTGATGAAGATTAAGAATTACCACTGGACCGGCTGATGAAGATAAAGAATTACCACTGGACTAACTGATGAAGATTAAGAATTACCACTGGACCGGCTGATGAAGATTAAGAATTACCACTGGACTAACTGATGAAGATTAAGAATTACCACTGGACCGGCTGATGAAGATTAAGAATTACCACTGGACTAACTGATGAAGATTAAGAATTACCACTGAACCGACTGATGAAGATTAAGAATTACCACTGGACCGCCTGATGAAGATTACGAATTACCACTGGGCCAACTGATGAAGATAAACAATTACCACTGGGCCGGCTGATGAAGATTAAAAATTACCACTGGACCGGCTGATGAAGATTAAGAATTACCACTTGGCCGACTGATGAAGATTACGAATTACCACTGGACTAACTGATGAAGATACACAAATACCACTGGACCGACTGATGAAGATACACAATTACCACTGGACCGACTGATGAAGATTACGAATTACCACTGGACTAAATGATGAAGATTAAGAATTACCACTGGGCCGACTGATGAAGATACACAATTACCACTGGACCGGCTGATGAAGATTAAGAATTACCACTGGACCGGCTGATGAAGATAAAGAATTACCACTGGACCGACTGATGAAGATTACGAATAACCACTGGACCGGCAGATGAAGATTAAGAATTACCACTGGACCGGCTGATGAAGATAAAGAATTACCACTGGGCCAACTGATGAAGATTAAGAATTACCACAGGACCGACTGATGAAGATACACAATTACCACTGGACCGACTGATGAAGATTACAAATTACCACTGGACCGGCTTATGAAGATTTCGACTCACCACTTCCTTGGGACTGAGAACTTCCGTGTCTGGGGGAACGTCCGCGCTAGTGTCCACGGAGAGAGGAGCCGTAGGAGGTGGAGATTGTTTCTTAGTTTCACTTAGAGCAGGGGTAGGTTCTTGTAATGGTTCTTTTTCTGCTGGCGCTGGAGATTTTTCTTGACTAGATTTGGCAGGTGCTTCTGGTTCTGGTGCAGATGCTTCCGGTTGGGAAGCAGACACTTCCGGTACTTTGGCGGGTTCTGGAGCAACAGGGTCAGATGCGGGTACTGGGGCTGCCGCTGGCGCTTGGACTGGGGCTGCCGCTTGGGGAGGTGGCTGCGACGAGGGGTTAGTTATTGGCGCTAGGACCGGGCTATAGCCTTGTAGATATCCCTGACTGTTGGTCTGTTGTGCTGGTGCCGGGGCTGGTGTGGGCTGTGCCAAAGTGACAGGGGTCGTGCCGGGCGGATCTCTGAAAATAGTAAGAAACAGCATGTCTTCATGTTCATGTCCGTAGTCTATGGTGACTTCATAAGTACGATGTGGAACCATTGTGTATGCGAAGTGTAGGACGTTATCATCTTGAGAAAAAACAATGCATAGTTCGTATCTAAAGTCAAATTTGTATTATTCCGGAGACTATTTGAAACGATCTAGGCCCGATCTAGTGATCTCTATCATTGTCTGTTCGTGTCCCGTGTATACAACAATGATAGCTACCTGTATACAACAATGATAGCTACCTGTATACAACAATGATATCTACCTGTATACAACAATGATAGTTACCTGTATACAACAATGATAGTTACCTGTATACAACATTGATATCTACCTGTATACAACAATGATATCTACCTGTATACAACAATGATATTTACCTGTATACAACAATGATAGCTACCTGTATACAACAATGATAGCTACCTGTATACAACAATGATAGCTACCTGTATACAACAATGATAGTTACCTGTATACAACAATGATATCTACCTGTATACAACAATGATATCTACCTGTATACAATAATGATAGTTACCTGTATACAACAATGATAGCTACCTGTATACAACAATGATAGTTACCTGTATACAACAATGATAGTTACCTGTATACAACAATGATAGCTACCTGTATACAACAATGATATCTACCTGTATACAACAATGATATCTACCTGTATACAACAATGATAGTTACCTGTATACAACAATGATATCTACCTGTATACAACAATGATAGTTACCTGTATACAACAATGATAGTTACCTGTATACAACAATGATATCTACCTGTATACAACAATGATAGTTACCTGTATACAACAATGATAGCTACCTGTATACAACACTGGTAGTTACCTGTATACAACAATGATATCTACCTGTATACAACACTGATAGTTACCTGTATACAACACTGGTAGTTACCTGTATACAACACTGATAGTTACCTGTATACAAAACTGGTAGTTACCTGTATACAAAACTGGTAGTTACCTGTATACAACACTGATAGTTACCTGTATACAACAATGATAGTTACCTGTATACAAAACTGGTAGTTACCTGTATACAACAATGATATCTACCTGTATACAACACTGGTAGTTACCTGTATACAACACTGATAGTTACCTGTATACAACAATGATAGTTACCTGTATACAACAATGATAGTTACCTGTATACAACAATGATAGCTACCTGTATAAAACACTGGTAGTTACCTGTATACAACAATGATAGTTACCTGTATACAACACTGGTAGTTACCTGTATACAACAATGATAGTTACCTGTATACAACACTGGTAGTTACCTGTATACAACAATGATAGTTACCTGTATACAACAATGATATCTACCTGTATACAACAATGATATCTACCTGTATACAACAATGATAGTTACCTGTATACAACAATGATAGTTACCTGTATACAACAATGATAGTTACCTGTATACAACACTGGTAGTTACCTGTATACAACAATGATAGTTACCTGTATACAACACTGGTAGTTACCTGTATATAACCCTGGTAGTTACCTGTATACAACAATGATATCTACCTGTATACAACAATGATAGTTACTTGTATACAACAATGATAGCTACCTGTATACAACACTGGTAGTTACCTGTATACAACAATGATATCTACCTGTATACAACACTGGTAGTTACCTGTATACAACACTGGTAGTTACCTGTATACAACACTGATAGTTACCTGTATACAACACTGATAGTTACCTGTATACAAAACTGGTAGTTACCTGTATACAACACTGATAGTTACCTGTATACAAAACTGGTAGTTACCTGTATACAACAATGATATCTACCTGTATACAACACTGGTAGTTACCTGTATACAACACTGATAGTTACCTGTATACAACAATGATAGTTACCTGTATACAACACTGATAGTTACCTGTATACAACAATGATATCTACCTGTATACAACAATGATATCTACCTGTATACAACAATGATAGTTACCTGTATACAACAATGATAGTTACCTGTATACAACAATGATAGTTACCTGTATACAACACTGGTAGTTACCTGTATATAACCCTGGTAGTTACCTGTATACAACAATGATAGTTACAAAATTGTACCTGTATACAACACTTGTAGTTACCTGTATATAACCCTGGTAGTTACCTGTATACAACACTGGTAGTTACCTGTATATAACAATGTTAGTTACCTGTATACAACACTGGTAGTTACCTGTATATAACCCTGGTAGTTACCTGTATACAACACTGGTAGTTACCTGTATATAACAATGTTAGTTACCTGTATACAACACTGGTAGTTACCTGTATATAACAATGTTAGTTACCTGTATACAACACTGGTAGTTACCTGTATACAACAATGATAGTTACCTGTATACAACACTGGTAGTTACCTGTATATAACAATGTTAGTTACCTGTACACTACGACATCCAGTTCTAGTCCCGATCTGATGATCTCCATCTTAGTCTGTTCGTGCGTCGCCCCGTCAACGTTCATGTTGTTAATGGCGACAACTCGGTCACGTGGTCGGAGCCCGCACCGGTCGCAAACACTATTCCGCACTATCTGTAAAAATAATCAAAACAGGTGCATTCAAGTTAAAATCATCCAAATGTTTGGACTATTGCAAAGTTCTTTATTATATTACGGTAATATTAACGTAATGGTATAAAACTGTAACTTTGTCGCCAATTACTAGCACTATGGACAAGTCATATGCTGATTTTTATAGTACATTTAAACCTCGCTTAAAGATCCCTCCACAATTAAGACCACCTCGCTATCAAGAGCTATGGTGACTGGTATGTGCCATTTCGTTATTTCATCCCGAAATAACGATACTAATCGTTTTTTTTTCACCCCGCTAATCAGCGTCTTTTCGCATCGACAGAACGAAATAACGAAACTATGTAACGCGAAATAACGAAAATATGTTGTTAAGCGACCCGAAATACTTCGCCCCGTGTTAATCGTTATTTGGCCACGCTGTTTATCGTTATTTCGTTATGTCGCCCGCTATGTATCTTAACTTCGTTAAATCGCCCCGCTGTTCATCGTTATTACGTTATGTCGCCCTGCTGTTTATCGTTGTTTCGTTATTTTGCTCCGCTGGTAATTGTTATTTCGTTATGTCGTCCTGCTGTTTATCGTTATTTCGTTATGCTGCCCTGCTGTTTATCGTTATTTCGTTATGTCGCCCCGCTATGTATCTTAACTTCGTTAAATCGCCCCGCTGTTCATCGTTATTACGTTATGTCGCCCTGCTGTTTATCGTTATTTCGTTATGTCGCCCTGCTGTTTATCGTTGTTTCGTTATTTTGCTCCGCTGGTAATTGTTATTTCGTTATGTCGCCCCGCTGTTTATCGTTATTACGTTATGTCGCCCTGCTGTTTATCGTTATTACGTTATGTCGCCCTGCTGTTTATCGTTATTTCGTTATGCTGCCCTGCTGTTTATCGTTATTTCGTTATGCTGCCCTGCTGTTTATCGTTATTTCGTTATGTCGCCCTGCTGTTTATCCTTTTTCGTTATATCGCCCTGCTGTTTATCGTTATTTCGTTATGCTGCCCTGCTGTTTATCGTTATTTCGTTATGCTGCCCTGCTGTTTATCGTTATTTCGTTATGTCGCCCTGCTGTTTATCCTTTTTCGTTATATCGCCCTGCTGTTTATCGTTATTTCGTTATATCGCCCTGCTGTTTATCGTTATTTCGTTATGCTGCCCTGCTGTTTATCGTTATTTCGTTATGCTGCCCTGCTGTTTATCGTAAATAACGAAATGGCACATATCAGCCACCATAAAGACCATTTCATTTCAGTCCATTTGTATTTTCAAACTCATATCAAATCATTTTGATTGTAATATGTCAGAATATGTACATGTAGATAGCGCTAACCTACATGTAATTGGAATATACAGGAAACCTTGTATAACAGCTACAAAAAATTGTCAAAATCCATCCATAAACGAAGTCAGGAAAATTCTTTGAAAAAAGTTGGAAATACAAAGAATGTATAGCAAAATAAAAAAAATGAAAGACTTTTGGCACGTTATTGTATATGTAGCATTGTAATATTTAGAAGAAAATTACGGCTCGCTGTTAGTTGTACTTGATGTTTGACGTCTCGGGTCAAACTGCGAGTAAAAGGTGGATCAACTCTGGATATAACAACTATAGATATCGTAGGGTTACAGTATTGTTATCATTGGTACAGAACCAACTATCACATGTACTGCCAGCATCTCTGTTTGTCCACTTTTGAGGGTCAATCGATGAGGAAAAAGGGTATATACATTGTATGTACTACCACACTGTTAATATCTGTCCTGTCCAAGGCTGTCTATACTCTGAATCAACTCAACATAATAGTATGTAGCGTCAACTTTGAAAATGAAAGGTCCAGAGTTTTGTTGAACGACAATGGCAACGGTGGTCCACCGTTCGTATTGGTCGGAAGGCGGTTGTCCACCGTTCGTATTGGTCGGAAGGCGGTAGTCTACCGTTCGTATTGGTCGGAAGGCGGTGGTCTACCGTTCCCAGTATTGGTTAGAAGGCGGTGGTCTACCGTTCCCAGTATTGGTGGGAAGGCGGTGGTCTACCGTTCCCAGTATTGGTGGGAAGGCGGTTGTCCACCGTTCCCAGTATTGGTTGGAAGGCGGTGGTCCACCGTTCCCAGTATTGGTGGGAAGGCGGTTGTCCACCGTTCCCAGTATTGGTGGGAAGGCAGTTGTCCACCGTTCCCAGTATTGGTGGGAAGGCAGTGGTCTACCGTTCCCAGTATTGGTTGGAAGGCGGTGGTCTACCGTTCCCAGTATTGGTGGGAAGGCGGTGGTCCACTGTTCCCAGTATTGGTGGGAAGGCGGTGGTCCACCGTTCCCAGTATTGGTGGGAAGGCGGTGATCTACCGTTCCCAGTATTGGTGGGAAGGCGGTGGTCCACCGTTCCCAGTATTGGTGGGAAGGCGGTTGTCCACCGTTCCCAGTATTGGTGGGAAGGCGGTGGTCCACCGTTCCCAGTATTGGTGGGAAGGCGGTGGTCCACCGTTCCCAGTATTGGTGGGAAGGCGGTGGTCCACCGTTCCCATTATTGGTGGGAAGGCGGTGGTCCACCGTTCCCAGTATTGGTGGGAAGGCGGTGGTCCACCGTTCTCAGTATTGGTGGGAAGGCGGTGGTCTACCGTTCCCAGTATTGGTGGGAAGGCAGTGGTCTACCGTTCCCAGTATTGGTGGGAAGGCAGTGGTCCACCGTTCCCAGTATTGGTGGGAAGGCGGTGGTCTACCGTTCCCAGTATTGGTAGGAAGGCGGTGGTCTACCGTTCCCAGTATTGGTAGGAATGCGATGGTCCACCGTTCCCAATATTGGTGGGAAGGCGGTGGTCCACCGTTCCTAGTATTGGTGGGAAGGCGGTGGTCTTCCTTTTCTAGTATTGGTCGGAAGGTGGTGGTTAGACCACCTCGGATCTTAATTTATGTTTGCTTTGGTAATCACAGACTTTGATTAGAGAGATATAGGAGAGACAGGCTGGTTTAGATTAGTGAAAGTATAGATACTTTCTCGCCATTCCAGCCCTGGGGAAGCGCGCGCTAATGGCTTCCATAATCTGATATTAGTTAGAGCCACCTCGTATCACTAATACAAACACACAAAACACAAAAAGATGTTTTGCTTCTGTTAAATTTGAGCGATGCGGGGGAGACTGAAGTTAACTAAACAACGTGGGGAGATAAAAACTAACGAGTACTAAACGATGTGGGGGAGGGAATAAGAGGAGGAGGTGGGGGGGGGGGGGGGCATTATCGAGTACTTAATAATGAGGACACATACAATTAATTTGTACTTGTAATTCAATCATGATAGTGGAGTCGGAATTGTTTTCATCAAACGTGTAAGCGAGTAAATCAGAGACCCAGTAAAAGACCATGGAGCGAACACGTATGTCACAGACCGTTGTTGTATATGTACAGTAGATGTAAACGGCTGTGCGCGATGTTTTGTTGATATTTGTATACATACAATATGTGTTACCAATTATCTGTGCAGCTTCGCGCGACTCTTACCCCCGTGCGGGTGTTACAGACCCCCTCCCCGGGCTGGTATATACATACACGTGTCTGTATCTACCACTCCAGATGAAATTGTTATTGGCACGCGAACATCACAGCATGTCGTGGCTTTCACTACAACTTGGCTGGAAGCCTCGCTACACCGACAGCGTCTGAAAAATACCTCCTTCGATACACCGTCCGTATCTGTGTATGCATCGCTACATCGTCAGAGTCTGATAAATACATCCCTCGGTACACGGTCCGTATCAAGCGAGTGACCTTTTTATGCTTCCGTAATTTGCACAGATTCCGTTACTTATAACCACTAATCCTAACTAGTTTCCGGCTTTATTGCCGGGTCGATAGCATTTCTACATTTTGAGCTATATATTAACGTGAAGAACATGCTTTAAGATATGTCGATGTTAAAATAAATTACGTTATTATTTGTCCTTAAAATCACCTAATTTGAACATCGTATAGCCTTGAACAATTTCTGGTCTAAAATATCGCCTAGAATAAAAGTGATTTGTTACAGTATTCAGCACATGTAAAAGCAGGTCCTGATGTCAATCCGTATATATTGTGTATAAAGGTGGTGTAGGCCATGTTTCAGTGATACTAACAGTCCTTACGAGAATTTTGTGGAGACAAAAACATGGATCCTACACACAACTGATTACTGTTGTCAGTTTAGGTTACACGTGAGGAATGTTGGAACAGAACACGATTGGTATTACCTGTTAACTGCTGCCGTTCACCTCGTCCATTGACAGAGGTAGATATACACAGTATACCTCGGGTCTAACAACACAACCCTAAAGTGTTTCAAACCTCAGATCTTACAGCACAACCCCTCAAGTGTTTTAAACCTCAGACCCAAACACTGAACCATCAAAACAAACCCACTATCAGGCCCAATCATTGACAGTCATACTTAAGATTATCACTTCCAATCACTGACATAACTTAGACCAAATAACCCAAATATCACTTCAAAACTGACAGTAATCTTACCCCATGCCTAATAACCCCGTTATCACCTCAAATATCTGACAGTAGCCATTAACTCAGACCTAATAGTTCCACTATCACTTCTAATCACTGACAGTAACCCTTACCTCACGCCTAATAACCCCGCTATCACTTAAAATATCTGACAGTAGCCCTTACCTCGGACCTTATAGCCCCACTTTCACGTCCAACATATGACAGTAATCTTTACCTCATAGCCCCACTATCGCTTCCAATATCCAACAGTAACCCTTACCACAGACCTAATAGCCCCACTATCACTTTCAATATCTGACAGTAATCCTTACCTCAGACCTTATAGCCCCACTATCACTTCCAATATCCAACAGTAACCCTTACCACAGACCTAATAGCCCCACTATCACTTTCAATATCCAACAGTAACCCTTACCACAGACCTAATAGCCCCACTATCACTTTCAATATCTGACAGTAATCCTTACCACAGACCTAATATCCCCACTATCATCTAAACATACACGTAGCTAGTCCTGTATACAGCCAGGCAATCATCTATACATACACGTGGCTAGTCCTGTATACAGCCAGGCAATCATCTATACATACACGTGGCTAGTCCTGTATACAGCCAGGCAATCATCTATACATACACGTGGCTAGTCCTGTATACAGCCAGGCAATCATCTATACATACACGTGGCTAGTCCTGTATACAGCCAGGCAATCATCTATACATACACGTGGCTAGTCCTGTATACAGCCAGGCAATCATCTATACATACACGTGGCTAGTCCTGTATACAGCCAGGCAATCATCTATACATACACGTGGCTAGTCCTGTATACAGCCAGGCAATCATCTATACATACACGTAGCTAGTCCTGTATACAGCCAGGCAATCATCTATACATACACGTGGCTAGTCCTGTATACAGCCAGGCAATCATCTATACATACACGTGGCTAGTCCTGTATACAGCCAGGCAATCATCTATACATACACGTGGCTAGTCCTGTATACAGCCAGGCAATCATCTATACATACACGTGGCTAGTCTTGTATACAGCCAGGCAATCATCTATACATACACGTGGCTAGTCTTGTATACAGCCAGGCAATCATCTATACATACACGTGGCTAGTCCTGTATACAGCCAGGCAATCATCTATACATACACGTGGCTAGTCCTGTATACAGCCAGGCAATCATCTATACATACACGTAGCTAGTCCTGTATACAGCCAGGCAATCATCTATACATACACGTGTAGCTAGTCCTGTATACAGCCAGGCAATCATCTATACATACACGTGGCTAGTCCTGTATACAGCCAGGCAATCATCTATACATACACGTGGCTAGTCCTGTATACAGCCAGGCAATCATCTAAACATACACGTGGCTAGTCCTGTATACAGCCAGGCAATCATCTATACATACACGTGGCTAGTCCTGTATACAGCCGGGCAATCATCTATACATACACGTGGCTAGTCCTGTATACAGCCAGGCAATCATCTATACATACACGTGGCTAGTCCTGTATACAGCCAGGCAATCATCTATACAGACACGTAGCTAGTCCTGTATACAGCCAGGCAATCATCTATACATACACGTGGCTAGTCATGTATACAGCCAGGCAATCATCTATACATACACGTGGCTAGTCCTGTATACAGCCAGGCAATCATCTATACATACACGTAGCTAGTCCTGTATACAGCCAGGCAATCATCTATACATACACGTGGCTAGTCATGTATACAGCCAGGCAATCATCTATACATACACGTGGCTAGTCCTGTATACAGCCAGGCAATCATCTATACATACACGTAGCTAGTCCTGTATACAGCCAGGCAATCATCTATACATACACGTGGCTAGTCCTGTATACAGCCGGGCAAACATCTATACATACACGTGGCTAGTCCTGTATACAGCCAGGCAATCATCTATACATACACGTGGCTAGTCCTGTATACAGCCAGGCAATCATCTATACATACACGTGGCTAGTCCTGTATACAGCCAGGCAATCATCTATACATACACGTGGCTAGTCCTGTATACAGCCAGGCAATCATCTATACATACACGTAGCTAGTCTTGTATACAGCCAGGCAATCATCTATACATACACGTGGCTAGTCCTGTATACAGCCAGGCAATCATCTATACATACACGTGGCTAGTCTTGTATACAGCCAGGCAATCATCTATACATACACGTGGCTAGTCCTGTATACAGCCAGGCAATCATCTATACATACACGTGGCTAGTCCTGTATACAGCCGGGCAATCATCTATACATACACGTGGCTAGTCCTGTATACAGCCAGGCAATCATCTATACATACACGTGGCTAGTCCTGTATACAGCCAGGCAATCATCTATACATACACGTAGCTAGTCCTGTATACAGCCAGGCAATCATCTATACATACACGTGGCTAGTCTTGTATACAGCCAGGCAATCATCTATACATACACGTAACTAGTCCTGTATACAGCCAGGCAATCATCTATACATACACGTGGCTAGTCATGTATACAGCCAGGCAATCATCTATACATACACGTGGCTAGTCCTGTATACAGCCAGGCAATCATCTATACATACACGTAACTAGTCCTGTATACAGCCAGGCAATCATCTATACATACACGTGGCTAGTCCTGTATACAGCCAGGCAATCATCTATACATACACGTAACTAGTCCTGTATACAGCCAGGCAATCATCTATACATACACGTGGCTAGTCATGTATACAGCCAGGCAATCATCTATACATACACGTGGCTAGTCCTGTATACAGCCAGGCAATCATCTATACATACACGTAACTAGTCCTGTATACAGCCAGGCAATCATCTATACATACACGTGGCTAGTCCTGTATACAGCCAGGCAATCATCTATACATACACGTGGCTAGTCCTGTATACAGCCAGGCAATCATCTATACATACACGTGGCTAGTCCTGTATACAGCCAGGCAATCATCTATACATACACGTGGCTAGTCCTGTATACAGCCAGGCAATCATCTATACATACACGTGGCTAGTCCTGTATACAGCCGGGCAAACATCTATACATACACGTGGCTAGTCCTGTATACAACCAGGCAATCATCTATACATACACGTGGCTAGTCCTGTATACAGCCGGGCAATTATCTATACATACACGTGGCTAGTCCTGTATACAGCCAGGCAATCATCTATACATACACGTGGCTAGTCCTGTATACAGCCAGGCAATCATCTATACATACACGTGGCTAGTCATGTATACAGCCAGGCAATCATCTATACATACACGTGGCTAGTCCTGTATACAGCCAGGCAATCATCTATACATACACGTGGCTAGTCCTGTATACAGCCGGGCAATCATCTATACAGACACGTGGCTAGTCCTGTATACAGCCAGGCAATCATCTATACATACACGTGGCTAGTCCTGTATACAGCCAGGCAATCATCTATACATACACGTGGCTAGTCCTGTATACAGCCAGGCAATCATCTATACATACACGTGGCTAGTCCTGTATACAGCCAGGCAATCATCTATACATACACGTGGCTAGTCCTGTATACAGCCAGGCAATCATCTATACATACACGTGGCTAGTCCTGTATACAGGCAATGTACCTTTACATCAATGGTATATGTACGTATTTATGTAGACAAATGTCGATTTAGATGGCTTTTCTGATGAGTCGCAGGTGTGATCTAGAGATTCGTGGTTTTTGCAGAGTTTTTGTTTGGAGAGGGGGGTTGAGGAGCTGTATTGCGTGGTATTGCGTGGTATTGCGTGGTATTGCGTGGTATTGCGTGGTGGTACAATTGTATGTATTGCGTTGATGAAAAAGCGTTAATTTCTAATGAATTGAACAGGCTTTTGATAAACCAGTCAAGATCACATTTGTCAAACATTTATATACATTAGTTTACGGTCATATTAAAATTGTTGGTAAATATGACTGTGTCACACACACAAAGTAGAGAGTTATGCCCGTTGGTGACAATGTAGATACTAATCCTTTTCCCTCCGTAACGACATACCTGTACGTATATATTGTAAGTGTTCCTTTTGTATCTACGTTTTCGTACCGTACTTTTATTTGGTAGCTATGTTATGTCCAGTTTCAAATCCTTTGGGGTTAGCTCCACTTTATCTACCCGAACTTCTCCACCACTTGTATACATCAAACTACTAACTCTCTTTACATACACCAACTATAACAAAATACTAATTAATCCTTCTGATTTAAAAAAATTATCCGAACAACTGCTATCAATCTTAGCAGTTCCCACCCAGGGTCCAGGATGTGTCGCATTAAATTATCCCGTGACGTCAATACCGCTATTGCTCGACACCCATCCAGAAAAGGTTGACCTACCGTTAGGACTGTCATTGGAAGTCCATACTCCATGCCTCCATGGAGACGAAACCCCCAGGACATCCCGGAGTTCGCCCTATACATCCGAATGGTCAGTCGCTGGGCCATGGTCAGCTGAAAGTATCCTCTCCTCCGTCCCTACTCAATAGAACACCACTCTCCTCGCCCTACGTCACATGTGGTAGGTATATACCCCACCAATTAGTACCAGGCCATACCAATAACCGTTAGTGTTCCGTTCCAGGCCAGCCACGCCTGCTTACCTCCCAGACGTTCGGAGCTCCTCTAATTGGGCGTTTAGTGTAGTGTTCACTTCTGATTACGTTACCACTAAGTGACAGTTATTTTTCCAAGTGAACTCGTGTGTTTATAGGGTTAACTGCGTCAGTTTATACATTATATAGAATACTTGGTAGAATAAGATGCATTCATTTGCTCGAGGTCGTTAATAATTACCGTTGGTAAATTCAATTGAAGGTCACAACTTTAAAGTTATATGTTAGAAAGCATCTCCTATTCCTTGTAGAGACTTAATCAAGTTTTAAAATATCCAGATGCCATCATGTAGAACTGTTGACAAAGAGACAGGACTCCTGTGATTTTGGTACAGGGATTCTGTGCAGTTTGTTGGATTTTACACCAGAGGGCACTAGTCATCCCCGAGGATTGGTTTTATACAAAATGGCTACAATTAATGCTGATGATAAAGGCTTATTAAATATGTGGCGCTTATTAATTGCTGATGACGGGGTTTCCTACCAGAGGGCGCCACCTCTTGCTAATAATGGGATCTGATACCAGATCTAGAGGGCGCGACTGTTGCTGAGGTTGGAATCTGATACCAGATCTAGAGGGCGCGACTGTTGCTGAGGTTGAAATCTGATACCAGATCTAGAGGGCGCGACTGTTGCTGAGGTTGGAATCTGATACCAGATCTAGAGGGCGCGACCTGTTGCTGAGGTTGGGGTTTTTATATAGCAGAGGGCGCCACCTATTTCTGATGATGGGATTTTATATCAAAGGGTGCCACCTAACGAAAAGGGTTGTTACATTAGAGTGTATCTTGTTGCTGCCGAAGGGTTATTTTTCTGGCTCGCATTGGTATCCCGGCTTGTATAGCAATGTCTGCCGCTCAGGTATCGCCGGTCATTTTTGTTACCTGATATGATTATATTAATTATCATTGGACATAAACCGGAAAATACGCGTTGACAACAGCTAAGAATGAGTCCTATGTCCTATGAAATATCCCATTAACACAGAATTTGTCTCCTTGTGTATATGTCATGTTGATAAAGTTACTTTTATTGTTTTGTTTTTATCTTTAAAAAAGTGCTTCTCAATCATACATATTTCACTTCTTGTGTCGATTTCAACTTTCTGATCCGGAGCCAAAAATGAAAAATTACATGGAGGAAGATATTTTCTCTTATTTGATATCGAATCTACTATGTACATTCTTTTTGTAAGAATATTTGTTTATAATGGTATCGATGCTGTATCCATATTCTGTTCCATCTGCCGCCGTATATTCCTAATACTGTAGTGTAACGGAACATTACATTGGCTTGGCCTCAGAGCGGCATGTGTACATCAGCTGCAGGCAGACAGTATTGTTTCATTGACAATCGGCCCGACGCCATTTTGTACTGTGGAACCGTTTGATCCGCACTCACCGATTATTACCAAACGGCGGGGTGATGTTAGACAATGTAACAGCTAAGTTGTCGCACCAGCGGGGGTGGTTCTCGATACACAGCAACAGCGGTATCTACGGTGATGCACGGGAGCTGTGTGAGTTTGGTTTCGTGTTACAAAGTATGGCAGCCGTATACTGCGGTGTGACGTTGTTCATTATGTGATCGTCAAAAAACACTGCATTGCGCACAGTCTGTTACGTTAGATGTTAATTCGGCGAGCGGTGATATGTTACTGGGGAAAAGGAAAACGACCAAAGTTATCTCCCGTGTCCTTTGCAGTATGATATTTTTCCTGACAGGGTCTCGCTTTCTGTTTTAACGAGGAAGGTTCGTCAAAAGGAGGAAGGCCATTAGTTCTTTTCCCTGACCGAGACACACCAGCGTCGTTAAACATTTGTACATGGCCTATACAATGATTTATGCAGAACACTGTTGTAATAGAGATACAGTAGTAAACTTGCCCGTTTATTTACGATTTTAACGCTATCGTAACAGCAGTTTTGATTATGTATAGCCTATACAGTATGACACCCGCTTGCATTAACGGACGTCATTCTTTTTATCTGGCACCTAGATTGCATTCATATTAACAATAAATAAAATCTGACAGACGTTCAATGGTTAAAACGGTGGCGTATTGTGTAAATATTTCATCATTAATAAAAGATAACGTTGTTGTGTATTACATCATTAAAGATGACGTTGTTGTGTATTACATCATTAAAGATGACGTTATTGCGTGTTACATCATTAAAGTTGACGTTAATGCGTGTTACATAATTAAAGATGACATTATTGCGTGTTACGTCATTAAAGATGACGTTATTATGTGTTACATCATTAAAGATGACGTTATTGCGTGTTACATAATTAAGGATGACGTTATTGCGTGTTACATCATTAAAGATGACGTTATTGCGTGTTACGTCATTAAAGATGACCTTGTTGTGTATTACATCATTAAAGATGACGTTATTGCGTGTTACATAATTAAGGATGACGTTATTGCGTGTTACATCATTAAAGATGACGTTATTGCGTGTTACGTCATTAAAGATGACCTTGTTGTTTATTACATCATTAAAGATGACGTTATTGCGTGTTACAGCACTACCTGACGGCGTTCGGCTCCACTATATCAGTACCACTGGTGCTGTACAAGGCACTCTGTGTGGCGGAGGACAGGGTAGGACTAGGAGAACTCATCAACACCATCTTCTTCGTGTCCGGTATCTGCACACTACTGCAGACTACGTTTGGAATCAGGTACACGTCATTCATCATGGTATGACGTCATTCTTACATTACCGCGCGTTATGATTATTTGTCTGCAATCCTGTTCCGTCTTATAGGACCATTACACGGAACAGAATGCTGTTTAATGCATATATATTTACATTTTCCAATTGGTTTTGATTATGAATTTATATTTGTATTCTGTATTTGTTCTGAAAATTTAAGGTAGATTTCTAATAAATGGGACAGCTAACAGCCAATATCAGTCCGCTATCTGCAACGTTATGATTAAGACGTCACAATCGTAATGACGTCATAATAACCACTTCAGTGTTATGGTCTCATAACACGGAACTGGCCTTGGCATTGTTACATGGATATAGTGGCAATGCACAGCAAATGCAAATAATTCTCTATAAAATGCACGCGGCGTCATGTGCTACGTCACTCTTGGCGTCTGTGATGTACAAACAGTTATTGGTTAGTACTTTTAATCGTTCTTTGAGTATATTTCTTAATTGTAATTTATTCATGATAGTTATATGAAATGAATATATTATAATATATCAATGATCTGCTCTGAGACATCTCATCGAATGTATAATATATGGGTTTGTTACAGGCTACCCATCATACAGGGCGCTACGTTCGCCTTCCTGGTCCCCACCCAGTCTATCCTGGCCCTACCACGTTGGACATGTCCCTACACACTAGCGGAACAAGGTACGTCTTCTAGACACTTTACCAGGTCCTCGGCAAAGGTACCGAAACCCGGGAAATCCTTAAGGGGTCATAAAGGGACACAATCCACAGACCCACCATTTCATACCAAAGATACTGCCTCGCGGGGGCCAGATGTATGACAACTATGCTGAAGAATATGAACAATTTAGAAATCCAACATTGTGAGGGCAAATGTCAACTGAATAAACGTTACGACGCCATGTCATTATGATACGGAAACTGAAAATGGTCAAACGCTTATAATTAGCAGGATCCAACTTGACTCCGTTGCGCGATTTGTATCGCCATATTTCAAAACTTCCACATATTTTAGTAACACGTGTTCAGTTCTGGAACAGCCAACGGCAACACTAGAAACAAACTAATGACGTCAACAATTTATTCCTGTAATTCATAGCTAATTTGAACGCCATTTAGATGCTGTTTATGATGACATTCATTCGTTGAATTGCATTGCATGCAAACACTGTTCGATCGGACGATGTAGCGTACAGACCCATGTGTACACGTTTATGCCTGTTACCGGAATGTTTCTCTTGTTTTAATTTGGCCACTCTAGGTCTGAAGAATTTGACTGACCTCGATCCTTACGGCAGTCCGGGACATAGGGAGATTTGGTATTCCAGACTTAGGGAGGTAACGTATGTTTACATAGGCCGTAATTTATAATGACGTCATTCAAAGTCGGACATTTGCTGCCTGGAATGATTCATGACGTATGTTGCACTTGCTGTATTGTGCTACATGCGGTGTACAATGTACGTGCGATTCAGGACTCGCTAAATATTTGCTGCATACGACTTCTCATGATGTTTTGGGTTGTACGTTGTTTTTAAGTGCTGTGTTCGAGGTGTGAACGTACTGTATGATGTTGTAACGGGTAGTGCACGTGCTTTAATGCTGTGAACATACTATGACAGAATATTATGTTACTTAAGTCATGGGTCTAGTGTATTTTGAATGCTATTCCAGAACATACTAAACGACATTGACATTGGTTTCTGTATGATTGACAATTGTTTTCATGGACGTCACGTGTCTGTTTCAGATACAAGGGGCCATTATGGTGGCCTCGCTCTTCCAGGTTTTGATTGGCTTCAGTGGCGCTGTCGGTATTGTACTGCGCGTGACCGGCCCCCTGGCAGTCACTCCCACCGTCACCCTGATTGGCCTAGCGCTTTTCCCGGCTGCAGCCGATTTGGCGTCGACGCAGTGGTACATCGCCCTGATGTGAGTGACGTACATGTCTCGTGGTAATGCAACGCATGCTCTCTCATTACTTGTCGGCAGCGTTCTGCATAGTAGATAGTTGATATGGAGACAATCTTAGGGCTCCATGACGGTTGTGACATAAATGTAATGCTATGTGTAATGAAGATGAAGATGCTAATGATCCGGAAATATAGTAAATTAATCTATCATGTTTCTACTAACGAAAAATATTCGATTCTGAAATAAAACGTAAACAGAACTTAAGTATAAGTTCAACGCCATTGTAAAGAGTGATACATTGCAGCAAAAGATAATTTTTGCGATTAAAAATAAGGATTTAACGGGTTTTTTTCTATTTTTTCCCCAGGACCATGTTTTTGATAGCGCTTTTTTCCCAGTATCTGCGTAACGTCAGCATACCCGTATGTAAGTACGAGAAGGGGAAAGGATGTGGCACGTACAAAATCCCGATCTTCAAACTCATACCGGTACGTAAAGATTGGTCATACCGGTACGTAAACATTGGTCATACCGGTACGTAAATATATAGGTCATACCGGTACGTAAAGATTGGTCATACTGGTACGTAAACATTTGTCATACCGGTACGTAAACATTGGTCATACCGGTACGTAAACATTGGTTATACCGGTACGTAAACAAAGGTCATAGCGGTTCGTAAACATAGGTCATACCGGTACGTAAACATAGGTCATACCGGTACGTAAACATAAGTCATACCGGTACGTATACATTGGCAATACCGGTACGTAAACATTGATCATACCGGTACGGACACATTGGTCATACCGGTACGGAAACATAGGTCATACTTGTACGTAAACATAGGTCATACTGGTACGTATACATTGGTCATACCGGTACGTAAACATTGGTCATACCGGTACGTAAACATTGGTCATACCGGTACGTAAACATTGGTCATACCGGTACGTATACATTGGTCATACCGGTACGTAAACATTGGTCATACCGGTACGTAAACATTGGTCATACCGGTACGTAAACATTGGTCATACCGGTACGTAAACATAGGTCATACCAGTACGTTAACATTAGTCATACCGGTACGTAAAGATTGGTCATACCGGTACGTAAACATAGGTCATACCGGTACGTAAAGATTGGTCATACCGGTACGGAAACATAGGTCATACTGGTACGTAAACATAGGTCATACCAGTACGTAAACATTTGTCATACCGGTACGTAAACATAGGTCATACCGGTACGTAAACATTGGTCATACCGGTACGTAAACATAGGTCATACCGGTACGTAAACATTGGTCATACCGGTACGTAAACATTGGTCATACCGGTACGTAAACATAGGTCATACCGGTACGTAAACATTGGTCATACCGATACGTAAGCATTGATCATATCGGTACGTAAACATTGGTCATACCGGTATATAAACAAAGGTCATAGCGGTTCGTTAACATAGGTCATACATGTACGTAAACATATGTCATACTGGTACGGAAACATTGGTCATACCGGTACGTAAACATTGGTCATACCGGTACGTAAACATTGGTCATACCGGTACGTAAACATTGATCATACCGGTACGTAAACATTGGTCATACCGGTACGTAAACATTGATCATACTGGTACGTAAACATTGGTCATACCGGTACGTAAACATAGGTCATACCGGTACGTAAACATTGGTCATACCGGTACGTAAACATTGATCATACTGGTACGTAAACATTGGTCATACCGGTACGTAAACATTGGTCATACCGGTACGTAAACATTGGTCATACCGGTACGTAAACATTGGTCATACCGGTACGTAAACATTGGTCATACCGGTACGTAAACATTGATCATACTGGTACGTAAACATTGGTCATACCGGTACGTAAACATTGATCATACCGGTACGTAAACATAGGTCATACCGGTACGTAAACATTGGTCATACCGGTACGTAAACATTGGTCATACCGGTACGTAAACATTGGTCATACCGGTACGTAAACATTGGTCATACCGGTACGTAAACATTGATCATACCGGTACGTAAACATTGGTCATACCGGTACGAAAACATTGGTCATACCGGTACGTAAACATTGATCATACCGGTACGTAAACAAAGGTCATAGCGGTTCGTAAACATAGGTCATACCGGTACGTAAACAAAGGTATTAAATAACCATCAGATAAAACACTCAAAATATAACCGGTATGTAGACATCAGTCATGCAGTATCTTATACGTATTGTAACTACGTCATTCCTGCTATAAGCATTTCCTCGACCATTTATGTAGCTTTCATTTTGGTTTCCAGCTGGGTAACCATAATTATATCCGTATCTTGTTTCACGAAAACTGAATTATTTTACAACTTTATCATCGGGCTGGGCTTTAATTCTGAGTGTTTGTGTAATGTTTATCTGATCTCTTGACGTCAACAATCTCGTGACGACAAAAACACCTTGTGATGATGATGATGATGATGATGATGATGATGATCTCTGCATGTCGATTTTCCGTAGGTGTTACTAGCCATGGTGGTGGCCTGGGGTATCTGTGCTCTACTGACGGCGGCGGGAGTCTTTACCGACAACAGTGAGGGCTGGGGGTACCAGAGTCGTACCGATACCAAGATCAACGTCATCTCAGACGCTTTGTGGTTCCGCTTCCCTTACCCAGGTAAGCTCAGACGCTCTGTGATTCCGCTTCCCTTACCCAGGTAAGCTCAGACGCTCTGTGGTTCCGCTTCCCTTACCCAGGTAAGCTCAGACGCTCTGTGGTTCCGCTTCCCTTACCCAGGTAAGCTCAGACGCTCTGTGGTTCCGCTTCCCTTACCCAGGTAAGCTCAGACGCTCTGTGGTTCCGCTTCACTTACCCAGGTAAGCTCAGACGCTCTGTGGTTCCGCTTCCCTTACCCAGGTAAGCTCAGACGCTCTGTGGTTCCGCTTCACTTACCCAGGTAAGCTCAGACGCTCTGTGGTTCCGCTTCCCTTACCCAGGTAAGCTCAGACGCTCTGTGGTTCCGCTTTCCTTACCCAGGTAAGCTCAGACGCTCTGTGGTTCTGCTTCCCTTACCCGGGTAAGCTCAGACGTCCTGTGGTTCCGCTTCCCTTACCCAGGTAAGCTCTGGCGCACTGTGGTTCCGCTTCTCTTACCCAGGTAAGCTCAGACGCCCTGTGGTTCCGCTTTCATTATCCAGATAAGCTCAGGCGCACTGTGGTTCTGCTTCCCTTACCCAGGTAAGCTCAAACGCCCTGTGGTTCCGCTTCCCTTACCCAGATAAGCTCTGACGCTCTGTGGTTCCGCTTTCTTTATCAAGTAAGCTCAGGCGCTCTGTGGTTCCGCTTCCCTTACCCAGGTAAGCTCAGGCGCTCTGTATTTCCGCTTCCCTTACCCGGGTAAGCTCAGACGCTCTGTGGTTCCGCTTCTCTTACCAGGGTAAGCTCAGACGCTCTGTGGTTCCGCTTTTATTATCCAGGTAAGCTCAGGCGCTCCGTCGTTCCGCTTCCCTTACCCAGGTAAGCTCAGGCGCTCTGTGGTTCCGCTTCCCTTACCCAGGTTAGCTGAGATATTTGTAAAGTTTCGTGTTGGCTGTTAAACACAAAAATCGCAATCAGTGACTTTGGTAAGTCTTCTTGTAATATCATACAGTGTGCATTAGGAAAATACTGAAGTATTTGTGTACAAAGGCTTCAATTTCAAATTTATCCTCAGATACCTTTTGTGTAATAATATTTTCAAAATTGAAAAGTTTTTTCAACAACATAGACTGAGGAAGCAAACGATTCTTTTCATTAGTTGAATATCACACGGGAAAGCAGAGGGAACTAACTAGGTTAAGTATATGACGGCTGAATGAAAAGAAATGAACATCAGAGTTATTTCCCTTGAATCTGCAGGCCAGTGGGGTGTCCCGACTGTCAGTGTTGCCGGAGTGTTCGGAATGTTAGCGGGAGTTCTAGCGTCAATGATGGAGTCTGTTGGTGATTACTACGCATGTGCACGACTATCCGGAGCACCGCCCCCTCCCGTACATGCTGTCAACAGAGGTACGTGGAGTAAATCTCCAATTACAATGTACACTGTTCAGAGTTCTGTATTGAGTCTCGCCTTCAACTGGTTATTGTCCAGCGTGATTATGCCAGAATATAGACATTAACTATGGATTCATTTAAAAACACGCAGACGTTGTTTTAATATACCGGAAGTCACTTGTGTACATGTAACGCACCTTTTCCGGTATAAAACGTGAATAAACACCAGCCAATATTTCCATCAAATGAAACAAAATGTCACGTCCTCTCCATTTTGTTTATCATCCTGCTTCACTAATTTGATGGACATTAAGCAATGTTACGTCGTGTTGTTTTAGGTATAGGAATGGAGGGAATAGGATGTGTCCTGGCCGGCGCGTGGGGCTCTGGAAACGGTACTACGTCATATAGTGAGAATGTGGGAGCTATCGGCATCACCAAGGTAACATGTTTTTTCTTCAGATTTCAGATTTTATTTTCCATCACTCAGACACATATAAATGTGTAACATGAGGTACATATACATATAACAAAATACGTCAATAAGTTGACAGGCTGGACAGGTTCATGTGAAGACATTGATATAATTATAACTGAAAGCCTTGTGATCAGTATGTAATATGCGACCCAATCTTAATAAAGCAATAACAAGTCCCGTTGATACGAGATAATATTGACCGTGCAATTCTCTTATATGTTGTGGTAATACTATTTTATAACTAACCAGGTCGGCAGTCTCCGTGTGGTGCAGGTTGGAGGAATAATCATGATTTTACTCGGCTGCTTCGGAAAGTTTGGCGCCCTTTTCGTCACCATTCCAGATCCTGTAATAGGCGGAGTGTTTATGATTGTTTTTGGTAAGGTCGCGGAAATTCACTTAGTACAATTATCTGTAAATTAACCACAGACCCATCTCTTGGTATCCTCGTTCTTCAAAATATAACCAGTTATATAAGATGATACACTTGTATTAGTAACACTATGGCCGTAGACTACATTCTGGTTAATTTGTAGATATAGTTCATACCGGTCGCACTGCTTCTCTATAGTTCACAGGGTCACGCCATGTCACATATATGCATGTAGTTCACGGGTCTCTATAGTTCACAGGGTCACGCCAGGTCACATATATACATGTAGCTCACGGGTCGCTATAGTTCACAGGGTCACGCCAGGTCACACACATACATGTACCTCACGGGTCTCTATAGTTCACAGGGTCACGCCAGGTCACATATATACATGTAGCTCACGGGTCTCTATAGTTCACAGGGTCACGCCAGGTCACATATATACATGTAGCTCACGGGTCTCCATAGTTCACAGGGTCAAGCCAGGTCACATATATACATGTAGTTCACGGGTCTCTATAGTTCACAGGGTCAAGCCAGGTCACATATATATATGTAGCTCACGGGTCTCCATAGTTCACAGGGTGACGCCAGGTCACATATATACATGTAGCTCACGGGTCTCTATAGTTCACAGGGTCAAGCCAGGTCACATATATACATGTAGCTCACGGGTCTCTATAGTTCACAGGGTCACGCCAGGTCACATATATACATGTAGTTCACGGGTCTCTATAGTTCACAGGGTCACGCCAGGTCACATATATACATGTAGTTCACGGGTCTCTATAGTTCACAGGGTCACGTCAGGTCACATATATACATGTAGCTCACGGGTCTCTATAGTTCACAGGGTCACGTCAGGTCACATATATACATGTAGCTCACGGGTCTCTATAGTTCACAGGGTCACGCCAGGTCACATATATACATGTAGCTCACGGGTCTCTATAGTTCACAGGGTCACGCCAGGTCACATATATACATGTAGTTCACGGGTCTCCATAGTTCACAGGGTCACGTCACGTCAGGTCACATATATACATGTAACTCACGGGTCTCTATAGTTCACAGGGTCACACCAGGTCACATATATACATGTAACTTACGGGTCTCTATAGTTCACAGGGTCACGCCAGATCACATATATACATGTAACTTACGGGTCTCTATAGTTCACAGGGTCACGCCAGATCACATATATACATGTAACTCACGGGTCTCTATAGTTCACAGGGTCACACCAGGTCACATATATACATGTAACTTACGGGTCTCTATAGTTCACAGGGTCACACCAGGTCACATATATACATGTAACTCACGGGTCTCTATAGTTCACAGGGTCACGCCAGGTCACATATATACATGTAACTTACGGGTCTCTATAGTTCACAGGGTCACGCCAGATCACATATATACATGTAACTTACGGGTCTCTATAGTTCACAGGGTCACGCCAGATCACATATATACATGTAGCTTACGGGTCTCTATAGTTCACAGGGTCACGCCAGATCACATATATACATGTAACTTACGGGTCTCTATAGTTCACAGGGTCATGCCAGGTCACATATATACATGTAACTTACGGGTCTCTATAGTTCACAGGGTCACGCCAGGTCACATATATACATGTAGCTTACGGGTCTCTATAGTTCACAGGGTCACGCCAGATCACATATATACATGTAGCTCACGGGTCTCTATAGTTCACAGGGTCACGCCAGATCACATATATACATGTAGCTCACGGGTCTCTATAGTTCACAGGGTCACGCCAGGTCACATATATACATGTAGCTCACGAGTCTCTATAGTTCACAGGGTCACGCCAGGTCACATATATACATGTAGTTCACGGGTCTCTATAGTTCACAGGGTCACGCCAGGTCACATATATACATGTAGCTCACGGGTCTCTATAGTTCACAGGGTCACGCCAGGTCACATATATACATGTAGCTCACTGGTCTCTATAGTTCACAGGGTCAGGTCACATAGTTCATGGGGTCAAATTGGCTGTACATTTTACAAGGTTTTGAAACAAGTTATCCAACTTATATTAATTACTCTTGTTTGCCCGGATGTGTGTGCACGAGTTTTTTTTAACAAGACTATACATGGCTACACACTATAAGGGTTACCAAAGGTCAAACAGTTCACAAATGTCGAAGAGATATGGTTTTATGGGGTCAAAAAACACATAGCATCAACATAACAGACTTGTGGTTGTAACACATTGAACTTATTGAAGCTGAGACAACGACTGGATTATTATTATGTCTTATTGGTATGTAAGTGTTAGTGGACTCTCTAATTGGAATATTAGTGTTCATTACTTGTAAAATAACGTATTTCTGAATATTGTGTAATTCTCAAGTTAAAGATATGACAACATCGTGATGTTATATTACAAGTATGATAACACATGTGTTGTTATATTACATATATGATAACACCTTTGTTGTTATATTACAGATATTATAACATAATTTTGTTATATTACAGGTATGATATCACATGTGTTGTAATATTACAGGTATGCTAACATATGTGTTGTTATATTACAGATATTATAACATCATGTTGATATATTACAGATATGATAACACGTGTGTTGTTATATTACATGTATGATACTATCATGTTGTTATATAACAGATATGATAACACATGTGTTGTTTTATTACAAATATGATAACACATACGTGTTATATAGCAGGTATGATAACACATGTTTTGATATATTGCAGGTATGATAACACATGTGTTGTTATATTACAGGTATGATAACACATGTGTTGTTATATTTCATATATTATAACATCATGTTGATATATTACAGATATGATAACACGTTTGTTGTTTTATAACATGTATGATAACATCATGTTGTTTTATTTCAGGTATGATAACACGTGTGTTGTTATATTACAGGTATGATAACACATGTGTTGTTATATTACAGGTATGCTAACACGTGTGTTGTTTTATTTCAGGTATGATAACATCATGTTGTTATATTACAGGTATGCTAACACGTGTGTTGTTTTATTTCAGGTATGATAACATCATGTTGTTATATTACAGGTATGATAACACGTGTGTTGTTTTATTTCAGGTATGATAACAGCTGTTGGATTATCGAACCTGCAGTATGTCGACATGAGTTCTTCACGTAACATATTCATAGTAGGGATATCTCTGTTCTTCGGTTTGTCCTTCCCCATCTGGATGAAAAATCACAGCGACGTCATCAACACAGGTATTTAGTGTTTTATCTGTAGATCACAGGTAGGAAGTGTTTACCTGTAGGTAGTGCTTTACCTGTAGAACACAGGTAGGTTGTGTTTTACCTGTAGAACACAGGTAGGTTGTGTTTTTACCTGTAGAACGTTCTACAGGTAAGTAGTCTACAGGTAAGTAGTGCATACATTTGTAGGTACATTTTATGAGCTTTTATGAGTCTCTCCAGATAAGGTTACACCAAGAAAACTTGCAATGTATGGTCTGATTCTGCAGGTATATTATTAAGTTTTCAGAGCTTATCAATTCCCACAATTTCAAAACTTCAAGGAACTTATTTAATAGTAAGTTGATCAAGGCTTGTTTAAATAATTATTTTATCTTGAGTCCTCTATATACACATTGTATATTTGTTGTGAATGTGTTCTCTCTAAACATCAATTATTTTAATGAGATAAAATGAATAAGTTCAAGTTCAAAATAATTCCACAGGTAAGTTGTTACCTGGGAATAAGACACTTTCCAAAAACAGACTATGTAGCCTTACCTGTAATTAGTACCTATTGTTCTCACCCTGTAACAACACTACCTGTGTCCTATAATAAAATAGGATATGTTGGCTGAGTGGGAAGACACCTATTTAACGTAGGATCAAAGTTTTATTTACACACTTTTGTGCAGAATATTTCAGTATCGATCTGTTTTCTTCCATCCTACTCCAACAGTTGCGAGTGATTGTCATCGTTACCATGTGTCTTTGAAGACATAATTGTAACATGAAACACCCATGTGATCGAGACAATCATAAAAAGATCAGTCATTCCAAGATCGTAGGAGTTACTTCCCTTCTCTGTAATCCGTCTGTTACTTGGTCTTAGGCACCGCTCGTTACCTTATTTCAACTAGATGAAGCGCGTTTTAGATATAGTTAAGTACCTTGTAAATATATTCCTACTCTGTCAATATCTCCATAGTTTCAACCTTTCCACAAATGGTATACGTTGTAAATATATTCCTACTCTATTAATATTTCCATGGTTACTACCTTTACATAAATGGTATACGTTGTAAATATATTCCTACTCCAGCAGTATTTCCATGGTCACAATCTTTACATGAATTTTGTATAATGAACCTTGTCAAAGATTAAATGATGTGTCAAGTCCACAATTGAAGTTCTATGATTAACACCGTTTTCCTGTGACACCAGACATTTACCAGGTTCTTGATAATTGTTTCCACAGGAAGTGAAATCCTAGACCAGATCATTACAGTCCTACTAAGTACGAGCATGCTTGTGGGCGGAGTGTTGGGCTTCGTGTTAGACAATACCATACCCGGTAAGTACAAGACAACCCAGACTCTTTTTATCTGCGCAAGCTACACGGAAAAATTTGAACTACAAGATCTAACGTGAACTAAAATACCTTGTTCTAACTTTTGTGACGTACGGAGCTTGTTTCAGATGCTATTGTGTTCGAGAGGACGAAATACCAATATACCAAACTCGCGCTAGTTCTTTTCCGGGCCACATGGGTATTGAAAGACTTGATCTAACATTTGTTAATGCAAGGAAACATTTGTTTCTCGGGAATCTGTTACAGTAAACCGGCCAGTTTCACTCAAGATATGTGTTTTATTTTAACCAGAAGCCATTCGATACCCACTAAATATCTTGATAAAAACACTTTAACTGACATAGGACGTTGTGCCACGAAATTAGATAAGATATATAAGTCATTGAATGTTTCTCCTTGTATGACGGTGAGTTGGTGTCAAAAACAAGCATGTATCCTGTTGACTTTGAGATACCATATAGGTTACCGATTGTTCATCCTCGATATCCACGGGTTACGATCACCTTCGCTCTCTACACCCCTGCAATATTTCATGGAAAAACTGAAGGCACGCTCAGGTAAAGAAAACCTGACCAGTCTTGCCATGACATATTCCAGGGTTGTAGAGAGCGTAGGTGAGCGTAACCCCTGGATATCGAGGATGACATATTCCAGGGGTGTAGAGAGCGTAGGTGAGCGTAACCCCTGGATATCGAGGATGACATATTCCAGGGGTGTAGAGAGCGTAGGTGAGCGTAACCCCTGGATATCGAGGATGACATATTCCAGGGATGTAGAGAGCGTAGGTGAACGTAACCCCTGGATATCGAGGATGACATATTCCAGGGGTGTAGAGAGCGTAGGTGAGCGTAACCCCTGGGTATGGAGGATGCGGATTGTTCTGTATTCTACGTTTTATACCAGACAATACAGGGTAACATCGACCTGCTTTTGGACGTCTATGGCATCTCGAACGGTGCGGGTCGCTGACGATAGTTTATACTTCAATTTTCCACATAGCATATTAAAAGTGTCTTTTTGCATTCTTAAGTTTTCCAACTAAGATGTTTCTAAAACTATCCTATCATACCAGTTACTTGACCTTGGCTTCATCCACATGTTTCCTTAAGAGACATTCCAAGGGTAAGTCCAGCGCTCAGATGATATTGAAAGACTCTCTGACTTCGAATCCTGGCTATCCGCTCCATGGCTGAAGGGCTTTATGGTCGCATCTAGATTTACTGTGAATGCTGATATTTCATGTGGACGCTTAGAAAATATACTTTTGCATACATGAGTAAATATTACATATATGCAAATATGCTCATATGTGTACTATTTGGTCATGTAAACGGGCCTTAAGACCCTTTCATAACCAGGTGTGTAAGATAGGAAAATTCCACCCGAAGAGTTATCAGATAAGGTAAATACGCCCAATTTGAAAATCCCTCCGGTGGAATTTCCCTAACTTACACACCCGGTCATGAAAAAGTTTTTTTCTCTCATTTCAACTACATGAAGAAGCTCAAAAACAAAAATTATTTCACAAAAAAACTAATGAAGCGTCGTGGCCGGGCAGGTGACCCCAATATTGTTTATGTCCGATCGGGAATCGAACCCTGAACGCTTTGGTGAATGGTACGTGGGCCTGGTACTGAGCTATACAACCACCCTAGTGTTGTTAGATGTGTTTGCCCGGTGATCTATGTTGTTCGTTTGTATTATTTCTCTTAGTCGGTGTGTGCACGAAAAAGCTAATTGATTAATGAGTATTCCCGCATTCGTTAACTTATTATATATTATGTTCATCCCCTTTCCCTTTTAATAGGAACACCGGAGGAGCGAGGTCTGACTAAATGGCGGAGTCAGAACGAGGGCACCTCCACTACCACAGCTGGCCTGTCTGTGTACGATCTGCCGCTCATTCAACCTTTCCTAGATAAGATGTCTTGGCCGAAATACTTCCCGTTCTGTCCAAGGTTTGATTCGTCAGTGTGTTCCTGTCGTGGTAAGACAAATAAAGACCCCCCACAAAACCACTCTCCCCAAACAGACGACCAGAAAGCGGAAACCATTGGACAAAACATAGGATTTGAAAATGAGGACACACGATTTTGATATCTGAGTCCAAACTAGTGTCAAAAAAATATAATGTGTGAGGGCAATCGAACAAGAAAAACAAGTACATATGGACAAATGCGAACCGTGAGTGCAAGAAACCTGTTCATAAGATGAAAGCATTTCACCGCAATAACCAATGAAAACAGCCACTCGGATTTACTAGAGTACTACTAGCTTCCTGTTTGATTTTATTACCCACAAGGAGTAAATACTAGCTTCCGATTTGTGTTGTACACAGCCACTAGGACTAATTACTGGCTTCCGGTTTGTGTTTCCACAACCACTAGGACTTATTACTGGCTTCTGGTTTGTGTTGTACACAGCCGCTAGGACTAATTACTGGCTTCTGGTTTGTGTTTTACACAGCCACTAGGACTAATTACTGGCTTCTGGTTTGTGTTGTACACAGCCGCTAGGACTAATTACTGGCTTCTTGTTTTTTGTTTTACCCAGCCGCTAGGACTTATTACTGGTTTCCGGTTTGTGTTTTACCCCGCCACTAGGACTAATTACTGGCTTCTGGTTTGTGTTGTACACAGCCGCTAGGACTAATTACTGGCTTCCGTTTTGTGTTGTACACAGCCGCTAGGACTTATTACTGGCTTCCGTTTTGTGTTGTACACAGCCGCTAGGACTAATTACTGGCTTCTGGTTTATGTTTTACCCAGCCGCTAGGACTTATTACTGGTTTCCGGTTTGTGTTTTACACCGCCACTAGGACTTATTACTGGTTTCCGGTTTGTGTTTTACACCGCCACTAGGACTTATTACTGGTTTCCGGTTTGTGTTTTACCCAGCCGCTAGGACTTATTACTGGTTTCCGGTTTGTGTTTTACACCGCCACTAGGACTAATTACTGGCTTCCGGTTTGTGTTGTACACAGCCGCTAGGACTAATTACTGGCTTCTGGTTAATGTTTTACCCAGCCGCTAGGACATATTACTGGCTTCCGGTTTGTGTTTTACACCGCCGCTAGGACTTATTACTGGTTTCCGGTTTGTATTTTACACAGCCACTAGGACTTTTACTGGCTTCCGGTTTGTGTTTTACACAGCCGCTAGGACTAATTACTGGCCTCCGGTTTGTGTTTTACAAAGCCGCTAGGACTAATTAATGGCTTCCGGTTTGTGTTTTACACAGCCGCTAGGACTATGTACTGGTTTCCGGTTTGTGTTTTACACAGCCACTAGGACTTATTACTGGCCTCCGGTTTGTGTTTAACACAGCCGCTAGGACTAATTAATGGCTTCCGGTTCGTGTTTTACACAGCCGCTAGGACTAATTACTGGCTTCCGGTTTGTGTTTTACACAGCCGCTAGGACTTATAACTGTGTTTCGGTTTGTGTTTTAACGTGCAAATTGATGCAGCTCCCTCAATTTGTCGGTAATCAGAACAGAGACGTTGTCTATTATAGGTTTCTGTATAAATGCTAGTGTAATGCCAAAACATGACAGCCTGACAATTCACCAGATACTGTGTCTGAAAACCAAATTAAACATCCGACTAAAACAACGCTAAGATATCCCGGAATGCAAGAGTTATGTTGTGTTTTTTTTTTTTTGTAAAACACGCCAGTATACACCTGTTCGTTGTAATTCATGTAATGTCATACGTGACCATGGCTATATAGAGGATATCTAACAGTGTCCTCAGTAATACCAAATATATTTCACGAGTGGGGCTAATATTTTGATGTTTTTCACGAGTGCGCAGCACGAGTGATAAACATCAAAACATTAGCCACACGAGTGAAATATGTTTGGTATTACTGAAGATACTGTTAGATATTCAGTTTATTACATTTTTGTATGAAAATCTACAGTGGCAGCTTCACTAGTGAAAAATATAACTTTTATAGAATGAATTTTTTTCGATATTTCACTGGTAAAAGTGTAATAAATTGTATTAGGACACCATAAAAACTTATTTTTATAATGAGAAATCCATATTGTGTCAATTGTTTATGCAACATCAAATGTCTTTCTTTTTTTGTTGCAATGTAACAAACTGCGGGATTTGTTTTTAATACATTATCTTGTAGAGTTATTATTTTTTTTATCCGACATCAAACTGCGGTAGTTTTTATAACAAACTTATGGTATAGTTATTTTTCATTACACCACATCATACCACGGTAGTTTATATAACAAAAATCTTGTTGTAGTTATTTTTATAATACGGCACCATATTGTGCTGTTCTTTTTTATGAATAAAAATATTGTTACAGTTTTTATAATGCATCATCATAATCATTGTAACTATTTTAGAACGCAACATTACATTGTAATTATTTTAAAACCCGACATCATATTGTGGATATTATTGAAAATGGGGTTATTTCTATTACACGACGTCATGCAGCGATAACGATTTTAAGGCCACATCAAGCTTTAAATATTTTTATAATGTGAGTTAACTTTGTGGTTATTTTATGGAGCGACATCAGATAGAACGTTTTCTTGAAACACAACATCATGATGTGGTTATTTACATATCCCTACATGCTATTGCGGTTATTAGTTTTTTCTAAAACGTTAAACAAATTATGTCATAGCATGACATTGTTCGGCAGTATATACTCACAACGGAAGTTCAAAAGCCAGTAATTGTTTAGAAACTGAACAAAACAGCTTAAATCAATGTGACTATGATATAAGTAAGCCATATCTGTTCCCTGTATCACAGTCACAGTTGCTTGAGATTCTGTCAGTAAATAATATATATATATATATAATATATATGGAACCACCATTACAGAATGTAATGACATTATATTCTATAATGGGCGGCTCCTTATATATATAGGCCTTTGTATTTTGTTTATTTACTGGCAGAATTAACTCAGCAACTGTGCACGAGTCAAGTCAACGATGTTAATACATTACTTATATAAACATCGTTTTATCCAGTGTATATTAAAATGTATTTTTTATCAGTTTTTTTTGTTTGTTTTAATTTCTTCTGTCATCCAATGGAATTGTTTGTTTCATACATCGTTTGTTAAGGGGATCAGATGGAGCAAGAGGCACAAGAATAGAAATATCCTGTCATGACAAATTGCTGATATTGCATGCATGTCATCGACACAATGTTTCTCCCACTGTCGAGTAGCACACTGCCTGACTGTCTATCTCAAACTTCTCAGTGTTTTACAGGGACACATTACAGATTAACAGGGACTATGATATAGATAACAGATATACAGGAACAATGATAATAAATGTTAGAAGGAATATTAGAATAGGAGACGACCTAACAAAAGCCGAAAGGGAAAAGGAAAACAACTCTTCCAAGAGGCAAAGTCAAAACAAGAACAGTCGTCGCGGGAATTTACATAAAGGAACGGGGCCCACCACGGGCAAATAAAATCGAACGCATATCAAAATGGCAAAATCAACAGAAGCACTAAATAATCTCTCCCGTTTTTATACAAACGCAGACCATTTATACAACAAACTAGCGGAACTAACGGCAAGACTTCGAAATTTTACAGCAAGTATTATAGGCATTACAGAGGTGAAAGCAAAAAGTAGAAAACAAAGCTTAGTTACAGCAGAATTCAACATAGATGAAATAGAAGAATATACTGTAACATATTTTCCAAGAACATAGAAAACGGCATAGGTAGTAGTCTGAAATTATATACGCACAAAAGTTTGCCAGCAAAAGCAATTTGAATGAAAACAGAGTACCAAGAATATGTTTTTGTGGAAATTACTATAAACCAGCTAGAAACAATATTAGTAGGTATTAGATATAGATCCCCAACCGATACCGGGAAAAATCTAAATACGTAACAATAACTTGTGGGCAAGAAGGCAAGAAACGGCTGCTAAAAAATATTCGCACCTACTGATAATGGGGGACTTCAACTTCCCGGATGTAGCTTGGACACTACAAAATGCTAAAGGGGAAACTTTGTCTTCGTAGTGACGTATGTTTTTAGACTGTATACAATATTTGTTTCTCTGTCAACATATCACGGAACCAACAAGGTGGAGAAGCCGTGACAATCCACACCTTCTGGACCTTATATTAACAAACGAGGAAAACATGATAGGTAATGTTAAGTACAGCAGTCCTTTGGGAAAGAGCGACCACTGTGTATTACTTTTTGATTTTATATGCCACGCTTAACCAACACAAGAAACTAAAAGAAGGAAATGGAATGATAAGGCAAACTTCGCAAGAGCAAATGAGGAATTGTCACATGATATAGATTGGATCGCGTACCTATCGAACACGGACGCAGATACAAAATTGTTTTTATTTAAAACGAACTGTTTTAAAAATGGCAGAAGATCAGTACGTACCAACTAAAATTTTGAAGTCGGGAAAAATGAAACGGCATATGATTCCATTGGATAACGAAACCAAAGAGGAAATAAAACCCAAGAATTCTTTAGCGCGAAGAGCAATAAAAACAAAGGACCCTAATATTCAGAGAGACTATAGAGTATCAAACGCAGTAAGAAAACGAACGCGATTTTCACGCAACAATTTTGAATATGAATTGGCCAAGAAGTCAAAGGAAAACCAGAAAGCAATCTGGCAATATATCAATAGGAAGTCAAACACTAAATCGACTATAGGTGATCTTCATATCGATTACAACAACGATACATCGGCAAAAACAGAAAGAGATCTAGACAGTGTGGAAGCCGAAATTCTTTCCAATTTCTTCAGTAGTGTATTTGTAACAGAGCCCAAAGGTGATATTCCTCAAATCCCGATAAAAGATATCGAAAATGAGATGCAAAGCGTGATACTTGTAATGGTATTTAGCATAGTGAAACTTATAATAATTTAGTCAGGGTTATCGCCCCTGAATTGACACATGTTATGTAATAAATGGATGCTGGAGCACACCACGTTTTCGTGTCGTTCCTGACGATCTACGGTACGAGGTACAATCAACTCAGGACTGATCTACCACACACAGTAGCATCGTTACACGTTTTAGTGCCGTTCCTAGGCCTGACGATCTACGGTACGAGGTACAATCAACTCAGGACTGATCTACCACACACAGTAGCATCGTTACACGTTTTAGTGCCGTTCCTAGGCCTGACGATCTACGGTACGAGGTACAATCAACTCAGGACTGATCTACCACACACAGTAGCATCGTTACACGTTTTAGTGCCGTTCCTAGGTCTGACGATCTACGGTACGAGGTACAATCAACTCAGGACTGATCTACCACACACAGTAGCATCGTTACACGTTTTAGTGCCGTTCCTAGGTCTGACGATCTACGGTACGAGGTACAATCAACTCAGGACTGATCTACCACACACAGTAGCATCGTTACACGTTTTAGTGCCGTTCCTAGGTCTGACGATCTACGGTACGAGGTACAATCAACTCAGGACTGATCTACCACACACAGTAGCATCGTTACACGTTTTAGTGCCGTTCCTAGGTCTGACGATACGATCAACTCAGGACTGATCTACCACACACAGTAGTATCGTTACACGTTTTAGTGCCGTTCCTAGGTCTGACGATCTACGGTACGAGGTACAATCAACTCAGGACTGATCTACCACACACAGTAGCATCGTTACACGTTTTTTTTGTACTCAGTTTCTGGCTCATGTATTTATTGCTGTAGTTTTACCTCTTTTCACATCTTTTCTACCAATTACACTTTCAAAGAAATAAAAAAAATTAGTCCGTTAGTATCAATTAGTACATGCGTGATTATTAAGTGCATATACGTGTATTTTACTCTAATATCTTATTATGATATATATAGATTATTTGGTGCTTAGCACCGAGCCATTTCATCATCGTACATGTTTGTTTTGTTGTTGTCTTTTTCATTCATTTCCTTATATTTAATAATTATTTATCTGATTTTCGTTTTAACATCAATTATCCACACTCAACTCATATACATCAGTCATTCTCTTTCAAACATTGTAACATTCTTACACTCTATCTGGACATTTTTTACATTCCCTTTCACTCTCACTGTGTTAGTAAGTGATGTTGTTATTTAGTTCTTTCTTTAGTAATATTAATTCAGTTTAATATATATAGGTATGACTAGAGGTGGTTTTAGTGGTTGGGCCAGTCCCTACCGACCAAAACTTCCTCCGGTCATATCTATGCATTCATTAAATATTTATATCGTATGTTTTACGTACATATAAATACATATAATACCAACATCTCACCTACATTATTGCACCAACGCACGCACACCCACACATGCTACATACGTTGTACACACATACAAGCATGCATGTATACACGCATACATACCTTCAAGTCTTCATACACTCACGTATATACGCACAACAACACCCTGAATTCATCCACACGTGCATATACACTCGCACATACCGACATGTATAGGCAGACAGAAAAACGGATACACATACATACAGACCGACCGAAATTATTAAAAAAAATAAACCAAAGCTATCACAATTCACTCAGACGACACATACAGATAATTGGTCATTTTGTTTTTATATATATTTACCTTGATACAAATGTGTTTTTCTAAATGGTATTTCGTCACATTTTTCACTTTCACTGATTTTTCCATTTTTGGTCTCATCATAGTGCTTGAATTTTGTCTTTTAATTCATTTACTCAATATCATTGCTACATAAATGTTCGAAATTAATCTAACATTCAGATAGGTTTCGAATAATATTTTTACCTGGGTAGTTTGTTTTTCCGGAAAGTTGTTCGGATTTCATTTCTAACTTTAGTTAGTTGTTTACCCGTATTACTCGCGTGTGAAATTCTTTTCTCTGGATGGATTTAGCAGATAACTAATTGTAAGTATAGTAACTCACTTTAATTTTGTGTAAAACCTGATTATACAAATAATATAAAAAGTTTTATGTCATTATTCAGGCTCGGTATTAGTTGTGTTTGTTATAATTGTAAATAGCGTGTGGAACACATGTTCGTAGTACTAATGTACCACGTGTTGCGTTCTGTCGCCTGGTCCGGATCACATGTTAATATTCCACACTATGACGGACTTTATAAACGGATTAGAGCTAGTAATACCGGGCCTTCTAAATCCAAGCACTATCTACCTTATCCCCTTCATAAATGCATGCAAGATTTTGTTATTTCCTTTTATTAATCTACACATAAACAGTCTATGGTAAATTTCCTGCTTGAATATATTGAAGGGATTAATTTGTGTTGTTTTTTGGTCGCTTAAATGATATGTTTTGTATACCGTGAATCCTATCAAACTTAAGATAATATTCGTGGCTTCGAGATTCTTTTCTTGTATCTTATATCCTTAAACTATATTGTGTAAGTTTCGCATGTTTTTACAGATACCTATGTTTTTAAAACCCTCATTCATTTTATTCCAAAATTTGTCTAAGTATTTACAGTCAATGAAATAATGTTCATAATTTTCTTTTTTCGGCAGACGTTACATAGGTCATTATCTGTTATTGTCATCCTTTTTAATATTTGCCTAGATGGAATAATATAATGAAACAATTTCCATTTGAATACTTTGTATCTATTATCTATTAACTTATTGAAAACAAATCGTAACATAAGGTCAAGTTCTATTGTTCCATTAAGTCTGAAGTGGTTGATCCAGCGATCTTTATTCATATTTCTCACATAATTTGTTTGAATTGCTAAAATATAAACATCTTTATTATTTAACCTCTTTAGATTAAAACACATTGCTTTTTTTATCATAGAGAATATGTTTTTCTCTGACAAAATTAACTTTGGTTTGAATTGAATTTTGCATAGAAATTGTCTTTTTCCATTTCTTGGGAATTGCATTTTTAACTTGCATTATTTCACTAGCCCAATTATGTGTGGTAACTAGTTTTTGACGTATATGAGTTTCATGTATTCTACCGTTTTCATCGATTATACCTCCTAGTATTATATTTTGATTTCCCCAAATAACCTCTTTCCTTATTGAAGCAAAGGAGTCACAAGGTTTTGTCTGTCCGCCACCTACCTTAATCCATGATTCTAAAATTTGTGAATAAAACTCGGTTACTTTCTTGTTAAGGTCTCTGATTTTTTTTTTTTTTTTTTAGATTCATTTTAAATATTAACAAGTTTCTCCCATAATATTCATGCATCATTTTTGGTATTATTTTCTAGTTTGCGTCAGTACTGCTTGTCAATCTTTTAACCCAGCTCACCCTTATAACATCTATATGTGAAGTAATATCTCGTATTTTAAGACCCCCTTTATCATAATTTTGTATTATTAAGTTTCTTTTAACTTTGTCATTCCCCTCCCAGAGGAAATTATATATCAATCGCTCCAATTCCTTAATTTGCTCTACTCTTATGACTTGTGTCTTTGCAATATATGTTATTTTTGATATCAGGAGCGCGTTAATCACCGCTATTTTCCCCATTAAAGATAATTTTCTTTTTTCAAGTTTTTTAGCATCGCGTCTATAGAAGTTTTTTTACTTTGCCAACTCAAATTTGCACATAGTTTTTTATTAGTCCCGAAGATTATTCCGAGGGATTTTATTTCTTCTCTAGTCCAATGTAGACCTTCATAATCTCTTTGTTTGTTTTTGTTATTTCCTAAAAGTAGGCTTTCTGTTTTACTTTTATTTAATTTCAAACCTGAAATCTTTCCAAAATCATCTATTAATTGAGTCACTTTAGGAACATCGGCATATTTTAAAAACAATGTAGTATCGTCCGCTAATTGAGCTATTTTCATGTCTTTTCTGTTTATTCTGACTCCCTTCACGTTTATGTCTTTTCGTATTTTAATTGCTAAAATTTCCACGGATATTACAAAAATGTAGCAAGAAAAAGGGCAGCCTTTCCTAATTCCGCGCTGTATTACATGCTTCTCTGTAAGCCAATTATTGTTCTTAACGATTCCGCTTATATTTGTATAAAATGTTTTAATCCAACGTATAAACGAGTCTCCAAAACCAATTTTTTTCAAACAGCCAATCATAAAATTCCATTCTATAGTGTCAAACGCTTTTGAAGTTGAACAGTATGGTCGGCGGACTTTGGTACGATTCTCTGGCTTTCCCGACAAAGAGGGAGAAGATACGACCGATACCGTTTTGCAAGCTGCTGCTGCATGTGGGGTCAACCTGAGCTCTGACGACGTTGAAAGGTCCCATCGTGTAGGGAATCTCGGCTTTGGCCAATCAAAACCGCGCCAAATCATTATGCGCGTTCGATCTGTGGATAAGAAGTTTCAGTTATTGAAATCTGCCAAAAACTTCAGGAAAAATGAACAATTCAGGCAAATTTCCGTAAATGAAGACTTAACAAAATTCCGTTGTCAGCTTTCTTACCTTGCTCGTCAAGCTGTTAAGAACGGCCGTGCTCTACAGACCTGGACAATGAACGGTAAAGTTTTACTGAAAGACCGGAACAACCGTGTTCATCTGATTAAAACAGAGAGAGATCTCGTTGACTTCGGCCACGTGATTGCCATTTGACCATTTTTGGTCATTGTAGCAAGCAGACCTGTCTGCTGTACACACGGACTCTAGTGTACAATGCTCCAGTACTGACTATATTAATGATGGGATTTAGTTATGTCCCCCAAACGAAGTGGGGGGACATATTGTTTTTGCTCGGTTTCTTCTTCTTCTTATTATTATTAGTCCCCCACCGGAATCCGGGGGGGGGGACTATAGGTTTGCGTTGTGTCCGTCCGTCCGTCCGTCCTTCCGCACACTATTTGTCCGGGCTCTATCTCCCATACTATAAGACACTGGAACTTCATACTAAGTGTGTGGGTTCCCTGTAGGAAGGCGGTGTGTCGCATACAAAAACCGGGTCACTGTGACCTATATTTTGACCTCTGACCTACATTAAAGAAAAAGCTTGTCCAGGCTCTATCTCCTACACTATAAAGCACTAGAACTTAATACTTAGTAGTATTGTTCCTTGTGGGAAGGCGGTGTGTCGCGTACAAAAACCGGGTCACAGTGACCTATATTTTGACCTCTGACCTACATTAAAGAAAAAGCTTGTCCGGGCTCTATCTCCTACACTATAAAGCACTAGAACTTAATACTTGGTAGTATGGTTCCTTGTGGGAAGGCGGTGTGTCGCGTGTAAAAACCGGGTCACAGTGACCTATATTTTGACCTCTGACCTACATTAAAGTAAAAGCTTGTCCGGGCTCTATCTCCTACACTATAAAGCACTAGAACTTAATACTTAGTTATATTGTTTTCTGTGGGAAGGCAGTGTGTCGCGTACAAAAACCGGGTCAATGTGACCTTTATTTTGCTATATTTTGACCTCTGACCTACATTAAAGTAAAAGTTGGTCCGGGCTCTATCTCCTACACTATAAAGGACTAGAACTTAATACTTGGTAGTATGGTTCCTTTTGGGAAGGCGGTGTGTCGCGTACAAAAACCGGGTCACTGTGACCTATATTTTGACCTCTGACCTACATTAAAGAAAAAGCTTGTCCGGGCTCTATCTCCTACACTATAAAGCACTAGAACTTAATACTTGGTAGTATGGTTCCCCGTGGGAAGGTGGTGTGTCGCGTACCAAAACCGGGTCACTGTGACCTATATTTTGACCTCTGACCTACATTAAAGAAAGAAAAATTTGTCCAGGTTCTATCTCCTACACTATTAAGGATTAGAACTTTATACTTGGTAGTATAGTTCTCTGTGGGAAAGCGGTGTGTCGCGTACCAAAACTGGGTCACTGTGACCTTTATTTT
Source organism: Mimachlamys varia (assembly GCA_947623455.1). Lineage (NCBI taxonomy): Eukaryota > Metazoa > Mollusca > Bivalvia > Pectinida > Pectinidae > Mimachlamys > Mimachlamys varia. The sequence goes on along the minus strand of OX392538.1, from coordinate 1,287,595 downwards.
GCTATATTTTGACCTCTGACCTACATTAAAGTAAAAGTTTGTCCGGGCTCTATCTCCTACACTATTAAGGATTATAACTTTGTACTTGGTAGTATAGTTCCCTATGGGAAGGCGGTGTGTCGCGTAACAAAACTGGGTCACAGTGACCTATATTTTGACCTCTGACCTACGTTACACAAATACCTTGTCCGGGCTCTATCTCCTACACTATAAAGCACTAGAACTTAATACTTGGTAGTATGGTTCCCCGTGGGAAGATGGTGTGTCGTGTACCAAAACTGGGTCACTGTGACATTTATTTCGACAGTTATTCAAGCTATGCACAACACAAGCAAAGTTACATAAGTGTACAAACATTCTTGTTGTTGGAGATTTCAACATGGACTTCGCAAAGATGGACAGCCTTCAAAAATCTTGTAAACTTCACCAACAACTGACCACGCCTACCCATTGCCTTGGAGGAATTCTTGACTTGGTCTTCTCATCCAAATTATTCCCAGTGACAAACAAACCTGTGTTCTTCTCAGATCACCATTTAATCAATATACAGTACTGTTGAATTCAATCATAACAAACATATCTTGTTATTATTATTACAATTTCATGTCTATTGCAGTAAAACCTGTCTATAAAGGATACCCAATAGAAAAACTAAAGGTGTCCTTCATAGACTTGTGTCCTTTATATAGAGATCATTTATAGAGTATACCTACAGTGTACATGTATTTAGTGAGAATGGGATGGTTCCTGTATAGAAGCGGGTCTCTGTAAACTACATCTTCACCTTTCAATACATTGAAGAAAATACATGACCTTATTGCATCTCGAGATTCACACTCATTGCTATTGGATCTCGAGATAACAACCCGGTGGGGGACTGTAATTCGTTGAATTATCTTGTTATTATTGTTTCTTCCACTTTCTTCCGCCGCGGAGGTTTCCGACCGTTTTCTCAAAAACTACTGGACGGATCTTCACGAAACTTCACACACATACTCATTAGGGGCGGGGTGTGTGAAAACGGGTTGTTTTTTCGCGACCGGAAGTCCAAGATGGCCGCCAGAGCTAATTTCCAGTTTTCAAAATTCAGTCTCCGATTTCAGTAAAAATTGGTACATGGGTGTTTTAAGGGATGCTGAATAACATGGTAACATTTTCGTAAAGTTTGGTTGCCACCGAAACGAAAATGGAGGCCTCTGATTGGTCGAAATTTATATATTGTCCGATTTCAATGAAATTTAATATATATGTGTAGTATTACACCAACAACATTGTCGTCACATCCGTTTCATGATTCGTCAACATGGCCGCTATTTCCTGGCTTCTGATTGGTCGAAATTTATATATTGTCCGATTTCAATGAAATTTTATATATAACTGTAGTAGGACCATACGGACATTGTCGTAACCTCCGTTTCGTGATTCGTCAACATGGCCGCTATTTCTTGGCTTCTGATTGGTCGAAATTTATATATTGTCCGATTTCAATGAAATTTTATATATAACTGTAGTAGGACACCACGGACATTGTCGTAACCTCCGTTTCCTAATTCGTCAACATGACCGCTGATATATGGGGTGTCAGCTATATTTCCATTGTGAGTTCATTGGGCTCATCAGTTCCGACCAAAGGGGTAGTTTGGGGGACATCTGTAATGGTACACCATTACAATAAGCACTTGTTGTTGTTGTTTTTCTTTCTCATTATCTCTCCTTGTTTTATAACAATTTGATTACGTAAGCAAACATTTGACCAGTAAAAAATCATTGTTCTTTAACTTCGTTGTCAAAATATTGTCTTTGTTTCTCCATCATAGACATAACCTTTGCTATCATTGTTATGCTGATGACACACGGATTTACATGGTCATCAGACCACAGGACAGCTGGGACACCGTATCAGAAAATCTGGAAGCTTGTCTGACAGACATCAGAAGCGGGATGAATGCCAATATGCTAAAACTAAATCAGGAAAAGACGGAACTGATCGTCTTTTCTCCAAAGTGTAAGCAATCAACGGCTCTCCAGCTCAAGGTCGGAAAAAGTACTGTAGAGGCTGTCCCAACTGTTAAAAATCTAGGGGTGTACTTTGATAGTTCACTGAACATGGAGAAACAAGTGAATGCTATCGCCAAATCCTGTTACTACCAGATCAGGAACATCGGCTGTATACGGCAGTTTATAACTGCCGATGCATGCAAGATTTTGGTTCATTCACTTGTTACCTCACGGCTGGATTATGGAAATGCCCTACTCTGTGTTATATCTGACAAATTGACAAGTCGCCTACAGAAGGTCCAGATCACGGCAGCACGTCTCGTTTTTCTGGTTAGAAAGAGAGAACACATCACTCCTGTTCTGTATTCATTGCACTGGCTACCTGTGCAATACAGGTCACAATACAAAATCTTGGTATACACATACAAGGCACTTGATGGAACAGCTCCCCACTACATACGGGAGCTAGTTACCCTGTATCAGCCGTCACGATCACTGAGGTCGAAGACAGAATCATTGTTGTGTGTCCCAAAATCTCGTACTGTGACCTATGGAAACCGGTGTTTTGGGAAAGTTTCGGCCACGTTGTGGAATAGATTACCATCCGCTATCCGAAAAACAAATACTCTGGCCAAATTCAAGAAACTTCTGAAGACGTACCTTTTCCCGTCTGCATATTAGGGACAACTTAGACGTCATGTATATACTGACATTTGTTTATCTACAGTAGATGTAGTTCGTATTTATATGCATTTTTTTATATTATCACATTAGCTTAGATTGTAATAACTTCTTTATCTAAATTGTATGCAGTGTAAGTATCAAATTATTATCTACATGTTGTGAAGCGCTTTAGAGTAATTTTACAAATTATATAGAGCGCTATATAAATGTTGTATATTATTTTATTATTATCATTATCTATACAAAGAAAGATCATAATCATATCACGTGTTGTGACATGATACTAGATTAAGAAATTGAATATACCCCTATATAGTACCTTGATGCAACTTGAATTATGTTCTTCGTTTTCTGGTATTTAACCAATTTCCATAAGGAAGATTTCATGAAGTAATATACTGTCCCATTTTATAAATTATTTGAATATTGTTTTCTGATCGCTGAGTATTTAATACTCAGCGCTTAGACATCAGTTTCTGTTAAACTGGCTACAGATCGTTCACTTTTGTTGATATGGCCACTGAATTATATAAATTTTGTTGTATGTTGTTGATACAAAATATACTAGGCTATACTTCAACACCATTTATTGGCGCTGGTGTGTCATCAAAAAAATGTGAAATCAAATGTATATACGAGATATTTATAAGTGCTGATAATTGTCTGCATTGCTATTTACCGAGACTATTACATAAACATTGTTGTACATACAATATTGTTGTACATACGGATCTAATATACAACATTGCAATGTGTATGGTATTTTTCACTTTGTTTTCTTTATGATGAGGTTGTAGATATAGGTAAACATTATCAGCAGTCAAAATATTTTATTTTAAAGGTTGTGGTAAAAATATTAAATTTTCAATCACTAAATATTCTCGAGATGAAAAAGCTTGAAATGACACCACGCGTTGCAACATCATGTTTGAATTGAGTCATTTAATCTAACATACCTCATTAGCATATGCATATATACATTTTTTTCATAATTTGTAAGACGATACGGATTCACGGAAGTGTTCCTTTTTCTTTCTTTTTTTCTCTAAAAAGTCCAATGCACTTCTTTTTAAGGATATATTATATAAGCTAAGTTATTCTACCACATTGTGAATCCTCGCTCAGTGTTACTCTGGCTTCAGATGATGTTACATATATATAAAAAAAGAATGATTTATATGTTATATACATATAGTATTAATCCTTACATATACAGGTAGAAAACTTTGTCTGCAGGACATACAAAATATCAGTACAGTTTTTGTTTTTGTTTTCTCTTTTGTGTTCTTTTCATTTTCGTTATTGTCGGTTAACACTTATTTGTCATGTGAATTTTCAATTACCATTTACTCTAATAAGCATCATCAAAAAATTATTGTAGTCTTAGTATGAAAATTGCATCATGCTTGTGACGTCAAGTTTAATAGTTAACATGTATATATTTAATGAGCTGATACGTTAGATACATGTATGTATGTACAGTACTATCACGATCCATCTCACAGAAATTTTGCGTAACGATGTTCCTGCGCATGGTCAAAATTTTGTTTATAAACCAATAGTTTCGTAATCTGATATATTTGCTATAATAATGTTGAATGGCGGTACGGTGAATCCCTCTATTTCAGCCATCCTAATTATCAGCACAACAAGTACGTTAAGTATTTTGAACACCAATTGTCGCTTGTTATAATGGGAGATCAGAATTGGCGGGTTTCACTGTAGTGCTATTCAGCGCCTTGTCATTAGCACGTGCTATGCTACTACATGTAGCTGTATATAACTCTCTATAATTTTCAAAATTGTCACTGATTTACAAGTAAAAATTATGTTTAGTGCTAGCCATCATCACTTACTCGTGCTTACATCATTAACTTTTATCATGGTATATGTATTATCCAGAATATGAGAACCGACTACATCATACAAATTAGTAAGTGTAGCACATGTTCATGTACACTGTATATATTTTCACTAGTAACCATCCCCGTTGAAATCAGCGAAGCGAGTCATTTTTGTTATTTCTTGTCCAAAATTAACATTGGATTCTAGCAACATGCTCCGCTGATCTCTTCCGAGATGGAATCGAACTAAGCTTGTCGCTTGTCTTAAATCATTTTTGACTCATCATGTTTTTTGACATTATTTGCTTTTTTATTGTTCTTCCATATTTAGTTAATGTTCTTTGGTTAGTTTTGCTGACGCTACCCTGCTGCTATGATACCATATAACCACTTTGTTATCGTCCGAATGCAAACATTTGAACGATTCTAAAAACTTATTTATAATATTACCATTATAATGAATGTTCATGGAAAAAAATTATGCTGGTACTATACTCGTAGCCGTAATGGTCCATATCTCCAACTCAGCTTAATAATCCACAGACGAATGTAGTAGGGAAAAACGTCCTCTTGATCCATCTACCTTTCTTCCAAAATGATTTTATTGGTTTTGATTTTCTCAATCTATTTCTCTGTTCCTATGCCTTCTCTTCTTACTCTATGCTCCCAATCCTTTATGCTAAACCAGCATACTGTTCTCTCCCCTACATCCCGCCCGCCCCTATTACCATCTGTGTCAAGTCCCTTCCCCTTTCGCCCAACACGTTTCTGACTGTATACGTTATAAAGACATCTCTTCGTGCATATTGTTTTACCAATGGGATTACATAATGCCTGTAAATTTATGTCTCTACCGAGCTCGAATTGGTGTCTTCGATAATTGTATACAGTCAACAAACTCAATTCTCTATGTGAATGTTTTCGTTATGCTGTGCCTTAGGTTGTTTCTATTTTTATTATATCCTTTTATGTTTTATGCTTGTATAAGTATCTTATCTCTCTATCAATGTTGTCGTAACTCTTTCTATCTACATGCCTATTTCATTGACATAATTTGTTTTCTTTCAATACATCATACGTTGATTAACTGGTATTTGATATTATCTGGCGACATTGAGTTAAATCCTGGTCCTTTGTTTACAAGTTCATAAAACTCATCCCTTTCCTCTAATATTAGTTCCCATTTCTGTACAGGTAAATATTCATTTGTCCATCTCAACGTTCGAAGTATCAAACATAAGCTTGATGTTCTATTTACTGAACTTAGTACTTTTTCTATATTATCGTTCACTGAAACCTGGCTATATGATAATGACATTTCCACAGATTACAATTTGCCTGGATATTCTGACCCATTCTGTCACTGTAGGTCTGAACAATTTGGTGGTGGGATATCTGTCTATGTAAAAAACTGCATCTCTGCCAAGCGCAGACGAGATCTAGAGTTGCCTACAATTGAATGTGTATGGCTGGAACTTGTTCTGGGCGGAGAAAAATGTTTGTATGGCACATTTTATAGACCCCCTAACTCTCCTGTTATTATCTGGTCACATATTTCCCACTCTATCGAGAACGCATTCAACACTGGTATATCTAATATCGTAATAACAGGTGATTTCAATGCTAATTTACTATTAGATCACCAGTCATCCCACTTACGTAATATACTTATTTCTTTTAATTTATCTCAACATGTACAAGATCCAACATTTTATACCGAAGCTTCAACTTCACTACTTGATATAGTCTGCACTAGTAATGTCAGTATCATAGATAAATGTATCGTCGGAGAAAGTTTTCTTGATCAGCCAATTAGATATCACTGCCCAACTTATTGTTCTTTTAACTTTGTTAAACCGTTGCAGCAATCATTCAAGCGGCACGTTTGGCTCTTTGACCATGGTAATTATGTTTTGTATAGAAATAAATTGAGCTCAGTTAACTGGAATAATGTATTAGGTGTTGAGGATTTAAATTGTGCAGTAAAATGTTTTATTTCTACCTTATTAGAGATTGCGAAATCCTGTATTCCAAACAAATTTGTAACCGTCAGATCTAACGAACCTCCATGGATGTCAAACGAAATACGTAAGCTTATTCGCAAACGGAAACGAGTACACAAAAGAGCCAAACGTACCATGAACAATGCGCATTGGTTGGCATTCCGCCATATCCGTAATATATGTATTAATACTATAAAAAAAGGCTAAATTTCAGTACTTTAATGATTTATCTGGAAAACTTACAAAACCTTCAAATCTTAGAGCAAAAGACTGGTGGAAAACTGTTCATTTATTATTACCGAGCTCTGGTAAATTTTGCATACCTCCTTTAATCCATAACGATTCCGTTATTACAGATGATTTTCAAAAAGCTTGTCTATTTAATGATTTTGTCAGTGCCCAGTCTGACGTTGATGATACTAACGCTAACCTCCCTACCATTGATGACACCCCTAACGAAATTTTGTCAACTATACACATAACAGCTGTAGATGCTAAAGACGCTATTCTAAACCTCGATTGTTCCAAAGCTATTGGTCCAGATCTAGTAAATCCTCAAAGAAGCCGTCGATATTTTATGCAATCCCCTAAGTAATCTTTTTAACAAATCTCTAAACTCTAGTGTTTTTCCTTCTGAATGGAAAACTGCAAACGTTACTCCAGTACATAAAAAGATAGCAAGTCACATCTATCAAATTACAGACCGATTTCTTTATTATCCATAGTTGGAAAACTGATGGAAAGATGTGTCTTTAAATATATGAATAATTTTTTACTTACAAATTCCCTCCTGTCATCTCATCAATCAGGTTTTAGACAAGGCGATTCTCCAACCAACCAGCTTCTTTTTATCATCCATGATATATACTCTTCTCTTGATAAAGGCAAAGAAATAAGAATGGTCTTTTGCGACATCAGCGAAGCCTTCGATCGTGTTTGGCACAAAGGTCTTTTATGTAAACTATCTAGATTTGGTGTTCGAGGTTTACTTTTATGGTTCGAAGATTATCTTAATAACCGGAAACAAAGAGTTGTTATTAACGGGAAAAACTCTAGCTGGTGCTACATTAATGCCGGTGTTCCACAGGGCTCCATCCTTGGTCCTATTTTATTTCTTATATTCATCAATGATATTGTGAAAAATATTAATTCTATTATCAAATTATTTGCAGACGATACTTCCTTGTATGTAATCATTGACACCCCTAGAATAAGTGCAGAAGTTCTTAACTCTGATTTAAACAAAATCCATGAATGGTCGAAAGATTGGTTGGTTGATTTTAATCCTAATAAAACTGAAACTTTATCAATAAGCCGAAAATCCGTCAGTCTCGTCCACCCCCCCTGACTATGAATAATAATAATATTGTTGAAGTTTCGTCACACAAACACCTTGGTGTATTTCTCTCCAGCAATGGGTGTTGGAATGAACACATCAGCTATTTACTGACCAAGATCTCGCCCAAAATAAATATTCTGCGGAAATTTGAATTTGTGTTAGATCGTCTTAGTCTTCAAACCTTGTATTTCACACTCATTCGACCAATATTAGAATATGGCGACATCGTCTGGGACAGTCTCACACAGGCTCAATCCGAACTTCTTGAAAACATTCAGTTAGAAGCAGCATGTATTGTTACTGGTGCCACTAGACTAACTAGTAAAGTCAAGCTTTATACTGAAACAGGCTGGCTTCCCCTCGAACGAAGACGACAACAACATAAATTAATACAGTTTCATAAAATGGTTCATGGTCTTACACCCCATTTCCTTCATGACATCCTTCCCTCACGTAATAACCGAATACATAACCACAATACCTGTGTTGCTGATAACTTTCGTCCTATCACTTGTCACACAAGTTTATATAAAAAATCGTTTTTTGCCTTCGGTAATTCGCCCCTGGAACTCTCTTCCTGACTTCATTAAATGTGATCCATCATTACCCAGACTTAAAAAACATTTAAATGAACCTAATATTATTGTCCCTTCTTTCTATTATAGCGGTAGCAGGATGGGTCAGATTATCCATGCCAGATTAAGGATGGAGTGCAGTTCTCTCAAATTTTACTTGTTCCATAGAAATCTTATTGACAGTCCTCTTTGTCCATGTAATAACGGAAACGAAACCAATGAACACTTCTTGTTACGCTGTCGTCGTTACTCTCAACTTCGAGCACGAATCTTTATTGAAATAACCTGTCCTATCACAACTCGAGTATTGTTGTTTGGGAATGATGAACTAACTGATGATCAAAATGCTCTTATCTTCTTATGTGTTCAAAATTTTATAATTAGCTCTAAGAGATTTGACTGATGTTCATGCTCATTTTTCCTGTTTTGATTTATCATTTATCTCATCGCACAGTTGTCGAAAACTTTCTGTTCTTGTTGCTTTAGTATGACCTCCGCCCCCTACCCCCCCCCCCTCTAAACCCTTTTCCACTCTCCTATCCAACCTTTTTTCTGTAATTACGTTACCGTTTTCGTATACATATATATATGTATATACATCAACTACATCATGTATCATTTAAATTCATGTGTTTACTGTACTGGAGACGGATTTTATATAAGTGTTTAACACTTGTTTCCGAATCCAATTCATCCATAAGTGTGTTATATGTATTGAATGTAAAGGATGTATATTGAATGAAATAAAGTTTATACTAAACGCTTTTGAGAAGTCCCAAAATAAAATGCATGCATCTATATTAAATTGTTCAGCATAGTCAATGATATCTTGTATCTGTCTAATATTATACCCTATATATCTATTTTTAATGTACCCATTTTGATCGGTATGTATGATATTTTCCATCACTTGTTTTAATCGTGTAGCCAATACGCATGCAGCTATCTTATAGTCGATGTTTAATAAAGTTATAGGTCTCCAGTTTTCTAACTTTTTCTCGTTGCCTTTTTGGTGTATTAATGTAATAAGCCCAGATTTTTGTGTTTCACTCATTTCACCATTGACATAGCCTTCGTTTAAGGCGTCGAGTACCAGATTTCCTATTGTTTTCCAAAATGTTTTATAAAATTCGACCGTTAATCCGTCTTTCCCGGGACTTTTACTTAGTTTCATCTTATTTAGTGCTTTAGTGCACTCTTCTATAGTTAATTTTCCTTCACAGAGTGCCTGCTCTTTTTCTGTTAATATATTTGGTATTTCTATGTTGTCTAAATACTCTCTTACTTCATTTATACTGGGATTTGAGGTTTTATACAATTTCTCATAAAAGTCATGTATTTGCTTAGATATTTCACATTTTTTGTAATATGCCCATTTTCTGTTTCTAATGTACGAATCACCTTTTTCTGTTGCCTATTTTGCTCTAGATTTAGGAAAAAAATTGTGTTCTTTTCCCCTTCTTCTACCCATTTTACCCTTGACCTGATTTGAGCACCCCTAGCCTTCATTTCATACCTTTTCTCCAATTCACGCTCTAATTCTTGTTGTTTAGTTAGCTCCTGTTCATCCAGTGGATTGTTTGATTGATTTAACACAGCTAAGTTTTCTTCCATGATTTTAATTTCGTTCATATCCTTTTGACTATACTTTTACAAAAAGATATTGTTTCTTGTTTTATTAATGTCTTACATAGATCCCATGTTTTCCTTTTATCCAAGTTTATTCTTTCACATTCTTGTTTTGTTTTCGTTATTATCCCATTGATATTTTTTTTGTATTTTTCATTTTCAAGTAAACTATTATTAAACTTCCATACACCTAGCCCTCTTTTATTCTTACTGGTTAATGTTAATTTAAGTGATATGGCTTGATGATCTGTATACTTTATTTGGGCTGGCCTAATGTCTACTCTTTTAACCATATTGATGATTTCATTATTAATCCAAAAATAGTCAATTCGACTTGCTTCTCCTTTTCTATTACGCCTCCATGTATACTGTACTTTATTTTTGTTATACAATCTCCAAATATCAACTAGTTTAAGAGATTTCCTCGTATTTCTTAGTCTATAGGTTCGTTTAAGTGATCTAGTAAGAGCACTCGTTTTCCTATCTATTTTTTCATTTACCTCGTTAAAATCGCCTCCTATTATAAGGAACCCGTCTATGTATGTAGTAAGTTCTTTGTGTATATTTTTAAAGAATACATTTCTATTTTGTTCACAGTTTGGTGCATATACATTAACCAAAGTAAACTTTAAATTTTCAATTTCAATATTGAGCATAATATATCTCCTTTCTTTATCAATCCTTTTCTTATTTATAGCAATATTTAATTTCTTATTCCATATAATTGTTACACCTTTACTTTTGCTATTCCCAAAACTGGATACTGCGCATGCAAAGCTTTGTATTTCGTCGTTGACGACATTCATTAAGTCATCAGTAAAGTGAGTTTCTTGTAATAACCCTATGTCAAATTTCTGGTTTTTTAGCCATTCGTATACAAGGAATCTTTTCAATTTGTCTCTGAGACCCCGAGCATTTAATAACACGATATGTAATATATTAGGGAGAGCATTGATAAGTTAATGTACACCTAATTATTATTATAAAAGTTAGGTTACGTTTCTTAATATATCCCTGTTATTACTAATTTCGTTGATTCTTTGTTTGTCTACAGCGTTTTGAATAGTCCTATTAGACTTATATGTATATAGGATTGACATTGTTATGTTTCATTTGACCACTTGTATTCCGACTCGTGCGTCTGTTTTGTATTTTTTGAGTTGTCGTTGAGTTCCTCGCTCGGCGTTGGTGGGGTTCGCGCATCCTTCATTGCCGTTCGCTGTTTGTTTAGAGTACCCGGGGTGTTGTTACTCAACACCGCCGCGAATGTTGCTTTGATAGACGGCTGAGCTGGATCCTTACCACCTTGTGAGCGGCTACGACCGTGTCTCGCACCAGCAATTTTTTCGACGGGCAATCCTTGTATCTTTTTGTTTGTTTTGTCATTGGAATTGCACTCAGTTGTGTCAGTGACCTCGTCGCTGTGTCTCTGTCCGTCCGTGTTTGAATCGTCATCGTTGACTGCGTCCCTCGTGTCGTTGCACGTGTGTCTATTGTCGGATGCGAGATCGGAATGTTGTTCTGTCAGTTGGGCCACACAGTCGGTCTGTTTATGTCCAATGTTACCACACGACCTACATTTCCAATCATTGGGACACTCAGAGAAAGTGTGACCAACTTATGTGCATTTTGAACAGTTTTTGTCATTTTTGTCTTTATTTTGTGTGACCATTTGACCTTTGTAAAATACCAATGTTCTGTATTTTCCCATTTGTAGGACCCGGGGTATCGGTTTTGTAATGGTACTGGTTTTTAATATTACAAATCTGTCTCCAGTGTCACAATTTGTAAGCTTACCTTGAAAGCGCAACTTTTCTCGGGTGACGCTACCGATTGTTTCTGCCCCTCGTTGTTCGAAAAATCTTTCTATTTGTCCATCATCGGCAGACAACGGTATGTCTTTTATTCTTACCCTTGTTGTGTCTTCCCCGTCGAATCTGTTTAGATTAGTTTTCAGTATCTCCATTGTATACCCTCTAAATGGAAACCCGTTTGCCATTAGGGTGACCTTGTCGCCAAGGTTATCCAAGTAAATTCTCCAGAGTCCACGGACTCGCTGTTATCCTGTTATATGTGAACGATTAATAGATTCACCTATGGATTCATACATTTCCGAATGTTTTATATATTCACTCGGGTTCGGTCGTCTACCTCCGAAGAAAGACGCCTCTCTAAAGAAAACAATAGGTGGTTCGGCCATCTTGGGTCTCACCTGCCCATTCAGTTGACTAATTTCATTATTATCCGACATGATTTACCATTTACAAATGTCACTTACTTGCTTCCTGGCGTTCGGAAATGATATCGTATACCAAACCTTATATTTCGTTGGCTAAATCTTCATTTGTCGTATTGAATTCCTCAATTGTCTTGCCGCTGAGAAAAATCCGCCTTATCTGAATTTTCACGCATGCGTCCCTTAGCTGAATTTTCACGCATGCGATTAAAACAACGATACATCGGCACAAACAGAAAGAGATCTAGACAGTGTGGAAACCGAAATTCTTTCCAATTTCTTCAGTAGCGTATTTGTAACAGAGCCAGTGATATTCCTCAAATCCCGATAAAAGATATCGAAAATGAGATGCAAAGCGTGATACTTGTAATGGTATTTAGCATAGTGAAACTTATAATAATGTAGTCAGGGTTATCGCCCCTGAATTGACACATGTTATGTAATAAATGGATGCTGGAGCACACCACGTTTTCGTGTCGTTCCTGACGATCTACGGTACGAGGTACAATCAACTCAGGACTGATCTACCACACACAGTAGCATCGTTACACGTTTTAGTGCCGTTCCTAGGTCTGACGATCTACGGTACGAGGTACAATCAACTCAGGACTGATCTACCACACACAGTAGCATCGTTACACGTTTTAGTGCCGTTCCTAGGCCTGACGATCTACGGTACGAGGTACAATCAACTCGGGACTGATCTACCACACACAGTAGCATCGTTACACGTTTTAGTGCCGTTCCTAGGTCTGACGATCTACGGTACGAGGTACAATCAACTCAGGACTGATCTACCACACACAGTAGCATCGTTACACGTTTTAGTGCCGTTCCTAGGTCTGACGATCTACGGTACGAGGTACAATCAACTCAGGACTGATCTACCACACACAGTAGCATCGTTACACGTTTTAGTGCCGTTCCTAGGTCTGACGATCTACGGTACGAGGTACAATCAACTCAGGACTGATCTACCACACACAGTAACATCGTTACACGTTTTAGTGTCGTTCCTAGGCCTGACGATCTACGGTACGAGGTACAATCAACTCAGGACTTATCTTCCACACACAGTAGCACCATTACAATACTCACAAGTAAAGAAACCCAAGAAGCATTATCAAGTCTCAAGGTAAATAAATCCCCGGGTCCAGACGAAATACACCCAAGACTTCTCGAGGAGCTGGCCCATATAATAGCAGTGCCATTGACATTACTCTTTAACCAATCAATAGAAACAAGAATAGTATCAACAGTCTGGAAGGAGGCCCATGTATTCGCAATTTACAAAAAAGGCAACAAATCACTCGCTGGAAATTACAGGCCTATCAGTCTCATTGCAGTTGTGTGCAAAATAATGGAAACACTTGTAAGGAATCACTTAGTCAAACACATGAAAGCCAACTCACTTCTCTGTAATAAACAATATGGATTCATATCGGGTAGATCGACAACTCTTCAACTCCTTACTGTTCTTGATAAATGGACCAAAGCACTGGACAATGGGAATCCTGTTGATTGTATTTATACCGATTTTCAAAAATCGTTTGATACTGTATCTCACAAGAGATTAGTTCAAAAATTAAAAGCGTATAGAATACATCATACAATAGTAAGGTGGGTAGAGATTTCTTAAAAGACAGGAAACAACGAGTTGTCATCAATAGCTCAGAATGGAGACCTGTCATGTCTGGAGTTCCACAAGGTCCGATACTGTTTGTCATCTACATTAGTGACCTTCCTTCGGAGGCGTATTTATTCGCAGATGGCACAAAAAATCAGAGTTATAACCGAAGAAAATGATCAAACCCTTCTTCAAGAAGATTTCTATCAAATGGAAAAATGGTGCGATACATGGTTATTAAAACTGCATCACGGGAAATGTTTGCACTTGCACATAAGGAAGAACAATTATAAATAATTGCACATATTATCTCGCGGATACAGGAACAATCATTTTCGACATTTCTCTGGAAAAAATGTTAAATGATATATGTAAAATTATGATAATAATTTAATTATAATACATAAATAATAAAAGCTTAATAGTTTTTACTCAAGTGTCACAAGTGATCTACATATAAAAACATTAAAATGTACAAAAAATAGTTCCGACAAAAGTACGCGATTGAAAAAAGTCACCATATTAAAAATTAGTAGCATGTGATAGCTAATTACAATGTATAGTCTGTTAGAAGTTATTTGATCCCAATGATGGACTTTGACTTATAAGACACTGAAACGCTGCAGTGTAACACGCATTACAAGAGAAATCAAATAATTTGTCATCTCACTATTGCTCCTTAAAATGATCACATTATGTCAAAACTGTTTTGAAGTATGGGGAAAAAAGATTGTTATATATTATATACTAACTCAGCTTATTATAATTATTGGACATGTCAACACTTTCAGATGTTAAAACTATTATAATAATATACGGTACATGATATACATGTAATCCCAAAGACTTCGTGACTTAGGAGTATGCGTGTTCAAGGGAAATAACCTTGATAGATGTTTCTTAATATATCTTGTTTACAAATGTATATGTGTATTTTAACCAGTTCTCGGAAATACACACTTTATTAAAACACCCAGGTCAAAATCACCCAACCTTGACGTACGGGCTGTTGAAGGAGTCTGCCACTCGTAAGTAAATCCATCCAAAAAACAATCCACTGAAAAACATACCACGCTTAAGTATATTTTAATTATTCATTATAAAACTAAAATTTGTTTTTTGAGTAAAACATTTACAAATAAATCGAAATATAGTGCAAAAACAGCGACATATATATATATGCGATGTTGATTATGATATGTTTCTTACACCTTGTTAATGATGATAATCATAGTGTAACCTATGTCCCAGAAGTATGTAAGTATGGATACTTTTGTTATACATCTTGTTGTTGATAAAGAGGCTAAGTAATGAAGGGAAACTTTCATTATTTCTGGTTTAACAAATATTTGTTGTTTTGTCAACAGGGAAGTTTAACCAGGTCAAATTTAGATCGGCGTATTATATATATACAAACTGAAAGTATGTAATAAAAACAAAGAAAAAAGGCACCATTTTCTCCGTGGAGACACTGTATTTTAATTCTAAAACCAATTTACAAAAATGTAGCTGAATAAGAAAAGAAGTCAACGTAAGTATACAGGCAATCTGTTAAAAACATCATTTTAGTTGTCAGTACTTCTATAGACTTACAAGTAGGCTTGTCTGTTAAATAAAAAGAGTTTGTTAGTTTGACTGAGGGAAGGGATACATTATTGAATAAAAAAGTCAGTATGTGTAATATGTCATTCACAATATAAAGGGAAAACCATTTTCCAAATATATGAAAATTGTTACAAAAGTGTCTACAAGAAAGACAGGTAACTCGCCACCAATTAGTCTGATAGAAACTCTAAATAAACATTTCAATAGGATGTTTCTTTTCTTCAGATCTGAACAAGGGGCCCATACTAATTACAACATTAACCAAGCTAAGACGTGTTAATTTAGAATACTTGTAGTATGCGAAGTAAACACTAAAGGTTGGAGGAGCAGGGGTGTTACTATCAAGAAATAGAAAATTCACGATCGGAAAATTGAAATCATCACGTTTATCGTATAGCTTAGTAGTAAGCTGTCCATGTTGGCCGTAGTTTAAGTAGAGATCGAGGTAAGCAGCTGATGTAGAAGAGTCTGTTGTGTCCTTTATTTCAAGTTCAGAAGGGTATAAACGATTGACGTGGTCAGCAAACTTTTTGTTGTTTACATCGTCGATATATCTGAATTTGGCAAGGTTTTTGTTACCTATCCTGATAAGCTCTTCCACAAATTCAGCCTCGTATGAAAACAAAAACAAGTCAGCTAAGAGTGGGGCACAGTTTGTTCCCATGGGAATGCTAACAGTCTGCTGGAAAAGCTTTCCTCCGAACTCAACAAAAATAAATAATACCACACCAAAATCAAATTCACGTTAAAATTCAAATGATGATGCTTAGTAAGAAGATGGATTTGGCGATTAATTGATGAGTTGGCGAGGTTGGGAAGTGGATGTGGTATTACGATCGAGCTAGTTGGTCCGGGTTATCGATGTCCTACTTTTCGCTGAGCCATTCCCTTCATTACATGTATATGATCTCTATACAGTATAGATTTTGATATTCCAGAGGCAGCAAGTGTTTCATAACCTAACATGTGTTCACAGTATAGTTAAATCCCTGTTCGCCTGTCTAGCAAATATTGGACAGCTTTAAAGCTTTAAATGATATATATTTTTTAAATTGTATATTAGAGAAACAAGTGACCAATATATTAGCTGAACATTATAAATAGGTTTTGTGTACGAACGAGCGAATCTTAATCAACTCTGTCACAAAATATTTTGACACACAACCTGATTAGATCTTTCCATGAATATGAGTATTTGCTCTCAGGGGAAAGCACTCAGAAAAGACTTGATAGAAATTGTGTTTATCAAAAGGTGCTGAAAAAAACATAACAATATGAACATGGTTTAATATTATTGTATTTGTTAGTTCCTATCAGGTTGGCATTGTTTACTAGCGGTGTCCTTTAAACATATCTGCATGTGTGTATGTGTATATGATTCACGGAACGAGTTGTTATCTTATTCTCAGAAATACTTGAACTAGGACACTGAGACACCCGTGTTAACCTTCCTTGGCACACATTGAGGCTGTCGAGCGGGCCTTCATATTGTAAGTACAAGTTTATATCCAACCTCGTTAAGACAAACCACGTTTTTAATACACGGAAACAGGCTTACGTCTTACAACTATACTTTGATATAGGAATGAGTGAATATTGACGGGTATATATTGCAGATAAAACCTGATATATTCTTGAACTTGTATGGTTGCCATGTCTTTTATCTCCCAAATCTAATGTTTAAAAACGCATTCATTAAGTATAACTTTTATAGCTATGTGATATCATATATCCACATTAATGTCATTACGGAAATCAACGTACATGTATGGATACGATAAGGATTAATTCCGATATAACTGGATAAATCAAAGCATGTGGCGTTTCAACAAGGAAGTATAACAACAACGAACCAGATGCGCGTCGTGACGATAAACAAACAAAAATTGCTCGAGAAAACAAAGAAAAGCTGAACGTTTTTTTAATTTTTCAAAATGTAATTTTTGATATCAAATAAAGTTTGAATTCAATGGCCATTCTTTACTTAAAATGAATATCAAATCACTTCCTTGATTGAAATTAGATGTGTTTCAACATGCAAGAAGCAGTCATTTCGTAATATAATGGTTTGTATATGTAAACCGAAAGTAGAGTCCAATGTATAAAAGTACCACTATGTGTTTGAGTTTTTATCTTAATAACGTTAAAAAAATAATCTTGTTTTTCGTTTAACGAACGAATAGTATTCTTTATTTTTGAATCAATTATACACAATACTGTCTAATACATATAATAAACCCTGTATAGTATTTCTATGTTCTTGCATTTTCAAGTTGAATTTTCTTTATTTCATGATTTTTTTCTTATATATCATATACAATAATACAGTTATAGAAAAGGCTCCATACAAAACCCAACTAATCAACAGAGGAAATATTTCTTTTGTTAGTTTAGCGAGTAGATATTATTGTTAGTAATGGGAATATGCGATGTGCGTACGATGTGAGCACGTTAACACGAGTAAAATATATTTCGTATTTTCGAAGATACTGTTAGATATTCTATTTAGTTAATTTTTGTTGTAAAACAACACATCAAGTTGACAATACTTGTTGTAGATACTTTTGACACTAGCAAGTCTAGACACTTCAGTGGGATAAAACATAGTCCTCTCTGTAAATATTTCAATAAAATGTGAAAACTCGTCACTAACTTCTTTTGATCACTGATTTTAATGAAGAATGTATTTGTCTTCATATTTTAAGTTAATTTGTCATATTACTGTAATAACGTAAATTATTTTGAAAAAGTCCCGTCATCAAAAAAATCAGAGATTACCAAAGCGTCATCAAAACCATAATCCGTGCTTGCTGTTTAAAGACGCCACCAATGCTTTAGCTACATATACAGACTGACCCACCTTTTTTTTTACTTTTTTTCTTTAAATTTTAAATCTGTGTTTGCATTTTATATTTTCTAAACAAAAACATAGCATTTTTCAACACATATTGACACATTCTCCTTCAGGTAAACAGTGTCAGTTGATACCAGGTTATACCTGTACATAGACCATATATTTATGTTATGGCCTGGGGCACTTACATCACTCGGATATGTGTGAAAACGCAGACTGAGAGAGGGAGTACAAATAACAATTACTAAATATAAGTGTCCAGTTTTGTTTTCATAACGGTCAGATGGTAACGCGTAGCAACTGTCTTCGTAGGACACAGGGCAGGTAAAACTATGGCATATAATTTATCTGTTATGTTACCTGGGAGTTTAACCCAATCTTGACCCAGTTGTTTGCACTTTATGTAAACAATGTTGTGTGCACAATGTGTTCACGCAAATTTTGGTGCGTTATGCGTTAGACTGTATTTTGGTTTTTATCTGTTTCTTCATTTCGACTACAATACTTTTGTTTATGTTTGTGCTGAATGTCGAAAACAGTACATTGATAAAACTTCAGCAAAGACGCAATGCAATGTATCATTACCTGTACACATTCTTATGTTTGCTGTCTACCTGCATATTTCAGACTTCACAGAATGGCTTCCTTCGACAAACACCTGTTGGTGGCCGCCATTGACTTTGGAACTACTTACTCGGGGTACGCCTTCTCCTTCCTCCACGATTATCAACGTGACCCGTTGAAAGTTTCGGCCAACAACTGGACAGCGGGATCAGGGGGTCTGATCTCCCTAAAGACGTCCACCTGTGTTCTCTTTAAACCAAACGGTGACTTCCATTCTTTTGGTTTTGATGCTGAAGACAAATATTCAGATCTTTCGTTAGATGGAGAACAAGATGGGTGGTACTACTTCAGGAGATTTAAAATGAAGCTTTACGAGAACAAGGTATTTGTGAACTGTAATTCGTGACTGTAAAAACAGTAAAAATAGTTAAAATCACACGTAACTTAACCTTTGTTTACGTTGTTGTGGTAGTTAATGTAGGTAAATGTTATTGTATAAATCAATTGTTTTGTTTGTTGTGCAGATTCTTCATCCAACCCATGTTTTCAGTAACTCTTTTGAAATTTATATTTTATTGCTGAGTTATAAAATTGATTCAGTAAAGTCAAATGACCATGTCAAGTAGGTTATTATGGAAAAAGAACTAAGACTCAAAGGTGACTTTAAAACTTGTAGCGTTTACCCCTCACAGGGTGCCATGTTAAGATTCAAATCTTCTAGTTTTGGAGTTCATTATTTATAAGTGTCAATTTGTACAGTTTCAATGGTCCCGCTGAATGCAATATTTATTCCAAGTTAGATAGAAATGGTATTTAAAGGTCGTTAATTTTATGTCACCTTTAATATCTTCTATAGTGCTAAAATGTTAATTATATCAAGTTTATAAGGTTTGATATCTCACTAGCATCTATAATATCATTTCTTTCCAGTGTTTAAACCGTTCATTCAAGATAGAAGATGATCAAGGTCACACTATGACCGCTATCAAAGTGTTTACAGCGGTCATCAAGTACCTCAAGGATCAAATGCTGACGTCATGTAAAAACCAGCTGACAGACATCAAGGACTCCGACATCCTGTGGGTCCTGACTGTTCCAGCAATTTGGTCCGACGCCTCTAAACAGTTCATGCGAGAGGCTGCTGAGGCTGTAAGTATTTAACACACAAGTGAGAGGGAAGAGAATAAAAAAAATATGTCACGGAAGAGGGTATGATAATTCATTACTGCTATAATAATAGAGTGAGAAAGGGAGTCGAATGCGGTATACGAGTTGGGAGCGGATAATAGATCTAAATCTGACTTTAAAAAAAATAAAACAAGAAAAAAAAAGAAAAACGATGAAAAAAAAATGAATGAAATATCGAAAAAAAGATTTAATGAATGAATAAATGAATGTGCGGTGAAAGAGAGCCCTCTTGTATGAGGACAACGTTTGTTAAGTTATTATCGTAAAACCTCAGTTAAGGAAGAATTAAACAAAATAAAAAAATAACACCGAAGCATCAATAACACCTTGATTCGAATCTATACATACTTAAGCGAAATAAAAACGGAGGAAACATTTACATGGAGACCATTACAAAAAGTACAAGAAAATAAGACCAGGTATTCCGGAAGGGTAAGTGTGCTCTAATTCGATGACACCCACATGAAAGAATACGTATTTGTCGGATCCGATACAATGAAATAAATTAGAGAATACCGAAGCGTCAACATAATCATAATCCAAATTTAAAATCGATTAAACCAGGTGCAAAATTTGAACAAAGGAAAGATTTACATGGAGACCTTTGCAAAAGTGCAAGAAAACAAGACCAGGTGTTCCGGAAGAGTAAGCGTCTTCTACTTCATCGACGACAGCCGCCATGAAAATCATGGCCACAACTAAGTAAACATTAAGTCCTGGAAATGAGAACTGAATCAGTGTCAATCACAACAAGTAAGCGCACTAATAAGTAAACTCAAAAACGTCCATCTTCACTTCACACAAAACGGAATATTTTTGGAATGAGACAAAGATGGCGACCATGAAACTTGACCATAGCTCTGATTAACCTGCATCTCTCGAATCCTTGTGTTGTTAGTTTGTTTGTCAGCAGTCGACATCGATCACGAACATTACAATATTACGAGCTAGCCCTAGAATAACGAATCAACTGCGACATGTAAACACCATAGGTTGGGAAAGCAGGGATATTCACTATCAAGCAATGTTAAGTTCACGAACGGGAAATTGAAAACGTCACGTTTATCGTAGAGTTTAGCAGTAAGCTCTTCTTGTACATTTGTAGGTCATTGTCTAAGTAGAGATCGTGGTAAGCAGCTGAAATAGAAGAGTCTGTAAATGGATCTACTCGAGATATGCAAGAATGACCAAGTCTATGGACAAATTGTATGGTCGTCTTTTTTGTCTTTTTGAGAAATATTCTGTATCTTCATATGATACAGTGTACGAAGTTGGACTTTTTTAAAATGCTAATTTAAATCATATGTGTGTGTTACGTCATCTTTATATTGCGACTCTGTTATGGTTTTAAATATTTCCCGATTCGAGAAGGTAATCTTTACTAAGATGTAAGCTAGATTGCAGATGTCATCAATGAAGCAGAAGACGTTTACCTTTTTGAGGCACCTGGTTTATGGTTTCTTTGACGGTTCGATATTCTCTGATTTTTTAATTTATCTAAATATAAATCGCCATCCCATCTAAAGAGTATTTTTTGACGGATTTCTTACTGGTGTTTTGTTTTAAGGCTGGTATCCAAAAGGATCATCTGCGGATTGCTTTAGAACCAGAGGCCGCATCTCTGTACTGTAAATACCTTCCACTAGAGAGAAAAGGGGAGGGCGGTCTGAAAACCTTCACTGCGGGGTCAAAGTACCTGGTCCTTGACGCCGGAGGTACGTATAGAGAAGACCTAAATGCACAGAGAGTGTGTTCAATCTAATTGTGAATGAATGCTTTATGTATATATCAAAACAAATTTGTAATAATTCTTTTAAACCTATATTTACTACACTAGTTACCTTAGAATGACTCCTCCTTCAGCATGTTCATGTTCTTGATCCCCATAGTGCTATGACCTAGCTGGACACATAGTAACCGGTAATCTGAATATCATCCCAAACGTAAAGCTACAGGAGCTTTTCATTAAAGGTCCAACGTATCGAGAGACTCCATCCATCAAATCAGGGGGTTCAACCTAAATCGTATGACAAGGGGTTGAATTTCGTATACCAAGACAAAAATGGCGGACAACGCTTCGCTGCATGACTGTGTGTACCATTTCGCTAAATTTCAGCATATTGAATATTTTGATGACTTAAATAGTATCACGATTCGGATTTTGAGTGAATACGCTATCAATGTGGGTGCTTGATACTAGATGTTGTACAGTCAGAAAAAACTATTGAAGAAAAACCTACGTGTTTTGGCGTTCAAAACCAGTCGTGCCAATAATGTTATTGCTGTTTGCTAAATGGCGGCATTATCCTGCTACTCTCAATTGTCAAGAATACACCTTTCGTCCATTGTAAATCAAATTCACCTCAAACTTTTCTACATTTGTATGCAAGTTTAAGCACACCTTCGTCTACCATCCCGAGTTAAAGACACACAATTGGTAAGACCCAGATTTAGAATGAACATACTGAAAACAATACCGATTTCTTTCTTTTTCCTTCAAGATTATATGACTGCGATGAGTGTCATACTGTATATCGAGTCATGTTGGCACCAATAAAACATTTATTCGTGCAAAACCTGGTGGTTCTAATTAAAATGTTACAAATTATTAAGATAAGAGTGTGTGTTCGATGAGACAATATGAATCTACCCAAACATTTGAATGGCGCAACAATACACGAAGCAACATGAGATAAATCATAACGTGTCATATTTGAGGAAAAATGTCTTATTTGGCCAAACCGTTTAAAAAACACCCGAAGTCATATGCCATGTGATTGATGCCGAATTCAAGATAGAGGCAATGTGTGTTCATTTGATCGAACATTTGTTTTTGATATACGCATATGAAAATCTCTTATTTTAAAGTATGATGTTTTATTACTGTTTGTTATTTCCCCGTCAGACATTTTGATGGGATGTAAGTTTTAGAAGAGTTATTACCCTTGGTTCTTTTTACTTTTAGATCACTGCCCCCATACTCCGTCAATTCCTTTCAAATTTTGTAGTGTGCTATGAGATGACATTTTTTTTTTGAAAACTTTTCTTTCTTGTCGGATACATTTACGATTTTCTTAATTTCTTTCCTGAACTTTATCTGGGGATACAGCAAACATCTTTTCGTGATTTGTAGAGACTTTGTTTAATTTCACTGGCTTCTTTTAGAAACGCCCAATTCATGAAATAAAAAACTTTAAAAAAAAAAGTTGTTCAAGTACGTTAAACCATTAGTTACCATCCATGCAATAATTTTGGAGAAAACGAAATTCTGTCTTAAACTCGAGATGGTAGACGAAGTTTTGCTTAAACTTGTATGCAAATGCCATTTGAGTAAATATAGAATGACAATTAGAG
This sequence comes from Mimachlamys varia, assembly GCA_947623455.1. Lineage (NCBI taxonomy): Eukaryota > Metazoa > Mollusca > Bivalvia > Pectinida > Pectinidae > Mimachlamys > Mimachlamys varia. The sequence continues at coordinate 1,264,095 of OX392538.1, read as the reverse complement.
ATGTTCGAAGTAAGTTTGGTTTATAATGGACATGATGTGCATTCTTGAGACATGGGAGTGGCAGGATTAAACCACCGTTTTAAAAACAACAACAAAATCATTGACACGACACGACTAAGCTATACGATAAACGTGATGATTTCAATTTTCCGACCGTGAACTTTCCATTTCTTAATAGTAACATCCCTGCTTCTCCAACCTATGGTGTTTACATGTCGCAGTTGATTCGATATTCTAGGGCTTGCTCTAAATATCGGGATTTTCGTGATCGATGTCGACTGCTGACAAACAAACTAACAACACAAGGATTCGAGAGATGCAGGTTGATCAGAACTATGGGCAAGTTTTATGGTGAGAACTATGGGCAAGTTTTATGGTGTTTGTGTCATCGAGAAATATTCTGTACCTTTAAGTGATATGAAGATGGACGTTTCTGAGTATGCTCATTAGTGTGTTTACTTCGTGTGATTGACAATGATACTCGGTTCTCATTTTGAGAACTTGATGTTTACATGGATGTGACAAAGATTTACATGGCGGGTGTCACCTTATTCTCTTGTACTTTTACAAGAATCTCCATGTTAAAATTTCCTTTGTTCATATGTTGCCCCCGGTTTGATCTATTTTGAGTTTAGATTATGATTTTGTTAACGCTTCGGTATTCTCTTATTAATTTGAACGCCAAAACACGTAGAATTTTCTTCAATAATTGTTTTCTTATTGTACAACATCTAGTGTCAAGCACCCACATTGATAGCGTATTTACTCTAAATCCGAATCGTGATACTATTTAAGTCATGAAAATATTCAATATGCTGAAATTTAGCGAAAGTTTACACACATTCGTGCAGCGAAGCGTCGTTTGTCAGCCATTTTTGTCTTGGGATACGAAATTCAAGATTCTTATAAACTCTGTAGAAGATTACGCCAGACGATGGGCTAGACATGAACACGCTGAATTGGATTCACTTTCGAAGTGGGTTAAATATATCAGGTCCTCTGTTCAGAAAAGAATAAGCAATTTGCCACACAAAATAAAAACTAAATAACAGTCGATGTTTCTTGATCCCGAAGTTCGAACAACACTCAACGACCTACATGACAAGTATGGTGTTGTGTCTACAGACAATGCATCTAATAACCTGATCCTACTTTGCAAACACTATTACATTCATTGTTTGCAAAAATAGCTTTGCCTGCTTGATAACCAAGGTACCCCTACTTAGGCATTGACTGGTTTTTCGAAAGATGGAATACTTTCCAACCATACATTAGTATTACAATAATTTAAAATATCCGTTTATGATAAAGGCGCTGACATACCTCGGCTATATTGGATACCTAAACTACACAAGAATCCTTATATGCAATGTTTTATCACTGGCTAGTTTCATTGCTCAACCAAGCCATTTTCAAAACTTCTTACTACCATTCTTACATGTAGTACCGTTAAACCAGGGCTTCAGTCTCATTGTGACACTGTATACTCCAGAAATTGAGTTAATGGGATGTGAATTTTAATACACCCAAAAGAGCTTCTGATCAGTCTTGAGCATCCCCTTCTCAAAACATGTTTAATCTATCAAAAAAAGTGATTTTTCCATCCTGAACACTACCATTCTACATAGACTGTACAGAACTAAAAGAACGTCTTCTGTCTCTCATTATTTCTTTTCCAAGAAAGGCGGACGACGATACAAATAAATGGCTGTTGGCTATCTTGGAGCATACTTTGTGAAAAACATAACAAAAGCTAGGTTGAAATATACTGAGAAAGATAGAGTACGAATGATTGAATTCCTGGTTGACAATATCTTTGTTGGGTTGGGAGAAAAGATTTTCCAGCAGACTGATGGCATTCCAATGGGAACTAACTGTGCCCCACTTTTGGCTGACTTATTTTTGTTTTCATACGAAGTTGATTTTATCGAAGGGCTTATCAGGACGGGAAACAAAAACCTTGCCAAATCTTTCAATTTCACGTTCAGGTATATCGACGATGTGTTGTCTATAAACAACAAGAAGTGGGCTGACATGTAGATCGTGCAATTGTATATACCCTACTGAACTTGCGATTAAAGACACAACATACTCTCCTACAGCTTCTTACCTCGATCTTTACTTAAACTATGACCAACATTGGCAACCTACTACTAAGCTGTATGATAAGCGTGACGATTTCGATTTTCCGGTCGTGAACGTTCCCTTTCTTGAAAGTAATTTCCCTGCTTCTCGCTCCTATGAGGTTTACATGTTGCAGTTGATTTGATATCCTAGGGCTTGCTCGAAATATAGTGATTTTCGTGATCGATGTCGACTGCTGACAAACAAACTAACAACACAGGGATTCGAGAGAAGCAGGTTGATCAGAACTATGGGCAAGTTTTATGGTCGCCATCTTGATCACATCGAAAAATATTCTGTATCTTTGTGTGTTATGAAGTTGGACGTTTTTTAATTTACTTATTAGTGTGCTTTCTTGTTGTGATTGACAATGGTGACTCGGTTCTCATTTTGAGGATTGATGCTTACTTAGATGTGACCAAGATTTACATGGCGGGTGTCGTCAATGACGCAAAAGACGCTTTCTCTTCCGAAACACCTGGTCTTATTCTCTTCCTACTTTGCCTCTAAGTTAATCGATTTTGAAGTTTTTCGGGTTATGGTTTTGTTGACGCTTTGGTATTCTCTGATTTTTTTTCATGGATGGAATCATGCAACGTTTTAATATAGGAAGAGAGAGTTAAATATTTGCAGTACTTAAACTATCATTTTGTAGACATTTTACTCAGAAAACTGTTTAATATTGAGTTAAAATGCAAAACATAGTAGTCAGATTGTTTTTGAAGTTGTTGGTCACCAAGTTCCAAATATTTGTAGCAGAAGAAAACGGGCGGGTATATACTTTTATGGTAGATGAAAGGGCTTTCACAAATGTATTTTTGGACTTTGGTATTCTTTGATTTTTTTTCTAGGTGGAACGATAGACATTACCGTACACGAGGTTCAGCGGGATGGATCACTGAAGGAAATCCACAAGGCCAACGGAGGAGACTGGGGAGGTACGAAGGTGGATCACGCGTTCCAGGTTCTTTTATCCGGAATCATTGGCAACGGTGCATTTCACAGTTTCATGGAAAAGAACAAGGCTGATATGGTCGAATTCTTCCGCGATTTTGAAGTGAAAAAACGCACAATCAAACCAAATGCTCAGGCTGATGAAAAAGTTACCTTCAAGGTTCCGTCTGCAATGAACGACGCATGTAAAGAAGAAAATACGAACGATATTTCCACGATTGTGAAGTCGAAACAGCAGTTTAAGGGGAACTTGGCTGTCGTCGGTGACAAGCTTAGAGTCAGCGGAGATCGTGCCAAGGAACTGTTTCGGGACCCAGTTAAACATATCGTGGACCATTTGCGGAAGTTGTTAAAGGAACCGTCTGCCAGGGGAGTGAAAAGTATCTTGATGGTTGGGGGATTCTCGGAGTCCCTTGTTCTGCAAGAAGAAATCAAAGCAAATTTTCCCAACCTCCGAGTGATCGTTCCGCAGGATGCTGGACTGGCAGTTCTGAAAGGGGCGGTCATCTTTGGGCACGAACCGCGGGCAATCAAGTCACGTGTTTGTAAATATACTTATGGAGTAGAAACTACAAAGCTCTTTGATGCCGAGAAACATGATCCTTTTCATCAGTTCACCACTTCACACGGCGAGGTTAGATGTAGGAACATATTTGATATCCATGTTCGTGTTGCAGATTGTGTGGATATCGGACAACCTCAGTCAGTTGAAAGCTACAGCCCTGTCGAAGCTGACCAAAAAGATATGGATCTCGAAGTCTACGTATCCACAGAAAAGGACCCCGACTATGTAACAGATCCAGGATGTACTAAGATTGGTCAGATGAGAATCGCCATACCGGACACGTCTAAGGGACTCGACAGATCTGTAGATGTACAGATGACTTTCAGTAACACAGAGCTGGAGATAGAAGCCACCGACAAAGATACCGGGGAGAAGGTCACCGCGGCATTCGACTTTCTGTAATGTATATTGAATACAATGTAGCTATGATCTACCTTTAAAGTTTGGTTTGCGTTTGCTGTATCAGTGCTGTGCAGTAACTTATTTTCTACCACAATACATGTAGGTGGGCATTTTTCTTTCAATTATTCAGTACAATCTCTATTTATATGTGGTAACATACATGTACCATCTGAAAAGTAAACGGCGAACAGGAAATGGTAAAGCAGACTTTCACTATCGACATGATCAAAACGATAATTTCACTACGTAACCAATAGCAACTTGTCAATATTGGGTGTTTCCATTAGTGCTTTTCTATAAATGTAGCAACCAAAAAGTGCGATGATTTAATAGACAATATATAAAACAAATTTATACATTCAATAACTGTAGTTATACAGTTTTATGTTTGTACATTGTCTATAACAAATTTGCTTTCTATTACCTAACTGAAACTGAATTTGATGAAGTCTTCAGAGCGCTTCATTTATTTTCCTTTGAATGTAGATATCTGTGGTGTCTATAGTGTGAATTCTAACCGCTGAAAGGATATTCGTTGTCCAAAAACTTAAGTTGTACACTGACATTACTATTTTTACCACTCTGGTGTACTCGCGATAGTTCTCGTGTTTTGTAACTTTTGAAAGTTAACTCGAATGAAATTAATACCACATCCAGCAACCACTCGTTGTATAACCTCTTTTGCGTAGCATAGCATCTAAAATGTGAACGGTGAACAGGAAATAGTAAAGCAGACCATGACCAAAACGATGAGGAGACTTTCAGTATAGTGTTTTTGTATTACACCACCAGAGGACTTTTTTCTAATCGTGTTTTCATATGAAGGTATGAAATTGCGATTGGTTTGAGAATCATTAAAACGTTTTCAATTGTGATGATTTTAAAGACAATAAATGAAACAAATATATACATGTAATAACTGTAGCTTTACAGTCATATGTGTAATGATTATGCACTATACATGCAATATCTCTCCAGTATCCACTGGCTGCCTTGCTTCAGCTGATCTTCACACGGCTTTGGCTACCTAAGACCAAACATATAGGGATGAATTTAAGTTTTACGAGTATGAGCTTATAAGTTTCTCGCTAAGTATGTACATCAATAGAAATGTACAATGGTATGACCTTTCGTCAGAATGTGATGTTAATACGGTAACAAACTAATGTAACAAGACAAAAGGGGAAAGTTCACAGGAGGAACAGTCATATTTACACCAAGAGAGAGATATTACGAAGAGAATTTGTGCAGTGTTTTTGTCGTATAATATGTTAGAAATAAGTACCGTTATTTCTTGCGTAGGCTAAGAATTTGATTTATTGTTCGTCGGATTTACTGCTCTTGTTTTTGCAAAATAAAATAAAAGTAAAAAAATAAAAAATTACCACTCAGATTTTAGCATCAATGAAAAGTGATTAATCCGGATATATTTCACATGGGTTCCAAATTTAAAAAGCACCATTCCAGATCATTTGAATGTTTGAAACGATGGTAAAAGTGATATTCCACGCGTTTTCTGCAGCGACATCAAGCATCAAAACTCGAGGGAAATACGCGATATACGCGACGAGGCTTTTTAAGTTTTGAAGAAAGCTGGAAAGCGTCGGTTACTACAGAATCTGGGCGGCCCGTGAAAGAATGTAATGGAAGCATTCTAACGTTATTTCTCAACTATTTGTAAACAATGCACATAACTTACTTGCAATTCTGAGACTAAACACCGACATTTCTGATAAATTTAAATATTAATCCACCACAACATGCTAGTTTCGTTTCATTTAATCATAATTTCTCCGTCGCATAGACGTTTTTAATGACGAGCGTACCGGCAACTTTGTAAGGAAAGCCGCCATGGCTTGTACATATGTGACGTCACGAAGCCGCATGGAATACAAAAGAATAAATAATGGTTTTATTAATTGATTCTTTTCGTCTGAAAATTGCACGACAGACTCGCAACCAGTAAGTTATGTGCATTGTTTACAAATAGTTGAGAAATAACGTTGGTATACTTCCATTACATTACTGTAATGGGACGCTCATTTCACACATATATATACTTATTATTTACTGACAGAAACTCAAGCAACTGTGAGCTGGGACACCTAGAGGTCTGATATGGACTACTTTCGATTTATCAGAGTTAACTGATAAACTCCACCGTGCACCAAAATGACACTATGGTTAAATTTCTTCTGATGACGCCAGCAGCACTATATCATCAGCGTAAAAAAACATCTATTTCATGACCAGACGAGTTCAATTCCTCAATAAGGTTATTGAAATATTGCAAACAGTGTTGGTGATACCAAACAACCCCGTTTCACACCACGTGACACTTACAGCCTATCAGTATATAGGTTAATTACGCGTTACACGTTCCTTTACAAGAAGTTAAAAAATGTAAAAAAAAAAAAAAATAAAAACGGAGCTATCATTACATATTCATAACGGGTTAAGCATTGGTTAATTACAAATATCTCGACAAGTTCCAAATCTTAATTCATGTATTCCAGTGCGTTGAACGTAATATTAGTGCACGGACGTCATGAATATTTATCCGACACCAAGGTTGCATTCTTTTTGATAAAAAATACAATATGACAAACGTTCAATGGTTATTTTCATATTTAAAAATAAATTAGAGAACACCGAAGCGTTAACAAAATCATAATCCGAACTCAATCAATTCAACCAGGGGCAAAATATGAACAAAGGAAATCTTTGTCACATCCAATTAAACATCAAGTTCTCAAAATGAGAACCGAGTATCATTGTCAATCACAACAAGTAAACACACTTATGAGTATACTCAAAAACGTCCATCTTCATAGCACTTAAAGATGTATAATGTATCTCAATGAGACAAAGATGGCGACCATTAAACTTGCCCGTAGTTCTGATCAACATACATCTCTCGAATTCTTGTGTTGTTAGTTCGTTTGTCAGCAGTCGACATCGATCACGAAAAATCACGATACCTAGAGCAAGCCCTAAAATAGGAATCAACTGCGACATGTAAACACCATAGGTTGGGGAAGCAGGGATGTTACTATCAAGAAATGGAAAGTTCACGATCTGAAATTGAAATCATCACGTTTATCGTATAGCTTAGTAGTAAGCTGTTCATGTTGGTCGTAGTTTAAGTAGAGATCGAGGTAGGCGCTGATGTAGAAGAGTCTGCTGTGTCCTTTATTTCAAGTTCAGAAGGGTAAATACGATCGATATGGTCAGCAAACTTGTTTATGGACAACACATCGTCGATATATTTGAAAGTGAAATTAAAAGATTTGGCAAGGTTTATGTTACCTGTCCTGTACCTGTACATTTAAGATATTTTGCCACTTTATTAAGTTTTCTGTCCTTGTATTGTAACATACGTGTACAAGAAGAGCTTTTCAAAAATCAAAATCTCCTTAATAATTATCGTAAAGCTATAACGCGTGTTATCTGAAACGATGTGCAAAACGTTGGCAGAGTTTAAAAAATATATATTATACATCATGTATAATTCCATATTAGTATGATTTTTTTCCAAACATTTTTTTTTATAAAGATTCAGCTTACAATGTATTACAAACATGTCCTCTCTCAGGAGGGCTCTTATTCTTCTACATTCTCTAACATTACAAGCATTACATACACGCTTACACTATTTAACACACAACCTTACATTCATCACAAACTTACATTATTTAGCATTACATACAATATTACATTCATCACAAACTTACATTATTTAGCATTACATACAATATTACATTCGTCACAAACTTACATTATTTAGCATTACATACAATATTACATTCATCACAAACTGACATTATTTAGCATTACATACAATATTACATTCATCACAAACTTACATTATTTAGCATTACATACAATATTACATTCATCACAAACTTACATTATTTAGCACTACATACAATATTACATTCATCACAAACTTACATTATTTAGCATTACATACAATATTACATTCATCACAAACTTACATTATTTAGCATTACATACAATATTACATTCATCACAAACTGACATTATTTAGCATTACATACAATCTTACATTCATCACAAACTTACATTATTCAGCATTACATATAATATTACATTCATCACAAACTTACATTATTTAGCATTACATATAATATTACATTCATCACAAACTTACATTATTTAGCATTACATATAATATTACATTCATCACAAACTTACATTATTTAGCATTACATATAATATTACATTCATCACAAACTTACATTATTTAGCATTACATATAATATTACATTCATCACAAACTGACATTATTTAGCATTACATACAATCTTACATTCATCACAAACTTACATTATTTAGCATTACATACAATATTACATCCATCACAAATTTACATTATTTAGCACTACATACAATTTTACATTCATCACAAACTTACATTATTTAGCATTACATACAATCTTACATCCATCACAAACTTACATTATTTAGCATTACATACAATCTTACATTCATCACAAACTTACATTATTTAGCACTACATACAATATTACATTCATCACAAACTTACATTATTTAGCACTACATACAATTTTACATCCATCACAAATTTACATTATTTAGCATTACATACAATATTACATTCATCACAATCTGACATTATTTAGCATTACATACAATATTACATTCATCACAAACTTACATTATTTAGCACTACATACAATATTACATTCATCACAAACTTACATTATTTAGCATTACATACAATCTTACATTCATCACAAACTTACATTATTTAGCATTACATACAATATTACATTCATTACAAATTTACATTATTTAGCATTACATACAATATAACATTCATCACAAACTTACATTATTTAGCATTACATACAATATTACATTCATCACAAACTTACATTATTTAGAATTGCATACAATCTTACATTCATCACAAACTTACATTATTTAGCATTACATACAATATTACATTCATTACAAATTTACATTATTTAGCATTACATACAATATTACATTCATCACAAACTTACATTATTTAGCATTACATACAATATTACATCCATCACAAATTTACATTATTTAGCAGTACATATAATATTACATTCATCACAAACTTACATTATTTAGCATTACATATAATATTACATTCATCACAAACTTACATTATTTAGCATTACATACAATATTACATTCATCACAAACTTACATTATTTAGCATTACATACAATATTACATCCATCACAAACTTACATTATTTAGCATTACATACAATATTACATCCATCACAAACTTACATTATTAAGCATTACATGTACATACAATCTTACATTCATCACAAACTTACATTATTTAGCATTACATACAATATTACATCCATCACAAACTTACATTATTTAGCATTACATGTACATACAATCTTACATTCATCACAAACTTACATTATTTAGCATTACATACAATCTTACATTCATCACAAATTTACATTATTTAGCATAACATACAATATTACATTCATCACAAACTGACATTATTTAGCATTACATACAATATTACATTCATTACAAATTTACATTATTTAGCATTACATACAATATTACATTCATCACAAATTTACATTATTTAGCATTGCATACAATATTACATTCATCACAAACTTACATTATTTAGCATTACATACAATATTACATTCATTACAAATTTACATTATTTAGCATTACATACAATATTACATTCGTCACAAACTTACATTATTTAGCATTACATACAATATTACATTCATTACAAATTTACATTATTTAGCTTTGTATACAATCTTACAGTCATTACTTACAAACTTTTATTATCTAACATTACAATTACATACATAGTATGAGTTTATTTAATATACATGCATCGTCTCACAAGAGGGGTCATATTGAAGGTAAAGACATTAGAATTTTTCAGTTTTTGGTTGGAGTATGTATAGTTTATTATGAAATTTCAGGAATGAATGAGTTAATATCTAGTATATTATATACGCAGAATATATATTAATCCGTTTTTAAATCCATTTATTGAAAACATACTTAAATGCACTAAATTGGAGTTTTTTAATGTCACATATAAAATTTTTCACTTTGTATTCTTGTTCTATCTAAAGAAATGAATACATTTCCCCACTCTTCCCATATCTTGAAATTGAATGTGTCTTGTATTTCTAGGGCTTGCTCTAAATATCGTGTTTTCCTCATAGTTGTTGACTGCTGCCAAACAAACATACAACGCAGGGATTCGAGAGAAGCAGGTTGATCGGAACTATGGGCAAGTAATATGGTCGCTGTCTTGTCATTGAAAAAATTGTCTGTATCTTTGTGTGATATTAATATGGACTTTTTATATTATGCTCATTCATGTGTTTACTTGTTGTGATTGATGATGCTGACTTGGTTCTCATTTCAAGGACTTGCTGTTTATTTGGATGTGACCAAAAATTGACGCAGATGACGATTACTTTTCCGGAACACCTGACCTTATTCCCTTGTACTTTTACAAGAATCTCATTTGATCTTATTTTGTCCCCTAGTTTACTCGACTTTGAGTTCGGATTAAGGTTTTGTTGACGCTTTGGTATTCTGTATTTTATCTTTACATGTATCTTTCTTTCATATTTTGAATATAAATGTGCATTTCCATGTTTATATACATACAGAGATTTAATGTTAGCATCAAGACAACAAGATTTGATAAAACAATAGAATTAGATCGCTTGAAATGGAAAAACATGATAAACACACGAAAGAGTGCTTAATTTTGAGTTTGGGTATCTAAACCAATTTCCTCTCTCTTCTTGTTTGAGGTTTTACAACGATTCATCATCATGTATTTTTTCAACAAAACTTTGGTTATTATTATAGGAAGTGTATATGTTTGTTTCTTATATCTGTTGATCAGTCAATACAATATACAGCTTGAAACGATTTCTTTACTATTTATCATGTGTTAAACACTTGCTATGGAATTAGCCGAATTAACTATCATGAATAGTATAAGTGTATTTCAACAACAAATGTTTCATGATAGATTACCGAATCTTTTAAAATTGTGCAAAGAAACATTAATACACGGACATATTTTATCACGGAATTACAATAATGCCACGAGACAAAAGTAAGCATTCACATAAGTTAAGATTTACACAAAGAGAGGAATATTGCGAGGAAAATGATTCCAGACGATAAAAAATAAAAATATGCTGGACAGAGCTTATATTTTATAGATTTCCGGTGAAGTATATTTAACTTTGGGTCACGGAATGAGCATTACGGTTCGGGGGGATGGGGGTCATGTCATGGTTTTGTATTCAGCGACAAGTCTTGAAGTAGCCAGAAAAGGGTATTACCTAAGTTGCTTTGTCTCATCTGGCGTGTCGCTTAATATTAATGTAGCAAAACTGGACTGGGGTATTAGGGAGTTTGAAGGTCCCGGGTTCGATCCCCGGTCTGACCGCTACCTTTTCCCTTTCTCCTGTTACAAAATTGGCGAGTTTTCCAACCCTTGTCTAAAGCATAGTGAGGTTGGAATGTAGGGGAACTTGACTGAGTAAAGTGGAAAAGTGTTCCTCTAGAGTTCAGGAGTTCGAAAGGTTCCGTGTTCGAACCGCGGTCTGGCCGCTACATTTTTCTATCTCTTTTTACATTAGCATAACATATGTAATTGTTGAAATCATAGCGACAGTACGGACAAATAAACTGTTAAATAGTCAAGGCTATCCGCCACTTTATATAGACACAAAATAATAACACGTTACACCACCTAAACTTTACACGCAATGTAAATAAAACATGAAACAAATATAAATATATAAATATATTAAATATAAATGATAAATGTTGTTTTCAATGTCGGTACATTCTGTCTTATTCTACTTCAACTATAGTTGTACGTACAACTATCCGACCAGAACACCAGACTCTCCTACCAGAACACCATTCTTTCCGACCAGTACTCCAGACTCTCCGACCAGTACACCAGATTCTCCGACCGGAACACCATTCTTTCCGACCAGAACACCAGACTCTCCGACCAGAACACCAGACTCTCCGACCAGAACACCATTCTTTCCGACCAGTACACCAGACTCTCCGACCAGAACACCAGACTCTCCGAACAGAACACCTGACTCTCGGACCAGAACACCAGACTCTCCAACCAGAACACCATTCTTTCCGACCAGTACACCAGATTCTCCGACCAGTACACCAGATTCTCCGACCGGAACACCATTCTTTCCGACCAGAACACCAGACTCTCCGACCAGAACACCAGACTCTCCGACCAGAACACCATTCTTTCCGACCAGTACACCAGACTCTCCGACCAGAACACCAGACTCTCCGAACAGAACACCTGACTCTCGGACCAGAACACCGTTCTTTCCGAACAGAACACCAGACTCTCCGACCAGAACACCAGACTCTCCGACCAGAAAACCATTCTATCCGACCAGTACTCCAGACTTTCCGACCAGAACACCGTTCTTTCCGAACAGAACACCAGACTCTCCGACCAGAAAACCATTCTATCCGACCAGTACTCCAGACTCTCCGACCAGGACACCAGACTCTCCGGCCAGAACACCGTTCTTTCCGAACAGAACACCAGACTCTCCGACCAGAAAACCATTCTATCCGACCAGTACTCCAGACTCTCCGACCAGGACACCAGACTCTCCGGCCAGAACACCGTTCTTTCCGAACAGAACACCAGACTCTCCGACCAGAAAACCATTCTATCCGACCAGTACTCCAGACTCTCCGACCAGAAAACCATTCTATTCGACCAGTACTCCAGACTCTCCGACCAGAACACCAGACTCTCCGAACAGAACACCGTTCTTTTCGAACAGAACACCAGACTCTCCGACCAGAACACCAGACTATCCGACCAGAACACCAGACTCTCCGACCAGAGCACCAGACTCTCCGACCAGAACACCGTTCTTTCCGAACAGAACACCAGACTCTCCGACCAGAAAACCATTCTTTCCGACCAGTACACCAGACTCTCCGACCAGTACACCAGATTCTCCGACCGGAACACAAAACTTTCCGACCAGAACACCATACTCTCCCTCCAGAACACCATTCTTTCCGACCAGTACTCAAGACTCTCCGACCAGAACACCAGACTCTCCAACCAGAACACCAGATTTTCCGACCGGAACACAAAACTTTCCGACCAGAACACCAGACTCTCCGACCAGAACACCATTCTATCCGACCAGCACACCATTCTTTCCGACCAATACACCAGACTCTCCGACCAGTACACCATTCTATCCGACCAGTACACCAGACTCTCCGACCAATACATCAGACTCTCCGACCAGTACACCATTATTTCCGACCAGAACACCAGACTCTCCGACCAGAACACCAGACTTTCCGACCAGAACACCAGACTCTCCGAACAGAACACCGTTCTTTCCGAACAGAACACCAGACTCTCCGACCAGAACATCGTTCTTTCCGAACACAACACCAGACTCTCCGACCAGAACAGCAGACTCTCCGACCAGAACACCATTCTATCCGACAAGAACACCAGACTCTACGACCAGAACCCCGTTCTTTCCGACCAGAACACCAGACTCTCCGACCAGAACACCATTCTATCCGACAAGAACACCAGACTCTCCGACCAGAACACAAGACTCTCCGATCAGAACACCGTTCTTTCCGAACAGAACACCAGACTCTCCGACCAGAAAACCATTCTATCCGACCAGTACTCCAGACTCTCAGACCAGAACACCGTTCTTTCCGAACAGAACACCAGACTCTCCGACCAGAAAACCATTCTATCCGACCAGTACTCCAGACTACCCGACCAGAACACCAGACGCTCCGAACAGAACACCTGACTCTCGGACCAGAACACCATTCTTTCCGAACAGAACACCAGACTCTCCGACCAGAACACCATTCTTTCCGAACAGAACACCAGACTCTCCGACCAGAACACCAGACTCTCCGATTAGAACACCAGACTCTCCGACCAGAACACCATTCTATCCGACCAGAACACCAGACTCTCCGACCAGAACACCAGACTCTCCGACCAGAACACCATTCTATCCGACCAGAACACCAGACTCTCCGACCAGAACACCAGACTCTCCGACCAGAACACCGTTCTTTCCGAACAGAACACCAGACTCTCCGACCAGAAAACCATTCTATCCGACCAGTACTCCAGACTTTCCGACCAGAAAACCATTCTATCCGACCAGTACTCCAGACTCTCCGACCAGAACACCGTTCTTTCCGAACAGAACACCAGACTCTCCGACCAGAATACCGTTCTTTCCGAACAGAACACCAGACTCTCCGACCAGAACACCAGACTCTCCGAACAGAACACATGACTCTCGGACCAGAACACCGTTCTTTCCGAACAGAACACCAGACTCTCCGACCAGAACACCAGACTCTCCGACCAGATAACCATTCTATCCGACCAGTACTCCAGACTTTCCGACCAGAACACCGTTCTTTCCGAACAGAACACAAGACTCTCCGACCAGAAAACCATTCTATCCGACCAGTACTCCAGACTCTCCGACCAGGACACCAGACTCTCCGGCCAGAACCTCGTTCTTTCCGAACAGAACACCAGACTCTCCGACCAGAAAACCATTCGATCCGACCAGTACTCCAGACTCTCCGACCAGGACACCAGACTCTCCGAACAGAACACCGTTCTTTTCGAAAAGAACACCAGACTCTCCGACCAGAACACCAGACTCTCCGACCAGAACACCAGACTCTCCGACCAGAGCACCAGACTCTCCGACCAGAACACCGTTCTTTCCGAACAGAACACCAGACTCTCCGACCAGAAAACCATTCTTTCCGACCAGTACACCAGACTCTCCGACCAGTACACCAGATTCTCCGACCGGAACACAAAACTTTCCGACCAGAACACCAGACTCTCCCTCCAGAACACCATTCTTTCCGACCAGTACTCAAGACTCTCCGACCAGAACACCAGACTCTCCAACCAGAACACCAGATTTTCCGACCGGAACACAAAACTTTCCGACCAGAACACCAGACTCTCCGACCAGAACACCATTCTATCCGACCAGCACACCATTCTTTCCGACCAATACACCAGACTCTCCGACCAGTACACCATTCTATCCGACCAGTACACCAGACTCTCCGACCAATACACCAGACTCTCCGACCAGTACACCATTATTTCCGACCAGAACACCAGACTCTCCGACCAGAACACCAGACTTTCCGACCAGAACACCAGACTCTCCGAACAGAACACCGTTCTTTCCGAACAGAACACCAGACTCTCCGACCAGAACATCGTTCTTTCCGAACACAACACCAGACTCTCCGACCAGAACAGCAGACTCTCCGACCAGAACACCATTCTATCCGACAAGAACACCAGACTCTACGACCAGAACCCCGTTCTTTCCGACCAGAACACCAGACTCTCCGACCAGAACACCATTCTATCCGACAAGAACACCAGACTCTCCGACCAGAACACAAGACTCTCCGATCAGAACACCGTTCTTTCCGAACAGAACACCAGACTCTCCGACCAGAAAACCATTCTATCCGACCAGTACTCCAGACTCTCAGACCAGAACACCGTTCTTTCCGAACAGAACACCAGACTCTCCGACCAGAAAACCATTCTATCCGACCAGTACTCCAGACTATCCGACCAGAACACCAGACGCTCCGAACAGAACACCTGACTCTCGGACCAGAACACCATTCTTTCCGAACAGAACACCAGACTCTCCGACCAGAACACCATTCTTTCCGAACAGAACACCAGACTCTCCGACCAGAACACCAGACTCTCCGATTAGAACACCAGACTCTCCGACCAGAACACCATTCTATCCGACCAGAACACCAGACTCTCCGACCAGAACACCAGACTCTCCGACCAGAACACCATTCTATCCGACCAGAACACCAGACTCTCCGACCAGAACACCAGACTCTCCGACCAGAACACCGTTCTTTCCGAACAGAACACCAGACTCTCCGACCAGAAAACCATTCTATCCGACCAGTACTCCAGACTTTCCGACCAGAAAACCATTCTATCCGACCAGTACTCCAGACTCTCCGACCAGAACACCGTTCTTTCCGAACAGAACACCAGACTCTCCGACCAGAATACCGTTCTTTCCGAACAGAACACCAGACTCTCCGACCAGAACACCAGACTCTCCGAACAGAACACCTGACTCTCGGACCAGAACACCGTTCTTTCCGAACAGAACACCAGACTCTCCGACCAGAACACCAGACTCTCCGACCAGAAAACCATTCTATCCGACCAGTACTCCAGACTTTCCGACCAGAACACCGTTCTTTCCGAACAGAACACAAGACTCTCCGACCAGAAAACCATTCTATCCGACCAGTACTCCAGACTCTCCGACCAGGACACCAGACTCTCCGGCCAGAACACCGTTCTTTCCGAACAGAACAGCAGACTCTCCGACCAGAAAACCATTCGATCCGACCAGTACTCCAGACTCTCCGACCAGGACACCAGACTCTCCGGCCAGAACACCGTTCTTTCCGAACAGAACACCAGACTCTCCGACCAGAAAACAATTCTATCCGACCAGTACTCCAGACTCTCCGACCAGAAAACCATTCTATTCGACCAGTACTCCAGACTCTCCGACCAGAACACCAGACTCTCCGAACAGAACACCGTTCTTTCCGAACAGAACACCAGACTCTCCGACCAGAACACCAGACTCTCCGACCAGAACACCAGACTCTCCGACCAGAGCACCAGACTCTCCGACCAGAACACCGTTCTTTCCGAACAGAACACCAGACTCTCCGACCAGAACACCGTTCTTTCCGACCAGAACACCAGACTCTCCGACCAGAGCACCAGACTCTCCGACCAGAACACCAGACTCTCCGAACAGAACACCGTTCTTTCCGAACAGAACACCAGACTCTCCGACCAGAGCACAAGACTCTCCGACCAGAACACCGTTCTTTCCGAACAGAACACCAGACTTTCCGACCAGAAAACCATTCTATCCGACCAGTACTCCAGACTCTCCGACCAGAACACCAGACTCTCCGAACAGAACACCTGACTCTCGGACCAGAACACCGTTCTTTCCGAACAGAACACCAGACTCTCCGACCAGAACACCGTTCTTTCCGAACAGAACACCAGACTCTCCGACCAGAACACCAGACTTTCCGACCAGAAAACCATTCTATCCGACCACTACTCCAGACTCTCCGACCAGACCACCAGACTCTCCGACCAGAACATCAGATTATCCGACAAGAGTACCGTTCTTTCCGACCAGAACACCAGTTCTCCGACCAGAATTTCAAAGGACCTTCGACGTTAAATCGGCCGATGGGATTATCAGCAACATTTACAATTTATTATCGATATTGATAACTTTTATCAATTTTTATCTGCATTTTTTATATATGTTACGTAACGTGTTGATAAAGGGGCGGAGTGTCTTAACAAATTTCAATGCCTTGTCCATGTGGTCGCTATTACTTCAACAATCACAAATCTATTCTAGAACCCATCGTCGATATAACTTATTAGATCCTCTCTATAACTATCAGTCAGATTTTCAACTAGGTCAGTCATTCTACTTTGTACCTGATTAGAGCGGTATATCAAATTATCTGCTATGATGTGCAAAAAGGGCAAGGTGTTTACAAGATAAAAAGTATTTTTATTTACCTTTGGCAGGTATTTGTACCCAAGCACGTTCTGAACAGGTGAATTATCAAATATCGTTAAGACAGTTCTCTTTTATATTTGTAAACATTAAAGGTGTTTTTAAGCTAAATCGGACGACAAATTTACTGCTGCCGTTATGATGTCTATAGTAAGCTCAAAGTGCTTAAATCTCTTACTCAGTATGCAATACTCTGGGCACAGTATATATTTCATGCGACAACTAAAACATAAACGAATCTTAAAATTGCAAAAACGAGAAGTGAATGAAAGATAATCTGTTAAGGACTAGGTACAGGACAATCCAATATGGCGCAGGTGTTTTTACCAAAACTTGTTATTTTATTAAATACTGCAAAATACATGATCAAAATAGACTACAAAGTACATTTTGTGATGGAGAATCGATAATTTCAACCATATTTCGGTACGTTTGGTGGTTTTTCTGATATTTTGTGTTATATGTCAAAAAACGCGTGCACGTTTGCAGAATACTGCGAAAGAAAATAAAAACAATGAATATCATTTTTTGTCACTTTAATATACACAGAATGATAGACGAGCCTTCGATTTTTGAATAAATCTCTCTTTCAATTGAAAACCAAAGAATAAGAGAATGTACTCGTCACATGAATGGCAATTTATGTACATTCTGAACACCGCTCACATCTGGATCACCATCTGTGTCAGATCTCTTAAATCAAACATCTTCCCGTTGCATGTAGCGAAATATACTACCCTGTCTTCCATTTTGCACTATTTACTTTTTTAGATATTCATACGCCTGACTTAGAGGCATGGTGAAACATCGACAAAATTAATAAATTACATTGGATTAAAGCATGCAGTAAAGGTAAATGTTACTTGGTATATCATCACAAAGCAAAAACTGCCCATTCCTATCACGATAAATTGTTTTTAGCGATTGCCAGTTTTACATTTTTGGGCGAATGTATAGCACGTGAAAAGATGTCCTTCGGCACTTCCGGCAGTGTTTTTTTAGGTAATTTAATGATTTTGAAAGAATTGTCAACAAAGTTTAATTTGTGTTGTAAAAATTCTGATGGGATTCGTATATATAATACACTTCCGTGTGGATCGGACAGTATTAACTCACTGATTATAACGATTCGTTCTCGGCTTCGCACCTGTCAAACATCGCTAGCGTAAATTGTTGTCATCGTAAACATGTGTGGCAGTTGAGGCACATTGGTATCAAAATACATTTCTCAAACTTAATTAGTAATTAGGTAACCGTATCGTAAATGTAAATTACGTTATGTTGGTGTTATTTTTTTTATTTTATACATTTATTTGACACGAAACATACATTTACATGACAAATGACCTATTTAATATAAAATAATGCCCCTATATTGCCCCCACGAGATACAGGTAACTACTTTTACCTGAACTGAAAACAGCATGCAATGGACGACATTTTTTAGAGGGGGTACCTGTGTATTTCTCCCCGATACTCTGATTTACAGACTAATATCAAAATTTTAACACTGGGTTATCATTCTATGAACATTGCAGTAGCTTTGTATTATTTTTTTGAGAAGTTTCAAATAACTATATGAAAAATATTTGCGCACTCCCATCTGGATATTATTTACTGAATATTTTTTTCCTAAGTATAGATTTTTTTAATTTTGGGGGCTAATCTGCATTTTATATCAATATTTAACATAATGGGATAAAGCTTATGCCATGTATTGGAAGAAAACATTAAAATTTCAATATTACCATTTTCATCCAGGTAACAACCAATATGGCTGTACCTAGTCCTTAATAACAAATTCGTAAATACTGATAAAATGACCGCCAGAAAGGATATATGCTGAGTATAACACAATATGGATAACTCGATCATCACAACTGATCCTGAGTTGATTTGATAGAAACGTTAACTATGGTAAAAAAAGAATAATGAGTATTGCTGAAGCAATACATGTCCCCTACCGGGCCCCGCAAGCTATAAAGATGCAATGATTCATTAAATATATTACAGGGACTTGACGTACAGGGATAGAAATTAAGCTGAAAAGTATGGTTTTCCAGACGGGGTACCATTATACGGTGATCTGGTATCCCGCCCAGATAGCTCAATTGGTTGAGCGTCAATCTAGAGTTCGGAAGGTCCCGGGTTCGAATCCCAGTCTGGCCGTGCATTTTTCCTCTCCTGTTACATTTGGTGCCTGTGACCAAACCTTGTTTTAAGTACTGGGTGCATTATTAGCAAGGGAATACCCGAACCTGGGTTGTAGATGGTGATGTCTTCGGGGTCGAAGACTTTGTTAAAGGAGGGAGGAATGTAGCGGATCTAGACCGGGTCGATCGTCGGCGACCGGATAGCTCAACTGGTTGAGCGTCCATCTAGAGTTGGGTTGGTCCCGGGTTCGAATCCCGGTCTGGCCGTGCATTTTTCCTCTCCTGTTACATATGTGTAATTAGTAGGCAGCGCTGTGTTCGGTAAGTTTCTTGTGGTAGTTTTTTGGTGATTTAAAGTGCTACTAAACTGACGTTTACCGCCGAAGACCCTATACCCATCAACACACCACAGCTATACATCATAATATACTGACAATGGTGAACCAGGCGTTCCACACGATATATTATTAGTGCGGGATTTAATCCATTATGAGCGCGCACACGAATACTTAGAAAGGTAAGCATGCCGTTTGATTGATGAGTTGTTCTGATGGATGAAAATAGTTTGGACGACAGAGGGGGTAGAGGTGTTGCGATCGATAATAATAAATAAGCAATCATGTCTTCATTTGTATTTGTTTTTTTGTTTGTTATTTTTGTATTTTTCTTAACTCAATACAGCCCAAACGGAGTTTTTAATGGGAAAAAGAGAGCATTTATATGAGTTGTTTGAATGTTTACAAGAGATAGTTTGAGTATGCTGTCTGCATTGTCTGCAAAAAAACTCGTGCCGTACTAAACAGTGAGTCGCTATCAACTCTGCTGCTAAAATCAAACCCTAAGAAACAGAAACTTATCCCGATTAGACAGTTCCTTCCTTAGGGATATGCGTGTTAGGGGACGTCACTTAGGGAGGACTTGATAAGAGATACGTTTATTAAAAAGTGTTGCATGATCATCAAAAAGAAATCCAACAAACTATATACAAGAGGCTAAATATATTTACTATCAAATGAATGTTAATTCTTATCTAATTGATAAAGTTATCACATGTTTCACGCAGCTAGTTATCTTATTCTCAGAAATACCTATCTAGAAATAGGACACAACGACACCAATGTAAACAAAGGGCGGCTTGGTCAGACATTGACGCTGTCGAGCGAGTCATCCAATTGTAAGAACAAGTTTATATCCTCCCTAATGAACAAAAACAAATGTTATACTATCTGGAAAAAAGTTTTCCATTTTAACCACTATGTTTAAGAATTAATGGATACACAGGTAAATAATGCAGATGGAGTATTATATTTCCGTTAGGTTGAATATTGCTAATGTCCTATATCTTACTCTTCTTATTTATACAATATATTTATTATCATAAAATCTTTATAAACATTATTTCTTATTTCTTATTCAAATCGGACTCGAAACATCTAATATAACCACTTTCATTTGCCGATGAATTTAACAAGATTAGCATATTCTGTGCTTATGATTCAGCTAAGGGAGATAACTCATGAGAGAGTTATCTCCCTTAGCTGAATATGTTGTATATAAATCTTATTTTATTGAAACTATGCAATTAATCAAATATTCAACAAAACACGATCAAAAGCGATCAATCAGCAAAATAACGCAGCAGTTCGTTCCTGGTTGCTATAGCAATAATGACAAGACATGTAATGTAGGGGCGGCGGTGGCCGAGTGGTTAAGAGTCTCCATGAAGATTTGTTCCTTTTTTCTTATTTTGCCCTTAATTTAATCGATTTTGAGTTCGGAATATGGTTTTGTTGGCGCTTCGGTATTCTCCATTTTTTAAAACTAAACCTTCATAAATCAAGTGAAACCGAAATATTCTCAGTTCAGCTTGGCCTACCCATGTCAACTGAAAGTGATAACTGCGGCATGATTATAATTCGAACTCATAAATTTGGAATTTGGAAATCGAATTTGAGTTCGGATTATGGTTTTGTTGACGCTTTGGCATTCTCTGATTTTTTTAAAAGTAGAGATCGAGGTAAGCAGCTGATGTAGAAGAGTCTGTCAATGACCCAAGGAGGCCATCCATAAAACTTGCCCATAGTTCTGATCAATCTGCATCTCTCGAATCCGTGTGTTGTAAGTTTATTTGTCAGCAGTCGACATTGATCACCAAAATCACGATATTTATAGCAATCCCTAGAATATCGATTCAACTGCGACATGTAAACACCATAGGTGGGAGAAGCAGGGATGTTACTATCAAGAAATTGAAAGCTCACGATCGGAAAATTGAAATCGTCACGTTTATCATATAGCTTAGTAGTAAGCTGTCAATGTTGGTCGTAGTTTAAGTAGAGATCGAGGTAAGCAGCTGATGTAGAAGAGCCTGTTGTGTCCTTTATTTCAAGTTCAGTAGGGTATATACGATCGACGTGGTCAGCAAACGTCTTGTTGTTTATAGATAACACATCGTCGCACAGTGGAAGCACACACTCGATATACTGCTTTAAAGGGAGATAAACAATACATGGACCTATTCTTTGAAAGATGGCTAAATATTAACAGAAACTATTAGATACGTATTAGATTGCTAAATATTAATATGACCTATTCGATAACATTTATAACCGTCGCAATAATAGCGATTGTACAGACAAATAAACTGTGGAATTGTAAGGGCTATCCACCCACGGTACACCATCTACACACATTGTATATAAAACATGAAACAAATTATCTATATGAACGATAAATGTTCTTAGCAATATCAGTACAGCGTAAACGATCCACATGTAGCTACTGAACATGTGTACTGTCTGTGTATCATTTCGTTCAGCTTGAGAACTCTGAGAGGTATGTTTCTGTCCTACTCTACTTCAACATATAGATCGCTAAAGTTCCGAAATTATTTCGTCAAGAGTTAAATGATTTGAAGTTGAAGTAATCATATTCTATAAACATGTGGAGTCCGTGCAGCAGTAAACATCCCTTTCTAATCTTGTTTTGTTTTGCTGTCTTAAAATTGAGTTTTACAATTATTTTCATTTTTTTGGGCAAGTTGTCTGATCTTGATTTCCCGGTCGCTGGCGTAAATTTTATATTAACTTTTTATTATTAAAGACCACTTATTTTTTGTATTTAGTGGTTCAGAAATGTACAGACTCCGACTTTCGGGGTTCTCACGCTGAAAACACATAAACACACAGTATATAACACTAAAGAGTGAATCTACCACCACTTTACATCACCTTATGTTTGTTTGGCTTATATAAAAGAACCTTCGGTGTCCAATCGGCCGAAAGTATTATCGGCAATATTTATCATTTATATACATTGCGGTTAACGTGTATAATATTGTGTGTCTTGATAAAGGGGCGGATAACTTTAAAATTAACTTTTTATTATCTATGCCGTCGTTATTACAGCGAACATATACCTATTCTAGTAAAGGCATCCAACGGACATTTGTTCGGGTTAAGTACATATAGTGGACTATGCCGTCGACATTACGTACTAGACTCTCTATATACATATGTCACACGGTTATATTAATGTGGGTTTCTTCTATATTGAAATGTATGCTCCAACACGTCGTATAAAGTACAATACAACGTTTATTTTGGACAACATAAAGGAGACAGCAACCTGAAATAAAAAGAACGCTACCTGACAATATATGGACACGCGTAAACGATGTCTTTAAATAAACTATTTAGTACCATGAAGTATTAAATATCTATACAGGTATATTAGATATGTTTAATATATAAATTCTCTTTATTTCAAGGTAACACTTTAACACTATTACAATTTACATTACCCTTACCCTAACTTTGGCCTGACCACGTGTATGTCAACTGTTAGATATTTTAACAGTATGGACGAGGAATTTAAATGTAATTATATTAAATTCACTATATATAAAGAATCTCTAATAAATAGTTTAAATAGTTTAAATTCATTAGTTAAATACTTTAAAATTAAATTAGCTTACCTTATAGCACTGTGGCCGTAAAGCGCACAGGCTTATTCCGGGTGGGATCTATGAGACGTTCTATCCCGTGCGAGGTCTATAGGTGTTGCGGGTCGCACTCACCTGGGTCGGACCCAGGCGAGGCTTTCAACGTGCACGGGTATAGGGTCATGCAGTATCAAAGTGACACTCTCAACCATTCCTTGTGCTCATCTCTCATACGTCACAATAACAACTATTTAAATGTACACAGGTACAATAGACATTATTTGACACAGGGACTTGAAGAGACAAAACATGATACACAGCGCAAGTACTTCAAACAGATATAATAATACTAATACATGTCAAACTATATAAAGTTTGAACACTGTGATACATATATCAGTCAAAATTCTCAATTCTATATCAATCTACTGTGTACTAGATTATAGATATACATATAATCTTCTGTGCGATGACGTGCAAAAAGGGCAAGTTGTTAAATAGTTTGGATTCTGTTG
The DNA here is from genome assembly GCA_947623455.1 of Mimachlamys varia. NCBI lineage: Eukaryota > Metazoa > Mollusca > Bivalvia > Pectinida > Pectinidae > Mimachlamys > Mimachlamys varia. Next base: position 1,239,641 of record OX392538.1, on the reverse strand, counting down.
TTGTTTACATGTATACCTTATATCATAGACATAACAAACAGTATAGGAATTTTATCAAGCTAACTGTCTATCAGATCGCTTTGTGACCACTAGCCTCTCTTTGATCGACATAAGGGTACATAGTATAGTGCATGTACTAAGGTACAATTAGCAACGATTTTTGTTTCGTCAAAAAAACCCACTGGGAGTGTTTATAAAGCTAAATGAGAGAATTAACATGTCTTGTCTGAATTTTTATGAGTAAGAAAAAGAATTAATGTACTGTCTGCTTGGAATGGGGAGTATTTTGTACCCGGAATACTGCCCCGTAATCTCAACCATAATTCGGTAATAATCGTCCTCCTCATCACCACAAGAAAAATGGTTGGCATGATATTTTTCACTATTGAGAAATATAATATTTTTTCACCAAACAATGCCACTTTTTTCTGATTTGACCTATCAAAACGCCGCTTACAAACGGCAAATGCGAAAATGAAAGTAGGAATCCAAAATTTCTAAACCTATGTAGAAGCAGAAGGGTCAGGTGCGTAAAACCCCTTTCATTCATGAATTTAGAAGAAAAAATAAACTAGTTCTGTATAACCAACTTAATAAACCAACCTAATATATAAACGAGGCTAAATACATGTATATTTATAATACACGTAAACGCTACTTTTATCTGTTTGATAAAGTTATCACATGTTTCACGGAGCGAGTTATCTAATTCTAAGAGATACGTATCTTAAACTAGAACCCTCCGACACCCGTGTAGTATTAGTGCGGCCTCGTCGGACATTGACGTGGTCGAGCGAGCCATTCAATAGTAAGTACAATTTATATTATTTCCTCGTGAAGACATACCAAGCTTATACTACCTGGAAACAAGTTTTAGTTCATACCACTACATGTACCTCTTAAGAATTAATGAATACACAGGTATATATTGCTGATAAACATTGTATTTCCGTTAAGTTGAATGTTGATTATGCCAAATATCTTACCGCTCTAACATATACAAATACATTCGTTAATGTACATGTATTATGTTCCATAGTGATGTGAAATTATGTCTCCATTTTATTTCATTTGGAAAATCAACGTATGGATACGATAAGGATTAAGTCTGATATAACTGGAGAAATCAAAGCATGTGGCGTTTCATCAAGGAAGTACATACATAACAACAACGAACCAGATGTGCGTCGTGTCGGTTAACAAACAAAAAGTGCTAGAGAAAACAAAAGCTGAAAAGTATTAATTTTACAAAATATATTTATTTATTTGTTTTATTTTAAATAATGTGTCAACAAAATCAGAGAATAACAAGAATACCGACCATGTAAATCTTGGTTACATCAAAGAAAACGTCAATCTTCAAAAGGAGAGCCGAGTCAGCATTGTCAATCACAACAAGTAAAAACACTAATACGCAAAAAACGCCCATCTTCATATCACTTAAAGATGCAGAAAATGCTTCATTGAGACAAAGATGGCGACCATAAAAGTTGCCCATAGTTCTGATCAACCTGCAACTTTCGAATCTTTGTGTTGTTAGTTTGTTTGTCAGCAGTCGCCATCGACCACGAAAGTCTCGATATTTAGAGCAAGCCCTAGAATTACGAATCAGCTGCGACATGTAAACACCATAGGTTGGAGAAGCAGGGATGTTACTATCAAGGAATGAAACGTTCACGATCTTAATATTGCAATCATCAAGTTTATCGTATGGCTTAGGAGTTAACTATCCATGTTGGTCAGAGGTTTTTTTTAATAAGTTTAAGTAGAGATCGAGGTAAGCAACTAATGTAAAAGAGTTTGTTGTGCCCTGTATTTTAAAATCAGAAGGGTATATACGATCGACGTGGTCAGCAAACTTCTTGTTGTTTTTAGACAGCACATCGTCGATATATCTGAAAGTGAAATTAAAAGATTTGGCGAGGTTTTTGTTACCAGTCCTGATAAGCTCGCCAAACAATTTGCCTCATATGAAAGCAAACACAAGTCAGCTAAGAATGGGCACAGTTTGTTCCCATGACAATTCCCAACAAAATCTTTCCTCAAATAAAGATAAAAAAACCGACCAATCAGTAAGCTATTATCACTTGTATAAAAAGGGAATTCGAAAAATCAATTGCCATATCAAATTGATTCTCGTTTAAATCGACATTCATTTACATCAGCTTCACATTCCAAAAGATGAACACATGTTGACACCTTATTGGAAAGTAAAATGCCCTGCTGTTCGAGATAGCAGCTGAGCCTGTGCAACGAGTCTAGATATTAACCTTCCGCGATGACGCGTTAGAAAAAATGACACCGATGAATTCATCTTAAACAGGTATATATGGCATATAAAAACTAGTTGTATGCGTTGTTTCTACATAGTTTCACTTATAGAACTATCCACGTTCGCCATAATGTTGTTTGATACTTATGTCATGACGGTATTTATATTTCAAATTGCGTCCATATGTAGACTTACACAAGCATTAGAACGTTTAGCAAACTAATGGCAAAGGACTTTATGAGTTCAAATGATTTCATGGGATAATGAATTGGGTTGTCTTGAAACAAACTCAATATGAGTCCATGAATAATATACGAAATTACCAAATAATATGTCTGTCATATTTAAGAGCACTCTTCATGTTTTCATTTAGAACACATTAAAAGTTGTATCAGAGGCTGAATATGAAACAATACTTATCAACAACAGATGCTCTTTTTAAAATTTTATTTCATCAACAGATGATCTTATTTTATTTCTGTTCTAAGCGATTCTCATTTTAAAGACTTGATGTTTACTTGGATGTGACCACGATTTACATGGCAGATGACGCCATCGTATTTTTTCTTAATATTAAACGGGAAGTGCTAGTAATTGGAATTTTGATTTTCAATAATGGCGTCCTTATTATGATTTGTCTCACCTTTTCAAGTGTTTTGTTTTGTGTTGAAAACACATTAATATTTACATTCTGTGATGCCTTCGCCTATATATTAGTAAACCTTATCACTGAATACTACAATTTGCAATTCCGCATCACATGTCGTTATTCTGACGCCATGTTGGACTACGTAATACATTGTATCAAAACTTTGCACTACGTCTCAAATAACATGTATAAAGGCTTTGACTCAGTCGCTTAGATGACACTGATTTAAGTCAGGGTATTATGACGTCATTTCGGGCGCTATGTTTGACAATGTCAACGCTTTGCACTCCGCCTCAGATTACATGTATAAAGGCTTTTAATCAATAGCTTAGATGACATTGATTTGAATAAGACTCTTCAAGTAAATAAACACACACGTAAAAGGGAGAACGTTTACCGACTAAATCCAAAAGAAATAGACACAGACATAAATAAAAATTATCTTTAATGTAAATATAAGCATTGAACTGTTCCCATGTGTAATATACAGTCGATATGAAACAATAACGGGCGACATTCTGTTTAATTGTCACCCAAATTGTTTTTTATATTGAATGTATACTACACCTGGCAACAATTCAATGATTAACTGCAATTGAAACGATTGTCGAAAATAGAAAATGATGAAACAGCAGAATGAGCAATACGATGTGTGTTGCCTGATTATATTTCTGTATTTGCTATTTATCTGCAAATTTCAGAATTTCAAGTATGGCTTCCGTCGACAAACACCTGTTGGTGGCCGCCATTGACTTTGGAACTACTTACTCGGGGTACGCTTTCTCCTTACGCGAAGATTATGAACGAGACCCATTGAATATTTCCGCCAACAACTGGACAGCGGGATCAGGGTGTTTGATCTCCCATAAAACATCCAGCTGTGTTCTCTTTGCACCAAACGGCGACTTCCATTCTTTTGGTTTTGAAGCTGAAGACAAATATTCCGATCTTTCCTTAGACGGGAAACAAAATAGATGGCACTTCTTCCGAAGATTCAAAATGGAACTTTACGAGAAAAAGGTATGTATTTACTTCTATTTCTGTGTCTGTAAAAAATACTTAATAAAGGAAATAGAAGAATCCAACCGTTTTCTTTCCATAGCTTAAATCACCTGAAATTGTATTTATCTTTTATTTTATTACGTATAATCAATATATGAGTGTTTTATCTAGTCAAATTATTCATTTGCTGTGTTTGGAAGCTGTATTTGTAAGCAACAGATTCAGCCAACCCAATGTTTATCGTCTTTACTTTTACTTTTAGAGGTCAACTATTTGATTGTTTGTTGAATCAGTTGACTAGAGAATTCCAAGTAAAGTAGATATATAAAGAACAAAGAATGTTTTAACGTATTCAATTTACAACAAATTTTACTAACTTAAACTCAGAATTTGTCAATTGTATTGGAGTAAATAAATAAGAGAATACCGAAGCGTTAACAAAATCATAATCCAAACTCAAAATCGATAAAGCAAGGGGCCAAATCATGCTATACCTGATTAAGTCCTTTCCAAACTTATTTCTAAATAGTACACATATTTTTCATAACAATCCATGCAAATGTATACAGTGGGAAGAAGATAACTCTGTTTAGTTTGTGATTTTTTTTTCAATCATTACTCAATTATTTCAATTATATCATTTAATACAATTGTTGAAAACCCATTCTACATAAATCCCAGGGTTACAGGATGAAATGTCTTGTGTATCAACACATGGGCCACCCACCCACTGGATCAATCCATCAATCAGAATATGATATGGATTCATGCTTGCTTGCTTGCTTTCGAGTTAACCGCCGAAACACACACAGAATTACATCGGTGTTCCGTCCGGCGTGAGGGAAGTTGCCTTCCCTCAGGGGAGGGGGGAGTAGGGGTACGAGGTCGCTTATCTTGTATTATGAATAATTTTGATTATTTTGTAAAGCGACCTCGGGTTCGAATGTTAATGTGAATATTTGATTTCAGTCACTATCCGAATCTCATCAAAATATCTGGCGTGGCGTAGTCGTAGGTGACGGCAGGGTGATCGGGAAATTTGAAATGTGCCGGAAATAAAACTTATAGATATGTTACTAGTTTACGTCACCCTGGGTCCTCTGACCTTAAACCGTACCTACTTGTTAAAATTTGGTTGGTTAATTATGTTTTTGGAGTCCATCGAAACTTCCTAATAAAATGATAATGTTATGCTAACTCTATCTTATCCCTGGCCTCAGTGCCGGCGTTAACGGCCTACTCTTACGACAATACACAGAGGGATCTTTAGCGTGCAGGTTGGACATTCCTACACGGGACAACGTTCAAAGTCCTATCCGATGGACTATATATGGATTCAAATAGGAGAATACAGATATAAAGAGTTATATTTGGAAGTGATTCTCTTTAAATTTAAAAGCAAATTATTCAGTGTAATTCAGTCCAGTCGAATCCCAGAGATGTTATAAAAGTAGATATTTAGACTAAATTACACAAAGTGTTATCATCCCATTTGGTTGTGAGTGAGATTTTTAAGTCTTTTAGTTTTCGAATAAATTCAGATATATTTTTATAAAATGAATTTGTTGTTATCACAGCTACTTGAATTGCAACCATATAATTTTGTTTTTTATATTACAATGATCATGGTTACATGTATAAGCTCAACTGCACGAATGTTGGGTAAGTGAATTTATGCCCTAGCGCAGAGTCCGTCGTCTGTCGACCATCTTTCAACTTTTCCTGTAAACTCAACTTGATCTGAACCACATAGCAGAATAAGACCAAACTTGGCTAGAAACATCCTTGATTGGTAACCATTGTCGTGTTATTTTTAGTAATTTATTGATTCGGAAGTACGAAGTAAGTAAGTCCAGAGAATACCAAAACGCCAACAAAACCATAATCCGAACTCAAAATCGATAAACTAGAGGCAAAATAGGAACAAAGGAACGATTTACATGAAAACCATCGTAAAAGTACAAGAGATAAGACTAGGTGTTCCGGAAGAGTAAGCGTATTCTGCTTCATCGACAACACCCGCCATTTAAATCTTTGTCACATCCAAGTAAGCATAAATCCTAAAAATGAGAACCGAGTCATCATTGTCATCACAACAAGTAAGCACACCAATAAACAAACTGAGAAATGTAAACACCATAGGAGTGAGATAAGCAGATATGCTACTAACAAGAAATCGAAATCGTCATGTTTATAATACAGATTAGTAGAAAATTGCTCGTTTTGGCCATAGTTCAATTAAAGCTCGAGTTAAGAAGCTGATGCTGAGTCTTTTGTGTCTTTTATCTCAAGTTCAGTAGGGTATTTACGATCGACTAGGTCAGTAAACATCATCGATATACAGGAAAGTGACATGAAAAGATTTTGCAAAGTTTTTGTTACCCGTCCTGATAAGCCCTTTGACAAATTCAGCCTCTTATGAAAACAAAAATAAGTCAGCCAAAAGTTGGGCACAGTTAGTTTCCATTGGAATGCCAACTGTCTGTTGGAAAATCTTTCCTCCGAACTCAACAAAGATATCGTCAACCAGTAATTCAATCATTCGTATTATATTTTCCTCAGTATATTTCGTCCTAGTTCTTGTTGAATTTTTCACAAAGTATTCTCGAAGATGGCTCATTACCAAAAGTTGTTTTCGTCGTTCACATTTTTGGAAAAGAAGGTTGTCATATTGAGAAGCCGAAGACGTTCGGTCAGTTTTGTATGTGGTATGGTAGTGTATAAAGTTTAAAATAAAATGCTTTGATAGACAAAGCATTTTGAGAAGAGGAAACTCAGGACTGATCAGAAGGTCGTTTGAGTTGTTAAAAAATCCGCATGACGTTAATGGTACTCCTGGAGTATACAGTGTCACAATAAGACCGACGCCCTGTTTTAACGGTACTAAGAATGGTAAAAAAAGTATTTTTGATTGATAAAATTTACCCAAGAAAATAGCATATTTATTTTCTATAAAGCTTACATAGTTTTTGTTCACTTATCATGTCTTGGAAAATTGAAACTCTACTGGTGAAAACTGTCGTTTTTTATCAACTGAGTTTCCAATGCATGTTATATAACGATGTATAATAAGTGTGAATCGAGCCGACGTTATAACAATCGGGTGGCCTCTGTTAAACGAAACTCTGTTCCATTGATAAATCGGAATACTGGCAAACACAGAGTAGCTCCAATACACAGTATGTTGTTGGTTTCAGTAAAACAGAAATCGTTTAAAAGTTAACAAGACAGTAAAACTCTTTTCTCCTTGGTTCAGCATCATAGTATTGATAAGGTATTCCTTCAGAATAGAGAAATCCATCGCAAAGACTTTGTACTTTCTGTTAAAATAACGAATTCAATTTCATTCTAAAATGTACCTCCTCCTACTGAACTAAAATGGAAATATATCAAATTGTATGATCTTATTAAACCCATGCAAATTATTCCAATCATTATCGACCGGTTATTTATAAAAAAATTAACTTTGATAAGTTTATATATCATGCATGTGCATTAAGGTCTTTTTTGTTGGCTTCTAAATATTTTACATGCTTGAAAAAATAGAGAATACCAAAGCGTCAACAAAACAATAATCCGTACTCAAAATCGATTTAACTAGGGAATAATATGAATAATATAAAGGAATGATTTACAAGGAGACTCTTAAAAATGTACATCAGAGTTCATATACTAAAAATAAAACTTATCGGTAATAGCACCAGAGGGCCCAAATTGGCACCTCATTTTATTTGTATCGATAAGATGTATATTGTTAATTTGAACGAAACTAATATATATATTCATTTATATAGTTCGATGTCTCATAGGCAAAATTCGCATTTTAATATTGTTTTTTTTTTATCTATTCAGTGTTTAAACCGCTCGTTCGATATAGAAGATGATCAAGGTCAAACCATGGCGGCTATCAAAGTGTTTACAGCGGCAATCAAATACATCAAGGATCATATGTTGACAACATGCAAAAACCAGGTGACGGACATCGAGGACTCTGACATCCTGTGGGTCCTGACTGTTCCAGCGATCTGGTGCGACGCCTCCAAACAGTTCATGCGAGAGGCTGCTGTGGCTGTAAGTTCATTTAATACAAAAGCAAATAAAAAATCAGTATACAGGAGCGTAAACAAAACTATATTCCGAACTTAAAATCGATTAAACTAGGGCAATATTATGAACAAATGCAAGATCAACAAGGAGACCCTTGTAAAGTACATGATAATTAGACTAGGTATTCCAGAAGAGCAATATTTTTCTGTTTCATGGACTGCATCCGCCATATAAATATTGGTTACATCCAAAACAATGTGAAGTAATCAAAGTGAGAACCGAGTCATCATTCATTTATTTTACTCGGGTGAAATGATAATTATTATCTTGAAGCATAAGTAAAAACAGAAAAACCAAGATCCTAATGTAAAGTTAATAAACTAGAGATAGAATATGAACAACAGATATATTAACTAGGACACTCTTAATTAGTTTAATTGATTTTAATTTCGGACTATGGAACTGAGGAATATATGTTTACATCGAACATTCGATTTTACGACCAAATAATAATAGAGTGCATAAATAACGCTATCAAAACAGCAATCAATGTACATTTTTTATGCGAATAATTTTGGTGCGAGATAAAAAAAAACACTGAAGAATCTTTGAAATAGAAGTAAACCCATATCACACAAATAGGGAAATGGCGTACCGCTAGTCAACTGGCTTATTGAAAAATATGAAAACAATGTGAACATTTCAAAATGTTTTCGAGGAAACAACAAATTTTGTTTAATGTTTAAACTCGCTCTGTTGGATATGCCTAAATATCCAGATAAAACAATTATATTTCTTCTACTTACTGCACCATGAATGACACATTCTATTGTGAACAAAAACAATGTTACATGTAGTTCGACTTTGATGTATGTTTTTGTTTTGTTTATTAGGCTGGTATCAAGGGAGATAACTTGCGGATTGCGCTAGAACCAGAGGCCGCATCTATGTACTGTAAATACCTTCCATGGGATAGAAAAGGGGAGAATGGTGTGGATACCTTCACTGCGGGGTCAACTTACCTTGTCCTTGACGCCGGTGGTACGTATAGAAAAGAGGCCTATAAGTACAGAGAACGCAATTTTTTCTACTGGTACATTTAATCCTTTTTGTTATTTTGAAAACAATACGAAACATTTTCCCCTTTGATATTTAAAATAACAGCCTTTTGATGTCGATATACGGTTTTATCGACATAAGAAAAATATTTCAAAAATATTTGTTCTCATGTCGATAAAGAGGCTATAATTGTCCTATCGTAAATTTATATTTTGGGTAAAATTCAGACTACAAGAGAATTTTTTTTTCAACGATTTTTTATCAAATTGCTCTACATTGTATATCTTGGCGAACTGAACACGGATCAGTGAAAACTTTTAAAATTTAATTGGGTCTAATTAATTACTGCATTATTGCAGATTAAGTTTCGAATTTTGTTCAGTATTCTTTTTTCTCGTAATTTCTATATTCAGTTTTAGGCGGTCGCTAACAATAGAATGCGAGTGCCATGTAAGGGAGGCAAGTCGAAAATAATAAAATACACACCTTCGTAGACATGCGGTTAATTGTGAATCAGATGAGCAAAATGCGATAAATTTGACGAAAAACACTATCAAATTTAAAATAATTCTTTCATTCATACAATACAATGAGTTCCCAACTATTGCGTGGAAATCAAACATGTTACTCAACACCCTTTCATATGTTACACAATCTATAATGTGTGTACAATTTGTATAGGCCAAACCACAATACAAAAATATATTTCTAACGAATGTCAGGGCATGATTAGACAATCCGGATGATTCGCAATCCGGATAAAATTTTAATAGAACCAAGGTATCCAGATTAACGAGGTCCAACTGTATATTTATCTTGATAAAGCATGAAATTTACAGAGGGGTTCTGTGACGTCATAATGATTATGACGTTATAAACGCAATATTGACTAGGTGTTTCTAAAAGCAGAACTATCAGGTCAATATCACAAAATACATACCTCCATGTGAACAAGTATTAGCCAATCAGAAAGTGTACAAAAAACAATTTTTAAATTTACTCATGTTTGCTCGAAAGAATTTACACAAGGTGGAAATAACGATTAGGATTATAGAACCAAGGCGGTCAGGCATGTGACCAATTATCTTTTTGGTTGTTTTTGGAAAGAGGACCCAGATTTATGTAATCATTCATTAAAAACAACCTTCTCCATAGAAAAAAGGTGCGTATTGAATTTTCATTGCTGCTCAAGCGGATATTTAAGTAAACGATGCTCGTGAAATTGGTGCGTATAATCATTTCACTAACAGAATATGGACGGTATATATTGAATAGTGAATTCCCGGAATTTAATTCCACTTTCAGATATATCGACGATATTTGTTGTCTATGAACAACAAGAAGTTTGCTGACCACGTCGATCGTATATGCAAATGTATACCCTTCTGAACTTGAAATAAAGGACACAATATAGTCTTTTACATCAGCTGCTTATCGCGATCTCTATTCAAACCATAACCAACATGGACATCTTATTATTACATGTAAGCTACATGTATACGACAAACGTGACGATTTCAATTTTCCGATCGTGAACTTTCCATTTCTTTATAGTAACGTCACTGTTTCTCCAACCTATGGTGCTTACATGTAGCATTTGATTCTTCATTCTAGGCCTTGATTTTCGTGGTCGATGTCGACTGCTGACAAACAAACTAGCAACACAGGAATAAGAGAGATGCAGGTTGAAGAGGGTTAATGGTCACCATCTTTGTCTCGTTGAGAAATATTTTGTATCTTTGTGTGATATGAATTGTTTTTAGTATGCTCATTAGTGTGTTAACTTGTTGTTATTGATAATGTTGTCTCGGTTCTTATTTCGCGGACTTGTTGTTTACTTGGATGTAACTAATATTTATATTGCAGGTGTCGTGGATGAAGCAGAAGACGCTTACTCTTCCGGAACACCTTGTTTTATGCTCTTATACTTTTACAAAGGTCTCCAGGTGGATCTTTCCTTTATTCGTAGTTTGCCCCTATTTAATCTATTGTGAGTTCCGATTATGGTTTTGTTGACGCCTCGATATTCTCTTCATGTGAACATATGTAGATACATATGTAGATAAAGGGATACCACAATTGTATTTTTGAGCTCTGATTCCAGGTGGGACGATAGATATCACCGTGCACGAGGTTCAGCATGATGGATCATTGAAGGAAATACACAAGGCAAACGGAGGAGACTGGGGCGGTACGAAAGTTGATCACGCGTATCAGGACCTTTTATCCGAAATCATTGGTAACGATGCATTTCACAGATTCATGAAAAAGAACAAGGCAGATATATTTGAATTCTTCCGCGATTTTGAAGTGAAAAAACGCACCATCAAACCATATACTTCATCAGATGAAAAAGTCAATTTCAAGATTTCGCCCGCAATGAACGAAGCATGCAAAGAGAAACATTGGAGGAAAGACATTGCCAAGATGGTTAAGACGAAACAGCAGTTTAAGGGAAACATGTCTGTCTTTGGTGATAAGTTAAGAGTCCGTGGAGATCGTGCCATTGAGTTGTTTAAAGAACCAGTAAAACATATTGTGGACCATTTGAAGAGGCTGTTGAAGGAACCGACTAACAGGGGAGTAAAAAGTATCCTGATGGTGGGTGGATTTTCGGAGTCCCTTGTTCTACAGGATGAAATTAAAGCAAATTTCCCCGACCTCCGAGTGATTATCCCACAGGATGCTGGACTTGCAGTTCTGAAAGGGGCGGTCATCTTTGGATACGAACCATGGGCTATCAAGTCACGTGTTTGTAAATATACTTATGGAATAGACGTTTGCGAAAGTTTTGATGCCGATACGAATGATCAGCATGATCCCTCTCAGCGGTTCACCGTTTCTAACGGAGAAGTGTACTGTGACAATGTCTTTTCGATCCATGTTCGTGTTGGAGATTGTATTGATATCGGACAACCACAGTCAGTTAGATACTACTCTCCTACTGACGCAGACCAAACGGGAATGGATTTCGACGTATATGTATCCACAGAGAAGAACCCCATGTACGTGACAGATCCAGGATGTACTAAGATTGGTCAGATGAGTATCGGCATGCCGGACACGACTAAGGGACGCGAAAGATCTGTTGGAGTTCAGATGACTTTCAGCAACACCGAGCTTGAGGTAGAAGCTACTGACGAAGATACCGGGGAGAAAGTCATGGCGGCATTCGACTTTCTGTAATGTACATAAACTGGCTGTTACATTCTCTCAACGTTTGTTGTATAAGTCCTGCGTTGTAACTCATTTTCGACCACAATAGTTGTGCGTTATCCAACTACAATTGATCATTACAACTGGTGCATTAACAAAACGTATGAAACACATACAGAATATACTCTAGACGTGTTTTGATTGACTGACACTGTGGACTTTAACCATAAATACTTTCCAATCACGTGGATTATTGCCATCGTCTGTTTGTTTACGACGTCATAATTTAGTTTCAATATTGAAATGCTTTCATTTACTTTATTTTCGTCATGACATTGTTGCAGAAAGAATAACTTTAAACTTTGAACCAGTCTTAAGATTGGTATAAAGAATTCATTTTTGTTTATTTATGAGTTACTGTTTACCTGTAAGGCATGTTACTTCGCCAGTTTTGTCCACAAATCACATGGGTTGTGTATCCAAATCAGATTACTCTCTAAGCTGTTTTCAATTGAGATTGTGTTAGAAAACGATCACGCGATTCCTGGATGTTGGATATGGTATTAATTTTTCTCTCGTTAGATAATTTTCAAAAGTTACAAAAGACAAAAGAGCTAATACTAATAAATTTCATCTGAAAAGTAAACGGCGAACAGCGATAAGCAAAGAAGACTTTCACTGTCGTTGTTATGACCAAAACGATGAAGAACATTCACTGTTCGACTACAATGGGGCTGGTTGGTTCAATGAGTGCTGTCATAATAAGGTATCAGCCAAAAATTGTGATTTGTTTGATAATCATTATAACGATTGTGATGACATAATAGACAATGAATGAACTGAATTTATACAATTACTGTAGTTATACAGTCATATGTTTGGACATTGTGTATAACGCATTCCTTTCTTTCACATAACTGAAACTGAATTTGATGAAGTTTAAGTATCCTGAACATATCGTATTTATTTTATCACTTTTTTCAGAACAGCACGTTACTGCAGTTCATATTTTTTATCCTAGCACTTATATCAAAATTATGTTTTTATAAATTGTATATGTTCAAACGAATGTATTTTTGTTTATCGGAAATGTTTACAAAGTATTTGAAAGTAACTTCGGCAACGAATGTGAATTTATTAGCTTGTGTTTTCAATTAAAGGTCTTAATTTAGAAAGTTGATTTTTTCGGCGATGTATTATCATGTTACAATCATGTACTAACAAAACGTTTATACACTATAACATTATCGTCATATTACGGGAATTCCCCATATAACGTCATAAAGGACGTAATCCCCTGGCATTGCTCAATTATGTATTACAATATATAAAGTAAACTTCAATAAAAGTATGCGGCTTGAAATGAATCCTTTACTTTTTATCTTGTAATGAACAATTATTATTCAACTAATATTGAAACGTTGGAGTGGAAGAATATGCGGACTTATTTCATCAGGGAAAAAGAGTCATAATTAAACAAAGAGACGCATTTTATGAAGGTTACGTTGCGGAGTTTATCCAGTATCCTTGGAATGAAATAAGTACCGAATGTCTTGCGTATTGACTGCCCCTTTGCATAGCCCAGACACTCAAAAATATCGGTTTTATAATTCAACACATACAGATAATTGCCAGTGGATTATCTGCCACAGAATGACCAACTAAAACTTTGTAGATATGCTATCACAGGAATTCTACTGTCGATGTTTCGCACTAAATCTTTCGTCTGTCGTCTGTGTTTATGTATAATGTTTTTTGATAAACATGTGAGATGTATATACTTTTTACACTTGGTACAATAAACGAATACATTTGAAGTTTACAATGCTTACTTTTAGTTAGAAATACTTGAAAAAATCAATTACTTTGTTTATACTTGAAATGTATACGACTTCAGATTTTACGAACATTACCTATCCCGATATTTTCAGTTTTAGGAAAGCATTTCATCGGACATCCCTCAGAAAGCACTCAGTAGGCATTTTTCTATGTTCTATCCAGAACTCATTTTTGAAGTAGCTTTTAAAGAGTGTCTAAGTATCTAAGTTACTTCGCTTGACTATTCATCACTGATATATTGATCTGATAGAGGTGAAGTGGTCTGGAACCCATTGTTGAAGTAGCCAATAAATATAAGGGTCTTCAACGTTGAACAAACAGTGAGTGCACTTCTTGAAATTAAAAAACAAATCAGAAAACAGCAAAGGTTGATAAAATCATCCGACATGTATAATGCTGTACCGCTATAAATGAGTGTGTTATCTTTAGACATAATTATTCAATTGCATTACCTACTATTTAAATCTAGATCGCGTACAAGTAAATGTAGGGTCCTCAAATAGGTGATCATTAATGAGAACATGTCCAGTTAACAGGAAGAAACTAACTGAAGAGAATATTTTGAATTTGTTGTTATGCAATTTGTTGCGTTAAATCAGATTTTTTTATTTTAAAATTATTGTCAAAAAATGCAAGAAGTAAATTAATAAAAGCGTCATTAATCAGCTAATTCCACATTGTCCGAACTATTGGCAAAGCCTTAGAAAGACTAGTCGCTAAATATTTGCAAAACGATCTTTTAAATAATTATCTTATATCGTTTCTGACGAGGTCATTCTACTTGATGCAAGATTATAGAAATAAACAATGTGCGACAATATTTATATAATAATTTTGTTCCATTCTTTGCCCGTTGTGCTTACTTAGGATTGATAATGATAACTCGGTTCTCACTTAGAACTTGGCGTTTACCTACTTGAATGTCACCAAGATTTACATGGCGGCTGTCGTCGATGACGCAGAAGACGCTTACTCTTCCAGAACACCTGGTCTTATTCTCTTGTGCTTTTACTAGAGCCTCCATGTAAATCGTCCCTTTTTTAATATATTGCCTCTAGTTTAATCGATTATGTGTTCGGATTATGGTTTTGTTTAAAGTGACTTTGTGGCAAGATACAGCTTTGGATAACTTAAAGAGTAACTGTAGTGCAAAACCATCTTTTGTGTATGGAAAGATTGATAAATAGTTATTGAGATAATTCACAGGAATTTTTTTTTTGTAAAAATTACGAAGTTTTGACCATTTTTCTAAATTTCACACCTGAACGAAAATCAGAAAATCCCCGATTTTGCCATACGACCGGAAGTGACGTCACAACGGTGACCGCACTGATAGACTTGTGTAGTCATTATATTAAAATTATATGAATCGTATCACGACTTGTTATTTGTATAGAGTCTTCTATTCAAGAATATGACACTTATTATATATCAAGGTTGTATGGAGTTCATTAATGACCCTACTGATAATTCCAAGGTGTTGTATGCCCCAGGGGGCCGTAATTAGTGGCGAGGGGGGGGGGGGGGGGGGGGGGGGTTCGGGAGTTCCACAGGTGTGCGTCACACGTGGTCATGATCACTCGACCATAAATCAATTACCGCTGGCTCGCTAACATGATTAACAGGTTATTATTTTGTGGAAAAACTTTAAGACTTCAAAACATGCACTTGATATGATTAGGTATTAATTTTCTCTTATTTTATTTCATATAACACCGCTAAAACGGCTTGTGTATTCACTGAGAGTCACGTTGATTGCATGCACATATCAGTAGGAACTGATCGTAACACCTTTTAAAATGCACGCTGAAAAATTTTAATGCATGTCGGTCTGCTGTATAAATACAAAACTACCTAGAAACAACCTCAAACAAACAGATACGGAAAAGGATATTTGTGTTGCTTTAGACCACGGACTTAGATATAATCTAATTCCGTGTATATGACGTCATAATCATAGCGTTGGAAATAGCCGGCCGATACTGGCTGTTCGCTGTTCCATTTATTAGAAATCTACCTCAAATTGTCAGAACAAACGTAGAATAAAGATATAAATTTATTATCAAAACCAATGGGAAAATGTAAATATAAGCATCAAACATCATTCTGTTCCGTGTTATGGTCCTATAACACGGAACAGAATGATGTTTAATGCTTAAATAGAATGACAAGACCAGCCCTTTTATACGTACAATGCGATGTACGTATATTGGAAAATAAAAATATATAACTTTTATCAATGCTTTCGACCTGTATAAACTGTTTTGACGGATATCACATTTCGACTTCTTTTATCGTTATTATATTTTTGAGAAATTATAGGTGTGTATTAAAGTTAACAGCTTTCTATCCATTGATAATTTATTAATGTCTATGCAGTATAAAAAAAAAACATTTCAAATCGTGAATATTGTAAAATAAATAGAATTCGAGCGAAATCCTGATGTTACACATACATCGAAATAGAAATCAAGAACAATGTATTTCGAATTATGTTTGAGAAAAAATAAGTTTAGATCTTTGAAAACCCCTGTGTTTTACTGACAAGAAATGAGCATGGAACATCTTTTGAAAATAGGATGAGAAGATTACTTAATTGATTTTAATCACAGGCACTTGTGGCCAGGAGAATAGTCATCTAAATATATAGATATTTGCAAAATATTAATAATTAAAATAAAATATAAAAACTGACTTTAACAATTTTCTTTTTTTGTTATTAATCATCTAAAACCATAATGAAAGTAATTGCCAAATTTCAGCTTGATACGTCAAGCGGTTAAATTTCACAAAAAAGAGAGTGTCGATTTTTTGTTAAATTAAACCGCTTGACCTATCAAGCTGAAATTTGGCAATTATTTTCAATATGGTTTTAGATGATTAATAACATAAAAAGAAAATTTGAAAATTCAGTTTTTATATTTTATTTTAATTATCATATTTCGCTATGTTATCTATATATTTAGATGGCTATTCTCCCTGCCACAAGTGCCTGTGGTTTTAATCCGCATTTCATTCATTTATGTTAAAAATAAAATATGAAAAAACTGTGATACAGACATACCAGGGACGTATATGTGCATATACGTCCCTGAGACATATCAAGCAAGTTTTCAACAGAACTTTTCTCGTTGAATAGAAGAGTCAAACTCGAAATTAAAAAAGTGTCATATACTGTGTGAGTTGACGGTGGGTTACGGAGATTTCAAAAGATACATGTGCACTCGATAGTCTATGTTCCAGTCGAGATCTACATGTAACTACAGATTTAGTATACACATTTTGAAGTTATAAAGAGGGGATAATAACCGCAACATACTCAACTATTACAATTTAGTTAACTTTGATAGCCCCCTCCCCCACCCCTCTCCAATTTTAATTACTTGCTTTTTGAGTAACAAGTTACGTGTGAAGTTATCGAACTGACCAGGTAGATTATCCCGCTAATCTGATTACGTAATATAATGGACACTAACATGAGATGTACAATATTCAAAGGTATTATTATAAGAGTCACTCTTGAATCATTGGATAAATGATATGTATAACTGACATTATAAATGACACAGAGTATTACAATATGATAGCGCATATATATATGGGTCCATTAAAATGAATTTGAACAAACAATAAACACTATATTTATGAAAGAATCAAAATAAAGTTATTTCAATGACGATTTCAGATTATTCTCCCGACCCTCATATTATGGTACGTCCCTTAATTTCATTGTATAATACATTTTGAATCATTAATCAACCAGACGTACATATTACTATTATATATAGAGAGACATAGGACCCAATTTCTTGTGTTCCCGTTGTGACGTCACCAATACGTGTGCACATCTTTTAGCGGTTCGCGGTGCGCTTAATTAGCGTGTGGCAAAACAGGTAAAAAACCAAACTTCAACCTCTACTTAGCATTATGATAAATGTGACAATTTCGATTGTCCGATCGTGAACTTTCCATTTCTTGATAGTAACATCCCTGCTTCTCAATCCTATGGTGTTCACATGTCGTAGTTGATTCGGTATTCTAGGGCTTGCTCTGAATATCGTGATAGATATCAGCTTACGGTACAGGGATTCGAGAGATACGGGTTGATGAAGACTATGGGCACGTTTTATGGTCGCCACATCGGTCTCATTGAGAAATATTCTGTATCTTTGTGTGATATGAAGATCGACGATTTTGAGTATGCTCATTAATGTGCTCCCATGTTGTGATAGGCAATGCTGACTTGGTTCATTTTGAGGACTTGATGTTTACTTGAATGTGACCAAAATCTGCATGCCGGGTGTCGTCGATGAAGCAGAAGACGCCTACTCTTAGGGACACATATCTTATTCTCTTGTAATTTTACAGGGGTCCCCATGTCAATCTTTCCTTCGCTCATATTTTGCCCTAGTTTATTCGATTTTGATTTTGATTCTGATTTTTTAAACGCTAATATTTTTCATCACAAATATATTGATTCATTTGATAAAATCTTTCAAAAACGAAGTGTTGTTATATTGTTGAACAGAACCTTTTTCTCCATGTTCTTCGGTTATGCTTTACAACATTAACACAATCCCATATTTGGGAGTTTAGTATTTCGTTTTTGTTTTGGGAATATTTAGTGTCAATTAAAACTCAAAAAATGTCCATCTTCATATCACTTGAAGTAACAGAACAGAACATATCGCTAAAATCGCAAATTCAATGAGAAAATATCAACTCTAATTAGAAAAAAGAGTGTTAATATCTCAAGGGTCATACATGTACATTTTTTATTGATTAGTTAATGCATGAATTAACTTATTTTTCCTTTTATTTCGGATTTGCTTTGAACTAAAAGTATACAGACTGGTGAGTCACGGATTTTTACTAAAAAATCTAATTTGGTGAATAGGTCATTAAATACATTTTAACACATGCTATTGTATACTGTATAACTATATTTACATGTGTGTTTGGTTCACGGAAACCAATTATCCTGTTCTCAGAATTACCTTCCTTGTACTAAGTACCTACGACACCCATGTACACACAGGGCAACCTTGTCAGACATCGACGCTGTCGGGCGAATCATCCAATTGTAAGTATATACAAGTTTATATCCTACCGCGTGAAAACGAACCAAGCTTATACCGACATTGAAATCTGTTTTTTTAACCTGACCTATTTGTCTGAAAATCCTTTTTTATATAGCACTAATTTCGTTATAAAATTCACTGTCGTTCCATATCTTCCTCCCTGTCACTTTTATTCTTATTCAACTAATATTTTCAATGTTATGATATCATATGTATAATATTGATTTAATGTAATGCGGATTGTTCAAGTTATGGGTAAAGCATAGACACGACCATACACAAAGTTGTC
Organism: Mimachlamys varia; assembly: GCA_947623455.1. Lineage (NCBI taxonomy): Eukaryota > Metazoa > Mollusca > Bivalvia > Pectinida > Pectinidae > Mimachlamys > Mimachlamys varia. The sequence continues at coordinate 1,220,247 of OX392538.1, read as the reverse complement.
AGATATCACTGTTTAAGTGAACGCTGGGGCGTCATAACAATTTTAACAACAAATGTACGTTTTTGCTGTGTAGATCAGATCCATAAACCAATGTGTTTAGAAAAAACCTATGAAATGTTACAAATTTTCCTTAACTTTACTGTCTTTATTATTTAAAAAAAAAAAGCCTAACGGAGGGAATTAATGAACTTTCGTTATCTAACCCTAAATCAATTTACTACACATATCGCCATCAGACGTGTTTCGACATGAAAGTAACAACAATTTATTTCAGTATTGTATGTATATGCATACCGAAAATAAAGTACAAAGTTAACACTGTACAATGTATTTGTGATACGTCACACATATAACAAATTATAGGCTTGTTAAATAAATGAATAAAAAACAATCAATCAACGTATATTGGTTATTTTGTTTAATGCAAAACTATCTTCCCTTTTTTTGCGAGCAATAATCAATAAAAGTCATAATCAAACTTTCATATTTGGGAGCTCGGTATTATATTTTGTTTTAGATGGAAAGTGTTTCTCTTCTTGCAAAGTTTTTTAATTTTATAGATATATAGATCATGACATTGGAATAAAGATACCCAAGTGCAGAAAAACATTAAACAATCGATTGAAAACGTGTTGCATCAAAATCATTGAGGTATATGTATAGAATGATCCCATTACAGGCATTCAGTTATATAAAAAGTTAAACCCTAACCCTAACCCTAAGATACAATGTTACAGATAATATAATATTAAGTCGTAATGTTAAAATTGTAGAGTATGTAAATACAGATCTCGTTACACACACATATGCTGCATCTCTTAAATTTAGTAATAGATACAGTTAAATTAAACTTGAAACTTGAATTAAACTGCATCATACATAAACACGTTTTCAATATTTTCAATGTCACTCTTTTTTTTAAATTATATTGGTAAAAAATAATGAACTTATTTATTTATTTAGGTTTTTGTTACACTCTTCTGTATCTCGGAGTTGTTTTTGACACCCGGTCTAGATACATACTTTTCATGTGGAAATATAAATTATTAAATAGGCCATAAACTAAATTTAGCCCACAATATCGGTATATACAGTGTACACTACAGAAGACACAAATTATCTATCGCAGTTTTGGTACTCAGACCTTTGGTTACCATGCCAACCAAATGTAAAAGGTTAACACAAAAAGCTGAATAGTTGCCATATCTATATAATTTCTTACTTTATTTTTAATGCGAGTATCAACAGTTGTGGGATCGTACAACAATACACGATATGTGGTGTGGGAACGATGTGTGAACGGTGTGTGCACTATTTGAGAACGATGCGATCCTGGGCGATTGTTTCTATCGCAAAAGTGGGCGAACGATAAATAAACACTTTGCGATGACAATCGTGGTTAGTGTAAATTGAAAAATGGATTAACAATATATACGGTTTATGTCTAGTTGTTTTAAAATAAATAAGAGAATACCGAAGCTTAACAAAATCATAATCCAAACTCATAGTCGATTAAACCAGGGACAAAATATGAATAAAGGAAAGATAAACATTTACAAAGTACAAGAGAATAAGACCAGATGTTCCGGCTTATTTCTATAGATTAAGCTGATCGTTCTATTTATCTTTTTCTTAGAATAAGAAATGGACTTTTGAACTTTTGTTTTTAAACAAACCAAATAGACACTGTAAACTTTCAACACCAATTAACATGTTTTCATTCATATAAACATTGCCAGTTTATACCTGTTTTTGAGTTTGCTTATAAGTGTGTTTACTTGTTGTGAAGACAATGATGACTCGGTTCTCATTTAAGGATTGATGTTTACTTGGATGTGACCAAGATTTACATGACGGGAGTCGTCGATGAAGCAGAAGACGCTTACTCTTTCGGAACACCTGGTCTTATTCTCTTGTGCTTTTTCGAGAGTATCCATGTAAATGGTTCCTTTGTTCCTATTTTGCCTCTAGTTTAATCGATTTTGAGTTCGGATTAAGGTTTTGTTGACTCTTTGATATTCTCTGATTTTTTTTGTCCATAGAACATATATCTATACATCTCTGGCCCAGGGCACTAAAATATACCTCGCCTAGGTGTGAAAACACAGGTGATTAGAGGGGTTCGGGAACAAATAACAACAATGCTACTTATAAGAGACGATTTTTGTTTTTATAACGTTCACACGCTAGTCACCTCGCTTATTGGCAGTGGCGCCGCTACAGGGCAAGCAAAACTCCGGCATGTTATTAACCTGTTCTGTTACCTGGGAGCTAAACCATTTCTTGACTGTCTCATGGTCCCTGTAATACAGTTTACTGTAAGTCGTAAAATTACCATAATCCTAATTAATGTGATGCAAATTAATTTAATGTTTGACAAGAGGGCTCCTTATATTTTTCATTCCGTAATATTTATCAACCAATTGCACCAAATCGTGCTTGTGTGCGATGATAATCGCACACATAAACGCGCCATCTTTAGATCGCCTAGTTATGTGCACCATAGGCGAACGGTGTGTGAACGTTGTATGCACGATGTATGCACGATGCACGCACGCAATTTGTGGTGCATTGTTCGTTACCACAACTATATATATGTGTCTTATGTTCCTCCTAGCAGACGACATGGTTGTGAAATAGGTATGTGTACTGATGTTACTAAATATAGACATAGAAAAGTTAAATTGAAGTTAATTACAGATATAACAGTGTGTACCTTATACACATAGACCACATATTTAATTCAAAGCAATACGTCGACAACAGTTTAGATATATCCGTATAGTATCTGTTTCGCCTTGTGACATAGGAGATTATGTGTTTGATGGAAATAACTCAGGTAGATGTTTCTTAATGTATTCCGTTTACGAATGTATATGTGCATTTTTTACACCGAAGGAATTACTTTGATATGTTCTCGGAAATACACACCTTAGGAAAACACCCGAGTTAGAACCACCCAACCTTGACAAACAGGGTTTCGGACGAGTCGGCAACTCGTAGGTAAATCCATCTTAATACAAATCTTTCGTACAAATACATATCTGTTTAATATATGTCTATTACATAATATAATACTTAAATTTGTTGTTTATTAACACATTAACAGATATATAGAAATATATTGCAAATACAGCAACATCATTACATACATATAATGTTGAAATATGATATGTTTCTTATGTTAATGATGATACATTATATTGTATCATATGTCCTAGAAAATCAATCAGAGAATACCGAAGCGTTATCAAAATCATAATCCGAACCCAAAATCGATTAAACCAGTGGCAATATATGAACGAAGGAAAGATTTACATGATGACCCTTGTAAAAGTACAATAGAATAAGACCAGGTGTTCCGGAAGAGTAAGCGTCTTCTGCCTCATCGACGACACCCGCCATGTTAATCTTTATCACATCCAATTTAACATCAAATTCTTAGAACCAAGTATCAAATCCGGCAAGCTCTAGAATATCAAATCAACTGCGACATAAACACCATAGATTGGAGAAACAGGGATGTTACTATCACGAAATGTTCACGATAGGAAAATTGAAATCATCACGTGTATCGTATAGCTCAGTAGTACATGTAAGCTGTCCATGTTGATCGTAGTTTAAGAATAAATCGAGGTAAGTAGCTGATGTAGAAGAGTCTGTTGTGTCCTTTATTTCAAGTTCAGAAGGGTATTCACGATCGACGTGTTCAGCAAACTTTTTGTTGTTTATAGACATCACATCATCGATATATCTGAAAGTGAAATTAAAGGATTTGGTAAGGTTTTTGTTACCCGTCCTGATTAGCTCTTCCACAAATTCAGCCGTATGATAACGAAACTAAGTAAGCTATGAGTGGGGCAGTTTGTTCCCATTGGAATGCCAACAGTCTGCTGGAAAATCTTTCCTCCGAAATCAACAAAAATTATTTTCGAATTTGTCAAACTTGATTATGATAAAAAAGCCAAGACCTCAGTTTGAAAACAGGTAGTACATTATTACGGTGTGAATTAATCCACTATGAGCGGGGACATGAGTACTGAGACAAATTAAAACACATCTTAAGAATGATTTTTCTTCTCAAATAGACGACAACTCAAAAATATTAACTACATGTACCAACAAATGAACTTTCCACTTGATTTGCTTAACTGATATATCCTTGTTGATTATTTTGTTGTGGCGAATGATGGCCAAGGTCTTCAACCACGTGACAGCGTAGAAGTTGAGGAGGTAACTTGGAACAGCATACCCCCCCCCCCCCCCAAACTAGCCAATACTAATCGATAATTATATTTGATATCAAATTAAAGTTAAAGTTCATAAAGATGTATCAGCAATCTGTTGACAAACTCAGCGAAATGGTAGTAACACCAGCAGATAGCAAGTGCTTGCCACCGCCACAACAGAGTGCGAGGTCGTATCAACATTGTCACAAAATTCCGTTAACCCTGCAAATATGCATCAAATTATCAAGAAATACCACAATAAAAGCTAAATAATTTATCCAAATAACAATGGTGCAGGCTACAAATGCCCTCCTGAAAGATGTACGTTACATTACAAAAATTCGGCAGCAAAATTGCAGAAATAAGATTATGAGCGATTTGGCGTCCTCCAACAAATCAGAAAATATGCCACACCAAAGTAAAAATTCACGTTAAAATTCAAATGATGATGCTAAGTAAGAAGGTGGATTTTATTTTTTCTTATCATTTTGGCGATTAATTCATGAGTTGGCGAGGTTGGGAAGTGGAGGTTGTATTACGATCGAGCTAGTTGGTCCGGGTTATCGATGTCCTCCTTTTCGCTGTCCCATTCCTTTCATTATACGATCTCTATACAGTATAGATTTTGATATTCCAGAGGCAGCAAGTATTTTAAAACCTAACATGGGTTCACAGTATAGTTAAAACCCTGTTCGCCAGTCTAGCAAAGATTGGACAGCTTTAAAGCTTTAAATAATAAATCTTTTTAAATTGTATATTAGAGAAACAAGTGACCAATATATTAGCTGAACATTATAGATAGGTTACGTGTACGAACAAGCGAATCTTTATCAACTCTGTCACAAAAGAGTTTGACACACAACCTGATTAGATCTTTCCATGGATATAGAGTATTTGTTCTAAGCGGAATTCACTCAGAAAAGACTTGATAGATATTGTTTTTATCAAAAGGTGCTGAAAAAACATAACAACAATATGGAAATGGTTAAATACACTTCTTTATTTGTAAGTTCCTATCAGATTGGTATTGTTGACTAGCGATGTGCTTTAAACATATCTGCCTGTGTGTATGTATATATGATTCACGGAACGAGTTGTTATCTTATTCTCAGAAACACTTGAACTAGGATATTGAGACACCCGTGTACACCTTCCTTGGCACACATTGACGCTGTCGAGCGGGCCTTCATATTGTAAGTACAAGTTTATATCCAACCTCATTAAGACAAACCACGTTTTAATACACGGAAACAGGCTTACGTCTTACAACTATACTTTGATATATGAATGAGTGAATATTGACGGGTATATATTGCAGATAAAACCTGACATGTTTTTGAACTTGTATGGTGACCGTGTCTTTTATCTCCCCCCTCTAATGTTTAAAAACGCATTCAATAAAGTGTAATTCTTATAGCTATGTGATAACATATACCTCCATTATTGTCATTACGGAAATCAACGTATGGATACGATAAGGATTAATTCTGATATAACTGGATAAATCAAAGCATGTGGCGTTTCAACAAGGAAGTATAACAACAACGAACCAGATGTGCGTCGTGACGATAAACAAACAAAAGTTGCTCGATAAAAAAGGAAGAAAAGCTGAACGTTTTTTTTTTATTTTTCAAAATATAATTCTTGGTGTCAAATAAAGTTTGAATTCAATGGCCATTCTTTACTCAAAATGAATATCAAAATCACTTCCTTGATTGAAACAGATGTGTTTCAACATGCAAGAAGCAATCATTTCGTAATATAATGGTTTGCATACGTAAAACGAAAGCAGAGTCCAATGTATAAAAGTACCACTATGTGTGTGTTTTTTTTTTCTTAATAACGTTAAAAAAAATGATCTTGTTTTTCGTTTAACGAACGAATAATATTCTTTATTTTTTAATCAATTATACACAATACTGCCTAATGCATATAATAATCCGTATATGGTATTTCTATGTTCTTGCATTTTCAAGTTGAATTTTCTTTATTTCATGATTTTTTCATATATATCATATACAATGATACAGTTATAGCAGAGGCTCCATACAAAACCAAACTAATCAACAGAGGAAACATTTCTTCAGTTGGTTTAGCGAGTAGATATTATTGTTAGTACTCGTACCTGTACATAGACCATATATTTTTCAAGATGACTCGGTTCTCATTTTGAGGATTGATTCTTACTTGGATGACACCAAGATTTAAATGGCAGGTGTCGTCGATGAAACACAAGACGCTTACTCTTCCGGAACACCTGGTCTTATTCCCTTGTGCTTTTACGAGAGTCTCTATGTAAATCTTTCCTTTGTTCCTATTTTGCCCCTAGTTTAATCGATTTTGAGTTCGGATTATGGTTTTGTTGACGCTTTGGTATTCTCTGATTTTTTATGGCCTGGGGCACTTACATCACTCGGATATGTGTGAAAACGCAGACTGAGAGAGAGAGTACAAATAACAATTACTAAATATAAGTGTACAGTTTTGTTTTCATAACGGTCACATGGTAAATTACAGCTGTCTTCGTAAGACACAGGGCAGATAAAACTATTTATTTATCTGTTATGTTACCTGTGAGTTAAATCCCATCTTGACTGTCTTATGGTTACTGTTATACAGTTTACTGTATATTGTAAAATACAAAATCCAAATTAGTATGAAGCGAACTTATGCGGTGTTTCAGAAAGAGGGTTCCGTACTTTTTCGCGTTCTAAATATTGATTGCACGTGTGCTTGAGAAGCACACAGATGAGTGAACGATTTTGAAACCGCCCACTGCAGTTGTTTGCACTAAATGTAAACAATGTTGTGATCAAGCAATTTTTGGTGCGTTATGCGTTAAACTGTATTTTGATTTTCATCTGTTTGTTCATTTCGACTACAATACTTTTGTTTGTGTTTGTGTTGAATGTCATTGATAAGACTTCAGCAAAGAAATAATGCAATGTATCATTACCTTCACAGAATGGCTTCCTTCGACAAACACCTATTGGTGGCCGCCATTGACTTTGGAACTACTTACTCGGGGTACGCCTTCTCCTTCCTCCACGATTATCAACGTGACCCATTGAAGATTTCGGCCAACAACTGGACAGCGGGATCAGGGGGTCTGATCTCCCTAAAGACGTCCACCTGTGTTCTTTTTGATCAAAAAGGTCGCTTCAACTCTTTTGGTTTTGAGGCTGAAGACAAATATTCCAATCTTTCTTTAGATGGAGAACAAGATGGATGGTACTACTTCAGGAGATTTAAAATGAAGCTTTACGAGAACAAGGTATTTGTGAACTTTAATTCGTGTGTGAAAACAGTAAAAGTAATGAAAATCAAACGTAACTTAACCTGTTGTTTACGTTGTTGTGTTAGTTAATGTACTTAATTGTAGTTATTGTTATAAGTCAATTGTTTTGTTTGTTGTGCTTGAAAGCTGCTTGTGTAAGAAACAGATTCTTCATCCAACCTATGTTTGTCGCCTTTTCAGTAACTCTTTTGAAATTCATATTTTATTGCTGATTTATAAAATTTATTCCGTAAAGTCAAATGACCATGTCAAGTACATGTAGGTTATTATGGAAAAAGAACTAAGACTCAAAGAAGACTTTAAAACTAGTAGCGTTTACCCCTCACAGGGTGCCATGTTAAGATTCAAATCTTCTAGTTTTGGAGTTCATTTGATATAAGTGTAAATTTATACATTTTCAATGGTCCCGGTGAATGCAATATTTATTCCAAGTTAGATAGAAATGGTTTTAAAGGTCGTTAATTTTATGTCACCTTTATTATCTCCTATAGTGCTAAAATGTTAATTATATCAAGTTTATAAGGTTTGATATCTTACTAGCATCTTTTAATATCATTTCTTTCCAGTGTTTAAACCGTTCATTCAAGATAGAAGATGATCAAGGTCACACTATGGCCGCTATAAAAGTGTTTACAGCGGTCATCAAGTACCTCAAGGATGAAATGCTGACGGCATGTAGAAACCAGATGACAGACATCAAGGACTCCGACATCCTCTGGGTCCTGACTGTTCCAGCAATCTGGTCCGACGCCTCCAAACAGTTCATGCGAGAGGCTGCTGAGGCAGTAAGTTATTTTGTAACAAAAATCAGTAATAACAGCATCCGGCTTAATGCAAGTTATTATCGTAAAACCTCAGTTAAGGAAGAAATAAACAAAATAAAAAAATAACACCGAAGCATCAACGAAACCTTGATTCGAACATAAACCTACTTAAACAGGGGCAACATTTAAACAGAGGACATATTTACATGGAGATCATTGCAAAAAGTACAAGAGAATAAGACCAGGTATTCCGGAAGGGTAAGCGTGCTCTACTTCGACGACACCCGAATGAAAGAATACGTATTTGTCGGATCCAATAAAATGAAAACATATAACTGGGTATATTTATGCCAATAAAACTTTAATTGTTGAATGAAATTTATGAGAGACTTTGAAGTTACACATTTTTTGCATGTAAAACACGGTTCATCGTTACAAAATACGAAAAAAGTAAAGATCTACATGGGGACCCCTGTAAAAGTGCAAGAGAATAAGACCAGGTGTTCCAAGACAGTATGCGTCTTCTACTTCATCGACGACACCCACCAAAAAAATCCTGGTCACATCTAAGTAAAAATTAAGTCCTCAAAATGAGAACTGAGTCATTGTCAATCACAACAAGTACGCAAACTAATAAGTAAATTCAAAAACGTTCAACTTTATAACACACAAAAATACGAAATATTATTTGAATGAGATGGCGATCATACAACTTTCCCATAGTTCTGATTAACCTGCATCTCTCGAATCCCTGTGTTGTTAGTTTTTGTTTGTCATCAGTCGACATCGATCACGAAAATCACAGCATTCAGAGCAAGCCGTAGAAAAACGAATCAACTGCGACATGGAAACACCATAGGTTGGGAAAACAGGGATGTTCACTATCAAGAAATGGAAAGTTCAAGATCGGGTAATTGAAATCGTCACGTTTATCGTATAGCTTTATGTAGATCTAGATGTACATGTAACCTAGATTACAGATGTCATCGATGAAGCAGAAGACGCTTATCTTTTTGAGACACCTGGTTTATGGTTTCGTTGACGCTTCGATATTCTTTATTTTTGAATGTATCTAAATATTAATCGCCAATCCCATCTACATGGTATTTTTTAACGGATTTCTTACTGGTGTTTTGTTTTTAGGCTGGTATCCAAAAGGATCATCTGCGGATTGCTTTAGAACCAGAGGCTGCATCACTGTACTGTAAATACCTTCCAATGGAAAGAAAAGGGGAGGGCGGTCTGAAAACCTTCACTGCTGGGTCAAAGTACCTTGTCCTAGACGCCGGAGGTACGTATAGGGAAGAAGACCTAAATACTCAGAGTGTGCTCAGTCTCATTTTAAATTAATGCCTTGTGTATATATAAAAAACACATTTGAAATTATTCTTTTAAACCTATATTTACTGCACTAGTTACTTTATGACCCCTCCTTCAGCATGTTCATGTTCTTGATCCCCATAGTGCTATGACCTAGCTGGACACATAGTAACTGGTAATCTGGATATCATCCCCAACATAAAGCTTCGGGAGCTTTTCATTAAAGGTCCAAAGTATCGCGAGACTCCATCCATCAAATTGAATGTGAATTTCAAGATTCTTATAGACTCTGTAGAAGATTACGCTAGACAATGGGCTAAACGTGAACACGCTGAATTGGATTCACTTTCATAGAGGGTTAAATATATCAGGTCCTCTGTTCAGAGAAGAATTAGCAATTTGCCATACAAAATGAAAACTAAAAACAGTCGATATTTCTTGACCCCGAAGTTCGAACAACACTCAACGACTTACATGACAAGTACATTTATATGGTGTTGTGTCGACAGACAAGGCATTTAATAAGCTGCAAAATTTGCAAAAAGAACTTCGCCTGCTTGATAACAAAGGTAACCCTACTTACACACTGGCCGGGTTTTCGAATCATGAAATACTTTCCAATCATACAAAATACCCGTTAATGATAAAGACGCAGACTTACCTCGGCTATATAGGATACCTAAACTACACAAGGATCCTTATAAGCAACGTTGTATCACTGGCTCGTCTCATTGCTCAACCAAGCCATCATCAAAACTTCCTACTACCATTCTTAGTACCGTTAAACCAGGGCTTAAGTCTTATTGTGACACTGCATACTCCAGAAGTGGATTTAATGGGATGTGAATTTTGAAACACTCAAAAAATCTTTCATCTATCAAAAAATTATGATAGCTTTCTTTTCCAAGAAAGGTGAAAGATGAAACAAAGACATGGCTGTTGGCTATCTTGGAGCATACTTTGTGAAAAACAAAACAAAAGCAAGGTTGAAATATACTGAGAAAGATATAGTACGAATGATGGAATTCCTGGTTGACAATATCTTTGTTTGGTTCGGAGAAAAGATTTTCTATCAGAATGTTGGCATTCCAATGGGAACTAACTGTGCCCAACTTTTGACTGACTTGTTTTTGTTTTTCATATCAAGCTGATTTTGTCGAGGGGCTTATCAGGACGGGAAACAAAAACCTTGCCAGATCTTTCAATTTCACTTTCAGGTATATCGACGATGTGTTGTCTATAAACAACAAGACGTTTGCTGACCGTGTAGATCGTACAATTGTATATACCCTACTGATCTTGAGATTAAAGACACAACATACTCTCCTACACCAGCTTCTTACTTCGATCTATACTTAAACTTTGACCAACACGGGCAACTTACTACTAAGCTGTATGATAAACGCGACGATTTCGATTTTCCGGTCATGAACTTTCCCTTTCTTGAAAGTAATATCCCTGATTCTCGCTCCTATGGTGTTACATGTCGCAGCTGATTCGATACTATAGGGTTTGATTATAGTGATTTTCGTGATCAATGCCGACTGCTGACAAAGAAACGAACAACACAGGGATTCGAGAGAAGCAGGTTGATCGGAACTATGAGCAAGTTTTATGGTCGTCATATTGATCACATCGAGAAAAAATCTGTATCTTTGTGTGATATGAATTTGGACGTTTTTGAGTTTACTTATTAGTGATTGGCAATGATGACTCGGTTCTCGTTTTGAGGAGTGATGTTTACATGGATGTGACCTAGATTTACATGGCGGGTGTCGTCGATGACGCAAAAGACGCTTTCTCTTCTGGAACACCTGGACTTATTCTCTTGTACTTTTACGAGGGTCTCCATGTAAATCTTGCCTTTGTTCCTATTTTGCCTCTAGTTTTATCGATTTTGAGTTTGGATTATGGTTTTGTTGACGCTTTGGTACATCTCTGAATTTTTTTCACGGATGGAATCACGCAACGTTTTAATATGGGAAGAGATCTAACTATCTACACTACTTAAAAAATCATTTGGAGACATTTTATTCAGAAAACTGTTTAATATTGAGTTAAAATGCAAAAAATAGTATGATTGATGAAAGGGCTCTCACAAATGTATTTTTTGACTTCTCTGATTTTTTTCTAGGTGGAACGATAGACATTACCGTACACGAGGTTCAGCGGGATGGATCACTGAAGGAAATCCACAAGGCCAACGGAGGAGACTGGGGAGGTACGAAGGTGGATCACGCGTTCCAGGTTCTTTTATCCGGAATCATTGGTAACGGTGCATTTCACAGTTTCATGGAAAAGAACAAGGCTGATATGGTCGAGTTCTTCCGCGATTTTGAAGTGAAAAAACGCACCATCAAACCAAATGCTCAGGCTGATGAAAAAGTCACTTTCAAGGTTCCGTCTGCAATGAACGACGCATGCAAAGAAGAAAATACGAACGATATTTCCACGATTGTGAAGTCAAAACAGCAGTTTAAGGGGAACTTGGCTGTCGTCGGTGATAAGCTGAGAGTCAGCGGCGATCGTGCTAAGGAACTATTTACAGACCCGGTTAAACATATCGTGGACCATTTGAGGAAGTTGTTGATGGAACCGTCTGCCAGGGGAGTGAAAAGTATCTTGATGGTTGGGGGATTCTCGGAGTCCCTTGTTCTACAAGAAGAAATCAAAGCAAATTTTCCCAACCTACGAGTGATCGTGCCGCAGGATGCTGGACTGGCAGTTCTGAAAGGAGCGGTCATCTTTGGACACGAACCGCGGGCAATCAAGTCACGAGTTTGTAAATATACTTATGGAGTGGAAACTACACTTCCCTTTGATGCTGAGCTTCACGATCCCTTTCTTCAGTATACCACTTCGCACGGCGAGGTTAAATGTAAGAAAATATTTGGTATCCATGTTCGTGTTGGAGATTGTGTAGATATCGGACAACCACAATCTGTTCGAAACTACTCTCCTACAGAAGCAGACCAAACGGGAATGGATTTCGACGTATATGTATCCACAGAGAAGAACCCCATGTACGTGACAGATCCAGGATGTACTAAAATTGGGCGCTTCAGTATCGACATGCCGGACACGACTAAAGGCCGAAAAAGATCTGTTGGAGTGCAGATGACTTTTAGTAACACAGAGCTTGAGGTAGAAGCTACCGACAAAGATACCGGGGAGAAAGTCACCGCGGCATTCGACTTTCTGTAATGTATATAGACAAGCTGTGAGTGCTGTGTAGTAACTCAATTCTCACCACAATAATTGTGCGTTTTCAACTCCCAAATGCATCAAGTTATCAGTACAACGGTTGTATAGTATAATCACATGAAATAAACAACACGTGGATTAAACTCTAGACGGGTGTTGGGTGACTGACACGGTGAACTTTGATCGATCGGAACTACTCTTTAGCGCTCGTGATTGTAACTTTTTAGAATTAATTAACTTGAGAGAAATAAATACCATACCCAGCAACCACTCGTTGTGTAACCCTTTTGCGTCTGAAATAATTGAACGGTGAACATGGAAAGTAAAACGCAGCTCCATTGTTGTTGACACGATAGATACATAATGTAAGATAAGGAGACTTTCACTATTAAACCACTAGAGCGACTTATTTGAAAATTAATTTAACGTTTTCGATGGTGATGATTTAAAAGACAATGCATGAAACAAATCTTTACATTCAATTTCTGTAGCTATTCAGTCATATGTGTTATGATTATGTAGTATACAATGTACATGCAATATCTCTCGACACTCCACTGACTTCCTTGCCTCAGCTGATCTTCATACGGCCTTGGCTACCTAATACCAAACACAATTGGATGACTTTGATTTGCTAAGTATGTCCATAAGTAGAAATGCACAATGGTATGAACTTTCGTCAGAATTTGTTTTCCACTATGGGTTTTCCGTATTTGTTACATCTAATATCTTGTCTTTGATTTTAATTAAAATGGTCCCTAATGTGTCGGGATACATTACGGTTCTATGCGCGGGAATGAAGCGTTGTTCATTTTCATCTGAAATTTCTGTTCTCGTCTTTACAGTAATTTTAACTATTTACAGGGTTATTATATTCTCCTTTAATATAGTAAATTAAGTCATATTCTGATGATTTTGTTAATTTCTCAGACATTCATTCCATTTGTTTGTATTACAAACAATATATTTGTAATATTGCGGATAAACCGTCAACGTTTATATTTGCTCAGGTATGTTAGATGTAGGTACACAATCATTATGTACATGTATATCTATCAATTGTAGACCTTTGGTGAGGTCATGATGGTGTTATACCAACCTGGTAGAATCAAATATTGTCGAAGGGCGCTATATAACACCATATTGACCGAATCACAGGTCCTTAATTTTATATTAGATATGCAAAATTGTCTGCAAAAGACTAAAATTGAATTATATATATCTTGATCAAGTGTGAAATTCAGAGTGGACCATCGCGACGTCACAATGGATATGACGTTACAAAGACAATGTTGACTCCGTGTTTCTAAAAGAAGAAACATCAGGTTAATACAACAAAATATGGACCTATACATGACCATATTTTAGCCTATGAGAATTGAGGAAAGTCGGACCATACCTAATATACAGTTATACATGTCATTCGATGTATTTGTGCAAGCATACTATAACGATGAACCTGCACCTTTTAAATTGAGTAAAAGATACAGTTACACAGCATCATACATCTGTTTCGTCCTCCTCGTTGAAACTAGAGGCCAAGAGGTGGGAATGGACATTTTCTAAAATACTGTAAAAGCAAAAGTGTCAATTGTGTGAAACCCATTTAATTTATAAAATCGGAACTGTCTTATTTCAAATCGTGAACTACGAAAGTGTGTATATAATGAACTATGCTACTACTTGAATGAGATAACATAACACATCCACCAGTTTACCACCTTGTATCTATGGAGATGAACCTAATACAAGCACGCACACATGCTTCACTCTTAAAGGACCAACACAACTAAACCAGCCTATCACGAAGTGTTTCATACGTTTGTAGTCCCTACCGAAAATTTGTTCCGGCTAACTACAGTGATTCTGAATAATGTAAATAGGTAATTGTTGACATATTCTGCATTGAATGACATCTATAGATTGGGCAGATTTTGATATGTGATGGCAGATTGATATGGGGTCAAAAGTCAGACGGTGTTCCCGTCCCATTTCACTGGTTTGACATGTACATTTCTGATTGTCCGAAGCAAACGCCCGTAGCGAGCTAAAATGCCACGAAACTGTCTTTTTCATGTATGTATCTGTGAATCCAGGTAGTTGTCACTAGTGTTGAACTTCAAATATTAAAGTTATTAGCTCTAAAGCTTAGTAAATTATTTAGTTGTGTGAGTCCTTATAAACACCGAAAGTTTATTGTAGCATAGTGTATATTTACTAGTTATCTTCCCTGTATGTTTTTTATTTTTGTTTTTATCTTTAAATGTTATTCATTCTGTATAATTTTCTCTATGAATAAACTTAATACTGATTAAGCACTCAGTCGGTTTTGGCAACCCATGTAGAAATCTTTATAGGCGTTTGCCTGTTAATAAATCAAATTGTATGCTTACATTGTTGTCAACAAAACTGAAATGAAATAGTCTGACAAAATAGTATATCCGTACTGTAACTAGTATTATTTGCCCGAAAATTTGATGATGATATACAGATAGTGTTATCCGAATTATTGGTATCATGAAAACGATGTATCTTTTAAAATATTTCATTACATTTTTAGAACAACACGTTACAGCATTTCATATAATCCTAGCATTTGTATCAGATTATGTGTTTTAAAATTTTATAATTATAACGATTGTAGTTCTGTCTCTGGAGAATGTTAACGTAGTATTTGATAGTAACTTAGGCAACGAATGTGAATTTGTGTTTTCCAACACCTTGTTCTCATATTAGAAGGTTGGGTTTTTTTGGCGATGTGTTATCATGTCACCCTATCAACAAAATGTGTATAATAATATATATGCTGATTACTCAATAAAAGTATACAGCTTGATACGATTCCTTTACTTTTTTATCTGTTGATGTTATACCGTTATTAATGTGTGCGGCTGGCAAAATACCAAAAAACCATAATTCGAACTATAAATGGTATAAACTACGTGCAAAATATGAAAAACGAACGTACATACACGGTGATCCTTGAAAGGAGTACATAAGAAAGTACATACACGGTGATCCTTGAAAGGAGTACAAAAGACATTACATACACGGTGATCCTTGAAAGGAGTACAAAAGAAAGTACATACACGGCGATCCTTGAAAGGAGTACAAAGAAAGTACATACACGGTGATCCTTGAAAGGAGTACTAAAGAAAGTACATACACGGCGATCATTGAAAGGACATACACGGTGATCCTTGAAAGGAATACAAAAGAAAGTACATACACGGCGATCATTGAAAGGAGTACAAAAGAAAGTACGTACACGGTGATCCTTGAAAGGAGTGCAAAAGAAAGTACATACACGTTGATCCTTGAAAGGAGTACAAAAGAAAGTACGTACACGGTGATCATTGAAAGGAATATAAAAGAAAGTACATACACGGTGATCATTGAAAGGAGTACAAAAGAAAGTACGTACACGGTGATCATTGAAAGGAGTACAAAAGAAAGTACATGCACGGTGATCCTTGAAAGGAGTTCAAAAGAAAGTTAATACACGGTGATCCTTGAAAGGAGTACAAAAGAAAGTACATACACGGTGATCCTTGAAAGGAGTACAAAAGAAAGTACATACACGGTGATCATTGAAAGGAGTACAAAAGAAAGTACATACACGGTGATCCTTGAAAGGAGTACAAAAGAAAGTACATACACGGTGATCCTTGAAAGGAGTACAAAAGGAAGTACATACACGGTGACCCTTGAAAGGAGTGCTAAAGAAAGTACATACACGGTGATCGTTGGAAGGAGTACAAAAGAAAGTACAAACACGGTGATCCTTGAAAGGAGTACAAAAGAAAGTACATACACGGTGATCCTTGAAAGGAGTACAAAGAAAGTACATACACGGTGATCCTCGAAAGGAGTACAAAAGAAAGTACATACACGGTGATCCTTGAAAGGAGTAGAAAAGACATTGCATACACGGTGATCCTTGAAAGGAGTACTAAAGAAAGTACATACACGGTGATCCTTGAAAGGAGTACGAAAGAAAGTACATACACGGTGATCCTTGAAAGGACATACACGGTGATCCTTGAAAGGAATATAAAAGAAAGTACATAGACGGTGATCCTTGAAAGGAGTACAAAAGAAAGTACATACACGGTGATCCTCGAAAGGAGTACAAAAGAAAGTACATACACGGTGATCATTGAAAGGAGTACAAAGAAAGTACATACACGGTGATCCTTGAAAGGAGTACAAAAGAAAGTACGTACACGGTGATCCTTGAAAGGAATACAAAAGAAAGTACATACACGGTGATCCTTGAAAGGAGTACAAACTAAAGTACATACACGGTGATCCTTGAAAGGAGTACAAAAGAAAGTACATTCACGGTGATCCTTGAAAGGAGTACAAAGAAAGTACATACACGGTGATCCTCGAAAGGAGTACTAAAGAAAGTACATACATGGTCATCATTGAAAAGAATACAAAAGAAAGTACATACACGGTGATCCTTGAAAGGAGTACAAACTAAAGTACATACACGGTGATCCTTGAAAGGAGTACAAAAGAAAGTACATACACGGTGATCCTTGAAAGGAGTACAAAAGACATTACATACACGGTGATCCTTGAAAGGAGTACAAAAGAAAGTACATACACGGTGATCCTTGAAAGGAGTACTAATGAAAGTACATACACGGTGATCCTTGAAAGGAGTACAAAAGAAAGTACATACACGGTGATCATTGAAAGGACATACACGGTGATCCTTGAAAGGAATATAAAAGAAAGTACATACACGGTGATCCTTGAAAGGAGTACAAAAGAAAGTACATACACGGTGATCCTTGAAAGGAGTACAAAGAAAGTACATACACGGTGATCCTTGAAAGGAGTACAAAAGAAAGTACATACACGGTGATCATTGAAAGGAGTACAAAAGAAAGTACATACACGGTGATCCTTGAAAGGAGTACAAAAGAAAGTACATACACGGCGATCATTTAAAGGAGTACAAAAGAAAGTACGTACACGGTGATCCTTGAAAGGAGTACAAATGAAAGTACATACACGGCGATCCTTGAAAGGAGTACAAAATATAGTACGTACACGGTGATCCTTGAAAGGAGTGCTAAAGAAAGTACATACACGGTGATCCTTGAAAGGAGTACAAAAGAAAGTACATACACGGTGATCCTTGAAAGGAGTACAAAAGAAAGTACATACACGGTGATCCTTGAAAGGAGTACAAAAGAAAGTACATACACGGTGATCCTTGAAAGGAGTACTAAAGAAAGTACATACACGGTGATCCTTATAAGGAGTGCAAAAGAAAGTACATACACGGTGATCGTTGGAAGGAGTGCTAAAGAAAGTACATACACGGTGATCCTTGAAAGGAGTGCTAAAGAAAGTACATACACGGTGATCCTTATAAGGAGTGCTAAAGAAAGTACATACACGGTGATCCTTGAAAGGAGTGCTAAAGAAAGTACATACACGGTGATCCTTGAAAGGAGTACAAAAGAAAGTACATACACGGTGATCGTTGGAAGGAGTACAAAAGAAAGTACAAACACGGTGATCCTTGAAAGGAGTGCTAAAGAAAGTACATACACGGTGATCCTTATAAGGAGTACAAAGAAAGTACATACACGGTGATCGTTGGAAGGAGTACAAAAGAAAGTACAAACACGGTGATCCTTGAAAGGAGTACAAAAGAAAGTACATACACGGTGATCCTTATAAGGAGTACAAAGAAAGTACATACACGGTGATCGTTGGAAGGAGTACAAAAGAAAGTACATACACGGTGATCGTTGGAAGGAGTACAAAAGAAAGTACATACACGGTGATCGTTGGAAGGAGTACAAAAGAAAGTACAAACACGGTGATCCTTGAAAGGAGTACTAAAGAAAGTACAAACACGGTGATCCTTGAAAGGAGTACAAAAGAAAGTACAAACACGGTGATCCTTGAAAGGAGTACAAAAGAAAGTACAAACACGGTGATCCTTGAAAGGAGTACAAAAGAAAGTACAAACACGGTGATCCTTATAAGGAGTACAAAGAAAGTACATACACGGTGATCGTTGGAAGGAGTACAAAAGAAAGTACAAACACGGTGATCCTTGAAAGGAGTACAAAAGAAAGTACAAACACGGTGATCCTTGAAAGGAGTACAAAAGAAAGTACAAACACGGTGATCCTTGAAAGGAGTACAAAAGAAAGTACATACACGGTGATCCTTATAAGGAGTACAAAGAAAGTACATACACGGTGATCGTTGGAAGGAGTACAAAAGAAAGTACAAACACGGTGATCCTTGAAAGGAGTACAAAAGAAAGTATATACACGGTGATCCTTGAAAGGAGTACAAAAGAAAGTACATACACGGTGATCCTTGAAAGGAGTACAAAAGAAAGTACATACACGGTGATCCTTGAAAGGAGTACTAAAGAAAGTACATACACGGTGATCCTTGAAAGGAGTACAAAAGAAAGTACATACACGGTGATCCTCGAAAGGAGTGCAAAAGAAAGTACATACACGGTGATCCTTGAAAGGAATACAAAAGAAAGTACATACACGGTGATCCTTGAAAGGAGTACAAAAGAAAGTATATACACGGTGATCCTTGAAAGGAGTGCTAAAGAATGTACATACACGGTGATCCTTATAAGGAGTGCTAAAGAAAGTACGTACACGGTGATTCTTGAAAGGAGAGCTAAATAATGTACATACACGGTGATCGTTGGAAGCAGTACAGAAAAAAGTACAAACACGGTGATCCTTGAAAGGAGTACAAAAGAAAGTACATACACGGTGATCCTCGAAAGGAGTTCAAAGAAAGTACATACACGGTGATCCTTGAAAGGAGTACAAAAGAAAGTACGTACACGGTGATCCTTGAAAGGAGTACAAAAGAAAGTACATACACGGTGATCCTCGAAAGGAGTACAACAGAAAGTACATACACGGTGATCTTTGAATGGAGTGCAGAAGAAAGTAAATACACGGTGATCCTTGAAAGGAATATAAAAGAAAGTACATACACGGTGATCCTTGAAAGGAGTACAAAAGAAAGTACATACACGGTGATCCTTGAAAGGAGTACAAAGAAAGTACATACACGGTGATCCCCGAAAGGAGTACTAAAGAAAGTACATACATGGTCATCATTGAAAAGAATACAAAAGAAAGTACATACACGGTGATCCTTGAAAGGAGTACAAAAGAAAGTACATACACGGTGATCCTTGAAAGGAGTACAAAGAAAGTACATACACGGTGATCCTCGAAAGGAGTACAAAAGAAAGTACATACACGGTGATCCTTGAAAGGAGTACAAAAGAAAGTACGTACACGGTGATCCTTGAAAGGAGTACAAAAGAAAGTATATACACGGTGATCCTTGAAAGGAGTACAAAAGAAAGTACATACACGGTGATCCTTGAAAGGAGTACAAAAGAAAGTACGTACACGGTGATCCTTGAAAGGAGTACAAAGGAAAGTACATACACGGTGATCCTTGAAAGGAGTACAAAAGAAAGTACGTACACGGTGATCCTTGAAAGGAGTACAAAAGAAAGTATATACACGGTGATCCTTGAAAAGAGTACAAAAGAAAGTACGTACACGGTGATCCTTGAAAGGAGTACAAAAGAAAGTACATACACGGTGATCCTTGAAAGGAGTACAAAAGAAAGTACGTACACGGTGATCCTTGAAAGGAGTACAACAGAAAGTACATACACGGTGATCTTTGAAAGGAGTGCAGAAGAAAGTATATACACGGTGATCCTTGAAAGGAGTACAAAAGAAAGTACATACACGGTGATCCTTGAAAGGAGTACAAAAGAAAGTACATACACGGTGATCCTTGAAAGGAGTGCTAAAGAATGTACATACACGGTGATCCTTATAAGGAGTGCTAAAGAAAGTACGTACACGGTGATTCTTGAAAGGAGAGCTAAAGAAAGTACATACACGGTGATCGTTGGAAGCAGTACAGAAAAAAGTACAAACACGGTGATCCTTGAAAGGAGTACAAAAGAAAGTACATACACGGTGATCCTCGAAAGGAGTATTAAAGAAAGTACATATATGGTCATCATTGAAAAGAATACAAAAGAAAGTACATACACGGTGATCCTTGAAAGGAGTACAAATGAAAGAACATACACGGTGATCTTTGAAAGGAGTTCAAAAGAAAGTACATACACGGTTATCCTTGAAAGGAGTGCAGAAGAAAGTACATACACGGTGATCTTTGAAAGGAGTACAAAAGAAAGTATATACACGGTGATCCTTGAAAGGAGTACAAAAGAAAGTACATACACGGTGATCATTGAAAGGAGTACAACAGAAAGTACATACACGGTGATCTTTGAAAGGAGTGCAGAAGAAAGTATATACACGGTGATCCTTGAAAGGAGTACAAAAGAAAGTACATACACGGTGATCCTTGAAAGGAGTACAAAAGAAAGTACATACACGGTGATCCCCGAAAGGAGTACTAAAGAAAGTACATACATGGTCATCATTGAAAAGAATATAAAAGAAAGTACATACACGGTGATCCTTGAAAGGAGTACAAAAGAAAGTACAAACACGGTGATCCCCGAAAGGAGTACTAAAGAAAGTACATACATGGTCATCATTGAAAAGAATACAAAAGAAAGTACATACACGTTGATCCTTGAAAGGAGTACAAAAGACAGTATATACACGGTGATCCTTGAAAGGAGAACAAAGAAAGTACATACACGGTGATCCCCGAAAGGAGTACTAAAGAAAGTACATACATGGTCATCATTGAAAAGAATATAAAAGAAAGTACATACACGGTGATCCTTGAAAGGAGTACAAAAGACAGTACATACACGGTGATCCTTGAAAGGAGTACAAAAGAAAGTACATACACGGTGATCCTTGAAAGGAGTGCTAAAGAATGTACATACACGGTGATCCTTATAAGGAGTGCTAAAGAAAGTACGTACACGGTGATTCTTGAAAGGAGAGCTAAAGAAAGTACATACACGGTGATCGTTGGAAGCAGTACAGAAAAAAGTACAAACACGGTGATCCTTGAAAGGAGTACAAAAGAAAGTACATACACGGTGATCCTCGAAAGGAGTTCAAAGAAAGTACATACACGGTGATCCTTGAAAGGAGTACAAAAGAAAGTACGTACACGGTGATCCTTGAAAGGAGTACAAAAGAAAGTACATACACGGTGATCCTCGAAAGGAGTACAACAGAAAGTACATACACGGTGATCTTTGAATGGAGTGCAGAAGAAAGTAAATACACGGTGATCCTTGAAAGGAATATAAAAGAAAGTACATACACGGTGATCCTTGAAAGGAGTACAAAAGAAAGTACATACACGGTGATCCTTGAAAGGAGTACAAAGAAAGTACATACACGGTGATCCCCGAAAGGAGTACTAAAGAAAGTACATACATGGTCATCATTGAAAAGAATACAAAAGAAAGTACATACACGGTGATCCTTGAAAGGAGTACAAAAGAAAGTACATACACGGTGATCCTTGAAAGGAGTACAAAGAAAGTACATACACGGTGATCCTTGAAAGGAGTACAAAAGAAAGTACATACACGGTGATCATTGAAAGGAAATATACGGTGATCCTTGAAAGGAATATAAAAGAAAGTACATACACGGTGATCCTTGAAAGGAGTACAAAAGAAAGTACATACACGGTGATCCTTGAAAGGAGTACAAAGAAAGTACATACACGGTGATCCTTGAAAGGAGTACAAAAGAAAGTACATACACGGTGATCCTTGAAAGGAGTACAAAAGAAAGTACATACACGGTGATCCTTGAAAGGAGTACAAAAGAAAGTACATACACGGTGATCCTTGAAAGGAGTACAAAAGAAAGTACATACACGGTGATCCCCGAAAGGAGTACTAAAGAAAGTACATACATGGTCATCATTGAAAAGAATATAAAAGAAAGTACATACACGGTGATCCTTGAAAGGAGTACAAAAGACAGTACATACACGGTGATCCTTGAAAGGAGTACAAAAGAATGTACATACACGGTGATCCTTATAAGGAGTGCTAAAGAAAGTACGTACACGGTGATTCTTGAAAGGAGAGCTAAAGAAAGTACATACACGGTGATCCTTGAAAGGAGTACAAAAGAAAGTACATACACGGCGATCATTGAAAGGAGTACAAAAGAAAGTACGTACACGGTGATCCTTGAAAGGAGAGCTAAAGAAAGTACATACACGGTGATCGTTGGAAGCAGTACAGAAAAAAGTACAAACACGGTGATCCTTGAAAGGAGTACAAAAGAAAGTACATACACGATGATCCTCGAAAGGAGTACAAACTAAAGTACATACACGGTGATCCTTGAAAGGAGTACAAAGAAAGTACATACACGGTGATCCTCGAAAGGAGTACTAAAGAAAGTACATACATGGTCATCATTGAAAAGAATACAAAAGAAAGTACATACACGGTGATCCTTGAAAGGAGTACAAAAGACATTACATACACGGTGATCCTTGAAAGGAGTACAAAAGAAAGTACATACACGGTGATCCTTGAAAGGAGTACTAATGAAAGTACATACACGGTGATCCTTGAAAGGAGTACAAAAGAAAGTACATACACGGTGATCATTGAAAGGACATACACGGTGATCCTTGAAAGGAATATAAAAGAAAGTACATACACGGTGATCTTTGAAAGGAGTACAAAGAAAGTACATACACGGTGATCCTTGAAAGGAGTACAAAAGAAAGTACATACACGGTGATCCTTGAAAGTTGTACAAAAGAAAGTACATACACGGTGATCCTTGAAAGGAGTACAAAAGACAGTACATACACGGCGATCATTGAAAGGAGTACAAAAGAAAGTACGTACACGGTGATCCTTGAAAGGAGTACAAAAGAAAGTACATACACGGCGATCCTTGAAAGGAGTACAAAATATAGTACGTACACGGTGATCCTTGAAAGGAGTGCTAAAGAAAGTACATACACGGTGATCCTTGAAAGGAGTACAAAAGAAAGTACATACACGGCGATCATTGAAAGGAGTACAAAAGAAAGTACGTACACGGTGATCCTTGAAAGGAGAGCTAAAGAAAGTACATACACGGTGATCGTTGGAAGCAGTACAGAAAAAAGTACAAACACGGTGATCCTTGAAAGGAGTACAAAAGAAAGTACATACACGATGATCCTCGAAAGGAGTTCAAAGAAAGTACATACACGGTGATCCTTGAAAGGAGTACAAAAGAAAGTACGTACACGGTGATCCTTGAAAGGAGTACAAAAGAAAGTACATACACGGTGATCCTCGAAAGGAGTACAAAAGAAAGTACATACACGGTGATCCTTGAAAGGAGTACAAAAGAAAGTACGTACACGGTGATCCTTGAAAGGAGTACAAAAGAAAGTACATACACGGTGATCCTCGAAAGGAGTACAAAAGAAAGTACATACACGGTGATCCTTGAAAGGAGTACAAAGAAAGTACATACACGGTGATCCTTGAAAGGAGTACAAAAGAAAGTACATACACGGTGATCCTTGAAATTAGTACAAAAGAAAGTACATACACGATGATCCTTGAAAGGAGTACAAAAGAAAGTACATACACGGTGATCGTTGAAAGGAGTACTAATGAAAGTACATACACGGTGATCATTGAAAGGAGTACAACAGAAAGTATATACACGGTGATCCTTGAAAGGAGTACAAAAGAAAGTACATACACGGTGATCCTTGAAAGGAGTACAAAAGAAAGTACATACACGGTGATCCTTGAAAGGAGTATAAAAGAAGGTACATACACGGTGATCTTTGAAAGGAGTGCAGAAGAAAGTACATACACGGTGATCCTTGAAAGGAGTACAAAAGAAAGTACATACACGGTGATCTTTGAAAGGAGTACAAAAGAAAGTACATAAACGGTGATCTTTGAAAGGAGTGCAGAAGAAAGTACATACACGGTGATCTTTGAAAGGAGTACAAAAGAAAGTATATACACGGTGATCCTTGAAAGGAGTACAAAAGAAAGTACATACACGGTGATCATTGAAAGGAGTACAACAGAAAGTACATACACGGTGATCTTTGAAAGGAGTGCAGAAGAAAGTATATACACGGTGATCCTTGAAAGGAGTACAAAAGAAAGTACATACACGGTGATCCTTGAAAGGAGTACAAAAGAAAGTACATACACGGTGATCCTTGAAAGGAGTGCTAAAGAATGTACATACACGGTGATCCTTATAAGGAGTGCTAAAGAAAGTACGTACACGGTGATTCTTGAAAGGAGAGCTAAAGAAAGTACATACACGGTGATCGTTGGAAGCAGTACAGAAAAAAGTACAAACACGGTGATCCTTGAAAGGAGTACAAAAGAAAGTACATACACGGTGATCCTCGAAAGGAGTTCAAAGAAAGTACATACACGGTGATCCTTGAAAGGAGTACAAAAGAAAGTACGTACACGGTGATCCTTGAAAGGAGTACAAAAGAAAGTACATACACGGTGATCCTCGAAAGGAGTACAACAGAAAGTACATACACGGTGATCTTTGAATGGAGTGCAGAAGAAAGTAAATACACGGTGATCCTTGAAAGGAATATAAAAGAAAGTACATACACGGTGATCCTTGAAAGGAGTACAAAAGAAAGTACATACACGGTGATCCTTGAAAGGAGTACAAAGAAAGTACATACACGGTGATCCCCGAAAGGAGTACTAAAGAAAGTACATACATGGTCATCATTGAAAAGAATACAAAAGAAAGTACATACACGGTGATCCTTGAAAGGAGTACAAAAGAAAGTACATACACGGTGATCCTTGAAAGGAGTACAAAGAAAGTACATACACGGTGATCCTCGAAAGGATTACAAAAGAAAGTACATACACGGTGATCATTGAAAGGACATATACGGTGATCCTTGAAAGGAATATAAAAGAAAGTACATACACGGTGATCCTTGAAAGGAGTACAAAAGAAAGTACATACACGGTGATCCTTGAAAGGAGTACAAAGAAAGTACATACACGGTGATCCATGAAAGGAGTACAAAAGAAAGTACATACACGGTGATCCTTGAAAGGAGTACAAAAGAAAGTACATACACGGTGATCCTTGAAAGGAGTACAAAAGAAAGTACATACACGGTGATCCTTGAAAGGAGTACTAAAGAAAGTACATACACGGTGATCCTTATAAGGAGTGCTGAAGAAAGTACATACACGGTGATCGTTGGAAGGAGTACAAAAGAAAGTACAAACACGGTGATCCCCGAAAGGAGTACTAAAGAAAGTACATACATGGTCATCATTGAAAAGAATACAAAAGAAAGTACATACACGTTGATCCTTGAAAGGAGTACAAAAGACAGTATATACACGGTGATCCTTGAAAGGAGAACAAAGAAAGTACATACACGGTGATCCCCGAAAGGAGTACTAAAGAAAGTACATACATGGTCATCATTGAAAAGAATATAAAAGAAAGTACATACACGGTGATCATTGAAAAGAATACAAAAGAAAGTACATACACGGTGATCCTTGAAAGGAATATAAAAGAAAGTACATACACGGTGATCCTTGAAAGGAGTACAAAGAAAGTACATACACGGTGATCCTCGAAAGGAGTACAAAAGAAAGTACATACACGGTGATCATTGAAAGGACATATACGGTGATCCTTGAAAGGAATATAAAAGAAAGTACATACACGGTGATCCTTGAAAGGAGTACAAAAGAAAGTACATACACGGTGATCCTTGAAAGGAGTACAAAGAAAGTACATACACGGTGATCCATGAAAGGAGTACAAAAGAAAGTACATACACGGTGATCCTTGAAAGGAGTACAAAAGAAAGTACATACACGGTGATCCTTGAAAGGAGTACAAAAGAAAGTACATACACGGTGATCCTTGAAAGGAGTACTAAAGAAAGTACATACACGGTGATCCTTATAAGGAGTGCTGAAGAAAGTACATACACGGTGATCGTTGGAAGGAGTACAAAAGAAAGTACAAACACGGTGATCCCCGAAAGGAGTACTAAAGAAAGTACATACATGGTCATCATTGAAAAGAATACAAAAGAAAGTACATACACGTTGATCCTTGAAAGGAGTACAAAAGACAGTATATACACGGTGATCCTTGAAAGGAGAACAAAGAAAGTACATACACGGTGATCCCCGAAAGGAGTACTAAAGAAAGTACATACATGGTCATCATTGAAAAGAATATAAAAGAAAGTACATACACGGTGATCCTTGAAAGGAGTACAAAAGACAGTACATACACGGTGATCCTTGAAAGGAGTACAAAAGAAAGTACATACACGGTGATCCTTGAAAGGAGTACAAAAGAAAGTACATACACGGTGATCATTGAAAGGACATACACGGTGATCCTTGAAAGGAATATAAAAGAAAGTACATACACGGTGATCCTTGAAAGGAGTACAAAAGAAAGTACATACACGGTGATCCTTGAAAGGAGTACAAAAGAAAGTACATACACGGTGATCCTTGAAAGGAGTACAAAAGAAAGTACGTACACGGTGATCCTTGAAAGGAGTACAAAAGAAAGTACATACACGGTGATCCTTGAAAGGAGTACAAAAGAAAGTACATACACGGTGATCCTTGAAAGGAGTACAAAGGAAAGTACATACACGGTGATCCTTGAAAGGAGTACAAAAGAAAGTACGTACACGGTGATCCTTGAAAGGAGTACAAAAGAAAGTATATACACGGTGATCCTTGAAAAGAGTACAAAAGAAAGTACGTACACGGTGATCCTTGAAAGGAGTACAAAAGAAAGTACATACACGGTGATCCTTGAAAGGAGTACAAAAGAAAGTACGTACACGGTGATCCTTGAAAGGAGTACAAAAGAAAGTACATACACGGTGATCCTTGAAAGGAGTACAAAAGAAAGTATATACACGGTGATCCTTGAAAGGAGTACAAAAGAAAGTACGTACACGGTGATCCTTGAAAGGAGTACAAAAGAAAGTATATACACGGTGATCCTTGAAAGGAGTACAAAGAAAGTACATACACGGTGATCCTCGAAAGGAGTATTAAAGAAAGTACATATATGGTCATCATTGAAAAGAATACAAAAGAAAGTACATACACGGTGATCCTTGAAAGGAGTACAAATGAAAGAACATACACGGTGATCTTTGAAAGGAGTTCAAAAGAAAGTACATACACGGTTATCCTTGAAAGGAGTTCAAATGAAAGTACATACACGGTGATCCTTGAAACGAGTACAAAAGAAAGTACAAACACGGTGATCCTTGAAAGGAGTACAAAAGAAAGTACAAACACGGTGATCCTTGAAAGGAGTACAAAAGAAAGTACATACACGGTGATCTTTGAAAGGAGTACAAAGAAAGTACATACACGGTGATCCTCGAAAGGAGTACAAAGAAAGTACATACACGGTGATCCCCGAAAGGAGTACTAAAGAAAGTACATACATGGTCATCATTGAAAAGAATACAAAAGAAAGTACATACACGGTGATCCTTGAAAGGAGTACAAAAGAAAGTACAAACACGGTGATCCTTGAAAGGAGTACAAAGAAAGTACATACACGGTGATCCTCGAAAGGAGTACAAAAGAAAGTACATACACGGTGATCATTGAAAGGACATATACGGTGATCCTTGAAAGGAATATAAAAGAAAGTACATACACGGTGATCCTTGAAAGGAGTACAAAAGAAAGTACATACACGGTGATCCTTGAAAGGAGTACAAAGAAAGTACATACACGGTGATCCTTGAAAGGAGTACAAAAGAAAGTACATACACGGTGATCATTGAAAGGACATACACGGTGATCCTTGAAAGGAATATAAAAGAAAGTACATACACGGTGATCCTTGAAAGGAGTACAAAAGAAAGTACATACACGGTGATCTTTGAAAGGAGTACAAAGAAAGTACATACACGGTGATCCTTGAAAGGAGTACAAAAGAAAGTACATACACGGTGATCCTTGAAAGTTGTACAAAAGAAAGTACATACACGGTGATCCTTGAAAGGAGTACAAAAGACAGTACATACACGGCGATCATTGAAAGGAGTACAAAAGAAAGTACGTACACGGTGATCCTTGAAAGGAGTACAAAAGAAAGTACATACACGGCGATCCTTGAAAGGAGTACAAAATATAGTACGTACACGGTGATCCTTGAAAGGAGTGCTAAAGAAAGTACATACACGGTGATCCTTGAAAGGAGTACAAAAGAAAGTACATACACGGCGATCATTGAAAGGAGTACAAAAGAAAGTACGTACACGGTGATCCTTGAAAGGAGAGCTAAAGAAAGTACATACACGGTGATCGTTGGAAGCAGTACAGAAAAAAGTACAAACACGGTGATCCTTGAAAGGAGTACAAAAGAAAGTACATACACGATGATCCTCGAAAGGAGTTCAAAGAAAGTACATACACGGTGATCCTTGAAAGGAGTACAAAAGAAAGTACGTACACGGTGATCCTTGAAAGGAGTACAAAAGAAAGTACATACACGGTGATCCTCGAAAGGAGTACAAAAGAAAGTACATACACGGTGATCCTTGAAAGGAGTACAAAAGAAAGTACGTACACGGTGATCCTTGAAAGGAGTACAAAAGAAAGTACATACACGGTGATCCTCGAAAGGAGTACAAAAGAAAGTACATACACGGTGATCCTTGAAAGGAGTACAAAGAAAGTACATACACGGTGATCCTTGAAAGGAGTACAAAAGAAAGTACATACACGGTGATCCTTGAAATTAGTACAAAAGAAAGTACATACACGATGATCCTTGAAAGGAGTACAAAAGAAAGTACATACACGGTGATCGTTGAAAGGAGTACTAATGAAAGTACATACACGGTGATCATTGAAAGGAGTACAACAGAAAGTATATACACGGTGATCCTTGAAAGGAGTACAAAAGAAAGTACATACACGGTGATCCTTGAAAGGAGTACAAAAGAAAGTACATACACGGTGATCCTTGAAAGGAGTATAAAAGAAGGTACATACACGGTGATCTTTGAAAGGAGTGCAGAAGAAAGTACATACACGGTGATCCTTGAAAGGAGTACAAAAGAAAGTACATACACGGTGATCTTTGAAAGGAGTACAAAAGAAAGTACATACACGGTGATCTTTGAAAGGAGTGCAGAAGAAAGTACATACACGGTGATCTTTGAAAGGAGTACAAAAGAAAGTATATACACGGTGATCCTTGAAAGGAGTACAAAAGAAAGTACATACACGGTGATCATTGAAAGGAGTACAACAGAAAGTACATACACGGTGATCTTTGAAAGGAGTGCAGAAGAAAGTATATACACGGTGATCCTTGAAAGGAGTACAAAAGAAAGTACATACACGGTGATCCTTGAAAGGAGTACAAAAGAAAGTACATACACGGTGATCCTTGAAAGGAGTGCTAAAGAATGTACATACACGGTGATCCTTATAAGGAGTGCTAAAGAAAGTACGTACACGGTGATTCTTGAAAGGAGAGCTAAAGAAAGTACATACACGGTGATCGTTGGAAGCAGTACAGAAAAAAGTACAAACACGGTGATCCTTGAAAGGAGTACAAAAGAAAGTACATACACGGTGATCCTCGAAAGGAGTTCAAAGAAAGTACATACACGGTGATCCTTGAAAGGAGTACAAAAGAAAGTACGTACACGGTGATCCTTGAAAGGAGTACAAAAGAAAGTACATACACGGTGATCCTCGAAAGGAGTACAACAGAAAGTACATACACGGTGATCTTTGAATGGAGTGCAGAAGAAAGTAAATACACGGTGATCCTTGAAAGGAATATAAAAGAAAGTACATACACGGTGATCCTTGAAAGGAGTACAAAAGAAAGTACATACACGGTGATCCTTGAAAGGAGTACAAAGAAAGTACATACACGGTGATCCCCGAAAGGAGTACTAAAGAAAGTACATACATGGTCATCATTGAAAAGAATACAAAAGAAAGTACATACACGGTGATCCTTGAAAGGAGTACAAAAGAAAGTACATACACGGTGATCCTTGAAAGGAGTACAAAGAAAGTACATACACGGTGATCCTCGAAAGGAGTACAAAAGAAAGTACATACACGGTGATCATTGAAAGGACATATACGGTGATCCTTGAAAGGAATATAAAAGAAAGTACATACACGGTGATCCTTGAAAGGAGTACAAAAGAAAGTACATACACGGTGATCCTTGAAAGGAGTACAAAGAAAGTACATACACGGTGATCCTTGAAAGGAGTACAAAAGAAAGTACATACACGGTGATCCTTGAAAGGAGTACAAAAGAAAGTACATACACGGTGATCCTTGAAAGGAGTACAAAAGAAAGTACATACACGGTGATCCTTGAAAGGAGTACTAAAGAAAGTACATACACGGTGATCCTCGAAAGGAGTATTAAAGAAAGTACATATATGGTCATCATTGAAAAGAATACAAAAGAAAGTACATACACGGTGATCCTTGAAAGGAGTACAAATGAAAGAACATACACGGTGATCTTTGAAAGGAGTTCAAAAGAAAGTACATACACGGTTATCCTTGAAAGGAGTTCAAATGAAAGTACATACACGGTGATCCTTGAAACGAGTACAAAAGAAAGTACAAACACGATGATCCTTGAAAGGAGTTCAAAAGAAAGTACATACACGGTGATCCTTGAAAGGAGTACAAAAGAAAGTACAAACACGGTGATCCTTGAAAGGAGTACAAAAGAAAGTACATACACGGTGATCTTTGAAAGGAGTACAAAGAAAGTACATACACGGTGATCCTCGAAAGGAGTACAAAGAAAGTACATACACGGTGATCCCCGAAAGGAGTACTAAAGAAAGTACATACATGGTCATCATTGAAAAGAATACAAAAGAAAGTACATACACGGTGATCCTTGAAAGGAGTACAAAAGAAAGTACATACACGGTGATCCTTGAAAGGAGTACAAAAGAAAGTACGTACACGGTGATCCTTGAAAGGAGTACAAAAGAAAGTATATACACGGTGATCCTTGAAAGGAGTACAAAAGAAAGTACATACACGGTGATCCTTGAAAGGAGTACAAAAGAAAGTACGTACACGGTGATCCTTGAAAGGAGTACAAAGGAAAGTACATACACGGTGATCCTTGAAAGGAGTACAAAAGAAAGTACGTACACGGTGATCCTTGAAAGGAGTACAAAAGAAAGTATATACACGGTGATCCTTGAAAAGAGTACAAAAGAAAGTACGTACACGGTGATCCTTGAAAGGAGTACAAAAGAAAGTACATACACGGTGATCCTTGAAAGGAGTACAAAAGAGAGTACGTACACGGTGATCCTTGAAAGGAGTACAAAAGAAAGTACATACACGGTGATCCTTGAAAGGAGTACAAAAGAAAGTATATACACGGTGATCCTTGAAAGGAGTACAAAAGAAAGTACGTACACGGTGATCCTTGAAAGGAGTACAAAAGAAAGTATATACACGGTGATCCTTGAAAGGAGTACAAAGAAAGTACATACACGGTGATCCTCGAAAGGAGTATTAAAGAAAGTACATATATGGTCATCATTGAAAAGAATACAAAAGAAAGTACATACACGGTGATCCTTGAAAGGAGTACAAATGAAAGAACATACACGGTGATCTTTGAAAGGAGTTCAAAAGAAAGTACATACACGGTTATCCTTGAAAGGAGTTCAAATGAAAGTACATACACGGTGATCCTTGAAACGAGTACAAAAGAAAGTACAAACACGATGATCCTTGAAAGGAGTTCAAAAGAAAGTACATACACGGTGGTCCTTGAAAGGAGTACAAAAGAAAGTACATACACGGTGATCCTTGAAAGGAGTACTAAAGAAAGTACATACACGGTGATCCTTATAAGGAGTGCTGAAGAAAGTACATACACGGTGATCGTTGGAAGGAGTACAAAAGAAAGTACAAACACGGTGATCCCCGAAAGGAGTACTAAAGAAAGTACATACATGGTCATCATTGAAAAGAATACAAAAGAAAGTACATACACGTTGATCCTTGAAAGGAGTACAAAAGACAGTATATACACGGTGATCCTTGAAAGGAGAACAAAGAAAGTACATACACGGTGATCCCCGAAAGGAGTACAAAGAAAGTACATACACGGTGATCCTTGAAAGGAGTACAAAAGAAAGTACATACACGGTGATCCTTGAAAGGAGTACAAAAGAAAGTACATACACGGTGATCATTGAAAGGACATACACGGTGATCCTTGAAAGGAGTACAAAAGACAGTACATACACGGTGATCCTTGAAAGGAGTACAAAAGAAAGTACATACACGGTGATCCTTGAAAGGAGTACAAAAGAAAGTACATACACGGTGATCATTGAAAGGACATACACGGTGATCCTTGAAAGGAATATAAAAGAAAGTACATACACGGTGATCCTTGAAAGGAGTACAAAAGAAAGTACATACACGGTGATCCTTGAAAGGAGTACAAAGAAAGTACATACACGGTGATCCTTGAAAGGAGTACAAAAGAAAGTACATACACGGTGATCCTTGAAAGGAGTACAAAAGAAAGTACGTACACGGTGATCCTTGAAAGGAGTACAAAAGAAAATACATACACGGTGATCCTTGAAAGGAGTACAAAAGAAAGTACATACACGGTGATCCTTGAAAGGAGTACAAAAGAAAGTACATACACGGTGATCCTTGAAAGGAGTACAAAAGAAAGTACGTACACGGTGATCCTTGAAAGGAGTACAAAAGAAAGTATATACACGGTGATCCTTGAAAGGAGTACAAAAGAAAGTACATACACGGTGATCCTTGAAAGGAGTACAAAAGAAAGTACGTACACGGTGATCCTTGAAAGGAGTACAAAGGAAAGTACATACACGGTGATCCTTGAAAGGAGTACAAAAGAAAGTACGTACACGGTGATCCTTGAAAGGAGTACAAAAGAAAGTATATACACGGTGATCCTTGAAAAGAGTACAAAAGAAAGTACGTACACGGTGATCCTTGAAAGGAGTACAAAAGAAAGTACATACACGGTGATCCTTGAAAGGAGTACAAAAGAAAGTACGTACACGGTGATCCTTGAAAGGAGTACAAAAGAAAGTACATACACGGTGATCCTTGAAAGGAGTACAAAAGAAAGTATATACACGGTGATCCTTGAAAGGAGTACAAAAGAAAGTACGTACACGGTGATCCTTGAAAGGAGTACAAAAGAAAGTATATACACGGTGATCCTTGAAAGGAGTACAAAGAAAGTACATACACGGTGATCCTCGAAAGGAGTATTAAAGAAAGTACATATATGGTCATCATTGAAAAGAATACAAAAGAAAGTACATACACGGTGATCCTTGAAAGGAGTACAAATGAAAGAACATACACGGTGATCTTTGAAAGGAGTTCAAAAGAAAGTACATACACGGTTATCCTTAAAAGGAGTTCAAATGAAAGTACATACACGGTGATCCTTGAAACGAGTACAAAAGAAAGTACAAACACGATGATCCTTGAAAGGAGTTCAAAAGAAAGTACATACACGGTGATCCTTGAAAGGAGTACAAAAGAAAGTACAAACACGGTGATCCTTGAAAGGAGTACAAAAGAAAGTACATACACGGTGATCTTTGAAAGGAGTACAAAGAAAGTACATACACGGTGATCCTCGAAAGGAGTACAAAAGAAAGTACATACACGGTGATCCTCGAAAGGAGTACTAAAGAAAGTACATACATGGTCATCATTGAAAAGAATACAAAAGTAAGTACATATACGGTGATCCTTGAAAGGAGTACAAAAGCAAGTACATACACGGTGATCCTTGAAAGGAGTACAAAAGACATTGCATACACGGTGATCCTTGAAAGGAGTACTAAAGAAAGTACATACACGGTGATCCTTGAAAGGAGTACGAAAGAAAGTACATACACGGTGATCCTTCAAAGGACATACACGGTGATCCTTGAAAGGAATATAAAAGAAAGTACATACACGGTGATCCTTGAAAGGAGTACAAAGAAAGTACATACACGGTGATCCTTGAAAGGAGTACAAAAGAAAGTACATACACGGTGATCCTTGAAAGGAGTACAAAATAAAATACATACACGGTGATCCTTGAAAGGAGTACAAAGAAAGTACATACACGGTGATCCTCGAAAGGAGTACTAAAGAAAGTACATACATGGTCATCATTGAAAAGAATACAAAAAAAGTACATACACGGTGATCCTTGAAAGGAGTACAAAGACATTACATACACGGTGGTCCTTGAAAGGAGTACAAAAGAAAGTACATACACGGTGATCATTGAAAGGACATACACGGTGATCCTTAAAAGGAATATAAAAGAAAGTATATACACGGTGATCCTTGAAAGGAGTACAAAAGAAAGTACATACACGGTGATCCTTGAAAGGAGTACAAAGAAAGTACATACACGGTGATCCTTGAAAGGAGTACAAAAGAAAATACATACAGGGTGATCCTTGAAAGGAGTACAAAAGAAAGTACATACACGGTGATCCTTGAAAGGAGTACAAAAGAAAGTGCATACACGGCGATCCTTGAAAGGAGTACAAAAGAAAGTACGTACATGGTGATCCTTGAAAGGAGTACAAAAGAAAGTACATACACGGTGATCATTGAAAGGAGTACAAAATAAAGTACATACACGGTGATCCTTGAAAGGAGTACAAAAGAAAGAACATACACGGTGATCCTTGAAAGGAGTACTAATGAAAGTACATACACGGTGATCATTGAAAGGAGTACAACAGAAAGTATATACACGGTGATCCTTGAAAGGAGTGCAGAAGAAAGTATATACACGGTGATCCTTGAAAGGAGTACAAAAGAAAGTACATACACGGTGATCCTTGAAAGGAGTAAAAAAGAAAGTACATACACGGTGATCCTTGAAAGGAGTACAAAAGAAAGTACATACACGGTGATCCTTGAAAGGAGTACAAAAGAAAGTACATACACGGTGATCTTTGAAAGGAGTGCAGAAGAAAGTATATACACGGTGATCCTTGAAAGGAATATAAAAGAAAGTACATACACGGTGATCCTTGAAAGGAGTACAAAAGAAAGTACATACACGGTGATCCTTGAAAGGAGTACAAAAGAAAGTACATACACGGCGATCCTTGAAAGGAGTACTAAAGAAAGTACATACACGGTGATCCTTATAAGGAGTGCTAAAGAAAGTACATACACGGTGATCGTTGGAAGGAGTACAAAAGAAAGTACAAACACGGTGATCCTTGAAAGGAGTACAAAAGAAAGTATATACACGGTGATCCTTGAAAGGAGAACAAAGAAAGTACATACACGGTGATCCTCGAAAGGAGTACTAAAGAAAGTACATACATGGTCATCATTGAAAAGAATACAAAAGAAAGTACATACACGGTGATCCTTGAAAGGAGTACAAAAGAAAGTACATACACGGTGATCCTTGAAAGGAGTACAAAAGACATTACATACACGGTGATCCTTGAAAGGAGTACTAATGAAAGTACATACACGGTGATCCTTGAAAGGAGTACTAATGAAAGTACATACACGGTGATCCTTGAAAGGAGTACAAAAGAAAGTACATACACGGTGATCATTAAAAGGACATACACGGTGATCCTTGAAAGAAATATAAAAGAAAGTACATACACGGTGATCCTTGAAAGGAGTACAAAAGAAAGTACATACACGGTGATCCTTGAAAGGAGTACAAAGAAAGTACATACACGGTGATCCTTGAAAGGAGTACAAAAGAAAGTACATACACGGTGATCCTTGAAAGGAGTACAAAAGAAAGTACATACACGGTGATCCTTGAAAGGAGTACAAAAGAAAGTACATACACGGTGATCCTTGAAAGGAGTATTAAAGAAAGTACATATATGGTCATCATTGAAAAGAATACAAAAGAAAGTACATACACGGTGATATTTGAAAGGAGTACAAATGAAAGAACATACACGGTGATCTTTGAAAGGAGTTCAAAAGAAAGTACATACACGTTTATCCTTGAAAGGAGTTCAAATGAAAGTATATACACGGTGATCCTTGAAAGGAGTACAAAAGAAAGTACATACACGATGATCCTTGAAAGGAGTTCAAAAGAAAGTACATACACGGTGATCCTTGAAAGGAGTACAAAAGAAAGTACAAACACGGTGATCCTTGAAAGGAGTACAAAAGAAAGTACATACACGGTGATCTTTGAAAGGAGTACAAAGAAAGTACATACACGGTGATCCTCGAAAGGAGTACAAAAGAAAGTACATACATGGTCATCATTGAAAAGAATACAAAAGAAAGTACATACACGGTGATCCTTGAAAGGAGTACAAAAGAAAGTACATACACGGTGATCCTTGAAAGGAGTACAAAAGAAAGTACATACACGGTGATCATTGAAAGGACATACACGGTGATCCTTGAAAGGAATATAAAAGAAAGTACATACACGGTGATCCTTGAAAGGAGTACAAAAGAAAGTACATACACGGCGATCCTTGAAAGGAGTACAAAAGAAAGTACGTACATGGTGATCCTTGAAAGGAGTACAAAAGAAAGTACATACACGGCGATCATTGAAAGGAGTACAAAATAAAGTACATACACGGTGATCCTTGAAAGGAGTACAAAAGCAAGTACATACACGGTGATCCTTGAAAGGAGTACAAAAGACATTGCATACACGGTGATCTTTGAAAGGAGTACTAAAGAAAGTACATACACGGTGATCCTTGAAAGGAGTACGAAAGAAAGTACATACACGGTGATCCTTGAAAGGACATACACGGTGATCCTTGAAAGGAATATAAAAGAAAGTACATACACGGTGATCCTTGAAAGGAGTACAAAAGAAAGTACATACACGGTGATCCTTGAAAGGAGTACAAAGAAAGTACATACACGGTGATCCTTGAAAGGAGTACAAAAGAAAGTACATACACGGTGATCCTTGAAAGGAATATAAAAGAAAGTACATACACGGTGATCCTTGAAAGGAGTACAAAAGAAAGTACATACACGGTGATCCTTGAAAGGAGTACAAAGAAAGTACATACACGGTGATCCTTGAAAGGAGTACAAAAGAAAGTACATACACGGTGATCCTTGAAAGGAGTACAAAAGAAAGTACATACACGGTGATCCTTGAAAGGAGTACAAAAGAAAGTACATACACGGTGATCCTTGAAAGGAGTACAAAAGAAAGTACATACACGGTGATCATTTAAAGGACATACACGGTGATCCTTGAAAGGAATATAAAAGAAAGTACATACACGGTGATCCTTGAAAGGAGTACAAAAGAAAGTACATACACGGTGATCCTTGAAAGGAGTACAAAGAAAGTACATACACGGTGATCCTTGAAAGGAGTACAAAAGAAAGTACATACACGGTGATCCTTGAAAGGAGTACAAAAGAAAGTACATACACGGTGATCCTTGAAAGGAGTACAAAAGAAAGTACATACACGGTGATCCTTGAAAGGAGTACAAAAGAAAGTACATACACGGCGATCCTTGAAAGGAGTACAAAAGAAAGTACGTACATGGTGATCCTTGAAAGGAGTACAAAAGAAAGTACATACACGGCGATCATTGAAAGGAGTACAAAATAAAGTACATACACGGTGATCCTTGAAAGGAGTGCTAAAGAAAGTACATACACGGTGATCCTTGAAAGGAGTACAAAAGAAAGTACGTACATGGTGATCCTTGAAAGGAGTACAAAAGAAAGTACATACACGGCGATCATTGAAAGGAGTACAAAATAAAGTACGTACACGGTGATCCTTGAAAGGAGTGCTAAAGAAAGTACATACACGGTGATCCTTGAAAGGAGTACAAAAGAAAGTACATACACGGCGATCATTGAAAGGAGTACAAAAGAAAGTACGTACACGGTGATCCTTGAAAGGAGTTCAAAAGAAAGTACATACACGGTGATCCTTGAAAGGAGTAGAAAAGAAAGAACATACAGGGTGTCTCAAAATACATGTCCCGACTTTGATTTCGTATACACAAATGAATATAGCTCATACCTTTAAGATTTAAAGTATATGCTTAAGCCCAAATGAATAGAATTCAATTAACGAAATGCACGCACATTTTGATGACATCATCATTTTTTGGTGATGACGTCATAATTGAAACAGATGATGTCATCATAAATTAGAAAAATTGTAGAATTGATTCCAAAATGGAGAGTTCAAAGCAGGTAGTTGCACTTTATTATGGAAATGGTAAATCGCCAACTACAGTGCAATCATTATTGAGAAAACATCATCCAGATTTAAAACCAATATGCAGGAAGCAAATTTACAGAATAATAGCTAAATATGAAAAGCATGGATGTTTGAAAGACAGAAGAAAGGGAAACAGTGAGAGATCAAAAAGTAGACGTTATGAGGAGAACGTCATAAAATATTGGAAATCGGGACAAATTTGTGACGTCGCCAGAATTTTTTCTCTAATGTGAATAATAAAATTTTCACAATCAATAATTCTTTCCTTTGCTTATGATCACCTTTATACTTATCTCCGTGTATGTCTGTTAGATGATACATTATTGGGGCGGGAATTAATCCACTATGAGCGGGGACATGAGTACTGAGATAACGTAAGTTAAGTAAGAAGGTGGATTTTTATTTTTTCTTATCATTTTGGCGATTAATTGATGTGTTGATCTACAAGAAGAGAATAGTCTAGATGAAAGCGGTGAGGTTGGGAGGTGGATGTGTTATTACGATTGAGCGTGTTGGTCCAGATGATCGTTGCCCTAATTTTCGCTGTTCTATTCCTTCCATTATACGATCTCTATACAGTATAGATTTTGATATTGCAGAGGCAGCAAGTATTTCATAACCTGACATGTGTTCACAGTATAGGTAAATCCCTGTTCGACAGTCTAGCAAAGTTAAACAGCTTTAAAGCTTAAATAAATATATCTTTTTTAAGTTTTATTTTTGAGAAACAAGGGACCAATATATTAGCTGAATATTATAAATAGTTTTTTTGTGAACGAAAGAGTGAATCTGTATCAACTCTGACAAAACATTTCGACACCAAACTTACTTAGATCTTTCCATTAATAAAGAGCATTTGTTCTCAGGGGAAAGCACTCAGAATAGACTTGATAGATGTTGTTTTTATCAAAAGGTGTTGAAAATATTAAAACATAACAACAATATGAACATGGTTAAATACACTTATTTTATTTGTTAGTTCCTATCACATTGGTATTGTTTACTAGCGTTGTGCTTTAAACGTATCTGCCTGTGTTTATGTGTATATGATTCACGGAACGAGCTGTTAACTTATTCTCAGAAATACTTACCTTTGACAAGGACACTAAGACACTCGTGTACACATTCCCTGTCACACATTGACGCTGTCGAGCGGGTCTACCCATTTTAAGTAAAATTTTATATCCTTTCTCGTGAAAACAAAGTTTTTTAGTACACGGAAACAGGCTTACGTCTTATAACTATAATTTGATATAGGAATGAGTGAATATTGACGGGTACATATTCCAGATAAAACCTGATATTTTCTTGAACTTGTATGATGATCATGTTCTGCATCTGTCCCTTCTAACTTATAAAATGCATTCATTAAAGTATAATTCTGATAGCTATGTGATAGCATATACCTCCATTAATGTCATTTGGTTAATCAACGTAGTATGGATACGATAAGGATTAATTCTGATATATCTGGATAAATCAAAGCATGTGGCGTTTCATCAAGGAAGTATATAACAACGAACAAGGTGTGCGTAGTGTTTATAAGCAAACAAAAACTGTTTGGAAGAAGCAACGATTTCATTCTGTATGATGTGCCTATGCAAACCGAAAATAAATTAGGGAATACCGAAGCTTTAACAAAATCATTAACCAACCTCAAAATCGATTAAACCATGGGCAAAATATGAACAAAGGAAAGATTTACATGGGGACTCTTGTAAAAGTACAAGAGAATAAGACCAGGTGTTCTGGAAGAGTAAGCGTATTCTGCTTCATTAACGAAATCCGCCATGTAAATCTTTGTCTCATCAGCAAACTTCTTGATGTTTATTGACATCACATCGTCGATATATCTGAGAGCGAAATTAAACGCTTTGGAAAGGTGTTTGTTACCAGTACTGATTAACTCTCCCACAAATTTAGCCTCGCATGAAAAGAAAAACAAGTCAGTTAAGAGTGGGGCACAGTTTGTTCCCATGGGGTTGCCAACAGTCTACTGGAAAATCTTTCCTCCGAACTCAACAAAAATATTGTCGACCAGGAATTCAATCATCCGTACTATATCTTTTGTCAGAATATTCCTCTTAGCTTTTGTTGTGTTTTTCACAAAGTATTCTCCAAGATATTAAGTATGTTATCTTGAATATTATTGTTATTAATCATGTTGTTGATAAAAGAGGTTAAGTAATGAAGTGAAACTTTCAATATATCATGTTTTAAAAAATATATGTAGCTTTGTCAACAGGAAAGTATAACCAGGTCAAATTTAGATCGGCTTAGTACAATGTATATATATACAAACCGAAAGTGTGCAATGCAAACAAAGAAAAAAGGCACCAGATTCTCTATTCAGACACTATATCTCAATTCTAAAACCAATTTAGCTGAATAAGAAAGAAGTCAACATGTACATACACGCAATCTGTTAAAACTTCACAATGATTGCTCGTCAATACCTCTATACTTATCTCCGTGTATGTCTGTTAGATGATACATTATTGAGGCGGGAATTAATCCACTATGGGCGGGGACATGAGTACTGAGATAACGTAAGTTAGGTAAGAAGGTGGATTTTTATTTTTTCTTATCATTTTGGCGATTAATTGATGTGTTGATCTACAAGAAGAGAATAGTCTAGATGAAAGCGGTGAGGTTGGGAGGTGGATGTGTTATTACGATTGAGCGTGTTGGTCCAGATTATCGTTGCCCTAATTTTCGCTGTTCTATTCCTTCCATTATACGATCTCTATACAGTATAGATTTTGATATTGCAGAGGCAGCAAGTATTTCATAACCTGACATGTGTTCACAGTATGGGTAAATCCCTGTTCGACAGTCTAGCAAAGTTAAACAGCTTTAAAGCTTAAATAAATATATCTTTTTAAGTTTTATTTTAGAGAAACAAGTGAGCAATATATTAGCTGAATATTATAAATAGTTTTTTTGTGAACGAACGAGTGAATCTGTATCAACTCTGACAAAACATTTCGACACCAAACTTACTTAGATCTTTCCATTAATAAAGAGCATTTGTTCTCAGGGGAAAGCACTCAGAATAGACTTGATAGATGTTGTTTTTATCAAAAGGTGTTGAAAATATTAAAACATAACAACAATATGAACATGGTTAAATACACTTATTTTATTTGTTAGTTCCTATCACATTGGTATTGTTTACTAGCGATGTGCTTTAAACATATCTGCCTGTGTTTATGTGTATATGATTCACGGAACGAGCTGTTAACTTATTCTCAGAAATACTTACCTTTGACAAGGACACTAAGACACTCGTGTACACATTCCCTGTCACACATTGACGCTGTCGAGCGGGTCTACCCATTTTAAGTAAAATTTTATATCCTTTCTCGTGAAAACAAAGTTTTTAATACACGGAAACAGGCTTACGTCTTATAACTATAATTTGATATTGGAATGAGTGCATTATTGACGGGTACATATTCCAGATAAGACCTGATATTTTTCTTGAACTTGTATGTTGATCATGTGCTGCGTCTTTCCCCTCTAACTTATAAAATGCATTATTAAACTATAATTCTGATAGCTATGTGATAGCATATACCTCTATTAATGTCATTTGGTTAATCAACGTAGTATGGATACGATAAGGATTAATTCTGATATATCTGGATAAATCAAAGCATGTGGCGTTTCATCAAGGAAGTATATAACAACGAACAAGGTGTGCGTAGTGTTTATAAGCAAACAAAAACTGTTTGAAAAAAAACAAAGAAAGGCTGAACGGTTTTTCTTTTTGCGAAATAAAATCATTCATGTATTAATCAAAAGGTCGAAGTTGGTGTTAAGTGCAAAGGATTTACTTAAACTGAAAATCTGATAACTTCCTTGATCGAAATCAAATGTGTTTCAACATGCAAGAAGCAACGATTTCATTCTGTATGATGTGCCTATGCAAACCGAAAATAAATTAGAGAATACCGAAGCTTTAACAAAATCATTAAACAACCTCAAAATCGATTAAACCATGGGCAAAATATGAACAAAGGAAAGATTTACATGGGGACTCTTGTAAAAGTACTAGAGAATAAGACCAGGTGTTCTGGAAGAGTAAGCGTATTCTGCTTCATCAACGAAACCCGCCATGCAAATCTTTGTCTCATCAGCAAGCTTCTTGATGTTTTTTGACATCACATCGTCGATATATCTGAAAGTGAAATTAAAAGATTTGGTAAGGTGTTTGTTACCAGTACTGATTAACTCTCCCATAAAATTCAGCCTCGCATGAAAAGAAAAACAAGTCAGTTAAGAGTGGGGCACAGTTTGTTCCCATGGGGTTGCCAACAATCTGCTTGAAAATCTTTCCTCCGAACTCAACAAAAATATTGTCGACCAGGAATTCAATCATCCTTACTATATCTTTTGTCAGAATATTTCCTCTTAGCTTTTATTGTATTTTTCACAAAGTATGCTCCAAGAATTTAAGTATGTTATCATGAATATTATTGTTATTAATCATGTTGTTGATAAAAGAGGTTAAGTAATGAAGTGAAACTATCAATATATCATGTTTTAACAATTATATGTAGCTTTGTCAACAGGAAAGTATAACCAGGTCAAATTTAGATCGGCGTAGTATATATATACAAACCGAAAGTGTGTAATACAAACAGAAAAGGCACCATTTTCTTTGTGCATACACTATATCTCAATTCTAAAACCAATTTGGCTAAATAAGAAAAAAGTCAACATGTACATACACGCAATCTGTTAAAACTTCACAATGATTGCTCGTCAATACCTCTATACTTATCTCCGTGTATGTCTGTTACATGATACATTATTGGGGCGGGAATTAATCCACTATGGGCGGGGACATGAGTACTGAGATAACGTAAGTTAAGTAAGAAGGTGGATTTTTATTTTTTCTTATCATTTTGGCGATTAATTGATGTGTTGATCTACAAGAAGAGAATAGTCTAGATGAAAGCGGTGAGGTTGGGAGGTGGATGTGTTATTACGATTGAGCGTGTTGGTCCAGATTATCGTTGCCCTAATTTTCGCTGTTCTATTCCTTCCATTATACGATCTCTATACAGTATAGATTTT
This sequence comes from Mimachlamys varia, assembly GCA_947623455.1. Classification (NCBI taxonomy): domain Eukaryota; kingdom Metazoa; phylum Mollusca; class Bivalvia; order Pectinida; family Pectinidae; genus Mimachlamys; species Mimachlamys varia. The sequence goes on along the minus strand of OX392538.1, from coordinate 1,176,014 downwards.
GATATTGCAGAGGCAGCAAGTATTTCATAACCTGACATGTGTTCACAGTATGGGTAAATCCCTGTTCGACAGTCTAGCAAAGTTAAACAGCTTTAAAGCTTAAATAAATATATCTTTTTAAGTTTTATTTTAGAGAAACAAGTGACCAATATATTAGCTGAATATTATAAATAGTTTTTTTGTGAACGAACGAGTGAATCTGTATCAACTCTGACAAAACATTTCGACACCAAACTTGCTTAGATCTTTCCATGAATAAAGAGTATTTGTTCTCAAGGGAAAGCACTCAGAAAAGACTTGATAGATGTTGTTTTTATCAAAAGGTGTTGAAAAAACATAACAACAATATGAACACGGTTAAATACACTTATTTTATTTTTTACTTCCTATCAGATTGGCATTGTTTACTAGCGTTGTGCTTTAAACATATCTGCCTGTGTTTATGTGTATATGATTCACGGAACGAGCTGTTAACTTATTCTCAGAAATACTTACCTTTGACAACGACACTAAGACACTCGTGTACACATTCCCTGTCACACATTGACGCTGTCGAGCGGGTCTACCCATTTTAAGTAAAATTGTATATCCTTTCTCGTGAAAACAAAGTTTTTAATACACGGAAACAGGCTTACGTCTTATAACTATAATTTGATATTGGAATGAGTGCATTATTGACGGGTACATATTCCAGATAAGACCTGATATTTTTCTTGAACTTGTATGTTGATCATGTTCTGCGTCTTTCCCCTCTAACTTATAAAATGCATTATTAAACTATAATTCTGATAGCTATGTGATAGCATATACCTCTATTAATGTCATTTGGTTAATCAACGTAGTATGGATACGATAAGGATTAATTCTGATATATCTGGATAAATCAAAGCATGTGGCGTTTCATCAAGGAAGTATATAACAACGAACAAGGTGTGCGTAGTGTTTATAAGCAAACAAAAACTGTTTGAAAAAAAACAAAGAAAGGCTGAACGGTTTTTCTTTTTGCGAAATAAAATCATTCATGTATTAATCAAAAGGTCGAAGTTGGTGTTAAGTGCAAAGGATTTACTTAAACTGAAAATCTGATAACTTCCTTGATCGAAATCAAATGTGTTTCAACATGCAAGAAGCAACGATTTCATTCTGTATGATGTGCCTATGCAAACCGAAAATAAATTAGAGAATACCGAAGCTTTAACAAAATCATTAAACAACCTCAAAATCGATTAAACCATGGGCAAAATATGAACAAAGGAAAGATTTACATGGGGACTCTTGTAAAAGTACTAGAGAATAAGACCAGGTGTTCTGGAAGAGTAAGCGTATTCTGCTTCATCAACGAAACCCGCCATGCAAATCTTTGTCTCATCAGCAAGCTTCTTGATGTTTTTTGACATCACATCGTCGATATATCTGAAAGTGAAATTAAAAGATTTGGTAAGGTGTTTGTTACCAGTACTGATTAACTCTCCCATAAAATTCAGCCTCGCATGAAAAGAAAAACAAGTCAGTTAAGAGTGGGGCACAGTTTGTTCCCATGGGGTTGCCAACAATCTGCTTGAAAATCTTTCCTCCGAACTCAACAAAAATATTGTCGACCAGGAATTCAATCATCCTTACTATATCTTTTGTCAGAATATTTCCTCTTAGCTTTTATTGTGTTTTTCACAAAGTATGCTCCAAGAATTTAAGTATGTTATCATGAATATTATTGTTATTAATCATGTTGTTGATAAAAGAGGTTAAGTAATGAAGTGAAACTATCAATATATCATGTTTTAACAATTATATGTAGCTTTGTCAACAGGAAAGTATAACCAGGTCAAATTTAGATCGGCGTAGTATATATATACAAACCGAAAGTGTGTAATACAAACAGAAAAGGCACCATTTTCTTTGTGCATACACTATATCTCAATTCTAAAACCAATTTGGCTAAATAAGAAAAAAGTCAACATGTACATACACGCAATCTGTTAAAACTTCACAATGATTGCTCGTCAATACCTCTATACTTATCTCCGTGTATGTCTGTTACATGATACATTATTGGGGCGGGAATTAATCCACTATGGGCGGGGACATGAGTACTGAGATAACGTAAGTTAAGTAAGAAGGTGGATTTTTATTTTTTCTTATCATTTTGGCGATTAATTGATGTGTTGATCTACAAGAAGAGAATAGTCTAGATGAAAGCGGTGAGGTTGGGAGGTGGATGTGTTATTACGATTGAGCGTGTTGGTCCAGATTATCGTTGCCCTAATTTTCGCTGTTCTATTCCTTCCATTATACGATCTCTATACAGTATAGATTTTGATATTGCAGAGGCAGCAAGTATTTCATAACCTGACATGTGTTCACAGTATGGGTAAATCCCTGTTCGACAGTCTAGCAAAGTTAAACAGCTTTAAAGCTTAAATAAATATATCTTTTTAAGTTTTATTTTAGAGAAACAAGTGACCAATATATTAGCTGAATATTATAAATAGTTTTTTTGTGAACGAACGAGTGAATCTGTATCAACTCTGACAAAACATTTCGACACCAAACTTGCTTAGATCTTTCCATGAATAAAGAGTATTTGTTCTCAAGGGAAAGCACTCAGAAAAGACTTGATAGATGTTGTTTTTATCAAAAGGTGTTGAAAAAACATAACAACAATATGAACACGGTTAAATACACTTATTTTATTTTTTACTTCCTATCAGATTGGCATTGTTTACTAGCGTTGTGCTTTAAACATATCTGCCTGTGTTTATGTGTATATGATTCACGGAACGAGCTGTTAACTTATTCTCAGAAATACTTACCTTTGACAACGACACTAAGACACTCGTGTACACATTCCCTGTCACACATTGACGCTGTCGAGCGGGTCTACCCATTTTAAGTAAAATTGTATATCCTTTCTCGTGAAAACAAAGTTTTTAATACACGGAAACAGGCTTACGTCTTATAACTATAATTTGATATTGGAATGAGTGCATTATTGACGGGTACATATTCCAGATAAGACCTGATATTTTTCTTGAACTTGTATGTTGATCATGTTCTGCGTCTTTCCCCTCTAACTTATAAAATGCATTATTAAACTATAATTCTGATAGCTATGTGATAGCATATACCTCTATTAATGTCATTTGGTTAATCAACGTAGTATGGATACGATAAGGATTAATTCTGATATATCTGGATAAATCAAAGCATGTGGCGTTTCATCAAGGAAGTATATAACAACGAACAAGGTGTGCGTAGTGTTTATAAGCAAACAAAAACTGTTTGAAAAAAAAACAAAGAAAGGCTGAACGGTTTTTCTTTTTGCGAAATAAAATCATTCATGTATTAATCAAAAGGTCGAAGTTGGTGTTAAGTGCAAAGGATTTACTTAAACTGAAAATCTGATAACTTCCTTGATCGAAATCAAATGTGTTTCAACATGCAAGAAGCAACGATTTCATTCTGTATAATGTGCCTATGCAAACCGAAAATAAATTAGAGAATACCGAAGCTTTAACAAAATCATTAAACAACCTCAAAATCGATTAAACCATGGGCAAAATATGAACAAAGGAAAGATTTACATGGGGACTCTTGTAAAAGTACTAGAGAATAAGACCAGGTGTTCTGGAAGAGTAAGCGTATTCTGCTTCATCAACGAAACCCGCCATGCAAATCTTTGTCTCATCAGCAAGCTTCTTGATGTTTTTTGACATCACATCGTCGATATATCTGAAAGTGAAATTAAAAGATTTGGTAAGGTGTTTGTTACCAGTACTGATTAACTCTCCCATAAAATTCAGCCTCGCATGAAAAGAAAAACAAGTCAGTTAAGAGTGGGGCACAGTTTGTTCCCATGGGGTTGCCAACAATCTGCTTGAAAATCTTTCCTCCGAACTCAACAAAAATTTTGTCGACCAGGAATTCAATCATCCTTACTATATATTTTGTCAGAATATTTCCTCTTAGCTTTTATTGTGTTTTTCACAAAGTATGCTCCAAGAATTTAAGTATGTTATCATGAATATTATTGTTATTAATCATGTTGTTGATAAAAGAGGTTAAGTAATGAAGTGAAACTTTCAATATATCATGTTTTAACAAATATATGTAGCTTTGTCAACAGGAAAGTATAACCAGGTCAAATTTAGATCGGCGTAGTATATATATACAAACCGAAAGTGTGTAATACAAACAGAAAAGGCACCATTTTCTTTGTGCATACACTATATCTCAATTCTAAAACCAATTTGGCTAAATAAGAAAAAAGTCAACATGTACATACACGCAATCTGTTAAAACTTCACAATGATTGCTCGTCAATACCTCTATACTTATCTCCGTGTATGTCTGTTAGATGATACATTATTGAGGCGGGAATTATTCCACTATGAGCGGGGACATGAATACTGAGATAACGTAAGTTAAGTAAGAAGGTGGATTTTTATTTTTTCTTATCATTTTGGCGATTAATTGATGTGTTGATCTACAAGAAGAGAATAGTCTAGATGAAAGCGGTGAGGTTGGGAGGTGGATGTGTTATTACGATTGAGCGTGTTGGTCCAGATTATCGTTGCCCTAATTTTCGCTGTTCTATTCCTTCCATTATACGATCTCTATACAGTATAGATTTTGATATTGCAGAGGCAGCAAGTATTTCAAAACCTGACATGTGTTCACAGTATGGGTAAATCCCTGTTCGACAGTCTAGCAAAGTTAAACAGCTTTAAAGCTTAAATAAATATATCTTTTTAAGTTTTATTTTAGAGAAACAAGTGACCAATATATAAGCTAAACATTTGAAATAGAGTGTGTGTCCGAACGAGTGATTCTGTATCAACTCGGTGACAAAACATTTCGACACCCAACCCGAATACATCTTTCCATGAATATAAAGTGCTTTCCCCTGAGAGGGGAAAAGTCTTAATAGATATTGTTTTTATCAAAAGGTGTCGAAAATATTAAAACATAACAACAATATGGCCATGTTTAAATACACTCATTTATTTGTAAGTTCCTATCAGATTTGCATTGTTGACTAGCGGTGTGCTTTAAACATATCTGCTTGCGCTTATGTGTATATGATTCACGGAACGAGTTGTTAACGTATTCTCAGAAATACTTACCTCTGACAAGGACACTAAGACACCCGTTTACATATTCCTTGTCACACATTGACGCTGTCGAGCGGGCCATCCATTGTAAGTAAAATTTTACATCCTTTCTCCTGAAAAAAAGTTTTTAATAGACGGAAACAGATCAAGATGTGAAGAGAAAATGTAAAATTTCTAGGAGTTGTTTTTGGGATTAGGAAGGGAAAAGTTGATCAAATTAATTGGGAAAAAATTGTAGACTCGATTAATTACTTAATCAAAACTGGAAGAAAAGAAAATTAACCCTGATTGGTAGAACAATCATTGTAAATGCATTAGTTATTCCAAAAATAACTTACTATGCATCTATTAAATATGTAAGCAAAAAACATATATAGAACTTACAGCAAGTAATTTTTAGATATATGTGGGAGGATAAAACTGATAAAGAACAGGAATGATAAAAGAATATATTTAAGGAGGTTTAAAAGTTAGGGATATTGAATCACATATAGACATATGGTACTGTCAATATCCAAATTCAGCACTGGATGGAGTGTGGAATAATAAGAATATGTGATTTATGTGATGAAACAGGGAAAATAAATGACAAATACATTTTTGAAAAGTTAATAGTTAAGCAAAACTGGATTGTGTAACTCTTGCAATTAAAATCATCAATTTCGAAAGAGTGGAGTGAGAAAATAAATAAAAAGAAACAAGAATTGTAAAGAAAGTACCAAAATATGATGTTTAAAAGATAAAAGTGTACTCGAATAAGTGAAATCATAAGAAATTAATCAATTCTAAGCAAAATGAAACAAAGGTTGTAGAAAGATTGAATTCGCAATTACAATTTGAAAATACAGATTTTCAAGAAACACTTGATTATACATACAAGAATGTACATGATAATACTTTCAAAGTCTTCAGATAGAAAATTTTTCATAATATAATTCCTACAAGAATGAACCTTAAGCGATGGAGAATAGAGAATTCTGATTTATGTCCAAATTGTAATCAAGTTGATGACAACTTACATTTTTTTTATAGAATGCAAGCAGTTGGATGCATTTTGGGATTCAATAAATTACTGTTTTTACAAAATGGGTAGAGAGCAAGATTTGAGAGATTAAGAATATATTGTTCTCGAATACAGGCCAACAGAGAAAAAGTATAAAGATCTTAATTTTTTGTTGATTATGATTGGATATACCATTTACAAATCATACTTTATCAGTGAAAAAAGACAAAAAACAATTGACATTTTTAAGATGTTTCAAATAGATCTAATGTTTTATAGGAAGCACCTGCATAGTTACATATAACAGAAATGATTTATTTTAGAGTCTGAATATACATTCAGGAATAACAGACAATATTAATTTTTAACATTATCAACAAAAGAAAAAAGGATATTAGTCAAATGAAGGATCTAATTGATATACCAATGAATGATTAAATGAAAGAATAAATAAATGAATGAAAGTTTGACTGAATGAGTGAAATAAATGAATGACTGAATTTATGAATAAATAAATTTTTTATAAAGAAATGGGTGAATGAATAAATAAATTAAAGATGAATACTAAAAGAAAAATCAACAGCATTAAAAGTATCTTTTCAATTTGTTTACCAATGTACTTGTTTTATATGTGAACATTCAAAATAACCAAAGTCTGCTACATCACAATAAATCAGATTTAAATAAATACAACATTAACTTACAGCCCTGAGAGTCCTACACAACTCTGAAATCTTCTCCGGTCTTCGTGAGAACACGCGAACTGGGAACCGTCAGGGGAGTGAAAAGTATGTGATGGTAGGGGGGGGGGGGGGGGGGGGGGGGGGTTCAGAGCCTCTTGTCCTACAGGAAATCGACATTCGAGTAATATTTGCCGCAGGATGCTGGACTTGCAGTTTTGAAAGGGGCTGTCATCTATGGACACGAACCAAGGGCTATCAAGTCACGTGTTTTGTAAATATACTTATGGAACGGCAACTACAGAGCTCTTTGATGCTGAGAAACATGACCCCTCGCACCAATTCAACAATTAGCAAGGTGCGATTAGCTGCCGGGACATATTTCGTACCCATGTTCGTGTTGGAGATTGTGTTAATATCGGACAACCACAATCGGGTACAGTACAAAAACCTTTGGATGCAGGTCAAACGTCTATTTCTTTTAGGGTTTTCGTATCTACAGAGAAGAAAAGCATGCACGTGACAGATCCAGGATGTACCAAAATTGGACAGATGAGAATCGCCATGCCGGACACGACAAAGGGACTCGACAGATCTGTGGGAGTACAAATGATTTTCAGTAACACGGAGCTGGAGGTAGAAGCTACTGACAAAGATACCGGGGAGAAAGTCACCGCAGCATTTGACTTTCTGTAATGTATATAGACTAGCTGTGAGTGCTTTGTAGTAACTCATTTCCCACCACAATAATTGTGCGTTATTCAACGCCCAAATGCATCAATTAATCAGTACAACGGTTGAATAATCACAATCAATAAATCACATGTGGATTAAACCTAGGATTGTGTTGAGTGACAGACACGGTGAACTTAGATCGGAACTACTTTCTAACGCTCGTGTTTTTGTAACTTTTGAAAATTAATTAACTCGAGTGAAATAAATGCCATATCCAACAACCACTCGTTGTGTTACTCTTTTGCGTGCCATATCATCTAAAAGAAGAAACATCAGGTCAATATAACAGAATATTGACCTCCACATGACCATATTTTAGCCTATGTGAATTGAGGAAAGTCGGACCATATCTAAAATACAGTTATAAATGTCATTCAATGTATTTGTGTAAGCATACTATAAAGATGAACCTGCACCTTTTAAATTGAGTAAAAGATACAGTTACACAGCATCATACATCTGTTTCCTCCTCCAAAAGGTGGGAATGGACATTTTCTAAAATACTGTAAAAGCAAAAGTGTCAATTGTTTAAAACCCATTTAATCTATAAAGATATTTTGACAAAACAGTATATCCGTACTGTAACTACTAGTATTTGCCCGAAAATTTGATGATTATAAAACATATAGTGTTATCCTAGTTATTGGTATCATGAAAACGACGTCTCTTTTAAAATATTTCATTAATTTTTTAGATCAACACGTTACAGCATTTCATATAATCCTAGCATTTGTATCAGATTATGTGTTTTAAAATTTTATTATTATAACGATTGTAGTTCTGTCTCTGGAGAATATTAACGTAGCATTTGACAGAAACTTAGGCAACGAATATGAATTTGTGTTTTCCAACACCTTGTTCTCATATTAGTTCGTTGAGTTTTTTTGGCGATGTGTTATCATGTCACTCTATCAACAAAATGTGTATAATAATATATTTGTTGATTACTCAATAAAAGTATACAGCATGACACGATTCCTTTACTTTTTTATCTGTTGATGTTATACCGTTGTTAATGTGTGCTGCGGGCAAAATACCGAAAAACCAAAAAAAGTACATACAGGGTGATCCTTGAAAGGAGTACAAAAGAAAGTACATACACGGTGATCCTTGAAAGGAGTATAAAAGAAAGAACAGACACGGTGATCCTTGAAAGGAGTATAAAAGAAAGAACAGACACGGTGATCCTTGAAAGGAGTACTAAAGAAAGTACATAGACGATGATCCTTGAAAGGAGTATAAAAGAAAGAACAGACACGGTGATCCTTGAAAGGAGTATAAAAGAAAGTACATACACGGTGATCCTTGAAAGGAGTATAAAAGAAAGAACAGACACGGTGATCCTTGAAAGGAGTATAAAAGAAAGAACAGACACGGTGATCCTTGAAAGGAGTACAAAAGAAAGTACATACACGGTGATCCTTGAAAGGAGTATAAAAGAAAGAACAGACACGGTGATCCTTGAAAGGAGTATAAAAGAAAGAACAGACACGGTGATCCTTGAAAGGAGTATAAAAGAAAGAACAGACACGGTGATCCTTGAAAGGAGTATAAAAGAAAGAACATACACGGTGATCCTTGAAAGGAGTATAAAAGAAAGAACAGACACGGTGATCCTTGAAAGGAGTACAAAAGAAAGTACATAGACGGTGATCCTTGAAAGGAGTATAAAAGAAAGAACAGACACGGTGATCCTTGAAAGGAGTATAAAAGAAAGAACAGACACGGTGATCCTTGAAAGGAGTATAAAAGAAAGAACAGACACGGTGATCCTTGAAAGGAGTACTAAAGAAAGTACATAGACGATGATCCTTGAAAGGAGTTCAACAGATATACATACACGATGATCCTTGAAAGGAGTTCAACAGAAAATACATACACGGTGATCCTTGAAAGGAGTACGAAAGAAAGTTCATACACGGTGATCATTGAAAGGAGTACTGAAGAAAGTACATACACGGTATCCTTGAAAGGAGTACGAAAGAAAGTACATACACGGTGATCCTTGAAAGGAGTACGAAAGAAAGTACATACACGGTGATCCTTGAAAGGGGTTCAAAAGAAAGTACATACACGATGATCCTTGAAAGGAGTACAACAGAAAGTAAATAGGCAGTCCCAAAGAGTAAGCGGCTTTTGCTTCATCATCCGCCGTGTAAATATACATCACATCCAAGCAAATGTTACGTTCTTGAACATTCTTGAATAAAGTGACTTTGTTGCAAGATGCAGCATGGGATACTTTTATGTTATACAAAATATGAAACCTGAAAAACAATAATATCGCTGTACTCTCAAGTGTCTAAAGCACACGATATGGACATTTGTTTACACCTCGCAGTTGATTCATTATTCTAGGGCTTACTCTGAATATAGAGATGGCGACCGTTGACGAACAAACTAAGGGAACGGGTTTTCGAGAGATACAGGTTGATGAAGACTACGGCCAAGTTTTATGGTCGCCATCTCGGTCTCATTGAAAACTATTTTGTATCTTTGTGTGATATGAAGAACGTCGATTTTGAGTATGCTCATTAATGTGCTCCCATGTTGTGATTGGCAATGATGACTCGGTTCAATTTTGAGGACTTGATGTTTACTTAAATGTGACCAAAACATGCATGCCGGGGGTCGCCGATGAAGCAGAAGACGCTTCCGGAACAACTGGTCTTATTATCTTGTACTTTTACAGGGGTCTCTATTTAAATCTTTCCTTTGTTCATATTTTGCCCCTAGGTTATTAGATTTTGATTTTGATTTTTTTCATCACAAATATATTGATTCCTTTCATAAAATCTTTCATAAACGAAGTGTTGTTATATTGTTTGAGCAGAACTGTTTTTCTCTATTTTCTTCAGTTATGCTTTACAAAATAAACAAAATCCAAAAACAGAACATATGGCTAAAATCGCAAATTCAATGGGAAAATATCAACTCTAATTAGAAAAAAAGGCTAATATTTCAAGAGTCATACCTTTTTAATTGACTAGTTAATGCATCAATTAACTTATTTCTCCCTTTTATTTCGGATTTGCTTTGAACTAAAATTTAACACATGCTATTGTATACTGTGTAACTATATTTATATGTGTATTTGGTTCACGGAAACCAATTATCCTGTTCTCAGAATTACCTTCCTTGTACTAAGTAAATACGACACCCGTGTACACACAGGGCAACCTTGTCAGACATCGACGCTGTCGGGCGAGTCACCCAATTGTAAGTATATAAAGTTTATATTCTACATCGTCCCATATCTTCCTCCCTTTCACTTTTATTCTTATTCAACTAATATATTCAATGTTATTATATTAAAAGTATGCTGTTGATTTAATATAGTGCGGATTGTTCACGTTATGGGTAAAGCATTGACGTAACCATTCACAAAGTTGTCAGATATCACTGCTTAAGTGAACGTTGTGGCGTCATAACAATTCACGTTTTTGCTGCTGTGGAGATCAGATACATAAACCAATGTGTTTAGAAAAACATATGAAATGTTACAAATTATCCTTAACTTTACTGTCTTTATCATTTAAAAAAAAAAGCCTAACGGAGGGAATTAATGAGCTTCCATTATGTAACCCTTAATCAATTTACTCCACATATCGCCATCAGACGTTTTTCGACATGAAAGTAACAACAATTCATTTCAGTATTGTATGTATATGCATACCGAAAATAAAGTACAAAGTTAACACTGTACAATGTACATGTATGTGTGATACGTCACACATATAACAAATTATAGGCTTGTTAAATAAATGAATAAAAAACAATCAATCAACGTATATTGGTTATTTTGTTTAATGCAAAATTATCTTCCCTTTTTTTGCGAGCAATAATCAATATAAGTGATAATCAAACTTTCATATTTGGGAGCTCGGTATTATATTTTGTTTTAGATGGAAAGTGTTTCTCTTCTTGCAAAGTTTTTTTTAATTTTATAGATATATAGATCATGACATTGGAATAAAGATACCCAAGTGCAGAAAAACATTAAACAATCGATTGAAAACGTGTTGCATCAAAATCATTGAGGTATATGTATAGAATATCCCATTACGAGCATTCAGTTATATAAAAAGTTAAGATACAATGTTACAGATAATATAATATTAAGTCGTAATGTTAAAATTGTAGAGTATGTAAATACAGATCTCGTAACACACACATATGCTGCATCTCTTAAATTTAGTAATAGATACAGTATGCCGAAAAAATGAATTAAACTGCATCATACATAAATACGTTTTCAATATTTTCAATGTCACTCTTTTTTAAATTATATTGGTAAAAAATAATGAACTTATTTATTTATTTAGGTTTTTGTTACACTCTTCTGTATCTCGGAGTTGTTTTTGACACCCGGTCTAGATAATAAGCAAAACACATCATGACAGCTGGCGAGTTCTGCATTTTTTTCATGTGGAAACATGAACTGTGGACAGTCTTCTGTTAATATCCGAATAGGTCGGGAACGATAAATGTAAACTTTTGTCAAAAGATATAAATGATTAAATACGCCATAAACTAAATTTAGCCCACAATATCGGTATATACAGTGTACACTACAGAAGACACAAATTATCTATCGCAGTTTTGGTACTCAGACCTTTGGTTACCATGCCAACCAAATGTAAAAGGTTAACACAAAAAGCTGAATAGTTGCCATATCTATATAATTTCTTACTTTATTTTTAATGCGAGTATCAACAGTTGTGGGATCGTACAACAATACACGATATGTGGTGTGGGAACGATGTGTGAACGGTGTGTGCACTATTTGAGAACGATGCGATCCTGGGCGATTGTTTCTATCGCAAAAGTGGGCGAACGATAAATAAACACTTTGCGATGACAATCGTGGTTAGTGTAAATTGAAAAATGGATTAACAATATATACGGTTTATGTCTAGTTGTTTTAAGATAAATAAGAGAATACCGAAGCTTAACAAAATCATAATCCAAACTCATAGTCGATTAAACCAGGGACAAAATATGAATAAAGGAAAGATAAACATTTACAAAGTACAAGAGAATAAGACCAGATGTTCCGGCGTATTTCTATAGATTAAGCTGATCATTCTATTTTTTCTTTTTCTTAGAATAAGAAATGGACTTTTGAACTTTTGTTTTTAAACAAACCAAATAGACACTGTAAACTTTCAACACCAATTAACATGTTCTCATTCATATAAACATTGCCAGTTTATACCTGTTTTTGAGTTTGCTTATAAGTGTGTTTACTTGTTGTGAAGACAATGATGACTCGGTTCTCATTTAAGGATTGATGTTTACTTGGATGTGACCAAGATTTACATGACGGGTGTCGTCGATGAAGCAGAAGACGCTTACTCTTTCGGAACACCTGGTCTTATTCTCTTGTGCTTTTTCGAGAGTATCCATGTAAATGGTTCCTTTATTCCTATTTTGCCTCTAGTTTAATCGATTTTGAGTTCGGATTATGGTTTTGTTGACTCTTTGATATATTTTTTTTGTCCATAGAACATATATTCATACATCTCTGGCCCAGGGCACTAAAATATACCTCGCCTAGGTGTGAAAACACAGGTGATTAGAGGGGTTCGGGAACAAATAACAACAATGCTACTACTAAGAGACGATTTTTGTTTTTATAACGTTCACACGCTAGTCACCTCGCTTATTGGCAGTGGCGCCGCTACAGGGCAAGCAAAACTCCGGCATGTTATTAACCTGTTCTGTTACCTGGGAGCTAAACCATTTCTTGACTGTCTCATGGTCCCTGTAACACAGTTTACTGTATATCGTAAAATTACCATAATCCTAATTAATGTGATGCAAATTAATTTAATGTTTGACAAGAGGGCTCCTTATATTTTTCATTCCGCAATATTTATCAACCAATTGCACCAAATCGTGCTTGTGTGCGATGAGAATCGCACACATAAACGCGCCATCTTTAGATCGCCTAGTTATGTGCACCATAGGCGAACGGTGTGTGAACGTTGTATGCACGATGTATGCACGATGCACGCACGCAATTTGTGGTGCATTGTTCGTTACCACAACTATATATATGTGTATTATGTTCCTCCTAGCAGACGACATGGTTGTGAAATAGGTATGTGTACTGATGTTACTAAATATAGACATAGAAAAGTTAAATTGAAGTTAATTACAGATATAACAGTGTGTACCTTATACACATAGACCACATATTTAATTCAAAGCAATACGTCGACAACAGTTTAGATATATCCGTATAGTATCTGTTTCGCCTTGTGACATAGGAGATTATGTGTTTGATGGAAATAACTCAGGTAGATGTTTCTTAATGTATTCCGTTTACGAATGTATTTGTGCATTTTTTACACCGAAGGAATTACTTTGATATGTTCTCGGAAATACACACCTTAGGAAAACACCCGAGTTAGAACCACCCAACCTTGACAAACAGGGTGTCGGACGAGTCGGCAACTCGTAGGTAAATCCATCTTAATACAAATCTTTCGTACAAATACATATCTGTTTAATATATGTCTATTACATAATATAGTACTTAAATTTGTTTTTTATTAACACATTAACAGATATATAGAAATATATTGCAAATACAGCAACATCATTACATACATATAATGTTGAAATATGATATGTTTCTTATGTTAATGATGATACATTATATTGTATCCTATGTCCTAGAAAATCAATCAGAGAATACCGAAGTGTTATTAAAATCATAATCCGAATCCAAAATCGATTAAACTAGTGGCAATATATGAACGAAGGAAAGATTTACATGATGACCCTTGTAAAAGTACAATAGAATAAGACCAGGTGTTCCAGAAGAGTAAGCGTTCTGCTTCATCGACGACACCCGCCATGTTAATCTTTATCACATCCAATTTAACATCAAATTCTTAGAACCAAGTATCAAATCCGGCAAGCTCTAGAATATCAAATCAACTGCGACATAAACACCATAGATTGGAGAAACAGGGATGTTACTATCACGAAATGTTCACGATAGGAAAATTGAAATCATCACGTGTATCGTATAGCTCAGTAGTACATGTAAGCTGTCCATGTTGATCGTAGTTTAAGAATAAATCGAGGTAAGTAGCTGATGTAGAAGAGTCTGTTGTGTCCTTTATTTCAAGTTCAGAAGGGTATTCACGATCGACGTGTTCAGCAAACTTTTTGTTGTTTATAGACATCACATCGTCGATATAACTGAAAGTGAAATTAGAGGATTTGGTAAGGTTTTTGTTACCCGTCCTGATTAGCTCTTCCACAAATTCAGCCGTATGATAACGAAACTAAGTAAGCTATGAGTGGGGCAGTTTGTTCCCATTGGAATGCCAACAGTCTGCTGGAAAATCTTTCCTCCGAAATCAACAAAAATAAATTTCGAATTTTTCAAACTTGATTATGATAAAAAATCCAAGACTTCAGTTTGAAAACAGGTAGTACATTATAACGGTGTGAATTAATCCACTATGAGCGGGGACATGAGTACTGAGACAAATTAAAACACATCTTAAGAATGATTTTTCTTCTCAAATAGACGACAACTCAAAAATATTAACTACCAACAAATGAACTTTCCACTTTATTTACTTAACTGATATATCCTTGTTGATTATTTTGTTGTGGCGAATGATGGCCAAGGTCTTCAACCACGTGACAGCGTAGAAGTTGAGGAGGTAACTTGGAACAGCATACCCCCCCCCCCCCCCCCCAAAAAAAAAAACTAGCCAATACTAATCGATAATTATATTTGATATCAAATTAAAGTTAAAGTTCATAAAGATGTATCAGCAATCTGTTGTCCGAGACAAACTCAGCGAAATGGTAGTAACACCAGCAGATAGCAAGTGCTTGCCACCGCCACAACAGAGTGCAAGGTCGTATCAACATTGTCACAAAATTCCGTTAACCCTGCAAATATGCATCAAATTATCAAGAAATACCACAATAAAAGCTAAATAATTTATCCAAATAACAATGGTGCAGGCTACAAATGCCCCCCCTGAAAGATGTACGTTACATTACAAAAAATTCGGCAGCAAAATTGCAGAAATAAGAAATAAGATTATGAGCGATTTGGCGTCCTCCAACAAATCAGAAAATATACCACACCAAAGTAAAAATTCACGTTAAAATTCAAATGATGATGCTAAGTAAGAAGGTGGATTTTATTTTTTCTTATCATTTTGGCGATTAATTTATGAGTTGGCGAGGTTGGGAAGTGGATGTTGTATTACGATCGAGCTAGTTGGTCCGGGTTATCGATGTCCTACTTTTCGCTGTCCCATTCCTTTCATTATACGATCTCTATACAGTATAGATTTTGATATTCCAGAGGCAGCAAGTATTTTAAAACCTAACATGGGTTCACAGTATAGTTAAAACCCTGTTCGCCAGTCTAGCAAAGATTGGACAGCTTTAAAGCTTTAAATAATAAATCTTTTTAAATTGTATATTAGAGAAACAAGTGACCAATATATTAGCTGAACATTATAAATAGGTTACGTGTACGAACAAGCGAATCTTTATCAACTCTGTCACAAAATATTTTGACACACAACCTGATTAGATCTTTCCATGAATATAGAGTATTTGTTCTAAGCGGAATTCACTCAGAAAAGACTTGATAGATATTGTTTTTATCAAAAGGTGCTGAAAAAACATAACAACAATATAGAAATGGTTAAATACACTTCTTTATTTGTAAGTTCCTAACAGATTGGTATTGTTGACTAGCGATGTGCTTTAAACATATCTGCCTGTGTGTATGTATATATGATTCACGGAACGAGTTGTTATCTTATTCTCAGAAACACTTGAACTAGGATATTGAGACACCCGTGTACACCTTCCTTGGCACACATTGACGCTGTCGAG
Source organism: Mimachlamys varia (assembly GCA_947623455.1). Taxonomy (NCBI): domain Eukaryota; kingdom Metazoa; phylum Mollusca; class Bivalvia; order Pectinida; family Pectinidae; genus Mimachlamys; species Mimachlamys varia. The sequence goes on along the minus strand of OX392538.1, from coordinate 1,159,593 downwards.
CGGGCCTTCATATTGTAAGTACAAGTTTATATCCAACCTCTTTAAGACAAACCACGTTTTAATACACGGAAACAGGCTTACGTCTTACAACTATACTTTGATATATGAATGAGTGAATATTGACGGGTATATATTGCAGATAAAACCTGATATGTTTTTGAACTTGTATGGTGACCGTGTCTTTTATCTCCCCCCTCTAATGTTTAAAAACGCATTCAATAAAGTGTAATTCTTATAGCTATGTTATAACATATACCTCCATTATTGTCATTACGGAAATCAACGTATGGATACGATTAGGATTAATTCTGATATAACTGGATAAATCAAAGCATGTGGCGTTTCAACAAGGAAGTATAACAACAACGAACCAGATGTGCGTCGTGACGATAAACAAACAAAAGTTGCTCGATAAAAAAGGAAGAAAAGCTGAACGTTTTTTTTTTATTTTTCAAAATATAATTCTTGGTGTCAAATAAAGTTTGAATTCAATGGCCATTCTTTACTCAAAATGAATATCAAAATCACTTCCTTGATTGAAACAGATGTGTTTCAACATGCAAGAAGCAATCATTTCGTAATATAATGCTTTGCATATGTAAAACGAAAGCAGAGTCCAATGTATAAAAGTACCACTATGTGTGTGTTTGTTTTTCTTAATAACGTTAAAAAAAATGATCTTCTTTTTCGTTTAACGAACGAATAATATTCTTTATTTTTTAATCAATTATACACAATACTGCCTAATGCATATAATAATCCGTATATGGTATTTCTATGTTCTTGCATTTTCAAGTTGAATTTTCTTTATTTCATGATTTTTTCATATATATCATATACAATGATACAGTTATAGCAGAGGCTCCATACAAAACCAAACTAATCAACAGAGGAAACATTTCTTTAGTTAGTTTAGCGAGTAGATATTATTGTTAGTACTCGTACCTGTACATAGACCATATATTTTTCAAGATGACTCGGTTCTCATTTTGACGATTGATTCTTACTTGGATGACACCAAGATTTAAATGGCGGGTGTCGTCGATGAAACACAAGACGCTTACTCTTCCGGAACACCTGGTCTTATTCCCTTGTGCTTTTACGAGAGTCTCTATGTAAATCTTTCCTTTGTTCCTATTTTGCCCCTAGTTTAATCGATTTTTAGTTCGGATTATGGTTTTGTTGACGCTTTGGTATTCTCTGATTTTTTATGGCCTGGGGCACTTACATCACTCGGGTATGTGTGAAAACGCAGACTGAGAGAGAGAGTACAAATAACAATTACTAATTATAAGTGTCCAGTTTTGTTTTCATAACGGTCACACGGTAAATTACAGCTGTCTTCGTAAGACACAGGGCAGATAAAACTATTTATTTATCTGTTATGTTACCTGTGAGTTAAATCCCATCTTGACTGTCTTATGGTTACTGTTATACAGTTTACTGTATATTGTAAAATACAAAATCCAAATTAGTATGAAGCCAACTTATGCGGTGTTTCAGAAAGAGGGTTCCGTACTTTTTCGCGTTCTAAATTTTGATTGCACGTGTGCTTGAGAAGCACACAGATGAGTGAACGATTTTGAAACCGCCCACTGCAGTTGTTTGCACTAAATGTAAACAATGTTGTGATCAAGCAATTTTTGATGCGTTATGCGTTAGACTGTATTTTGATTTTCATCTGTTTGTTCATTTCGACTACAATACTTTTGTTTGTGTTTGTGTTGAATGTCATTGATAAAACTTCAGCAAAGAAATAATGCAATGTATCATTACCTTCACAGAATGGCTTCCTTCGACAAACACCTGTTGGTGGCCGCCATTGACTTTGGAACTACTTACTCGGGGTACGCCTTCTCCTTCCTCCACGATTATCAACGTGACCCATTGAAGATTTCGGCCAACAACTGGACAGCGGGATCAGGGGGTCTGATCTCCCTAAAGACGTCCACCTGTGTTCTCTTTGATCAAAAAGGTCGCTTCAACTCTTTTGGTTTTGAGGCTGAAGACAAATATTCCAATCTTTCTTTAGATGGAGAACAAGATGGATGGTACTACTTCAGGAGATTTAAAATGAAGCTTTACGAGAACAAGGTATTTGTGAACTTTAATTCGTGTGTGAAAAAAGTAAAAGTAATTAAAATCAAACGTAACTTAACCTGTTGTTTACGTTGTTGTGTTAGTTAATGTAGTTAATTGTAGTTATTGTTATAAGTCAATTGTTTTGTTTGTTGTGCTTGAAAGCTGCTTCTGTAAGAAACAGATTATTCATCCAATCTATGTTTGTCGCCTTTTCAGTAACTCTTTTGAAATTAATATTTTATTGCTGATTTATAAAATTTATTCCGTAAAGTCAAATGACCATGTCAAGTACATGTAGGTTATTATGGAAAAAGAACTAAGACTCAAAGAAGACTTTAAAACTAGTAGCGTTTACCCCTCACAGGGTGCCATGTTAAGATTCAAATCTTCTAGTTTTGGAGTTCATTTGATATAAGTGTAAATTTATACATTTTCAATGGTCCCGGTGAATGCAATATTTATTCCAAGTTAGATAGAAATGGTATTTAAAGGTCGTTAATTTTATGTCACCTTTATTATCTCCTATAGTGCTAAAATGTTAATTATATCAAGTTTATAAGGTTTGATATCTCACTAGCATCTTTTAATATCATTTCTTTCCAGTGTTTAAACCGTTCATTCAAGATAGAAGATGATCAAGGTCACACTATGGCCGCTATCAAAGTGTTTACAGCGGTCATCAAGTACCTCAAGGATCAAATGCTGAAGTCATGTAGAAACCAAATGACAGACATCAAGGATTCCGACATCCTGTGGGTCCTGACTGTTCCAGCAATCTGGTCCGACGCCTCCAAACAGTTCATGCGAGAGGCTGCTGAGGCAGTAAGTTATTTTTTAACAAAAATCAGTAATAACAGCATCCCGCTTAATGCAAGTTATTATCGTAAAACCTCAGTTAAGGAAGAAATAAACAAAATAAAAAAATAACATCGAAGCATCAACGAAACCTTGATTCGAACATAAACCTACTTAAACAGGGGCAACATTTAAACAGAGGACATATTTACATGGAGATCATTGCAAAAAGTACAAGAGAATAAGACCAGGTATTTCGGAAGGGTAAGCGTGCTCTACTTCGACGACACCCGAATGAAAGAATACGTACTTGTCGGATCCAATAAAATGAAAACATATAACTGGGTATATTTATTCCAATAAAACTTTAATTGTTGAATGAAATTTATGAGAGACTTTGAAGTTACACATTTTTTGCATGTAAAACACGGTTTATCGTTACAAAATACGAAAAAAGTAAAGATCTACATGGGGACCCCTGTAAAAGTGCAAGAGAATAAGACCAGGTGTTCCAAGACAGTAAGCGTCTTCTACTTCATCGACGACACCCACCAAAAAAATCCTGGTCACATCTAAGTAAAAATTAAGTCCTCAAAATGAGAACTGAGTCATTGTCAATCACAACAAGTACGCAAACCAATAAGTAAATTCAAAAACGTTCAACTTTATAACACACAAAAATACGAAATATTATTTGAATGAGATGGCGATCATACAACTTTCCCATAGTTCTGATTAACCTGCATCTCTCGAATCCCTGTGTTGTTAGTTTTTGTTTGTCAGCAGTCGACATCGATCACGAAAATCACAGCATTCAGAGCAAGCCGTAGAATAACGAATCAACTGCGACATGGAAACACCATAGGTTGGGAAAACAGGGATGTTCACTATCAAGAAATGGAAAGTTCAAGATCGGGTAATTGAAATCGTCACGTTTATCGTATAGCTTTATGTAGATCTAGATGTACATGTAACCTAGATTACAGATGTCATCGATGAAGCAGAAGACGCTTATCTTTTTGAGACACCTGGTTTATGGTTTCGTTGACGCTTCGATATTCTTTATTTTTGAATGTATCTAAATATTAATCGCCAATCCCATCTACATGGTATTTTTTAACGGATTTCTTACTGGTGTTTTGTTTTTAGGCTGGTATCCAAAAGGATCATCTGCGGATTGCTTTAGAACCAGAGGCTGCATCACTGTACTGTAAATACCTTCCAATGGAAAGAAAAGGGGAGGGCGGTCTGAAAACCTTCACTGCTGGGTCAAAGTACCTTACCTAGACGCCGGAGGTACGTATAGGGAAGAAGACCTAAATACTCAGAGTGTGCTCAGTCTCATTTTAAATTAATGCCTTGTGTATATATAAAAAACATATTTGAAATTATTCTTTTAAACCTATATTTACTGCACTAGTTACTTTATGACCCCTCCTTCAGCATGTTCATGTTCTTGATCCCCATAGTGCTATGACCTAGCTGGACACATAGTAACTGGTAATCTGGATATCATCCCCAACATAAAGCTTCGGGAGCTTTTCATTAAAGGTCCAAAGTATCGCGAGACTCCATCCATCAAATTGAATGTGAATTTCAAGATTCTTATAGACTCTGTAGAAGATTACGCTAGACAATGGGCTAAACGTGAACACGCTGAATTGGATTCACTTTCATAGGTTGTTAAATATATCAAGTCCTCTGTTCAGAGAAGAATTAGCAATTTGCCATACAAAATGAAAACTAAAAAACAGTCGATATTTCTTGACCCCGAAGTTCGAACAACACTCAACGACCTACATGACACGTATAGTGTTGTGTCTACAGACAAGGCATTTAATAACCTGATCCTGGTTTGCAAACACTATACCATTCATTGTTTGCAAAAAGAACTTGGCCTGCTTTATAATCAAGGTGACCCTACTTACGCAGTGACCGGTTTTTCGAATCATGAAATACTTTCTAATCATACAAAATACCCGTTAATGATAAAGAGCTGACATACCTCGGCTATATAGGATACTTAAACTACACGAGGATCCTTATAAGCAACTTTTTATCACTGGCTCGTCTCATTGCTCAACCAAGCCATTATCAAAACTTCTTACTATCATTCTTAGTACCGTCGATTTTCCGGTCGTGAACTTTCCCTTTCTTGAAAGTAATATCTCTGCTTCTCGCTCCAATGGTGTTTACATGTCAAAGTTGATTCGATATTCTACGGCGTGCTCACAATATAGTGATTTTCATGATCGATGTCGACTGCTGACAAACAAACAAACAACACAAGGATTCGAGAGATGCAGGTTGATCAGAACTATTGGCAAGTTTTATGGTCGCCATATTGATCACATCGAGAAATAGTCTTTATCTTTTAGTGATATGAAGTTGGACGTTTTTGAGTTTACTTATAAGTGTTCTTACGTGTTGTGATTGACAATGATGACTCAGTTCTCATTTGAGGATTGATACTTACATGGATGTGACCAAGATTTACATGGCGGGTGTCGTCGATGACGCAGAAGATGCTTACTCTTCCGGAACACCTGGACTTATTCTCTTGTACTTTTACGTGGGTCTCCATGTAAATCTTTCATTTGTTCCTATTTCGCCTCTAGTTTAATCGATTTTGAGTTCGGATTATGGGTTTGTTGACGCTTTGGTATTCTCCGAATGTTTTTCACGGATGGAATCACGCAACGTTTTAATATGTGAGGAGACCTAACTATCTGCACTACTTAAATATCATTTTGTAGACATTTTACTCAGAAAACTGTTTAATATTGAATTAAAATGCAAAAAATAGTAGTCAGTTTGTTTTTGAAGTTGTTGGTCACCAAGTTCCAAATATTTGTAGCAGAAGAAAACGGGCGGGTATATACTTTTATGATTGATGAAAGGGCTCTCACAAATGTATTTTTGGTCTTCTTTGATTTTTTTTCTAGGTGGAACGATAGACATTACCGTACACGAGGTTCAGCGGGATGGATCACTGAAGGAAATCCACAAGGCCAACGGAGGAGACTGGGGAGGTACGAAGGTGGATCACGCGTTCCAGGTTCTTTTATCCGGAATCATTGGGAACGGTGCATTTCACAGTTTCATGAAAAAGAACAAGGCAGACATGGTCGAGTTCTTCCGCGATTTTGAAGTGAAAAAACGCACAATCAAACCAAATGCTCCATCCGATGAAAAAGTCACTTTTAAAGTTCCGCCCGCAATGAACGACGCATGTAAAGAAGAAAATACGAACGATATTTCCACGATTGTGAAGTCGAAACAGCAGTTTAAGGGGAACTTGGCTGTCGTCGGTGATAAGCTGAGAGTCAGCGGAGTTCGTGCCAAGGAACTGTTTCGGGATCCAGTTAAACATATCGTTGACCATTTGAAGAAGTTGTTAAAGGAACCGTCTGCCAGGGGGGTAAAAAGTATCTTGATGGTTGGGGGATTTTCGGAGTCCCTTGTTCTACAGGATGAAATCAAAGCAAAATTCCCCGACCTCCGAGTGATCGTGCCGCAGGATGCTGGACTGGCAGTTCTGAAAGGGGCGGTCATCTTTGGGCACGAACCGAGGGCTATCAAGTCACGTGTTTGTAAATTTACTTATGGAGTAGCAGCTAACGCAGACTTTGATGCCGAGAAGCATGATCCCGCTTACCGGATTACCACTTCGCATGGGAAGGTGAAATGTGAGAACACATTCTCTATCCATGTTCGTGTTGGAGATTGTGTAGATATTGGACAACCACAGTCAGTTAAAAATTACACGCCCGTGGAAGCAGACCAAAAAGCCATCTTATTTCGAGTGTATGTGTCCACAGAGAAGAACCCCATGTACGTGACAGATCCAGAATGTACTAAGATTGGTCAACTTGAAATCGCAATGCCGGACACCTCGAAGGGACTCGACAGATCTGTAGATGTGCAAATGACTTTTAGTAACACAGAGCTGGAGATAGAAGCCACCGACAAAGATACCGGGGAGAACGTTACCGCGGCATTCGACTTTCTGTAATCTAAATAAACTAGCTGTGATCTTCGGTGTATCAGTGCTGTACACTAAACACAACTAATAAACCACACGTGGATTAAATTCTAGAGAGGTTTCGATTGGCAGACACGCGGTGAACTTTGGCCGAAACTTCTTTCGTACTGATTGTACAATACGATATGTTTACCCGCATATATTCCGCGGTATATTTTTTTTTATCTAGTTGAACAAAATACTGTTTACTTTTAGTATTCAAATATTTTTATTTACGTTATTTTGTATCATGGAATCGTTGCCGAAATGACTTCAGTTTTGCATGTTGTAATATAAAATACCTTCACTAGTTATCGCCCTTGTATACTGTTGTTTGTTTTCTTGGTTTTGGTTTTGATAGTTTCCTATTGGCGAAGCCGGAGGGGACTATAGGTTTATCTGTCGTCTGTCCGTCTGTCTGTCTGTCCGTCTGTCTGCCTGTCTGTCACCTTTTTGCGGTTTCTGTGCATTATCTCTGCAAAGTGTGCACATATTGCAATGAAAAGTATACAGATACATCATGGAGTTGTCTATGTTAAGTTCTGCTTTAATTACAGTTGATTGTTATATTTGTTCTTGTTTTCTGTCCGTCCATCTATCTGTTAACTGAAGTTTGTCAGCAATGTAGCGACTTATCCTTTCATAAATTTTCATCAATCTTCACATACTTGTAAATAATTAAAAGATCTTGAACGAGTTCCAGTCTTAGGGATGTAAGGTCAAGTCACTGTTGCTATTTTTTAGAAACTTATTGTCAGGTTTCTAGTGGCTTTCTTTCGTCATAACTTTCAATCAAACTGAACATAGTTTTAAAGAATCAAAAGATCTTTAACAAGTTTCAGTGTTATCGAGTCAAGGTCACTGTTGTTTTTTTATAGAAAAGTATTGTCAGTACTCTAGAAACAACTATTTATTTTTCTGCAGTTTTTTCAACCAAACTTGGTAACTGCTAGAGGATGTGTAATTATTTGCTTCCTATATATGTTGAATATTTAATAAAAGTATACAGCTTGGAATGATGTCTTTACTTTTTATCTTTTTAACATTAATATCTATTAAATAATTTCACATGAGGTACCAAGATGTTTACACCAAGAGAGGGGTATTATAGTTTGAAGAATGATTCCAGAGGTATATCGTAGACGACGATAAAAATAAATATGCTAGACAGAACTTACATTTCACGGAAGTCTGGTGAAGTATTTAAGACGACGGTTGCTGAATCGCTATTAGGTGGAGTCGTTACCTAAGTTGCTTTGTTTCAATCTGACATATTTATACCGCCATTAAGATTAAAACGTACAACTGACAAAATTCAGAGAATACGGAAGCAAATTCATGACTCGAATGATAATTCCATTTAACTAGGAGAAAATATGAACAGTGGAAGGACATGAAAGTTCGTGAAAAAATGTTTTGGGTCTGTTCCTTATATATTGACAGAATTATAAAAGTTTGAAAAATGCCGTTAAATAAAGATTAAGTTAATCACCTTTTAAACAACTTGGCCCTGGTCGCATCCAAGCAAATGACACGTCCTGAAAGTATTAGCTAGGCATCATTCCCAATCGCAACAATAACGGATACTAATGAGCATATTCAAAATCATACGAGAGTACAGAGTATTTCTTAATGAGACCACGAGGCGACAATAAATTTAGCTTCTAACGTTCATCGAATTACATCTTTCGAATCCATGTGCCTTATTACAAAACGAATGATGATATTAGACCATACTTACTTTGAAGTATTTGCTATAGAATATAGACCTGACATGACCATATCAGAAATACCGTTTGATACTAATGATATTATCGACATTCCTTTTTTTTCTTTAGAGTTCATGTTTTTTTTACAAATATTTTATTCAGTATGTAGTATAAGAAACTATTGGACGGCTGCCAGGTTTGAGTCCCCGGGGTCAGCCTCCGTCCATAAATTGTTCGCTCACTGGTGAAGACTCACTCAACATACACCGTACCAGGCACACAGATAGAAAGGATAATATAGTTAAATAAACATGTATAGTTAATTTGAAAAAAGAAATAAATTATCGACAATCTTATGAACGTTAAAGGCCTTTTCGTTTAAACTCGTCCGTTTTTTTCTAAGTGAGATAAACAAATATTGCCTTTTCAAGGCACAAAGCGATATCACGTCAAATCAAATGCACACGCTATGAACATAAACCATGAAACAAAGTTATCAATATAAATTATACATGCTGCCAATAATCCATTCGGCTTATTGGACGCCGGAGGTTCTTTTAAATTAGATAAAGAGGTACAATAAATTCGGAATTTGAACCATTTTTTAAACATTAAATACGGCAAGAATGTACATACTTCGACTAGCTCAAGGTTGTCACGTTGAAAAAGAATGTAATCACACAGTAGATATCGACATTTAAATGTGAATCTACAGCTATTTAACCTCATAGGTGTTTTCTAATCTAAAATAACTAACCCTTTAACCGTATTATGAGCAACTTTTATCATTTATATGATAACTTTCTTTTATTCTTAATGGACATCGCGTGTATAATGAAGCGTGGTTATTATTTTGAGTCTTTGGTCGGAAAGCCTTAAAACCTAACAAGTCTTTGTCCCTACTGTCGCTATTACTTCAACGATTCTATATCTATCGTTTCTCTCATTTCTAGGTGTGTAATACTGGCCTGTCCAGGGCAATACACCTATGATCGCTATGGTTGTATTACACGCCTACCCATACAATACAGCCACGTTTGGACGTCACAATGACGCAACAATGACGTGACGTCACGAGTTCGGTAAGATATGATGCCGAAAAGAGAAAAATGGTGACGTGATGAAATTAAAACCTTCATGATATTTTAACTGTATACATTAAAAAGCTTAGATTATTTTTTTCTGCGCAAACTAAGTTTGCAAAAAATTGGGCATACTTAAAGGGGCATCCCGCGAAAGTAAGTTTTATTTTATATATTTTTTTCAAAATATTACATACATATATCGAGTGGGTATTCTTATGGACTATGAGTGGAATTTCTATCGGTCTAGCCAGGCGTTTCAGCTTGGGATTTCCACTTACCAACGCATGCGCAGCCGAGCGCCGTTTCCATTGTAAACACACTACCTGGTATTACCGTTACACCGCGATAATGCCTAATTACTAAGCGAAAAGTTGATGAATGGTCAAAATATGATGCAAGACTGCGTTAAGGAATCATATTGAGTGATGGGAAGTATTCAAAGGAGAAACTAACTGCTGTATTTTGTGTATGTTACATATTTCTTCTGTGTAGCGGTACTCTCAAAAATAACGCTTTGATTTGGTTTTGGGGCTACCCAAGGGGAAACTGTTTCAGTCTTCTGTTGCATAAAATGCGTGTGTAATATTAAACTTACACATTTATAATATCTCATGTTCCAGTAAAACAGTATGATTTAATTATATTGCTGGATAGAAAGACCTTTTCAAATATAATATATACCGTGATAGAAAAAGTCGTTTGATTACCTTGTAAAACGGGATGAGCGACCGAAGTACACAGGACTTCAATTTAGACAAAAGGAATAAAACACATGTCTTCACGCGTAAAAAAAGTGATATTCATACTTAATCTATAAATTTGTGAAGGTACAAATTGGGTTGCGACCCCGGTATTGAATTTGATACGAAAATATATACATAACGAAAATAAAAAATAAGTCCCTTTTAAAAACGATAAAAAAATATGTAAAAAGAAAGCGTAATTATCATAACATAATCATAACTGGTAGTTTTATGTATTTCAACAGTTCCAAATCTGATACAGCATGCATGTAGGCATGTTTAGTGTGTGGTGTGTTATAAGAGTGTATGGACTTTAATATTCACATTCTGTGATAGGTGGTAACGTATGAAGACGCTGAAAGTTGGATAGATTTTAAATGAATATGAATGTACATTGTAAATATATGGATAGTCGGGAAAAAAACACCAAGACATTGAATTGGAAAAAAAAACGCAAACATTTGATGTCATTTTATTCTTGTACTTTTCAATGCATACTACATGTCAGGGACGTATCTCACATATACGTCCCTGTACTACCTTTTATGAAATCATCTGAAAAGTTGGATTCGTGAATATTACCTTTTACATAAATTAAGGTTTGTACCATATGGCTGTATTCTGTACCCATGTGTACCGGTCTCGGTAAATATATGTAATATAGATAATTCCTGGTGTCGAAAAATGGTGCCGATATGCCGACATTTGTTCTTCATTTGAATATCGGTATGTGTGCAATTGATGTCTGATTTTAATGTAAATGTGATTAAATAAGTTCAAATACGGATTTTGTCTCTGTTTCATCAGGCGTATTCATTATACGCGCTCCCTCCCTTACGGCCTCTCTTCCGTCAAACCATCAGGCAACTTGCGGCAAACCTGTCACGTTGCGTCATCTCCGCTATTTTTATCGGGGCTTTCCCGAGTATTGCGATTTTGCAAATGGTCAATATAGACATTTTAAGCGGACTTTGAATATTGGGATAGCAGGAAAATAAGTAGTGCAGAGGCCATGTATATTCAAGAATAGGCATTTAGGCTTTCGCGGGATGCCCCTTTAATCTCGCTGTATCATTTGTTTTTATCAAAATAACTTAAGGGAAAAGTTGATATTTTCAAAATGGTGGCCAATCAAAAGTATTTTCGTGGTATTCGAGCTTATTCAGGTAGTTGAAATGAGAGAAAAATACTCTTTCATGACCAGGGGTGTGAGATAAGGAAATTCCAACATTGATGTTTTCAAATTTGGCAAAACCCTCGGCAAAGCATCGGGTTTTACCAAATTTGAAAACTCCTCGTGTGGAATTTCCTTATCTTACACCTTTGGTCATGAAAGAGTCTTATTGTATGTCATATTATGTGAGATTTAAAACCAAGGTGTTCAAAAGTTTTGTTGATCCGTTGTTGTTTATGCAGTATGTCAATGACATAAGAGACAGTATAGACGTTTTATTAAGAGTGATGTGTAACATATCGCTTTGTGACTAATAGCCCTTTGTTGTTCGATCAAGGGGAACATCGCATAGTTCCAAGGTACATGACACGCCACATATGTCTATAAGATACAAATTATTGCTATTTACCTGTTGCAGATAATGAAATCTTTTTTTCGTTCGTTATAAAAACTGCAGGAATTTTTTAAATGAAAACTGAGAGAATTAACATATTTTGTTTGAATTTTTATGAGTAAGAAAAAGAATTAATGTACTGTCTGCTTGGAATTGGGAGTATTTTGTACCCGGAATACTGCCCCGTAATCTCAACCATAATTCGGTAATAAATGTCTTCCTCGTCACCACAAGACATATGGTTGGTATATTTTTCACTATTGAGAAATATAATACTTTTCACCAAACAATGCCACTTTTTCTGATTTGTCCTATCCACAAGGCTAACGGAGGAGACTGTGGAGGTACGAAGGTGGATCACTGAAGGAAATACACAAGGCTAACGTAGGAGACTGGGGAGGTACGAAGTTGGATCACTGAAGGAAATCCACAAGGCCAACGGAGGAAACTGGGGAGGTACGAAGGTGGATCACTGAAGGAAATCCACAAGGCTAACGGAGGAGACTGGGGAGGTACGAAGGTGGATCACTGAAGGTAATCCACAAGGCTAACGGAGGAGACTGGGGAGGAACGAAGGTGGATCACTGAAGGGAATCCACAAGGCTAACGGAGGAGACTGGGGAGGAACGAAGGTAGATCAAGCGTTCCATGTCCTTTTATCTGGAATCATTGGTAACGGTGCAGTACAACAATTCATTGAAAAGAACAAGGCAGATAATCGAATTCCTTCACGAAGTGAAAAAGCGTACATTCAAACCAAACACTCTTTCCGATGAAAAGTCACCTTCATGCTCAGAAACATGATCCCTCTCACCAGTTCACCACATCTTATGGCGAAGTGAAGTGTGGGGATATATTTGATATCCATGTTCGTGTTGAATTACACTCCCACGGAAGCAACCGTAAGGGCAATGGTCTTCATAGTGTATGCATCAACTGAGAAGAATCCTATGTACGTGACAGATCCAGGATGTACAAAGATTTGTCAGATGAGGATCGCCATGCCGGACACGAGAAAGGGACTCGTTAGATCGGTAATGGTTCAGATGACTTTCAGTAACACAGAGCTTGAGATAGAAGATATACCGGGGAGAAAGTCACAGCAGGGAGGAATACCATATAAGACTTCTTGACACTGCTATGCCACATGGATGCAATGATCGTATAGATTCAGTCGGAAACTTATCGAGTCCTGGATGCAGTCAAACAAATGTAATGTCTTTGTTTACCCCCCAAAGGAGACGCCAGCGGAGTCATGGCCATCGACATTACAATAGTCCGACGGAATACAACCTGAAGTTTGAAGATCTGGTGGATACTTTAACTGGACCATTAGGTGTACACCACGTCAGGACAACGTTGTATTCACTTCCCCGGGCTACATTGCGAACTCTGCAAATGACTCAAATAAAACATGTTTCGGGTGACCGGTAGAAACTAGCGTCGAGACTTCATAAGATTATTGATGTTGTGGCAGAAATCCGACTTTTCATGCCTGTGCGAACGGACAGGCAAGAGGCACCATCGACTCGACATTTCATGAAAGTCGAATTTGCCAATAAGGGGATTGATGTCATAAACATCAGCAATATCTTGCACCAAAAGTCTGTTTAAGCTAACATACCACCGTACTTCCGATATAAAAGTTCACCGATTATTTCCTACATTTATTCTTTACCTATTGCACCAAAGCTTTTCAATTACAATCAAATATTGCAGCAAATGAATATAGATGACCTTAGAATGACTCCTCCTTCAGCATGTTCATTTTCTTCATCTCAATATTGCTATGGTCCAGCTGGCCACATAGTAACAGGTAATCTGAATATTATCCCAAATATAAATCTCCGGGAGCTTTTCATGAAATAAGTATCGGGAAACTCCATCCATCAATTCGCATGATTATTTCAAGATTATTATAGACTCGGTTGAAGATTACGCCAGGCAATGAACTAAACGTTAACATGCTGAATTGGATTCACTTTCAGAGTGGGTGAAGTCTATCAGGTTCTCTATTCAGAAAAGAATAAGCAATTTGCGTCATAAAATGAAAACTAAACAAAAGTCGATATTTCTTGACCCCGATGTTCGAGCAACACTCAACGATCTACATGACAAGTATATGGTTGTGTCTGCAGACAAAGCATCTAACAACTTGATCATTGTATGCAAACGCTATTACATTCATTGCTTGCAAAAAGAACTAGGCCTGCTTGATAACCAAGGTAACCCCACTTACACATTGACCGGTTTTTCGAAAGATGAAATACTGTCCAACCATGCTTCTGTAATAAGTCTTTCCAAGTAGCGGTTAATGAGCAAGATGCTGATCTACCTTGTCTTTATTGGATACCACCGAAACTACACAAGGATCCGTATACGCAACGTTTTATCGCTGGCTCTGCTAATTGCTCGACCAAGCCATTATCAAAACTTCTTACAACAATTCTTTGTACCATAAAATCAGGGTTTCAGTCGTATTGTGACACTGTGTACTCCAGAAGTGGAATTAATGGGATGTAGATTTTGAAAAACTCGAAAGATCTTGTGATAAATCTTGAACACCCCTCCTAAAAAATGTCTTTTCGGTCAAAACATTTGATTTTTCCACCCTGTACAATACCATACCTCATACAAAATTGAAGGAACGTCTCCGATCTCTTGTTATGAGAGCTTTCTTTTCCAAGAAAGGCGGACGACGATACAAATATATGGTAGTGAGCTATCTTGGAGCATGCTTTGTCAAAAACACGACAAAAGCTAAGAGGAAATATACTGAAGAAGATGTAGTAAGGATGATTGAATTCCTGGTCGACAACATTTTTGTTGAGTTCGACTGAAAGATTTTCCAGCAGATTGTTGGCATTCCCATGGGAACAAACTGTGCTCCACTCATAGCTGACTTGTTTTTGTTTTCATACGAGGCTGAATTTGTGGAGGAGCTACTCAGGACAGGTAACAAAAACCTTGCCAAATCTTTTAATTTCACTTTCAGATATATCGACGATGTGTTGTCTATAAACAACATGAAGTTTGCTGACCACGTCGATCGTATATACCCTTTTGAACTTGAAATAAGGGATACAACAGACTCTTCTACATATGCTGCTTACCTCGATCTCTACTTAAACTACGACCAACATGGACAGCTTAATACTAAGCAATACAATAAACGTTGATGATTTCAATTTTCCGATCGTTAACTTTCCATTTCTTGATAGTAACATTCCTGCTTCTCCAATCTATGGTGTTTACATGTCGCAGTTGATTCGGTATTCCAGGGCTTGCTCTAAATATCGTGATTTTCGTGATCGATGTCGACTGCTGACAAACAAACTAACAACACAAGGATTCGAGAGATGCAGCTTGATCAGAACAATGGGCAAGTTTTATGGTCGCCATCTTTGTCTCATTCAGAATCTTTCTGTATCTTTACGTGATATGAAGATGGACGCATGCTCATTAGTGTGTTTACTTGTTGTGATTGACAATAATGACTCGATTCTCATTTTGAGAACTTGATGTTCATTTGGATGTGACAAAGATTTACATGACAGGTGTCGTCGATGAAGCAGAAGACCCTTACTCTTCCGGAACACCTGGTCTTATTCTCTTTTACTTTTGCAAGGGTCTCCATGTGAATCTTTCCTTAGTTCATATTTTGCCCCTGGTTTAATCGATTTTGAGTTTGTATTATGATTTTGTTGACGCTTCGGTATTCTCTTATTTATTTAGACGACGATAGCTGAATCGACATTACGGAGACGGAAGGGGTGGGGTTAAGAGTTTGGGAGGAGATGCGGATCAAGTCCTGGTGGTGTATCCAGCGCCAATATTTGAAGTAACCAAGAAAGGATGCTACCTAAGTAATTAAGTTGCTTTGTTTCATCGGACATGTCTGATACTCTACCGCCATTAAGAAACACAACTTACTGGGGATGATATAAACAATGAAGAGACACTGAGACTCTTGAAATAAAGACCAGATGTTCACGAAGAGTAAGCGTCTTGTGCTTCATCTGTAATTGACATCAAGTAAATGTCACGCACTGAAAGTGATAACTGGGACATCAATTCTCAATCGCAATAATAAAGCATACTAATGAAAATATTCCAAATAATACAAGGATTTCTGAGACAAAGACGAAAACTTCAAAACTAGCTCCTGACCTTCATCCATCTACATCTCTCGAATCCATGTGCCGTCATACAACACGAATGGCGATATTACACAATACTTACTTTGACGTTCCAGATAAAGTATATATATACTTGACACAACCATATCAGGAAGACCCTTTAATAATAATGATATTATCGACAATCTTTACACGTTAAAGATTTGGGTTGTTTTTAAACTGACCCTTTCTCAAAATAAATAAGAGAATGCCAACGCGTTAACAAAATCATAATCTGAACTCAAAAACGATTAAACTGGGGGCAAATTATGAACAAAGGAAAGATTTACATTTGCAAAAGTACAAGAGAATAAGACCAGATGTTAAGGAAGAGTAAGCGTCTTCTGCTTCATCGAAGGTACCCGCCATGTAAATCTTTGCCACATGAAAGTAAACATCGAATTCTCAAATTGTGGTTGGATCTTCGAAAGATTAGGCGCTTAATTTTTACAAAACTATCTATTAGATAACATATATGATCGTTGATATAATAGCGACAGTACTAACAAATACACCGTTAAATTGTCATTTTGCCACTTTATCAAGACATAAAGCAATAACTCGTTACATCACATACACGCAATATATATAAAACAAATAATCAATATGGATGATAAATGTTACCGATACTCCCTTCGGCCAATTTGACGCCGGAGATCTCCTTAAATTGTCACCAAATCATCGTAAGGTGGCGTTACATAGATGGTAGATTCACTCCTAAATAGTGTTATCAATCTCAGTACAGTGTTTACGATATCTATGGAGTGTATCTACCGTGTGTCTTCAGTATTATAAGTCGGAGTCGGTCCATGTCTGTCCGACTCTAAGTAAATCCTTAGACGGCTTACGTCCGTACATCAAGTGGCCTATACCGTTGATATTACTTACTACACTCTCTCTATATAATATCAATCAGATTTTAACCAGAACATTCTACTGTGTACCAGATTGTATATATACAATTGTATATCATATTATGTGCAAAAAGGGCCAAGTGTTTAACAGTCTGGGTTCCGTTGTTGGTGCGTTGTTGTTTATAATTTACAGAAAATATAGACATTTAAAAGTGATCGATATGTGACAAAGCCTCTTGTTGTTTGATGCAGGGATACATCGTGTAGTTCACTTACCACGGTACACGACACACAACAGAATTATTTATATCAGATAAAACGTATTTCCATTTACCTGTTGCAGGTAATAAATAACAAAAAATAAATAAAAACCTACACACGTTCTATAAAGGTGAATTACGAAATATTGCCAAGACAGTTCCCGTTTAGTATTTGATAGTATTACAACATTTTAATGTGAAAAAGACATACTTCTGAAGCACATCGTTACATGTAGTTCTGAAAGCAGACGACACATTGTTATGGCGTTAATCGATCCACTATGAGCGCGCACATGGACACTGAGATAACATTGTCTAGTTAAGCAAGAATGTGGCTGTTTTTTTGTTATTGATGGGTTAATCTGATTAAATAAAATAGTTTGGATGACAGAAATGGGTGGAGGTGTAACGATAGTGCTGGTTGGCTAATTATAACGTCAAATCATCGTAGCCTTACTGATCGATGTCTCCCTCTTGTCTTTTCCGATCTCTTGATACATTTTAACATTTTCCCGAGTCAGCCGGTTTTGCAAAGTTGAATAAACTTGTCATGCACTTAAATTGCTGTTGTATCATTGCTACTCACCCAAGAAGTTAAATAGTTTTACTTATTTAAATAACACATTTTACATATCATATTAAAGAAACACAAGGCCAATGCATTAGCTACACAATTTAATTAGTCACTGCGTGGGAACAAGGCACGTACTATATGTGCAAGTTTGCCTATATAGTTCTTTATACATTACATCGAAACACTATTTTTTTCCTTAACGCCAAGCAAAATCAAGGGAGTTTCTAATGGATACAAATAAGATTTACATGCTTTATTAACTCACCTGGTCCAAAGGACCGAGGTGACCTTTTGCATACCGTGGTGTCCGTCGTCCGTCCGTCCTCCGTCAAATTTTTAACGACTTCTTCTCCATCAACCTTATTTAGCAGCAAGCATCCTTAGGTACTCTGGATCCAAAATTGTACTAATGGTGGGACTGACCCCCTAGGCGGATGAGAAGCGGGGCCAAAAAGGGTTATTTAGCTACATTGGTTTTCTCCCTAACAACTGATTGAAAATCAACCTTATTGGCCAGAAGCATCCCTAGGTGCTCAGGATTCAAAATTGCACTTATGGTGGGGCTGACCCCCTAGGGGGCTGAGGGGTGGGGCCAAAAATGTTGCTTAGCTATTGGTTAAGCGACTTCTTCTCCATAACCACTGATCAGAAATCAACCTTACTTGACAGGAAGCATCTCATACCAAGGATTCAAAATTGTACTAATGGTGGGACTGACACCACAGGGGCTGAGGGGCGGGGCAAAAAATAATTATCTAGCTATATTGATTTAAGCAATTTCAGGAGTAGGAAATAGTCTGAATGCAATGTCTGCTTTTAAAGGGTGTATTTTGTAAAAATGTACCCTTGACACTTTAAATATAGCACCAGAATCCTAAACATGATACACCAATAGTCACACACTAATATCCGACACAATGGTGGTCATCACCTGTCAATGGAACTTTACCAGACACTCAACTTCGAAATACCTGGAGGATTCAACAGAGTGAGATATCGATAAATAGCTACATATGTATATATTGACAAGCCACTATAGGAGAATCATAGTTATATTACGTTCCGTACTAACAAGCGAGTCCTATAAACTCTGGCAACTAAAAGCCCTAACAAAAAGAAATGTTTCTTTTTCGTTTCCTTTAATACTTTTCCTTTGTTTAAGATTCATGAATATAGAAGTATGTGTGTTAATGGAAAATCACTCAGTAAAGATTTGATTAGAAAATAAAAAAAAAAAAACATAAAAAAATGTATTGCATAAAAATTAGAGAGTACCAAAGTGTGAACAAAACCATACTCTGAGCTCCAAATCGATTTAACTAGGGAAAAATAAGAAAAGGGGAAGATTAACAATAATAATTCTATCGATTCAAGGCCGTCTCAAAGCGATTCACAATTATTATCCGTGATTATAGGGCTATAACAACCAGCACATTTCGTTCTCAACTCCTTGGGGGAGCATAAAACCGGCGCTGCAATTTCGGCGCTCATAGCTAGCATTCTACAATTTCTAGCGCATGGACTCACTGACAGCTGCATAGACTGGAGCAAGCAGAATAAAGCATTTTGCTCAAGGATACACCACAATGGCCGTGACCGGGACTCGAACTCGCAACCCTTCGATCACGAGCCCGGCCTCCCACCACTAGACCACCATGCTTCCGTTCAACAGAATAAGCTCAAGTGTTTCGGAAGAGAAAGCGTCTTTTACTTCGTCGACGACACCTATCATGTAAGTCTTTGTCTCAGCCAAGTACACATCAAGTCATCAAAGTGGGAATCAAGACATCATTCTTTATCACAACGATTAAGCTCATTAATGAGCATAGTCATATCACACAAGGAAATAAAATGTTTTTCAGTGAGACAATGGTGGCGACCATCTAACTTGCATATAGTTCTGATCAACCTGCATCTCTCAGATTCATGTGTGGTAAGTTGTCAGCAATCGACATCGATAAAGAAAATGCCGATATCTAGAACTATCGAATATCGAATCAACTGCGACATGTAGGTTGGAGAAGCAGGGATGTAACTATCAAGAAAGAGAAAGTTCACGATCGGAATTTCGAAATCATAACGTTAATCGTAGAGCTCAGTTGAATGCTGACCATATTGGTCATGATTTAAATAGAGATCGAGGTAAGCAGCTGATGTAGAAGAGTATGTCGTGTCCTTTGTTACAGGTTCAGAAGGGTATATACGATCGACGTGGTCATCAAACGTCTTGGTGTGTATAAACAGCACATCATCAGTGTATGTGATGTGTAATTGAACGATTTGACAAGGTTTGTGTTACATATCCTGATTAGCTCTTCCTCAAATTCAGCCTCGTATTAAAACAAAAACAAGTCTGCTAAGAGTGGGGCACAGATTGTTCCCATGTGAATGCCAACAGACTGCTTGAAAATTTATTCTCCAAACTCAAAAAAATATTGTCAACCATGAGTTGAATCATTCGTCCTATAATCATCTTCTTCATTTCTTTTCATCCAAAAAGAAAAACAAACAAACTAAACACGCATTTGTTCTATATTTTACACCTGATCTATTTAAGGCGTTGTGCTGTGTACACGGAGCGAGTTATCGTGTTCTCGGAAATCCTTATCTTGAACTAGGACGCTACGACACCCGTGTAGACATTTCTTGTCACACATTGACGCTGTCGAGCGGGCCTACCAAATGTAAGTATATTAAAGTTTGTACCCATCCTCTTGAAGCCAGATAATCCTTTGATACCTGGAACACTAGATTTCAAAATACGAATTAGTGAATTTAGACAGGTAAATATTGCTGATAAAGTTTAACATTTCCACAAACTTGATTGCAGATCATGCCCTATATCCTACCCATATACCTTAAACTAATGTTCATAAACATATTCTTTTCATAGTTATATGTCATCCATGCACCTCCATTTTATTTCATTGAGGAAATTGACGTATGGATAGGATACGGAATAAATCTGATATAACTGGATTGATCAACCTATGTGGCTTTTCAACAAGGAAGTATAACAAATATGAACAATATATGCGTTTTGACGGTTAAAAAACAGTGCTCAAAAACAAATGAAAGTTTTCATTTTCTAAAATATCATTATCTATTTTTGATGTCATAGAAATTGTCAAAGTTTGAATTCAATGACATTCTTTATTTAAACTTAATGTCATTTCACTTCCTTGATCGAAATCATATATATGTTCCAACATGCAAGAAACACCCATTTTGTTTTAGCATGGTGCGTTTATGTAATCCGAAAATAGAATATTTTTATAGCTCACCTATCCTAAGAGCAAGTAAGTTCATGCCGTGGTGTGGCGTGTGTCGGCCGACCGTCCGGCGTCAACTTTTTCCATTAAACAACTTCTTCTCAATAACGAAACGACACAGAAACCTGACATTAGCCTGTGGCATGCTAGAGATATTTCGAAGTTGAGTGTCTGGTTCAATTCCATAAACAGGTGATGACCACCATTGTTTCGTGATATCGATTGTGTGACTATGGGTGTATCATGCGAAAAAATAGATAGCCGAAGTCGATAGCCGATAGTCCGAACCAAAATATCAACAAAGGAAAGATTTACATGGTTAGGATGATGGCGACATATTCAAAGTACCAAGGGTACAAAATACACCCTTTTGAAGTAGACAATGCATTCAGAATATTTCCTGCCCATGAAAATTCAAACAAAGCGTATACATATTCTTTTTTTACCCACCAGGAACTCCCTGGCATTTGCTTGGTGTTAACATGTGAAAAAAATTGTGGCTAATGTGTTGGCCTTGTGTTTCTTTAATATGATATGTGAAATGTGTTATTTTAAGACGTAAAACTATTTAGTCTTCTTGGGTGAGTAGCAATGATATAACAATAAATAAGACAATACCGAGGCGTTAACAAAATCATAATCCAAACTCAAAATCGATTAAACCACATGCAAAATATGAACAAAGGAAAGATTTACATGGAGACTCTTGTAAAAGCACAAGAGAATAAGACCAGGTGTTACGGAAGAGTAAGCGTCTTCTGCTTCATCGACGACACTCGCCATGTAAGTCACATTCAAGTAAACATCAAGTTCTCAAAATGAGAACCGAGTATCATTGTCAATCACAACAAGTAAACACACTAATGAGCAAACTAAAAAATGTCCATCTTCACCATCTTCATATCACTTAAAGATACAGAATATTTCATAGATGAGACAAAGATGGCGACCATAAAACTTGCCCATAGTTCGTCTCTCGAATCCTTGTGTTTTTAGTTTGTTTGTAAGCAGTCAACATCGATCAAGAAAATCACGATAGCTAGTTGATATATAGGCATTCTATAGATTTTAAGAAATTGTTCAAGTCATTTAATATGGAACAACGAAAATATATCCTGCTTTCAGGTATATCTACGATGTGTTGTCTATAAACCTATAAACAACAAGAAGTTTGCTGACCTGGTCAATCGTATATATCCTACTGAGCTTGAGATTAAAGACACAACAGACTCTCCTACATCAGCTTCTTACCTCGATCTTCACTTAAACTATGACCAACATGGACAGCTTACTACTAAGCTGTATGATAAAGGGGACGATTCCGATTTTCCTATCTTGAACTTTCCCTTTCATGATTGTAACATCACTGCTTCTCCATCCTATAGTGTTTACATGTCGCAGTTGATTCGATATTCCAGGTCTTGCTCTGAATATCGAGATTTTCGTGATATATGTCAACTGCTGACGAAGACAATGGGCAAGTTTTATTGTTGCAATCTTGATATCGTCGAGGCATATTATGCATCTTTGTGTGATATGAAGATGGAAGGATCTGTCATATTGTTTAAATTGTATATGATTCAACCTAGCTTATTTGCTGCAAAATTTCGGTGATATATCAAAATCTAACTTTTCAGCAGATTGAGGATGTTTAGTGACTTTGAGAAATGTCGATTTGTATCGTCAATTAGAGGGAAGGTCTGAGTTGCAAAGCTATAATGCCAAGCTGACAAAAGCCCCAAGAAGTATTTCCGTGGTGTTTTGGAAGGCAAATTTTGTTTTTCATTTCGAAATATACTTTCACGCAGGAAACTTTCGTGACTATTCTTCGGGGTCTTCAATGTATGCTACATAAGGGAGATTTCAACTTTGGAAATACGAGTCTGTTAAACTTGGGTCAGAACCATTAAGTTTCTGTGCTCATATTAGAGTATAGGAAACTGTCCCTATTCCCCAGAAATGCAGAATACTATGTTGTGAGATATGTTGATTAAAGGTTTGATAGCGTGTTGAGTAAAGACGAACCCTCGAAGTAGATATTCGCTAAGGTTTTGTTGTTAAATAAGTGACAGTAATTCAGAAAGTGGGGAGATCAACCTGTCTGTCTCAAACATAACTGAAGGGTACTAGGATTCTTGGTAACACATTTGTAGGAAGTCTTCAATTATCGTTCAGGTACATAAGATCATTGATGGGGATACAGATATCATCTACTATTGTAAACACGCAGTTCGATCATTGCGATGATAAATTAGTTTGTGTTTTTATGGCATACATGTATTTAACATTACCACGAAAAAGGACAGGCTTTAGACCAATTTTTGTAATGTTTGGAAAAGAAGCCCCCTGTCCATTCGGTAAAGTAGTTGGGTGATCCCGCCCCTGGCAAATGCCTTGTGTATATAAACTAATGTGATTACAGTATAATAGAACACTATGATTTTGTTGCCTTTACAAGTTGCGTGTATTACACAGAAAAATCCATATGATCAAGAGTAACGACCCCGTAGCTATGCAGTTGATGACTGTGTTTGAGCTCTTGTACCCATCCGCCTTATCACTTATCAGTTGGAGTGTTGTCCACTTTAACCTATTTGTTACAGAATAAACTCGGTGCCCGTCCGGTGTCAGCCAAAGTGGATAATCGAAACCCCTTTTAGGGAGAGACTACTCCTACAGCATGGGGGGAAGAGTATCAAGATGTTTGCGATCTGAATCAGTCTCGTCTTTCACCAGGTACATAATAAATACATTACACACTAACAGTTGAACTTTCAATCTGGTTTTTATGTAAACAGATACGCATTATTCAATGACCGTATTAATCATTACATCAAAATGTTTCGTAATATCAAAACTACTGTTTAAACTGTATTTAATCGACCCACGCGTCGAAATTGTATTAAAAAAAATGAAAAATGAGCTTGCTGAGTGTGATGTACATGTAATTACACAATAATAAAGAGTTTGTGAATTAAGTGCGTAAAACAAACTGTGTACATTTCGAAACCTTGTATCATGTAACATTATACTATTCTTATACTATTTATCTACCTGCAATCATCAGCATTGAAAGAAATGAAAGCATGCCTTCCGTCGACAAACACCTGTTGGTGGCCGCCATTGACTTCGGGACCACTTACTCGGGGTACGCATTCTCCTTCCTCCACGATTATCAACGTGACCCGTTGAAAGTTTCCGCCAACAACTGGACAGCGGGATCAGGGGGTCTGATCTCCCTAAAGACGTCCACCTGTGTTCTCTTTAAACCAAACGGTGACTTCCATTCTTTTGGTTTTGAGGCTGAAGACAAATATTCCGACCTGTCCCTAGAAGGAGAGCAAGATGGATGGTACTACTTCCGAAGATTTAAAATGAAACTTTACGAGAACAAGGTATTTCAACACTTCAACACAATTATGTGTCAATGACAATAGGTACATGTACTTAAAATCGCATGTAACTCAACCATTTGTTTACGTTGATATGTGTGCTTAATTACTATTTGTATTAGTCAAATCCTTTTTTATTTTGCTGCACTATGAAACTACTAGTATAAGCAACAGGTTCTTCAATAAATACATGCTTGTTTGGTTTTCACGGGTCCTTAGAAATAAATACTTTGTGATAATTAAGTTTGTTGTTTGATTAAAGGAGTTTTCAAATGATCATGTGAAGTAGGTTACTATGGAAAAAGAACTCAGAATCAAAGGTGATTTTAAAACTAGTAGGGTATACCCCTCACAGAGTGCCATGTGAAGATTCAAATCTTCCAATTTTGGAGTTAGTCATTAAACCCAGTTTCTATTGTTTGGTATCTGTAATGTTGCCCGGGTTAATGCAATATTTATTTAAGGTTTTGTTGACGCTTTGGTATTCTCTGATTTTGTTTAGATAGAAATGGTAATTTAAGGTCATATAGTGCAAAAAGTTAATTATATTTTTTAAAGTCTGATAACTCACTGACATCTTTTTATATCAATGCTTTCCAGTGTTTAAACCGATCGTTCACGATAGAAGATGATCAGGGTCAAAGTATGTCGGCTATCAAAGTGTTTACAGCGGCTATCCAGTACCTCAAGGATCAAATGCTGACGTCATGTAGAAACCAGGTGACAGAAATCAAGGACTCTGACATCCTCTGGGTTCTGACTGTTCCAGCAATCTGGTCCGACGCCTCCAAACAATTCATGCGAGAGGCCGCTGAGGCAGTAAGTATATTTCTTACAATAATAACATCCAGGTTGATGCAAATTATTATCGTAAAACCTCAGTAAAGGAAAATTAAACAAATTAAAAATTAACCGAATACCGAAACATTAACAAAACCATGATCCGAACATAAACCTACTAAAACAGGGCCAAACTATAAACAGAGGAAATATTTATTCGGAGAGTATTACAAAAAAAAGTACAAGAGAACAGGACAGGGTAATCCGGAATGGTAAGCGTCTTCTACTTTGCCGACACCCGCATGAACGATTACGTATTTGTCGGATCCAATAAAATGAAAACCTTTAACTGGGTACATGCATGCCAGCAAAACTTGAAGTTGTTGAATGGAATGTATGAAGGACTTTTGAGATACACATTATTACATGTTAAAAATGACGTCACACACACTTATGCTGCCCCTTTTAAATTTAGTAATAGATACAGTATGCCGGAAAATGAATTAAACTGCATCATACATATGCTCAGTGATGCTAGGGGCCAAAAGATGGGAATCAAAAATTTCTAAACTAATATAGAAGCGGAAGGGTCAGGTGCGTAAAACTCCTTTAATTTATGAATTTAGAATTAAAATTAAACTAGTTTTGTATAATTTCAAATCGAGTACTACAAAAATGTGTATATATGTACGTATTTGACGGAACCGAGAAATATACTTCCACTGGGTGTGCTAAACTATAAAGCTACATATTTATATCATGCAAACCACGATTCATTGTTACAAATGTATCATACATTAAAAATTACATCTAATAGGAATACATTGGCAAGTTATTATCTTAAATTGCGAGTAAGGAAGAATAACACAAATTTTAAAGAAATTAAC
The DNA here is from genome assembly GCA_947623455.1 of Mimachlamys varia. NCBI lineage: Eukaryota > Metazoa > Mollusca > Bivalvia > Pectinida > Pectinidae > Mimachlamys > Mimachlamys varia. Next base: position 1,133,390 of record OX392538.1, on the reverse strand, counting down.
AGAAAATACCGAAGAACATAATCCTACTTAACGAGTGCAAAAGATTTACTCAGCGACCATTGCAAAAAATACAAAAGAGAATAAGATGCGGTATTTCGGAAGGGTAAACGTCTCCTACTTCGACGACACACACCTTGAAAGAGTACGTATTTGTCGGAACCGAGACCACGAGTCATCGTTACAAAATGTACCACATATTAAAAGTTACAGCTAATGTGTATAAATCAACCGTCCTTGCTTATAATGAGCAGTACAATACACGAAGAACTCTTAGGAAAGAATTATATGAAGGGCGATTTTAAGTTCTGATTTAATTAGAATAATAAAAAAAAAAAAAAAATCAGAATACATGTATCAATGTGTACAAGTTTAATTGTTTTGCCGATCTTATGATTGATATAAAATAAGAGAATACCGAAGCGTCAACATAATCATAATCCAAACTCAAAATCGAATAAACCAGGGGCAAAATTGAACAAAGGAAAGATTTACATGGAGACCCCTGCAAAAGAACAAGAGAATAAGACCAGGTGTTCCGGAAGAGTAAGCGTCTTCTGCTTCATCGACGACACCCGCCATGTAAATCTTTGTCACATCCAAGCAAACATCAAGTTCTCAAAATGAGAACCGAGTCTCATTGTCAATCACAAGTAAACACACTAATGAGCAAACTCAAAAACGTCCATCTTCATATCACACAAAGATACAGAATATTTCTCAATGAGACAAAGATGGCGACCATAAAACTTGCCCATAGTACTGATCAACCTGCATCTCTCGAATCCTTGTGTTGTTAGTTTGTTTGTCAGCAGTCGACATCGATCACGAAAATCCCGATATTGAGAGCACGCCCTTGAATACCGAATCAACTGCGACATGTAAACACCATAGGTTGGAGAAGCAGGGATGTTACTATCAAGAAATGGAAAGTTAACGATCGGAAAATTGAAATCATCACCTTTATCGTATAGCTTAGTAGTAAGCTATCCATGTTGGTCGTAGTTTAAGTAGAAATCGAGGTAAGCAGCTGATGTAGAAGAGTCTGTTGTGTCCTTTATTTCAAGTTCAGAAGGGTATATACGATCGACGTGGTCAGCAAACTTCTTGTTGTTTATAGACAACACATCGTCGATATATCTGAAAGTGAAATTAAAAGATTTGGCAAGGATTTTGTTACCTGTCCTGATTAGCTCCTCCACAAATTCAGCCTCGTATGAAAACAAAAACAAGTCAGCTAAGAGTGGGGCACAGTTTGTTCCCATGGGAATGCCAACAGTCTGCTGAAAAATCTTTCCTCCGAACTCAACAAAAATGTTGTCGACCAGGAATTCAATCATCCGTACTACATCTTCTTCAGTATATTTCCTCTTAGCTTTTGTCGTGTTTTTGACAAAGTATGCTCCGAGATAGCTCACTACCATATATTTGTATCGTCGTCCGCCTTTCTTAGAAAAGAAAGCTCTCATAACAAGAGATCGGAGACGTTCCTTCAATTTTTTATGAGGTATGGTAGTGTACAGGGTGGAAAAATCAAATGTTTTGACCGAAAAGACGTTTTTAGGAGGGGGTGTTCAAGATTGATCAAAAGATCTTTCGAGTTTTTCAAAATCCACATCCCATTAATTCCACTTTTGGAGTACACAGTGTCACAATTCGACTGAAGCGCTGATTTCATGGTACAAAGAATTGTAGTAAGAAGTTTTGATAATGGCTTGGTCGAGCAATTAGCAGAGCCAGCGATAAAACGTTGCTTATAAGGATCCTTGTGTAGTTTCGGTATCCAATAAAGACACGGTAGGTCAGCATCTTGCTCATTAACCGCTACTTGGAAAGATTGCAATACCGAAGCATGGTTGGACAGTATTTCATCTTTCGAAAAACCGGTCAATGTGTAAGTAGGGTTACCTTGGTTATCAAGCAGGCCTAGTTCTTTTTGCAAGCAATGAATGTAATAGCGTTTGCAAAAAATGATGAAGTTGTTAGATGCTTTGTCTGCAGACACAACCCCATACTTATCATGTAGATCGGATCGTTAAGTGTTGCTTTTACATCGGGGTCAAGAAATATCGACTTGTGTTTAGTTTTCATTTTGTGACGCAAATTGCTTATTCTTTTCTGAATAGAGGTCCTGATAGACTTCACCCACTCTGAAAGTGAATCCATTTCAGCATGTTCCTGTTTAGTCCATTGTCTGGCGTAATCTTCAACCGAGTCCATAAGAATCTTGAAATTCACATGCCAATTGATGCAATTGTATATGATATAGCTAAATTTGTTGAGACAGAAAAATATCGACGAACAACAAGGAATATGACTTAACACATGCTGCACCTTTAAATTTAGTATTAGATACAGTATGCCGAAAAAAACATGAATTAAACTGCACCATACAGCTGTTTCATCCTTTTAAGATCCGTCAGTGATGTTAGAGATTAAAGGTAAGAATCGAAATTTTCTAAACAAATGAACTGTAGGAGCAGAAGGATCAGGTGCCGAAAACGCCTTTAATTTATGAATTGAGAAATAATAATGAAAAAAAAATTAGTACTGTATAATGTTGCCCATAGTATAATCAATTTTGAGTTTTGCTTATGGTTTTGTTGACGATTTGGTATTCTTTGATTTTTTTAAAATCGAGTACTACTGGAAATGTGTACATTATGTACCGTGCCACTTCTCAAATGAGATAACTGTGGATATAGGGGCTCCAGCAAACCTCGGGGACTAAAAGCTCCACCAGCAGAGTCTACTTACCCTATCATGAAAGATGAAGTAACACACAATTTAGTAACAGATACAGTATGCCGAAAAAAATGAATTAAACTGCATCTTACAGTTGTTTTGTCCTTTATGGACTCGTCAGTGTGATGCAAGGGATTAAAGGGTTGGAAAAGTTGGGAAAGACACATTTTTTTGTATTTTGATTAAATGCTGCAAGATTATATATCAGTTGAGTGGTAAGTAATCACGTTCATGCTTCTCCAAAATGTCTTAGTCGAGTATTCTAGGGCTTGACCTCAATATGGAGATGAAGGCTGCTGACGAACAAACGTAGGGCCTATGCATTCCAGAGATGCAGATTGAACAAGACCATTAGAAAATTTGTGTTGTCGCCATTTTGTCTTTTTGAGAAATATTCTGTATCTTTATATTTAAATATGCTCATTTATATGCCACGCTGCTATGGTTCTAAATATTTCTCAATTTGAGAAGTAATCTTTACTTAGATGTGACCAAGATGTTGTCGATGAGGCAGAAGACGTTTACGTTTTTGGGACATCTGGTTTATGGTTTCGTTGTGGCTTCGGTATTTTCTGATTTTTTAATGTGTCTGAACATAAAAAATGCTTATAATACTTAAATAATTCGCCCATCTCATCTAATGGTCACTTTTGTATGGATCACCTACTGTAGTTTTGTTTTTAGGCTGGTATCCAAAAGGATCTCTTGCGGATTGCTCTGGAACCAGAGGCCGCATCACTGTACTGTAAATACCTTCCATTGAAAATAAAAGGGGAGGGCGGTCTGAAGACCTTCACTGCTGGGTCAAAGTACCTTGTCCTTGACGCCGGAGGTACGTATAGATAACGTGCTTAATCTCATTTCAAATTAATGAGTTATGTATTTAAGAAATAATTCATTTTAACTATATTCATTACTTTTGTTTGCTCGGATAATATCGGATGAGATCGGAGTATCTGAAGTACTCAAACATATTATTTTGTAGTAGCATTTCTCAGAAAAATGTTGTATATTGAATTAAAAATTCTGCCAAAACTGCTAGCCAGGTTGTTTATGAAATTGTTGCCCACCATGTTTAAAGCCTAAACAAAAGAATAAATTAACGGGTATATATTTCTATATGTAAAGATATGATGGTTCTCACATGCAACCTCTATTTCCAAGGTGGAACGATAGATATCACCGTGCACGAGGTTCAGCAGGATGGATCACTGAAGGAAATCCACAAGGCTAACGGAGGAGACTGGGGAGGTACGAAGGTAGATCACGCGTTCCAGGTTCTTTTATCCGAAATCATAGGTAACGATGCATTTCAACAATTCATTGAAAAGAACAAGGCAGATATGGTCGAACTCTTTCGCGAATTTGAAGTGAAAAAACGCACAATTAAACCAAATGCTCCGGCTGATGAAAAAGTCACCTTCAAGGTTCCGTCCGCAATGAACGACGCATGCATAGATAAAAATACTAACGATATTGCCACAATTGTGAAGACGAAACGGCAGTTAAATGGGAACTTGGATGTCGTCGGTGACAAGTTAAGAGTCAGCGTAGATCGTGCTAAGGAACTGTTTCGGGATCCAGTAAAACATATCGTGGACCATTTGAAGAAGCTGTTGAAAGAACCGACTGCCAGGGGAGTGAACAGTATCTTGATGGTGGGTGGGTTTTCGGAGTCCCTTGTTCTACAGGATGAAATCAAAACAAATTTCCCTAACCTCCGAGTGATCGTTCCGCAGGATGCTGGACTGGCAGTTCTTAAAGGAGCGGTCATCTTTGGGCATGAACCGCGAGCAATCAAGTCACGTGTTTGTAAATATACTTATGGAGTAGAAACTACTAAGCTCTTTGATGCTGAGGAACATGATCCTTTTCATCGGTTCACCACTTCACACGGCAACGTTTTATGTAATGACATATTCTCTATCCATGTTCGTGTTGGAGATTGTGTGGATATCGGACAACCTCAGTCAGTTGAAAGCTATTCCCCTACCGAAGCAGATCAAACGGGTATAGGTTTCGACGTCTACGTATCCACAGAAAGGGACCCCGACTATGTTACAGATCCAGGATGTACTAAAATTGGTCAGATGTATATCGCCATGCCGGACACGTCTAAGGGACTCGACAGATCTGTAGATGTACAGATGACTTTCTGCAACACAGAGCTGGAGGTAGAAGCCACTGACAAAGATACCGGGGAGAAAGTCACCGCGGCATTCGACTTTCTGTGATGTATATAGACAAGCTGTGATCGTCCTTGTATGTTTTGTTTGTTGAAGACGATGACAATTCTTAAAAAAAAAACCAAAGTAAACGGGACAACATAATAAGGACCATTCTCGTCGATTGAAAGTTAAAGATTATTATAAGACTATTTAAGGACTCTAGGTAACTTTATTTTTGTTCCAAGGAATGTTTTGTCTTAAATTTATCAAAGCGTTTAGGATCGGGACTATCGTAAAACCATACGAGAACTCTGGTTCGCCATAATATTATTTCTAGGCATGCTTCCATGAGAAGGAAGCAGCCAAAATAATGTGATTTTCTTCGAATCGTTAAAACCATGATCTTTATAAACGTTACTGTAGTTTGATATGTTTAATCATTGTCAATACTAGAATGTTTTTTATTACATTTTTGCCTTTGAAATAAAGAAAATTATCAAACTGATAAACCTAAAATTTTCTCTGCAGTGATGAGCAGTGAAAATATAAGATTTTGCTGTGACAATATAAGATTTTGCAGTGAAAATATAAGGCTTTATCAGTGTAACGTGAAAATTTACCCGACAATAAAAAAACTACCCGGGGTCATTATTCTACGTTGCAAAAGTTAGAGTAGAAATCTCATACAGCCATCTGTAGAAAATGACCCCACTCGATTTTACTGTGATTCGTCCCGTGAAAAAGTGACCCGCCGTAGATTTCAACGAGGGGTAGTTTTCAACCAGGGTAATATTTTCACTTTACACCGGAACATTGAGTTGTTCCCCTTGATCGAATCAAAGTCCCCCGGCATTGGAGGCTCGACATTTGTTGTCTGCTAGAACTTGTCTATTGGAGAAAGATGATCCTGAAGAAATGGCAACAGCAGAAGATATTGGTGAGAAAATGCTGCTGGACTTAATAAGTAATGAATTTGATTATGAGAATGGTTCAACTTTTCCGATCAACTTATCTCAATCCGCTGTGTAGTACAGTAGCCCGATCGGTTGTTATTTCGACGGATTAACTTTCCAATAGGCAAGTAAAGAAAACAAAATTATAAAAGTATTTTAAGGCCTCTTTCGAAATGTAATAAATATAAAATTCAATGGTTTGCCGTTAAATATACATATAAAAAAATCGGAGAATACCAAAGCGTCAAGATAACCATAATACGAACTCAAAATCGAATACACTTGGGGCAAAATAGGAACAAAGGAACAAAAGAGTAATCGTCTTCTGCTTCATCGACGAAACCCATCATGTAAAACATGGTCACATCCAAGTAAGCATCAATCCTAAAGATGAGAACCGAGTCATCATTGTCATCACAACAAGTAAACACACCAAAAAGCAAACTCAAAAACGTCCATTTTCATATCACACAAAGATACAGAATATTTCTCCACGAGAATCTTGCCCTAGAGCAAGCCCTAGAATAACGAATTAACTGCGACATGTAAACACCATAGGATGGAGAAGCAGGGATGTTACTATCAAGAAAGGGAGAGTTCACAATCAAAAAATCGAAATCTTAGTAGTAAGTTGCCCGTGTTGGTCATAGATTAAGTAAAGATTGAGGTAAGAAGCTAATGTAGGAGAGTCTGTAACGTCTTTAATCTTAGGTTCTGTAGGGTATATACGATCGACTAGGTCAGGAAACTTCGTATTGTTTATAGACAACACATCGTCGGTATACCTGAAAGTGAAATTGAAAGATTTGGCAAGTTTTTTGTTACCCGTCCAGATAAGCCCCTCGACAAATTCAGCTTCGTATGAAAACAAAAACAAGTCAGCCAAAAGTGGAGCACATTTAGTGCCCATTGGAATGCCAACAGTCTGTTGGAAAATCTTTCCTCCGAAGTCAATAAGATATTGTCAACCAGGAATTCTATCATTCGTACTCTATCTTCCTCAGTATATTTCAATCAAGCTTTTGTTGTTTTTCACAAAGTATGCTCCAAAATAGCTATCAACCATGCATTTGTATCGCCGTTCACCTTTCTTGGAAAAGAAAGCTCTCATAATGAGAGACCGAAGACGTTCTTTCAGTTTGGCATGTGTTATGGTAGTGTACAGGGTAGAAAAATCAAATGTTTTGATGGGTGAAACATTTTTGAGAAGGGTTGCTCAAGACTGATTAGAAAATCTTTTGAGTTTTTCAAAATCCACATCCCATTAATACCACTTCTGGAATATACAGTGTCACAATAAGACTGAAGCCTTGATTTAACGGTACTAAGAATGGTAGTAAGAAGTTTTGATAATTGCTTGGTTGAGCAATGAGACGAGCCAGCGATAAAACGTTACCTATTAGGATCTTTGTGTAGTTTAGGTATCCAATATAGCCGAGGGAAGTCAGCATCTTTATCATTAACGGGTATTTTGAATTATTGTAATACTAATGTATGATTGGAAAGTATTTCATCTTTCGAAAAACCGGTCAATGCGTAAGTAGGGTTACCTTGGTTATCAAGCAGGCCAAGTTAGTTTTGCAAACAATGAATGTAATAGTGTTTGCAAACTAAGATCATGTTATTAGATGCCTTGTCTGCAGACACAACAACATACTTGTCATGTAGGTCGTTGAGTGTCGATGAAGCATAAGACGCTTACTCTTCCGGAACACCTGGTCTTTTTCTCGTGTGCTTTTACGAGAGTCTCCATGTAAATCTTTCCTTTGTTTTTATTTTGTCCCTAGTTTAATCGATTTTGAGTTCGGATTATGGTTTCGTTGACGCTTAGATATTCTTTGATATTTTTTTTCGAACATCGGGGTCAAGAAAGATCGACTTGTGTTTAGTTTTATATTGTATCGCAAACCCCTTATTCTTTTCTGAATACAGGACCTGATAGATTTAACCCACTCTAGAAGTCACTTAATTTTGTAAGGGAGATTTTTTTTATATATTTTCACGAGTGCTACGCACTCGTGAGAATACGAGTATAAAGAAAAAATCTGCCATAATCGTGAACAATATTTGATATTAAACTGCAAACCAATGAATATCAACTATTTATTACCTTCGTAATAACCAATTTGAATCGTTTATGTTGAGGGCGCTACATGCATTTTCCATCTATTGGCCATTTGATTTGACAATTACGGTGTGGGAAGATGCAATGTCCACGATGTGTATTCTAAAACGTCAATGTTAAATGGTACCCTGTCTGATTTATCTAGTTAATGTCGTATTATCCAGTCTCCATCTTTGACCTCTATTTACTCCCCGGTCGAGTTGAAGCACAGTGACACCCCTTGAATGTTGAATACTATAAAAGTATTAGCCATTTGTTATACATTACCCGAAATGATATGCGATTACAATAGCATGTGTCATTTAAGAACTATTGTTTTGAGATTAAAAACTTAATTCAACTTGAAAAACACATATATACAAAAACTTAAATTCAGGAACCTTGACACAATACGAATTTAACTTCAGTGAACAAATCTTACGAATGAATATTAACCTCAGATGAATAGTAACAAATTTTTAAACTGTTGGCCAAAAACTGTGTGTTGTGTAACTAATTGTTTTATGATATAATCTTAACAGTGAATTTATGTTTTGATATGTTAATGTTAATGTTTCTGTTCACCCAAATGAAGGAACTGGACAGTTGATTTTACTACTCAACCTAAAAAAATTACACGATTTATAAACATATAAAGAAAATGAAACAGATAAAAATTCACAAGTACTTTCACTTGCTTCTTCAAGCTCTTTAGTTGGAATAATGATCTTCTTACAAGGTTATGAGGGGTTTAAAATTATTTAAAAACACATATAATCTTATGTCAAGGCTGGGTCTACGATCTACGACGCCAACTCGACATCCCTGAAAACGTATATCAATGTTTTAAGAACAGCGCGCTGCCGCATTTCACAATATATATGCGTCACAGCATTTTTATCAAGTTGTATAGTTATAGTAAATTAACTTGTATAGTTATAGTGTATCAAGTTATATAGTAATATTATATCAAGTTGTATACTTATAGAGTGTATATATATATACATGTATATATACAATGTATGCTTCAATTAGTTATAGTGTAATCCTGTTTCTGGAGAATATATCCAAAGTATATATTATGGTAACTGCTCTTAAAATCTCTCCCTTCCTCTCCCTCTCCCCCTCCCCTCTCCCCCTTCCTCGTTATTTTTCAAAACGATATTGTCAAGACGCTTATTGAATTTCGGATACGGATGATACATTATAAGATTCTAAAAATATCACATTAAAGATGACGTAGCACACACATATGCTGCACCATTTAGTAATAGATACATTAGGCCGACAAAATTAATTAAACTGCATCCTACAGTTGTTTTGTCCTCCTAGGACACTTCAGTTATGCTAGGGGCAACGAGGTGTGAATTCAAAATTAAAGTAGACAATAATGGTCAGGTGCGAAAAACCCCTTTCATTTATGAATTAAGAAGTAAAATTAAAACAGTTCTGTATACTTTCAAATCGTTTATTGCGAAAATATGTATATTATGTACCGTGTCACTACTCAAATGAGATAACTAAATTAGATGTGAAAACAAACACATATAGAGAATACCGAGGCGTCAACAAATCCATAACCCTCACTAAAAGTAAGGGCAAAATGTGAACAAAAAAAGATTTACATGAAGACCCCTGCAAAATTACAAGAGAATAAGACTGGTGTGTTCCGGAGCGTAAGCGTCTTCTGCTTCGTTGACGACGCCCGGCACGTAAATCTTTGTCAAATCCGAGTAAACATCTAGTACTCAAAAAGAGAACCGAGTCATAATTGCCAATCACAACAAGTAAGCACACAGATTCACTAGTAAATAAATAATGTTAAAACACAAAAGAGTGTAAATATTAACTTGGGCCTTCTAAAACAATTTCACCATACTTCTAGATTGATGTTTTGCAACAAGGTGTGATCAATTGACTCCATCAACAACATAATGCTAGTGAACGTACAGTGTATATCAGTTTCCTATTGCAATGTTTTTGTTGATTATTCAATAAAAGCATACAGCTTGAAAAGATTCCTTTATTTTTTATCTTCAGATAAACAATTAATATTAATTTCATTTCAATTACAATTAAATAATATACAATAATCAACCTTTTTTAGGTGAAAACGAGGATTTATCAATTTGAGAAAGTGAAATATCGCTTTTGAAGATTGATAAATCCTCGTATTCACCTATAAAATGGTCGATAACTGTTTTATTATATGATATATGTCTCCGTTCATATCTATCGCATTTTTCTGTCGGATTTTGGAGTAGATCTAAGACTCCTCGGAATTTCAACCTGATCGTTTACCAGCATCTGTGGGAAGTTCGTTTCTGTGTTTTTTTCTGCTTCAAAACAGCGGAGGAAAGAATTGATGTTTCTGTTGCAATTCTAGTATTCTTGGCATCCTTTTCGTTTATAAGCCTAGCTACATCCTCCTCAGAAATTGTTCTCTGATTTTCTTTTCAGAAAGACATCCTCTTTATCATTTCATCACCTAAGCGTATCAAACGTTGAGTATACAAAAATCAACCACGTCATTTTGCAGTTCTGTTCATGTGACGTTTGTATCGATAATGGCCTGCTTGATAAACAAGGTAACCCTACTTAGGCATCGACCGGTTTTTCGAAAGATGAAATACTTTCTAACCATACATTATTATTAGAATCATTCAAAATACCCGTTAATGAGCAAGACACTGACCTACCTCGTCTATATTGGATACCTAAACTACACAAGGATCCTTATAAGCAACGTTTTATCGCTGGCTCGTCTCATTGTTCAACGAAAGCATTATCAAAACTTCTTACTACCATTCTTAGCACCGGTAAATCAGGGTTCCAGTCCTATTGTGACACTGTATACTCCAGGAGTGGCATTAACGGGATATGGATTTTGAAAAACTAAAAAGATTGTCTGGTCAGTCTTGAGCAACTCTTCCTCAAAAATGTTTCGTCTATCAAAACATTTTATTTTTCCGCCCTGTTCACTTCCATACCACTTACCAAACTGAAAGAACGTCTTTGGTCTCTCATTATGACGACGATACAATGAACAAGAACTTAAAATGATAAACTAAACATCAAAATTTGTCTTTGTCTACAATCAAAATTATCGCTTTTCAATTTTGATCCAAGGAACTGTTTCAGGACCCAATCAAACATATCGTGGCCCATTTGAAAAAGTTGTTGAAGGAACCGTCTGCCAGGGGAGTGAAAAGTATCCTGATGGTGGGGGGATTTTCAGAGCCTACAGGATGAAATCAAAGCAAATTTCCTCGACATCCGAGTAATATTTCCGCAGGATGCTGGGCTGGCAGTCATCTATGGACACGAACCAAGGGCTATCAAGTCACATGTTTGTAAATACACTTATGGAACGACAACTACAGAGCTATTTGATGCTGAGAAACATGACCCCTCGCACCAAATTACCACTTCGCAAGGTGAGGTTAGCTGCCGGGACATATTTCGTACCCATGTTCGTGTTGGAGATTGTGTTAATATCTGACAACCACAATCGATAAAATACAAAAACCTTTGGAAGCAGGTCAAACGTCTATTTTATTTAGAGTTTTTGTATCCACAGAGAAGAAACGCTTGCACGTGACAGATCCAGGATGTACCAAAATTGGACAGATGAGAATCGCCATGGCGGACACGACAAAGGGACTCGACAGATCTGAGGGAGTACAAATGACTTTCAGTAACACAGAGCTGGAGGTAGAAGCCACTGACAAAGATACCGGGGAGAAAGTCACCGCAGCATTCGACTTTCTGTAATGTATATAGACTAGCTGTGAGTATTTTGTAGTAACTCATTTCCCACCACAATAGTTGTGCTTTATTCAACTCCCAAATGCATCAATTAATCAGTACAACGGTTGAATAATCACAATGAATAAACCACATGTGGATTAAACCTAGGAGTGTGTTGAGTGACTGACACGGCGAACTTAGATCGGATCTACTTTCTGACTCTCGTGTTTTTGTAACTTTTGAAAATTAATTAACCCGAGTGAAATAAATACCATATCCAGCAACCACTCGTTGTGTTACTCTTTTGCGTGCCATATCATCTGCTTCTGCTTTATCAACCGCCATGTAAATCTAGATCGCATCCAAGTTAATGTCACGGCCTCAAACTAGGAACTAAGGCATTATTAATTCTCTATCTAGCGTATTGAAAATTGTAAAGGATACAGAACATTTTTCAATGAGACCAAGATTGCGACCTTAAAACATGCTCATAGTTTTAATCCAAATGCATATCTCGAATCCCTGTACGTAAAACGGAGAATAAATTTACCTAATTGTGTATGAATGAATGAGTGAATGAATGAATGACCGGTCGTGTGTATGGTGTTGATGAAAGATGTGAGATAATTGAGTGTGAGATGTTTACTTAGATAAATTTGTGTAATTATGTATTTACCTTGTGTCGGACGTTGTTATTACCGCTGGTTGAGATTGAGTATATTCAGACAAATATACTAAAGCAATACTTTATATATATTTTAGACCAAACAATATTGACGTACCTGTTGTAGAATGACACGATCAACTCAGGCATACTGTTTTATATATGTAACATGAACGACATTCTTTAAACTTAAACATCATTTCTATCCTCAGACAAGAAACGCCTGTGGGCTTGGGCCAATACGACCAACCTTGGCCTAATAACATGAAATAAGCTGATTATAAAACAACTAAATATTATTATTGTATTTAACTTCAAAACTTGATGTCTGTGGTTTGCAATACCCCCCCCCCCCTTTCCCCACTGTGACTGTGTACATGTAGGTGTGTAATCTAAACACGTGCAGTGCTAGATAAATGTGTATTTGTGTGTGTAAGGGTGTTTGTGCATGAGTCAATGTTAAGGTAACGTAGTGAATCAATAAAACTGAGGAGGATGACAAGGATGATGAAGAAAACGAAGATAATAATGATAATGATTGATGATTGAGGATGATGATGATGATGATTGATGATTGAGGATGATGAAGATGATGACAAAATTGGATGATGATGAAATTTGATGATGAGGATGATGAAGACGATGATGAAATTGGATGATGATAAAATTGGACAATGGTGATGATGATGATGATGATGATGATGATGATGATGATGATGATAGTGATGATGATAATGATGATTATGATGATGAATGAGGGTGATGATGATGATGATGGATGAGGATGATGATGATGAAGAAGATGATGATGAAATTGATGATGATGATGACGATGATTTAGGTTGATGATAATGATTCACGTAATATTCATAGTAATGATTATATGAAAAAACGATGATGTTGTTAGATGATAATGATGATGATAAGGTATGCAAGAAGAAAATACTATTAGGATGTATGTGTGTGTGTATGATTGTTTTTTTTTTGTTTTTGTAGGAAGGAAATTGTGTGTGTGTGTGTGTGTGTGTGTGATTTGACATTTTGTTAGTGTAATATGATGTATTTGTGTAAAAAAAATTGAAAAATAAAAAAATTATCAAAAAAAAAAAAAATTAAAATAAGCTGATTGATAACCTCGAGAGCTGATACGTCCATCTCAGACATACTGTTTAATATGAGTGACATCAACGACATTTTTAACTTTAAATATCGGTTTTGGAAACTGGTTCTTTCCTCCCAAAAAACGAAAATACGCTGTAGTTTTGCCGTTTAAAACTGTATATAAATAAATAGTAAAGCCTTTGAAAAACTAGTCGCAAAATGTTTGAATAACTACAATTGTACATTAGGGATAAAAGTTTTTCATGTATTAGTTAGATTTTCAATAAGGTCATTCTATTTTTCACCATATTATAGAAATATGCGTTATGCCACAATGTTAAATACGTGTTTATTATTTTGAGTTCTGTTGTTGGTCCATTGTTGTTTATACTTTATACCAATGACACAACAGACAATATACCAATTGCATCAAAATAAATGTGTTCTAGATCTATTGGTGACCATTCGCTTTGTAACAAAACACGCTGGACACAGAAGTTGGTCGAGTTGGTAATTTATTCAGGTACTCGTGGTGTTGTTAGGATGTCGCTCGTCTAAAGTCCTGAGTTCGTGTGTGTTTGTTCTGAAGTTACAGTCCGAATTTAAGCCTTTCTGCGTTTTGCCCCCAGCTAACCATAAAAATGACCTGTTAGTAACTTTTGATTCACTCCCCGAATGCTTCATGACAGGTGCACGAATGCTTCATGACAGGTGCACGTTAATTAGGGTCAAGTGTCAATTAAGTCGACAGGTACACGTTAATTGGAGTCCAGGGCCCACTTAGTTTTCCCATAAATATATATATCTGTCCGAGCTTTCTCTTCCCAGTCAGTCATAAATATATATCTCCCCCCGAGCTATATCTTCCCCAGCACAGCTATTGTGTAACAGCTTTTTGTCAATCGATCCAGTAGTACAATGTATAGTGCACCATCCAAGGTACACAACACACCATACATGTATACCAGAAAAATGTAGTTTCAGTTACCTGTGGTATGCGACACATTGCCATGGCGAGAATTAATCACTGTAAGCACGCACATGCGTACTGAGATAACGTTTTAAAGGTAAGCAAGAATGTGGGTGTCCTCTTACCTTATCATCTGGGCCCAGTTGTTCAAAAGGTGATTAGCTTAATCACTATTTAACGACATTTTTCAAACTTTAATAATTCTGTCAATATACAAGTTACACTCTACAAATTTCGTATGTAAACTGACAATATTAGGTATTTGAAATCTGTAAAGTTGTAATTAAATCTATGGTTTCATTTTAAAGATACAGGATAATTAAAATTTGCACTAATCACTGATTAAGCTAATCATCTTTTGAACAACTGGGCCCTGTTGTTTGATTGATGAGTTGATCTGACAAAGAGAATAGTTCAGATGACAAAGTGAACAGAAGGAGGAGGTTTTATGATCGAGCTACATGAAGTAGTCCAATGCGTCTATAGTGTTCATACTATTGTTGTCATACTTATCGCTATCTCCTCCATGTCATTGTCGATGACTTTATACGTTTTTCTTCATATTCAAGAAAATAGAAATACAGTCAAACCTGTCTATAAAGACCGCTCAAGGGGGGGGGGGGACAGAAAAACGGTCACTATAGACAGGTTGCCTTTATAGACAGGTCGAGATTTTTGGACCAACCACTTTAATTGAAAATGTCATAAATGACTTGTCATTAAATAGGGCATTCAGTATAACATTTTCAGAAGTCGAACTTTTTGTTTTGAAATATATTCTTATAATATTGATTTTAGGTTTAAATCTGTATTTTTTAAAACATCTTAAAATGGTATGATGAATGCCCTATTCAATAATATTCATGTTCATTTTATAACATTTGTGAAGTCTTGGTTGAGTTTGTTGTTCTTTTTCTAAATAAAACGTCAAGTCAGAATGATAGCACTAACCAGGTGAGTCGGCATTTAAGGTTAATAAAACAAACACCTTTGAGTAGGAAACTTTGAAAACATAACACAATGCCTCCTTAATTAGGCTTGACATTGATTGACACCTCGCGCGAGTTACGATGAAGATCTGTTGACACCAGCGAAGGCACTGATAATTGAAATAAACGATGTTTTCACGGCAATATCATTCATAAATTATTCAATTAAATCTTACATAAGACTTAATCTTCCACGTTTTCTCTGTGAGTCTAGACATCGATAGAGTCGGCAGTGTACTGAATTGACGGTAATTCTGACGATTACGGCCTAACACACGGGTCGCGAACAGGCCTGCATAAACGTGAACACGAATGATGCAACGCTGTTCAATCGTATCATATGACTACACTCATACTGGAAAGCACTACGCGTTATTCAGGTTAGGAAATAACCTAGATCGTCGCTATCAGTAGCCAATCAAAATGCAGGATATTGTCGAAAACTGATGCAGCAGTGATGGGCTCACCGGAAAGTTTTCACTTGTCATAAAATAATAATATCTTCAGTCAATGTGTTTTACAACTCATATTTTCAACATTTATAGTATTTTCTACTAGTGAATCGTGTACGCAAATACCGGACATTTTGTACGGAGCTGTACATGTGCGACGGGTTACCGGAACGGCTGACAGCCAAATGTGAGATCAAAATATGTTCACCGGAAATCGGTCGTTATAGGAAGCGAACTAGCGACCGTCGTTCCAAAATTACCGGTCGTTAGCCACATTAGACTGGTGGTCGTTAAACAGATGATCGTTATATAATGAAATCTTACGGGGAATCTGAAAATCGGTCGTTATAGAAAGCGAACTAGCGACCGTCGGTCCACAATTACCGGTCGTTAGCCACATTAGACAGGTGGTCGTTATACAGATGGTCGTTATATAGTGAAATCTCACGGGGAATCTGAAAATCGGTCGTTATAGTCTAGAAAAGTATATATTGATATCTTAGAATAAAACATATAATAATACATTGAAAAGCATGTTATCAAAGAGATGACGTAACACACACATATGCTGCACCTCTTAGTTTAGTAATAGATACAGTATGCCGAAAAAATGAATTAAACTGCATCATACAGCTGTTTCGTTCTCCTAGGACTCTTCAGTGAAGCTAAGGGCCAAAATGTAGGAATCCAAAATTTCTAAACTAACGTAGAAACAGAAGGGTCAGGTGCGTAAAACCCCTATGATTAATGAATTTAGAAGTAAAATTAGAGAAGTTGTGTATAATTTTAAATCGTGCACTACGAAAATGTGTATATTATGTACGCGCCACTACGCAAATGAGATTAACTGTGGTTATGGTATTATCATAAAATATTATCATAATATTAGCGTTGTGTACTATCTAGTGTTTATCTGCTCTTCGAAAAAAAAAATATTTTGAAAAACATATATTTTCTGATTAAAATTTTAATTGATCAAGACTTGTGAAATGATATGATGTATGTTCAAAACATAGCTATCACCCATGTAGGCCTTTGATTATAAAGTGTTGCATGGATGTCAAAGAAGATACCCCCATAATATATAAACAAGGCTAAATATATTTACAATATAAAAAAAATCAGAGAATACCAAAGCGTCAACAAAACCATAATCCGAACTCAAAATCGATTAAACTAGGGGCAAAATAGGAACAAAGGAAAGATTTACAAGGAGACTCTCGTAAAAGCACAAGAGAATAAGACCAGGTGTGCCGGAAGAGTAAGCGTTTTCTGCTTCATCGACGACACCCGCCATGTAAATCTTGGTCACATCTAAGTAAGCATCAATCCTCAAAATGAGAACCGAGGCATCATTGTCATCACAACAAGAAAACACACTAACAAGCAAACTCAAAAACGTCCATCTTCATATCACACAAAGATACAGAATATTTCTCGATGATATCAAGATGGCGACCATAAAACTTGCCCATAGTCTTCATCAACCTGCACCACTCGAATCCCTGTGCCGTAAGTTTGTTCGTCAGCAGTCGACATCTACATATGTATCACGAAAATCGCGATATTCAGAGCAAGCCCTAGAATAACGAATCAACTGCGACATGTAAACACC
The DNA here is from genome assembly GCA_947623455.1 of Mimachlamys varia. Classification (NCBI taxonomy): domain Eukaryota; kingdom Metazoa; phylum Mollusca; class Bivalvia; order Pectinida; family Pectinidae; genus Mimachlamys; species Mimachlamys varia. Next base: position 1,115,882 of record OX392538.1, on the reverse strand, counting down.
ATAGGATGGAGAAGCAGGTATGTAACTATCAAGAAAGGGAAAGTTCACGATAGGAAAATCGAAATCGTCACTTTTATCATACAGCTTAGTAGTAAGTTGCCCGTGTTGGTCATAGTTTAAATTATGATCGAGGTAAGAAGCTGATGTAGGAGAGTCTGTTGTGTCTTTAATCTCAAGTTCAGTAGGGTATATACGATCGACTAGGTCAGCAAACTTCTTGTTGTTTATAGACAACACATCGTCGATATACCTGAAAGTGAAATTGAAAGATTTTGCAAGGTTTTTGTTACCCGTCCTGATAAGCCCCTCGACAAATTCAGCCTCGTATGAAAACAAAAACAAGTCAGCCAAAAGTGGTGCACAGTTAGTGCCCATTGGAATGCCAACAGTCTGTTAGAAATTCTTTCCTCCAAACTCAACAAAGATATTGTCATCCAGGAATTCAATCATTTGTACTATATCTTCCTCAGTATATTTCAACCTAGCTTTTTTGTTGTGTTTTTCACAAAGTATGCTCCAATATAGCTCACAACCATGTATTTGTATCGTCGTTCACCTTTCTTGGAAAAGAAAGCTCTCATAATGAGAGACCGAAGACGTTCTTTCAGTTTGGCATGTGGTATGGTAGTGTACAGGGTGGAAAAATCAAATGTTTTGATTGACGAAACATTTTTGAGAAGGGGGTGCTCAAGACTGATCAGAAAATCTTTTGAGTTTTTCAAAATCCACATCCCATTAATGCCACTTCTGGAGTATACAGTGTCACAATAAGACTGAAGCCCTGATTTAACGGTACTAAGAATGGTAGTAAGAAGTTTTGATAATGGCTTGGTTGAGCAATGAGACGAGCCAGCGATAAAACGTTGCTTATAAGGATCCTTGTGTAGTTTAGGTATCCAATATAGCCGAGGTAAGTCTGCGTCTTTATCATTAACGGGTATTTTGAATGATTGTAATACTGATGTATGATTGGAAAGTATTTCATCTTTCGAAAAAACGGTTAATGCGTAAGTAGGGTTACCTTGGTTCTCAAGCAGGCCCAGTTCTTTTTGCAAACAATGAATGTAATAGTGTTTGCAAACTAGGATCAAGTTATCAGATGCCTTGTCTGCAGACACAATCACATACTTGTTATGTAGGCCGTTGAGTGTTGTTCGAACATTGGGGTCAAGAAAGATCGACTTGTGTTTAGTTTTCATTTTGTATCGCAAACTGCTTATTCTTTTCTGAATAGAGGACCTGATAGATTTAACCCACTCTGAAAGTGAATCCAATTCAACATGTTTACGTTTAGCCCATTGTCTAGCGTAATCTTCCACAGAGTCCATAAGAATCTTGAAATTCACTTTCCATTTGATTGATGGGGTCTCGCGATACTTAGGACCTTTCATGAAAAGCTCCCGTAGCTTTATGTTGGGGATGATCTTCAGATTGCCAGTTACTATGTGTCGAGCTAGGCCAGAGCAATATGGGGATGAAGAACATGAACATGCTGAAGGAGGGGTCATTCTAAGGTCATCTATGTTCAACTGCTGCAGTGTTTGCATGTAATTGAAAAGCTTCGGTGCAATAGGTACAGAAAAACTGTAAGAAACGATAGGTGATCTTATATATCGGAAGTACGGTGGTATATTAGCTTGAACAGACTTTTGATGCAAGATATTGATGATGTTAATGGCATCAATACCCTTGTTGGCAAATTCAACTTTCATAAAATGTTGAGTCGCTGATGGCTCATGGCCGTCCGTTTGTACGGGCCTAAATAGTCGAATTTCTGCCACATCATCAATTATCTTATGGAGCCTTGTTGCTAGTTTCCACAGGTCATCTGGAACAGTTTTTGTTTGAGTGGTTTGCAGTGTTCTTAACACAGTCCGAGGCAGTGAATATAGTGTGGTACGAACACGATGAATACCCAATGGTCCATTTAAAGTGACCATAAGGTCTTCAAATTTAACACTGCATTCTGTTGGACTGGTGTTCATGTTTCACGGAATCAGTTATTTCATTCTCAGAAATACTTATCTTGCACAAGAACACTTCAACACCCATATGGCGACCGTGTCAGACATCGACGGTGTCGAGCGAGTCATCAAATTGTAAGTATATAAAGGTTATATCTTAACGAACAAAGTTCATAATACCCCGAAACATATTTCACGTCTTACCGGTAGATACGCATCATTGAATAGACAGGTATGTATTGCAGATGAAGAATAAATTTTCCATAAACTGGAATGTTGATCATGTCCTATATCTTACCATTATCACGTATAATATTATAATTATTCACTTATACTTTTGTATTCATTGTTATTGGATATTTTTCAATTTTATGATATTTGGGAAAAATCAACAAACGATTTTGTGTAAAATGCTATTCCTGGGTTAAACCCTGTGACCTTAATATGGACGATTAACAACAACGAATTATGAATTTATTGTATTGATCTATTCCTAAACACAATGAAAAGCTAAACGAATTAATCTTTGCAAAATACATTTACATGTACGGTGTACTTATTTTCTTTTCAAAATAAATTAAAAAAAAAATGCTTGATAAATCACACATAAATTACCACCTTTGTACTTTCAAAAACACCACTGAAAAAAGTCCTAAAGAAATTTGTCACAATGAATGCTTATGGCAAGTCGGATCCCTGCCAAAAGCCGTTGCCTGTTGGTACTCGTACTGTACCAAAGCAGGAGAAAAGCAACAGATAACAACAACCGTTAGATGTCTGCAGTGTACATTTTGATGATTACCCGGTGTTGTTTTCCAATGGGTCGTGTACATCACAGGGACTGGGAATTTATCACAGCTAGTTTTTTTTACCTAACTAAGGTGTTAAATAGAGTCATTTTGATTTTTTTATTTTGAGGGGGTTAGATCAATTATAGCCTTGATGCCATTCTTATTTTATCGAAAAATTAATCTAAACACCCCCCGTTTAAAATTTTGGACCTAAACCTTACTACCTGTAACAAATGTTCAGGTCCCTGTGATGTAGTACCTTATTATAATTTATATGGAAACATTTTTCAACAGTACAGAACAGAACAGAATCGGCATTTATCACGAGCTGTGTGTAAAATAAACTGCTTATTGATCATAAATATGCACATAGAATTTTCTTTTGTACTCTACAGTATGGTAAAAAAAGAATGACCACATTTTTGGTGTGTTTTTGTTTGGGTGGGAGGCATGTTTGTGTGTGGTCATTCCTTATCATTTCATTTAAAGACAAACAAACACAATTGAAGTGGACAATATTATGTAATTCAGGTATTTGTTTTCCTTAGATGATACAAAATAAATAGAACTAAGATATAGTCAGCCCATATCAGGCATATATACTTCACTGCAGATTTAACATAGAAAATCTAAGATTAACAGCAGTGTATCCTCAGTCCATATTAACTATGGTTTTCCTCTTATAATAGTGTTGCAGAGCCTGATAGTAAGAAAGTCAAATAGGAACTGTAATGTTGATCTAGAGCATTTTAATTATATATGATATTCCATGGATCTTGTATATTCATATGTAAATTTTCAAATATCCCTGGAATCTGTTTTGAATCTCCTGAAAAGTCATTGAATTTGGTTATCATTATACAGGATTTTGTTATTGTTACAAATGTAATTAAAAACTGTGTTTGTTTATATACCATAGTAACTGTACAAAAATGAAACTGTTATGGCCCCTTGATTTCAGCTTCTGCTTTCTGCAATTCAAACGATGTTCCTGAAATTAAAAAAAAAAATCCATAAATTAAAAAAAGATCAGCTCTGACTTTCTGTAAATATTCAGTATCAGAAAAATGACATTAGCCTGTCTCAATACACATAGTTTATATTTCCTGTCTAACATTGGATCAAGAAGACTTTGTAAATGGTTTGAAACTGTTATTGTATGAAAAATATTCAGGGATAGGATAAGACAGGCTTGAATTACTGTATTTCTGTTTCAGTAAAAAATAAATAAAAAAAAAAGAAATTCATTTGAAATTGTAAACAAAAATACAGTACCTTGCATAGTAATGTACATGTATACATAAATGATAACTCGTCTCAATGTGATAGATACATCTACAGTGTATGAATATTATTTGACAAATATGTATAATGTTCTTTTTATTGCAAAAGTGGTTTAATTTTCGTATCTTTCCATTTTCAAGTTTAACTCAACTTTAGAACTAAACGAATTATATACCTTAGACAACAGTTTATACAATATCAGGCTAAGGCTGTGGTACTGCTACATGACCACTGCTGTCTGGAGTGTTATCTTGGACTGACAGCTCAACTTAGTGCAGTGTCTGACAACAAAGAAAATGATCTTAAATGACTTTTCAAGATTTAACAAGATTTAACAATTCAGGTGCAAGTGTAATTTGACATATCTTTTTTATAAGCTACATGTTGTTATCAATTCTATTATTGAACCTAAGGGTATGTTGAAATGAAATCAATAAATAACCATAATGAGTTATGATGTAACCCAAGATATTCCCTTTTTTAACAACCATAACATTTTTTGTAACACATGGGAAACTGATTGAAAAATAACATGCACAATTGATCTTTATTGTGTAGTTATAGTACATCATCAGTTTATTCTATACAATATTAATTATTTCTAAATCTGCCCCCTCCCCTCCCCTCTCAAAAAAACTTAGATTATAATCAAATAACCATGTATATTGCACCTGGACGTACACTTAACCACCTCTGACAACCACACAACAGCCTAGCCAGCCCCAGACACTCACGGCTACAGGCACGTCCCTAGTCCCGAACTGACCATGAACAGCTCCGACGTACACCTGTCTCCGAGCTGACTATGCCCTACTGTCGAACAACACTCCGTGCCACAGCGCACAATACCGTACCAGGTCTTGCCTCAGGATTAGGCTACCAGAGTAGCCTTTGCAGGCGACACCTTATTGAGGAGCTTATGGTGTACCTAACCAGTCAACTCACTGGCACTAAATACCACGTACAAAATACGGATCAGAGTAGCCTTTTCAGGCGACCCCTTATGCAGGAGCCTCTGGCTATTGTATTTGTAGTGGTTCTTACCTTTATATCTGTGTTTAACCTTTTTGTCGTCGCTTGCTTTGTTAAACTTGCAGTAGAAAACTATCCTGGAACAGCGATCATAATCTGCTTTTATGTTATAGCCTATCTCAAAAAGCATGGTACCACTGAATTTGCATAATCACACAATTTTATTCAATTATCAAGAATCATCTTGCAACTTACATACAGAAATGAATTACACCTTTGTTAAAGGTAAGTAAAAGCATATTCTGGCAATATTGGTTTTGATCAAACTTAAACATTTTCATTAATAATACAGAGTAATTAGTACAACACACGTTTCCTTAACGTTCGTCCAAGGAAGATAACTCCTAAAACGAATTATCACATTTATCACAATTTGAATGCATTTTTTCTAAGTTACCTTCACAAATATTCCCCGTTTACTTGAACACAGCGTTTCAATCTACCTTTTGAAACAATTTTCATGCTCCTCTTTGGGTACACTAATCAGAAACGGATTTTCTTATTTCGGAAAGAAGAAAAAATCACACGGGGCAAGGCTAGGCTGAATGGAAGGTGTGGTAATACATTGACCGTTTCCGACTTAAAAAACTGGACTATAGTTGCTGATATGTTAGCTGGGGCATTGCCATGTAACAACTGAACATGCTAGAAACCTGTTTTAAGACGAAGTTTTCTTATTTTATGTTCTCAATTTTTCAGAACACAATTCTTATTGAAGCGTCAAGACACACCCCTACCTTACCATCAAGCCATTTCGTTCAAAATAATCTGTCAGTGGGGAAAACGACATCCTTCTCTTTGACAAAGTCTGTTAAGACCAGAAAACTGTTTGAGAAACTTTTAACGATCACTTTGCAAATGTTGCAAAAGAGTGTATTTAGAAAACACAAACTTAGATAATCATCAGAGCATCCAGAATATACAAAAAAATGTATCTAATAAGGAAAGTTTTTCTTAAATCTTAATCTTAAATCATGTGTCTACCCTATGAGCAGTGTTTTATCAAACTTGGTAATTTTTTCCCGTCAAAGTTGTACCTTTACCGACAGTCTAAAATACGCTCAGGTAACACCTATTCTTAAGAAAGGTGACCAACTGGACAAAAGTAACTATAGGCCATGCAGTAAACGTAATTCCAAGTATCTAAAGTATATGAGAGGTTGCTGTTTTTCGGCATACTCTATCTATTACTAAATTTAAAAGGTGCAGCAATGTGTGTGTTACTTCATATTTAATGATAGGGGTAGTAGACTCTGCTGGTGGATTTTTTTAGTCCCCGAGGTTGGCTGGAGCCTCATTAGCCACAGTTAATCTCATTTGAGTAGTGGCACGGTACATAATATACACATATTCGTAATAAACGATTTAGAAATATACAGAACTGGTTTAATTTTACTTCTAAATTCATAAATTAAAGGGTTTTACGCACCTGACCCTTCTGCTTCTACATTAGTTTAGACATTTTGGATTAACACATTTTGGCCGCTAGCATCACTGAAGAGTCCTAGGAGGACGAATCAACTGCGACATGCATAGGATGCATACCCGCATAACCAGATCCTAGGCGGAAACAAAATACAAATATATACTGTACGTCTGTGAGTTATTTTAAGCATACTTTGTGAAAACCACAACAAAAGCTAAGATGAAATTTACTGAAGAAGATATAGTAATGTTCTTTTTGAGTTCGGAGGACAGATTTTCCAACAGACTGTTGGCATTCCCATGGGAATTAACTTTGTCCTACTCTTAGCTGACCTTGTTTTATTTTCATACGAGGCTGAATTTGTGGAAGAGCCTTATGGATAGGTACCTTGCCAAATCTTTTAGTTTCACTATCAGATATATCGACGAGGTATTGTCTATAAGCAACAAGAAGGTTGCTGACCTAGTCGATCTTATACCCTTCTGAACATGAAATAAAGGATTCATTAACTGCCTACCCCGATCTCTACTTAAACTATGACTGATCTGGACAGCTACAGCTGTAACTACTAAGCTATACGATAAACGTGACGTTTCAATTTTCCGATCGTGAACTTTCTTTTTCTTGATAGTAACAACCCTGCTTCTCTGACCTATGGTGTTTACATGTCGCAGTTGATTCGTTATTCTAATGCTCGCTCTAAATATTGCGATTCGTGGTAGTGCAGATGTCGACTGCTGGAAAACAAAATAACAACACAAGGATTCGAGAGATGCGGGCTGAACAGAATTATGAGAAAGGTGTATGGTCGCCATCTTTTGCTCATCGAGAAATATTTCGTATCCTTATGTGATATGAAGATGGACGTTGTTGGATGTGCTTAGTTTTGATTGAGAATGATGACTCGTTCTCGCTTTGATGACTGGGCGTTTACCTGAATGTAACCAAGATGTTCATGTACATGGCGAGTGTCGTCCATGAAGCAGACGACGCTCAGCTTTTGAATCACCTTGTATTATTCTCTTTCGTGATTGCAAGGGTCTCAATATAAATCTTCCCTTCATTTATATTTTTTTTCAAGTTTTATCGAATTTTGGTTCGGTTTATTTTTTGTGTGATGATTTTTAACACATTTGAATTGTAAGACATAGGGCTTACGTTAAGATCACACAATTGAAACCATTAAACGTTCGACCAATCAAAATAGAGTGGGATGTATTTCAGCCAATCACCATAGACTGACTTTTAAGGAAACATTATCTTTCTTAATTGTTGTAGTGAGATTTTTTACTTCTCATCAGTTCATGTATTGAAGAAAGAAAACAAAAAACAAAAATAAAACATTGAGAATAGCAATGACAGTTCAAAAACCTTCACTAGTAGGAAACCACTCTATTGTCATACGAAATTTCAGACACAAAAGGAACGTATAATTTTTTTTTTTTTTTGTTATAAATTTTTACTTAATGCTCTAAATCTCGAAAGCCCACTTAATCCTGTGTTAACAGTCACACACTTTGCTCTTTGCTCCCAATCTTGAGCTTTTCTTTTGTTATCAGTCACATATATTGTCATTGATAAAGTCTTAACCTGACACCACATTTTACATTTTTTATGAGTATGAGCCAGCAAAGTCACCGATATGCTGATAACATAGATAATTTATACTGGTACATGTACATTAACTGGTCTCTGAGAAACAATCATGTCATTTTTATAATGCGAAGTAGCGTTTCTGTAAAAAAAGAAATTTTCATTGCATCCTGTGAATTTTTCACAGGCATTTATTAACTCAACTTGGACGATTGTGTTTCTGAACTTGACTTCGTTAAAGACTGACTAGGTAAGTAGAGGATAAATAAAATATTTGAAAAAGAGGGGTAAAATCTTAATTTAACAAACACAAGGCGTTGCCAATGGCTACGTTACCGACTGAATAGAAATAAGCAAACGTAATACATGTATATATGTTTTTTATTCAAAAGGTGTTTTAATCGTTATCATTATATGTTATTTTTCTAAGTATTACGTTCACTTTTGCTGTTTTCTTATTTGTCGATGCATTTGTCAAAAGTACCCGTCAGACAAAACGTTATCCTCAAATCGTAGCAAAATGCACCTAAGGTGACTGGACTGAATCCGCGTACCTCTTGTGAGTCCAGTTATCTGCGTCTTAAAATAGCTGGAGATTATTTCCGGTTCTCGCCGGCTTAATGATGTTATGGAACCTTTCATAAATATCATATGTAATCAAGCAGTTCTTGCCATTAAATAAGGTTAATACAATGATCTATCACCCCTTGGAAAGTGATGTCACCTCGGCTTCCGGTTCGATGGACATCGTTTTCCTCGTCGAGTAAATAACTGTTAAATATATCTTGATTTTCTTTATATCTCAATATAATTGTCGATGTACATAAGCCTGTTATATAGATACCACAATACCCTAGCTGGTCAGGAATGGCGTTAACAGAGTAATTTGATTACATAAAAGAACAATTGGGGAAAAAGAACGAACCGTCTGACTTGGAACAAAGAACAAATCGTATGACTGGGACCAAAGATCGAATCGTGTGACTGGGAACAAAGAACAAATCGTGTGACTGGGACCAAAGAATAAATCGCGTGACTGGGACCAAAGATCAAATCGTGTGACTGGGACCAAAGATCAAATCGTGTGACAGAGACCAAAGATCAAATCGTGTGACTGGGACAAAAGAACAAATCGTGTGACTGGGACCAAAGATCAAATCGTGAAACTGGGACCAAAGATCAAACCGTGTGACTGGGACCAAAGATCAAATCGTGTGACTGGGACCAAAGATCAAATCGTGTGACTGGGACCAAAGATCAAAGCGTGTGACTGGGACCAAAGATCAAATCGTGTGACTGGGACCAAAGATCAAATCGTGTGACTGGGACCAAAAAACAAACCGTGTGACTGGGAACAAAGAGCAAAGCGTGTGACTGGGAACAAAGAGCAAAGCGTGTGACTGGGAACAAAGAACAAAGCGTGTGACTGGGTCCAAAGAACAAATCGTGTGACTGGAAATAATAGAATAAATCGTGTAACTAGAAACAAAGATCTTATCGTGTGCCTTGGCACAAAGATCAAATAGTTTTGCTAGGAACAAAGATCAAATCGTGTGACTGGAACCAAAGATCAAAGTGTGTGACTTGGAACAAAGACAAAATTATGTGACTGGGAACAAAGACCAAAGCGTGTGACTGGAAATAGCAGAATAAATCGTGTAACTAGAAACAAAGATGTTATCGTGTGCCTTGGCACAAAGATCAAGTAGTGTTGCTAGGAACAAAGATAAAATCGTGTCATTTGGACCAAAGATCAAAGCGTGTGACTGGAACCAAAGAACAAATCGTGTGACTTGGACCAAAGATCAGATCAAAGCGTGTGACTGGAAATAATAGAATAAATCGTGTATCTAGAAACAAAGATCTTATCGTGTGCCTTGGCACAAAGATCAAATAGTGTTACTGGGAACAAAGACCAAATCGTGTGACTGGAAACAAAGATCAATGCGTGTGACTGGGACCAAAGAACAAACCGTGTGACTGGGACCAAAGAACAAATCGTGTGACTGGGAACAACGATCAAAGCGAGTGACTGGGACCAAAGAACAAACAGTGTGACTGGGAACAAAGAGCAAAGCGTATGACTGGGACCAATGAACAAATCGTGTGACTGGGAACAAAGAACAAAGCGTGTGACTGGGACCAAAGAACAAATCGTGTGACTGGGAACAAAGATCAAAGCATGTGACTGGGACCAAAGAACAAACCGTGTGACTGGGAACAAAGAGCAAAGCGTGTGACTGGGACCAAAGAACAAATCGTGTGACTGGGAACAAAGAACAAAGCGTGTGACTGAAAATAAAGAACAAACCGTGTGACTGGGAACAAAGAGCAAAACGTGTGACTGGGACCAATGAACAAATCGTGTGACTGGGAACAAAGAACAAAGCGTGTGACTGGGACCAAAGAACAAATCGTGTGACTGGGAACAAAGATCAAAGCGTGTGACTGGGAACAAAGAACAAACCGTGTGACTGGGAACAAAGAGCAATGCGTGTGACTGGGACCAAAGAACAAATCGTGTGACTGGGAACAAAGAACAGAGCGTGTGACTGGAAATAATAGAATAAATCGTGTAACTAGATACAAAGATCTTATCGTGTGCCTTGGCACAAAAATCAAATAGTGTTACTTGGAACAAGATCAAATCGTGTGACTTGGAACAAAGATCAAAGCGTGTGACTGGGACCAAAGAACAAACCGTGTGACTGGGACCAAAAAAACAAACCGTGTGACTGGGAACAAAGAATAAAGCGTGTGACTGGAAATAATAGAATAAATCGTGTAACTAGAAACAAGGATCTTATCGTGTGCCTTGGCACAAAGATCAAATAGTTTTGCTAGGAACAAAGATCAAATCGTGTGACTTGGAACAAAGATCAAATCGTAAGTTAGAACAAAGAGATTTTAAAGCAACTTGAGATTTACATAAGGATTGAAAGTCGTTTTTTAACTTTCATAGTGCTATGAAAGGTCAGCCGTTACATCCATATTGAATGAAGCCCTAGCAGGCTTCATGCTAAATATGGATGCAACGGCTGACCTTTCATAAGCACTATGAAAGTTAAAAAAGGGACTTTCAATCCATATTTTTACATTTTTACTATATAACAATTGCTTAACTTTATTTTGTCCAGATAACTGTTTATTACCTGCATTTGTATTTGTGTCGTCATTTAAACAACATTGGCTGAACAGCCCAGCTGGAATAAAATTTCCTCCAATGATAACAATTAGTTATTTGAGCGTTTGACGCAAGGGCATTCTCTATGTTATTTGAAGCGGCGTGGTAAGACTCTCATTGAACAAGCTTGATCTATGACGTCATAATTTAACCACGTGCTACGTCTCGAGAACCATTACTTTCATACTTATATGAAAGGCATTTTTGCTGGTAATGTTCATATAGTGGGTTGCAGCGCAAATATAAATACAGTATCATGAGTAAGTAACTACACCATGTGAGATTGTTTTCATAAAATGTTTCCTATCTGAAAACTGTTTCAGATTAACAGAGTTTTGAACATTGCTAAATAGTATTTAATATTCGTCATACAACTTGAACTGTGCTTACATGTGATTTCTTGAATCATGACTTACCAATTTATCTCTGTTAGAATATGTTTTAGCAAAAATAACAACAGGAAAAGTCAACCGATGTTTGATTACATTCATAGTACTGTATATATGACATGATTAGATTAAATTATGACAGAAGTGCCTTTTATTTACTTAGTACTATATTTACAATATAAATAAATTAGAGAATACCTAATCTGATTAAAATGATATCTTGATCTCCGCGCCTTTCCGTAAACTTCTCTCTGCTGCGTGAAGATCTCAGAAAATCCCATAGGGGATCATGTCCCGATGACCTTTTGAATGAGCCAATCAAATTCCTACTGTCAGAATCTTGACAGTGAATTTTTGAGGCGACAAAGCTTGCATATTCGCTTTTGTCCCTTTAGTCATTTCGTCACAAAAGGTTCATGTGAAATAATGTGACGAAACGACTTGTTGCAAGATGACGGGTGAGTGGGAAATTGTTTTAGTGTAAAGGTGTAAAGAGGCGACAAAGGTCATCTGAACGTGACCTCTTATGGGATGTTGTCAGATCCTTGTAAAACGGAGTGAGAACAAGGATCTGTTTTTTAATCTAATTGGAGAATACCGAAGCGTAAACAAAATCATAATCCGAACTCAAAATCGATTAAACTAGAGGCAAAATGTGAACAAAGGAAAGATTTACATGAAGATCCTTGTAAAAGTACAAGAGAATAAGACCATGTGTTCCGGAAGTCAAACCTCGATTAATCGAACTTCGATGATTTTTGAATTTCTCGATGTGTCGAACTTTTGGCAAAGTCCGATTTTTTTTATTATATAACACTACTTATTTACTATTCATGAATCGAACTTCTATGAAAACATTGAAAATTACAACTAATAAATCGAAGTGAAAATTATACCCAATAAATTGCCCCACGGTCGTTTTCACACCTTCACGGTGGCGTGTGTCGATATCGTGTTGTGAACAGTAGTGGCGACCTAGCTGCGATAACGTAGCTTTTCACGACGAGACGATTTTTTTATTTTGCGTCGTTAGAGCTACGAAGCGGTCCCATGCCCGGTAGTATTCAATCTGTAAGATTTCATTTAATTACCACCTCATGTGAGCAAAATGTTGTCAAATTAATGCAGGATTGCTGAACTACATGTTTCGAGTGTTTACCATGATAAAATATTTTGTTCACAGGATTAGCAAAGACCAGTTCACGTGTGATGTTATCTTAAATCGCGTTTTTATATATTGCCGGAATGGGCAAATATGGAGTTACTACGACTTACTACGACTTCCTTATTTGGTCCGCACGCGCGCGCCCATTCACAATTTAGAGAAACTCTTCAGAAAAGAAACCAAGTAATTTACTGAAGTCTAATCATGGCTGCCGCTACTCATTTCAGTTTATGCTTCGTTACGTAAATTTGATATTAACGATCATTTAGATAAATTTTAATCACAAGTTAGGTTGGAGATCGACAGAAATGGATCATAATTTAAGTACGTTTATCGATGAGATATGTGATGCAAAAATCGCCCCGGTGTGAATCGCACAGGGCTAGCTCCATTACGAGGCATGGGACCGATTTAATATCCGGCCGGGCAGAGCCTTAAGAGGCCGGGTAGAGCCATAGGAGGCCGGGTATTAATATTAGTACTACACAAATTATAGTGTTTATTGTAATATACTATTTTTTTTTTAATATGAATCTGCAATTTCTTAGCCTGTTTTACGTTACAATAGGACCGCATTGGTTCTTGTTATGTACAGTTCATATATACATATAGGGCTACATGTCGATGTTCGATGTTCAATATTCATAAGTCGAAGTCCCGATGTTTCGAAGTTTGACGACGGTCCCGCAAAGTAATATCTTGAGAGTAAACTTTTCATGAGAAATTGGAGATTCAAAAACCATTTTCAAGGTCACAGGGGTCAAATGTGATAATCTGTTTCAAACACTTCTTCTCAGTAACTAAATGTCTAAGGATATAGCCTTTTCTATGTTGAGATGAAGGAATACCAAGCGTGTTCATTGACCCTCAAAAGTCACAAGGGTCAAATACGGTAATATCATTTAACAGCTCCGAAATTATAAAGATTTTCAGGTGACCATGGTCCTCTTGTTGTTGCATGATACAGCTTTCTGTTTTGATGAAAGGCTGAATATCATCTTGACAAATTCGTTTTTTTTATCAAATAATCGTCTACAAAAACATGCAATGAAGCAAGTGAGTGTTCGATATGTATTGATATAAAGTCTGTTTTTTTCATTTTAACAGTTTCACGTCAAAATTGAATAATGACAGCTCATGCATCGATATCAACAGTTGCGTGTTAGCCTTTACAACTCCATTTCACAATTTCCAGATTTTACTTTTCTTTCGAATTTCCAAACCTCCCGTTTACGCCCCCGTCAGTACTTGAAGTAGTTTGATTTATTTCTATTTTTGTTTGTTTATTCTTTTTTACTTGTTACAGACTTCCACTTTAACTTAATTTTTGAATGCCTGCTTGATTCTTTGTTCCTAGTGACACACTTTGTTCTTTGCTCTAAATCATGGTGTTTTTCTATTGTTATCAGTCAGACGTTTTGTCCTTGAAAAAGGTTATCTTAACGTCGCATTATATCTTTTTTAAAGTTTGACCCAGCATTACCACAGATATCATACAAAAAATGTAGATGATTTATGCCGATACATGTACATCTCTATGGTCTCGGAAAACAACAGCGTCAATGTTCTGTAGCGTTTCTTTCATCCTGTGAAGTTTTCACGTGCATTTATTAACTCAACTTTATATCCTTATCTAAATTTACTAACGACATTGCTGGTTTCATAGACCAACTCGTGACTTGGTTCATTGTGTTTCTGCATATGAATTCAATTAGGACGGACTAAGTAAGTACAGAATATGAATTCGTTTAGGACTGTTTGGTAAGTACAGAATATGAATTCGTTTAGGACTGTTTGGTAAGTACAGGATATGAATTCGTTTAGGACTGTTTGGTAAGTACAGGATATGAATTCGTTTAGGACTGTTTGGTAAGTACAGGATATGAATTCGTTTAGGACTGTTTGGTAAGTACAGGATATGAATTCGTTTAGGACTGTTTGGTAAGTACAGGATATGAATTCGTTTAGGACTGTTTGGTAAGTACAGGATATGAATTCGTTTAGGACTGTTTGGTAAGTACAGGATATGAATTCGTTTAGGACTGTTTGGTAAGTACAGGATATGAATTCGTTTAGGACTGTTTGGTAAGTACAGGATATGAATTCGTTTAGGACTGTTTGGTAAGTACAGGATATGAATTCGTTTAAAACCAAGAACATAATATGAATTCGTTTAGGACTAACTAGGTAAATACTACATATGGATTCGTACAAGGTAAGTTCAGAGTTGACATAATTTTTGTAGTGAGATTTGGCTGTTTTTAATCGTTATCATTATATGATATTTTTCTTATTTGGCTTTCACTTTTGCCATTTTCTTATCGGGAGAAGGTGATCGTAACCCTTAGATATCGAGGATTGGAATGATGTTTAAAGTGTATATGCTTGAGAGTAATTTGATTCAATAACATTACAATGTTATTAAAAAATAGAACTAAATTTGATTTCGGAATATGTTATATGTATATTTAAAATGAGCAAATTGTCACCATGCAAATTGTATACCTTTGCAAAGTTTCGATTTCTTTTTTCATCTTACATCATCACAAAAAGATTGAAAAGAATAAGATCAAATGATCACTTGTCCCATCTTTATTATTATTGTTTCATTTAACCCTGTCAATAATCCCCTTTTCTGTTACAATCAATAAAAAACATTGTTTAACATAATTTTCAAATTTGGTTACAAACAATAAAAGACATTTGTAGGACAGGCTCTAATGAGATGCTCATTTTTATGTCATCATATAATCACTTGTCCAATCAGCATCACATGTACTTATAGGGTTTGTTTCATTAAACCTTATTAATAATGCACCTCTTTAATACAATTACAATGAAAAATTGAAGTCTAACATGTTTTACATATTTTGTAATAAATAATAACACATCTTTGAAAGGAAGACTCGTATGAAATGCTTCTTTTATCTTTTAAGGTTGAAAAGGCGAATTGTCTTGAAAACGGACATTCGTAGTTAAAATGTCATATGGGTCAAATGTGTAAACTTTTTAAACGACTCTTTTTAAATAACCGAAAAGATCAGGGAGCGCATATTGCGCTTATAGAAAGCTGGAATATAGTGCAACTAATATTGATCAAATTAGTAAAGTTACTTGCAAGGTCACATGGGTTTGATATGTTACCAATTTTTTTTTCTCAAAAAGCTGAAAGACAAGGGTTCTGATACTACGCATGAAGCATGCATAATTGAAGGTCAACCAAATTTGTTCAAATGAATTACTTTGTTCCACTTCATTACTTTCAGAGGTCAAATATGTTTAGATGTTAAAATCTTCAAACAACTTCGCAATTACCTACAAAATTTCATATAGAGGTCTTGATAGTCAGACGAACATTAAGACAAAACGAGCCTCTTGTTTCATTTCTTGTTGTTCTTATTGCTCTCAAAAAGTCGCAAGCTTGAAATACTGACAATTAAAAAAAATCCAAATACATTTGCTTGATTTTTTTTCAAAAAAAAGGTCTGAACATTATCGAAACGCTTACACTTTTTAAAAAAGTCAACCACGAAGCGAAATTTCATTATATTCTGCGATAGAATGTCGAAACTACACTATGAAACATTTCAAGTTTTTCCTTTTACATAGGGAGTAGGAAGACGAGCAAGCTTTTATAAGAACAGGACGTCACCAAAGAACGTAGCAGTGGATGAAAACATCATGTTGGATTTCGGGATATTTGCTGTCACTGTTTTGGTGACACTGCTTGGAGTGTTGATATATTTCTACCCGGTAAGTACAACGTAAGCTCACTGACTCTTACTGTCACGCCAATAGATAATCTGTACTGATCAATTAATTTAAATAGTAGTCTAATTCCGTGATTTATCGTAAAGTGTCTTTTTTTGTGGTGCAAATGTCAAAATATATCTTATCCATTGCTTTGTGATGTAGAATAGCTGTAAAAAGAAAATTATACTTACCTTCCATATACACAGATAAATATGTGCATGTATTCAAACATTATATTTTTATGTAAAAATTATTTTACACAACCACAATTTGTTTTATGTGACGTTTCTATGACTAGTACGATATGCACCCTGTCACCTTAATCAACACCTGATTAGTTTAATGAAGGTGATAGGGTACATATCGTACTAGTCATCGAAACGTCACATAAAACAAATTTTGGTTGTGTAAAATAGTCTTACATGAATCATACTTTCCAACCTGACGAAAATATTTACAAAAAAAAAAACCATTTTGTTTGTGTGGCAGATACATATTGGACAATGTCTAATGGTCAATGGAGTACACATTCAACTAAATAGGGATCATTCTAATGTTTTGTATTATCACTATTCCGTGCAGATTTCTGGTTTATTTTGTTACAAATGCAGTCTAAACCAAATCCAATGTTGTCCTAGCAAAACAAAGAGAAACTGGAAATACCTAAAATGTATCTTTGTCTTCCGTATTTCTGTCTTCGTGTCCCGTATTTCGGTCTTTGTGTCCCGTATTTCAGTCCTCGTGACCCGTATTTCGGTACAGCCATTTTTATGAAGCCGTATCTCATTACTACGTGATCTGTTTGTCACTTGACTAAGACATTTTAGACGTTTGGCTCTCCGTCGTTAATCGTCAAATGTGTCGAAAAGTTTCAGTGAAAAGTGTAAGATTGGGTTATTCATTAAAAGCATAGTGAAGTGAGAGAGAAACTAATCAAAAATCAGATTTGGTAGCCAGATCGATAAAAAAAGACATCTGAATGAAGTTGTATATAATGACATATCGAACAGGCAAAAAAGAAAAAAAAAATGTGTAGCATATTTGTATTTGTTTGTGCAGGTCATTGTGGAGTGTTTCTTTTAAAAATACTTGGTATTCCTGTTGTCATTCTTTGATCACTTAATCAAATTCAAGACATAAAAACAGGATAGCTACAGCTTGCAGATAAAACTTGCTGGCAAAAATGTTACGTGGAGAGACGTCTTTGCATAACAGTATCAGCAAATTACGAACCAGTTCAACTGGTCTTGACCTTTTGCCATGGTGGTAACGTCCTGGCTCCATAACCTAGAGGTCTCGGGTTCTTGCCCGCTCGTCTCACTTGTTTCATGTCTCCTATTTATATTGTTTATTTTTCAGGTCGGGATGTCTGTTTGTACAAAATATTCTAATTATCACAAATGATACTTTCAGTCTTGAGCACCCCTTCTCAAAAATGTTTCGTCATTCAAAACATTTGATTTTTCCACCCTGTACACTACCATACATATGTACCAAATGCCAAACTGAAAGAACGTCTTCGGTCTCTCATTAGAGAGCTCTCTTTTCCAAGAAAGGTGAACGACGATACAAATACATTGTTGTGAGCTATCTTGTAGCATACTTTGTGAAAAACACAACAAAAGCTAGGTTGATTTGAAATTATACTGTAAATATTCACTTCCTATTCTAAATTAATAAATAAAAGGGGTTTTACGCACATGACCTTTCTGCTTTTCCATTAGAAATTTTGGATTCCCACCTTTTGGCCCCTAGCATCAATGAAGAGTCCTAGGAGGACGAAACAGCTGTATGATGCAGTTTAATTCATTTTTTAGGCAGGCTGTATCTTTTACTGAATTTTAAACGTGCAACATGATATGAATCATCAGTAATTTGCAGTATTTTACCGAAAGGACTAAGGAGAAGGAAGACAAGTGGATACCATTGTATGTCTGATTAACTCTCACATGAGTTGCGTTCCTGTATGTTTATGATATCATCGTGGATGGTTTGTATCACTATTTATAGTGGGCGGTTTGGTCGAGTGGTTAACACTCCGGCCTTCAGAGAAAGTGTTTTTTCTCCTGCCCACACAACTCCAACAACCCAGGTGGAATATAAAATGGTCTGGGGTGGGTGTTGCATTATCTGTGCTGTAGCATTCAAGTGCGGTGGCACTAAAAAAGATGCCGTTGGAAACACGGTCCCATTTCAAACAGAACACACAATTCATCTCTAGCACACACGCATACATATGATACACACATATATAGAGATACTAGCCAGGTGGTATAGGACAAGTAGTTAGCGCCTGATAAGGCACCTCCTGCAAACTCCTCAGAATTGTTTATGATAGAACTGTATGTGGCAATTGTATTGATTGTATAAGAATTGTATATCTATGTAATGTAAAGCGCTTTAGAGTGGCTTATGTTAGCTAGATAGGGCGTCATATCAAATATTGTATATTTATTTATATTTATAGTGAATCAGATAATTCAGTTGAAATTTTCTTTGTAATATTACAGGGTTCTGCCAAGCCGAGTACCATCCCTGGTTTGGAACCAACAACTCCAGAGTATGTGGTTTACAGTAATACTGACTGATATGATATTGAAGTTTCTTGAAACATCATTGCTTTATATGTAATATATATATATATATATATTACTTAAATATACAATATAATAAAGATTCTTTCAGTATAAGCTTGTATGAAAAAAGTCTTTTTTCAATGGAAATAACATTCAAACACAATTCGAATGTTTTAAGCATAAGAGGGGTGAGGTATAATACAATACTGTCGAATATATAAAATCTTTGACCAAGTTTTGTGTCATTTCAGTTGTCGTCTTGTTTATAAAAACTATCGATTAAGCCAAGGGCAAATATGAACAAAGGTAAATGTAAGCTTTAATTAGAACATTTGAAAAAAGTACAATAGAATACGACAAAGGGTTCCCGAAAGAGTAAAAGTCTTCGCAAATGCGTCATCGAAAACACCATGTAAATTCCTTGCCAACAGTGAAATCTTAGTTATCATCTTCAAACATACGAAACAGGCATACAGGTGAGCATATTCAAATCTGTCCACCTCTGTATGATAAAAGGAAAAATAATATTTCTCAAAGATACCAAGATGGCGACCATAACACTTGCTCATAGTCTTAATCAGCATGCATCTCTCGAATCCCCGTGCTAAATGTTTGTTTGTAAACAGCTTGCACTATCACGAATATCTTGATATTAAGATCAAGTTCTAGAATAATGAATCAAATACGACATGTAAATACCATAGGTTGGAGAAGTAGAGATGTTACTATCAAGAGACGGAAAGTTCACGATAGGAAAACTTTAATCGTCACCTTTATCGTACAGCTAAATAGTAAGTTGCCCGTGTTGATAATAGTTAAACTTAAGTCAAGGTCGAGGTAAGAAGCTGATGTACAAGAGTCTCTTGGGTCCTTGATTTGAAGTTCAGAAGGATATATAAGATCGTCTTTGTCAGCAAATTCATTGTTGTTTATAGACCATACATTTTCGATATACTTAAAACTGATTAAATATGATTTGGCTTTTTTTTCTGTTACCTGTCTTACTAAGCTCCTTATGCTCCTTGACACATTTTAACCTCGTTTGAAATCAATCAAAATAAATCGGGCAAGTGCGGTATACAGTTTGGTCTCATAGGAATGCAAACAGTTTGCTGGAGAATTTTGAACATATTTTCTACAGGGACGGCAATGTTGCTGACATCAAACGGGCCGGAAGTCTCCACGAGTTTTTGAAGGACCTACACAAACAGTTTGGTTCCATTGTCTCATTCTGGATCGGCAAAGAATATGTTGTCAGCATCTCATCCCCGGAACTCTTTAAAGAACACCAGGGAGTATTTGATAGACATCGTAAGTGTACTACTAGTTTTCATTTGGGAAGTTGAGATACGTTTCAGTATTACTTGTTTAACTAAACTGGACAAGGCCACAATATTTGCTACCTAGTTAGGGTATCCAGCTATAGTTTGAAGGTGCCATATACGTTTAAACCCAATTTTAAGGCACACAATTGTCATTTATACTTATATTTAAGCAGAGAACAATGTGATATGGCATACAAAATTAGAGATAATCGAAGCGCGAACAATATAACAATAATACGAACTCAAAGTCGATTAAACTAGGGGCAAAATATGAACAAAGGAAGATTTACATGGAGATCTTTGTAATGTATAAGAAAATAAGACCAGGTGTTCCGGAAGAGTAAGCATCTTCTGCCTCATCAACAATACCCACCATGTTAATCTAGGTTAAATTAAAGTAAATGTCAGGGCCCCAAAGTGAGAACTGGGGCTTAAGTCTTAATCACATCAGTGAGGTATGTTACATAGCATATTAAAACATTTCCATCTCCATATCATACAAGGGTGATAGCTTACCTGGCTGGAGTTAAACCCGAGATTTGGGTTATTCATTTTTAAGTGGGATGCGCTATAAGGCTGTTTTTGTGTACTTATGACCAACTTGAGTATTTGCTTATTACGGATAATTATAAAGATTTGTGGGTTCTTAATAAACAGAATGTTTTATTTGCTCATTTTTAATAATAATAATATTTTAATATTATTTCTACGCAAAAATGGAAGAATGTAATATAGTTTTGATTTTGATGATGCATGAATAAACCTAAATTTCCATTAATTTCAGCAAGCATGTTCCAAATGTTTAAGCCGTTGTTTGGGCCAAAGTCAATTGTGTACGCCAATAACTCTGAAGGGACGAGCGAGACGCCGTTTGTACGATACAGCATTGTCTCACGGCAATATCAAACAGTACTATCAGACATACCAGGACGTAAGTTATCAATCAACAGGTAAAATGTTAAAAGATCATGACAAGGAGCTCCAACATTGCTTTTAATCTAATCAGTGAAACATACATTTTAGCGGGGTTTTTTTTTGCGATTTTCACGTTAAATGAATTCTGCTGATTTTTGATTGCACGAATTACTGTTTATCTAAGTTGCTTTCTACAGCAAGTATTGTATGTGTCCCAATTCATCAATTTATCATTCATCATTTCATCAGTCTGTATGGATATGTGTTAAAAGTTATATCCCCCACCATAAGTACGCTTACAGGAGATGTATGGCAATATTTGTTTTTGTATTGTCGCACAACTACAATCAATAGGCTTATGTCTGTTATAAAGTTCGGGTGATTAATTTGGAGTGCTAACAATGTTTCCAACCATATTTAGCTCCCCTTCTGACAGTATGGATCTGCGCCCCATGTCCTCTGAGGTTAGAGCTTTAAGCAAGTTTTTTTTTTCAGATAGTGAAGGATCATCACACTCACAATGCTGTGTGTTATATATTGTGATATATGGAGTGTCAGCGATGTGCTGTACGATATTTTCATGTTTAATGTACCTACAAATTATCTGAATTAATGAAAAATGAAAGTGAGATGTTACCACCATTTAACAATAATGTGATTAAATCAAATAAAACATAAACAACTTGAGTTTTTTTAGGCCAACTTTTCCCACATACAATGTCGATTTTATTGTTATTTGCTCATTCTTCGTGAATTCAGGCGACCTGAAAGAGCTAGATGAGGGGTAATATAAACAACCAACATTTCTTATTGTAACAAGGATATATTCTTCTGAAAAATCAGCATTTTTACGCATAAAACTTTTTTTAATATACATTTTTGCATAAGTGAATTCATGGCAGGGCAGAAAATGCAAAGATAATGATATGTCAGCGTGCTCGTTTTTGTGCTGTGATCGGTCAAAGATACCAATGAAACATAATAAGTGATTTTAAGTGAATTTTGTAGTTTTGACCAATTGCTGGACATCTTTATACAATATCTTCCCAATTCGTAATCCAAAATGATTGAATGTTTGCAGAAATGACAAAAATAGTATTTTCTTTTAAAGCTATGGAAGTACAATTTCTTAAAATCCTAACTCATAAAAGCAATTTGAGTTACCTCTACCCCTTTTTTTTTGTAATGAGAAAACCCTCATTTTTCCCCATGTTTTGCATTATAAAGTTGTACAGCAAAACATAGCTTGCTACAATAAAAATATGGCGAAGCACTGATGTTTTGAAGAGATTAATCTAGCATCAAAAGGTGAAATTTCGGTCTTTTGAAAAAACAAATACACCTAAAGATGCATTTTCGAAATGGCCGCCAAATTGGTCAAAAAGTGTAATGACGGGTGTCGTCGATGAAGCAGAAGACTCTAACTCTTCCGGAACACCTGGTCTTATTCTCTTGTACTTTTACTCGGGTCTCCATATAGATCTTTCCTTTGTTCATATTTTGCCCCTGGTTTAATCGATTTTGAGTTCGGATGTTATTGGCTCTTTGATATTCTCTTATTTACACAATTTTCAGATGCCATGAATGCTATTACAATTATTGTAATGTCCATAACATAAAATCTTTAAATGAGATAAGAACGAGACTTGAACGTGATTGAAACCTCAGACAAATACATCCTTAATAGTTGTTACGATGTAGATATCTAAAGTTTATATAGTGATTAGTTAAAAACCGGATGAACACAGTTTGAGACACCTAGAGGTAATCTCCGTATTTACTGTCAATAAGGGAGACAACTTTTACAATATCTGGTGCCCCTCACTGTTGATCGCGACAAAATTGTTATATACAATCGGCCGTCTATGTCTAGAAATGAAAGTAGAATATTTCTGGTTTTGACATCATAATTTTCGAAATTATCGGGAGCTTACCATAATACAAACGAATGCCCAAGTTACTCAAGCTGGACTAATGGCCGCAAACGCTGTGACAGTGGAAGTGAGGTGAAACTTTCCTAACGTCAATTCCGGTAGAAATAAAGAGTTTTCATGGAGCAAACTAATTAATAATGAATCAGTTAAATGTATCGTAATCACCAACACTTGAATGAGTTCTTTTTTAAATTGGAAATATCGGGCGAACCCTTAGACACATGTGACAAAGGTAGGCTCGTTTATCGGTACCAAACAACGAATTAACCGATTTTCTAGTTCAATTCTCAGAAAGTATAATTCTTAAAATATTTATCTGTGATGAAACATTAATCATATCCTGAATTTATTAATATACCCGAATTTGCGGTACGATGAATGGGGATTGAAAGAAGCAAATCATTGAAAGCTTTCTAAGGAAAAAGAAATACACGAAAAGAATCTATTATGATGTACAATGCAAAATGAACAATTATAAATTGGATGTTTAGACTGGAAAATTCTACGTTTTATCAAATTAATTAACAAATATTATCTTTTAGGTGAAAGTTCACTTTAGATTGTCCAACCAAAGAGTCTGTTATATCTTAAACTTTAATCTTTGAAATTTATGTGAACTTCACAAAAATTTTCGTTTTCAGTTGCATTATTTTGTTATTTTTTTGTCGTTGGAGGACAAAAACTGAAATACATCATACACTGTCTGAAATTAGCAATAGTATTTCTAATCTTCAAATTCTTCGCCATGTGTTCACCTTACGACTGGTACAGACATTTGGTTTTCCGGTAACGATGCCCGACAACTAAGCCACAGTTGTACTTTACTTCTCTTTAAAGTACCCAATATATACTTTACTCAGAGCACTTAATGTTTTGGATATATTTTGTTTAGATTTAGGTAGTTTGTGGTTAAGAATTTGAGGAATGACTGTTGCATTGGAGTCGTCCGTAATTTCCTCCCTTTTTCAAATGGGTACAGTGTAAATACGGGCAGTGATCAGTATGACATAACTGTTTAGCATTACCTTGCTCCGCCAATCAATTTACTACTTAAGATTGAACGACCAATCAAATCAGATTCCTTCACAGTAAAAACACAGGCCGTGCTATATGTTATTGTCCCTTCTATCTAAATCGTAGAAACTGACCTAACAGAGTTATGATGCAAAGTCTGACGCAGTGAACGAACACAGAGACCTGAACAATTGTTACAGCCAGTTTGCATTTTAAAAAAATGCACCTTTCACATTTCACTTTTTCACCGTGTCCAAACATTCGAGTTACGCCTCCTTCAGTACTTCCAGTACTTTTGATTGTCTTTAGGTGTGTGGCGAGCTGGTTAAGAAGTGGTCATCACTGGTAAACGAGGAGCGCGTACCTTTGTCCGTCCACTTGTTCGAATATTCTCTCAAGGTCGCACTACTCTCGATGTTTGGGGAATCTTTCGCTAATGATGAAGATATCCTGGACTTCCGTCGGTGCTATGATGTGGTAAGTCTATCCTTGAAGTTGAATTGATGTGGTATAACAAAAAGCGAGAGACAGGATCTAGCTGGTGTTTTATACACTAAAACATGTTAAAAGGTCAATCACATTGCATAAGTGCATTACAAATCAGTTTCAATTTCATTTCGGCATTTTAACTTTGTGCCTTTTTGCGTGTAAAACTAACTGATACAGTGCTGGTTAATTAATTAATAACAGATCTGGACAGAGATGGAGAGAAGTTTGACGGAAAATGAACCGGAGAAAGACAGTCCGAGAGGGAAAGCGTTTCACGAAGGTAGATGCATCTTTCTTCATTAATTATTCACTAACGTTTCTTCCACTTGGGCTTATACAAGTTCTCTTTTATCTGTACTCCAATAATATGTACTTCTATCTTCTGTTCTTCCTCAAACTGTCTTCCAGTAATCTAAACATCATTGGTCTAAGATCCTATCTATTTTACTCCAATACTTCCATGTAATATACTTTCATTACCCCAGTTAAATAAACCCCAGTGACCTTAAGTTCTATTGTCTGAACCCCATAAATATGTTATTCGATCTTAGTTATCTGAACCCCCATGATATTTAACCATATCATCTGAACTCGGATAATCTAGAGGTCCTTCTGTACTCCGGTAATCTACGAATTCCAGTTACTATAATCCTATCATCTGTACACAAAGTTTCTTCATGCGAATTTCACGTGAAATAAATGTGAAAGATTCAGCACATAGAAATCAAATGAAATAAAATTTCACGTGAAATTAACATGACATTAACGTGAAATTCTCATGAATTTCACTTTTCCGCCACATTTTCACGTGAATTTCACATGACTTTCACGTAGACATATTGCCTGTGTACTCAGCTGGTAATCGATCATCCGAACTTTCTTGATCTTTAATCCAGTGATCTTATATGCTATTATTTGTTCTCAATAAATATGTGATACCGTTCGCACTTTATAAATTTCTTTTTAAATCTTCAGATCTTCTGTGAATTTAAATCTTCTGATCTCCTGTGATCTTAAATAATTCGATCTCCTGTGATCTTAAATCTTCTGATCTCCTGGGATCTTAACTCATCTGGTCTTCTATGATTTTAAATTATTCGATCTCCTGTGATCTTAAATCATCTGATTTGATGTGATCTTAAATCTTCTGTTCTCCTGCGATCTTAAATCTTCTGATCTCCTGTGATCTTAACTCATCTGATCTTCTGTGATTTTAAATTATTCGATCTCCTGTGATCTTAAATCTTCTGATCTCCTGTGATCTTAAATCTTCTGATCTCATGTGATCTTAAATCTTCTGATCTCCTTTGATCTTAAATCATGTGATCTCCTGTGATCATTAATCTTCCGATCTCCTGTTATCTTAAATCTTCTGATCTCCTGTGATCTTAAACCATCTGATCCCATGTGATCTTAAAACTTCTGTGTTCTTAAATCATGAACTCGCATGTGATCTTAAATATTCTGATCTCCTGTGATCTAAGATCTTCGGATCTCGTGTGATCTTAAATCATCTGATCTCCTGTGATCTTAAATCATCAGATCACCTGCGATCTTAAATTTTCTGATATCATGTGATCTTAAATCTTCTGATCTCCTGTGATCTTAGATCTTCTGTTCTCCTGCGATCTTAAATCTGCTGATCTCCTGTGATCTTAAATCGTGTGATCTCCTATGATCATTAATCATCTGATCTCCTGTGATCTTAAATCACCAGATCTCCTGCGATCTTAAATCTTCTGATATCATGTGATCTTAAATCTTCTAATCTCCTGTGATCTTAGATCTTCTGTTCTCCTGCGATCTTGAAATCTTCTGATCTGCTGTGATCTTAAATCTTCTGATCTCCTGTGATCTTAAAACATGTGATATCCTATGATCATTAATCATCCGATCTCCTGTTATCTTAAATCTTCTGATCTCCTGGGATCCTAACTCATCTGATCTCCGGTGATCTTAAATCTTCTGATCTCATGTGATCTTTAATATTCTGATCTTCTGTGATATTTAATCTTCTGATCTCCTGTGATCTGCAATCATCTGATCTCCTGTGATCTAAAATTATTCGATCTCCTGTGATCTTGAATCATCCGATCTCCCGTTATCTTAAATCATCTGATCTCCTGTGATCTTAAATAATCTGTACACGAATCATCTGTGATACTATCAACTATGTAGATACTTTCTTAAAGGGACGACTGTAATGGTAAACATCCTAATTTTAAAAAATCATCAGATGTCTCTTTTCCAGAATGCTTATAGCAAAACGTGCATTTTTTTCTTAATACCATTAATTCAAAGCGTCAGCTACCAAAATGTTCAATAAATACTTGAAATGAATATTCTCAATAGGTAAGGGTCGTTACTAATACATGACGTACCTGACGTCACACAGGCGTTTGTCCGTAAACAAAAAATAAAATGACGAAGCCGGGCGAAGTTGTAAGACCGGAAAAGAGGCGAGTGCTTCTGGTTATATAAAACAGATATAAACCTAACATACGGGTCTTTGTTTACGTACACCTGGGTTTTTATTATTGTCTGGCTTTGACGGGGCGGATCATGTGACCAATTCAAACAAATTGGTGAGCAGGCGAGAAACAGGAAGTTTCAATCCCGTAAAATGTGTCCAACTTGAACAAAATTGACGGTTTGACCGGGCATTTTTTTTATTTAAGCAATTATTGCACTTATTTCCTGTTTCCGTGAACTCACATAATATCAAATATTATCTGTACTGCAGTTATCTGCTAAAGGCATCTTTTGTATTTCTTAATCTTTCTCTATTTACATTTATATATCTTTATTGCAGTGATCTTCCAATAATCGTATTACATCTGCTCCACTTCAATAATCTGTATTCCTCCTATGTGAACTTCAGTGATGAATAGTCTTAAATCTACAATCACGGAGGGATGCAAACAGGTGACATAAGTATATTCTGTGTATTGTCTAGTGTTGATATACATATCATTGATGACTGTTGTAACCATTGAAATAATGACAGTATTCAGGGATATCACAGCATGATTAGGTAAAGTACGATATGTCTCAAGTTTAGTACTACAATGCAATCTCACCGGTTGATGCCTATCTCCTATATATATATACAGTGACAAATCCATACTGTTTTTCTCACCTATTTCTAATATGCAAAGGACTAAAAAGGAGTACTTAATGTATTATCTACAGCCTTTTGTTTACACAGCTCTTCAAAAGTCCTCCTCTCTTATTTCGAGAGTTGTAAAACATCGCCGTGACAACCCACCAATCCAAGGTCAGGAACTGATCGTTGATTTGGCGATTAAATACAGCGATGGCGATGACGAACTTATCAACAGTGATGCCATCACTTACATTGTTGGGGTTTTCCATACAACAGGCTATCGTACGTTTCTAAATCTGTCTATTTTTTAATGCATTTAGTTTTTTATTAATCTTATCAAGCTAAAATTGTATTAAGTACATACTTTTAGATTAGTGGAACACCCATATATCGACAGTTTGAAGTAATATAGAAGTTTTGCTATACTACTTATATGTACATGTTCTTCTTATTTTTAATCGTAACAGTATCAGATTTAAAAAAAAAATTGATTTAACTTTTTATGTCCCCGCCATAGACTGCCAGGGTTTATAGTGTTTCTCTTGGTCTCAATTTTTTTATTCCAAAATTGAAGCATATTTTTGTTTTCTCTCATTTACGCTGAAAAATATATTGAACCGTGTTTCAGTTTATAGTTTAATGATGGAAATATAGAGGTCTTTTTCTGATTTTTCAAATCAATTTGGGTGCCCAGTGCGTAATAATCACAGCACCTGGGGTTTATATTCAATTATAAAGCAAGTGTGACATTTCTATACATCTTTTGCAGTACTAACCTGGGGATTCTACTTCCTGGCGTCTCACCCTGAGGTTCAGGAGAAGGCGTTCCGGGAGATCAAAAAGGAACTGGGAAACAAGGAGTTGGATCACACAAACATTGAGGATCTCCCGTAAGTATCGGAATGTACAAGTTATTATTATTTGCTTGTATGTTATAAATATGTTATATGTGATTGTTGAGATTGAGCATGGTGACTCGGTTCTCACTTTGAGAGTGCGTGTGTGACGTCATCTTTGAGGACTTGATGCTTACTTAGATGTGACCAAGATTTACATGACGAGGGTTGTCTATGCAAATACCAAAGCGTTAACAAAACCATAATCCGAGATCAAAATCGATTAAACCAGGGTCACAATATGAACAAAGGAACGATTTACATGGAAACCCTAGTAAAAGTACAAAAGAATAAGACCAGTCGTTCCGGAAGTGTAAGCGTCCTCTGCTTCATCGACGACACCCGCCATGCAAAGCTGTGTCACATCCAAGTAAACATCAAGTTCTCAAAATGAGAATCGATTATCATTGTTAATCACAGCACGTAATGCGACGACACTCGCCATGAGAATCGAGTCATTATTGTCGATTATTATTAAATGAGAATCGATTATCATTGTCAATCAAAGCACGTCAACACACTAATTAGCATACTCAAAAACGTCCATCTTCATAGTAAGCAAAAGACGTTGTATGTGTTTAAGTACTAACTGAAAGAAAGTTTGGATCATACAATGATTAGAAAAAATATGAAATTAGTCAACAGTCTTCAAAGCTTACACATGTACATGTGTTCTGTTAACATTGAACACATTTATGGTCCTGTTTAGCTCTTTCCAGTATTAACAGGTTAATCGTTATTTCTCCATGAAATACCACTCAAATTAATGCTGGCGATTACCACTGGATAACTCAAAACTGAATTATCTCGTTCAACTCTTCTTTACACAGTCATGTCATTGTTGTGATGAAACTTCACAGAGAGTAATTTTTTTAGATACGTTCGACACATTGTGGACGAGACCCTAAGATGTGCTGTACTCGGTCCATATGCGGTTCGGTTTCAAGATGTTGAGTCTGAGCTAGGCGGACACAAGATTCCTAAGAATGTAAGACATGTTCGACTGTTGTCTTCATACGTCTGCAGAGAATGTTTCCACTAGTTGCCAAATTTGTTCCCTTTGTATGACTAACTAACATCTCCAATTCTAACACAAAAAGGACAAAATTTGATGGATGTTGTACATTGCTGTAAATTCAATGTTACGTACAGGGTATGGCTATCCTTATCACGGACTGTTTCGTAGTTATTGTAGTGAGACGCTACAAGATATACTATATATGTATATATGGAGTTTGCCTACAACGGCAGCGTAATCTACAGTCAGACCAACAGTACGTAAACACGTCCGTATAGCGGCTTGACCAGGTGTAGACTACACCCTATACCGTCACGCACGGCAGCTCAACACCTTTGGGGCGAGTTGTCCTGCTCCACGAGAATACAGAGAGGTCAGCTCGGCACCTCTACAACACTCTCCCCCGTTCTAAAAAGAGACCATTCTGCTCAAGAACAGCTAACAAAAGATTCAATCACCTGTGTCGTCAGAACCCCTGACTGTGAGCCACCAAGAGCTTTATATCCCAGCCTCCGAGGTGGTGATCTCTTCCGTGCAGCCGGCTCTTTGCTCGGAGCAGACAGACATGCACCTGCCATCCTATCAGGACGTATATTGTCCTTCTCATCAAGCCTGTACGGCTGTAGCGGATGTCTCTCAACTGATCGACCCGAATCCTCCACAATGACGTTGTTGCCACTAGAAGTAACCTCGGGTTCTGTTACACCAGCTGCTTCTTCCCTCAAGACTGTATCCCTCATGCGACGAAGCCAGAGTGGAATATCTGCAGACCCGTAGCTCTTCAGTCGATCATGGTGAATGAGGTTCTCACCCTTTCGATCCTTGATCCCGTACAACACTGGGGACAAAACCTTTGATACCATATATGGCCCCTTCCAAGGGGCTCGAAGCTTCGGACTTTGCCCTACTTTCGTTGCGGTGTCAACCTTCAGCACGATGTCTCCAACGCCATGTGACCCTTGCCCAACGCGAAGATCGTAGTCCCTTTTTTGTCTGGTCTGCGAGGACTTAAGATTGCTGGGGGCAAGTGCATGCACCTCCTTCATATTTCGTCCCATATTCTCCACAAAGTCCACATGAGCTGCTTTTGAGGCGTTCACTTTCGCTGTGCCGAGCATCAAGTCTAAGGGTTGCATAACTTCCCTTCCAAGCATCAAGCGGTTGGGCATGAAACCTGTTTGGCGATGATGTGTTGCCGGTATAGCACCGGCAAGTTGCTGTAAGTGGACATCACATGTGTTCTGTTTGTTTTCAGAGTGACATCTGATAGCCTGGAGGATTGCCCGATTGTATCTCTCGACTTGGCCATTCGAAGATGGATGGTAGGGAGTCGTCCTCGTTTTCTTGATCACAAGAAGGTCACAAACGCCTCTCACAACCTTGCCATCCATATTCTTTCTCTGATCTGTGTGGATCTCCAACGGAACTCCAAAACGAAATATGAACTCATTGACCAACTACCGTGAAATGGTTTCTGCCGTCTGATCCGCAAAAGGGAAACACTCGAGCCACTTGGTAAACTGGTCTACTACCATCAACACACACTTGTTACCTTGCTTCGTTAATGGTAGCGGGCCGAGTATGTCCACGTGAACTCTCTCCATCGGTATTCACGCATGGAACTTCTCCAGGTGAGCTCTGGCTTTTTTACTGGGACCCTTTTGGACACTGCAGACCTTACACCCGTCAGCATAAAGCTTGCAATCAGCAGTCATACCGTACCATATAGCACTTCTCCTCACTCGGTCAAGAGTCTTCGTCTGTCCAAAGTGACCGGACAACCTAAGGTCATGCGCACTATGAAGGACCTGGTCACGCATTTTTTCCGGAGTTAGAAACAACAGTCTCGGTTGCAATGGATCTTCCCAATGATAAAACCAGACGCCATTCCGACGAACAAGCTGTGAGCTACAGAGGTACCAGTGACGAGTAGCTGGACTAGATAGCCTCAGTTCATGCTCTGCAGGCTGGTAGTTGGCTTCTCGCCAACGTAGAAGTGGCCCGAGCTCCTTGTCAGCAAGCTGACACTGTCGTAGGTCCTCCGCAGACATGTCCGAAGCCCACGGAATGTGGTCCAATGGGATGGACAGAACAACTCTCTCCTCCAACGAACTCTTACTTTTCAGTGAGAGACCCCCTACCTGCCTAACCAACGCCCCGTCAGAGTCATCCCCCGTTTGAAAAGAAACACGTTTGACATCCTGTTTCAACTGCTTAGTCGACCCATAAATGAGTTTTTGGTTTGTTATAGCCCCTTTCACTAGCGCTAGCGTTTTATCAAGGGTGCTGGGGGCCTTGTCTAGAACTTCCAGGGCCACCCGCTTATCCATCAGACCTTTCAAGAAGCTATCAACGGCCATGATCTGAACAAAGTCTTCTTGCGCCCCGGGATAACCGTCTGAAGCCAATTCCTGTGCTCTCTCGGCATATTCCTCAACTGTTTCCTCCGCGCTCTGCCGCAGCTCTGCTAATTCACGTCTAACAATATGAGGAGGATCCTGCTTCCCAAACCGTTGATTCAGTTTAGAACAAAGGACGTTGAAATCATCACGTACATTCATCGGCCGGGAACTGAAGAATTTCAAAGCCTTGTCCCGGAGACTCTCAATAAGCTTATCAAGCTTCTGTCTATTAGACCATCCATATCGGTCACAAATGTGAGAAATCTGAACATAAAAAGGTTTCCACTCTGTCCTACCATCATATGTCGGGAGCTTAACCTTTCTGTCCATTTCCTCCCTTACACTAGCGCTTCTGTCCCCACCTCCTGAACTTTGGCCCTTAAAAGGAATTTTGTCACTAGCCCCGTGTACGGACTTGGACTTCTGGCTATATATTGACATTGGAGCTAATCCCTCCACCGTGCCCAATAAATGTCCAATTCCTGGTTTTGTTTCCGGTTTTAATAAAGCTAGTCGAAGTTGTTCGTCCTTTTCCCTAAGCTGACGAGAAAAATCCTCCCGCATTTCATCTATTTGCCTATTCATCTCGATTTCCCTTCGCTCTATTTCCTCCTCTCTAATTCTAAATTGTTTTACCTGAGCCTCCCTCTCAAAAGCAATTTTTCCAGCCATAATGCGAGCATGCTGTAAAGCCCCACTATCAACACCGCCTTCCGCCCTATCCTGGCCCCCAGAAACCACGGGTTCAAGGCACACTAGCCCCTTAGTTATCAACGGGTCCCACATAGTACTGGGTACGCTAGGGATTCCCTTCAAATCTTCCCATGTTAAAGTGCTATCGCACTCGTCCCGTCTCTGAATAATGGCCTTAGCCCTGCTAGAACTTATACCGGAAATGCCGACATCATCATAAGACGCTGCATTAATATTTAGCGACATGTTTGAAAACAATATATACCCCGTTCAAAACCGGCGCAAAGCTACAATAATCTGGAGTGAGCGTGTAATCACAGAACAATTGCCCCGGGCTATAACACCGTCACGTGGCGTGGTTCTAAAAAGGAACCGTTCTGTGTACAGGTAAACTCGTATTTAGAAATTATAGCTATAATTTGTATTTCTTCTGACACCAATTGTAGTGAGACGCTACAAGATATACTATATATGTATATATGGAGTTTGCCTACAACGGCAGCGTAATCTACAGTCAGACCAACAGTACGTAAACACGTCCGTATAGCGGCTTGACCAGGTGTAGACTACACCCTATACCGTCACGCACGGCAGCTCAACACCTTCGGGGCGAGTTGTCCTGCTCCACGAGAATACAGAGAGGTCAGCTCGGCATCTCTACAACATTATGACAATAAAAGAGGACGATAAAACAGACTTGTGTAGGTTTTGATGTTTGTAAGTACAGAAAACAGATTTGTGTAGGGTTTAGATGTTTGTTAGTACAGAAAACATATTTGTATAGGGTCCAGATGTTTGTAAACACAGAAAATATATTTGTGTAGGGTTTAGATGTTTGTAAGTACAGAAAACAGACGTTATGGGCATCAACATAGCATTGAAATAAGGAAGTAATAATTGATTAACTGAAAATCTCGAATTACAGGAATTGTTATAAATTGTTTTTTTACATGGTCTGGCAGACGCCTGTGATCCAAGCTTTAGGAGTTGCCATGATGAATGAGAAGTATTGGCCACTTCCCAACAAGTATGTTACGGAGATTGATATACATGTGTTGTAAATGAAGCATCCAGTTAAATTTCATATATATACCAGTGTATAGCAATGTTTGTTTCAGCGGGTTAGTTGAAATTCCTATGACTGCCTTTTTTGTCTGTATACTTATATTAATTCCATACTAATGCTAACGTATGATGAGTAATTATACTAAAAACACGATTTGATATTTATCATCAACAATATCAACAAGCACAGAGACTGTCCCTAACAAAGCAATATACACTATGTAACGCATGACTGGACCGTATGGGACACATGTCTGTTTACATAGATATTAAACTATAAATGGGCAAAACAACAAACAAATAAATAGAGATAGTGAAGCAATACGCAGTCTGTTAACCTTGCCTGTTCAGGTTTAAATGCTTCATTTGCAGTAGAATGAGCTACCTTATTCACTTAACCTGGCGCTGTGTTGTACAAAGAGCCCCGCTAGGACTTGCAGTGTACCCATTTCAGTAACTCTTTCAAAACTACGGTCGCTCGAAAGGAACAACGAACAAGCGTAAAAATAAAATAGGAAAAACAAAATAGAAACATTTATACGAGCGAGACACTCATGAAGACATGTTCATGTTCAAAGATAAAAACAGGACTGTTACATGAGAATAACAGAATTTGATACCCTTTAATATTTTTTTGGTACTCCTTATCAAGATTTTTCGTTCCAGGTTTGACCCGGACCGCTTTAGCCCAGAGAATATGAAGTCCCGACCTTCTCTAGCTTTCCAGCCGTTTGGATTCGCAGGGAAACGTATTTGTCCAGGGTACAGGTTTGCCTATGCAAATGTTACAGTTTGTCTGGTGACCATGCTGAGGAAATTCAAGGTCGAATTAGCGGAAGATAAGGTACCCAAACCTGTCCACGGGCTGGTGACCCGCCCAGAGGAGGAAATTTGGATCAAAATAGAAAAGCGATAATTTTTATGTACAGAAACAACCTGAAAAGACCCATTTTGATGTTCAGTTCATCTTGTCAACCTCGTGTTTTGGCCGTGTTCTGCTTACAAGTTTATCTTTTTACGCATAAGTGCGGCAAATGACAAGTAGGCCAAGAATATAAGTTTGTCTTATGGTAGTAAAGTCGCTTTGCTCGTCACCTCATTAAACTGTTTTAAAGTTTTTAACATAAAAATAGTGGTCACACCGAAACCATATGGTAAACAAGCGTATTTGACAAATAAATAACATGATCTCATGATATATACACTTCCGAAAATATTCAAAGGAAGGTTTTCAAAACAATAAAAGACCGAGAAAGGGAAATCTTGTGATTAGTTCCCCTGGGCGAATCAGGATATTTCAAATTATATACATCACACAAGTTGGCCGATATGAGAAGTATTCTTGCATTTGGAGAGGTGTGGTATCTAGAGAAAACCTCCTAGGTAGGCCAGACAACCCCACAGCCTTTCACATCCTATTTAGGGGCAGTTCATGTAAGTACATTGTATGAATTCTCAAATGGTGTCAAATTCAAGGGTGGTCGGGTGGTGCAGTGGATAGTGCACTTGTCTTTTACCAAGGCTGCTGGAGTTCGATTTCCTGATCGGACGTGAAAAGGTACACTCATTGTATGGAGTCACCTGCCCGATCAGATGGTTGTCTCCGGGTACTACCGCTACTCCGTTTTTTCCACAATTAGTCACCTCGCGCGCTAATATGCGGACAATTTAACAAGTGCGATTAACATAAGTTGGGTAGTTTATTTCATGATCGTTGTAAAACAAATAACGTTTATTTTATTTTTGTCAAATATTGCAGATAACTTTTATCGAAACCAGAGAGAAAAATGTATAATATCTATTAAATGTAAATAGGCATTTACTGTACCAGATAGACATTTGATCAATATGCTCCTTGTAAAAGGAGAGGTGACCTTGTCACAATACAGTCTAATCAATAACACAGTACCAAATGCACATGCTACTTTAAATCACGATCTGACTACATATAGAAATGATTCACTACATAGACCTTACCGCGATATGTTGTACCTTATACCAAAACAAAACATCGTCGTTAATATGACACTCTTTCCTCACAGTTACAAAGGGCTGTAGTAATTATGTGACACACTTTCCTTACAGTTACGATAATCTCTAGTCATGACATGATACCATTTCCTTGCAGTTACAGCAAGCTATAGCAATACTGTGACACTATTTACTTACAGTAAAAACAATCTCTAGTCATGATAAAATATAATTTCTTTACCGGGAAGCATTCTCTATTTAACGCTACAACCTCAGTATTGCAAACCATAATATAGCAATGATGCAATACAGTTTCCCTGGCGTGAAATGTTGTCTAGTTAAGAAACATTTTCTTATCATAAGTTCCTCATGGGTAAGCGTCTTCTTCTTCATTCTCCTAGGATGCTAGGGACAAAAAGATGGGAATCCAAAATGTCTTACCTAGTTTCGAAGCAGAAACGGTCAGGTGCGTAAAACCCCTGTTCATTTATGAATATAGAAGTAAAATTAAACTAGTTATGTATAATTTCAAATCGTGCACTACGAAAAAGAGATAACGGTGGCTATGGGGGCTCAAGCAAACCTAGGGGACTAAACAATCCACCAGCAGAGTCTGACACAACCTATCATAAAAGATGGTGTAACACACACATATGCTGCACCTTATTTATTAAGTTATTGATACAGTATGCCGAAAACATTAATTAAACTGCATCATACAACTTTTTTTGTCCTCTGAGGACTCTTCAGTAATGCTAGGGGCCAACAGATTGAAATCTAAACTAATGAAGAAAAAGCAGAAGGGTCGGGTGCATACAACCCCTTTAATCTATGAAGTAAAATTAAACTAGTTATAT
This sequence comes from Mimachlamys varia, assembly GCA_947623455.1. Lineage (NCBI taxonomy): Eukaryota > Metazoa > Mollusca > Bivalvia > Pectinida > Pectinidae > Mimachlamys > Mimachlamys varia. The sequence goes on along the minus strand of OX392538.1, from coordinate 1,079,040 downwards.
ACATTTTTAAATCGTGTACTGAGAAAATGTGTATATTATGTATCGTGCCTTTACTCAAAATGAATATCTGCACCTTTTAAATTAAGGAATAGATACAATATGCCAAAAAAGTTAATATAACTGCATCATACAGGTGAGGTCTGAGGTTTCTATTTTGATAACAAGTTGGCATACTAAAGAGCATATTTAAAAACCGCCGACTTGCCTATCTTAAACAAATATATATATTTCTGAATGAGATCACGATGGCGACCATAAAAAGTTTTCTTTGACTGGTAATAGTACGTACTTATATGGCCCTTGTTTCTGTTAAAATTTGTCGTTTTTTTTTCTCCTTAGATTTTACACTGTCTATCAATGGCACACACAGTACACTGTCTAGTAACGATACATGTCCCGATAAGGAGACATGCCCTTTATCACATCAAACTCCCCTTTAACCTTTTTTTGACCTCGACCTACTTTACACACACCGAAAAAGACATTGATACATGTCCCGATAAGGAGACATGCCCTTTATCACATCAAACTCCCCTTTAACCTTTTTTGTGACCTCGACCTACTTTATATACACCGAAACGCAGCAGTATCTACACGAGGTTGTTTTTGTATTGTTTCAGGGCCAACTATGCGAGCTATTTATGTCAACCAACGTCATCATTTATCTTTTTAGTGAATATTAATATAACCAGTACTATAGATTAATTTTCTTTTAAATGATTAAGGTTTCATTTATTTATCGTATATCAATGTTTTCATATGATTTGTTTATTACTCGATCAGAGTGTTGGTCATACAATTAAGTATAAAAAATAGCACAAAGCAGAAACCGATGGTTCCAATAATTTATAATTAAACAACAATATGTTTTTTGTTTTTATTTCAAATTCATTTTGATTATTTAACTAACTATATCAACACTGTATGTATGTTGCAAAATGATTTACTTGGGTAATTGTATGAAGTAAGATTAATTTCCTGTGAAATCTTCACTGGTATTTTAAATCAGTAAATAAAATGTATAGATAAATTTAAAATGTGTTTTTGATATTAATCGTCAACATCCAACAACAATTAACATCAACAACGTCATCGTCATCATTATACACCATCATCATCATCATCAACACTCTATCGTCATCATCATCATCATGATCACCATTATCATGATTCAATCACATTCATTTTCATCATTCTATCATCATCATCAGCAGCAGCAGCATCATCATCATCATCATTGTGTGAAGAGAGTCTACACAAAACACATTTTATTCCAAAGAGGACTTTTACTCACACACACTCATCAAGACTTCAAAAAATCTCTATTACTGCTATAACTAGTTTATTTCATTATTCAAAAGAAAGCCAAGAAACAAATCGAAAAGAAGGGGGAGGAAAGGAACATGAAAAAAATGATAGGCCAGGTTTATGATTTAAAAGATGTTGTGTGACTAATGCCCTATATAATGAAGCTAGATACAGGGATATTGACATATACTTAAGCAGTTGCAATATACGCAATATACCTTTGTACATTGTAATGGTCCTTTATTTTTAAAATGATGATATTCTATTTCTTAGTGTTACATTTAGAATAATACATTTATTCTTTTTTATTAAAATTTTTCAAGATTTTGCAAAATGACTGACCTCCTTAGTAATCCTAAACAAAATGCACGATAATTTCTACAGCTACATTACAGAAAATGCACAGATGACTATCTGAGATACACACTTTAGATAAAATTGAATTTGTTGTCAGTAAGTGATGTGTAATTCGAAACTAAAGTTATTGAAGCTTTATATTAGAAGTAACTTTTGAAGGGATTGGGTGTATTCGTTTCCATTACTGATCATTGATGTCGAGTTCAGTATTCCATTTAACCTGTCCAGTTGGAATCATTTTTTCTTTATTTACCTGTGTATTGTAAAACAGTTTTTTACTTTTGCACACAAAAATAGAAAAAAAAATTAACTGGAACATATTGTCAAGAAATTTTGTCATTGCCTGCTAAAAACTGTCTCTTTGCAGCCATAACACCTTCATGGGATTACAAGTCTGTGTTTATTTGGAAAAATCTCTATAAACGCATGGAAATGGAAATTATAGAGAGAGAGTTATCTTTCTTGATTAAGTCACTGTTAATAACTACACCTTTATTATAACGTTCTCTGAAAAAACTGACCTTCTACCAACACATATTTTTCTATTATATATATACCATAGTGAAGTTTCTGTGACCCTATATATGTCGATTCCTCATGAAAATAAATATCCACAGCTTGCACTTTATGGCTAGTTTTGGCCTTATTATATAAAAAAACATATTTAATTCAACTAACCTTTCTAAAAACTGATTTATTCCAGAATATTCTGCCCTAAATATTTAAAACAAAACAAACCTTTTTCAAAGGAGAGACAGAAGCATTGTTGCTTTAATAAAACAAAAATAGATAAAACCGATACATTTGATTACTTACATCAAATCTAAGCCAGTCCATGTTACACACAAATAAATGTCAAACATACGACAACCAATACTAAAATGTTACATGTCACTGTGTGATGGTTGGTAGATTTGACATGAAGATTTATAACTATAAAGTTTCTTCAATTTGAAGACTTTATCTTTATTGATACAATTGGATTAGTTTCATTTTTTTTTAAAGTAGACCGTTCCATAAATAAATCAACAGAAATATCCTTTGATGGGAATAGGTATTTCAGTAGCATGAGGTTAGAATTGGTGTAGATAGTCCTTTGTGATTGACACGGCTAAACAGTCTCTTTTGCCGGTAGAAAAAAGACATAGACGATTAATTCATATCTGCCAGGCTAGAAACAACAAACAGATTCAGATACCATCTCTGTTAAGAAACAAATAAATAATCTTACATTAGCACTTATTGTTACACAACATGAAACGTTTTGTAGCCATGACAATTTATAAAAAGCATACATATATCTAGTTGTTTTTGATACCAATAGACGAATTCGTTTGCAATTTAAAGTATACATACAGCTGGACACGTATTGAGGGTTTGTATGGGTGTACTACATAAGTGTTTTACCGTCAAACTCCAAAAAAATATAATAAACCCATGTTTATTTTGGATTGCTTTTCAGGTTTGAAGGTCAAAGGTTAAGGTCACTGTAACTATAAGTAGAAAATTGGTTTTCATACGTTAGCACAAGTAGCTGAAGCCGATCAAGTTTTAACTTCATATAGGGGTTTCTTCCATGTACAAAAAGAGTTTGCTTGGCATTGTTTTTAGGGTTATAAGGTCAAAGGTCAAGGTCACTGTTATAATAAAAATAACAATCAATTTCCATGCGATAAGTCGCATTTGCTTTGGCCAATCAAGCTCAAACCACATACAGTGCTTTCTTACCAAACGTTCATGTATGTAGTTGCTTTTCAGGTTCAAATATCTAAATTAATTAGAGAATACCAAAGCATTAACAAAATCACAATCCGATTAAACCAGGAGCAAGATAGGAACAAAGGAAAGATTTACATGGAGACCCTTGTAAATGAACAAAATAATAAGACCTGGTGTTCCGGAAAAGTAAGCGTCTTCTGCTTTATCGACGATACCCGCCATATAAATTTTGGTCACATCCAAGTTAACATCAAGTTCTCAAAATGAGAACCGAGTATCATTGTCAATCACAACAAGTAAACACACTAATGAGCATATTCAAAAACGTCCATCTTCATATCACTTAAAGATACAGAATATTTCTCAATGAGACAAAGATGGCGACCATAAAACCTGCCCATAGTTCTGATCAACCTGCATCTCTCGAATCCTTGTGTTGTGGGTTGCAAACACCATAGGTTGGAGAAGCAGGGATGCTACTATCAAGAAATTGAAATTTAGCTCGTTCACGTTTAGCCCATTGTCTGGCGTAATCTTCCACAAGAAGTCCATACGAATCTTGAAATTCACATATCAATCGATTGGTGGATTCTCCCGATATTTAGGATCTTTCATGAAAAGCTCCTGCAGCTTTATGTTAGGGATAATATTCAGATTACCAGAATATAATTGTTACTGTTACTATAGATAAAAAAATCGAGTTTGCTTTTGTTGATCTAAGTCAAGTTTGGTACAGTGCTTCCTTACAGAAAGCGCTTGAAATAACGTTCTTGTTCAAACCTCAAGGACACTATTACTATAAATAGAAACTCTGTGTCCGTTTCCCTTTGGATAAATCAACCAAAACATTTAAATTGTGCTTACTGGTTTCTGTATGAAAAATCTTGAATAAACATTTAACTTTTATGTAAAAATATCTATTTATGGGTTATCCAAGTCATCCGGCACTTACACACCGTAATCTGCAATTGAATTCATTGCATGATAATTCATCCAGCAAATCATACAAATTAAACATGGATTCGATTAAATGAATATCCATAGTTTGTTGTTTGAGCCTCATTCCGAACCTTGCTGCCAGCAGGCGGCACATCCAAATGTCAAATATTTCACCTTATTATATTTTTATAATTTAAACACATTCTTTATCTTAAAGAACCTATCATTTTAAAGAACGCTCACACCTCTCAACCGATGTTAATTCAAAAGTAATTGTTCATCACAAGATAAAAAGTACACGAATCTTTTTAAGCTAAATATTTTTTGTTGAATAATCAAAAGACAAAAGTAACTCCTATATATTACCTTTTAACTATATGTCGAACCTTTTTGCTGAAAGAGTAACATTATTAAATAATTGCTGTTAAATATTAACCCAATAAAAAAAAAGAAATGGTTTTAGGAGACACAAGTTCACAAATTTACAACATTTCGTGTGTCTATCATGTGTACGAGTGATTTTTCCACCATATATGATCAAATTAATTGTTATGTTAAATCTTAAACTGTGTCTCCTGTATCCAAAATTATCCATAAGCAAGTTGACCTTACCATTCTTTAACATCATTATTGCATCGAATAATAATACAAGTATTAAACGCGAAAATACACATATATATTACAAATATGAAAGTAAAACAAAGATCATACATTGTGTTTGCAGCCGGACGGACAATACTGCCTGAAGTGTTGTAAAAAACGTAATAAACTTTTTCCATGAAAAATATAATTGACCTATATCAAAAGATCCTAGAGGGATGTTTGCGCCCATCGTAGACAATTTTCAATCGATCTTAAACATGAATAAAATATATATACAATTTGAGAGTTCCCCTTAAAAGGCATTATTAATAAGTCCAAAATACAAATAACACACCTATAAGGACCAAAAGAAACTTACATATGGAATTTGAGATAGATCTATCAAGTACGTCACAAGAAATAGCGATAACGAACTTTCAATTTCAAAATAAATCAAATATCGCCGTTAGTCAGCCATTGCGTTTTTCTGATCCGTTCAAAACTCGTTAGGGCATACCAAAGCACCTACTTCTTAAAAATTAGAGAAAACAAACTTTCATTGTTAAAATGAAAGATGTCTGGATTTCGCTCATTATGTTTTCTGATCAGTTCTATATCAAAAGGGCAAAACAAAGCACCAAGGAGAACCTACATATGGTATTTGTAAATTTTTCTTTTGTTCCTAGTTTACACCTAGTTTAATCGATTTTGAGTTCAGATAACAGTTTTGTTGACGCTTTGGTATTCTCTGATTTGTATTTGTCTGCCCTATTTTTTTAACCATTTTACTCATTGTAGTACAGTTATCTATTTTAACATATTGTTATCCTTTCTAAGATTATCCTGAAAACATATCTTTTTGGAACAACATGCTTTGGCATTTCCTGTAGCATATGAAACACACTTTTTTATCAGATACTACTTTTTAGCCCAACATCATCAACAGGTTGGTTATTCAAATCGCCCTATGTCTGTGGTCGTCTGTCCTTTCGTCCGTCGTCCATTGAACAATTTTTGTTATCGCTATTTCATGAAAGTTACTGAATGGATCTTTCTCAAAATTTGTATATAGGTTCCCCTTAGTGCTTTCAAGGATATAGTGTAGACTTGGAAAATTGCAGAAATTTCGAGGTAAAGATTACGATAGTAAGTCAGTCATAATTACAGACACTGGCACTGGCATCCCGGACGAGCCTCAATTTTGTTACGAAACGTGACGGCATATAGAACTTGACATAGGCATACAAATAAAATAATTCCGCCATGACGTAACATGTAATCGGGTACCAGGGGCAGTAATTATATTTAAACAATCATCATTGTGATAATTAGTACAAATCGTACATGCACACACCCAGACTTGGGTTACTATTAATACAAACATCCCGACATGGGAAATAAACAATATTTTACAATAAGGAGCAGAAATGAAACGAGTGAGACGAGCCGGGCGCGAACCCGAGACCTCTAGGTTTTGGAGCCAGGACGTAACCAACAGAGTAACAATAACTGCTAATGTAAGATTATTAATGTGTTTCTTTACAGAGATGGTATCTAAACCTGGCAGAATTAATCGTCTATGTCTTTTGTTTTTGCCGGCAAAAGAGACTGTTTAGTCATGTCAATCATGAAGGACTGTCAAGACCAATTCGAACCTCATGCTACTGAAATACCTATTCCCATCAAAGGATATTTCTGCTGATTTATTTATGGAACGGTTTGCTTTAAAAAATAGATTAATGGGAAAAAAAAGTTATATAATAAGGCCAAAGCTAGTCATAAAGTGCAAATTGTTGATACGAATTTTCATGACAAAATTGATATTCACAAATGACAAAATTGGATGAATCAAAGGCACAAAGATCAGGTCTTTGAACCGCCATTTAGGATCAGTGCTGCCTCCAGTTACAAAGACATTCGTCCTCGAATGACCCTGGTTGTGGGCCTTAAGAAGGACAGCAACCATTTTAACGCTAGAACAGCAATCATCAGGGTGTGCCAACCATGTTGATGCTTGTTAAACTGAAGTGCCAGAAAGGCGATGACATGGCCGCCATCTTTCTCACAAAGCGTATAAACGACCGTGATTTAGCTATATACAAAATGTAATAGCGTATAAATAAAAACCTGCAATGGCTTAAGGACTCACACAACTAAATAATTTACTATATGTTATTACTAAGCTTTAGAGCTAATAACTTTAATATTTGAAGTTCAACACTAGTGACAACTGCTTGGATTCACAGATACATACATGGCAAAGACTTCAAGTGACATTTTATCAGAAGTTTCGTGGCATTTTAGCTCGCTACGGGCGTCTGCTTCGGACAACTGGAAATTTACATATCAAACCAGTGAAATGGGACGGGAACACCCTCTGACTTTTGACCCCATATCAATCCGCCATCACATATCAAAATCTACCAAAAGTATACAGTTTTGTAAAGTTAAATATCTATATATTTCATTCAATGCAGAATATGTCAACAATTACCTATTTAGATTATTCAGAATCACTGTACTTAGCCGGAACAAATTTTCGGTAGGGACTACAAACGTATGAAACACTTCGTGATAGGCTGATTTAGTTGTGTGATTCCTTTAGAGGGTCCCAAACCTTTAAAATGTTGAAATAAAGTTAACTATGTGAAAGCATATACATTTCCGAGTAAAATGGTGAAGTTTGGTTGAAATTGAATAATAAATTATGAAGAAAACACAAGTTATTGCACCTGATGTACGTTTGCTATTCAGAGTTAGCACCAGATTTTTTTCATTTCTTTTGCATAACATTAACCTCTAGCACCTCAATTAAGCACGCAATTAGCAATTTCATATTTTGCCCACAGATCAAATACGCATACCACTCAACAGTTTTGGAAAAGAAATCTTGTTATTTAACTTTCTGTTAATTTTACAGTCTCTGAAGTAATTAATTTTTTATTTTAAGTAAATTTTATTTAATTTTAACAATTAAACACATTTAGAATTCACACAAAACTCCAAAATTCTACAGAAATCTTGAGTCATAAAGGGTTATTAGATATCCATCTTAACTGTTTATCTATCAATTACACAGGCTTACATATAACACTTATAGCTCCCCGGGGTGCGGCCACTTTTTAGGGAGAATATTGGGGGTAGGGGAGATGTAATGCCATAAACAGCTTATTGTATGAGTAAACAAAGATTACAAACACATTAAATCAATAAACAAGATGTTGAACAAGGTATATATTGTGACGGGAATAAAGAAATACCTACAATTAACTAAAAATATGGAATTTTAAGTTGGATTAAGCCACCAAAACCAACAAGGGACACATACACATGTATAATTTCATATGTGCATTTTTTATACAAACCTATTCCGTACTAGTTCTAGTTATTGCTTTCTTCTGGCTATAAAAAACACATACATTTGTAATTTGTATGGATAAAGAAGCCTAAGAACGACTGGCCAGAGTTGGAACTAGGAAGGGCGGGGGGGGGGGGGGGGGGTGCTGGGTTGTGCAGGACAACACACTAGATTAGATCTCTATTGGATGCTAAAACCTGCTACATATATCAACGAAGTACTTCTAACACACACGCATATCAATTATTACAGGTTTTTGAACCAAACTTTATTGAAAACCTGAGTATAAGGGTCAGTCCAACAATATAGGCTTCAACATAGGGCCATGTTTAGCCAGATTTTAGCTAATTTTGAAGGTTTTTTTTCAAATTAAATATATCTGCATACTGAAAAAATGTGCTAAATGACAGTGGTTGTCTTTGAAAAAATAAAAAACCGGAAGCACAGAAAAGGTTATAGAGGTCAAGTTCATTGAGCACATGGCTAGTTCTCTTAAAGGACTCACACAACTAAATAATTTACTATATGTTATTACTAAGCTTTAGAGCTAATAACTTTAATATTTGAAGTTCAACACTAGTGACAACTGCCTGGATTCACAGATACATACATGGCAAAGACTTCAAATGACATTTTATCAGAAGTTTCGTTGCATTTTAGCTCGCTACGGGCGTCTGCTTCGGACAACTGGAAATTTACATATCAAACCAGTGAAATGGGACGGGAACACCCTCTGACTTTTGACCCCATATCAATCCGCCATCACATATCAAAATCTACCAAAAGTATACATTTTTGTAAAGTTAAATATCTATATATTTCATTCAATGCAGAATATGTCAACAATTACCTATTTAGATTATTCAGAATCACTGTACTTAGCCGGAACAAATTTTCGGTAGGGACTACAAACGTATGAAACACTTCGTGATAGGCTGATTTAGTTGTGTGATTCCTTAAAAACCCGGAATTCTAGAATTTACGATTTTCTCTCAAAATATTTACAAATAAGCAGAGGTTTTAAACAGTGTCCGTCGGGAAACTTGAAACTTTTCTTTGAAAATGACTTTGGTTAGTGATGGTAAATGACGGAGTAGTATTAATTTTGTAGTTAACTTTACCTTGCCTGTTCATGTTGGTGATGGCTTTTTACAATCATACCTCCATAGATATAAGAACCAGTTCTGGAAAGATGTTGTGAAGGGACAAACGTAGAACAGCTCAGGAGGAAACTCATCTTGTCATATGAAAGAAACTCCACTATGGTAAACATATAATAGACAAATATGTGTTGGTAGAAGGTCAATGTTTTCCAGAGAACGCTATAATAAAGGTGTTGTTATTACCAGTGACTTAATCAAGAAAGATAACTCTTTCTATAATTTCCATGCGTTTATAGACATTTTCCAAATAAACACAAACTTTGAATCCTTTGAATAAGTTAGGGCTGCAGTGAGATAATTTTTAGAAGGCAATGTAAAGCTTCTTTCTTTCCATATGTTCAAGTTAATTTGAGTTTTTTTGGGGTTTTTTTCTCGGAGAATTGCAAAAATGTATTACAATCCACAGGTAAATAGAAACATAGCTCCGACTGGACAGGTTAACTGGTTTGAGCTTGATTGGCCAAAGCAAATGCGACTTATCGCATGGAAATTGATTGTTATTTTTACTACAACAGTGACCTTGACCTTTGACCTTATAACCCTAAAAACAATGCCAAGCAAACTCTTTTTGTACATGGAAGAAACCCCTATATGAAGTTAAAACTTGATCGGCTTCAGCTACTTGAGCTAACGTATGAAAACCAATTTTCTACTTATAGTTACAGTGACCTTAACCTTTGACCTTCAAACCTGAAAAGCAATCCAAAATAAACATGGGTTTATTATATTTTTTTGGAGTTTGACGGTAAAACACTTATGTAGTACACCCATACAAACCCTCAATACGTGTCCAGCTGTATGTATACTTTAAATTGCAAACGAATTCGTCTATTGGTATAAAAAACCACTAGATATATGTATGCTTTTTATTAATTGTCATGGCTACAAAACGTTTCATGTTGTGTAACAATAACTGCTAATGTAAGATTATTTATTTGTTCCTTAACAGAGATGGTATCTGAATCTTTTTGTTGTACCAGCCTGGCAGATATTAATTAACCGTCTATGTCTTTTTTTTCTACCGGCAAAAGAGACTATTTAGCCGTGTCAATCACAAAGGACTATCTAGACCAATTCTAACCTCATGCTACTGAAATACCTATTCCCATCAAAGGATATTTCTGCTGATTTATTTATGGAACGGTCTGCTTTTAAAAAAAATGAAACTCATGCAAATGTATCAATAAAGATCAAGTCTACAAATTGAAGAAACTTTAACCGAGAGTTATAAATCTACATGTCAAATCTACCGACCATCACACAGTAGACATGTAACATTTTAGTAGTGGTTTTCATATGTTTGACATGTATTTGTGTGTAACATGGCTTAGATTTGATGTAAGTAATCAAATGTATCGGTATTATCTATTTTTGTTTTATTAAAGCAACAATGCTTCTGCCTCTCATTTGAAAAAAATATTTAGGGCAAAATATTCTGGAATAAATCAGTTTTTAGAAAGGTTAGTTGAATTAAATATGTTTTTTTTTTATATAATAAGGCCAAAATTAGCCATAACGTGCAAGCTGTGGATATTTATTTTCATGAGGAATCGACACATATACATGACAAAATTGAATGAATCAAAAGCACAGAGATAGGGTCTTTGAACCGACATTTAGGATCAGTTCTGCCTCGAGCTAGTACAGTCACCATCAGGGTGTGCCCACCATGTTGAAACTTAATATGAAGGGACAAACGCTGAACAGCTGAGGAGGAAAACTCATCTTGTCATACAATGTATGAAAGAGGTCACAGAAACTTCACTGTAGTATACATATAAAAGAAAAATATGTGTTGGTAGAAGGTCAGTTTTTCCAGAGAACGTTAAAATAAGGATGTAGTTATTAACTGTGACGTAATCAAGAAAGATAACTCTCTCTCTTTATAATTTCCATGCGTTTATAGAGATTTTTCCAAATAAACACAGACTTGTAATCCCATGAAGGTGTTATGGCTGCAAAGAGACAGTGTTTAGGAGGCAATGACAAAATTTCTTGACAATATGTTCCAGTTAATTGTTGTTTTTTTTTTATTTATTGTGTGCAAAAGTAAAAAACTATTTTACAATACACAGGTAAATAAAGAAAAATGATTCCAACTGGACAGGTTAAATGGAATACTGAACTCGACATCAATGATCAGTAATGGAAACTAGTACACCTAATCCCTTCAACAGTTACTTCTAATATAAAGCTTCAATAACTTTAGTTTCGAATTACACATCATTTACTGACAACAAATTATATTTCATCTAAAGTGTGTATCTCAGATAGTCATCTGTGCATTTTCTGTAATGTAGCTGTTGAAATTATCGTGCATTTTGTTTAGGATTGCTAAGAAGGTCAGTTATGTTGCAAAATTTTGAAATAATTTTGATAACAAAAGAAGACATATATGATTCTAAATGTAGCACTAAGAATTAGAATATCATCACTCAATTTTTTTGGATAACGGACCATTACACTGAACAAAGGTATATTGCAACTGCTTAAGTATATGTCAATATCTCTGTATCTAGTTTCATTCTATAGGGCCTTAGTTACACAACATCTTTAAATCATATACCTGGCCTATTATTCTTTTTCATGTTCCTTTCTTCTCCTTTCTTTTCCATTTGTTTCTTGTCTTTCTTTTGAATAATGAAATAAACTAGTTATAGCAATAAGAGAGATAATTGAAGTCTTGATGAGTGTGTGTGAGTGAAAGTCCTCTTTAGAATAAAATGTGTTTTGTGTAGACTCTCTTCACACAATGAAGATGAGGAGGAGGATTATGATGATGAAAATGAATGTGAATGAATCTTGATAATGGTGATCATGATGATGATGATGGCGATAGAGTGTTGATGATTATGATAGTGAGTGTATAATGATGACGATGACGTTGTTGATGATATAATGCGAAAGTGAGGATGATTGTTGTTTAATGTTGACGATTAATCAAAAACACATTTAAAATATATATATACATTTTATTTACTGATTTAAAATACCAGTGAAGATTCCACAGGAAGTTAATCTTACTTCATACAATTACCCAAGTAAATCATTTTGCAACTTACATACAGTGTTGATATAATTAGTTAAATAATCAAAATTAATTTGAAATAAAAACAAAACACATGTTGTTGTTTAATTACAAATTATTGGAACCAGCGGTTTTTGCTTTGTGTTATTATTTTTATACTTAATTGATCGAGTAATAAACAAATCATATGAAACCATAAGATAAATAAACGAAACCTTAATCATTTAAAAGAAAGTTAATCTAAGGTACTGATTACAATAATATTCACTAAAAAGATAAATAATGACGTTGGTTGACATAAATAACTCGCATAGTTGGCCCTGAAACAATACAAAAACAACCTCATGTAGATATTGCTGGTCGTGGTCACAAAAAAAGTTACTTTACTACTTGTCATTTGCCACACTTATGCGTAAAAAGATAAACTTGTAAGCAGAACACGGCCAAAACACGAGGTTGACAAGATGAGCTCAACATCAAAATGTGTCTTTTTCAGGTTGTTTCTGTACAATGAAAATTATCGCTTTTCTATTTTGATCCAAATTTCGTCCTCGGGGCGGGTCACCAGCCCGTAGACAGGTTTGGGCACCTTATCTTCCGCTAATTTGACCTTGAATTTCCTCAGCATGGTCACCAGACAAACTGTAACATTTGCATAAGCAAACCTGTACCCTGGACAAATACGATTCCCTGCGAATCCAAACGGCTTGAAAGCTAGAGGAGGTCGGGACTTCACATTCTCTGGGCTAAAGCGGTCCGGGTCAAACCTGGAAAGAAACATCTTAATAAGGAGTACCAACAAAATACAAAGGGTTTCAAACTGTTATTTTCATGTGACAGTCCTGTCTTTATCTTTGAAAATGAACATGTCTTCATGAGTGTATCGCTCGTAAAAATGTTTCTATTGTTTTTTTCTTACTTTATTGTTACGTTTTTCGTTGTTCCTTTCGAGCGACCGTAGTTTTGAAAGAGTGACTGAAATTGGTAAACTGCAAGTCCAAACGGGCTCTTTGTACAATACAGCAACAGGTTAAGTGAATAAGGTAGCCCATTCTACTGCAAATGAAGCATTTAAACCTGAACAGGCAAGGATAACAGAGTGTGGTGCGTATTGATTCACTATCTCTATTTATTTGTTTGTTGTTTTGCCCATTTATAGTTTAATATCTGTGTAAACAGACATGTGTCCCATGCGGTCCAGTCATGCGTTTCATTGTGTATAATGCTTTGTTAGGGACAGTCTCTGTGCTTATTGATATTGTTGATGATAAATATCAAATCGTATTTTTAGTATAATTACTCATCATACGTTAGCATTAGTATGGAACAAATATAAGTATGCAGACTTATACAGACAAAATAGGCAGTCATAAGGATTTCATCTAACCCGCTGAAACAAACATTTTTTTACACTGGTATACATGTATATGAAATTTAATTGAATGCTTCATTTACAACAGATGTATGTCAATCTCCGTCACATACTTGTTGGGAAGTGGCCAATACTTCTCATTCGTCATGGCAACTCCTAAAGCTTGGATCACAGGCGTCTGCCAGACCATGTAAAAAATGAATTCATCACAATTCCTGTATGTTGAGATTTGATGTTAATCAATTATTTCTTCTTTATTTCAATACTATGTTGATGCCCATAACGTCTGTTTTCTGTACTTACAAACATCTTTATCATACACAAATCTATTTTCTGTATTTACGAATATCTAAACATACAAATCTGTTTCTGTACTTACAAACATCTTTACCTTACACAAATCTATTTTCTGTATTTACGAACATCTAAACATACAAATCTGTTTCTGTACTTACAAACATCTTTACCCTACACAAATCTATTTTCTGTATTTACGAACATCTAAACATACAAATCTGTTTCTGTACTTACAAACAACTAACCCTATACAAATCTGTTTTCTGTACTAACAAACATGTCAACCTACACAAATCTGTTTTAATCGTCCTCTGTTATTGTCATAACTACGAAACAGTCCGTAAATAAGGATAGCCATACCCTGTACGTAACATTGAATTTACAGCAATGTACAATATCCATGAAACTTTGTCCTTTTTGTGTTAGAATTGGAGATGTTAGTTAGTCATACAAAGGGAACAAATTTGGCAACTAATGGAAACATTCTCTGCAGAAGTATGAAGACAACAGTCGAAAATGTCTTACATTCTTAGGAATCTTGTGTCCGCCTAGCTCAGACTCAACATCTTGAAACCGAACCGCATATGTAGTGATTACAGCACATCTTAGGGTCTCGTCCACAATTTGTCGAACGTACCTAAAAAAATACTCTCTGTGAAGTTTCATCAGAACAATGACATGACTGTGTAAAGAAGAGTTGAACGAGATAATTCAGTTTTGAGTTATCCAGTGGTAATCGCCAGCATTAATTTGAGTGGTATTTCATGGAGAAATAACGATTAACCTGTTAACACTGGAAAGAGCTTATTTTTTCTAATCATTGTATGATCCAAACTTTCTGTCAGTTAGTACTTAAACACATAGGAGAAAAACCGAAGCGTCAACAAAACATTAATCCAAATTCAAATGGGATTGATCTAGGGAAACATATAAAAAAAGGATAGATTTACATGGAGACCCTTGTAAAAGGACTGAAGAGAAAGACCATGTTTTTTTCAGAATTAAGCGTTTCCTGCTTACTGTGAGGATGGACGTTTTTGAGTATGCTAATTAGTGTGTTTACGTGCTATGATTGACAATGATAATCAATTATCATTTAATAATAATCGACAATAATGACTCGGTTCTCATTTTGAGAACTTGATGTTTACTTGGATTCGACAAAGATTTGCATGGCGGGTGTCGTCGATGAAGCAGAAGACGCTTACTCTTCCGGAACACCTGGTCGTATTCTCTTGTATTTTTACAGGAGTCTCCATGTCAATTTTTCCTTTGTTCATTTTTGCCCCTGGTTTAATCGATTTTGAGTTTTGATAATGATTTTGTTATCGCTTCGGTATTCTCTTATTTATTTGAGAACTTGATGTTTACTTGGATGTGACAAAGATTTACATGGCGTGTGTCGTCGATGAAGCAGAAGTTGTTTACACTTCCGGAACAACTTGTCTTATTCTCTGGTACTTTTACAAGAGACTCCATGTTAATTTTTCCTTTGTTCATATTGTGACCCTGGTATAATCGATTATTGTTTTGTTAACACTCGTCATGTAAATCTTGGTCACATCTAAGTAAGCATCAAGCCTTCAAAGATGACGTAACACACGCACATTCAAAGTGAGAACCGAGTCACCATTCTCAATCTCAACAATAACATATAGCATATTTATAACATACCAGCAAATAATAATTACTTATACATTCCGACACTTACGGGATATCCTCAATGTTTGTGTGATCTAACTCCTTGTTTCCCAGTTCCTTTTTAATCTCATTGAACGCCTTCTCCTGAACCTCAGGGTGAGAAGCCAGGAAATAGAATCCCCAGGTAAGTACTGCAAAAGATGTATAGAAATGTCATACTTGCTTTATACATAAAAATAAACCCCAGGTGCTGTGATTCTAACGCACTGGGTACCCGAATTGATTTGGATAAATCAGAACATGACCTCTATATTTCCATCATGAAACTATACACTGAAACACGGTTCAATATCTCTTTAAGCATAATTGAGAGGAAGCAAAAATATGCTTCATTGTTGAATAAAGAAATTGGAACCAAGGGCAACACTATAAACCCTGGCAGTCTATGGCGGGGACATAAAAAGTTAAATCAAGATTTTTTTTTAAAAATCTATAACTGTTACGATTCAAAATTAAAAAAAACATGTACACTTAAGTATTACAGCAAAAATTGTATATTACTGCAAACTGTCGATATATGGGTGTTCCACTAATCTAACGGTATGAACCAAATACAATTTTAGCTTGATAGGGTTAATAAAAAACTAAATGCATTGAAAAATTGACAGATTTAGAAACGTACGATAGCCAGTTGTATGGAAACCTCCAACTATGTAAGTGATGGTATCACTGTTGATAAGTTCGTCATCGCCATCGCTGTATTTAATCACCAAATCAACGATCAGTTCCTGACCTTGGATTGGTGTGTTGTCACGGCGGTGTTTAACGACTCTCGAAATAAGAGGTGCAGACTTTTGAAGAGCTGTGTAAACAAAAGGCTGTAGATAATGCATAAGTACTCCTTTTATTCCTTTGCATATTAAAATAAGGTAAGAAAAAACAGTATGGATTTGTCACTGTATATATATAGGAGATAGTCATCAACCGGTGAGATTGCATTGTAGTACAAAACTTCAGTACAAAACTTCAGACATATCGTACATTACCTAATTATGCTGTGATATCCTTGGATACTGTCATTATTACAACGGTTACAACAGACATCAATGATATGTATATCAACACTAGACAATACACAGAATATACTTATGTCACCTGTTTGCATCCCTCCGTGATTGTGGAATTAGGACTATTCATCACTGAAGTTCACATAGGTGGAATACAGATTATTGAAGTGGAGAAGATGTAATGAGATTATTGAAAGATCACCGCAATCAAGATATAGAAATGTAAATTGAGAAAGATTAAGAAATACAAAAGCTTACTTTAGCAGATAACTGTGGTACAGATATTATTTGATATTATGTGAGTTCAAGGAAACAGGGAATAAGTACAATAATAGACCTTTTTCACAATCGCTGTTTGTTTTTACCTCCCTTGACACTGTGATACCCAGAACGAGGCGGAGGTTGTAAGAATCATTTCCGGTTTGATGTTTCAAGAGTTGTGAGTAGTAAACACATGCATCGCAAACAGATTTATACAGTAAAGAAAAGCGACAAAGTTTTGACATGTACATGTCGGTCATGAACACGTGTTAATATTAAAAAGTGTACTGTAGTTAATGCTATCATATTCATCAGTTAATATTACGGCATGCTGCTTTTTACTGGTGCTTGACGAGGGCACGCGTGTTCAAGCCGTCACAGGTCAGGTACAGTGTACACATATGGTGTTGAAAATGGTTATGACCCCCGTGAACTGTGGTCGGCAATAAATTGAATACCTCATGAATTCGTGTTTGGAGGTAACTGTTTTTCGTACTTAGATACATTAGGTTTATTATAAAATTAATTTCTATAACTCATAACCGTTGAAAATCGATCACACCCGATCGCCAATCTACCCGAAATCCTGCTCATAGTCACTGACTGACTATTGCTTGACACGTACATGTCGGTGTACAAACGTCTACAATGGCACTTCGCCTAGTTACAACCGTCTTATACAATACTTTGTTTTCATAAATACACGATATAAATATAGATCTAGCGGGTATATTATAAATTCCTTCTTCTAAATAAAGAATCGGGCAGTTGACTCTGATAGGTGACGCGGCATTGAAAGAGTAAAACTACATATTTTCTAAACTTTAGCTTACTATAAAATATTACAGGCAAATAATTAACGGTGGATTAAAATATTACAGGCAAATAATTAACGGTAGATTAAGTTCAGGTTTGGTTCCTGTGCCAATGCAACAGGTACATATTTTTAGAAAAATAAAATATAGTCCAGTCAAATTAGCCAAAACATATAGGTCTAACCAAGGACTATATACATGCGAGATATGTCACATATACGTCCCTGGCCTAACCAGGACAAAATTACAACAGAATTTACTTTATTGTTTTTCAATGCTGGGTCTACACTACAACTAGTTCATGTTTAATACAAACAAGTACACTAAATCGATAGAAAGTATTGCATATATAGTCAAAGTCACTTAAAATCATCCGAATGTTGAACATGCAAGCTTTTTTATTTCATTTTCCAGACAACAGAAAATAAAAATTATCATAAACACCATTGTTAGATCTGTATGAATAAATGTATTAAAATATTACATATATATGTATTCTTATATGCTTTCATATTGTTTTTTTTTTCAATCTTCAAAGTTGGCTATGGGGCCAATTCGATCAAAAACATATTGTTAAAATCTTTTCACATGCTTTCATGGTATAAGGTCTTCAGGTATTCTGATTAAACTTGGCCGATAAATAAGGAGTTTTGTTGTTCAGAAATTGAAGAATAGTGAAATCGTTCATATTACACCGAATAATTAAGGTAGTGTTTTCAAAGTTTGGTTTTAAGCATATTGGCTCATTTATCTTATCCGAGCAATGTTCACACTTTAATGGAAATAAAAATAATTTAAGTATTTGTCTTTCCTATCAATAAAACACACTTGAAGGAAATAAGTAAAACATTCAATATGGATTTCGCAAAAGTGCAAAATCAGCATATTTTGACGACCTTTTCGTGTGTAAATGAATCACCAATCAAATTTAACAATTAAATCAAATGTCATTAATAAAAAATCAATATGATCTTATTTTGCTACTGAGGTTTTTTCATGATATCTTCTGCACTTAAAACGTGAAAAAGATATTATCGTTAAGTACATGTGTTGAAAAAGAATATTTTGGGATATTGATGGATATTTTGTTTTTAATCAGGACATATCAGTAAAACGATTTTGGCCAATCTGTAATATACATAAACTGAATTTGAAATACAGCTATTCATTTCGCAATCAGAATTGTGTAATAATTAGTTATTGCACTTCAAATCTGACCCAGTATGCGATTACGCTGAATTTCTTGCCCCGATTTGTTAAAAAAAAACTAAATCCTAATGGTAGATTTTAGTACGCTTCTTTTATATTCTATTGCAATGTTTTCCCGTTTTATCCCTATTTTGACTTGAGGAATACGTTAAATGTATGATGATTTTCATATACCATGGTTAGATAAATCTTGAACCACATGTTTGTATGTAAAATCATACAGGCCAGAGCTCGAGACGTATGGCTTTATACGTCTCTGATACAGGTGTACAAGCACATCTTATTCCGTGGTTAAAGTAAGAACTTATTAATCAACATAAAAGTAGAAAAAACATTTGTTCTAGTATTCACTACTTTGAACATTTTTTAATATTATAAAATTGTCTATTTCAAGATTACTTGAATTCCTGATGGTGTTGGAGTTCGCCTGTAAACGACCGTGATGCGAATTTCATCAGATTGGTTCGCTTTAATTTGGTTGTCTCAGTCGATCCAGCGTAACGGCTATATATAGCGTCAAGCTAGCCTTATTTTAAAGTAATACTTTTGTTGTCTTCCCTTAATATTTCTCTTGGTTTCACACATGATAATCGCTATAAAATGCTGCAAGAGTCAGCGGCACGTTCTCGCTAATGGTTTGACAGATAACCGGAAGTCAGTCTTACAACCTCCGCTTCGTTTTGACTTTGATACAGCGACTATTTTTAGCTACCGAGGCGATTGTGAAACTGGTCTA
Organism: Mimachlamys varia; assembly: GCA_947623455.1. NCBI lineage: Eukaryota > Metazoa > Mollusca > Bivalvia > Pectinida > Pectinidae > Mimachlamys > Mimachlamys varia. The sequence continues at coordinate 1,059,188 of OX392538.1, read as the reverse complement.
TTGCTAAAATAAAAAAAAATGCGCGGTCGAACCGTCAAATTTGTTCAATTTGGACACATTTTAAGGGATTGAAACTTCCTGTTTCTCGCCTGCTACTTGTTTGAATTGGTCACATGATCCGCCCCGTCAGAGCCAGAAAATAACAAAAACCCAGGTGTACGTAAACAAAGACCAGTGATGCTTTGAATTAGTGGTATAAAGATGAAATATGCACGTTTTGTGATATGCATTCTGTAAAAGAGACATCTGATGACTTTTTTAAATAATGATGTTTACCTATTAGTATCTATATAGTCGATAGAATCACAGATGATAGGTGTACAGATGATTTAAGGTAACAGGAGATGGGATGATTCAAGATCACATGAGATCAGAAGAATGCAGATCACATGAGATCAGAAGATATAATATCACAGAAGGTCAGAATATTTAAGATCACAGGAGATAAGATGATTTAAGATCACATAAGAGTTTATGTTTTAAGATCACATGAGATCAGAAGATTTAAGATCACACAAGATCAGAAGATTTAAGATCACAAGAGATCAGAAGATTTAAGATCACAGGAGATCCGAAGATTTAAGATCACAGGAGATCAGATGAGTTAATATCTCAGGAGATCAGAAGGTTTAAGATCACAGAAGATCAAATGAGTTAAGATCATATGAGAGTTCATGATTTAAGATCATAGGATATCAGAAAATTTAAAAAGAAATTAATAAAGTGCGAACGGTACACGTATAAGACAATAAGATCGAATAACATATTGATGGAGTTCAGACAATAGAACTCACTGGGTCAATGTCACTGGGGTTTATTTTCCTGTGGTAATGGAAGTATATTACATGGAATTATTGGAGTAAAATAGATAGGATCTTAGACCAATGATGTTTAGATTACTGGTTGACAGTTTGAGGAAGAACAGAAGATAGAAGTACATATTATTGGAGTACAGATGACAGAGAACGTGTATAAGCCGAAGTGGAAGACACGTTAGTGAAAAAATAATGAAGCAAGGTGTATCTACCTTCCTGAAACGCTTTTCCTCTCGGACTGTCTTTCTCTGGTTCATTTTCCGTCAAACTTCTTTCCATCTCTGTCCAGATCTGTTATAAATTAATTAACCAGTACTGTACCAGTTAGTCTTATTGTTTCTTTATTTCTCTCCTGAATACTAAAACACGCAAAAAGTCGAAAAGTTAAAATGCCTAAGTGAAATTCAAACTGAATTGTAATGCACTGTTGCAATGTGACCGACCTTTTAACATTATTAGTGTATAAAACACCAGATAGATCCTGTCTCTCGCTATTTGTAATACATGTACCACATCAATTCAACTTCAAGAATAGACTTACCACATCATAGCACCGACGGAAGTCCAGGATATCTTCATCATTAGCGAAAGATTTCCCAAACATCGAGAGTAGTGCGACCTTGAGAGAATATTCGAACAAGTGGACGGACAAAGGTACGCGCTCCTCGTTTACTAGTGAAGACCACTTCTTAACCAGCTCGTCACACACCTAAAGACAATCAAAAGTACTGGAAGTACTGAAGGAGGTGTTTGAACACGGTAAAAAATAAAATGTAAAAGGTGCATTTTTTAAAATGCAAACTGGCTGTAACAACTTTTCAGGTCTCTGTGTTCACTGCGTCAGACTTTGCGTCATAACTCTGTTAGGTCAGTTTCTACGATTTAGATAGAAGGGACAATAACGAATAGCACGGCCTGTGGTTTTACTGTGAAGGAATCTGACAACAAACGATATGATTGGTCGTTCAATCTAAGTAGAAATTGATTGGCGGAGCAAGGTAATGCTAAACAGTTATGTCATACTGACCACTGCTCGTATTTACACTGTACCCATTTGAAAAAAGGGAGGAAATTACGGACGACTCCAATGCAACAGTCATTCCTCAAATTCTTAACCACAAACTACCTAAATCTAAACAAAATATATCCAAAACATTAAGTGCTCTGAGTAAAGTATATATTGGGTACTTTAAAGAGAAGTCAAGTACAACTGTGGCTTAGTTGTCGGACATCGTTACCGGAAACCAAATGTCTATACCAGTCGTAAGGTGAACACATGGAGAGGAATTTTAAGATTAGAAACCCTTTTGCTAATTTCAGAGAGTGTAACGTGTATTCAAGTTTTTGTCCGCCAACGACAAAAAAAATCAAAATAATGCAACTGAAAACGAAATTTTTTGTGAAGTTCACATAAATTTCAAAGATTAAAGTTTAAGATATAACAGACTCTTTGGTTGGACAATCATAAGTGAACTTTCAACTAAAAGATAACATTTATAAAATAATTTGATAAAACGTAGAATTTTCCAGTCTAAACATCCTTTTATAATTGTTCATTGTGCATTGTACATCATAATGGGCGGATTGGTCGAGTGGTTAACACTTCGGCCTTCCATGCAGGCGGCCGGGGTTCGATCCCCGTAATCGTCATACACATGGAACATTCAGAGAAAGTGTTTTTCTCCTGCCCACACAACTCCAACAACCCAGGTGGAGTATAAAATGGTCTGGGGTGGATGTTGCAGTACCTGTGATGTAGCATTCAAGTGTGGTGGCACTATAAAAGATGCCGTTGGAAACACGGTTCCACTACAAACAGAACACAATTCATCTCCAGCACACACGCTTACATACACACACACATATGGAGATATTAGCCAGGTGGTATAGGACAAGTAGTTAGCGTCCGATAAGGCAGCTCCTGCGAACTCCTCATAATTGTTTATGCTAGAACTGTATGTGTTAATTGTATTGATTGTATAAAAATTGTATATCTATGTACTGTAAAGCGCTTTAGAGTGGCTTATCTTAGCTAGATAGGGCGCTATATCAAATATTGTATATCATTGTATATCAAAATAATAGTTTCTATTCGCGTATTTCTATTTCCTTAGTTTTGCTTTTTTCAGTCTTTCGTTTATTGTACCGCAAATTTGGATTTCTTAATTAATTCTGAACTGGAATAATCGGTAAATTCGGTGTTTCGTTCTGATGAACGAGTCTACCTTTGTCACATGTGTCTAAGGGTTCGCCTGATATTTCCAATTTAAAAAATAACTCATTCAAGTGCTGGTGATTACAATACATTTAACTGATTCATTATTAATTAATTTGCACCATGGAGATTTTTTCTTCTTCCGGAATTGACGTTAGGGAACGAAAGTTTCACCTCACCTCGACTGTCACAGCTTTTGCGGCTATTTTTCAAGCTGAACTATTATTCTACTTTCATTTTCTAGACATAGACGGGAAATTTAACTTTCGGAATACCGATTGTTAATAACAATTTTGTCGCGATCAACAGTGACGGGCACCAGATACTGTAAAAGTTGTCTCCCTTATTTACAGTAATTACGGACATAACCGCTAAGTGTCTCAAACTGCGTTCATCCGGTTTTTAAATAATCGCTATATGGACGGCGTTACTAACACCCCAATAAAAACTTTCGATATCTACATCGTAACAACTAGTAAGGATGTTTTCGTCTCAGGTTTCAGTCACGTTCAAGTCTCGTTCTAATCTCATTTAAAGATTTTATGTTATAGACATTATGATCATTGTAATAGCATTCATGGCATCTGAAAATTGTGTAAATAAGAGAATATCGAAGGGCCAATAAAATCATAATCCGAACTCAAAATCGATAAAACCTGGGGCAAAATATGAACAAAGGAAAGATTTACATGGAGACCCGAGTAAAAGTACAAGATAATTAGACCAGGTGTTCCAGAAGGGTAAGAATATTCTGCTTCATCTACGACACCCATCATGTAAATCGTTATCACATGCAAATATAGGGATTTGTTGCTTGTAGAACTTTTTTTTACATTAGTTAAAGTTTTTTACCAATTTGGTGGCCAGTTCAAAGATGCAAATTTCGTTGTAATTTTTTTTCAAAAGACCGAAATTTCACCTTTTGATGCAAGATTAATCTCTTTAAAACATCAAAGCTTCGCCATATTTTAATTGTAGCAAGCTATGTTTTGCAGTACAACTTTATGATGCAAAACATGGTGAAAAATGAGGGTTTTCTCATTACAAAAATAAGGGGTAGGGGTAAATCAAATTGCTATTCATTCATTATCGATTACAAATTCGGAAGATATTGTATAAAGATGCCCTGCAATCGGTCAAAACAACAAAATTCACTTAAAATCACTTATCATGTCACAATGTTATCTTTGACCGATCATAGCACAAAAACGAGCACGCTGACATATCATTATCTTTGCATTTTCTGTCAAGCCATGAATTCACTTGTGCAAAAATTTTTGATTTTTCAGAAGCATGTATCCTTGTTACAAAAAGAAATGTTGGTAGATTGGAGAAAGGAACAAAGGGTTGATCCAGACATTGCCAGGGTTTCAGACCTTGTGAGAACCGATTTTCATCCCAGGGGGAAACCATTACACAATAAGTCCCCGTTTGTGCAAAAACTTCTGAGAGCTTGGAGCAGGTTACGTTTGCGCGACGTTGTTCTTTATAGAACCGTTTCTCACGACGGTAAGAAAGTAAATCAGCTCGTCTTGCCAAAACATTACCATTCCCTAGCGCTTAAGGGTGTTCATGATGATGTTGGACATCAGGGAAGGGAGAAAACTCTTTGGCTAGCACGGCAACGATTTTACTGGCCTGGTCTTGAGAAAGACGTTAACATGAAAGTTGAGACGTGTGGTCGCTGTATCAGACGTAAGACACCAGTAAAACCAGTCGATGAGTGAGTCGCTAAAGAATCCTCAAGGCCGCTTCAAAGACTTTGTATTGATTTTCTAAGTCTTGAGAGATCCTCGAGTGGGTATGAGAATATACTGGTCATAACTGATCACTTCACCAGATATGCTCAGGCAGTGCCTTGTCGCAATCAGACAGCACATACAACAGCTAAGGCTTTGTACGAAAAGTTCATAACCCGAGCAGCTTCACAGTGATCTAGGTCGAAACTTTGAGAGCAAAGTTATTAAAGAACTCTGTAATATCGCAGCAGTTCAGAAGACCAGGACAAACTCCATATCACCCACAGGCAAACGGATCGGCAGAAAGGTTTAACAGAACACTCCTAGGGATGCTAGCAACCCTTGAGGAGCATAAAAAACCTGACTGGACATCTTACATAGCACCACTTGTCCAAGCCTACAATGCAAAAAACAGCGATGCCACCGGATATCCACCTCACTATCTGATGTTCAGTTGGCACCCTCGCTTGTCAGTAGACGCATTCCTTGGAATTAACCCTGACCAAAAGGAAGCAGTAGACCCGGCCTCCTATATAGGTAAGCTACGGGCCGAATGGAGTTTGCGTACGAGACCGCTCGTCGCACTGCCTCGAGGAAAGCTGCTCAGAACAAAGACCGGTATGACAGGTCTGTTCGGGAGTCAAAACTAGTGGTTGGTGACCGTGTTTTGGTACGAAAAACCGGTCTAAAACGAAGGAATAAATTGGCTGATAGGTGGGAACAGGAACCGTATTTGGTGACTAGCATTCCAAATAGTGATATTCCGGTTTATAAGGTTGCACGTGAATCCAAGAAAGGATCAAAGCAAACCCTTAATAGGAACATGTTGCTCCCCTTGTTCATCTCAGGATTCTGACTCAGAATCAAATTATGTGTTCATTCCTGTTAGAACAAGACGCTCTACTAGACAGTTGAGAAACCGTGAGCCTCACAATACAACAACTACTATACCCAACACTGTAACAGTTGGTGAGCCAAATACACTAGAGCCACAGAGACAAGATTCTGTTCTAGAAATTAGGAATGACTCCGATATAGATCTATTATATGATTTTGGACCGGAAGTGGAGCCAGATTTTGGTTCTTTAGCAGAAACTCTCAGTGTACTTGATTAAGGTATAGGTAATACAGGTGCAGATATTCAGCCTGTATTGAGGAGGTCAACTCGGCCTTCCAAGCCAGCAGAACGTTGGGGCTATCCGGTCTTCTCATTGCAAGCTGCCAATACTGATTTTTGTATGAAGATCAACCCACCAATTGTGAAATTTCATTCTAGTATTTTAGTGTATTTTTATTGAATTATTACTTTTACTCACTAGGATAGAAGTAACGGCAGGTAGGGGGCTCCCCAACCGCAGGGACCTTTCTACTGGGATTTAATTATTACGTTTTAGACATCATACTGTGTTTCAATCTCAGTTTTTAAACCTTCATTCTATTCATTATCCTTCCATTCAGTGGGATTTTTACAACTTACCCTGTTGTCAGGTATGGGGCTCCCAAACCGTCAGCAGAGGTTTGTTATTTCACATGAGTATTCATTATCTCTCGTTAGCACATGCAAATTAAGTAATAAGGTTTTCATTGTTGGATTTTCATCTCATTCCAGAGTGTATATAATCATAATTATATTGTACCTGCTCACCGGAGCTCTATCCTTTTACTGTAGACAAGTAATAGTTTGTACCCATCAATTTAAAGAACACTATTGTTTCTAGAGCAATAGTCTCTAATTATAACCCTTAATAACATATATTATCTGGGTAATACAAGTATGAGAAATGCCAGGAGACATTTAACAAAGTGGGGGAGTATGTAGCCAGGTGTTCAAATACTACATTACTACGCGTAATGCCAACTAGTAGGAATGTATGTATGTGCACGTGCCGCACGGACCACTCGTCCATACCCCAGTCACCGCCGTCTCCCTACCTCACTCTGACTACACCTCTTGATGGTAACGCATGTTACCATCAACAACACTCAGTCACACAGTCCCGCTCTGGATGTTCCCGGTAAGTATTTTATGCATGGAAGGCTCATTTATATAATTTACAACTGTATTTGCAAACGTATAATTATTCATTATATTTCATTGTATATATTATGTCCATTATTACATAGTGTGAATGATGTGCGAATGGTTATATCGTTTCATATTTATATGTTAATAGGTTACTTTGCTATTTAAGCAAATAAACAGAACAACTCATATTGGTCGTATGTTATCAATGAACCTACGCTACATATATATTACCTCTCATCCAGCTTTTTCAAGTCGCCTGAATTCACAAAGAATGAGCAAATAACAATAAGATCTACATTGTATGTGGGAAAAGTTGGCCTAAAAAAACCGAAGTTGTTTATGTTTTATTTGATTTAATCAGACTATGGTTAAATGGTGGTAACATCTTAAACAAATCACTTTCATTTTTCATTAATTCAGATAATTTGTAGGTACATTAAACATGAAAATATGGTACAGCACATCGCTGGCACTCCATATCCCACAATATCTAACATACAGCATTGTGAGTGTGATGATCCTTCACAATCTGAAAAAAAACTTGCTTAAAGCTCTAACCTCAGAGGACATTGGGCGCAGATCCATACTGTCAGTAGGTGAACTAAATATGGTTGGAAACATTGTTAGCACTCCAAATTAATCACCCGAACTTTATAACAGACATAAGCCTATTGATTATAGTTGTGCGACAATACAAAAACAAATATTGCCATACATCTACCGTAAGCGTGCTTATTTTGGTGGATATAAATTTTAACGCATATCCATACAGACTGATAAAATGATGAATGATAAATTGATGAATTGGGACACATACAATACTTGCTGTAGAAAGCAACTTAGATAAACAGTAATTCGTGCAATCAAAAGTCAGCAGAATTCATGTAACGTGAAAATCGCAAAAAAAAACCGCTTAAATGTATGTTTCACTGATTAGATTAAAAGCAATGCTAACAGGATGTTGGAGCTCCTTGCCATTGATCTTTTAACATTATACCTGTTGATTGATAACTTACGTCCTGGTATGTCTGATAGTACTGTTTGATATTGTCGTGAGACAATGCTGTATCGTACAAACGGCGTCTCGCTCGTCCTTCAGAGTTATTGGCGTACAAAATTGACTTTGGCCCAAACAACGGCGTAAATATTTGGAACATGCTTGCTGAAATTAAAGAAATTCAGGTTTAATCATGCTTCATCAAAATAAAACTGTTTTATATTCTTCCATTTTTGCGTAGAAATAATATTAAAATATTATTATTATAAGAAATGAGCAAATAACACATTCTCTTAATTAAGAACCCACAAATCTTTATAATTATCCGTAATAAGCAAATGCTCTAGTTGGTCATAAGCACACAAATTCAGCCTTATAGTGCATACCAAATAAAAATGAATACCCAAAATCTCGAGTTTAACTCCAGCCAGGTCAGCTATCACCCTTGTATGATATGGAGATGGACATTTTTGAATATGCTGTGTAGCATACCTCCCTGATGTGACTTAGAATTAAGCCTCAGTTCTCAGGTTGAGGCCCTGACATTTACAGTAATTGAACCTAGATTTACATGGTGGGTATTGTTGATGAGGCAGAAGATGCTTACTCTTCCGGGACACCTGGTCTTATTTTCTTGTACATTTCAAAGATCCCCATGTAAGTCTTTCCTTTGTTCATATTTTGCCCCTAGTTTAATCGATTTAAAGCTCGTATTATTGTTTTTGTTGGCGCTTCGATAATCTCTAATTTTGTATGCCATATCACATTATTCTCTGCTTAAACTTAAGTACAAATGACAATTATGTGTCTAAAAATTGGGTTTAAACGTATATGGCACCTTTAAACTATAGCTGGATACCCTAACTAGGTAGCAAATATTGTGGCCTTGTCAAGTTTCGTTAAACAAGTAATACTGAAACGCATCTGAACTTCCCAAATGAAAACTAGTAGTACACTTACGATGTCTATCAAATACTCCCCGGTGTTTTTTTAAGAGTTCCGGGGATGAAATGCTTACAACATATTCTTTGCCAATCCAGAATGAGACAATGGAACCAAACTGTTTGTGTAGGTCCTTCAAAAACTCGTGGAGACTTCCGGCACCTTTGATGTCAACTACATTGCCGTCCCTGTAGAAAATATTTTCAAAATTCTTCAGCAAACTATTTGCATTCCTATGAGACCTAACTGTATCCCGCTCTTGCCCGATTTATTTTGATTGATTTCAAACGAGGTTAAAATGTGTCAAGGAGCATAAGGAGCTTAGTAAGACAGGTAACAGAAAAAAATGCCAAATCATATTTAATCACTTTTAAGTATATCGACAATGTATTGTCTATGAACAACAATGAATTTGTTGACAAAGACTTTTGTACATTAGCTTCTTACCTCGATCTTCACTTAAACTATTACCAACACTGGCAACTTACTGTTTAGCTGTACGATTAAACTTGACGATTAAAGTTTTCCGAACGTGAACTTTCTGTCTCTTGATAGTAACATCTCTACTTCTTCAACCTATGGTGTTTACATGTCACATTTGATTAATTATTCTAGAACTTGCTCTTAATATCAAGATCTTCGTGATAGTGCAAGCTGTTTACAAATAAACATTTAGCACGGGGATTCGAGAGACGCATGTTGAATAAGACTATGAGCAAGTGCTATAGTCGCCATCTTGGTGTCTTTGAGAAATATTATGTTTCCTTGTATTATATAGAGGTAGACGGTTTGGATATGCTCACCTGTATGCCTGTTTCTAATGTTTGAAGATGATAACTAAGATTTCACTGTTGGCCAAGGAATTTACATGGTGTTTTCGATGACGCATTTGTGAAGACTTTTACTCTTTCGGAAAACCTTTGTCGTTTTCTATTGTACTTTTTTCAAATGTTCTATTTAAAGCTTACATGTACCTTTATTCATATTTGCTCTTGGTTTAATCGATAGCTTTTATAAACAAGACAACTGAAATTACACAAAACTTGGTCAAAGATTATATATATTTGGCAGTATAGTATTATACCTCATCCCTCTTATGCTTAAAACATTCGAATTGTGTCTGAATGTTATTTCCATTAAAAAAGAGCTGAAGTTACATCTCTTATACTTAAAGAATCTTTATTATATTGTAAATTTAAGTTATATGTATATTTTTTACATATAAAGCAATAGTATTTCAAGAAACTTCAATATCATATAAGTCAGAATTACTGTAAACCATATATACTCTTGTGTTGTTGGTTTCAGCCCAGGGATGGTACTCGACTTGGCAGAACCCTGTAATATTACAAAGAGAATATCAACTGAATTATCTGATTCACTATAAATATAAATAAAAATACAATATTTGTTTGATATGGCGCCCTGTCTAGCTAACATAAGTTTCTCTAAAGCGGTTTACATTACATATATAAACAATTCTTTTACAATCAATACAATTAACACATACAGTTCTATCATATACAAGTTCTATCATATACAATTCTGAGGAGTTCGCAGGAGCTGCCTTATCAGGCGCTAACAACTTGTCTTATACCACCTGGCTAATATCTCCATATATGTGTGTATATATGCGTGTGTACTGGACATGAATTGTGTGTTCTGTTTGAAGTGGGACCGTGTTTCCAACGGCATCTTTTATAGTGCCACCGCACTTGAACGCTACAGCAAAGATACTGCAACACCGCCCCCGGCCCGTTTTGGGTTCCACCTGTGTTGTCGGAGTTGTGTGGGCAGGAGAAAAATACTTTCTCTGAATGTTCCATGCGTATGACGATTACGGGGATCGAACCCCGGCCGCCTGCATGGGAGGCCGGAGTGTTAACCACTCGACCAATCCGCCAAATATAAATAGTGTTACAAACCAACCATGATGATCTCATAAACATACAGGAACGCAACTCATGTGAGAGTTAATCAGACATACAATGGTATCCACTTGTCATCCTTCTCCTCAGTCCTATAGGTAAAATACTGCGAATTACTACTGATGATTAATAGACATGTGTAATACCTACTAATAGAAGCACAAAGATGACGTAACACACACATATGTTGCATGTTTAAAATTCAGTAATAGATACAGTTTGCCGAAACAATGAATTAAACTGCATCATACAGCTGTTTCGTCCTCCTAGGACTCTTCGGTGATGCTAGGGGCCAAAAGGTGGGAATCCAAAATTTCTAAACTAATGTAAAAGCAGAAAGGTCAGGTGCGTAAAACCCCTTTTATTTTTTAATTTAGAATAAGAATCGAATATTTACAGTATAATTTCAAATCGTGTACTGCGAAAATGTGTATATAATGTACCGTGCCTCTACTCAAATGAGATAACATATGAAATCATTTTTTTTTAGTCCACTATCACCAAATGATGGGCTATTCAAATCACCCTGAGTCCGTAGTCCGTCCACCCTGACACAATTTTTGTTATCGCTATTTCTTGAGAAGTACTGGGTGCATCATTCCCAAACATTTGTTAGTTTCCCTACAACATAGATGCCTAGTTGTCTAACTTTCGAACTGATCGGGAAATCGATAGGGTCGACAGGTGGCTGTCTTGGATTTTACATTACAATGGGAGGATGCAGAGCAAATGTAAATATTTGTGTATCGGATAAGGTCAAGCTTTCTTTTGTTACGAAACGGTATGCCGTATACGTTTTGTAGAACCTAACGTAGGCATACAAATCAAACAGATCCGTCACGACTAAACATTTAATCGGGTACATGTACCAGGGGTTGCAAAAGAAAAATCATAGAATACCAATGCGTCAACAAAACCATAATCCGAATTCAATATCGATTAAAATAAAAAGGGCAAAATAGGAACAGAGGAAAGATTAACATGGAGACTCTCGTCAAAGCACAAGAGAATAAGACCAGGTGTTCAGGAAGAGAAATCGTCCTCTGCTTCATCGACGACAGCCGCCATGTATAAACTTGGTCACATCCAAGTAAGCATCAACCCTCAAAATGAGAACCGAGTCATCAGTGACCTCACAACAAGTAAACACACTAACAAGCAAACTCAAAAACGTCCAACTTCATATCACAGAAAGATACAGAATATTTATCGATGAGATCAAGATGACGACCATAAAACTTGCCCGTAGTCTTCATCAACCTGCATCTCTCGAATCCCTGTGCCGTAAATTTGTTCGTCAGCAGTTGATCTCTATCACGAAAATCTCGATATTCAGAGCAAGCCCTAGAATAACGAATCAGCTGCGACATGTAAACACCATAGGATGGAGAAGCAATGATGTTACTATCAAGAAAGGGAAAGTTCACGATCGGAAAATCGAAATCGTCACGTTTATCATACAGCTTAGTAGTAAGTTGCCCGTGTTAGTCATAGTTTAAGTAAAGATCGAGGAAAGAAGCTGATGTAGGAGAGTCTGTTCAGTAAGGTATATACGATCGAATAGGTCAGCAAACCTCTTGTTGTTTATAGACAATTCATCGTCGATATACTTGAAAGTGAAATTGAAATATTTGGCAAGGTTTTTGTTACCCGTCCTGATAAGCCCCTCTACAAATTCAGCCTCTTATGAAATAAAAACAAGTCAGCTAAGAGTGGGGCACAGTTTGTTGCCATGGAAATGCCAACTGTCTGTTGGAAAATCTTTCCTCCGAACCTAACAAAGATATCGTCAACCAGGAATTCTATCATTCATACTATATCTTCCTCAGTATATTTCAACCTAGCTTTTGTTTTGTTTTACACAAAGTATGCTCCAAGATAGCTCACAATCATGTATTTGGATCGTCGTCCACCTTGCTTGGAAAATAGTGCTCTCATAATGAGAGACCGAAGACGTTCTTTCAGTTTGGCATTTGGTACATATGTATGGTAGTGTACAGGGTGGAAAAATCAAATGTTTTGATGGACGAAACATTTTTGAGAAGGGGTGCTCAGGACTGAAAGTATCATTTGTGATAATTATAACATTGAATTTGTCTTTCATGTCTTGAATTTGATTAAGTGATCAAAGAATGACAACAGGAATACCAAGTATTCTTAAAAGAAATACTCCATAATGGCCTGCACAAACAACAACAACAAATATGCTACACATTTTTGTTTCTTTTTTGCCTGTTCAATATGTCACTATATACAAATTCATTCAGATGTTAACCATCTGTTTTTTTTATATATCTGTCTACCGAATATGATTTCTTATTGGTTTATCCCCCCCTCCCCCCTTTCACTTGTTTTGAAGTCACGTTCATATTTCACTTTCACAAATGTAATAACTGTCTCTGAGGTATTTATGGATATAACAATTCTTTTACGCTTTTAATAAATAACTCCATCTTACACTTTTCATTGAAACTTTTCGGCACATTTGACGATTAACAAAGGAAAGCCAAACGTAAAAAATGTCTTAGTTAAGTGACAAACATATCACGTAGTAATGAGATACGGCTTCATAAATATGGCTGTTCCGAAATAGGGGCCACGAGGACCGAAAACGGGACACGAAGGCCGAAAACGGGACACGAAGACCGAAATACGGGACACGAAGACCGAAATACGGGACACGAAGACCGAAATACGGGTCATGAAGACCGAAATACGGGACATGAAGACCGAAATACGGAACACGAGGACCGAAAACGGGACACGAAGACCGAAAACGGGACACGAAGACCGAAATACGAGACACGAAGACCGAAATACGGGACACGAAGACCGAAATACGGGACACGAAGACCGAAATACGGGACACGAAGACCGAAATACGGGACACAAAGACCGAAATACGGGACACGAAGACCGAAATACGGGACACGAAGACCGAAATACGGGACACGAAGACCGAAATACGAGACACGAGACCGAAATAAGGGACATGAAGACCGAAATACGGGACATGAAGACCGAAATACGGGACACGAAGACCGAAATACGGGTCATGAAGACCGAAATACGGGACATGGAGACCGAAATACGGGACTCGAAGACCGAAATATTAGGAAACGAAGACAGAAATACGGGACACGAAGACCGAAATTCGGGACATGAAGACCGAAATACGGGTCATGAAGACCGAAATACGGGACATGAAGACCGAAATACGGGACACGAAGACCGAAATATGGGACACGAAGACAGAAATACGGGACACGAAGACAGAAATACGGGACACGAAGACAGAAATACGGAAGACAAAGATAAATTTTAGGTCTTTCCAGTTTCTCTTTGTTTTGCTAGGACAACATTGGAGTTGGTTCAGACTGTATTTGTAACAAAATAAACCAGAAATTTGCACGAAATAGTGACAATACAAAACATTAGAATGATCCCTATTTAGTTGACCGTTGGACATTGTCCAATAAGTATCTGCCACACAAATAAAATGGGTATTTTTTTGTAAACTTTTTGTCAGGCTGGAAAGTATGATTTATGTATAGACTATTCTACACAATCAAAATATGTTTTATGTGACGTTTCGATGACTAGTACGATACATGTATGTACCCTGTCACCTTCATTAGACTAATCAGGTGTTGATCAGGTGACAGGGTACATATCGTACTAGTCATCGAAACGTCACATGAAACAAACTTTGGTTGTGTAAAACAATCTTTACATAGAAATATATATTTTGTATACATGCACATATTTATCTGTGTATATGGAAGGTAAGTATAATTATCTTTTTACAGCTATTCTACATCACAAAGCAATGGATAAGATATATTTTGACATTTTCACCACAAAAATAAACACATTATGATAAATCACGGAATTAGACTACTATTTAAATTAATTGATCAGTACAGATTATCTATTGGCGTGACTGTAAGAGCCAGTGAGCTTACGTTGTACTTACCGGGTAGAAATATATCAACACTCCAAGCAGTGTCACCAAAACAGTGACAGCAAATATCCCGAAATCCAACATGATGTTTTCATCCACTGCTACGTTCTTTGGTGACGTCCTGTTCTTATAAAAGCTTGCTGGTCGTCCTACTCCCTATGTAAAAGGAAAAACTTGTCCCCTAGTCCCCTATGTTAAAAGAAAACCTTGTCAATGCTGTGCTTGGAGACGATTTAAAATGTTTAATAGTGTAGTTTTGACATTCTATTGCAGAATATAATGAAATATTTCGCTTCGTGGTTGTCTTTTTCAAAAAGTGTAAGACTTTCGACAATGCTTAGGCCTTTTTTTTGAAAAAAATCAAGCAAATGTATAAACAATTTTTTTTCAATTATAAGTATTTCAAGTTTGTGACTTTTTGAGAGCACTAAGAACAACAAGAAATGAAACAAGAGGCTCGTTTTGTCTTAATGCTCGTCTGACTATCAAGACCTCTACATAGAATTTTGTAGGTTATTGTTTGAATTTTTTTTTTAACTTATTTGACCTCTGAAACTAAAAAAGTTGATCAAAGTAATTCATATGAACAAATTTGGTAGACCTTCAATTATGCATGCTTCACGAGTAGTATCAGAACACCCTTGTCGTTTTGCTTTTTGAGAAAAAGATTTGTTAGCATATCAAACCAATGTGACCTTGAAAGTAACTCAACTTCATTAATTTCATCAATATTAGTTGCACTTCATTCCAGCTTTCTATAAGCGCAATGTGCGCTCCCTGTTCTTTTCGGTTATTTAAAAAGTGTTGTTTAAAACGTTAACACATTTAACCAATATGACATTTAAACTAAGAATTCTGTTTTCAAGGCAATTCGTCTTTTCAACTTATAAAGAAGCTTTTCATACGAGTCTTCCTTTCAAAGATGTGTTATTATTCATTAATTTATTAAAAAATATGTAAAACATGTTAGACTTCGATTTTTAATTGTAATTGTATTAAAGAGTTGCATTATTAATAAGGTTTAATGAAACAAACCATATAAGTACATGTAATGCTAATGGACAAGTGATTATATGATGACATGATAATGAGCACCTCATTAGAGCCTGTCCTATAAATATCTGTTATTGTTTGTTACCAAATGTGAAAGTGAAAATTATCTTAGACAATGTTATTTTATTGAGATTGTACAGAAAAAAAGGATTATTGACAGGGTTAAATGACACAATGATAATAAATATTGGGCAAGTGATCATTTGATCTTATTCTTTTTAATCCTTTTGTGATGATGTAAGATGAAAAAAGAAATCGAAACTTTACAGAGGTATACAATTTGCTCATTTTATATATACATATAACAAATTTCGAAATCAAATTTAGTTCTAAATTTTTTGATAACATTGTAATGTTATTGAATCAGATAACTCTCAAGCATATACACTTATTTAACATCATTCCAAACCTCGATATCCAAGGGTTACGATCATCTTCTCTCCAATAAGAAAATGGCAAAAGTGAAAGCCATCTTAGAAATGTATCATATAATGATAACGATTTAAAACAGCCAAATGTTACTACAAAGATTATATCAACTCTGATCTTACCTTGTCAGTCTTAAACGAATCAATATCTAGTGTTTACCTAGTTAGTCCTAAACAAATTCATATTATGTACTTAGTTTTAAACGAATTCATATTACATTGTATGTACTTAGTTTTAAACGAATTCATATCCTGTACTTACCAAATCAGTCCTCAACGAATTCATGTTCTGTACTTACCTAGTTAGTCCTAAACCAATCCATATCCTGTACTAACGTAGTCGATCTTAAACGAATTCATATCATATACTTACCAAGTCAATCCTAAGCTAATTCATATCCTTTACTTACCTTGTGAATATACAGTCAAACTTCGATGTTTCGAACTTTGCAGGACCGTCGTGAAAACTTCGAAAAATCGGGACTTCGACTCAGATATTTTGAACATCGAACATCGACATGTATATGTACAATTGTATATAAGAAGAACCGATGCGGTGCTAATGTAACGTAACACAGGCTAGGAAATTGTAGATTCACATTTATAAAAAATATTATGCTAAAATACACACTGTAATTTTTGTAACGTGATAATCTTGTCAGATGTTTTTGTTTGTCAACTTAATTTTCAAAGCAGGTAAGATTTTCATTTCGATTATTAGTTTACAGTGTTTTCATAACGAACAGGTCAGTTTAACTTTGATACAGCGAATAATTCGATTGATGTTCGATTCATGACAGTAAATCAGTAGTGTTATATAATGAAAAAATATCAGACTTTTCAAAAGTTCGACATATCGAGAAACTCGAATCATCGAAGTTTGATTAATCGAGGTTTGACTTTAATGCGGATTCATATCCTGTACTTAACTAGTCAATCTTAAACGAATTCATATCCTTTACTTACTTAATCAGTCTTAAACGAATTCACATCCTGTACTTAACTAGCTAATCATAAACATATTCATATCCTTTACTTACTTAATTAGTCCTAAACGAATTCACATCCTGTACTTAACTAGTTAATCCTAAACAAATCCATATCCTGTTCTTACCTAGTCAGTCCTAATTTAATTCACATGCAGAAACACAATCAACCAAGTGAATACGTCACGAGTTTGTCTATGATCTCAGCAATGTCGTTGGTAAATTTAGATAAGGATATAAAGTTGAGTTAATAATGCACGTGAAAACTTCACAGGATGAAAGAAACGTTACAGAAAACTATAACGTTGACGTTGTTGTTTCTCCAAGACTCGATTGATGTACACGTACCAGTATAAATTATCTACATATTTTTGTATGATAGCAACATATCTGTGTTAATTCTCGGTCAAACTTAGAAAAAAAACAAAAAAGATAATGTGACGTTAAGATAAGCTTTTTCAAGGACAAAACATCCGACTGATAACAAAAGAAAGCCACATGAGAGCAATGAACTGTCAAAATGATATAACAGACTTTATATCAATATAAATCGAACACTCCATTGCTTCATTGCATGTCTTTGTAGACAATTATTTGATAAAAAAAGCAGAATTTGTCAAGATGATATTCAGCCTTTAATCATATCAAAAAGGTGTATCATGCAACAACAAAAGGACCAATGGCGTTAACAGTCACCTGAAAATCTTTATAATTTCGAAGCTGTTTAGTGATATTGCCGTATTTGACCTTTGTGACTTTGAGGGTCAAGGAACACGCTTGGTATTCCTTCATCTCAACATAGAAAATAGCTATATCCTTAGACATTTAGTAACTGAGAAGAAGTGTTTGAAACAGATTATGACATTTGACCCCTGTGACCTTGAAAATGTCATAATGGTCAATTATTTGAACAAACTTGGGAGTTGAGAACGAGCATGGCTTATTGCTAAGGCCATATAACCTCGGTTAATATTTTGTAAACTGCTTTGAGACGGCCTTTTAGGTCGTGATAAAGCAATTTATAAGAACCTCGAATTATTATAATTAATTTTTTCTTTTGAAAATTTAAGACATTTAACCCCAGTGACCTTTCAGTGTTCCGAATTCAAACAGTAGATCTAGAGTTGTAAAAATCACCGATTAACAAAGTTGATCATGACCATCATGCTTAAATACAGGGGTTTTGAAGCTCCAATTCCTCATTAAGTTTAACTTTGCGGAACCGTCGTCAAAACTTCGAAACATCGGGACTTCGACTTATGAACATTGAACATCGAACATCGACATGTAGGCGTATATGTATATATGAACTGTACATAACAAGCACCAATGCGGTCCTGATATTTTAAAAAGAATAGTATATTAAAATACACACTATAATTTTTGTAGCACTAATATTAATACCCGGCCTCCTATGGATCTGCCCCGGCCGGGTATTAAATCGGTCCCATGCCTCGTAATGGAGCTAGCCCAGTGCGATTCACACCAGGGTGATTTTTGCATCACTTATCTCAACGATAAACGTACTTAAATTATAAACCATTTCTGTCGATCTCCCACCTAACTTGTAATTAAAATTCATCTAAATGATCGTTAATATCAGGTTTACGTAACGAAGCATAAACTGAAATGAGCACCGGCAGCCATGATTAGACTTCAGTAAATTACTTGGTTTCTTTTCTGAAGAGTTCCTCTTAATTGTGAATGGGCGCGCGCATGCGGACCAAATAAGGAAGTCGTAGTAAGCCGAAGTATCTCCATATTTGGCCACACAGGCCATATATAAAAACGAAATTTGAGATAACATCACACGTGAACTGGTTCTGCTTATTCTGTGAACAAAATATTTTATCATGGTAAACACTCGATAGTTCAGCAATACTGCATTATTTTGACAACATTATGCTCAAATGAGGTGGTAATTAAATGAAATCATACGGATTGAATACTTTTGATTTTTGCTCTACTACCAGGCATGGGACCGCTTCGTAGCTCTAACGACGCAATATAAAAAAATCGCTCACTGCAGGATATCGACACACGCGACCGTGAAGGTGTGAAAATGACCGCGGGGCCATAAATTCGTTAAAAATTTCACTTCGATTTATAAGTTGTAATTTTCAATGTTTTCATGACGAACGGGTCAGATTAAAACTTCGATACAGCGAAAAATTCGATTCATAGAAGTTCGATTCATGGATAGTAAATAAGTAGTGTTACATAATTTAAAAAAATCGGACTTTGCCAAAATTCGACAAATCGAGAAATTCGAATCATCGAAGTTCGATTAATCGAAGTTTGACTTCCGGAAAACCTGGTCTTATTCTCTTGTACTTTTACAAGTGTCTCCATGTAAATCTTTCCTTTGTTCACATTTTGTCCCTAGTTTATTCGATTTTGAGTTCGGATTATGGTTTTGTTTACGCTTCGGTATTCTCCAATCTGATTAAAAAACAGATCCTTGTTCTCACTCCGTTTTACAAGGATCTAACAACATCCCATAAGAGGTCACGTTCAGATGACCTCTGTCGCCTCTTTATTTAACACTAAAATAATTTACCAATGACCTTTCATCTTGCAGCAAGTTGTTTCGTCACATTATTTCACATGAACTTTTTTGTGACGAAATGACTTAAGGAACAAATGCGAATATGCAAGCTTTGTCACTTTAAAATTTCATTGTCAAGATTCTGAAAGTATTAATTTGATTGGCTAATGCAAAAGGTCATCGGGACATGACCCCCTATGGGATTTTCTCAGGTCTTAACGCAGCAAAGAGAAGTTTACGGAACGGCGCGGAGATCAAGATATCATTTTAATCAGATTGGGTATTCTCTAATTTATTTACATTCTGAAGAAAGTAAGTAAATTAAAGGCACTCCTGTCATGATTTAATCTAATCATGTCATATATACAGTACTATGAATGTAATCAAACATCAGTTGACTTTTCCTGTTGTTATTTTTGCTAAAACATATTGTAACAGAGATAAATTGGTAAGTCATGATTCAAGAAATCACATGTTAGCACTGTTCAAGTTGCATGAAGAATGTTAAATACTATTTAGCAATGTTCAAAACTCTGTTAATCTGAAACAATTCTCAGATATAAAACATTTTATGAAAACAATCTCACATGGTGTTGTTACATACTCATGATACTGTAAATCTCAAGTCATTTTTCAAAACGGTTACTTTTAAATCTCTTTGTTCTTACTCTTCCGGAACACCTGGTCTTATTCTCTTGTACTTTTGCAAGGGTTTCCATGTAAATCTTTCCTTTGTTCAAATTTTGCCCCTGGTTTAATCGAATTTGAGTTTGGATTATGATTATGTTGACGCTTCGGTATTTTCTTATTTTATTGCATGTAAATCGCTCAGGTACAATGTATTGTTCTCAATTATTTTGTATCTCAGAATTGTCTATGGGGCTTTTTTCAATCATCAACATGAAAATCTCAGGTATTATTCTCACACGTGTATATTCCAGGCAATGCTAGGCTACAGTGCTCTAAATCAGGCGTAGATATCAGGAATTTGTTCTTATACTGTAGTATTCGGGTACTAGCCTAGTGAACGTACAATCAACAAAACAAAATGGGATGTTAGTATCCGAGTCTGATAATGTTCGTAAACTTTATGACTTAATCAAGCAAATGAATTGCCTCTTACGACCACCGATAATGTATACAAAAAAAGTGCATGTGTAGCGTCACCCACCGTGCCAAGGACAAATCTTGGCCTAGACCACATACAAATAGTTCAATTACACTATGCTATCGCTGCCGCTGGTAAGTGGAATGAAATATTTATAAAATATCAGTCACATCACTAAAGTAATGTTACATAGCAAAACAATTAATTTCAACTGTACTACATTACTGTAAAAGATATCTCCCTTGGTTATAGTAATTACGGAGATAACCGATAGGTGTCTCAAACTCCGTATATCCGGTGTTTAACTAATCGCTATATGCACGGCGTTACTAACGCCTCCATAAAAAAGTATACGTACCTTTTATATTTGCAATTGGGCACGACGATAGGGTGATTTTTTACTAGGGTAGCTTTTGGCCTGTCATTACTATTATCATTTTTTTTTACATGAACAGGTGAGAGGTAAATAATATGTTTCCCTGGAAGCTTATTTGTTTGAAGAGCCAGTATACGGTGATTGGCTGAAAAACATTCAACCCTGCTTTAATTTGGCGTACGCTCTATGCCATAGCAGTCAAATGTTTCAAAATCACAGAAATAATCAGTGAATACTGTCGCGGCAACAAAACAATAATCCGAACTCAAAATCGATTTAACGAGGAACAAAATATAAACAAAGGAAATATTCACATGGAGACCCTTACAAAAATGAAAGATAATAAGACTAGGTGTTCCGGAAGAGTAATCGTCGTCTGCTTCATGGACGACATCGACCATGTAAATCCTTGTCACATTCACGTTAACGTAACTTCAAAGTGAGAACCGAGTCATCATTGTCAATCGAAAGTAAGCTCACTCAACAACGTCTTCATATCACTCAAAGATTCAAACTATTTCTCAATGAGACAAAAATTAAAACTTCATAATTCTGATAAACCTGTATCTCTCGAATCCCTGTGTAGTAAGTTTGTCACACGATTTGATATTTGTTCCGAGTTACACATTTTGTGCTTTGTGTCCAATCACACCCTTCGATCTTTGTTTCTAGCAGCACTATTTGATCTTTGCGTCAAGGCACACGATTAGATCTTTATTTCTAGTTACACCTTTCGATCTTTGTTCCCAGACACACACTTCCTCTTTTGTTCCCAGTCATACGATTTGTTTTTTGGTCCCAGTCACACGATTTGTTCTATTATTCCCAGTCAAACGATTTATTCTTTGGTCCAAGTCACACAATTAGTTCTTTGTTCCCAGTCCCACGATTTGTTCTTTGTTCCCAGTCATTCGATTTGTTCTTTGGTCCCAGTCACACGATTTTTTCTTTGGTCCTAGTCACACGATTTGTTCTTTGTTCTCAGTCACACGATTTGATCTTTGGTCCTAGTTACACGATTTGATCTTTGGTCCCAGTCACACGATTTGATCTTTGTTCCCAGTCACACGCTTTGATCTTTGGTCCCAATCACACGTTTTGCTCTTTGGTCCCAGTCACACGATTTGTTCTTTGGTCCCAGTCACACGATTTGATCTTTGGTCCCAGTCACACGATTAGATCTTTGGTCCCAGTCACACGATTTGTTCTTTGGTCCCAGTCACACGATTAAATCTTTGGTCACAGTCACACGATTTGTTCTTTGGTCCCAGTCACACGATTTGCCTTTGGTCCCAGTCACACGCTTTGATCTTTGGTCCCAGTCACACGCTTTGATCTTTGTTCCCAGTCACACGATTTGATCTTTGGTTCAAATCACACGATTTGTTCTTTGGTCCCAGTCACACGATTTGATCTTTGGTTCAAATCACACGATTTGTTCTTTGGTCACAGTCACACGGTTTGATCTTTGGTCCCAGTCACACGATTTGTTCTTTGGTCCCAGTCACACCATTTGCCTTTGGTCCCAGTCACACGCTTTGATCTTTGGTCCCAGCCACGCGCTTTGATCTTTGGTCCCAGTCACACGCTTTGATCTTTGTTCGCAGTCACACGATTAGATCTTTGGTCCCAGTCACACGATTTGTTCTTTGGTCCCAGTCACATCATTTGCCTTTGGTCCCAGTCACACGCTTTGATCTTTGGTCCCGGTCACACGCTTTGATCTTTTTTCCCAGTCACACGGTTTGATCTTTGGTTCAAATCACACGATTTGTTCTTTTGTCCCAGTCACACGATTTGATCTTTGGTTCAAATCACACGATTTGCCTTTGGTCCCAGTCACACTGTTTGATCTTTGGTCCCAGTCACACGCTTTGATCTTTGTTCCCAGTCACACGATTATATTTTTGGTCCCAGTCACACGATTTGTTCTTTGGTCCCAGTCACACGATTTGCTTTTGGTCCCAGTCACACGATTAGATCTTTTGTCCCAGTCACACGATTTATTCTTTGGTCCCAGTCACACCATTTGCCTTTGGTCCCAGTCACACGCTTTGATCTTTGGTCCCAGTCACACGATTAGATCTTTGGTCCCAGTCACACGATTTGTTCTTTGGTCCCAGTCACACCATTTGATCTTTGGTCCCAGTCACACGATTAAAACTTTGGTCACAGTCACACGATTTGTTCTTTGGTCCCAGTCACACCATTTGCCTTTGGTCCCAGTCACACGCTTTGATCTTTGGTCCAAGTCACACGCTTTGATCTTTGTTCCCAGTCACACGATTTGATCTTTGGTTCAAATCACACGATTTGTTCTTTGGTCCCAGTCACATGATTTGATCTTTGGTTCAAATCACACGATTTGTTCTTTGGTCACAGTCACACGGTTTGATCTTTGGTCCCAGTCACACGATTTGTTCTTTGGTCCCAGTCACACCATTTGCCTTTGGTCCCAGTCACACGCTTTGATCTTTGGTCCCAGTCACGCGCTTTGATCTTTGGTCCCAATCACACGCTTTGATCTTTGTTCGCAGTCACACGATTAGATCTTTGGTCCCAGTCACACGATTTGTTCTTTGGTCCCAGTCACACCATTTGCCTTTGGTCCCAGTCACACGCTTTGATCTTTGTTCCCAGTCACACGGTTTGATCTTTGGTTTAAATCACACGATTTGTTCTTTGGTCCCAGTCACACGATTTGATCTTTGGTTCAAATCACACGATTTGATCTTTGGTTCAAATCACACGATTTGATCTTTGGTTCAAATCACACGATTTGTTCTTTGGTCACAGTCACACAGTTTGATCTTTGGTCCCAGTCACACGATTTGTTCTTTGGTCCCAGTCACACGATTTGTTCTTTGGTCCCAGTCACACGATTTGCCTTTGGTCCCAGTCACACGATTAGATCTTTTGTCCCAGTCACACGATTTGTTCTTTGGTCCCAGTCACACGATTTGCCTTTGGTCCCAGTCACACGATTAGATCTTTTGTCCCAGTCACACGATTTGTTCTTTGGTCCCAGTCACACCATTTGCCTTTGGTCCCAGTCACACGCTTTGATCTTTTTTCCCAGTCACACGATTAGATCTTTGGTCCCAGTCACACGATTTGTTCTTTGGTCCCAGTCACACCATTTGATCGTTGGTCCCAGTCACACGATTAAATCTTTGGTCACAGTCACACGATTTGTTCTTTGGTCCCAGTCACACCATTTGCCTTTGGTCCATGTCACACGCTTTGATCTTTGGTCCAAGTCACACGCTTTGATCTTTGTTCCCAGTCACACGATTTGATCTTTGGTTCAAATCACACGATTTGTTCTTTGGTCCCAGTCACACGATTTGATCTTTGGTTCAAATCACACGATTTGTTCTTTGGTCACAGTCACACGGTTTGATCTTTGGTCCCAGTCACACGATTTGTTCTTTGGTCCCAGTCACACCATTTGATCTTTGGTCCCAGTCACACGCTTTGATCTTTGGTCCCAGTCACACGCTTTGATCTTTGTTCCCAGTCACACGATTAGATCTTTGGTCCCAGTCACACGATTTGTTCTTTGGTCCCA
Source organism: Mimachlamys varia (assembly GCA_947623455.1). Classification (NCBI taxonomy): domain Eukaryota; kingdom Metazoa; phylum Mollusca; class Bivalvia; order Pectinida; family Pectinidae; genus Mimachlamys; species Mimachlamys varia. The sequence goes on along the minus strand of OX392538.1, from coordinate 1,034,492 downwards.
GTCACACCATTTGCCTTTGATCCCAGTCACACGCTTTGATCTTTGTTCCGAGTCACACGGTTTGATCTTTGGTTCAAATCACACGATTTGTTCTTTGGTCCCAGTCACACGATTTGATCTTTGGTTCAAATCACACGATTTGTTCTTTGGTCACAGTCACACGATTAGATCTTTGGTTCAAATCACATGATTTGTTCTTTGGTCCCAGTCACACGATTTGATCTTTGGTTCAAATCACACGATTTGTTCTTTGGTCACAGTCACGCGGTTTGATCTTTGGTCCCAGTCACACGATTTGTTCTTTGGTCCCAGTCACACGATTTGATCTTTGGTCCCAGTCACACGATTTGTTCTTTGGTCCCAGTCACACGATTTGTTCTTTGGTCCCAGTCACACGATTTGCCTTTGGTCCCAGTCACACGATTAGATCTTTTGTCCCAGTCACACGATTTGTTCTTTGGTCCCAGTCACACGATTTGCCTTTGGTCCCAGTCACACGATTAGATCTTTTGTCCCAGTCACACGATTTGTTCTTTGGTCCTAGTCACACCATTTGCCTTTGGTCCCAGTCACACGCTTTGATCTTTTTTCCCAGTCACACGATTAGATCTTTGGTCCCAGTCACACGATTTGTTCTTTGGTCCCAGTCACACCATTTGATCGTTGGTCCCAGTCACACGATTAAATCTTTGGTCACAGTCACACGATTTGTTCTTTGGTCCCAGTCACACCATTTGCCTTTGGTCCCAGTCACACGCTTTGATCTTTGTTCCCAGTCACACGATTTGATCTTTGGTTCAAATCACACGATTTGTTCTTTGGTCCCCATCACACGATTTGATCTTTGGTTCAAATCACACGATTTGTTCTTTGGTCACAGTCACACGGTTTGATCTTTGGTCCCAGTCACACGATTTGTTCTTTGGTCCCAGTCACACCATTTGATCTTTGGTCCCAGTCACACGCTTTGATCTTTGGTCCCAGTCACGCGCTTTGATCTTTGGTCCCAGTCACACGCTTTGATCTTTGTTCCCAGTCACACGATTAGATCTTTGGTCCCAGTCACACGATTTGTTCTTTGGTCCCAGTCACACCATTTGCCTTTGATCCCAGTCACACGCTTTGATCTTTGTTCCGAGTCACACGGTTTGATCTTTGGTTCAAATCACACGATTTGTTCTTTGGTCCCAGTCACACGATTTGATCTTTGGTTCAAATCACACGATTTGTTCTTTGGTCACAGTCACACGATTAGATCTTTGGTTAAAATCACACGATTTGTTCTTTGGTCCCAGTCACACGATTTGATCTTTGGTTCAAATCACACGATTTGTTCTTTGGTCACAGTCACGCGGTTTGATCTTTGGTCCCAGTCACACGATTTGTTCTTTGGTCCCAGTCACACGATTTGATCTTTGGTCCCAGTCACACGATTTGATCTTTAGTCCCAGTCACACGATTTGGTCTTTGGTCCAAGTCACACGATTTGTTCTGTGTTCCCAGTCACACGATTTGAACTTTTTCCCCAATTGTTCTTTTATGTAATCGAGATACACTTTTAACGCCATTCCTGACCAGCTAGCGTATTGTGGGTTCTACATAACAGGCCTATGTACATCGACAATTATTTTGAAATGTAAAGAAAATCAGGTGATATTATACAGTTATTAACTCGACGAGGAAAAGGACGTCCTTCGAACCGGAAGCCGAGGTGACATAACTTTCCAAGGGCTGATAGATAATTGTATTAACCTTATTAAATGGCAAGAACTGCCTGATTACTTATGATTTTATTTTATGAAAGGTTCCATAACATTAAGCCACTCGCCAGAACCGGAAATAATCTCCAGCTATTTTAAGACGCATATAACTGGACTCACAAGAGGTACGCGGATTCAGTCCAGTCACCTTGGGTACATTTTGCTATTGATTTGAGGATAACGTTTTGTCTGACGGGTACTTTTAACAAATGCACCGGCCAATAAGAAAACAGCAAAAGTGAAAGTAATACTTTGAAAAATAACATATAACGATAACGATTTAAAGCACCTTTTGAATAAACACCCATATACAGTTACGTGCCATAAGTCTTTCAATTTTTTTTTTATTTTGCTATATATTCTTTGTATTTCCAACTTTTTTCAATGAATTTTCCTGACTTCGTTTATGGATGGATTTTGACAATTTTTTGTCATTTGGTACTGAAATATACAAGGTTTCCTCTCATAATATTTATTTAGTTTTCCGTTGTGTATTTATGGAGATATACAGAATTATCTACGCAGCTAATTTCCGTGTGACGCCATTTCTCTATATAACGTTACCAAAATGATGTCAAAATGGCGTCCCGAAAATTGAATGTTGTAAATATATTATGATTTCTCTAATTATACATAACGGAAAACAGTGAAAATATTATGAGATGAAACAGGAAACAATTCTCTATTAGTACACAAAATTTCATTAAAAATGATCCAGAAACGAAGTCAGGAAAATTCATTGAAAAAAGTTGGAAATACAAATATATAACAAAATAAAAAAAAATTGAAAGACTTATGGCACGTAACTGTATATTACGTTTACTTATTTCTATTCGGTCGGTAACGTTGCCATGCACAACGCCTTGTGTTTGTCGAATTAAGATTTACCCCACTTATTGAGATTCTACTGTCTCACTACAAAGATTCTATTTATCCTCTACTTACCTTGTCAGTCTTTTTAAATGAATGTATCCTCTACTTACCTAGTCAGTCTTTTTATATGTATTTATCCTCTACTTACCTTGTCAGTCTTTTTATATGTATGTATCCTTTACTTACCTAGTCAGTCTTTTTATATGTATTTATCCTCTACTTACCTTGTCAGTCTTTTTATATGTATGTATCCTTTACTTACCTAGTCAGTCTTTTTATATGTATTGATCCTCTACTTACCTTGTCAGTCTTTTTATATGTATGTATCCTTTACTTACCTAGTCAGTCTTTTTATATGTATTTATCCTCTACTTACCTTGTCAGTCTTTTTATATGTATGTATCCTCTACTTACCTTGTCAGTCTTTTTATATGTATGTATCCTCTACTTACCTAGTCAGTCTTTTTAAATGTGTTTATCCTCTACTTACCTAGTCAGTCTTTTTATATGTATGTATCCTCTACTTACCTTGTCAGTCTTTTTATATGTATGTATCCTCTACTTACCTTGTCAGTCTTTTTATATGTATTTATCCTCTACTTAACTAGTCAGTCTTTTTATATGTATTTATCCTTTACTTACCTAGTCAGTCTTTTTATATGTATTTATCCTCCACTTACCTAGTCAGTCTTTTTATATGTATTTATCCTCTACTTACCTTGTCAGTCTTTTTATATGTATTTATCCTCTACTTAACTAGTCAGTCTTTTTATTTAAGGATTAAAGTTTCTTTCTGGTGGTTTTATCAAAGGATAAAGTTCAGTAGGATATCGATAGTTGGAATGGAACGCGAAGCGTTCCATGAAACAACTATCGATATCCTACTGAACTTTATCCTTTGACAAAACCACCAGAAAGAAACTTTAATCCTTATATTTACTGTCCAGACCTTGTATTCTCAAATATAATTATTTCTTTAATCAGATATTATGATACTTACTGCGATGAAATCAAACAGTATCGTTTGGTTTCGGTAGACTGTTGAAACAGCCGCCTTATGAGGTGACGAACTCCCGCGAAATTTCAGTCAACAAGTAAACAAAAAAGTTCCAAAAGATTACATCTTTTTATTGTAATTTTTTCACATAAGTTTATATATAAACAACCCATACTGTCGTTGTTACTGTTATTGTATTTAAAAAAAAAACATTAAAAAGCTTCTTATTTACTTCTTAAATAAATTAACACATACTACGCGGCAGGATATTGATCGAGTCTGTAAAGTAGTGACGCGGCCTCTTGTTCAGTTCGTAACGGCGCCAATATGCGCGTGATCCACTGATTTTATCGGAAAATAAAGTTCAGTAGGCATTCGTAGAAATGTATAGGCAATATACTATCAATTCCAAACCGACTGTAAATATATGTATTTATCCTCTACTTACCCAGTCAGTCTTTTTAAATGTATGTATCCTTTACTTACCTGGTCAGTCTTTGTATATGTATGTATCCTCAACTTACCTAGTCAGTCTTTAACGAAGTCAAATCCAGAAACACAATCATCCAAGTTGAGTTAATAAATGCCTGTGAAAAATTCACAGGATGCAATGAAAATTTCTTTTTTAACAGAAACGCTACTTCGCATTATAAAATTGACATGATGGTTTCTACCCGACCAGATAAATGTACATGTACCAGTATAAATTATCTATGTTATCAGCATATCGGTGACTTTGCTGGCTCATACTCATAAAAAATGTAAAATGTGGCGTCAGGTTAAAACTTTATCAATGACAATATATGTGACTGATAACAAAAGAAAAGCTCATGATTGGGAGCAAAGAGCAAAGTGTGTGACTGTTAACACAGGATCAAGTGGGCTTTCGAGATTATTATGTAAATATCTATAACAAGAAAAAAAATAGAAATAAAAAAAAGTATACGTTCTTTTTGTGTTTGAAATTTCGCATGACTAAAGAGTGGTTTCCTACTAGTGAAGGTTTTTGGGCTGTCATTACTCTTCTCAATGTTTTATTTTTGTTTTGTTTTGTTTTCTTTCTTTCTTCAATACATGAACTGATGAGAAGTAAAGAATCTCACTACAAGAATTAGGAAAAATTATGTTTCCTTTAAAGCTATGAAGAGTCAGTTTATGGTGATTGGCTGAAATACATCCCACTCTATTTTGATTGGTCGAACGTTTAATGGTTTCAATTGTGTGATCTTAACGTTAGCTATTTGTCATACAATTCTAATCATCAAACACAAAAAGGGAATACTGAAGCGAAAACAAACAATAATCCGAACCAAAATTCGATAAATCTTGAAAAAAATATAAATAAAGGAAAGATTTACGTGGATACCCTTGCAATCATGAAAGAGAATAATATACAACCGCCGGCGGTAGGTGTTTCAAAAGGTAAGCGTCGTCTGCTTCATGGACGACACTCGCCATGTACATCTTGATTACATTCAGGTAAACGTCCAGTCATCAAAGAGAGAAACGAGTCATCATTCTCAATCAAAACTAAGCACATCCAACAACGTCCATCTTCATATCACATAAGGATACGAAATATTTCTCGATGAGCAAAAGATGGCGACCATACACCTTTTTCATAATTCTGATCAACCCGCATCTCTCGAATCCTTGTTTTATTAACTGCTTACCTCGATCTCTACTTAAACTATGACTGATCTGGACAGCTACAGCTGTAACTAGCTATACGATAAACGTGACGATTTCAATTTTCCGATCGCGAACTTTCTTTTTCTTGATTGTGTAACATCCCTGCTTCTCCGACCTATGGTGTTTACATGTCGCAGTTGATTCGTTAAACTAGGGCTTGCTCTGATAATCGAGATTTTCGTGATAGATGTCAACTGCTGACGAACAAACTTACGGCACAGGGATTCGAGAGATGCAGGTTGATGAAAACTATGGGCAAGTTTTGTGGTCGCGATCTTGATCTCATCGAGAAATATTCTGTATCTTTGTGTGATATGAAGATGGACGTTTTTGAGTTTGCTTGTTATTGTGTTTACTTGTTGTGATGACAATGATGACTCGGTTCTCAATTTGAGGATTGATGCTTACTTGGATGTGACCAAGATTTGCATGGCGGGTGTCGTCGATGAAGCAGAGACGCTTACTCTTCCGGAACACCTGGTCTTATTCTCTTGTGATTTAACGAGAGTGTCCATTTAAATCTTTCCTTTGTTCCTATTTTGCCCCTAGTTTAATCGATTTTGAGTTCGGATAATGGTTTTGTTGACGCTTTGGTATTCTCTGATTTTTTTTTGCATTTTCTAAATTTACTCCAATACCGGTATCTTTTGCAACATTTGCAAAGTGATCGTTAAAAGTTTCACAAACAGTTTTCTGGTCTGAACAGACTTTGCCATTCTCAAAGGGAATGATTTCATTGTCCCCACAGACTGATTTTTTTTTTAATTTTAAGAAATGGCTTGATGGTAATGTAGGGATGTGTCTTGAAGCTTCAATAAGAATGGAGTTCTGAAAAATTGCGAACATAACATAAGAAAACTTCGTCCTAAAACAGGTTTCTAGCATATCCAGTTGTTACATGGAAATGTCCCAGCTCACATATCAGCAACTATAGTCCAGTTTTTTTAGTCGGAAACGGTCAATGCATTACCACACCCTCCATTCAGCCTAGCCTTGCCCCTTGTGATTTTTTCCTCTTTCCGAAATTAAAAAAATCCGTTTCTGATTAGTGTACCCAAAGAGGAGTATGAAAATTGTTTCAAAAGGTAGATTGAAACGGTGTGTGGGGGGGGGGGGGGGGGGGCTGCGATCCCTCTGGATCCGCCTATGACTCATGTAAGAAAGTTCATGATGGAGCATGTTCGTCAATGACTTCATTGAGGAACTTCTCATGGGCCCAGTAAACATCATTACAGTCGTCAAAGACATACGCTACATAGAATGGTATTTGGCTAACATCTTTCTGAAAATCAACATCGGAAATATTTTTAAAACTTCTATGTATACTACTTGTTCTTTTTAATCGGGGTGAATTACCGTTACATTTATAAGATCATGCCAGTCACTAATACCACATCTAATCAGAGAGGGAATAGAGTTTATTACATGGCATGTTGCTTTCTTGATGATATTCTGCAAATAAAAAAATGTCATATATATCGTCATGGACAAATATACGTCCCTGATATCGTTGTATCGTCATGGACAAATATACGTCCCTGATATCGTTGTATCGTCATGGACAAATATACGTCCCTGATATCGTTGTGGTGCAGAGACGTATTATATAGAATTATAAACCTATAATTGATGGAGTGCCTCAAGGATCTGTTCTTGGACCTTTTCTATTTCTTTTATTTATTAATGATATAACGTCTGATGTAACTTCTCATATTAAACTGTTTGCAGATGATACTACACTTTATGTTATTGTAGATGGTGATGAAGACTTAAATATACCTGCTGATATACTAAATGAAGACCTTTCATCAATCTCTGTCTGGGCTAATCAATGGCAAATTCTTTTTAATCCAAATAAAACAGTTGCACTAACACTTACTCGTAAGCTTTCTAATACTCACCCCCCTCTCTACTTTAATAACCATATTATAACACAGCATGACTGCCACAAACATTTAGGACTAACATTTAATAAAAAAGGTACCTGGTCCAATCATATTAATAATATTTATGAACAAGCTTCCTCTAGATTGAATATACTGAGAATTCTAAAATATAAAGTAGATAAAAACACATTAAAAACAATATACATATCTTACATTAGGCCAATTTTAGAATATGGAGACATAGTATGGGATAATTGCACTAAAAATGAATCTGACTTGCTAGAATCTATCCAAATTGAAGCTATGAAGATAATAACTGGATTAAGGAAAGGAACATCACACCACATATTATACTCTGAAACACAACTTGAAACATTGCAAACAAGAAGACATAATCATAAACTTACACTTATGTTTAAAATTATTAATAACTATTCTCCTACATATCTCTATAACATCATACAACCATTCCTTAATACAAATACATTTTATCCAATTAGAAATGAAAGAATCTTTAATGTACCTATTGCTAGAACTAATAATTATAAAAAATAGTTTTTTTCCATCTACTATGAATAACTGGAACTCTCTTGATGACTCTATAAGAAATTCTGTTTCAATCTCTAGCTTTAAATCAAAACTAAAAAAAGTATTCCCTATAACTATTTCTAAAATGTTTGATAATTGTATTCCTAGAAATCTAAATATTATTTTATGCCAATTGAGGAATAATGCCAGTGATTTAAAATATGATAGATTGATTGATCATTTGGTTGATGATGGTTCCTGTGCATGTAGTTATTTCATGGAAAATTCAATTCATTTTTTCTTTCACTGTCCTAACTAAAGAAATGAAAGACATCATATTGTTTCTATATATGATATTTTAGGTTATGTTAATTTAGATGTTATATTGAATGGAGTAGTTGGTATGTCTGATGAAATTAATTTAACCATACTTAAACATACTAGCTCATATATAAGAAACATTAAAAGATTCTCAATATATAAATAGTTTATAATATGGCAGTTCTAAACAATATAATTTACTTAATTAATAAACTTGTGAGAGTGAGTGAGAATGTGGTCTTGAATTGATTAAAAAAACATACTGCTTCTTTCCTACTTAACAACTAATTACAATATTCTGTTCATGTATATATATATATATATATATATATTAGGATACCGGTTATTTGTTTGGAAAAGACTAATATAGGCTTAGCCTGTTGTCTAATCCATTTATTGATACAGATGTTTACTAATTCTTTTGTTTTTCTTGTTAATTTGTTGAATGTATCAATAATAAAATATTTTGAAATGACAAATGACGTATAAAGCCATGTTATATACGTCTCTGTGTGGTGATGATTTTGCTGATTATATATGCATGTCATAATTCAAGTCACCCACAACCAGTACATTGTAATAAATTGTGCTAATCCTGTCTAGACCGACTGACATGATATTTTGAACAGTTCGTTGTCCATTGGTGACCTGTTGTTGCTCCACCTCATAGCTACCTATGCTAACAACATGACTAGTACTTTGATCCATAGTTGCATTGTGTGTGCCAAAACAACATTTTGATATGTTCCCCACAACCTGGTCCTTTTGAGTTTTTAAATGGTCCCCCAAGCGCTACAGTAAGAAGACCAGCGATGCAAGCTTTTAATAGACCACGACGTCAACAAAGCACGTAGCAGTCTTTCTGCCAGCAGTGGATAGGACATCATGTTGGATTTTGCTATATTTGCTGTCACTTTTTTGGTGTCATTGCTTGGTTTGTTGATATATCTATACCCGGTAAGTTATATAAATCTGAGGCGTCCGGATTATTTATTTTTTTACCTTACAACTATTTTGAGCGGAGTATTCAGCTCACAGTCATCTGGTCATGTGAGTGTAAATCCTGCACTTTTCTACGGACACAGGCTAGCTGGCTATATCTTACTGTGCCTAGTGGTCACTTTTCTACGGACACAGGCTAGCTGGCTATATCTTACTGTGCCTAGTGGTCACTTTTCTACGGACACAGGCTAGCTGGCTATATCTTACTGTGCCTAGTGGTCACTTTTCTACGGACACAGGCTAGCTGGCTATATCTTACTGTGCCTATAGTGGTCACTTTTCTACGGACACAGGCTAGCTGGCTATATCTTACTGTGCCTAGTGGTCACTTTTCTACGGACACAGGCTAGCTGGCTATATCTTACTGTGCCTAGTGGTCACTTTTCCACGGACACAGGCTAGCTGGCTATATCTTACTGTGCCTAGTGGTCACTTTTCCACGGACACAGGCTAGCTGGCTATATCTTACTGTGCCTAGTGGTCACTTTTCCACGGACACAGGCTAGCTGGCTATATCTTACTGTGCCTAGTGGTCACTTTTCCACGGACACAGGCTAGCTGGCTATATCTTACTGTGCCTAGTGGTCACTTTTCCACGGACACAGGCTAGCTGGCTATATCTTACTGTGCCTAGTGGTCACTTTTCCACGGACACAGGCTAGCTGGCTATATCTTACTGTGCCTAGTGGTCAATTTACGATTTATTTTTAATGGTCCTTTAAGAACATATTGCTAAAAATAATGGATCCTACAAAATTAAAAATGTCTACTATCATGCATGCAGAATACATGTATGCAGAGACGATAATATGTATTAACGCCTCTGATGTATGGTCACCCATTTTAGGACTCACACAACTAAATAATTTACTATATGTTATTACTAAGCTTTAGAGCTAATAACTTTAATATTTGAAGTTCAACACTAGTGACAACTGCCTGGATTCACAGATACATATATACATGGCAAAGACTTCAAATGACATTTTATCAGAAGTTTCGTGGCATTTTAGCTCGCTACGGGCGTCTGCTTCGGACAACTGGAAATTTACATATCAAACCAGTGAAATGGGACGGGAACACCCTCTGACTTTTGACCCCATATCAATCCGCCATCACATATCAAAATCTACCAAAAGTATACATTTTTGTAAAGTTAAATATCTATAGGTTTCATTCAATGCAGAATATGTCAACAATTACCTATTTAGATTATTCAGAATCACTGTACTTAGCCGGAACAAATTTTCGGTAGGGACTACAAACGTATGAAACACTTCGTGATAGGCTGATTTAGTTGTGTGATTCCTTTTATATCGACATACTGTAGTATTCGACATGCTCGCCATCACGTTTATATCTCGTGAACTCTCGCGTGAATTGTCCCTAAGTGTCGTCTGCTGCAATTATTCAGAATTTTTGTTACAATTTGAATAAAGTGCTGTAAAGGGTATAGAAACATGTTTATTTTTTCAATCAAAAGATAAAAAAATATCATGTTTTTTTTACATCAGACCTAGTGAAATGCAGTGGAAAAATCTGAATAAATAGGAGGTGATGCAAAAAATATCGTCGGTAGGTGACATTACCCTCCACGAAAAAATATAGAAACTTCTCATTCATATCAAAATATTTACATTTTGTGTTGCCTTTGGCTATATATCATTACTAGACCAACTTGTGGTATATCACACCGTACAGTTGAGTGTAAGCTAACCTTTACACCTAGTGCACAAGTAGTGCACTAAGTTTAAACTAGTAGTGCACTACATTTAAACTACAGGTAAACTAGTAGTGCACTACACCCTGAACCCCATATAGGTCAAATACCTCTACAGGTAAATGGGCAGTCCCATCTACCTGTGATTCTTACCTGTATCTCACCTGTGTAGTACTTAGAAGCTGGCCTTATCATAAGTTAATATTTAAAGGTCCAATATACGTAACTTTTGGAATTTTTTCGTTCTTCTGAAAAATTCTGAAAAGAAATCCAGTTGACAACCATGCAAAAATAAGCCTAAAACGAAGTAAACCTGAGCGGTAACTAACAAGAAACTCTTGACAGAAAAATCTAAAGAACTGAAAATAATTCAGATGGGGCCCATTTCAACAACAAACCGAAGTTAGTAAGCAGTTCAAAATGGACGCGTGTTTACAAATACCGAGTTTCAACTGCTGCTGTACCGGTAACCGCGTAAGAATTCATCTTGAATATTGCTGATATCAGCTTATCTTAACAAAACCTGTAAATATAATCAGTTATTAGGCTTGATTTTCGCTTCGAGTTTTGTCGAAAGTTACGTATACACAAGATCTAACTCCACTGTCACCAAAGGGAGGATCACAGACACCATTTGTAACAGGAAAGAAAACTGTGTGCATCAACCAGGGATCAACCTTCCAACTTCTGTTTCCTTAACACAGACGCTCTGCTACTGATACCTGAAGCTCAAAGCTAGAAGGGGACCTAATCTTATATGTATAACTTAAATCTGTCGTGTTTAAGGACTCGCACAACGAAATAATATATGTTATTACTAAGCTTTCGAGCTAATAACTTTAATATTTGAAGTTCAAAACTTGTAACAACTGCCTAGATTCACAGATACATTCATAACAAAGGCTTCAAAGGGCAATTTATGAGGAGTTTACAGGCATTTAAGCTCGCTACAGGCGTCTGCTTCGGACAACCGGAAATTTACATGTCAAACTAGTGAAATGGGACGGGAACACCCTCTGAATTTTGACCCCATATCAATCTGCAATCACATATCAAAATCTACCAAAAGTATATATTTTTGTAAAGTTAAATATCTATAGGTTTCATTCAATACAGAATAGGTCAACAATTACCTACCTATTCATATTACTCAGAATTTCTGTACTTAGCCGGAGCAAATTTTCGGTAGGGACTACAAACGTATGAAACACTTAGTGATAGGCTGATTAAGTTGTGTGAGTCTTTAAAAGAAAAAGAACATTTTAAATGTTGCTCTTTTTGTATTTCCATTAGTAGATATCGGTGAATATCATATGTCAATGTAGAAATGGCTCTATGGAGATGATGTTATTTGTTAATTATGACACAAAATCAGAATGTTTGTATTAATGTATACCATGCATATCCTTGTCAGTCATCAGATATTGATACAGTTTCTATTATTTGTGTACATAATCTTGGCTGTTTTTCAGCACGACGAAATAGTATAAATGGGTAATCTTATGCACACTCACATAATTTGTGTTCCAGCATTTTCATGAGATAATCTAACTTGTTTTTGGGCGCTTTTTATGTAGGAACTCTATGGATTCAGCTGACATGCTCTTTTTTTTATATTACAGGGTTCTGCCAAGCCGAGTACCATCCCTGGTCTGGAACCAACAACACAAGAGTACGTGGTTGACAGTAATGCTGATTGACATCAGATTTGTTCACGTATCTTGTAATATTAATGCTTTCCAATGTAAAAGAATGTATTTTATTTGCCGTAATTACCTCCCAGGTCACCTAAAACGGTTCCAAAGGGGCGCATTATAGGATAACAAAACTATAAGCATCTGGATGAAAAATGTCATTTTTATGAAGTCAATAAGTATGATGTATTATGACCAGAATGGGTAGTTCTCATATGCCACATTATTGTCATAAGTAATAAGTAAACATGTGGCAGTGAGGTTTACAACATCATTACAATTTAGAATCAGTTAGTTGTTTCATATCAATTAAAAGGGGCACTTATATAATTTTAACACCTATGTAGTAGGAAGGAGGGGCACTAACAGGTGGGGGGGGGGGCACGAACAGGAGGAGGGGAACTAACAGGAGGAGGAGCACTAACAGGTGGAGGGGCACTAACAGGAGGGGCACTAACAGGAGGAGGGGCACTAACAGGAGGAGGGGCACTAACAGGTGGAGAGGCACTAACAGGAGGAGGGGCACTAACAGGAGGAGGGGCACTAACAGGAGGAGGGCCACTAACAGGTGGAGGGGCACTAACAGGTGGAGGGGCACTAACAGGAGGAGGGGCACTAACAGGAGGAGGGGCACTAACAGGTGGAGGGGCACTAACAGGAGGAGGGGCACTAACAGGTGGAGGGGCACTAACAGGAGGAGGGGCACTAACAGGTGGAGGGGCACTAACAGGAGGAGGGGCACTAACAGGTGGAGGGGCACTAACAGGTGGAGGGGCACTAACAGGTGGAGGGGCACTAACAGGAGGAGGGGCACTAACAGGTGGAGGGGCACTAACAGGAGGAGGGGCACTAACAGGAGGAGGGGCACTAACAGGTGCAGGGGCACTAACAGGTGGAGGGGCACTAACAGGAGGAGGGGCACTAACAGGTGGAGGGGCACTAACAGGAGGAGGGGCACTAACAGGAGGAGGGGCACTAACAGGTGGAGGGGCACTAACAGGTGGAGGGGCACTTACAGGTGGAGGGGCACTAACAGGAGGAGGGGCACTAACAGGAGGAGGGGCACTAACAGGAGGAGGGGCACTAACAGGTGGAGGGGCACTAACAGGTGGAGGGGCACTTACAGGAGGAGGGACACTAACAGGTGGAGGGGCACTAACAGGTGGAGGGGCACTAACAGAAGGAGGGGCACTAACAGGAGGAGGGGCACTAACAGGAGGAGGGGCACTAACAGGTGGAGGGGCACTAACAGGAGGAGGGGCACTAACAGGAGGAGGGGCACTAACAGGTGGAGGGGCACTAACAGGAGGAGGGGCACTAACAGGAGGAGGGGCACTAACAGGAGGAGGGGCACTAACAGGAGGAGGGGCACTAACAGGTGGAGGGGCACAAACAGGAGGAGGGGCACTAACAGGTGGAGGGGCACTTACAAGTGGAGGGGCACTAACAGGAGGAGGGGCACTTACAGGAAGAGGGGCAATAACAGGAGGAGGGGCACTAACAGGGCAAGGAGCACTAACAGGAGGAGGGGCAATAACAGGAGGAGGGGCAATAACAGGAGGAGGGGCACTAACAGGTGGAGTGGCACTAACAGGAGGAGGGGCACTAACAGGAGGAGGGGCACTAACATGAGGAGGGGCACTTATAGGTGGAGGGGCACTTATTGGTGGAGGGGCACTAACAGGAGGAGGGGCACTAACAGGTGGAGGGGCACTAACAGGTGGAGGGGCACTAACAGGAGGAGGGGCACTAACAGGTGGAGGGGCACTAACAGGAGGAGGGGCACCAATTGACAGTGAATACAGTATTTCACTTAAACATTCAATATACACAGATTCCTCTTTTACAATATGTATATATATCTTTACTCTGACTTCTCTATCAATGGAAAGAAAATGCAGACACATTTTGAATATGTTGATATGTAGTTGAAAATGTTAGAAAGAATACTGTTGTGTAATCTTTAACAAGTCTTGTGTCATTTCTGTAATATGCCCTGTTTATAAGTGTAGTAAACATTATTTTCTACAGGGATGGCAATGTTTCTGACATCCAACGTGCCGGAAGTCTCCACGAGTTTTTGTTGGACCAACACAAACAGTTTGGTTCCATTGTCTCATTCTGGATCGGCAAAGAATATGTTGTCAGCATCTCATCCCCGGAACTGTTTAAAGAACACCAGGGAGTATTTGATAGACCTCGTAAGTGTACTACTCAGCCAGTGAAAAAATCAGGAACTGTTCCAGAAAATATACTGGAACTGTTCCAGTGCAAAGTTCTAGAATTGCTCTAAAACATCTAGTGCAGTTATAGAATGTTAAATTGGAGAATTTTCTAGAACAGTATTTTAGAAGTGTTCTGAAACATACTGTACTAGAAATGTTCTAGAATATTTTGTTCTAGAACAAACTTTTTACACTGTTCTATAAAAAGGTTAATTGGGACAATTTCGGGAATAATTCTGTAATAGTTCTAGAACATATTTAGAACAACAGTAATTGAACAGTTCTAGAACATATTTAGAACAACTGTAATTGAACAGTTCTAGAACATATTTAGAACAGCAGTAATTGAACAGTTCTAGAACATATTTAGAACAGCAGTAATTGAATAGTTCTAGAACATATTTAGAACAACAGTAATTGAACAGTTCTAGAACATATTTAGAACAACAGTAATTGAACAGTTCTAGAACATATTTAGAACAACAGTAATCAAACAGTTCTAGAACATATTTAGAACAACTGTAATTGAACAGTTCTAGAACATATTTAGAACAACAGTAATTGAACAGTTCTAGAACATATTTAGAACAACTGTAATTGAACAGTTCTAGAACATATTTAGAACAACAGTAATTGAACAGTTCTAAAACATATTTAGAACAACAATAATTGAACAGTTCTAGAACATATTTAGAACAACAGTAATCGAACAGTTCTAGAACATATTTAGAGCAACAGTAATTGAACAGTTCTAGAACATATTTAGAACAACTGTAATTGAACAGTTCTAGAACATATTTAGAACAACTGTAATAGAATAGTTCTAAAACCTATTTAGAACAACAGTAATTGAACAGTTCTAGAACATATTTAGAACAACTGTAATTGAATAGTTCTAGAACATATTTAGAACAACTGTAATTGAACAGTTCTAGAACATATTTAGAACAACAGTAATTGAACAGTTCTAGAACATATTTAGAACAACTGTAATTGAACAGTTCTAGAACATATTTAGAACAACTTTAATTGAACAGTTCTAGAACTGTCCAAGAATTTGTATTCACACTTTGTTTAAAAATGTTCTAGTAGTTGACCTGAAATGTTCTAGACATGCTGGAACAAGCCTTCCTGAAGTGTACAAGATAGGTTCTAAAACAATTTTAGAATAGAAGGCTCTGTTCTATAACACTTAAATACAACTAGTTCTATTTATGCTTTGAAAGTGTTCTTACACTTTAAAATTCTAGTTCTATGTTCCTACAAAAATGATCAGGATAAAAGAACATTTTAAGTGAAATGATTTATTTTATTAATGAGTGACTGAATATATGTTACCAAATTTAATGATTGTTGCCTAGTACTTTAAAGTACCTACATAACTTCATATCATAGAGGATAACATGCTTTGGACTATCAAACTTTCTGGCAAAAGTTAAAACAGATGCATTTGTATATTACACACACAAGATAAATGAAATCCACTATATTCCATTAATTAAACTATCATATCATTGCCATGGCCAGTGTGGAAACTAAATATTCTATTATTTGCATGTAACTCCAAAATGGAAATCACAATTTCACAAGGCCAAAATTAAATGAATGTTCTCAAGTTATGCATGACTTTCATGATTAATATGCACACAGATATTGCTTAAGTGTAGTAGATCACTCAAACCTACCTCTTGTTTGCATGGATGAAAATCCATCCCTCTCTAAAGTATCACATTTAAATGGTTCAAACAGAAGACATTACATTCATCCTAATCACTTTTCCTGCCAAACTAGCTTTCAGTGTGTGATGTAAGGTAATGCTGATTGGCTGGCTATATTACGGGGATAAGTCTAGTGAGAAGTCTGAAGGGGTATTGCAGTGAGATCTGGTCAACACACTGAACAACATTCATACACCACAAGAATCAGTACAAAGAAGAAAAAATCTTGTGCTCTAAAGCAAATTTTTGTTTCCAAAGCCATTCGATTCTGATATATGCCTTCTTTGGAATGCAGAAGGAAACATATGGATATTCATTTACTTTTTAAATGTATCAATGGCCTGTTTGACTGTCAATTTTTAGTAGAAAAAAAAATATTGGTATTTAGTTCTGAGAAAATGTTTGTTTTTTTTTCTGTGATTTGTCACTCTAATTGTTTTCCAAGTAAGATTAATGTCCAAACCAAAAATTTAGCACTTTTCATCCTGCAGCTGCTGTAAGAACAATAAGTATTGATAAAAATGCCAGTGAATTTAGATGTATGTATAATTGTACTTTACCTTCTTTTTAGTCTCGCCTTAACTAAAGATAGGTTGTTTTAGATAAGTATCATACTACTGTATGTATGTACTTGTATGTATTTTAGGTCATTTCAATGTCAGCTTACCTGGTCTGAAGGTCAAACTATAGTTTAAACCCTGGACTTTGTGTGTTTTGTTTTTATTGGTACATTCTATAAAGCAAGAAATGTTTGCTTTGAACTAGAACATTTGATTGAAATGTGAATATTTCGACGTCATAGAAAAGAAATGTCATAAGTGCCACTTACGACCTTTTTTGCTTTTTTTTCATTTTTCGATAAAATCACTAAATACGCATCTTTTGTCAAAATATCTAATGTTTTAGGTAATTATTAAAAAAGTTATTACTAAAAAATAAGGTCGTAACTGACCATGCAGTATTTTTTTTCAGAAGTGAAAGGTCGTAAGTAAAAGTAAGTAAAACATGTGACATCCTTTCCCTGTCCTGTAACCATTTGTACCCATATTGGATATTGTCAGACATGTTTTTGTGTCTGCATCCTCATAAAAACCATTTTAAAGTCATAACAGGAAACAGACGTTCTTCAATTGAAATAGTTTGATGGGTTTGGTATCGACAAAATAAAGGAATGGCAAGACAAAATGCATGGTAAATCATTTGCCCAAGAAATACTGCCGGTATCTTTGGACTACTTTCTTGCCTCTTTATTCACATAAAGTATCATCAACATAATCCCTTGTTTGTAATGAAAATAACGTTTTGGATATGCTCATTGATATGCCTATTTGTTATGTTTGAAAAATAAATTAGATATATTTCTGCTTGCAAATATTTTGAGATTGCTACCCTATGAAAACATATACAATTTCAAGATGACAAGAGATGGGGTAATGCACAATCCCTACACGTAATATTGTATTGCCGATTTATCAACACTTAAGAACAATGACTATGATAACAGGGACCGGAAACCGTTTACCCGAAAAAAAGTCACATAATAATGTACATTTGTAGTTCATAGTACAGAAATAATTAAAACTTTTTGACTTAGCTGATATCCAAAACGATTAACTAAACGCTGAACTTGAAGATCATACGAACATTATAATGAGTGTGCACTGCAATTGTAATATGGCAACCTTTAGAATCTCGCGGAAAAAATCGTGACCCTATCAAATCCTTTGAAACATTTCTGACTTCACCTCAGACTGACTTTTCCATGATAAATCTCCCAATAATCATTTTTAATTGCAGTGGAAATATAAGGACTTACATCTGTTCTTGACTGATGGTTCGAAATATGATCACAAAGTTACTGCAATAGATTTCACTATTGGATTTCGACTACCAAATGATGCATCAATATATATTTTGCAGAAGTAGAGAAACCCATGCTATCTATTTTGCCCTTAAATACACAAAATAGAATATAATATTTTACCGAAGTCAAAATTATATTATGTTTCTTTATCTGGTCTTTAGAGCATTCCCAACTAACGTTTGAATAATATCTCAATAATAAGAATATACACCAAAAACAGATCACTCAGTCAAAAAGACATTGTTGCTACTTAATTGTATGACCTATTGATTTAAAAAAAATCAGAGAATACCAAAGCGTCACCAAAACCATAATCCGAACTCAAAATCGATTAAACTAGGGGCAAAATGGGAACAAAGAAAAGTTTAACATGGAGACTCTCATACATGTAAAAGCACAAGAGAATAAGACCAGGTGTTTCTTTTATAAGTTTGTAGTTGAAAATAACAAATTTTGTTAGGACAAAGAGGCAAATTAATCGGAATCAAAGAGTAATCAACAACGTATACAATGTAAAACCAGTGAATTGTATTCAAACTTTATAGGTTTGAAAAGCGTAGTTACACATCAATGCATAACATTGACCTTCACTAAACAAGCGGAACTTTTTTTATATGATACACATGTAATAAAACAGACTTCAAATCACTTTTCTAAACAGTCATTATATCCGCATTTGTAACTTACCAAAAACTTGATCACATTAGTTCATAACATTGTTATTCTAATAAATTAAGCCGTTTGTTAAACATATATTGAAAAAAAATTAAGTGAAAACTCACATAAACATTGAAATAAAATTTATCATACTATTTCGAGTAGCTTCCAAGTAATCTCTATAAATCAACATAAATGTCAATATATTCAAAATTATTTTTAGTGCTTATTTCCATTAATACGTATTTCAAATAAGTTAATAAAAAGGTCGTAAGTGCAACTTACGACAGTCATATAAGGATGTACTGTAACAAATATAGTTGGTATCAAAAGGTCGTAAGTGGTACTTACGACCTACCTATAATGATGTGTTATAAATCTTTTCCGTAACAAAAGGTCATATGTGGCACTTACGACCTTTCAAAATTCATATAATAACCTACACATTGTGCTAATTTGGTTGAAATCAGTACACTGAAAGTGTTTTTATTTAGTTTTTTATTCTATTTAGTCAAAAACTTTTTTTTTGACCGAACGTCACTTACGACCTTTCTATTCTATGACGTCAATTTATAAAAATTAGTGGACTTTGTATTAACAGGTTGTGATTTGTCAGTTCTATATAAAATGAAAGAGTGAAAAATATTTTTATTTTGGTGCTACATGTACAAAATGTAGGGGAAAAAAAATTTCTTTTAATTCCAGCAAGCATGTTCCAAATGTTTGAGCCATTGATTGGGCCAAAGTCAATTCAGTTTGCCAACAAATCTGATGGACGAGCAAGACGCCATTTGTACGACACAGCACTTTCCCACGACAATACCAAACGCTACTACCAGACATACCAGGACGTAAGTATAGACAAACAGGTATACCGAAGTAGGTGGGCGTGTACTGTGAAAACACTTAACAATCTTCTTCTCAATAACCAAAACACCAAGGGTACTTTTTTTTGTATGTAATATAAAGTTCCTCAAATAATTAACCTACTTTCACTACTTTCAATGTCACAGGAGTCAAATTTGCTTAGCTAGTAGGTTTTCTTGCATGAAAAAATATAAAGGTCCTTCAAAACAAATAACCTTGGTCTGCTTTCAAGGTCGATGGGGTCAGAACTCTAGGCCTTGTGTGATGCTATTTTACCATTTGCTTGTTGGGATAGACTAATATAAAGTTTACTTTAGTCTTGCATTGAGAGCATTTTCCAAGGCTTGCACAAATATCCAAGGGAGCAATACAGGCCCTCTAGACCTCATCTTGTATATAGAGTTTTATGATGTAAACATTTAAAATTTTCGTGTTTAGGTGTCTAGATCTCATCTTGTATATAGAGTTTTATGATGTAGACATCTAAATTTTTTGTGTTTAGGTGTCTAAACCTCATCTTGTACAGTGTATAGAGTTTTATGATGTATACACCTAACATTTTTGTGTTTAGGTGTCTAGACCTCATCTTGTATATAGAGTTTTATGATGTAGACATCTAAAATTTTTGTGTTTAGGTGTCTAGACCCCATCTTGTATATAGAGTTTTATGATGTAGACATCTAAAATTTTTGTGTTTAGGTGTCTAGACCTCATCTTGTATATAGAGTTTTATGATGTAGACACCTAACATTTTTGTGTTTAGGTGTCTGATGAACTGGCTAAGAAGTGGTCTTCACTTGTAAAGGAGGAGCACATACCTTTGTCTGTCCACATGTTCGCGTATTCTCTCAAGGTTGCACTACTCTCGATGTTTGGAAAATCTTTCGCTAATGACAAAGATATTCTGGAATTCCAGCGGTGCTATGATGTGGTGAGTGTGTTTGAAGGCACGTTGAGATGTGTAACAAGAGCCAAATGCTGCCTGGTGACATCCTATCAATGAATTGAAAATAAGTCTCAACTTTATTTAAGTACTTTTAGCTTCCTGCCTTGCCTTCTTTGGATAAAAAAAAGTAATAAAGAGATAAATGGGGAAAGAATATTTATTTGACAGATATAGTGTTGGCTAACTTACTATTTATAGACGTGGACCGAGATGGAAAGGAGATTGACGGAAAATGAACCGGAGAAGGACAGCCCAAGAGGGAAAGCGTTTCAGGAAGGTAGATAAAGTCTGTTACAACAACCATGGATAAATATAACTTTCCTTAACCTGTATCCATTAACTGTGCTTTCAAAGGATCTGAACTAAAAATGTCTACTCCCAAAATCTGTTATCACATATCAACTATATTATTACTAGATCTTTGTTCCATGATCTCAAATCCAGTGATGTTTAATCCTTTCCTATGTACTCAGATTATCCTATGTACTCAGATTATCCTATGTACTCAGATTATCAGATTATCCTATGTACTCAGATTATCCTATGTACTCAGATTATCCTATGTACTCAGATTAAGTGAAATTCTATCTTCAGAACTTTACGATGATCTGGCACAACCTCCTTTAATGTGTTATTTTCTGTAATCTCTATTCTGATAATCTTTATTTCTGTAATTTCTATTCTGATAATCTGTACTTCTGTAATTTCTATTCTGATAATCTGTACTTCTATAATTTCTATTCTGTTAATCTGTACTTCTGTAATCTCTATTCTGATAATCTGTACTTCTATAATCTCTATTCTGATAATCTGTACTTCTAAAATCTCTATTCTGATAATCTGTACTTCTGTAATTTCTTTTCCGATAATCTGTACTTCTGTAATCTCTATTCTGATAATCTGTACTTCTATAATCTCTATTCTGATAATCTGTACTTCTATAATTTCTATTCTGATAATCTGTACTTCTATAATCTCTATTCTGATAATCTGTACTTCTGTAATCTCTATTCTGATAATTTGTACTTCTGTAATTTCTATTCTGATAATCTGTTCTTCTATAATCTCTATTCTGATAATCTGTACTTCTATAATTTCTATTCTGATAATCTGTACTTCTATAATCTCTATTCTGATAATCTGTACTTTTGTAATTTCTATTCTGATAATCTGTACTTCTATAATCTCTATTCTGATAATCTGTACTTTTATAATCTCTGTTCTGATAATCTGTAATTCTGTAATCTCTATTCTGATAATCTGTACTTCTATAATTTCTATTCTGATAATCTGTACTTTTGTAATCTCTGTTCTGATAATCTGTACTTCTATAATCTCTATTCTGATAAACTGTACTTCTATAATCTCTATTCTGATAATCTGTACTTCTGTAATCTCTGTTCTGATAATCTGTACTTTTGTAATTTCTATTCTGATAATCTGTACTTTTGTAATCTCTATTCTGATAATCTGTACTTTTGTAATCTCTATTATGATAATCTGTACTTCTATAATCTCTATTTTGATAATCTGTACTTCTGTAATTTCTATTCCAATAATCTGTACTTCTGTAATATCTATTCTGATAATCTGTACTTCTGTAATTTCTATTATGATAATCTGTACTTTTGTAATCTCTATTCTGATAATCTTTATTTCTGTTATTTCTATTCTGATAATCTGTACTTCTGTAATTTCTATTCCAATAATCTGTAGTTCTGTACTTTTGTAATCTCTATTCTGATAATCTGTACTTCTGTAATTTCTATTCTGATAATCTGTACTTCTATAATCTCTATTCTGATAATCTGTACTTCTGTAATCTCTATTCTGATAATTTGTACTTCTGTAATTTCTATTCTGATAATCTGTACTTCTATAATCTCTATTCTAATAATCTGTACTTCTATAATTTCTATTCTGATAATCTGTACTTCTATAATCTCTATTCTGATAATCTGTACTTCTGTAATCTCTATTCTGATAATTTGTACTTCTGTAATTTCTATTCTGATAATTTGTTCTTCTATAATCTCTATTCTGATAATCTGTACTTCTATAATTTCTATTCTGATAATCTGTACCTCTGAAATCTCTATTCTGATAATCTGTACTTTTGTAATTTCTATTCTGATAATCTGTACTTCTATAATCTCTATTCTGATAATCTGTACTTTTGTAATCTCTGTTCTGATAATCTGTAATTCTGTAATCTCTATTCTGATAATCTGTACTTCTATAATTTCTATTCTGATAATCTGTACTTTTGTAATCTCTGTTCTGATAATCTGTACTTCTATAATCTCTATTCTGATAATCTGTACTTCTGTAATCTCTGTTCTGATAATCTGTACTTTTGTAATTTCTATTCTGATAATCTGTACTTTTGTAATCTCTATTCTGATAATCTGTACTTTTGTAATCTCTATTCTGATAATCTGTACTTCTATAATCTCTATTCTGATAATCTGTACTTCTATAATCTCTATTCCAATAATCTGTACTTCTGTAAGTTCTATTCTGATAATCTGTACTTCTGTAATTTCTATTCCAATAATCTGTACTTCTATAATCTCTATTCTGATAATCTGTACTTCTATAATCTCTATTCTGATAATCTGTACTTCTGTAATCTCTATTCTGATAATCTGTACTTCTGTAATTTCTATTCCAATAATCTGTACTTCTGTAATATCTATTCTGATAATCTGTACTTCTGTAATTTCTATTCCAATAATCTGTACTTCTATAATTTCTATTCTGATAATCTGTACTTCTGTAATCTCTATTCCAATAATCTGTACTTCTATAATCTCTATTCTGATAATCTGTACTTCTATAATCTCTATTCCAATAATCTGTACTTTTGTAATTTCTATTATGATAATCTGTACCTCTGTAATCTCTATTCTGATAATCTGTACTTTTGTAATCTCTATTCTGATAATTTGTACTTCTGTAATTTCTATTCTGATAATCTGTCCTCTGTAATTCCTATTCTGATAATCTGTACTTCTGTTATACGTCAGGTTTCGATTTGTTAAGTTTGAATGATGTTTTACAGTGTTACGTCCCTTGGACTTAGAAAAAGTCTGATATTCAGTTTTCGTGCATAATTTATGCAACGTGTACACATATTGAACTGAAATTTGGTATAGAGATACATCAGTGGAATATCTAGATCAAGTTTTGATTTGGTTATATGGTTGAATAATGTTTTACAAGAGTTACGGCCCATGGACTTAGAAAAATTCAATAATTCAGTTTCTGTGCATTATCTCTGCAAAGTGTGCAGATATTGACCTGAAATTTGTTAAAGAATCATTGCATCGTTATAGCTTGTGGGGGCCGGTAGGGGACATGTATTGCTTACTCAATATGCTTATTATTTTCTACAATGTATGCTTCTTTACAGCTCTGAAAAAATCCTCCGCTCTTATTTCAAGAGTTGTAAAACATCGCCGTGAAAACCCGCCAATCCAAGGCCAGGAACTGATAATTGATTTGGTGATTAAATACAGCGATGGCGATGACGAACTAATCAACAGTGATGCAATCACTTATACAGTTGGAGGTTTCCATACAACCGGCAATCGTACGTTTATATATCCCTTCACTTTTTATACCCTTTAGTTAAGTTATTTTATCCCTATAACAAAATAAGGGAAGTATACTGGAATCACTTGTCTGTCCGTTGGTGGGTGTATATTGGCATGGCTTTGTCCGTCCGTCTGTCCGTCCATTGGTTTTGTTCCTTCGTTCGTTCCTCCATCAACATTTGGGCTGTCTGCCATTTTTCTGGTGAACTTTTTGAAGGATGTTGATGACACTTCACACCAAGGTTATATTCATAAGATGATCTGAAACCAAGTTGATGTTGGATTCATTCATTATGGCATTACAGAGTTATGGCCCTTCAAATATTTCAACAAATGTAAGAAAAGAGAATTATCTGCCACTTATCCAGAAAACTATTTTTAGGATATTTATGTACCTTTTATGCATTATGATCTTAAACCAAATCAATTTTGAGATGGATTCAATATTTCATTACAGAGTTATGGACCTTGCACTTCCAAAAGATTAACAAGTGTATGAATGGCCATAGCTTTATCATTTATAAAAATATATACTAAGGCTTTAATTTAGTATAAAATTTCCCCTAATATTTTTATTTAATTTACCATCACAATATTTTTAACATTTTCTGGTTCATTTTTGTTGGTTTGTTTGTCATGATTTGATTTGTCTGTGACTTTCCCGGTGAATTATGAAAAGGACTTTCATGAAACTTCACACAAATGCATCAAGATCTGAAGCTGAATTGATTTTAGGATTATTTCAATGTGTTGTTACAGAATAAATGGCCCTTTGCTCTTTGTAAATTTTAACATACACGTTTATATATGTGTAAGGATACCATATTTCTCATTGATTTTGTGGGTTGGCGTTTCATGTCTGAGGTACTTGAGGTTTTAGCTAGCCTGTTTAAAGAACAGGGAGAGCTATTGCAATACCCTCGGCATCAGCTTCAGTGTGAAAATGGTTGCGGATTTAGTGAGTTTGGTTAAGAAGAATGTTTGAGTCCATTGTGAAGTAACTATTAATCCTATATCAACCAAACTTACATGCTTGATGTGTCTAAGGATACACAGCACATGCTCACCTTCGGATGCTGGATTTGACCTATATTTTCCACTTGAATGACCATTATGAATACAAATTTTGTATGTTTTATTTGAGATTGTAGCATGGTTATTTCATGACATTTTCTTGTGACTCTTCATGATATGGTAAGGTCATTATGTATACTACACAGTAAATATAAAATAACAAATTATGTGTGTACAGGCGAGAATTGGGTGGCTTTGACACCATCTCTGGTTAAGTTTCTTTAAAGGCTTGCCAAGTATCTAATAATTGTACTTTTGGAATCAGCATGTCCATAAGTCTGTTGATAAAATCTTGCCCAGACAATTTCCTTGCAAATAGGGTGGTGGGGTTGTGCAGTGAATAGCACACTTGCCTTCACCAAGGCGACGGTGGTTCAATTCCCCGAATGGATGTGAAGAGGTATATGGGGCTAACATCCGGGCCAACAAGAGTTAATATAAGTTGGATAACTTTTTTCATAACTGTGGTAAAATGATTAAACTGTTCATATTATAATAAGTTGGTTTTCACAAAACTGATTGTTGTATTGCTGTTGTAGTACTAACCTGGGGATTATATATAATACAGGTGTGACAGAGTTACTCTATATATCTGCTGTAGTACTTACCTGGGGATTCTATATGATACAGGTGTGACATAGTTACTCTATATATCTTGTGTAGTACTTACCTGGGGATCCTATATAATACAGGTGTGACAGAGTTACTCTATATATCTGGTGTAGTACTTACCTGGGGATTCTATATGATACAGGTGTGACATAGTTACTCTATATATCTGTTGTAGTACTTACCTGGGATTATATATAATACAGGTGTGACAGAGTAACTCTATATCTGTTGTAGTACCTACCTGGGGATTCTATATAATACAGGTGTGACAGAGTTACTCTATATATCTGTTGTAGTACTTACCTGGGGATTCTATATAATACAGGTGTGACAGAGTTACTCTATATATCTGTTGTATTACTTACCTGAGATTATATAAAATACAGGTGTTACAGATTTACCGTATATACGTATATGTTGTAGTGCTTACATGGGGATTCTATTTCCTGGCGTCTCACCCTGAGGTTCAGGAGAAGGCGTTCCGGGAGATAAAAAAGGAATTGGGAAACAAAGAGTTGGATCATACAAACATTGACGATCTCCCGTAAGTATATATTGTAACGTAAAAGTTTACTGGTATACTAACTGGCAAGAAACTTTTGATTACCGTATACATGTATAATGGTCAAGAAAAAAATAAACAATGTGTTTATAGTCTTTATAGCTTACACTGGTTCGTGTTTTATGTAAATATTGGAGAAAAAAAAAACACATTTATTTTCGAATTAAACCTTTTTCGGTGTAAATCAATCTAAATATATCCATAAAATATCATTCAAATTGATCACCACCGGAGAACTCCATACTTAATTATGTTGCTGACAACTGTTACACATTTCATTTAGATAAATATTCACCGAGTTTTATTAGTTTATATCTGTTTCTGTAGGTATGTCAGACAGATTGTGGACGAGACCCTAAGATGTGCTGTTGTCGCCCCGTTTGCGGCTCGTTTTCAAGATTTTGAGTCAGAACTAGGCGGACACAAAATTCCTAAGAATGTAAGACATTGCAGACTGTTTTCTTTATACTTCTGTTGAGAATGTTTCACTTGGTCAGATTTATCAAGCTTATTCCTACTGTATCACAAACATCTTCAATTCCGACAGAAAATAAATATGACAAAATTTATGGATGTTGTATATGGCTGTAAGCCAATAAATTTTGTGTTACATAATTAGGGCCCCGCATCGAGAGATGGGGGTGCCCTATATAGTAATCAGGTTGTCCGTCTGTCCGTCCGTTTTTTGTCTTCTGCACAAAAATGTTTGCAGGAGATGAAGGATTTGGATCAAATTGGAACTGATGATTCCTCATGCATCCTAGATCACATGTGTAGTATTTCATGCAAATCGGATTCAAAATGGCTGTTAGGCGGCCATATTGGATTTTAACATTAACATGAAAATACTGAATCATTGCTGTTTTTAACTGTTCACTAATCGATTATGCAAAGTAGTGAATTAAACAAATAAACCAAGAGTTAACTGACAATGATCAAACTCATAGTTCAAGGTCACAAGTTCAAAGGTCAACGGTCAAGGTCATCCTGGATAGGCTACAAAATGCCAGGTAATCGACCCTTTTGGATTTTAGCTGTCAAAACAATTTTGACATTTTCCTATCAATGAATGATCTTGTTTATAATTGTTTTATAACACTTACAAATTTAACATCACTGTACTATAACTCTAAAATACCAGTATTGTGTCGCCTCCGACGGATGTCGGAAAGGCGGCACATAGGGGTTACTTTTCCGACATCAGCGGCGGCGTTAATAATGTTAAAGTTTTGCGTTTAGCTCTGTTTCTGACAAAGTTACATCAACCAAACTTCAATCATAGATGAAGCATGGGTAGTAGAGCCTACTGGGTAAAAAAAATCCTGGATTTCTGCTTTTTTGGGGTAAAAATTTCAAATTTCTGGAATTACAATGTTAAAGTTTTGCGTTTAGCTCTTGCATATTAGGCTGTTTTTGACTAAGTATAAAAGCTACATCAACCAAACCTCAATCATAGATGAAGCATGGGAAGGAGAGCCTACTGGGCTAAAAAAAATTCTTGGATTTCTGCTTTTTTGGGGTGAAAATCTCAAATTTCTGGAATTACAATGTTAAAGTTTTGCGTTTAGCTCTTGCATATTAGGCTGTTTCCGACTAAGTAAAAAAGCTACAGCAACCAAACTTGGTATGTAGGTGTATTATGACTCAATACACACTATCGCACCTTCCGTTTTATGATTCAACGAAATGGCCGCCATTTCCTTGCCACTGATTGGTCAAAATTTAGATATTGTCCAATTTCACTCAAAATTGGTATGTAGGTGTTTTAGGACTCTACAAACACTATCGCAACTTCTGTTTCATGATTCAACAAAATACCCGCCATTTCCTTGCCACTGATTGGTCGAAATTTAGAAATTGTCCGATTTCACTCAAAATTGGTATGTAGGTGTGTTAGGACTCTACAAACACTATCGCAACTTCTGTTTCATGATTCAGCAAATTGGCCGCTATTTCCTTGCCACTGATTGGTCAAAATTTTGATATTGTCCGATTTCACTCAAAATTGGTATATAGGTGTATTATGACTCTACAAACACTATCGCAACTTCTGTTCCATGATTCAGCAAATTGGCTATTATTTCCTGGCCTCTGATTGGTCAAAATTTTGATATTGTCCGATTTCACTCAAACATGGTATGTAGGTATATTAGGACTCTACAAAATCTATCGCAATTTCCGTTTCACTATTCAACAAAATGGACACCATTTCTTTGCCACTGACTGGTCAAAATTTCAATATTGTCCGATTTCAATCAAATTTGGTATATAGTGAATTATGACTCTAGGAACACTATCACTATTGACAAAGCGGGAAAGGCGACACATATAATTACGCGAAATTCTTGTTCATTGGAGCATCAGACATATTGCGGGGCCCTTTCTGATGTATCAGTGTTCTAGTTGGTATGGGACTTGCACAACAAAATCAGCCTATCATGAAGTGTTTCATACGTTTGTAATCCCTACTGAAAATTTTTTCCGGCTAAGTACAGTGATTCTGAGTAATTTAAATACTAGGTAATTGTTGACCTATTCTGCATTGAATGAAACCTATAGATATTTAACTTTACAAAAATATATACTTTTGGTAGATTTTGATAAGTGATGACGGACTGATATGGGGTCAAAAGTCAGAGGGTGTTCCCGTCCCATTTCACTGATTTGACATGTAAATTTCCGGTTGTCTGAAGCACACGCCTGTAGCGAGCTAAAATGCCATTAAACTCCTCATAAAATGCCCCTAATGAAACCTTTGTCATGTATGTATCTGTGAATCTAGGCAGTTGTCACAAGTTTTGAACTTCAAATATTAAAGTTATTGGCTCGAAAGCTTAGTAATAACATATAGTAAATTATTTAGTTGTGTGAGTCCTATACAAATTGTAATTTATGGAGATGACCTTAGTCATGGCATTAACACAGCAGGATACATCATGGGGATGCAAAGCCTCAGGTTTTACCAAATTCGAAAATCCCTCGGTAGGAATGTCCCTATCTTACATCCCTGATCATTAAAGAGTCTTATATTATTATGATTCGTTTAAAATAAGGAGATGGACATATTTTGATAAGACAATAAGTAACATAGTTTTGAGAGTGTCTTTAGGTATATATACACATTTTATGGAATAAGAAGTAATTCTAAGACAATTTTACAATTGGTAAACAAGCAGGTTTAATGCAGAGGTTATTAAGGCGAAGAAAATTTGATAAATGTCAAAGGTAATGTTTCCTTGCATAAATCAAAGATCAGTACAAGAATATGGAATGTTTTTAGGTTCCAAATATCCTGCTAATTAAGATAGTCCTCAAAAAAGAATGGTTGTTAAGTCCATAGGGTATCCTGTTGGTCCAGTTACCCATATTATGATGTATTGGTTGTTTTTTCAGTCCCCTACCTCCCAGCTTGCTAATGGTAGGGGACTTGTATCCCTCGGCGATCAAACACCTGTTTTCTTTTTATGTCTGGATAAACATTTAGTTGGACAATACTTTAGTGGAGGGCTGTTTTTATGATTTTAATATGTGTATTTCATAGTAAATGTTTTTCCTCTCCATCATCTGACAGACCCCTGTGATCCACGCTTTAGGAGTGTCCATGAAGAATGAGAAGTACTGGCCACTCCCCAACAAGTAAGTGACTGAGATTTACATGAATATGGTGAAATGTGAAAATCATATTAGCAGTATAATGTTTAGATATTATGTATATATACAAATGGTTGTTTCAGCAGGCTAGAGGAAATCATTTGCAAGCTTTTTGTCTAGATGGTTATCAAATACAGAACAGAGTACTGCAAAACCGTCACATGTCCTTCCCTTGTTGATGGTCCAGTATTGTGCATAGTACATAAGTTGTGTTCTATAATCAATTGACTCTGACCCCATAGGCTTGAGGGACGGGGCCCAATAGAGGAAATAGAGGTAAAGCTTTTTAAATCAATTCTAGTCCTAAAGTACTGAATTGATTTGAACCAAATTTGGTCAGAAATATCCCTTAGGGACAACAAATTGCTTTTGCATAAATTGTGACTCTGGCCCACCTAGGGACAGGGAGGGTTGAGCCAGAGTCATAGCTTTTACACAGTTGTGATCCCCATCCCAAAACTATCTATTCAATTTCTGGGTATTAATAGACATCACATTCATGACTTTATATTTAAGTTCCTACTTAGTTACAATTATCTGAAATAGTAAAGTAATTCGTTTTAATAGTTTTAAAATTCCTTTCCTGTAATGACATGAAAAATGTTGTATTTCACTTTGTTTATTTATTGATTTCATCATTGAAATTGAGCTACCGTACCTACAGCTTACGCCCTTGGGCCCCTTGTTCATTCCAGGTTTGACCCGGACCGCTTTAGCCCAGAGAATGTGAAGTCCCGACCTCCTCTAGCTTTCCAGCCGTTTGGGTTTGCAGGAAAACGTGTTTGTCCAGGGTATCGGTTTGCTTATGCAGAGGCTACAGTTTGTCTGGTGACCTTGCTGAGAAAATTCAAGGTCAAATTAGTAGACGACCAGGTGGTCAACCCTGTCCACGGACTGGTCACTCACCCCGAGGAGGAAGTTTGGATTAATATAGAAAAGCGATGAGTTGTTTGCTTGATTTTCTTTGCAGTGTTGGCAGACACATTCAAATCACCCTGCGTCCCTGGTCTGTTGTCTGTTGTCCGTCATCCTTCGGCTGTCCATCGTCAGTCGCCTGTCCGTAAACAATTCATATTATCGCTATTTCTTGAGAAGAATTGTTCATTCTCGAATTTCATATGTGGGTTCCGCTTGGTCCCTTGTTGCGCATGGTCCATTTTCGACAGATCCGATAGACAAGATGGCTGACATGTCATCATCTTGGAATTGTTGGTAATAGTTTGTTATCGCTGTATAAACATGAACTTGATGTAGCTTTTCCAAATTCCATCTATGGTTGATTTTAGGACTCAGAAGGCTGACAGAAAGCAGTCTTGGAGTTTGACATTGAAAGTTTGTTGTTGCTTTTTCTTGAGAAGTATTGAAGGGATCTTTCTCAAATTTCATTAAGTGTTTAGTTGTGCCTTTTTTATTTTTCGACTGCTCAGAAAAAATTGACTTTTTCCTTTTAGAAGAGGAATTCTAAAATTTCATATAACTAAGATTAAATACATGTCGAAGAAAAGAAAGGAAAAGATCCAACTTTTAAAAAACAAATGAAGATTGTCTATGGTGGGCGCCAAGATCACTCTGGGATCTCTTATTAAGTTTTGTTCATCATCTGAACTTTGTGTTTTGGCTCTGTGCTGCTTTAAAAAAAACGATGAATATAAAAAAGCCAAACAATTTAGTTTGCTTCTTGTAGCAAAGTCACTCTGTTCCTCTTAAAATCTTTGCAAAGTTTTGAACATAAAAATAGTGATTGCAGTAAAACAACATGGTATACAAATTAATGTATTGGCACTGTTTTTGCACAAATAAAAGACATATTTCCACATGAGTTGATAAAACATATATTCGGAAACCATTTGGTGTAAGTTACCTTCAGAAAACCATTTGTGGTAAGTTTCCTTCCTGAAATTCAGAGCAAGGTCTTGACAATGACTAGTTTTCAGGATGGGAAGCCCATTTTATCAAGAAAGGGAAATCTCATGATTAGTTCCCAGGGGTGAATATTTTTTTAATTTAAACAGCAATATATGAATGAGGTTATATCACTTTAAATACATTACTCGTGTTTGCCCGAATGTAAGTACACAGGAATGGGGGGGGGGGGGGGGGGGGGATGGAGGTCTTCTTGTTGTTGGTATCACATCCTTGTAAGGGGTGGTGCTTTGTAAGTACTTTATATCAGTTGTCAAATGGTGCATAAGATTCATATTGAGGCTTAGAAGTAAGCTTTTTTATTTCGTTTTAAGACATACAGGTACTTTCACTTCACTTCCTTGCAGTTCAGTTCAGTTCCTTACCGTAAAACAAAGTATATCAATGATACAAGTTCCTTTCCGTTTAACAAAGTATATTAATGGTACAAGTTCCTTACTGTAAAACAAAATATATTAATGATACAAATTACTTACCGTTAAACATAGTATAGTAATTATACATGTTACTTATCGTAAAACAAAGTATAGTAATTATACATGTTACTTACCGTTAAACATAGTATAGTAACTATACATGTTCCTTACCGTAAAACAAAGTATATTAATGATACAAATTACTTACCGTTTAACATAGTATAGTAATTATACATGTTACTTATCGTAAAACAAAGTATATCAATGATACAAGTTCCTTACTGTAAAACAAAGTATATTAATGATACAAATTACTTACCGTTAAACATAGTATAGTAATTATACATGTAACTTATCGTAAAACAAAGTATAGTAATTATACATGTTACTTATCATAAAACAAAGTATAATAATGAAACAAGTTCCTTACCGTAAAACAAAGTATATCAATGATACAAGTTCCTTTCCGTTTAACATAGTATAGTAATTATACATGTTACTTATCGTAAAACAAAGTATAGTAACGGTACAAGTTACTTACCATTAAACATAGTATAGTAATTATACATGTTACTTATCGTAAAACAAAGTATATTAATGGTACAAGTTCCTTACTGTAAAACAAAATATATTAATGATACAAATTACTTACCGTTAAACATAGTATAGTAATTATACATGTTACTTATCGTAAAACAAAGTATAGTAATTATACATGTTACTTACCGTTAAACATAGTATAGTAACTATACATGTTACTTATCGTAAAACAAAGTATAGTAATTATACATGTTACTTACCGTTAAACATAGTATAGTAACTATACATGTTACTTATCGTAAAACAAAGTATAGTAATGATACAAGTTCATTACCGTAAAACAAAGTGTATTAATGGTACAAGTTCATGGCATAGTAGTGATACCAGTGCCTTTGTCTAAATCTTTGCTAAATCAGAGATTACCAAAGCGTCAATAAAATCATAATCCGAACTGAAAATCAATTAAACTTGAGTCAGTAAATGAACATTACATGGAGACCCTCGTAAAAGTACAAGAGAATAAGACCAGGTGTTCCGGAAGATTAAGCCTCAAAGTAAAACATAGTATAGTAATGATACGAATACAGTAATCATACAAATATAGTAATGATACAAGTATAGTAATCATAGTATAGTAATGAGATACAGGAAAAGTAATGATACACGTATAGAAATAATACATAGTATAGTAATTATACATAGTATAATAAATATACATAGTATAGTAATTATATAGTAATTATACATAGTATAATAAATATACATAGTATAGTAAATAAACATAGTATAGGAATTATATAGTAATTATACATAGTATAGTAATTATACATAGTATAGTAATGAAACAAAAAAACTAATGATACACGTATATAAATGATACATAGTATAGTAATGATACACGTATAGTAATGAGATAAAAGTAATGATACATAGTATAGTAATGATACACGTATACAGTAGTAATGAGATAAAGGTAATGATGCATAGTATAGTAATGGGTACAAGTATAGTTTAGATACAAGAATAGTAATGATGCAAAGTATAGCAATGATACACGTAAAGTAATGATACATAGTATAGTAATGATACATAGTATAGTAATGAGGTACAAGTTCATTATCGTTAACATAAAATAGTAATGATACAAGTTCCTTACCGTTAACATAGTATTATAATGATACAAGTTCCTAACCGATAACAAAGTGTAGTAATGATACAAGTTTCTTATCGTTAAACATTGGATAATGATGATACATGTACATACCAAGTCTTTTACCTTGTGAAAACATCTGGTAATGGTACAATATACTTTTCTTATAGTTAGAACAATCTCTAGTCATGTCATAACACAATGCAATTTCCTTACACTTAAAAACTTTACACTAATTATACAATACAATTTCCTTATCGTAAAACACTGTCTAGTCATGATTAGATTAGTATTATTTCTCAATGAGGCAGAGATGTCGACCATAATACTTGCTCCTAGTCTTCTTTGTTTTGTTATGATGAAGTATAGTCTTTATTGACTTGTTACGATAAATCATATGACTGATCAGTGTATGCTTTATGTTTAAACATGTTATTTTAATCTTAGTGTACTCACTGTCCATCAATGTTACACATACAGTACACTGTCTATAAATGGTACACATACAGTACACTGTCCATCAATGGTACACATACAGTACACTGTCTATCAATGGTACACATACAGTACACTGTCTATAAATAGTACACATACAGTACACTGTCTATCAATGGTACACATACAGTACACTGTCTAGCTATGAGACATGTCCCGATAAGACGACATGCCCTTAACCCCAACTAACTGCCCTTTGACCTTTTTATGTGACGTTGACCTATTTTACATATCCTGACACACAGTAATATCTCCATAAGATTAGTTATTTTTATTTCGGGGCCGACAATGCGCGTCATTGAAGTCAACCTCAAGATTTATCTATTAAGTGAATAAAATCTGATTAAATACTATGTCTGACTATGCAATGAATGTATATTGATTGAGCTTATTTATCTTATATGAATAATTACAATTTATTGATCACTCGATCAGATCGTTTGTCATCAAATCGAGACATCGAAAAGTGTTGTTTTGTTAAACATAAAATTTTGCCAAGGGAGGAACAAACAGCTTAATAAAGTCATAGGTATACAAGCATAATCCTACATCTGATGCAGACAAAAAAAACAGCAAGTTTCATTGGTGGGAAAAGTTTCCAGAAATCCATCATCAAGTTTGATTGGTGGAAAAAGTTAACAGAAATACTTCAGTAAGTTTGATTGGTGGAAAAAGTTCACAGAAATACATCAGCAAGTTTGATTGGTGGAAAAAGTTCACAGAAATACATCAGCAAGTTTGATTGGTGGAAAAAGTTCACAGAAATATTTCACCTGAGTTTAGGTACATATGATTTCAAATGTCTTTACTTATAGAGAATCGAAATGATGTAAAGCATCCACTAATCAAAATCATGGAAGTATATGCTTATGATGATTTTTCACCAAATTGTATTCTTTTTCACTGTGGCTCGTTCCCTCATACAGAAAAGAAAATGTGAATGCCACTAGTTCTTCTCAAAATCACTGGCAAATTATCGAAGTCAAGAGCAATTTGTCCACAATTAAATGTTGTGTTGGTACAAATGTAACACAGCACTATTACATTAATACAAATCTACGAGTACTATTCAGTCCGTGTACAGTATGGTACACCTAGTTAGGTTACTGTGTGGAATGTATTTTGAAATTAAAGCTTGCGTGAAATCATATTGTGTGTGAGACGTACTTACACTTTAGTATTGTATATGTATGTCCTTAAGCGGGAACTGCTGGGGTTTTTTGTAGTAAAATTATAATTTATTAGATTCGTTTTAGACCATTTTAATTATATCTCGAAATATATCAATATAGTAAGTTACATTGTAAATTGCAAAATAGTTTACATGGTTGTTTGTATTGAGTAAGATTGACTTCTTGTTGAATCTTCACCGATATTACTTTATACTTTACACTAAATGGGTATACAATTGTACGTAGTGCTCAATGCATGTATTCAAAGATTGGTGCATTTATTTACTAAATAAAATGTATATATAGATTAACAATGTGTTTTTGATTTATTATTAACAGTAAAATAAATCTAGAGACTATACAAGCGTAAAAAAAAACCAATATCAAAACTCTAAATCGACTAACCTATGGGCAAAATATGAATTAAGAAAAGAGTTACACGGAGAATCTTGGAAAAGTACAAGAGAAAACGATCAGGTGTTTCGGAAGAGTTAGCGTCTTCTGCTCCATCGACGACACTCGTTATGTACATCTTGATCAGACCAGGTAAATGACACGGCCTCAAAGTGAGAATTAAACCATACAGTAAACAGGAATATTAATGAACATATTTGAAAACAAACAAAAACAAAAAAAAAATACGTCCAATTTTCATTTTTTACAATGATGAAGAATATTATCTCAATGAGAACCAAACAACGACCATAAAACTTGTTAAACAGTATAACTTGTCTAAACTGAATTGGGACCAGAGGTTTAGACAGCTTTACCAAGGGGTTTGATAAGCAGATGTATGCTACATGTATAAGTAAGAAATGCAGGGACAAACGATGATGTCAGAATAGATGTGGTTTCGATTAGAAAATGGCTGATGTAGACAGATTTTACTTAGTTATTTATATTTCTGTTACAGGACTTTTTATAGGTCTCTAAACCAGATTCCAAAAACAGAAATTAATACAAGTAGAACATATATTAAAACATAATATTTTAAGAATAAACTTGCACTTTATTGAGTTTTATGTTGTTTCAACTGTTAATTTATATGGGAAGTATTGTTTTGTTCCCAATTATTGTTCAAAGCGTTTTTTTACACTTGATTCAGATACGACAGTTTCCCTGTTGCCCCTGTCGCTAGTTTGAGATATATTTTAATTAAGTTTGTTTTTCCGTTATGTCTCTGCGATGATTCTTCCCATAGTACGATTGTAACACAGCATTCCTTGTTGTATATTCCATTTAATTTCTGTACAATTCAATCATGTTTCCATCAAAAAGAATTAGATAATTCCGAAGCGTGTACAGAACCATTTTCCGAACTCAAAATCGGTTAAACTAGAGGCAAAATATTGAAAAAGGAAACATCGTTATGGTGACCCTTGTAAAAGTACAAGATAATAAGACCAGATGTTCCGGAAGAGTAAGTGTCTTCTGCTTCATCGACGGCACCCAGCATGTAAATCTTGGTCACATCCGAGTAAACATCAAGTTCTCAAAATAAACAAGAGAATACCTAAGCGTTAATAAAATCATAATCCAAACTCAAACTCGATTTAACCAGGGGCAAAATATCAACAAAGGAAATATTTACATGGAAACTCTTGTAAAAGTACAAGAGAATAAGACCAGGTTTTCCGGAAGAGTAAGCGTCTTCTGCTTCATAGACGACGCCATTTAAACCTTTGTCACATCCATGTACACATCAAGTTATCAAAATGAGAACCGAGTATCATTGTCAATCACAACAAGTAAACACACTAAT
Source organism: Mimachlamys varia (assembly GCA_947623455.1). Lineage (NCBI taxonomy): Eukaryota > Metazoa > Mollusca > Bivalvia > Pectinida > Pectinidae > Mimachlamys > Mimachlamys varia. The sequence continues at coordinate 996,786 of OX392538.1, read as the reverse complement.
GAGCATATTCAAAAACGTCCATCTTCATATCACTTAAAGATACAGAATATTTCTCAATGAGACAAAGATGGCGACCATAAAACTTGCCCATAGTTCTGATCAACCTGCATCTCGAATCCTTGTGTTGTTAGTTTGTTCATCAGCAGTCGACATCGATCACGAAAATCCCTAAATTTAGAGCAAGCCCTAGACTATCGAATCAACTGCGACATGTAAACACCATAGGTTGGAGAAGCAGGGACGTTACTATCAAGAAATGAAAAGTTCACGATCGGAAAATTGAAATGATCACGTTTATCGTATAGCTTAGTAGTAAGCTGTCCATGTTGGTCATAGTTTAAGTAGAGATCGAGGTAAATAGCTGACGTAGAAGAGTTTGTTGTACCTTTTATTTCAAGTTCAGAAGGGTATTTACGATCGACGCGGCCAGCAAACTTTTTGTTGTTTATAGACAATACATCGTCGATATATCTGAAAGTGAAATTAAAAGATTTGGCAAGGTTTTTGCTACCAGTCCTGATAAGCTCTTCCACAAATTCAGCCTCGTATGAAAACAAAGTCAAGTCAGCTTAGAGTGGGGCACAGTTTGTTCTAATGGGAATGCCAACAGTCTGTTGGATAATCTTTCCTCCGAACTCAACAAAAATATTGTCGACCAGGAATTCAATCATCCTTACTATATCTTCTTCAGTATATTTCTTCTTAGCTTTTGTCGTGTTTTTCACAAAGTATGCCCCAAGATATCTCACTATCATATATTTGTATCGTCGTCCGCCTTTCTTGGAAAAGAAAGCTCTCATAACAAGAGATCGAAGACGTTCCTTCAATTTTATATGAAGTATGGTAGTGTACAGGGTGGAAAAGTAAAATGTTTTGACCGAAAAGACATTTTTTAGGAGGGGGTGTTCAAGATTGATCAAAAGATCTTTCGAGTTTTTTTTTAATCCACATCCCATTAATTCCACTTCTGGAGTACATACAGTGTCACAATAAGACTGAAGTCCTGATTTTATGATACTAAGAATGGTAGTAAGAAGTTTTGATAATGGCTTGGTCGAGCAATTAGCAGAGCCAGTGATGAAAACGTTGCTTATAAGGATCCTTGTGTAGTGTCGGTATCCAATAAAGATCAGGTAGTTCAGCGTCTTGCTCATTAACTGGTACTTGGAAAGATTGTAATACAGAAGCATGGTTCAACAGTATTTCATCTTTCGAAAAACCGGTCAATGTGTAAGTAGGGTTACCTAGATTTTCAAGCAGGCCTAGTTCTTTTTGCAAACAATGAATGTAATAGCGTTTGCAAACAATGATCAAGTTGTTAGATGCTTTGTCTTCAGATAGAACCGAGTCATCATTGTCAATCACAACAAGGGAGTATACTGAAAAACATCCATCTTTATATCACAATGGCAAAGGTACAAAGGGGATTTTTACCGAAAGAACAATGGTGAAGTTTTCCAATGTTTCGTTGCATATCTGAGATTCGTTGCTCTGCGTTGGACTACCTCCATATTATTTATATGGATACCATACTTGGCTAGCATAATCCAGTGTTGGGGTTAGTGTTGTTAACAATTTTAAAGACCTTTTTGTCGTCTTCAAATAGGTATATATCTGATTACCTTTATATGTATTGAACTTTTGTATCCTGAATTATTCAACGAAATGCCTCCTCGTCGTATTTATTTTAGATCGAAACTCGCTCTTCGTACTTTTTCATAATGTTTCATAACAGTTTAATGACCGTGATACTACATTTCTGTACAAAGGGCAAGTGAGCTCATGCCAGCGTCCGTCTTCCGCCTGTCAACTTTCCTATGAATCTCTATTAGTCCTGAACTATCTACAATGTAGCAGAATTTGACTAAATCTGGCTAAAACATTCTTGGGTTAAGTTATTCAATTTTGTATTTACCGTGAGCCTGACCCAATGCAGCCTGAGGGACGGGGCAAAATTTCATCTGAAAAACATGTATGTCTGGGCGAAGGGGTTTCAATTTTGTATAACGGGGCCCAATAGGGAAAATATAGTCTTAAAAATCCTTCTTCTTCGGGAGGAACAACATGATATTGTCCAGATTTGGTAAGTATCCTTGAGTGAAAGGAATTCAAATTTATATAAACTGTGCATCTGGTCCCTTTTGGGCCTGAGGGACGGGGCCCAAGAAGGCAAAAATAGTAAATTCTCATGATCAACAAGGTCCAAAGTGAAGTCTCGGAAGCAAATCTTTAATAACGAGCCATTGGGAAAAATTTAATAGCTTCAATGAAAATGGCATTGAGGCTATCCCTAGAAAACCTTTAGTTAGAATTAAAATATAAAAAACCTAGATAACCTTAGAAAACGTTATCATAAAATATCACCGGGTAATCGAAGTCGATCGTATATACCCTACTGGACTTAGATTAAAGACACAACAGACTCTCCTACATCAGCTTCGATCTTTGCTTAAGCTATGACCAACACGGACAACTTACTACTAAGCTGTATGATAAACGTGACGATTTCGATTTTCCGATCGTGAACTTTCCCTTTCTTGATAGTAACATCCCTGCTTCTCCATCCTATGGTATTTACATGTCGCAGTTGATTCGTTATTCTAGGGCTTGCTCTGAATATCGCGATTTTCGTGATAGATGTCGACTGATGACGAACTTACGGCACAGGGATTCGAGAAATGCAGGTTGAAGAAGACTATGGACAAGTTTTATGGTCGCCATCTCGATATCATAGAGAAATATTCTGTATCTTTGTGTGATATGAAGATGGACGTTTTTGAGTTTGCTTGTTAGTGTGTATACTTGTGATTACAATGATGACTCTGTTTCTCATTCTGAGGATTGATGCTTACTTGGATGTGACCAAGATTTACATGGCGGGTGTCGTCGATGAAGCAGAAGACGCTTACTCTTCCGGAACACCTGGTCTTATTTTCTTGTGCTTTTACGAGAGTCTCCATGTAAATCTTTCCTTTGTTCCTATTTTGCCCCTAGTTTAATCGATTTGAGTTCGGATTATGGTTTTGTTGTCGCTTTGGTATTCTCTGGGTTCTCTGTATGGTTTTGTTGTCGCTTTGGTATTCTCTGGGTTCTCTGTATGGTTTTGTTGTCGCTTTGGTATTCTCTGGGTTCTCTGTATGGTTTTGTTGACGCTTTGGTATTCTCTGGGTTCTCTGTATGGTTTTGTTGTCGCTTTGGTATTCTCTGGGTTCTCTGTATGGTTTTGTTGACGCTTTGGTATTCTCTGGGTTCTCTGTATGGTTTTGTTGTCGCTTTGGTATTCTCTGGGTTCTCTGTATGGTTTTGTTGACGCTTTGGTATTCTCTGGGTTCTCTGTATGGTTTTGTTGTCGCTTTGGTATTCTCTGGGTTCTCTGTATGGTTTTGTTGTCGCTTTGGTATTCTCTGGGTTCTCTGTATGGTTTTGTTGTCGCTTTGGTATTCTCTGGGTTCTCTGTATGGTTTTGTTGACGCTTTGGTATTCTCTGGGTTCTCTGTATGGTTTTGTTGTCGCTTTGGTATTCTCTGGGTTCTCTGTATGGTTTTGTTGTCGCTTTGGTATTCTCTGGGTTCTCTGTATGGTTTTGTTGACGCTTTGGTATTCTCTGGGTTCTCTGTATGGTTTTGTTGACGCTCTGGTATTCTCTGGGTTCTCTGTATGGTTTTGTTGTCGCTTTGGTATTCTCTGGGTTCTCTGTATGGTTTTGTTGTCGCTTTGGTATTCTCTGGGTTCTCTGTATGGTTTTGTTGTCGCTTTGGTATTCTCTGGGTTCTCTGTATGGTTTTGTTGTCGCTTTGGTATTCTCTGGGTTCTCTGTATGGTTTTGTTGACGCTCTGGTATTATCTGGGTTCTCTGTATGGTTTTGTTGTCGCGTTGGTATTCTCTGGGTTCTCTGTATGGTTTTGTTGTCGCTTTGGTATTCTCTGGGTTCTCTGTATGGTTTTGTTGTCGCTTTGGTATTCTCTGGGTTCTCCGTATGGTTTTGTTGTCGCTTTGGTATTCTCTGGGTTCTCCGTATGGTTTTGTTGTCGCTTTGGTATTCTCTGGGTTCTCTGTATGGTTTTGTTGTCGCTTTGGTATTCTCTGGGTTCTCTGTATGGTTTTGTTGTCGCTTTGGTATTCTCTGGGTTCTCTGTATGGTTTTGTTGTCGCTTTGGTATTCTCTTGGTTCTCTGTATGGTTTTGTTGTCGCTTTGGTATTCTCTGGGTTCTCTGTATGGTTTTGTTGTCGCTTTGGTATTCTCTGGGTTCTCTGTATGGTTTTGTTGTCGCTTTGGTATTCTCTGGGTTCTCTGTATGGTTTTGTTGTCGCTTTGGTATTCTCTGGGTTCTCTGTATGGTTTTGTTGACGCTTTGATATTCTCTGGGTTCTCTGTATGGTTTTGTTGTCGCTTTGGTATTCTCTGGGTTCTCTGTATGGTTTTGTTGTCGCTCTGGTATTCTCTGGGTTCTCTGTATGGTTTTGTTGTCGCCTTGGTATTCTCTGGGTTCTCTGTATGGTTTTGTTGTCGCTTTGGTATTCTCTGGGTTCTCTGTATGGTTTTGTTGTCGCTTTGGTATTCTCTGGGTTCTCTGTATGGTTTTGTTGTCGCCTTGGTATTCTCTGGGTTCTCTGTATGGTTTTGTTGTCGCTTTGGTATTCTCTGGGTTCTCTGTATGGTTTTGTTGACGCTTTGGTATTCTCTGGGTTCTCTGTATGGTTTTGTTGTCGCTTTGGTATTCTCTGGGTTCTCTGTATGGTTTTGTTGTCGCTCTGGTATTCTCTGGGTTCTCTGTATGGTTTTGTTGACGCTTTGGTATTCTCTGGGTTCTCTGTATGGTTTTGTTGTCGCTTTGGTATTCTCTGGGTTCTCTGTATGGTTTTGTTGTCGCTCTGGTATTCTCTGGGTTCTCTGTATGGTTTTGTTGACGCTCTGGTATTCTCTGGGTTCTCTGTATGGTTTTGTTGACGCTTTGGTATTCTCTGGGTTCTCTGTATGGTTTTGTTGACGCTCTGGTATTCTCTGGGTTCTCTGTATGGTTTTGTTGTCGCTTTGGTATTCTCTGGGTTCTCTGTATGGTTTTGTTGACGCTTTGGTATTCTCTGGGTTCTCTGTATGGTTTTGTTGTCGCTGTGGTATTCTCTGGGTTCTCTGTATGGTTTTGTTGTCGCTTTGGTATTCTCTGGGTTCTCTGTATGGTTTTGTTGTCGCTTTGGTATTCTCTGGGTTCACTGTATGGTTTTGTTGTCGCCTTGGTATTCTCTGGGTTCTCTGTATGGTTTTGTTGTCGCTTTGGTATTCTCTGGGTTCTCTGTATGGTTTTGTTGTCGCCTTGGTATTCTCTGGGTTCTCTGTATGGTTTTGTTGTCGCCTTGGTATTCTCTGGGTTCTCTGTATGGTTTTGTTGTCGCTTTGGTATTCTCTGGGTTCTCTGTATGGTTTTGTTGTCGCTTTGGTATTCTCTGGGTTCTCTGTATGGTTTTGTTGTCGCTTTGGTATTCTCTGGGTTCTCTGTATGGTTTTGTTGACGCTTTGGTATTCTCTGGGTTCTCTGTATGGTTTTGTTGTCGCTTTGGTATTCTCTGGGTTCTCTGTATGGTTTTGTTGTCGCTTTGGTATTCTCTGGGTTCTCTGTATGGTTTTGTTGTCGCTTTGGTATTCTCTGGGTTCTCTGTATGGTTTTGTTGTCGCTTTGGTATTCTCTGGGTTCTCTGTATGGTTTTGTTGTCGCTTTGGTATTCTCTGGGTTCTCTGTATGGTTTTGTTGTCGCTTTGGTATTCTCTGGGTTCTCTGTATGGTTTTGTTGTCGCTTTGGTATTCTCTGGGTTCTCTGTATGGTTTTGTTGTCGCTTTGGTATTCTCTGGGTTCTCTGTATGGTTTTGTTGTCGCTTTGGTATTCTCTGGGTTCTCTGTATGGTTTTGTTGACGCTTTGGTATTCTCTGGGTTCTCTGTATGGTTTTGTTGACGCTCTGGTATTCTCTGGGTTCTCTGTATGGTTTTGTTGACGCTTTGATATTCTCTGGGTTCTCTGTATGGTTTTGTTGTCGCTTTGGTATTCTCTGGGTTCTCTGTATGGTTTTGTTGACGCTTTGGTATTCTCTGGGTTCTCTGTATGGTTTTGTTGTCGCTTTGGTATTCTCTGGGTTCTCTGTATGGTTTTGTTGTCGCTTTGGTATTCTCTGGGTTCTCTGTATGGTTTTGTTGACGCTCTGGTATTCTCTGGGTTCTCTGTATGGTATTGTTGACGCTTTGGTATTCTCTGGGTTCTCTGTATGGTTTTGTTGACGCTTTGGTATTCTCTGGGTTCTCTGTATGGTTTTGTTGACGCTTTGGTATTCTCTGGGTTCTCTGTATAGTTTTGTTGACGCTTTGGTATTCTCTGGGTTCTCTGTATGGTTTTGTTGACGCTTTGGTATTCTCTGGGTTCTCTGTATGGTTTTGTTGTCGCTTTGGTATTCTCTGGGTTCTCTGTATGGTTTTGTTGTCGCTTTGGTATTCTCTGGGTTCTCTGTATGGTTTTGTTGTCGCTTTGGTATTCTCTGGGTTCTCTGTATGGTTTTGTTGTCGCTTTGGTATTTTCTGGGTTCTCTGTATGGTTTTGTTGTCGCTTTGGTATTCTCTGGGTTCTCTGTATGGTTTTGTTGTCGCTTTGGTATTCTCTGGGTTCTCTGTATGGTTTTGTTGTCGCTTTGGTATTCTCTGGGTTCTCTGTATGGTTTTGTTGTCGCTTTGGTATTCTCTGGGTTCTCTGTATGGTTTTGTTGTCGCTTTGGTATTCTCTGGGTTCTCTGTATGGTTTTGTTGTCGCTTTGGTATTCTCTGGGTTCTCTGTATGGTTTTGTTGTCGCTTTGGTATTCTCTGGGTTCTCTGTATGGTTTTGTTGACGCTTTGGTATTCTCTGGGTTCTCTGTATGGTTTTGTTGACGCTTTGGTATTCTCTGGGTTCTCTGTATGGTTTTGTTGACGCTCTGGTATTCTCTGGGTTCTCTGTATGGTTTTGTTGTCGCTTTGGTATTCTCTGGGTTCTCTGTATGGTTTTGTTGACGCTTTGGTATTCTCTGGGTTCTCTGTATGGTTTTGTTGTCGCTGTGGTATTCTCTGGGTTCTCTGTATGGTTTTGTTGTCGCTTTGGTATTCTCTGGGTTCTCTGTATGGTTTTGTTGTCGCTTTGGTATTCTCTGGGTTCACTGTATGGTTTTGTTGTCGCCTTGGTATTCTCTGGGTTCTCTGTATGGTTTTGTTGTCGCTTTGGTATTCTCTGGGTTCTCTGTATGGTTTTGTTGTCGCTTTGGTATTCTCTGGGTTCTCTGTATGGTTTTGTTGTCGCTTTGGTATTCTCTGGGTTCTCTGTATGGTTTTGTTGTCGCTTTGGTATTCTCTGGGTTCTCTGTATGGTTTTGTTGTCGCTTTGGTATTCTCTGGGTTCTCTGTATGGTTTTGTTGACGCTTTGGTATTCTCTGGGTTCTCTGTATGGTTTTGTTGACGCTCTGGTATTCTCTGGGTTCTCTGTATGGTTTTGTTGTCGCTTTGGTATTCTCTGGGTTCTCTGTATGGTTTTGTTGTCGCTTTGGTATTCTCTGGGTTCTCTGTATGGTTTTGTTGTCGCTTTGGTATTCTCTGGGTTCTCTGTATGGTTTTGTTGTCGCTTTGGTATTCTCTGGGTTCTCTGTATGGTTTTGTTGTCGCTTTGGTATTCTCTGGGTTCTCTGTATGGTTTTGTTGTCGCTTTGGTATTCTCTGGGTTCTCTGTATGGTTTTGTTGTCGCTTTGGTATTCTCTGGGTTCTCTGTATGGTTTTGTTGACGCTTTGGTATTCTCTGGGTTCTCTGTATGGTTTTGTTGACGCTCTGGTATTCTCTGGGTTCTCTGTATGGTTTTGTTGTCGCTCTGGTATTATCTGGGTTCTCTGTATGGTTTTGTTGACGCTTTGGTATTCTCTGGGTTCTCTGTATGGTTTTGTTGTCGCTTTGGTATTCTCTGGGTTCTCTGTATGGTTTTGTTGTCGCTTTGATATTCTCTGGGTTCTCTGTATGGTTTTGTTGTCGCTTTGGTATTCTCTGGGTTCTCTGTATGGTTTTGTTGTCGCTTTGGTATTCTCTGGGTTCTCTGTATGGTTTTGTTGTCGCTTTGGTATTCTCTGGGTTCTCTGTATGGTTTTGTTGTCGCTTTGGTATTCTCTGGGTTCTCTGTATGGTTTTGTTGTCGCTTTGGTATTCTCTGGGTTCTCTGTATGGTTTTGTTGTCGCTTTGGTATTCTCTGGGTTCTCTGTATGGTTTTGTTGTCGCTTTGGTATTCTCTGGGTTCTCTGTATGGTTTTGTTGTCGCTTTGGTATTCTCTGGGTTCTCTGTATGGTTTTGTTGTCGCTTTGGTATTTTCTGGGTTCTCTGTATGGTTTTGTTGTCGCTTTGGTATTCTCTGGGTTCTCTGTATGGTTTTGTTGTCGCTTTGGTATTCTCTGGGTTCTCTGTATGGTTTTGTTGTCGCTTTGGTATTCTCTGGGTTCTCTGTATGGTTTTGTTGTCGCTTTGGTATTCTCTGGGTTCTCTGTATGGTTTTGTTGTCGCTTTGGTATTCTCTGGGTTCTCTGTATGGTTTTGTTGTCGCTTTGGTATTCTCTGGGTTCTCTGTATGGTTTTGTTGTCGCTTTGGTATTCTCTGGGTTCTCTGTATGGTTTTGTTGACGCTTTGGTATTCTCTGGGTTCTCTGTATGGTTTTGTTGACGCTCTGGTATTCTCTGGGTTCTCTGTATGGTTTTGTTGTCGCTCTGGTATTATCTGGGTTCTCTGTATGGTTTTGTTGACGCTTTGGTATTCTCTGGGTTCTCTGTATGGTTTTGTTGTCGCTTTGGTATTCTCTGGGTTCTCTGTATGGTTTTGTTGTCGCTTTGATATTCTCTGGGTTCTCTGTATGGTTTTGTTGTCGCTTTGGTATTCTCTGGGTTCTCTGTATGGTTTTGTTGTCGCTTTGGTATTCTCTGGGTTCTCTGTATGGTTTTGTTGTCGCTTTGGTATTCTCTGGGTTCTCTGTATGGTTTTGTTGTCGCTTTGGTATTCTCTGGGTTCTCTGTATGGTTTTGTTGTCGCTTTGGTATTCTCTGGGTTCTCTGTATGGTTTTGTTGTCGCTTTGGTATTCTCTGGGTTCTCTGTATGGTTTTGTTGTCGCTTTGGTATTCTCTGGGTTCTCTGTATGGTTTTGTTGTCGCTTTGGTATTCTCTGGGTTCTCTGTATGGTTTTGTTGTCGCTTTGGTATTCTCTGGGTTCTCTGTATGGTTTTGTTGTCGCCTTGGTATTCTCTGGGTTCTCTGTATGGTTTTGTTGTCGCTTTGGTATTCTCTGGGTTCTCTGTATGGTTTTGTTGTCGCCTTGGTATTCTCTGGGTTCTCTGTATGGTTTTGTTGTCGCCTTGGTATTCTCTGGGTTCTCTGTATGGTTTTGTTGTCGCTTTGGTATTCTCTGGGTTCTCTGTATGGTTTTGTTGTCGCTTTGGTATTCTCTGGGTTCTCTGTATGGTTTTGTTGTCGCCTTGGTATTCTCTGGGTTCTCTGTATGGTTTTGTTGTCGCTTTGGTATTCTCTGGGTTCTCTGTATGGTTTTGTTGTCGCTTTGGTATTCTCTGGGTTCTCTGTATGGTTTTGTTGTCGCTTTGGTATTCTCTGGGTTCTCTGTATGGTTTTGTTGTCGCTCTGGTATTCTCTGGGTTCTCTGTATGGTTTTGTTGACGCTTTGGTATTCTCTGGGTTCTCTGTATGGTTTTGTTGTCGCTTTGGTATTCTCTGGGTTCTCTGTATGGTTTTATTGTCGCTCTGGTATTCTCTGGGTTCTCTGTATGGTTTTGTTGACGCTCTGGTATTCTCTGGGTTCTCTGTATGGTTTTGTTGACGCTTTGGTATTCTCTGGGTTCTCTGTATGGTTTTGTTGACGCTCTGGTATTCTCTGGGTTCTCTGTATGGTTTTGTTGTCGCTTTGGTATTCTCTGGGTTCTCTGTATGGTTTTGTTGTCGCTCTGGTATTCTCTGGGTTCTCTGTATGGTTTTGTTGTCGCTTTGGTATTCTCTGGGTTCTCTGTATGGTTTTGTTGTCGCTTTGGTATTCTCTGGGTTCTCTGTATGGTTTTATTGTCGCTTTGGTATTCTCTGGGTTCTCTGTATGGTTTTGTTGTCGCTTTGGTATTCTCTGGGTTCTCTGTATGGTTTTGTTGTCGCTTTGGTATTCTCTGGGTTCTCTGTATGGTTTTGTTGACGCTTTGGTATTCTCTGGGTTCTCTGTATGGTTTTGTTGACGCTTTGGTATTCTCTGGGTTCTCTGTATGGTTTTGTTGTCGCTTTGGTATTCTCTGGGTTCTCTGTAGTCAGTGATCTACATTGTACCAATGACATTGTTGCACAAATTTTGATCGTGCAAACAACAACGGCATCTGAGACTAGTTGTTTAGCTTCTACGTGCTGTCTGCGATTCCAGCATGCTTTAATTGCAGGTTAATCGCATTCTGGTCTCATGCCTGTGTGACTGGGGAAACATTCTTCTTCTGTTGGAATGACAGGTTATAGTCCAAATTTTGTCCTTATTATCCTTGATTGAAATGGATTCAATTTTGTGTAAACCATGGAACTGATCATTACGCCTGAGGCCCAAGGAACCGGGTCAAAAAGGAGAAATGTAGTACATTCCTCTTTAAGATACTTCTTCTTCCGTAAGAATAAAATATTGTATCCAATATGTTGAAGCATGCTTGTAATTACGAGAAGAAATCTATTTATTTTCGTGTAACAAGAATTTTTATCTTTTCTTACGGTCCTATTCGACTTCCGTAGTACGTGACACGTTTTGTCCTTGATAAAGATTATCTTAACGTCATAGGTTATCTTTTCTTTAAAGGTATGAGTTAGCAACATAACATATTTGTTGTCAACATAGATAATTTATGCTGGTACATGTACATCTATCTGGTTTGGGAGAAACACTCACGCTGGTGTTATAATGCACAGTAGCGTTCTTATAGAATAAAAAGAAATGTCCATACAGCATGTGAACTTTATTACTCTTAGATAAAGAAACTGCTGGTATCGTAGACCAATCCGTGTCAATTTGTCTAGGACGATTGTGTTTCTGGATGTGAATTCGTTTAAGATTATTTAGGTAAGTATAATCTTTTTGACAAAAAAAGGGAAACTCAATCCAAAGGGTAGACTCTTAAATTGACACACATAAGTTTTTGCCGATTTTCGGGGTTGATGCACCGTTCATAGATAGTTGACATACCGTCATTGTATATTTTACGTGACGTCAAACTTTTGTTGAGAATTTGCAAAGCTCACGTTTGTCTCTTCTCAACACAAGGGTTAGATTTAAAGAATATTTCACTCCCTTTGGGGTGAGACAGGGAAATCTCAACCCGAGGAGTAAGATTCTTAAGATGCCAAACCTGGGATATATCGAAAATTGACGTCACATCAATGCAAGACAATGTTGGTGTGATGTAATTGAGTTGTCGACGTGACGTCATTGAAATGTTGTCATGACGTCACGGTATTGTTGATATGACGTCAAACAATTGTTGAGAACGTGCAAAAAGCACATGTAGCTTATCTCAACCCTAGGGTAAAATAAGAAATTTTTACACTGGTAAAAGTGTGGATATCTCTGTCCAGGGTAAGAGAATAAGATATCTCACCTCGGTAAAAGACAATACATTGTTTCTTATCTTACCCTAGGGTTGAGACAAGCTACACGCGCTCTTTGCACGTTCTCAACAATTGTATGTTTTCATAAGAACAAAACCATGACGTCATTGCAACAAAGCAATGAAGTCAAGTCGACAATTCAATCACATTACAACAACACTGTCTTGCATTGATAAAATATATGAGAGGGAACAGGACTAGAGAAAAATAATGATGAACTGCCTTTGGTGTGAGACGGGGGATCACAGCCCGATAGGTATTATAATGTAACGCACCTGTGTTTTGTACGGTGCGTTTCGTCTGTTTTTACCTGTGTGGGAGTCCGAAAATTAGACCGGCCGTAACAGGAAACTATCACTAGCGTTGTGCAATCGTCACTTTTTTATCCCGGCAGCCGAGAGGTAAGACCTGTTTTCAGAGGTTTAGTATACATTTTAACTCTGTGGCCAATCCATCCAGGATTTGAGTCATTTTAGTATCACTGAACATCCATTGTCATGTGTAAGGTATGTTGTCAAATTGCACTATAGCAAAGCTACGATCCCGAGGATTCCGGGTAGCTCTTACCCGGGAGGCCTTGTACTTATCCATAAGTAGTGTTTTAACCGTCAGTTATCGTGAGACCCCCGTGCAACAAAGACGTTTTTACCTGTCGTTGCTGCGCTGTCTGACAGTATCGTCATACAGACAAGATAACTCACTTTACGTATATTTACACCCATTGAGTGTAATTCCAAAAATGATTAATTATTTGAAAATTTTGAGACCAAAAGGTTACGCGTTTTGTATGTTTACAAGTATGTAAAAAGATATAATTGTCACCGTACAAATGTTTTACCTTTACACAGTTTGGATTTCTTTCTTCAATATCTCTCACTAGGATTACAAAATTATTGAAAAGAATAAAATCAAATAATCACTTGTCCAATCATTATAATTATTCTTTCATTAAACGTGTCAATTATTGTTTTTCCTGTAGGATTTCAATAAAGATATAGTCATTTCGGTACAATAGCTTTACTATTGTACATACTCCAAACGCGTAGATGAAATGACCGATTTGTCATTTACCAACTCGTACAAATTTAACACCTGTCGTATGTATAAGCTTCGTTGGTCATCAGTCTGATGAAGGTGACAGGGTACATATCGTACTAGTCATCGAAACATCACATAAAACATATTTTGGTTGTGTAAAATAATCTTTACATAAATCATACTTTCCAACCGGAAGAAAATGTTTACAAGAAGACTCTTTCTCAATAACTGAAATGACCAGGTTACACATATTTGGCTGATAGAAGGGTGGAATGAAGTGATATTAATTTTGTTCAAATCAACGTTTATCTCATAAAACTCCTAGGTTACTGATACTAGGCCTGTCGCATGCTGGAATGAAGGTCTACCAAGTTTGTTGAAATAAATGAGCTTGACCCACTTTCTTGGTTACTTAAGTCAAATATGTTAAAATGTTCAGATCTTCAAACAACATAACAGTAACAAACAAAAAATCTCATATAGATCTTTATATAGTCACATGACCGTTAAGACCCTTGAACATCTTGTTTCCTTAGGTATTGGAATTTGATTAAAAAAATGTCTGATATATATTTTTCCTAAACATAATTTTTGTTTTATCTTTTATTATTTTTTTTTTCTCAATAAAGTCCCAAAATTATCGGAATGCTTAGATTTTTCATAAAATCTACCTTTAAGCGAAAGTTTCATAGTACATGTACTTTGCGAGGGTATGTCTAAACTCATTATAAAATGTAACAGAATGCTTAAAATTTTTCTTAAAATCAACCACAACCGAATTTCAACCCACATTATGAAACGTTTTCTACACAAGGGCCTATTGCAGTTTTGAAATAATCTCCAAGCGCTGCACTGGCACTTTGTTCTTTTGCATAGGGAGTAGGAACACCAGGAAGTCTTTAATAGACCAAGATATCATCAAAGCCCGTGGCAGTGGGTGGAAACATCATGTTGGATTTTGGGATTTTTGCTGTCACTGTTTTGGTGTCATTACTTGGATTGTTGATATATCTCTACCCGGTAAGTAATTGAGACTCATTAGTCTATGTGAGTTAAAATCCTGTTTATATCAACGGACATAGAAAGCAATCGGTAACTAAATACATAAAATAGATGGATTACATCTGTATGAATTCGTTAATGTCAGCAAACGATGCGTAGTTCGGATTTATCTTTCATTTATTATTTGATTAAACAATATCAAACTTGAAAACAGCAAGGAAATTAAATTGTTGTGCAGGTTTTGAGTGCAGATTATGATTTTGTTAACGCTTAGGTAATATGCTTTTGTTTTTGCCTTCAGACCCATTAACGCTAGATTAAAATACAGAAAGGAACATGATTTTGTAGTCAATGAAGCAGAAGACGTTCACTCTTCCGGAACACTTGGTCTTAATCTCTTGTTATTTTACCAGTGTCTCCATGTTAATATTTCCTTTGATCATATTTTGCCCCTAGTTTAATCGATGTTGAGTTTGTTTAATGTTTCGGTACTCTCTAATTATTTTTCTTCATAGACGAAAATGTATTAAAGGCCCAATATACGTAACTTCAGTGAAATTTTCGTGATTCTGAAAAATTCTAAAAAAGAAATCCGGTTAATAATCATGCAAAAAATAAGCCTTAAGCGAAGTAAACCTGAGCGGTAACTAACAAGAAACTCTGGACAAAAAAATCCAAGAAATTGAAAAAAATTCAGGTGGGGCCCACTTCAACAACAAACCAAAGGTAGAAGACGGTTCGAAATGGACGCGTGTTTACAAATAGCGTGTTTCAACTTCTGCTGTACCGGTAACCTCGAAAGAATTCATCTTGAATATTGCTGATATCAGTTAATCTTAACTAAATCTATAAATGTAGTAAGTTATTAGGCTTGATTTTTGCTTCAAGTTCTGCCGAAAGTTACGTATAGTGGGGTATTAAGCTGTTTTATCAAAATTTGGATATTTTAATAATGTGAAACAAAGGTCATGGAAAACTTTTCACTAATTAGAAATCAATTGGCCAGCGATCAAAGTCACAAGGTGTGACCATTGGGTGCAAAGTTATCTATCTAAAATCAAAGAGATATATAGCCTTAAACAGAACCGACATATGTTTGTGCTTTAGTTCAATCTTCTTTGGGTTGATGATAGTTTCGGTAAGGAAACTTCAACAAAAGATATGGGTCTTGTTATATCAAAAACCATGTGACGGTTAAGACCCATTGACCTCTTGTTGTTTCTCCAATGGAATATATTTCAGATGTTTATGATAGTCACCAGTAGTTTAAATATGCTTTAATATGTACCTATGTTTGTGTTTCCATTAGTAGATCTCACACATGTCTATGATAGGTTATCTATACAGTCTCTTACTTGTAGGAGTGAGGAAATATATGACACGTGTATATATCTAATTGACACTCACAAAACTTGCATTCCAGAATTTTCTTGAGATAATCTTGCTTGTTTTGGTGCACTATTTATAGGGAATCAGTGAATTCAGCTGACATGTTCTTTATGATATATTACAGAGTTCTGCCAAGCCGAGTACCATCCCTGGTCTGGAACCAACAACTCAAGAGTATGTGGTTGACAATAATACTGACTAACATGATATTAACATATCTTGAAATATTATTGCTTTATCAATGTAAAATAATGCACTTTTCTTAGTTATGCCAAATAACAAGGATTACACGTCCAGCATTACAGATATGACTTAAACTTGTAGTTATAGCCTCCATAGCCACAAGTTAATGTCATTTGAGTAGTGGCACGATACATAATATACACATTTTCGTAGTACACGATTTGAAATTATACAGAACTAGTTTATTTCTACTTCTAAATTCATAAATTAAAGGGGTTTTACGCACCTGACCCTTCTGCTTCTACATTAGTTTAGAAATGTTGGATTTCCATCTTTAGGCCTCTAGCATAACTGAAGAGTCCTAGGAGGACGAAACAGCTGTATGTTGCAGTTTAATTTATTTTTCGGTATACTGTACACGTGTATCTATTACTTAATTAAAAAAGTGCAGCATATGTGCGTTTTACGTCATCTGATATATATACACTTTATCTATTTTACAACAATTATGAAAAAAAAGTTATCCAACTTATATTAATCATTCTTGTTGGTCCAGATGCTAGGGCGCGAGGGATCTTAATGTGGGAGTATCCAGAAAAACCCCACTTAAACTTAAGTTAAGTAATAAGATGTTGAAAATGAGAGACATAAGAATACTGTCAAATGTATCTAATCTTTAACCATGTGTTGTTTCATTTAAGTTGCCTTGTTTATGAGTAATAAGAAATATCTTCTTCAGAGATGGCAATGTAGCTGACATCAAACGTGCCGGAAGTCTCTACGAATTTTTGCTGGACCTACATAAACGATTTGGTTCTATTGTCTCATTCTGGATTGGCAAAGAATATGTTGTCAGCATGTCATCCCCAGAACTCTTTAAAGAACACCAGGGAGTATTTGATAGACCTCGTAAGTGTACTACTATAGAGTTTTCATTTTGGGTTAGGGTTAGGGTTGGGTTTGGGACCGTCTGGATATCTGATGATCTAAACTAAGAATATAAGATTGTTAAAACAGTCATGGTGATATCTTCTGTATAAAACTAATCTTGTACATAAATCTATTGGGAAGCCAATAGGAATACTGCAGTGAGATCTAGTCACCAGAACAAGCAACAGTCACACACCACTAGAATCAGTACAAAGAAAAAAACTCATGCTTTAAAACTAACTCTAATGCCCATAGCCATTTCTATTCTGATATATGTTAGCAATTTAATCTGCCTTCTGTGGAATGCAGACGACACTACACTACAGTATTTAGATGTTCATTTTCTTTTTAAATGTATCCATGGTCTATTTGACTGTCAAGTTTTAGTAGAAAAGACTGGTATTTAGTTCTCAGATGGGGTCACGGTGGCCGAGCGGTTAAGGTGCCCCGCCCTTTTATTACTAACCCTCCACCTCTGACTTGCTAATTCGAAACCCACGTTGGCAGTTGCCAGGTACTGACCGGTTTTCCCCGGGTATTCCGGCTTTCCTCCACCTCCAAAACCTGACACGTCCTTAAATGACCCTGCCTGTATATAGGAAGTAAAACAGTATTAACGAAATAGTTCTCAGAAAATGTCTATGTTTCTGTGATTTAACATTTTAATTGCCCGAGTAGGATTAATGTCGGTAAATTTAGCACAATCCATCATGCGTTAAGAACTTTTAACAGAAAAACCCGTACACTTGGATACATATTTAACTGTACTTTACCTTCTTTTTGTCTCGCCTAGAGACAGTTTGTTTTAGATAAGTATCATGCTACTGTATACATGTTACACTTATAAATGTTGCTGGTACAAATTTCTGTATCTTTTTATCTGTTATATGGCCCTCTGGTCTATTGAACTGAACTCAATTATGTCAGACAGCAAATCTAGGTCCTATAATTGATAGCTTTCCTGGTCTGAAGGTAAAAGGACAAATTTAGGTCATATGAATGTTAGCTTACAAATTTAGGTCATATAAATGTTAGCTTTCCTGGTCTGAAGGTTAAAAAGGTCTAATCTAGGTCACATAAAGGTTAGCTTATCTGGTGTGAAGATAAAAAAAAGGACACATCTGGATCATATATATGTTAGTTTACCTAGTCTGATGGTAAAAAGGAACAAATCTAGATCATATATATGTTAGTTTACCTAGCCTGATGGTAAAAAAATGTAAGTCTATGTCATATAAATATTAGCGTTTCTGGTCTGCAGGTTAAAGGACAAAAATCTAGGTCATATACATGTTGGCTTTCGTAGTCCGGTGGTAAAATGACAAATTTAGGTCATATACATAAAATCAGAGAATAACAAAGCGTCAACAAAACCAAAATCCGAAGTCAAAATCGATTAAACTAGAGGCAAAATATGAACAAAAGAAAAAATTACACGGATACTATCATAAAAGCACAAGAGAATAAGACCAGGTGTTCCGGAAGAGTATGCGTCTTCTGTCTCATCGACGACACCCGCCATGTAAATTGTTGTCACATCCAAGCAAACATCAAGTTCTCAAAACGAGAGATGAGTATCATTGTCAATCACAACAAGTAAACACACTAATGAGCATAATCAAAAACGTACATCTTCATATCACTTAAAGATACAAAATATTTCTCAACGAGACAAAGATGGCGACCACAACACTTGCCCATAGTTCTGATCAACCCGCATCTCTCGAATCCCTGTGTTGTTAGTTTGTAAGTCAGCAGTCGACATCAATCACGAAAATCACGAAACCTAGAGCAAGCTCTAGAATATCGAATCAACTGCGACATGTAAACACCATAGGTTGGAGAAGCAGGGATGTTACTATCAAGAAATAGAAAGAGTACGATCGGAAAATTGAAATCATTACGTTTATCGTATAGCTTAGTAGTAAGCTGTCCATGTTGGTCGTAGTTTAAGTAGAGATCGAGGTAAGCAGCTGGTGTAGATGTTAGCTTTCCTGGTCTGAAGGTTATGACAACATGTGACCTTACCTGGTTTGAAAGTCAAATGACGAGTTTAGGCTGTATCCATTATAGTTTACTTATTCTGAAGGTCAAACTAAAGTTTAAACCTATCATCTGGGGGTTCTATTGGTATGTGTTATAAAACACTAGAAATATTTGCCTTTAAACATTTTTTGTACCTGTACAAGCTATAACCCATGATTACGTTGAATGATGTTAATTTTATAAAACAAATAGTGGGCTCTGTTTTACAGATAGTAATTGATCAGATCTTTGCAAAAAATCAAAGAATGCAAAGTATTTTTATTTGGGTGCTTCAGATGTACATGTATAAAAAATTTTTTTTTTAATTTCAGCAAGCCTGTACGAAATTTTTAAGCCGTTGATTGGGCCAAAGTCACTTCAGTTTGCAAACAAATCTGATGGACGAGCGAGACGTCGTTTGTACGATACAGCATTTTCCCACGACAATACCAAACGGTACTACCAGACATACCAAGACGTAAGCCATAACTTAACAGGTATACCATAAGTAGTAACAAATTCCCTGGCCAAACTCAAGAAACATTTGAAGACGTACCTTTTCACGTCTGCATTTTAGGATATTAACTTAGACGACATGTATATACTGAAATTTCTTTATCTGGTTTTTATTCGTATGCATTTCTATATTATCACATATGAGCTTAGATTGTAATAACACATTATAAGTATCAAATCATTATCTACATGTTGTGAAGCGCTTTAGAGGAATTTTACAAATTATATAGAGCACTATATAAATGTTGTATATTATTATTATAGGTGGCGTGAACTGTCAACCTTATCACTTATCATAAAGCACAGTACTGTAAAAGTACATAGTTTAGCGGTAACCTTATTTTAGCGATTTTACGCTTAATTCATTCCGCTTAATTATGATTGTGCGAATTAAACTTTTATTATATACCTTTATGCAGACAGTATTGTGATTGAACCAATTCATTATTGCACTTATATATATGAATCTGGTTATGCGCTTAATTTTTAGTGTCCCAAACTAAGTACGTTTATAGTGTATGTTAATGTTAGTAGAAAAATAGGTCTTCATATTAATTAAGCAAAGCAATGTGCGATTAAAGGCAACAAGTTTATCATTTATGAAATTATTCCTGGCTATATAGGAATAGATCGGTCCTTTATACAATAATAAAAAAAATGTACCTCGCCTATTCGGAGAACAGGTATAATCGCCACACTAATGTGTCAAAGTGTTCGTATTATAAGGTGATGGCATATATAGGGTGTGTAAGCAATGAGCTGAACCATATTTCTATACCCTCGCGTACGTACGCATCCCAACGACGTCACCACTCTTCAGGCTACGGTCGAAACCGGGGTCAGTGCTATTATAAATAGAAATTGAAAGAAATTGAACGTCACCACTCTTGCAAGATGGCTTTTTTCTCAATGAAAAAAACACTTAACTTCATACAAGTGTTCACAAACAACATCCCTTGCACGAGTTGCGTTTTAAACTGTTTGAAACGGTCACCATTACTATAAATAGAAATACACACAAAATGGATCTGCATTTCTCAACTGATTAAAATGAAACTTCACTGAAATGTTTACAAACTTGTGAAAGCATTAAACAATATTCTTCGCAATATCCAAACAGCTCAGGATAGTGATATTTGGATTGTAGAGTATAAGTACTATAGCAATACCTTAAACAAATGATCTTGACCTACGTGTCAAGGTCCAGGGGTCAAAAATGTAAAAGTTGTTAAAATCTTCTCATAAACCAAAATGTCTAGGGTATGGATTATTGGCCAGTTTGTTTCTGGCATGAAGTATAATGAAGGTTTTGTTTTAATTTATTGATCTTCGCCTACTTTCAAGGTCACAGGGGTCAAATGTGTGAAAATCCCTTTAAAGATTTTTTTCTCAATAACCATAACGCCCAGAGTACTAGTGTTTGGTTAGTAGTTACCTGGACTGAAGAACTACAAAGTTCCTTCAAACATCTCCTTGACTTACTCTCAAGGCAAATGTGCTCAAAACGTTAGGCCTTGTTTGATGATATTTGACGATTATAGTGTATTCCTTTTATCGGAAACTTGGAACTGGTCTGCTAAATGCAACAGAACGTGCCGAATTTCGTTCCTGTGGGTGAAAATCTAATAGTCAAAAAAGAAAATTAAACGACTTTTCCGGAAATAACCAAAACGGTTCAGTCATATAATCTGCAAAACAATGCCAGTAATCGCTTTTATTTACAAGTTTTTCACACTATGATGCCACAAGGTGTTAGTAATGATACATTTTACTAATGAAATGAAGTCTAATTAGTTACAGTTATGTCTAATTACAATTTATTGAACATCTGAAATGAAAACATTTCACTGACCGCCAACTTGGAACCCTCAAATGAGACTTTCCCGACGAACCAGTTCGTACCGGCGGAACGTCGCGTTCCATTTAGCGGAATGTCTGGTTAAATGGAGCACGCTATTAGTAATTTGGGATAGAGAAGTATAAAATTTTATTCCGTCTTGCATTAAGAATACTTTCTAGTGTTTTCACAAAAAGCAGGCCCTCTGCACCTCAAGTTGAATTAAGAGTGTTATGATGTATACACCCAACATTTTTGTGTTTAGGTGTCTGACGAACTGGCTAAGAAGTGGTCTCCACTGGTAAATGAGGAGCATGTACCTTTGTCCGTCCACATGTTCGCGTATTCACTCAAGGTCGCACTACTCTCGATGTTTGGAGAATCTTTCGCTAATGACAAAGATATCCTTGAGTTCCGGCGGTGTTATGATGTGGTGAGTCTCGTATAACAAATAGGTAGAGCCAGGATGTTTTTATGCTGCAAAAATGTTTAAAGGTCAATAACATCAAATCAGTGAATGCAAGATGACGTAACACACGTGAAAGTCAATTTTAAATTCACCTAAGCATTTTAACTTTTTGCATTAATTGGATAACAAATGTTATATAGGACAGCAATGAAGAGATATAGTGATGACTAACTTATTATTAACAGATGTGGACAGAAATGGAAAGAAGATTGACAGAAAATGAACCGGAGAAGGACAGTCCAAGAGCAAAAGCTTTTGAGGAAGGTAGATAAATGTTTTACAACAACTTCTGACAAATATCACTTTCAATAACCTGTTTCCATATTGTTACGTGGAGACGCGATCTTGCATAACAATGTTAGGATATTACAAAACAGTTGAACTGTTTTGTAATATCCTAACATTGTTATGCAAGATCGCGTTCAACTGGTCTGGTTGGTGGTAACGACCTGGCTTCATAACCTACAGGTCTCGGGTTAGCACCCGGCTTATCTTACTAGTTTCATTTCTGCTCTTTGTTGTAAAACATTGTTTATTTCCCAGGTCGGGATGTTTGTATTAATAGTAGCCTAAGTCTGAGTGTGTGCATGTACGAAATGTACTAATCATCACAATGATAATTTCTTAAATATAATTACAGCCCCTGGTACCCGATTAAACGTTACGTCGTGACGGATCTGTTTGATTTGTATGCCTACATCAGGTTATATATGCCGTCCCGTAACAATATAATCTGCGTCTTTAATATAAATTAGAGAATACCGAAGCGTCAACAAAATGATAATCCAAACGCAAAATTTAAACCAGGGGCAAATATGAACAAAGGAAAGATTTACATGGAGACTCTTTTAAAAGTGCAAGATAATAAGAGCAGGTTTTCCGGAAGAGTAAGCGTCTTCGACGACACCCGCCATGTAAATCTTTGTCACATCCAAGTAAACATCAAGTTCTCAAAATGAGAACCGAATATCATTGTCAATCACAACAAGTAAACACACTAATGAGCATACTCAAAAACGTCCATCTTCATATCACTTAAAGATACTGCATATTTCTTAATGAGACAAAGATAGCGACAATAAAACTTGCCCTTAGTTCTGATCAACCTGCA
Source organism: Mimachlamys varia (assembly GCA_947623455.1). NCBI lineage: Eukaryota > Metazoa > Mollusca > Bivalvia > Pectinida > Pectinidae > Mimachlamys > Mimachlamys varia. Next base: position 974,614 of record OX392538.1, on the reverse strand, counting down.
TCTCTTGAATCCTTGTGTTGTTGGTTTGTTTGTCAGCAGTCCACATCGATCACGAAAATCCCGATAACAATCGATGACGACGTCAACAATCCGCGCGTAGCATGGAACCACGTGATTACTGCTCAAATTCCAACTTCTCAACCAATCCAAAGTCCAGAAGGTCATATACCACAAGTGGTATATAACATATATTTATCCAATGGTCAGCACGTTTATACATTGGTTTAAAAGTTGAACAGGGTACTGTAGTAGAAATTGATTTTAATTCACTGTATGGACAAGACAAGACCAAAATCTGAGATGTCTGTACTAATGATGCAATGTGTCTGCCAGTAGATTATTGGAGAACAAAGTGCCAGTAATTTTAACTACAATGCTTAATTTCTTACAGCTCTGACAAAGTCCTGCTCTCTTATTTCAAGAGTTGTAAAACATCGCCGTGACAACCCGCCAATCCAAGGCCAGGAACTGATCATTGATTTGGTGATTAAATACAGCGATGGCGACGACGAGCTAATCAACAGTGATGCCATCACTTACACAATTGGAGGTTTCCAAACAACCAGCAATCGTACGTTTTTATGTCACTCTTTTGAAAAAAAAGTAATTATACCCACACAACAAATGAATGGGATACTGGAATCACCCTGTCTGTCCATGAGTCCATCTGTCAGGTTAAGGTTTAGGGGCAAGTTTCGTCTGAAATTTACGGGGATTATATATAATAATAAATAATACACAACATTTATATAGCGCTCTATATATTTATAAAATTACTCTAAAGCGCTTCACAACATGTGGATAATAATTTGATACCTACAATACATAAATGAAGAAATTATTAGAATCATATCTCATATGTGATACTATAACAATGCATATCAATACAAACTAGATAAAAAATTGTCAGTATATACATGTCGTCTAAATTGATACCTTAAAGCGCAAACGTGAAAAGGTACGTCTTTAAATGTTTCTTGAATGTGAGTATTTGTTTTTCTGACAGCAGATGATAAGCTTTTCCACAACGTGGCCGAAACTCTCCAAAAACACCTGTTAAAATAGGTCACAGTGCGAGATTTTGGGACACACAACATTGATTCTGTCTCCGACCTCAGTGATCGTGACGGCTGATACAGGGTAACTAGCTCCCTTATGTACTGGGGAGCTGTTCCATCCAATGCCTTGTATGTGTATACTAATATTTTGTACTGTGACCTGTATTATACAGGTAACAAGAGCGATGAATACAGCACAAGAGTAATGTGTTTTCTCTTTCAAACTCGAAAAACGAGACGTGCTGCCGTGTTCTGGACCTTCTGTAGGCGACTTGTTAGTCTGTCAGATATACCACAGAGTAGGGCATTACCATAGTCCAGCCGTGAGGTAACAAGTGAATGCACCAAAATCTTGCATGCATCGGCAGTTATAAACTGGCGGATACAGTTGATGTCCCTGATCTGGTAGTAACAGTATTGGCAATAGCATTCACTGTTTCTCCATGTTCAGTGAACTATCAAAGTACACTCCTAGATTTTTAACAGTTGCGACAGCCTCAAAAGTACTTGCTCCGACCTAGAGCTGGAGAGCCGTTGATTGCTTATCCTTTGGAGAAAAGACGATCAGTACCGCCTTTTCCATATTGAGCTTTAGCATGTTGGCATTCTTCCAGCTTCTGATGTCTGTCAGACAGGCTTCCAGATTTTCTGATATGGTGTCCCAACTTTCCTGTGGTCTGATGACCATGTAGATCTGTGTGTCATCAGCATAACAGTGATAACAAGGTTATGTCGATGACAAATCTCACCGATTGGTTTTGAATAAATGCAGTATTTACGGGGTCCTAACAGCAACCCTTGAGGAACCCCGAAATCCATCACGTGAAGTAGAAGATCCAATTGCAATACACTGCCATTAATCACTTAGATAGGACTGTATCGAGCATGGGGCGTCATCAGTCACTCCATACGAATACCACAGGCGTTTATAGAGTATGCTATGGTCGATGCAGCTGACAAGTCTAGCATGTCGAGCACTGCTTTGCACTTGTTATCTAATACAGAAGCTATGTCGTTGTGCACACGTAGGAGGGTCATCTCTGTTGAGTTTTCTAGCGATAGGCTGATTGCAGGTTGTCATGGAGACTTTGCATAGAGATGAGCCTCTAAACGCCGGAACACAACCTTCTCCAAGATCTTAGACAGAATAGTTGATACTGGACGATAGTTCTTCAAGTCCTCCTTGTCCAATCCAGGCTTCTTCATCAATGGTCTTACATGTGCTTTCTTGAAATACAATGGAACCTTTGACTCCGCCAATGATTTGTTCATGATTGAGGTTATCAAAGGAAGCAGTGCTTCAAGAAATATTTTTTCAGAAGGTCTGTTGGAAGGGGATCAAGCTCACATGATTTCGTTTGCGATGTCCGAATTATGCTGCGTAGTTCATCCGGAGTTGGAGTGAGCTTTGACAATGGTTCCCCTTCAAATTGAATGTCAGCACCCATAACAGATTCATCGTTATCAGTTGTCGAATTCACTTCGTCAATGTTTCTTCTAATCGTGTTGATTTTATTAAGAAAGATATCGCTAAACTTGTCTTTGTCAGATGTACAGCTTGGCAAGATGATTTCACCTTTTTGACCCATTGGGGTTTTTATGAGTCTAACAAACTGCCTGGTGTCCTTACCACATTCTTCAAACTTTTCTGAATTTTACCCTTTCTTTGATTGAACAAGAAGTGAACCAACGAACCGACATTGGTCCCTAAAATTCTGATTATGAACGGTAAATTTGGTCCTTCGCCAAAGTCTTTTTGCTCTTCTGCGATTCTGGTTTTCTTCGCGCAGATTTTCATTGTACCACGGGGATGAAGGTCTCATGGTGATCACCTTAGTTTGTAAAGGTGCATGCTTTTCAATAAGGGCTTATATACCAGACGTGTATGCATCAACAAGTTCATCAACCTCACCTTCAGTAGATTGAAGGGCAGAAGAAGACTGGATATCCTTGTTAAAATCTGGTATCGAAATTTCGCAGAATTTCCGGAAGCTCACCTTTTTCCTTATACGATCTGGCCTTCTACAATTCAATGGTGCTCGGTTAGCAAAGTGATCACCCGAATGGTTTCCCTTTGCATCACTTAGACATGGATCAATAACTGAAATCGCTCCATGAATAACAGATTTTTCTTCCCTTGTTAAGACCACATCAAGTGTGTGGCCGCGGGTGTGTGTAGCTTCTGTCACATGCTGAATCAGACCTCTGGACTCAAGTAGCCCGGAGAACTGACGAGCATCAGCATTAGAAAGATTGTCCAAGTGACAATTAAGGTCCCCCGTGATAATTATCTCTTGTGGCACAACAACTTGGTGGTCTTAAAAGGTAGAACACTCGTCAAAAAACAAAGTATTTCTGAAACCGTTCTGTTTAGATGGAGGAGGCCTGTAAATGATGCACGATACTAATCATATATCATCGGCAATGACAGAGCAAGTCATGTGCTCAGTGTGTGAATACCTCATCATGGCTAGGAGAGAGATTTTTCACACCTAGGCCTTTCTTAAACAGAACAGCCACACCACCACCACGTCTGCCGTCTCTAGCATTGTGGATGAATCCATAACCAGTTGGTATCAGCTCATCGATATCTGAACCTAACCAGGTTTCTGTCAGGGCAAGAATGTCAATGTCCTGAGATGTTATAAAATCTCTTATGGACAATGACTTATTCTTCACCGAGCGGCAGTTTAATGCTACTAAATTAAGAGGATTGACCGACTTTGGGTAACCGGTTGTTGTTGGCTTTATGACGTGTGAATTCTCGTACGATACTGATGGTATTGGAACCCGTGTGGAATTATCGTATCGAGAATGCACAATAGTGTCTATGGACGATACCTCTGTAGGTGCAATGTATCCTTGCAAGAAAGTGGTCGAGGCGGATAGACCATTTGATGTGACTACATTGACGAGATTGTCAGTTTTTAGGCAGGAGTGGGTACAAACACTGGTTCCACGTGATGTAGCACCTATAATAACTGGTATTTGTCTAGCAACACCCTTTCCTGCCCGTGGTCCACGCCTAGTACGCAAGTTTTGTTTCCCAAATTCGATATCTGACAATGTACCAAACACGGTTTAGTAATATCGTGACTCACTGGTCTAAGTGCCAGGGGAACAGATCTGCTATACCTGAATATGAATGGGATATCAGCTTGCCATGACGGGGAAAATACTACTTGGAAGTGTTCACGTATCTGCTGCTGGTATCCACATTGGTTGCCTCTTTGGTGCCACTTACTAAGACGACATGTATGAACAAAAAATGTCTATATATGAATAACTGATACTTCAATTGGACTGTTACTGTATTTACATTATAAACCATAAACAAATTATCAGCAGAGCAGCTGCACCAATTTATCTGATGCAAATGTTGTAAGGCTTTTATCTAGAAAACACTTAAAGCTCTGCTGGTTAACACAGTATGGCAAATTTGTGACGAGATGTCTAGTTACGTACGTACAGATCGCAAATTTGACTGACATAGCTCAAAAATTGCTTAAGATTAAACGCTCTGATACTGAGATAATAGCTATACTGATTGACGATACTGTTTCAAAACAGTTGGACGCGCTATATATAATCAGTTTACAAACAAACAAAAAACGAGACGAGACTAGGATAAAACAAAATGGCGTATACCCAAGCCAGATGAAAAAAATACTGCGTATTCTGTATGTATGACACTACAGACTAGTATCACTACAAATTTGAAAAGATTCAAAAGAAGGTTTTAATTCAAAATTAGTGAAAATAGTAAGCAAACAATTAAAGATTATATTAGCTATTACAATTTGAAAAATATTGGGACGGGTTTGCTCGAAAGACGGTATAAGACAACTCGCCCAATAGTCAAAGTATGTCTTTCCATATATACAGAATAAAAACAAGAAAAACGACAAATAATAGTGGTTGTTTAGAAGCAAATGCCATAAACACGATTGGTACAATACAGCTACTAGCTAGAAAACCTGAATATTTATGGACGAGTTTGCTTTTCGAGTAACGCGACAATCTCGCCCAGCGATAAAATTCAGTCTTCTGATATATACTTAATCCAAATTTAAATAACCACAAATTTTCAACTTTTACAACTACAGTTATCCAAGATATATACACTGTAATAAGAAACTACTAAAATGACGCTATGGTAAACGACACCTTTGTTAAAAAAGTATGTTCGTGAGAAATACAAAATTTGTCAGGAGCTTACGGCAGCAAGCCTTGTCAGGTGCTAACCGACAGTCCTCATAATAAAGGTATGACAGATTTACTCTATATATCTGTTGTAGTACTAACTTAGGGATTCTATATAATACAGGTGTAACAGAGTTACTCTATATATCTGTTGTAACACTTACCTTGGGATTCTATATAATACAGGTGTGACAGAGTAACTCTATATATATGTTGTAGTACTTACCTGGGGATTCTATATAAAACAGGTATGACAGATTTACTCTATATATCTGTTGTAACACTTACCTTGGGATTCTATATAATAAAGGTGTGACAGAGTAACTAAATATATATCTGTTGTAACACTTACCTTGGGATTTTATATAATACAGGTGTGACAGAGTAACTAAATATATATCTGTTGTAACACTTACCTTGGGATTCTATATAATACAGGTGTGACAGAGTAACTAAATATATATCTGTTGTAACACTTACCTTGGGATTCTATATAATACAGGTGTGACAGAGTAACTAAATATATATCTGTTGTAACACTTACCTTGGGATTCTATATAATACAGGTGTGACAGAGTAACTAAATATATATCTGTTGTAGTACTTACCTTGGGATTCTATATAATACAGGTGTGACAGAGTAACTAAATATATATCTGTTGTAGTACTTACCTTGGGATTCTATATAATACAGGTGTGACAGAGTAACTAAATATATATCTGTTGTAGTACTTACCTTGGGATTCTATATAATACAGGTGTGACAGAGTAACTAAATATATATCTGTTGTAGTACTTACCTTGGGATTCTATATAATACAGGTGTGACAGAGTTACTCTATATATCTGTTGTAACACTTACCTTGGGATTCTATATAATACAGGTGTGACAGAGTTACTCTATATATCTGTTGTAACACTTACCTTGGGATTCTATATAAAACAGGTATGACAGATTTACTCTATATATCTGTTGTAACACTTACCTTGGGACTCTATATAATAAAGGTATGACAGAGTAACTAAATATATATCTGTTGTAACACTTACCTTGGGACTCTATATAATAAAGGTATGACAGATTTACTCTATATATCTGTTGTAACACTTACCTTGCGATTCTATATAAAACAGGTGTGACAGAGTAACTAAATATATATCTGTTGTAGTACTTACCTTGGGATTCTATATAATACAGGTGTGACAGAGTAACTAAATATATATCTGTTGTAGTACTTACCTTGGGATTCTATATAATACAGGTGTGACAGAGTAACTAAATATATATCTGTTGTAGTACTTACCTTGGGATTCTATATAATACAGGTGTGACAGAGTAACTAAATATATATCTGTTGTAGTACTTACCTTGGGATTCTATATAATACAGGTGTGACAGAGTTACTCTATATATCTGTTGTAACACTTACCTTGGGATTCTATATAATACAGGTGTGACAGAGTTACTCTATATATCTGTTGTAACACTTACCTTGGGATTCTATATAAAACAGGTATGACAGATTTACTCTATATATCTGTTGTAACACTTACCTTGGGACTCTATATAATAAAGGTATGACAGATTTACTCTATATATCTGTTGTAACACTTACCTTGGGACTCTATATAATAAAGGTATGACAGATTTACTCTATATATCTGTTGTAACACTTACCTTGGGACTCTATATAATAAAGGTATGACAGATTTACTCTATATATCTGTTGTAACACTTACCTTGCGATTCTATATAAAACAGGTATGACAGAGTTACTCTATATATCTGTTGTAGTACTTACCTGGGGATTCTATATAATACAGGTGTGACAGAGTAACTTTATATATCTGTTGTAGTACTTACCTGGGGATTCTATATAAAACAGGTGTGACAGAGTTACTCTAAATGTCTGTTGTAGTACTTACCTGGGGATAATATGTAATACAGTTGTGACAGAGTTACTAAATATATATATGTTGTAGTACTTACCAGGGGATTCTATATAATAAAGGTATGACAGATTTACTCTATATATCTGTTGTAACACTTACCTTGGGACTCTATATAATAAAGGTATGACAGAGTTACTCTATATATCTGTTGTAGTACTTACCTTGGGACTTTATATAATAAAGGTATGACAGAGTTACTCTATATATCTGTTGTAACACTTACCTTGGGACTCTATATAATAAAGGTATGACAGATTTACTTTGTATATCTGTTGTAACACTTACCTGGGGATTCTATATAATACAGGTGTGACAGAGTTACTCTATATATCTGTTGTAGTACATGTACTTACCTGGGGATTCTATATAATACAGGTGTGACAGAGTTACTCTATATATCTGTTGTAACACTTACCTGGGGATTCTATATAATAAAGGTATGACAGAGTTACTCTATATATCTGTTGTAACACTTACCTGGGGATTCTATATAAAACAGGTGTGACAGAGTTACTCTAAATGTCTGTTGTAGTACTTACCTGGGGATTCTATATAATAAAGGTATGACAGATTTACTCTATATATCTGTTGTAACACTTACCTTGCGATTCTATATAAAACAGGTATGACAGATTTACTTTGTATATCTGTTGTAGTACTTACCTTGCGATTCTATATAAAACAGGTATGACAGAGTTACTCTATATATCTGTTGTAGTACTTACCTTGCGATTCTATATAAAACAGGTATGACAGAGTTACTCTATATATCTGTTGTAGTACTTACCTGGGGATTATATATAATACAGGTGTGACAGAGTAACTAAATATATATCTGTTGTAGTACTTACCTGGGGATTCTATATAAAACAGCTGTGACAGAGTTACTCTAAATGTCTGTTGTAGTACTTACCTGGGGATTCTATATAATACAGGTGTGACAGAGTAACTAAATATATATCTGTTGTAGTACTTACCTGGGGATTCTATATAAAACAGGTGTGACAGAGTTACTTTAAATGTCTGTTGTAGTACTTACCTGGGGATTCTATATAATACAGGTGTGACAGAGTTACTCTATATATCTGTTGTAGTACTTACCTGGGGATTCTATATAATACAGGTGTGACAGAGTTACTCTATATATATGTTGTAGTACATATAATACAGGTGTGACAGAGATACTCTATATATCTGTTGTAGTACTAACCTGGGGATTCTATTTCCTGGCTTCTCACCCTGAGATACAAGAGAAGGCGTTCCAGGAGATTAAAAAGGAATTGGGAAACAAGGAGTTGGATCATACAAACATCGACGATCTCCCGTAAGTGCTTACTGATATGTAAGACGTATGTGGTACTAACTGGCCAGAAAAGTTTGATCAGAAAAGTGTACATATTTATTGCTTACATATAGTTGCCGTTTTCAGCGCAAATGTTTTAATAAATATTTCTCCGTAATACAGTATTCATATAGATACCAGTATTAGGATTATCAAAACTAAGCCGCTAACGTATATCGTCCCCGCCAGAAAGAAGAATTGTATAATGTTTAATGTGTCATTGGTTCTCAAAACACGGTATAGAAATGTCTGTGAGACATAAATCCCCCCCCCCCATTTGAAATTATGAAATAAGATCTTCATGCTTATTACGTATGCGAAGTTTGATGACAATCGGATCAGTAATTATATAACTAAGCTGGTTACATTACCATGTGACTGGACGCGTAGAGGTGAAACACTTTATGCCCCCCCCCCCCTCCCATTCCATGGTCGTGGCATAAACAATCATCCCCATTTTATATTTAATTCAGAGTAAAACAATTTCGTACACATGCACATACATAAATCATTCGTGCAGTGTTGCTCCTCCTTTGTCTAAATAATGTTCCGATAACTCGAAAAATTTCACCAAGTGAATGATATGTTAAAAATACACAATTCTAAGTACAATGCCTTTTTATCATCCTATTACACGATCTAATTTGGTGCTGATTAAGAACAGGTCGAATTTGTTTAGCTGTAAATGGGGTTGTAATCGGATGTCAAGAAGGATCTACAATCTTCAAAAAGGTTTCAATTTCCGTCTCCAAACAGGGTCACCACACACGTACCGCATCGTTGATACGTCCTTAAAAAGACCAGAAGCAGGACGAATACGTAACTCGTCATCTATGATTACTTGCGTGTCAACAAGACATGCACTGCTGTATGAGTTGCAGTTATTTTCGGCTCACAAGGCTCAATATTTCTTGCTACTAGTTATCAATTATGGACCTTGGTGGTCAATATGGTGTTATATGTACCTGGTAGAATAAAATAATAGATTCTACCAGGTACAAATACGGACCTCCACGTGACCATATTTTAGCCAAGGATATTTGTCGGACCATTTCTTATATTAACGTTTATAATAATTATTTTTAAAAAATTCAGAGAATACCAAAGTGTCAACAAAACCTTAAACCGACCCAAAATAGATTACACTAGAGGCAAAATCGGAACAAATGAAAGATTTACTTGGAGACTCTCGTAAAAGCACAAGATAATGAGACAGGTGATTCGGGAGAGTAAGCGGCTTCTGCTTCATCGACGACAGTCGCCATATAAATCTTGGTCACATCCAAGTAAGCATCAATCCTTGAAACCGAGTTATCATTGTCATCACAACAAGTAACCCCAGAATAAGCAAACTCAAAAACGTCCATCTTCATATCACACAAATATACAGAATATTTCTCGATGAGATCAAGATGGCGACCATAAAACTTGTCTATAGTCTTCATCAGCCTGCATCTTTCGAATCTCTGTGCCGTAAGTTTGTTCTTCAGCAATTGACACCTATCACGAAAATCTTGATATTCTGAGCAAGCCCTAAAATAACGAATCAGCTGCGACATGTAAACACCATAGGATGGAGAAGCAGGGATGTTACTATCAAGAAAGGGAAAGTTCACGATCGGAAAATCGGAATCGTCACGTTTATCGTATATTGTCCGTATTGTTTATAGAAATCACATCGTCGATATACATGTACCTGAAAGTAAAATTGAAAGATTTGGTAAGGTTTTTATTACCAGTCCTGATAAGCCCCTAGACAAATTCAACCTCTTATTCAACAAAAACAGGTCAGCCAAAAGTGGAGCACAGTTAGTACCCATTGGAATGCCAACAGTCTGTTGGAAAATCTTTCCTCCAAACTCAACAAAGATATTGTCAACCAGGAATTCAATCATTCGCACTATACCTTCCTCCGTATATTTCAACCCCGCTTTTGTTGTGTTTTTCACAAAGTATGCTCCAAGATAGCTCACAATCATGAATTTGTATCGCCGTTCACCTTTCATGGAAAAGAAAGCTTTCATAATGAGAGATCGAAGACGTTCTTTCAGTTTGGTATGTGGTATGGTATGGTATGGTACAGGGTGGAAAAGTCAAATAGTTTGATGGACGAAACATTTTTGAGAGCGGGGTGCTCAAGACTAATCAGAAGATCTTTTGAGTTTTTCGAAATCCACATCCCATTAATGCCACTTCTGGAGTAAACAGTGTCAGTATTTGAATTTGCAGTTACATAAGGCAGATTGTGCATGAGTCCCTACGATGTGCAGTTGTCGACCAGAAGCTAGTTTGATACCAAGATTAGCCTTCCAAAGCGACATTTTATCAGTATTTCCTTTTCTACATTTAAAACCTATAAGTAGTAAAACATCCGTATACGTTAGCGGCTTATTTTAATAACTCTAATAACCACTGGATTAATCCATTCTGAGTTTTATCTTCCGACTGATACATATGCCATTGCTGAGATCTATATATACAATGAGTTTTATCATCGCCGTATAAAAAAGAGCAATTCCTGGTCCTGATTTGAAAAAAATATATGACTGTCGATGTGTTTCGGCCTGCTAGATTGGCCGGCATCGGGACACATTTTATTGTTACTACTACATTCTGAAGCTGAATAACAGTAGATGTCATGTGACTAACAATGGACAATATGATGACGTCATAACGGGAGCAACAAGTCATCTACATGATGATTGGTCTAAATTAAAAAGAAGATTGTTACAATAATTAGGTAGATAGATTGTGAAGTTAAAGTCCTTGAGTAAGTTTCAGAGTCTAAATTACAAAATATACTCGAGAGTAATAATAATAAAGTATAAATCAAGACATTAAAAGGAATAGAAGTTTGAAAAATGTCAAAGTAACGAATGCGATTTCAAGAGGTATACAGTAGCTTATAAAAAGTAAGAGCAATCATACAACGGTTTCAGTCAGTTATAACAGAAGAGAGAGCTTTATTAGTATACAGTGTATATCTGATTTTGCAGTTACATAAGGCAGATTGTGCAGGAGACCCTTCGATGTGCAGTTGTCGCCCCATCTGCGGCTCGTTTTCAAGAGTGTGAGTCAGAGCTAGGCGGATACAAGATTCCAAAGAATGTAAGACGGTGCCAAAGGTTTTCTTCATACTTCCGAATATAATGTTTCACTTTGTGAAATGTATTAAACCTGTTTTCTCTGTATCACTGACATATTCTGTCAGAAAATGATTAGGCCAAATTTATGGATGTCATACATCGCTGAAAGCCAATGTTAATTTCTTATTAAATTCGGGGAAAATGGAATTTACCTTTGTCATGGCAATACCACAGCAGGATAACAAAGCGGGGTTTTTTTGTTAAATATTTCTTGATATTTTAGGGTTCAGATGATCTACATAAATATATAACACGTCCTGGACTTCAATAAATTAAAGTATCGAGCGAACAATTTAGAGAATACCAAAGCGTCAACGAAACCATGATGCGAACTTAAAATCGATTTAACTAGGGCCAACTACAATTGTACGAAAAAAGGAAAGATCCACATGAAGACTCTTGTAAAAGTACAAGAGAATAAGACGAGGTGTTCTGGAAGAGTAAGCGTCTTCTGCTTCATCGACGACACCCGTCATGTAAATGTTGGTCACATTCAAACATGCAGCATTGAAAGAAAGTTTGATTACCTAGAAATCGTAACATGTAGGAACTGTATGAAACACTATGTTCTTGTCTGTTTCGTTCGTTTTATATCAAATTATTTAGTTTTCTAAGCCGCCCTAAGTCATCTCTTTTCCTTCTTGTGTATAGTTTAAGGGAGTGATGACGCATTTCAGAAATATCAAATAGAAAAATAGTTTCCTTCTTTTTCTTAATGATATTAAGTGAAGCAACGATATAAGTGAGATCTGATTAAATTCTGATTCATATGCAATATATGTTAAATAAATGTTAATTAAAAAATAATGGTTTGACAGACCCCTGTGATCCAAGCGTTAGGAGTGTCAATGAAGAATGAGAAGTACTGGCCACTCCCCAACAAGTAAGTGACCGATATTAACATAATGTATTATATGTTTTAAATAAAACGTCCAAATAATAACGACCACAATTATATATGCGAAAATCGTATTGCAATACAACTTTCAAATAGCATAAGTATATTATTATATATAATGTTGTTTCAGTGGGCTAGAGAAAATCCATATATGACTGCTTACTTTCTGTCTGTATACTTTAATATGTTTCGCACTTATCAAAAGAATTTTTAGTTTAAAGAAATAGGTCGGATTTTCCTTCCTGTTTGATGTGATAACAGTTTGATAACCTGTTATATTTTGTTGCTTTTCTTTACGAATATTTTTCATTCCAGGTTTGACCCGGACCACTTCAGTCCAGAAAATGTAAAGTCTCGACCTCCTCTAGCTTTCCAGCCGTTTGGGTTTGCAGGAAAACGTGTTTGTCCAGGGTATCGGTTTGCTTATGCAGGGGCTACAGTTTGTCTGGTGACCTTGCTGAGAAAATTCAAGGTCAAATTAGTAGACGACCGGGTGGTCAACCCTGTCTACGGACTGGTCACTCACCCCGAGGAGGAAATTTGGATCAAAATAGAAAAGCGATAATTTTCATTGCAGACAAGCATCGTAACGAAATCATGAGTGTTGACAAAGACACGTTTCCATGGTTAGTTCAGCAGATCAACCTCTTGTTTTGGCCGTATGTTGCTTTCCAAGATGTTTCATTCAGGAGGACAACTGTTCCAGTACATTAACAAAGTGTTTGTGTCAATGACGAGTGTAGCAAGAACATAAGAAAACTAACTTTTTTATTTGTTTCTTGTAGCAAAGTCCCTTTGTTCCTTATTTAAGTATTTCTAATATTAAAATGTTTATGACAATAACGCTGTTCCTCATTTCATAATTCCCGAGGTTTGAACATAAAAATAGTGATGACAACAAAGCCACATGGTATACAAATGTATCGGAACCCTTATCGCCCAAATAAATAGCATATTTTTACATGTTTTCATAAAACAAATATTTGAAAACCATTTATGTGATGAACGTCATACATTTCAAAGCAGTGATCGGAAGTCCTTTTTATCAAGAGAGGGATATCTCATCATTATCTCCTCTTAGTGAATATTTTATATTTTAATTTCACTGCATCACACATGTTTACCCGGATGTAAATACACAGCGTGGGGAGGGGAGAGGTCTTTTCGTAGGTTGAAAGGTGGGTTATCTAGAGAAAACACACTTAGGAGGCCAGACGTCAACATACCCTTTCATATTCTTTTCATGGTACAGTGCTTATAACATAAATAGAGAATATCTAATAGTGTCTTCAGTAATACCAAATATGTTTCACGGGTGGGGCTAATATTTTGACATTTTTTCACGAGTGCGCATATATGAAAATCTACAGTAGCAGCTTGTGTCCCAAACGTCGTTTTTAAGCAGCGTTCTGATTGGTCAAATCAGAAAAAGTGATATTTTTCACTAGGGAAAAATATCATATTTCTCACCAGTGAAAAAAATCACTTTTATAGAATGAAAATTTTTCAATATTTCACCGGTAAAAATGTAATAAAATATCCTTACCAATAAACATTCTCTAGAAATTATCAACTTTTCTAATCGTTGAACATGTTACAGCAATATATACTCCTTATGGTAAGACAGTGCCTATTACTGACGAAATGAAAGCTTATTTTCACAAAACATAGTATAGTAATGATACATGTTCCTTATCGTTAAATATAGTAAAGTAATGATACCAGTTCCTTACCTTAAAATATACTATAGTTATGATACACGTTTCTTACCGTAAAACATAATATAGTTATGATACCAATTCCTTAACGTAACAGATAGTATAGCAATGATACAAGTTTCGTATCGTAAAAAATAGTATAGTAATGATACAAGTTATTTACCATAAAAAATACTATAGTAATGATATAAGTTCTTTACCGTAAATATACACATATATGTAGCATAGGGGAAATTGAGATTTTCAAGATGAATGCCAGCTGCTGACGAACAAACCTATACCACATGCATTTGAGAGAGGCAGGTACATAAACACTAAACTATTCGCATACTGGCTAGGTACAAGGACCTGAGAAAGTTTAGTAGATTGTGTTTCGAACTTAGGTTGAGAAAAATTTAGCCTACCTGCCCCGAACAACGTCTTCTGAATGGGCAAATGTACATGTATATACTTATAACTTATATTGGGTCTGTGAGCATAGCAATAAGGACAAACACATTTGTTGAAATTAGGGATTTTGGCCGGCATTCAATATCATAGAGAACAACTCATCAAACAATTTCTTTTTTTTTCACTAGCTAAAATGCCCAAGATATTAACATTTTGCCAGAAGCATGCTTGGGAGAAAGGCTACCAAGTTTGTTCAAATGAATGACCTTGACCTACTTTCAACGTGACATGAATCAAATGTATTTTAAGTCTACTTACACGTTCTTGCATAATGATATTAGGCCGGTAGCATACTACTGGGAAAGGCTACTAAATTTGTTCTTGTGAATGAAATATTTAACATCACAGAGGTTTCATATGAAGGGTTTGTTCAAAATGTTGACTTTGGCTTATCATCAAGGTCAAAAGGGTCAATAGTCAAGATATTTAACGACCTCTCCTAAATAAATGAATTAGGGACCCTGGGTGATGATTGATAGGTTATTTTGAATTTGAAACGGTGATATTTTGCCGCAGTCAACTTTTAGAATTACTTTTTCGAAAAGACAAAGGGATTAGACAGTAGGCAAAGCCTATATAAGTCATCTTCCAAAACAGTAACATACAAAATGGTACAAACAAGTACATAAATTAACACATTACAATCTCAATGCTAAACAAAGAGGCCCACTCCATTAGATTAGATTTGTTTTTTTCTTTATGAAAAGAATACTTTAACCTTGTTAAAGGTAAAACTAATACACAAAAGTCAAGTATTTAGATTTTTTTAAATACAGGCTGTAATGGATAAACATCTGATGATACTGAATTGCCTTACCCCCTTACCAGATGTTATCAAAAGATACCTTTGCTCGGAATGTTTGGTCAAATTCATCTTTTGTGTTTGCACTAGATAAACTATCTTTTCGTTGAAAGTTCATGATTTTATATTAAAATATCACTAGCGTGATAGCCGATATACACCTACTCTCCGTTGGTTGCTCTAGAATAACAGACTGTGCCTTGCTGTCCTGAAACTACAACATCCGGTTCTACTACTGTCATCGAGGAATTTCATACAGAGGGTAAGCAGTAGGTATGTTAAAAGATCGAGTGTTCTTGTCTGCACATATACAGAGAAAACAAATCAGAGAACACCAAAGCGTCAACAAATCCATAATCAGACCTGAAAATCGATTAATCGATTGCCTAGCGCACCTGAATGTCAAAAAAGCGCAGGTCGTGTCTTTTATAGTCTGACCTCGGGTGTATTGGTCAGCCACGCACAGTGTGTTTTGAGCTTTTAAGGTTAGTGACGCGCACCTTGTAGAGTGACCAGTGCAATGTAACTGGAGAGCCGGAGGGCTGAATGGAAAGGAATGTAAGTTGATAATTCCCGTCTTTTTTACAATTTGACCGAACCATTGAAAACGTTTTATTTAAAACCATGTTCTACATTGATATATACCAAAGTTGAAAATGGTCTCAAGATATTCAAATTTCAGAAAATGACTGAAATGCTTCAATAATAATAAGAAGAAGAAGAAGAAGAAGAAGAAGAAGAAGAAGAAGAAATGACTTTATTTAGGGCCGATACCACTTTGAGTAACAAGAAAATTGCTACAAGAGAAAAAATAATAAGATATGTAGATTACGACTGTTGTTTTAGTAATGGTGAGTAAACCACTGAAACTAGGGTCAAAAGCTAGGTTGAAATATACTGAGGAAGATATAGTACGAATGATTGAATTCCTGGTTGACCATATCTTTGTTGAGTTCGGAGGAAGGATTTTCCTGTTGGCATTCCAATGGGCACTAACTGTGCACCACTTTTGCCTGACTTGTTTTTGTTGTCATATGAGGCTGAATTTGTCGAGGGGCTTATTAGGACGGGTAACAAAAACCTTGCCAAATCTTTCAATCTCACTTTCAGGTATATCGACGATGTGTTGTCTATAAACAAGAAGTTTGCTGACCTAGTCGATCGTATATACCCTACTGAACTTGAGATTAAAGACACAACAAACTCTCCTACATCAGCTTCTTACCTCGATCTTTACTTGAAATAGACCAGAACGGGCAACTTACTACTAAGCTGTATGATAAACGTGACGATTTCGATTTTCCGATCGTGAACTTTCCATTTGTTGATAGTAACATCCCTGCTTCTCCATCCAATGGTGTTTACATGTCGCAGTTGATTCGTTATTCTAGGGCTTGGTCTGAATATCGCGATTTTCGTGATAGATGTCAACTGCTGACGAACAAACTTACGGCACAGGGATTCGAGAAATGCATGTTGATGAAGACTATGGGCATGTTTTATGGTCGCCATCTTAGTGTGTTAGTGTGTTTACTTGTTGTGATGACAATGATGACTCGATTCTCATTTTGAGGATTGATGCTTACTTGGATGTGACCAAGCTTTACATGGTGGGCGTCGTCGATGAAGCAGAAGATATTTCCTTTGTTCCTATTTTGCCCCTAGTTTAATCGATTTTGAGTTCCGATTATGGTTTTGTTGACGCCTTGGTATTCTCTGATTTTTTTTTACCAGTATCAGGACTTTTGTGTCACAAATGTACAGCTCTCTGGACTTTATTTTTATTATTGGTAAAACTGTATTTAGATGACGAAACACACACACACATGCTGCATCTTTTCAATTTAGTAATAGACACAATACGCCGAACATATTAACTTTACTGCACCAGTACAACTGTTTCGTCCTTCCAGGACTCGTTAGTGATGCCAGGGGTCTCAAGGTGGTATCGAACTATTCTAAATTAATGTAGAAGCAGAAGGGTCAGGTGCATCAAACCCCTTTAATTTATAGCTCACCTGGTCCAAAGGACCAAGGTGAGCTTATGCCATACCGTGGTGTCCGGCGTCCATCCCTCCATCCGTCCGTCCATCCGTCAACAATCGACTTTTTCTTGGTAACCATTGTTGTGAAGTAAATCAAGTTTGGTAGGAAGCATGCCTAGGTGGCTGGGATTTAGATTTATACAAATGAAGGGGCTGACCCCCAGGGGCCTGAGGGCGGGGGCGAAAAGGGGTCCATTTGGCGAAATTCATATCAATAACTTCTTCTCTGGATCAAAGCAATGTACAGATTTCATATTTCAATGGTAGCATTCCTAGGTGCCTGAAATTTAAATTAATACAAAGGAAGGGGCTGAAACTCCAGGGGCTGGACTGAAAAGGGTCAATTTGGCAATATTTATATAAGCGATGAAGCTAACCTCCCAGGGGCCTACGCGGCGGGGCCAAAAGTGGTCCATTTGACAAATTAACATAACTTTAAACAAAAATATACCGAAGCGTAAAAAAAGTCATAATCAGAACTAAAAATCGATTAAACCAGGGACAAAATATGAACAAAGGAAAGATAAACATGGATACCCTTGAAAAATTACAAAAGAATAAGACTAGGTGTTCCGGAAGAGTGTAAGCGTCTTTTGCTTCATCGACGACACCCGGCATGTAATTAAAACATAATCTTACATAATAATAATTATTAACTCGGTTTGAACCAATTCCTAAATGAAATACCTTTTTTGAAGGCAAATGTTATTCTAAGAAGGAACAACAAGGTCTCAGTTGTGTCAATTAACCGGAAAATACCTTAAAACGGCATTTCCCGCTAAATTTGGTGCTGGTCTGCTTAATTTCGCCGCCACCATTCGACTAATTATAGGAATCTCAACATGGTACGACATAAAACATTTTCTATATTTTTTTAACCTTAACAGTTTAGATTATCAAACAATAACATATTTATTTAATATCAAGATTTATTACTTAGCACACCAGTACCATAGTTCTATTTTTATGATCGTTTTCTATGTTAAAAAAAAACATTTCTTACGTTTTCTTACGAATCGGCACGGAACCGGGAGCAGGATAGTGGTCACATGTTTCAAACAAAAATCACGTGATTGCTCGTTAAAAATAGAACTGGAAGCGCAAATGTCAGGTAGCCGCGGTAAACAAATATTGGCTGACGAAAACAGAGTCACAAGACTAGACAAGAAAGAAGCTGAAAGAAACTTATTGAAAGATCGGAACAGATGCATCTGATCAACAGAAAGAATTACGAAACCATCAAAGAAGACGAAGAGCATGGTTTGACGGACGAATTGTTGTTCAGTTGACAGTGCTTTCGGGAAAAAAACGTACAGCTGATACGTATACGTTCTTTATTCACGTACACTGTAAGATTATGTTCGGTAAAGCTTGTTAAAACATAATAATAATAATTAGCTCGTGTTTGGACCAATTTCTAAATGAAATACATTTGCTGAAGGCAAATGTCATTCTAAGGAAGGTCTCAGTTGTGTCGATTAACCGGAAAGTACATTAAGACGGCATTTTCCGCTAAATTTGGTGCTGTGCTGCTTAATTTCGCCGCCGCCATTCGACTAATTATAGGAATCTCAACATGATACGACATGAAACATTTTCTATAATTTTGTGACCCTTAACAGTTTAGATTATCAAACAATAACGTATTTATTTAATATCAAGATTTACTACTAAGCACATCAGTACCATAGTTATATTTTTTATCGTGTTCTTTGTTAAAAAAACATTTCTTATGTTTTCTTGCGAATCGGCACGGAACGGGGAACAGGATATATATAGTGGTCACGTGATTAAAAAGAATCACGTGATTGCTCGTTTAAAAATAGAACCGGCAGCGCAAATGTCAGGTAGCCGCGTTTAACAAATATTGGCTGTCGAAACAGAGTCACAAGACTAGACAAAAAAGAAGCTGAAAGAGACTATTGAAAGATCGGAACAGATACAACTGATCAACAAAAAGAATTACGACACCATCAAATACAGTAGATGAAGAGCATGGTTTGACGGACGAATTGTGGTTGAGTTGACAGTGCTTTCGGAAAACAAAAACGTACAGCTCATACGTAAATGTTCTTCATTCACGTACACTGTAAGATTATGTTCGGTAAAGCTTGTTATTAAAACATACTCTTACATAATAATAATAATTAGCTCGTGTTTGAACCAACTTCTACATGAAATACATTTTCCGAAAGCAAATGTTGTCCGAAAAAGGAAAACCAAGGTCTCAGTTGTGGCAATTGACCGGAAAGTACCTTAAAGCGGCTTTTTACGCTAAATTTGGTGATCCATTGCTCAATTTCGCCGCCGCCATTCGACTAATTATAGGAATCTCAACATGGTACGACATGAAACATTTTCTATAATTTGTTTAATCTTGACAGTTTACATTATCAAACAATAACATATTTATTTAATATCAAGATTTATTACTTAGCACATTAGTACCATAGTTATATTTTTAAATTTCGTTTTCTATGTTAAGAAACAATTCTTATGTTTTCTTGCAAATCGGCAAGGAACCGGGAACAGGATAGTGTTCAAATGATTCGAAAAGAAATCACGTGATTGCTCGTATAAAAATAGAACCGGAAGCGCAATTGTCAGGTAGCCACGGTAGTCCATATCGAGGTCATAAATTTGAAGTGTTATATTTCAAAATTGCTTCTTTTGTCAAAATCCAAGACGGCTGTCTGTCGGCCATGCTGTTTTCTGATTCATCCCAAAATGAAACATGAATAAGGGACCAAGGGGAAATTTGAGAAAAAACCATTTAATACTTTCGAAGAATTAGCGGTACAATGTAACAAAAATTGTTTACGGACGGGCGAACAAAGGGGCGGACGGGCGACGGACTAAAGGCTTTTTGAATAGGATACCATCTTTTTTCACGATTCCGCCCCCTTCTCCTCATGTTGTTGACTTTCCAAAGTCGACTGCTTCCTAATCAAAAACCACATATTCGTGATGCCTTCGTGTTTGGTTCGGGTGTCATCGTGTGATCTTCTTTATGCATCGTTCTTTCTTCGGCAAGATATTTGGTGTTGGGCAAGTTCGGAGCGATCTTCGCCCGAAATTGAAATTTTCATATTTGTGTAGCCATCTTGTGTCAATTTCGGGACAGTGTGACGTCAGCATAACAGTCAGTCAACCGTTACGACCCATCAACTTATTGTTTCATTTTTCCATTGTTATTGCAATAACAAAATATACAAAATGGCCCAAACTAAAAATGTTGAAAATGATAAAATACGCCCAAGTACATTCACATCAATGCTAAAATCAACTATTCAGTAAAAGTTTCAATGCAGTTAGCGAAAGTGTGCCCAAACCATATCATAAATTGTTCTCCACACCGGGACCCATGTCTCCAAGTGCTGCATTGACAAGTTTTAATTTTTCATATAAAGTAGGAATACCAGCAAGATTTCTGCCAGCTTGCAGTGGGGTGGATAGGAACACGATGTTGGATGTTGCGATTATCGCTGTAACTTGTTTGGTGTCATTGCTGCGACTGTTGATGTATCTCTACCCGGTAAGTAATAATGATATAAAATAGACACCGCCTTAATAGAGCGTTGTTTTCGACTCATGATGGAATTTATTCATTCAAAATGATTTCACGTTAATTCAAAAAGACAACCTAAGCGAATCGAGCCCGACTAGTTTGTCTGCATGTCCCTTTTTTCGCTCACCTGCCTAAAGGGCTTATAGGATATTGCGACATGCGTCCGTCCTTCCATCTGTCGTTAATACTTCAAATACCTTCTTTTCAATATGCCATCCCCTATCATGCAAGATGAGGTTACACACACCATGCTTGAAATACATAGCAAAACACAAAATGTTGATGCGGCCACTATGGAGGATTTCATTTAAGATTAAACTTGTTGTCATTCTTTGGACACTGAATCATATTTAGATTAGAAACAAGTGATAAGTTGCTATATGTTTGTGTTTTCATTAGTAGATGTCACATAGGCCTATGTTATTCATCAGTTATTTATACCTGTAAAAGTGAGGAAGTAGATGACATGGATATTATCTGATGGACACTTACACAACTTGCATTCCAGAATTTTCATGAGATCGTCTTGCATGTTTTGGAGCACTATTTATAGAGACTCATTAAATTCAGCTGACATGTTCTTTATGATATATTACAGGGTCCTGCCAAGCCGAGTACCATCCCTGGTCTGGAACCAACAACTCAAGAGTATGTTATTGATAGTAATACTGACTGACATGACAGTTGATCAATTATCTTGATACAATGGCGTGTATATTATTACTTCACTAAACTTTTCCTTAAAACAAAGACTTAGATATACCAAATAACAAAAATTCCACAAGTTCATCATTGCAGATGTGACTTAAACTTTTATTCTTTTGTCTGAAAACATCACTTTTTAATTGAAAGAGTATTCAGTATTTATATTGAAAATTATATACTAATACAATCAGATTGTGTTAAGTAAAGGATGTTTAAAATGTGAGACATAAGAAATCTGTCATGTATATTAAATATTTAACCAAGTCTTGTGTCATTCCAGTTGCCTTGTTTATGAGTAATATGAAATATGTTCTTCAGAGATGGCAATGTAGCTGACATCAAACGTGCCGGAAGTCTCCACGAGTTTTTGTTAGATCTACACAAACAGTTTGGTCCCATTGTCTCATTCTGGATCGGCAAAGACCATGTTGTCAGCATCTCATCTCCGGAACTCTTTAAAGAACACCAGGGAGTATTTGATAGACCGCGTAACTACTATATAGTTTTTATTATGAAAATTCAAATAGTCTGGATATCTGACGATCTAAATTAGGGTTGCCAATTTGGGCCTTTCTGCGGCCTATTAATGATAAGGCTAATATTTAGCAGGAAGATAAATTGAGGTCAACTGCATATTGTGTTATGCTCAAAACATCTTATTTTGTGTGGGCTCATAGAAAATTTGGGGGTCAAAGTGGGGGGAGTGTAAAAAAGAAAATGTTGTTGACGTTATTATGCACTGAAAAAATGTAAAAAATAAAACTTCTAGTTTGTGTAGTTTCTGTTAAATAAGTAGCAGAAGATTTAAACTCAACAAAAGATAAGTTAAAAAACTCATAAAGTAGGGCAAGGTCACAAAATTGCTTCCTGGTCTATTTTGATATCAAATACTTTAAGAAAATTAAGAAAATCTCCCATAAACTGGCTCCAAAATAGACAACAGCTATCATCTATGGAGATCATAATATACACTTGGCAAGTAACCAACCCTGCAGGGTTCTATGGGGCCTTATGGTGGGGTCCATGAGGGGTTATATTATGCATTTTGGGGGTTTAATTATATTTTTTCAAATAAACTTCTTTGATTTAATCAGACATGGAAGCAAATATCGATGGCAAGTGAGAAGAAGAATTCTTTAGAATTTGCAATTTGTTAACCCTCAGGATGAATCTGTTTGGGGCTTTTTCTTAAACCTTTAGTGCAATTTAAACCAAAATTGATTGCAATTATACCATGTAGGTGCAATCGGAATCTATATTTAGCATATTGCATACATTCTGGAGGTGCAGAGGGCGCCAATGGGGCCGCAAAATGAATTTTTGGCATTAATTGTATCAATGCTTATACTTATCGTAACAATTACGGTGTTAAGCAGCCATCAACTGATGATATGTATTTGATGAAGATGGTCTTTAAAAGTAGATCATTTGTCAGATCCAGACCCTGAGACCCAATAGCAATACACAATGTTTTGATGCAATCCTGTCAGATATACTATACATTCATAGGAGTGTGCCAGGGTGCATTTTTAGTTTCAAAAGAATAAGTTCATTATAAATGACAAAAGCAACAACTTTATACTATTCTTTTAAGATACCAATTGGACATCAATATATATGAAAGACTAAACGATCAAAGCTGAAACTGGTATGCTACCCTTTTGTCAATATCTTTAAAACATATATGTGATAAGGGCATTGTGCACAAGTCTAGAGAGAAGTCAATAGGAATGTTAAAGTGATATCTGATCACCGCAAAAATCTGCATTCATACACCACTAGAATCACTACAAAGAAGAGAGAAAGGTATTGTGATTTTAAAGCTAATTTTAATTTACAAAACTATTCTGATATATGTAAATATTTTATCTGCCTTCTTTGAAGTGTATCAATGGCTTGTTTGGTAGTTAATTTTAGTAGAAAAGATCGTTATTTAGTTCTGAGGTGGGGGGTCACGGTGGCCGAGTGGTTAAGGTGTCCCAACATTCTAGCACTCCACCTCTGAGTTGAGAGTTCGAAATCGACGTGGGGCAGTGGCAAGATACTGACCGTAGATCGGTGGTTTTTCTCTGGGTAGTCCACAACCTGGCAAGTACTTAAATAACCCTGGTTGGTAATAGAAATTAATACGTAATTAGCCAAATTAATCGACCAGTTCTCAGAAAATGTCTATGTTTTTTTCTGTGATTTAAAAATGGAATTTAAAGTAGGAATAATGTCCAAATTGGAATTAATAGCTAATTGTACTATACCTTTATTTGGTCTCGCCTAAAGGCGGTTTGTTTTAGATAAGAATTATTGTAATATTGGACGCTCTGGTCAATTATTATCAATTATCAATTATGTTATATATAAAGGCACGTTGGTCTAATGGTAGGACGCCGGGCTCGTGATTGAGGGGTCGCGAGTTCGAGTCCCGGTCTCGGCACTTGTGCTGTATCCTTGGGCAAGTTACTTTACTCTGCTTGTTCCAGTCTACTCCGCTGTAAATGAGTACGTGGTTGGGTAGTGCTGGAAATTGTAGAACGCTAGCTGTGAGCGCCTAAATGGCAGCACCGGTTGTATGCTCCCAAGGGAGTTGAGAACGATATTAGCTGATTGCTAAGGCCTTATAACCACGAATGATAATTTTTGAACCGCTTTAAGACGGCCTTTAAGATCGTGATAAAGCGGTATATAAGAACCCGACTTATTATTAATTATTATAAACAACAATTTCATCTAAATGTTAGCCTATCCAGTCTGATAGACAAATAACGAGTTTATGTCGTATCCATGGAACTTTACTTCGTCTGAAGGTCAGACTTTTTTTAAGCCCAGATTTTAGGATTTTTATTTGCATGTGTTTTAGAGCTAAAAAGTGTCTTTTAACAGTTTTTGTTTTTGTACAAACTATAATCTTTGATAACTATAAATGTTTATAAACATCATTGGGCTCTGTTTAATAGGTTGTAATTGATAAGTTCTTTGCAAAAAATAGGAATGTAAAACATATTTATTTGGGTGGTACATGTATGAAGAAACATTATTTTTAATTCCAGCAAGCCTGTACCAAATTTTTGAGCCGTTCATTGGACCAAAGTCAATTCAAATTACCAATAAATCTGATGGACGAGCGAGACGTCGTTTGTACGATACAGCATTTTCCCATGGCAATACCAAACTGTACTACCAGACATACCAGGACGTAAGTTATAGACTAACAGGTATACTGTATACCAACCTAGTCCTGTAACGGTGCTACCAGACGTGCCAGGACGTAAGTTATAGACTAACAGGTATACTGTATACCAACCTAGTCCTGTAACGGTGCTACCAGACGTGCTAGGACGTAAGTTATAGACTAACAGGTATACTGTATACCAACCTAGTCCTGTAACGGTGCTACCAGACGTGCCAGGACGTAAGTTATAGACTAACAGGTATACTGTATACCAACCTAGTCCTGTAACGGTGCTACCAGACGTACCAGGACGTAAGTTATAGACTAACAGGTATACTGTATACCAACCTAGTCCTGTAACGGTGCTACCAGACGTGCCAGGACGTAAGTTATAGACTAACAGGTATACTGTATACCAACCTAGTCCTGTAACGGTGCTACCAGACGTACCAGGACGTAAGTTATAGACTAACAGGTATACTGTATACCAACCTAGTCCTGTAACGGTGCTACCAGACGTGCCAGGACGTAAGTTATAGACTAACAGGTATACTGTATACCAACCTAGTCCTGTAACGGTGCTACCAGACGTGCCAGGACGTAAGTTATAGACTAACAGGTATACTGTATACTAACCTAGTCCTGTAACGGTGCTTCCAGACGTGCCAGGACGTAAGTTATAGACTAACAGGTATACTGTATACCAACCTAGTCCTGTAACGGTGCTACCAGACGTGCTAGGACGTAAGTTATAGACTAACAGGTATACTGTATACCAACCTAGTCCTGTAACGGTGCTACCAGACGTGCCAGGACGTAAGTCATAGACTAACAGGTATACTGTATACCAACCTAGTCCTGTAACGGTGCTACCAGACGTGCCAGGACGTAAGTCATAGACTAACAGGTAAACTGTATACCAACCTAGTCCTGTAACGGTGCTACCAGACGTGTCAGGACGTAAGTTATAGACTAACAGGTATACTGTATACCAACCTAGTCCTGTAACGGTGCTACCAGACGTGTCAGGACGTAAGTTATAGACTAACAGGTATACTGTATACCAACCTAGTCCTGTAACGGTGCTACCAGACGTGTCAGGACGTAAGTTATAGACTAACAGGTATACTGTATACCAACCTAGTCCTGTGACTGTGCTACCAGACGTGCCAGGACGTAAGTTATAGACTAACAGGTATACTGTATACCAACCTAGTCCTGTAACGGTGCTACCAGACGTGCCAGGACGTAAGTCATAGACTAACAGGTATACTGTATACCAACAAAGTCCTGTAACGGTGCTACCAGACGTGCCAGGACGTAAGTCATAGACTAACAGGTAAACTGTATACCAACCTAGTCCTGTAACGGTGCTACCAGACGTACCAGGACGTAAGTTATAGACTAACAGGTAAACTGTATACCAACCTAGTCCTGTAACGGTGCTACCAGACGTGTCAGGACGTAAGTTATAGACTAACAGGTATACTGTATACCAACCTAGTCCGGTAACGGTGCTACCAGACGTGCCAGGACGTAAGTGATAGACTAACAGGTATACTGTATACCAACCTAGTCCTGTAACGGTGCTACCAGACGTGCCAGGACGTAAGTTATAGACTAACATGTATACTGTATACCAACCTAGTCCTGTAACGGTGCTACCAGACGTGCCAGGACGTAAGTTATAGACTAACAGGTATACTGTATACCAACCTAGTCCTGTAACGGTACTACCAGACGTGCCAGGACGTAAGTCATAGACTAACAGGTATACTGTATACCTACCTAGTCCTGTAACGGTGCTACCAGACGTGCCAGGACGTAAGTTATAGACTAACAGGTATACTGTATACCAACCTAGTCCTGTAACGGTGCTACCAGACGTGCCAGGACGTAAGTCATAGACTAACAGGTATACTGTATACTAACCTAGTCCTGTAACGGTGCTACCAGACGTGTCAGGACGTAAGTTATAGACTAACAGGTATACTGTATACCAACAAAGTCCTGTAACGGTGCTACCAGACGTGCCAGGACGTAAGTTATAGACTAACAGGTATACTGTATACCAACCTAGTCCTGTAACGGTGCTACCAGACGTGTCAGGACGTAAGTTATAGACTAACAGGTATACTGTATACCAACAAAGTCCTGTAACGGTGCTACCAGACGTGCCAGGACGTAAGTGATAGACTAACAGGTATACTGTATACCAACCTAGTCCTGTAACGGTGCTACCAGACGTGTCAGGACGTAAGTCATAGACTAACAGGTATACTGTATACCAACCTAGTCCTGTAACGGTGCTACCAGACGTGCCAGGACGTAAGTCATAGACTAACAGGTATACTGTATACCAACCTAGTCCTGTAACGGTGCTACTAGACGTGCCAGGACGTAAGTTATAGACTAACAGGTATACTGTATACCAACCTAGTCCTGTAACGGTGCTACCAGACGTACCAGGACGTAAGTTATAGACTAACAGGTAAACTGTATACCAACCTAGTCCTGTAACGGTGCTACCAGACGTGCCAGGACGTAAGTCATAGACTAACAGGTATACTGTATACCAACCTAGTCCTGTAACGGTGCTACCAGACGTGCCAGGGCGTAAGTTATAGACTAACAGGTTTACTGTATACCAACCTAGTCCTGTGACTGTTCTACCAGACGTGCCAGGACGTAATTCATAGACTAACAGGTATACTGTATACCAACAAAGTCCTGTAACGGTGCTACCAGACGTGCCAGGACGTAAGTTATAGACTAACAGGTATACTGTATACCAACCTAGTCCTGTAACGGTGCTACCAGACATATCAGGACGTAAGTTATAGACTAACAGGTATACTGTATACCAACCTAGTCCTGTAACGGTGCTACCAGACGTGCCAGGGCGTAAGTTATAGACTAACAGGTTTACTGTATACCAACCTAGTCCTGTGACTGTTCTACCAGACGTGCCAGGACGTAATTCATAGACTAACAGGTATACTGTATACCAACAAAGTCCTGTAACGGTGCTACCAGACGTGCCAGGACGTAAGTCATAGACTAACAGGTATACTGTATACCAACCTAGTCCTGTAACGGTGCTACCAGACGTGCCAGGACGTAAGTCATAGACTAACAGGTATACTGTATTCCAACATAGTCCTGTAACGGTGCTACCAGACGTGCCAGGACGTAAGTTATAGACTAACAGGTAAACCAACCTAGTCCTATAACGGTGCTACCAGACGTGCCAGGACGTAGGTTATAGACTAACAGGTATACGGTATACCAACAAAGTCCTGTAACGGTGCTACCAGACGTGCCAGGACGTAAGTCATAGACTAACAGGTATACTGTATACCAACCTAGTCCTGTAACGGTGCTACCAGACGTGCCAGGACGTAAGTTATAGACTAACAGGTATACTGTATACTAACCTAGTCCTGTAACGGTGCTACCAGACGTGCCAGGACGTAAGTTATAGACTAACAGGTATACTGTATACCAACCTAGTCGTGTGACTGTTCTACCAGACGTGCCAGGACGTCAGTTATAGACTAACAGGTATACTGTATACCAGCCTAGTCCTGTAACGGTGCTACCAGACGTGCCAGGACGTAAGTCATAGACTAACAGGTATACTGTATACCAACCTAGTCCTGTAACGGTGCTACCAGACGTGCCAGGACGTCAGTTATAGACTAACAGGTATACTGTATACCAACCTAGTCCTGTAACGGTGCTACCAGACGTGTCAGGACGTAAGTCATAGACTAACAGGTATACTGTATACCAACCTAGTCCTGTAACGACGCTACCAGACGTGTCAGGACGTAAGTCATAGACTAACAGGTATACTGTTTACCAACCTAGTCCTGTAACGACGCTACCAGACGTGCCAGGACGTAAGTCATAGACTAACAGGTATACTGTATACCAACCTAGTCCTGTAACGACGCTACCAGACGTGCCAGGACGTAAGTCATAGACTAACAGGTATACTGTATTCCAACATAGTCCTGTAACGGTGCTACCAGACGTGCCAGGACGTAAGTTATAGACTAACAGGTAAACCAACCTAGTCCTATAACGGTGCTACCAGACGTGCCAGGACGTAAGTTATAGACTAACAGGTATACTGTATACCAACCTAGTCCTGTAACGGTGCTACCAGACGTGCCAGGACGTAAGTTATAGACTAACAGGTATACTGTTTACCAACCTAGTCCTGTAACGGTGATACCAGACGTGTCAGGACGTAAGTTATAGACTAACAGGTATACTGTATACCAACCTAGTCCTGTAACGGTGCTACCAGACGTGCCAGGACGTAAGTTATAGACTAACAGGTATACTGTATACCAACCTAGTCCTGTAACGGTGATACCAGACGTGCCAGGACGTAAGTCATAGACTAACAGGTATACTGTATACCAACCTAGTCCTGTAACGGTGATACCAGACGTGTCAGGACGTAAGTCATAGACTAACATGTATACTGTATACCAACCTAGTCCTGTAACGGTGATACCAGACGTGCCAGGGCGTAAGTTATAGACTAACAGGTTTACTGTATACCAACCTAGTCCTGTAACGGTGCTACCAGACGTGCCAGGACGTAAGTCATAGACTAACAGGTATACTGTATACCAACCTAGTCCTGTAACGGTGCTACCAGACGTGTCAGGACGTAAGTCATAGACTAACAGGTATACTGTATACCAACCTAGTCCTGTAACGGTGCTACCAGACGTGCCAGGACGTAAGTCATAGACTAACAGGTATACTGTATACCAACCTAGTCCTGTAACGGTGCTACCAGACGTGCCAGGACGTAAGTCATAGACTAACAGGTTTACTGTATACCAACCTAGTCCTGTAACGGTGCTACCAGACGTGCCAGGACGTAAGTCATAGACTAACAGGTATACTGTATACCTACCTAGTCCTGTAACGGTGCTACCAGACGTGCCAGGACGTAAGTTATAGACTAACAGGTATACTGTATACCAACCTAGTCCTGTAACGGTGCTACCAGACGTGCCAGGACGTAAGTTATAGACTAACAGGTATACTGTATACCAACAAAGTCCTGTAACGGTGCTACCAGACGTGCCAGGACGTAAGTCATAGACTAACAGGTATACTGTATACCAACCTAGTCCTGTAACGGTGATACCAGACGTGCCAGGACGTAAGTCATAGACTAACAGGTATACTGTATACCAACCTAGTCCTGTAACGGTGATACCAGACGTGTCAGGACGTAAGTCATAGACTAACAGGTATACTGTATACCAACCTAGTCCTGTAACGGTGCTACCAGACGTGCCAGGACGTAAGTCATAGACTAACATCTATACTGTATACCAACCTAGTCCTGTAACGGTGCTACTAGACGTGTCAGGACGTAAGTTATAGACTAACAGGTATACTGTATACCAACCTAGTCCTGTAACGGTGCTACCAGACGTGCCAGGACGTAAGTCATAGACTAACAGGTATACTGTATACCAACCTAGTCCTGTAACGGTGCTACCAGACGTGCCAGGACGTAAGTCATAGACTAACATGTATACTGTGTACCAACCTAGTCCTGTAACGGTGCTTCCAGACGTGCCAGGACGTAAGTTATAGACTAACAGGTATACTGTATACCAACCTAGTCCTGTAACGGTGCTACCAGACGTGCCAGGACGTAAGTGATAGACTAACAGGTATACTGTATACCAACCTAGTCCTGTAACGGTGCTACCAGACGTGCCAGGACGTAAGTTATAGACTAACAGGTATACTGTGTACCAACCTAGTCCTGTAACGGTGCTACCAGACGTGCCAGGACGTAAGTGATAGACTAACAGGTATACTGTATACCAACCTAGTCCTGTAACGGTGCTACCAGACGTGCCAGGACGTAAGTTATAGACTAACAGGTATACTGTATACCAACCTAGTCCTGTAACGGTGCTACCAGACGTGCCAGGACGTAAGTTATAGACTAACAGGTATACTGTATACCAACCTAGTCCTGTAACGGTGCTACCAGACGTGCCAGGACGTAATTCATAGACTAACAGGTATACTGTATACCAACCTAGTCCTGTAACGGTGCTACCAGACGTGTCAGGACGTAAGTTATAGACTAACAGGTATACTGTATACCAACAAAGTCCTGTAACGGTGCTACCAGACGTGCCAGGACGTAAGTTATAGACTAACAGGTATACTGTATACCAACCTAGTCCTGTAACGGTGCTACCAGACGTGTCAGGACGTAAGTTATAGACTAACAGGTATACTGTATACCAACCTAGTCCTGTAACGGTGCTACCAGACGTGCCAGGACGTAATTCATAGACTAACAGGTATACGGTATACCAACAAAGTCCTGTAACGGTGCTACCAGACGTGCCAGGACGTAAGTTATAGACTAACAGGTATACTGTATACCAACCTAGTCCTGTAGCGGTGCTACCAGACGTGCCAGGACGTAAGTTATAGATTAACAGGTATACTGTATACCAACCTAGTCCTGTAACGGTGCTACCAGACGTGTCAGGACGTAAGTCATAGACTAACAGGTAAACTGTATACCAACCTAGTCCTGTAACGGTGCTACCAGACGTGCCAGGACGTAAGTCATAGACTAACAGGTATACTGTATACCAACCTAGTCCTGTAACGGTGATACCAGACGTGCCAGGACGTAAGTCATAGACTAACAGGTATACTGTATACCAACCTAGTCCTGTAACGGTGATACCAGACGTGTCAGGACGTAAGTCATAGACTAACAGGTATACTGTATACCAACCTAGTCCTGTAACGGTGCTACCAGACGTACCAGGACGTAAGTCATAGACTAACATGTATACTGTATACCAACCTAGTCCTGTAACGGTGCTACTAGACGTGTCAGGACGTAAGTTATAGACTAACAGGTAAACTGTATACCAACCTAGTCCTGTAACGGTGCTACCAGACGTGCCAGGACGTAAGTCATAGACTAACAGGTATACTGTATACCAACCTAGTCCTGTAACGGTGCTACCAGACGTGCCAGGACGTAAGTCATAGACTAACAGGTAAACTGTATACCAACCTAGTCCTGTAACGGTGCTACCAGACGTGCCAGGACGTAAGTTATAGACTAACATGTATACTGTATACCAACCTAGTCCTGTAACGGTGCTACCAGACGTGCCAGGACGTAAGTCATAGACTAACAGGTATACTGTATACCAACCTAGTCCTGTAACGGTGCTACCAGACGTGCCAGGACGTAAGTCATAGACTAACATGTATACTGTGTACCAACCTAGTCCTGTAACGGTGCTACCAGACGTGCCAGGACGTAAGTGATAGACTAACAGGTATACTGTATACCAACCTAGTCCTGTAACGGTGCTACCAGACGTGCCAGGACGTAAGTTATAGACTAACAGGTATACTGTATACCAACCTAGTCCTGTAACGGTGCTACCAGACGTGCCAGGACGTAATTCATAGACTAACAGGTATACTGTATACCAACCTAGTCCTGTAACGGTGCTACCAGACGTGTCAGGACGTAAGTTATAGACTAACAGGTATACTGTATACCAACAAAGTCCTGTAACGGTGCTACCAGACGTGCCAGGACGTAAGTTATAGACTAACAGGTATACTGTATACCAACCTAGTCCTGTAACGGTGCTACCAGACGTGTCAGGACGTAAGTTATAGACTAACAGGTATACTGTATACCAACCTAGTCCTGTAACGGTGCTACCAGACGTGCCAGGACGTAATTCATAGACTAACAGGTATACGGTATACCAACAAAGTCCTGTAACGGTGCTACCAGACGTGCCAGGACGTAAGTTATAGACTAACAGGTATACTGTATACCAACCTAGTCCTGTAGCGGTGCTACCAGACGTGCCAGGACGTAAGTTATAGATTAACAGGTATACTGTATACCAACCTAGTCCTGTAACGGTGCTACCAGACGTGTCAGGACGTAAGTCATAGACTAACAGGTAAACTGTATACCAACCTAGTCCTGTAACGGTGCTACCAGACGTGCCAGGACGTAATTCATAGACTAACAGGTATACTGTATACCGACCTAGTCCTGTAACGGTGCTACCAGACGTACCAGGACGTAAGTCATAGACTAACAGGTATACTGTATACCAACCTAGTCCTGTAACGGTGCTACCAGACGTGTCAGGACGTAAGTCATAGACTAACAGGTATACTGTATACCGACCTAGTCCTGTAACGGTGCTACCAGACGTGCCAGGGCGTAAGTTATAGACTAACAGGTATACTGTATACCGACCTAGTCCTGTAACGGTGCTACCAGACGTGCCAGGTCGTAAGTCATAGACTAACAGGTATACTGTATACCAACCTAGTCCTGTAACGGTGCTACCAGACGTGCCAGGACGTAAGTTATAGACTAACAGGTATACTGTTTACCAACCTAGTCCTGTAACGGTGCTACCAGACGTGTCAGGACGTAAGTTATAGACTAACAGGTAAACTGTATACCAACCTAGTCCTGTAACGGTGCTACCAGACGTGTCAGGACGTAAGTTATAGACTAACAGGTATACTGTATACCAACCTAGTCCGGTAACGGTGCTACCAGACGTGCCAGGACGTAAGTCATAGACTAACAGGTATACTGTATACCAACCTAGTCCTGTAACGGTGCTACCAGACGTGCCAGGACGTAAGTTATAGACTAACAGGTATACTGTATACCAACCTAGTCCTGTTACGGTGCTACCAGACGTGCCAGGACGTAAGTCATAGACTAACAGGTATACTGTATACCAACCTAGTCCTGTAACGGTGCTACCAGACGTGCCAGGACGTCAGTTATAGACTAACAGGTATACTGTATACCAACCTAGTCCTGTTACGGTGCTACCAGACGTGCCAGGACGTAAGTTATAGACTAACAGGTAAACTGTATACCAACCTAGTCCTGTAACGGTGCTACCAGACGTGCCAGGACGTAAGTTATAGACTGACAGGTATACTGTATACCAACCTAGTCCTGTAACGGTGCTACCAGAC
Organism: Mimachlamys varia; assembly: GCA_947623455.1. Taxonomy (NCBI): domain Eukaryota; kingdom Metazoa; phylum Mollusca; class Bivalvia; order Pectinida; family Pectinidae; genus Mimachlamys; species Mimachlamys varia. The sequence goes on along the minus strand of OX392538.1, from coordinate 940,491 downwards.
GTGCCAGGACGTAAGTTATAGACTAACAGGTAAACTGTATACCAACCTAGTCCTGTAACGGTGCTACCAGACGTGCCAGGACGTAAGTTATAGACTAACAGGTAAACTGTATACCAACCCAGTCCTGTAACGGTGCTTCCAGACGTGCCAGGACGTAAGTTATAGACTAACAGGTATACTGTATACCAACCTAGTCCTGTAACGGTGCTACCAGACGTGCCAGGACGTAAGTCATAGACTAACAGGTATACTGTATACCAACCTAGTCCTGTAACGGTGCTACCAGACGTGCCAGGACGTAAGTCATAGACTAACAGGTATACTGTATACCAACCTAGTCCTGTAACGTTACTACCAGACGTGCCAGGACGTAAGTCATAGACTAACAGCTATACTGTATACCAACCTAGTCCTGTAACGTTACTACCAGACGTGCCAGGACGTAAGTCATAGACTAACAGGTATACTGTATACCAACCTAGTCCTGTAACGGTGCTACCAGACGTGCCAGGACGTAAGTCATAGACTAACAGGTATACTGTATACCAACCTAGTCCTGTAACGGTGCTACTAGACGTGCCAGGACGTAAGTCATAGACTAACAGGTAAACTATATACCAACCTAGTCCTGTAACGGTGCTACCAGACGTGCCAGGACGTAAGTCATAGACTAACAGGTATACTGTATACCAACCTAGTCCTGTAACGGTGCTACCAGACGTGCCAGGACGTAAGTCATAGACTAACAGGTATACTGTATACCAACCTAGTCCTGTAACGGTGCTACCAGACGTGCCAGGACGTAAGTCATAGACTAACAGGTATACTGTATACCAACCTAGTCCTGTAACGGTGCTTCCAGACGTACCAGGACGTAAGTTATAGACTAACAGGTATACTGTATACCAACCTAGTCCTGTAACGGTGCTACCAGACGTACCAGGACGTAAGTTATAGACTAACAGGTATACTGTATACCAACCTAGTCCTGTAACGGTGCTACCAGACGTGCCAGGACGTAAGTTATAGACTAACAGGTATACTGTATACCAACCTAGTCCTGTAACGGTGCTACCAGACGTGCCAGGACGTAAGTCATAGACTAACAGGTATACTGTATACCAACCTAGTCCTGTAACGGTGCTGCCAGACGTGCCAGGACGTCAGTTATAGACTAACAGGTAAACTGTATACCAACCTAGTCCTGTAACGGTGCTACCAGACGTGCCAGGACGTCAGTTATAGACTAACAGGTAAACTGTATACCAACCTAGTCCTGTAACGGTGCTTCCAGACGTGCCAGGACGTCAGTTATAGACTAACAGGTAAACTGTATACCAACCTAGTCCTGTAACGGTGCTACCAGACGTGCCAGGACGTAAGTTATAGACTAACAGGTATACTGTATACCAACCTAGTCCTGTAACGGTGCTACCAGACGTGTCAGGACGTAAGTTATAGACTAACAGGTATACTGTATACCAACCTAGTCCTGTAACGGTGATACCAGACGTGCCAGGACGTAAGTCATAGACTAACAGGTAAACTGTATACCAACCTAGTCCTGTAACGGTGCTACCAGACGTGCCAGGACGTAAGTCATAGACTAACAGGTATACTGTATACCAACCTAGTCCTGTAACGGTGCTACCAGACGTGCCAGGACGTAAGTCATAGACTAACAGGTATACTGTATACCAACCTAGTCCTGTAACGGTGCTACCAGACGTGCCAGGACGTAAGTCATAGACTAACAGGTATACTGTATACCAACCTAGTCCTGTAACGGTGCTACCAGACGTGCCAGGACGTAAGTTATAGACTAACAGGTATACTGTATACCAACCTAGTCCTGTAACGGTGCTACCAGACGTGCCAGGACGTAAGTCATAGACTAGCAGGTATACTGTATACCAACCTAGTCCTGTAACGGTGCTACCAGACGTGCCAGGACGTAAGTTATAGACTAACAGGTATACTGTATACCAGCCTAGTCCTGTAACGGTGCTACCAGACGTGCCAGGACGTAAGTTATAGACTAACAGGTATACTGTATACCAACCTAGTCCTGTAACGGTGCTACCAGACGTGCCAGGACGTAAGTTATAGACTAACAGGTATACTGTATACCAGCCTAGTCCTGTAACGGTGCTACCAGACGTGCCAGGACGTAAGTTATAGACTAACAGGTATACTGTATACCAGCCTAGTCCTGTAACGGTGCTACCAGACGTGCCAGGACGTAAGTTATAGACTAACAGCTATACTGTATACCAACCTAGTCCTGTAACGGTGCTACCAGACGTGCCAGGACGTAAGTTATAGACTAACAGGTATACTGTTAACCAACCTAGTCCTGTAACGGTGCTACCAGACGTGCCAGGACGTAAGTTATAGACTAACATGTATACTGTATACCAACCTAGTCCTGTAACGGTGCTACCAGACGTGCCAGGACGTAAGTCATAGACTAACAGGTATACTGTATACCAACCTAGTCCTGTAACGGTGCTACCAGACGTGCCAGGACGTAAGTCATAGACTAACAGGTATACTGTATACCAACAAAGTCCTGTAACGGTGCTACCAGACGTGCCAGGACGTAAGTTATAGACTAACAGGTATACTGTATACCAACCTAGTCCTGTAACGGTGCTACCAGACGTGCCAGGACGTAAGTTATAGACTAACAGGTATACTGTATACCAACCTAGTCCTGTAACGGTGCTACCAGACGTGTCAGGACGTAAGTTATAGACTAACAGGTAAACTGTATACCAACCTAGTCCTGTAACGGTGCTACCAGACGTGCCAGGACGTAAGTTATAGACTAACAGGTAAACTGTATACCAACCTAGTCCTGTAACGGTGCTACCAGACGTGCCAGGACGTAAGTCATAGACTAACAGGTATACTGTATACCAACCTAGTCCTGTAACGTTACTACCAGACGTGCCAGGACGTAAGTTATAGACTAACAGGTAAACTGTATACCAACCTAGTCCTGTAACGGTGCTACCAGACGTGCCAGGACGTAAGTCATAGACTAACAGGTATACTGTATACCAACCTAGTCCTGTAACGTTACTACCAGACGTGCCAGGACGTAAGTCATAGACTAACAGGTATACTGTATACCAACCTAGTCCTGTAACGTTACTACCAGACGTGCCAGGACGTAAGTCATAGACTAACAGGTATACTGTATACCAACCCAGTCCTGTAACGGTGCTACCAGACGTGCCAGGACGTAAGTTATAGACTAACAGGTATACTGTATACCAACCTAGTCCTGTAACGGTGCTACCAGACGTGCCAGGACGTAAGTTATAGACTAACAGGTATACTGTATACCAACCTAGTCCTGTAACGGTGCTACCAGACGTGCCAGGACGTAAGTTATAGACTAACAGGTATACTGTATACCAACCTAGTCCTGTAACGGTGCTACCAGACGTGCCAGGACGTAAGTGATAGACTAACAGGTATACTGTATACCAACCTAGTCCTGTAACGGTGCTACCAGACGTGCCAGGACGTCAGTTATAGACTAACAGGTAAACTGTATACCAACCTAGTCCTGTAACGGTGCTACCAGACATATCAGGACGTAAGTTATAGACTAACAGGTATACTGTATACCAACCTAGTCCTATAACGGTGCTACCAGACGTGCCAGGACGTAAGTTATAGACTAACAGGTATACTGTATACCAACCTAGTCCTGTAACGGTGCTACCAGACGTGCCAGGACGTAAGTTATAGACTAACAGGTATACTGTATACCAACCTAGTCCTGTAACGGTGCTACCAGACATATCAGGACGTAAGTTATAGACTAACAGGTATACTGTATACCAACCTAGTCCTATAACGGTGCTACCAGACGTGCCAGGACATAAGTTATAGACTAACAGGTATACTGTATACCAACCTAGTCCTGTAACGGTGCTACCAGACGTGCCAGGACGTAAGTTATAGACTAACAGGTATACTGTATACCAACCAAGTCCTGTAACGGTGCTACCAGACGTGCCAGGACGTCAGTTATAGACTAACAGGTATACTGTATACCAACCTAGTCCTGTAACGGTGCTACTAGACGTGTCAGGACGTAAGTTATAGACTAACAGGTATACTGTATACCAACCTAGTCCTGTAACGGTGCTACCAGACGTGTCAGGACGTAAGTTATAGACTAACAGGTATACTGTATACCAACCTAGTCCTGTGACTGTGCTACCAGACGTGCCAGGACGTAAGTTATAGACTAACAGGTATACTGTATACCAACCTAGTCCTGTAACGGTGCTACCAGACGTGCCAGGACGTAAGTGATAGACTAACAGGTAAACTGTATACCAACCTAGTCCTGTAACGGTGCTACCAGACGTGCCAGGACGTAAGTCATAGACTAACAGGTATACTGTATACCAACCTAGTCCTGTAACGGTGATACCAGACGTGTCAGGACGTAAGTTATAGACTAACAGGTATACTGTATACCAACCTAGTCCTGTAACGGTGCTACCAGACGTGTCAGGACGTAAGTCATAGACTAACAGGTATACTGTATACCAGCCTTGTCCTGTAACGGTGCTACCAGACGTGTCAGGACGTAAGTCATAGACTAACAGGTAAACTGTATACCAACCTAGTCCTGTAACGGTGCTACCAGACGTGCCAGGTCGTAAGTTATAGACTAACAGGTATACTGTATACCAACCTAGTCCTGTAACGGTGCTACCAGACGTGCCAGGACGTAAGTTATAGACTAACAGGTAAACTGTATACCAACCTAGTCCTGTAACGGTGCTACCAGACGTGCCAGGACGTAAGTTATAGACTAACAGGTAAACTGTATACCAACCTAGTCCTGTAACGGTGCTACCAGACGTGCCAGGACGTAAGTTATAGACTAACAGGTAAACTGTATACCAACCTAGTCCTGTAACGGTGCTACCAGACGTGCCAGGACGTAAGTTATAGACTAACAGGTAAACTGTATACCAACCTAGTCCTGTAACGGTGCTACCAGACGTGTCAGGACGTAAGTTATAGACTAACAGGTATACTGTATACCAGCCTAGTCCTGTAACGGTGCTACCAGACGTGCCAGGACGTAAGTTATAGACTAACATGTATACTGTATACCAACCTAGTCCTGTAACGGTTCTACCAGACGTGCCAGGACGTAAGTTATAGACTAACAGGTATACTGTATACCAACCTAGTCCTGTAACGGTGCTACCAGACGTGCCAGGACGTAAGTTATAGACTAACAGGTATACTGTATACCAACAAAGTCCTGTAACGGTTCTACCAGACGTGCCAGGACGTAAGTTATAGACTAACATGTATACTGTATACCAACCTAGTCCTGTAACGGTGCTACCAGACGTGCCAGGACGTAAGTTATAGACTAACAGGTATACTGTATACCAACAAAGTCCTGTAACGGTTCTACCAGACGTGCCAGGACGTAAGTTATAGACTAACAGGTATACTGTTAACCAACCTAGTCCTGTAACGGTGCTTCCAGACGTGCCAGGACGTAAGTGATAGATTAAGAGTAGTGACGTGTTAATCTGTTCATTAATCACAGTAGTGTTCCTGGGCAATTAGGGTAGGATCAGTCCTTTATAGCTCGCTTATTCTGAAAATGGGAGGAGGGGCTGATGTAATCGCCCCGGAGTGAGCGTCTGTAATCTGCATTCCATTTCATGGAAGGTAAGTTGCCCAAGTTGTTTAGATAGATAGAATACTGTGTATGCAATGTGCAGAACCATATTTTTATACACTCGCTATTAGTCGTACGTGTGTATCCCAACCGCTCTACAAGCTGCGGTCAAAAACTAAATCACTGTTATCAAAAATAGAAATTGAAAGAAATTGGACGTCACCGCTCCTAAAGTATTTTAAAGAATTTTTTAATGTTTTCTCAAACAATTGACCAAAACTTTTTTTTTCTTTTCTAAAAAAAGAAAAGAAAAAAATGCCCAGAGTACAGATACAATTTCCTTAGCTAAAAGGTACCTAGCATGAAATGACCTTGGCCTCCTTCCAAGGTAACAGTGATGCAAAATGTAAAGCCGTTTAAATATTCTTCTCAATAGCAAAAAGGCTCAGATTATTGATAATTGGCCTGTATGTTTCTTTCAAGAAGTGTAATGAAGTTGCTGTTTGTTTTTTTTTTTTTTTTTGTTTTTTTTTATTTATTGACATTCACCTACTTTCAAAGAGTCATATATGTGAAAATCACTATAAAAATATTGTTCTCAATGACCATAATGTCCAGAGTACTTGTATTTGGTACCTAGCCTGAAGTACTATAAAGAACCTTCAACCAAATGACCTTGACTTCCTTTAAAGGTCAATTTGATAAAAAAAACTCTAGGCCTTATATAAAGATATTTGACCATAACTTTGTTGGGATAATAATATAATAATAATAATAATAATATACAATATTTGATATAGCGCCCTATTTAGCTAACATAAGCCACTCTAAAGCGCTTTACAGTACATAGATATACAATTCTTATACAATCAATACAATTAACACATACAGTTCTATCATATACAATTCTGAGGAGTTCGCAGGAGCTGCCTTATCGGGCGCTAACTACTTGTCCTATACCACCTGGCTAATATCTCCATATGTGTGTGTGTGTGTATGCGTGTGTGCTGGAGATGAATTGTGTTCTGTTTGTAGTGGGACCGTGTTTCCAACGGCATCTTTTTTTATAGTGCCACCACACTTGAATGCTACATCACAGATACTGCAACATCCACCCCAGACCATTTTATACTCCACCTGGGTTGTTGGAGTTGTGTGGGCAGGAGAAAAACACTTTCTCTGAATGTTCCATGCGTATGACGATTACGGGGATCGAACCCCGGCCGCCTGCATGGAAGGCCGGAGTGTTAACCACTCGACCAATCCGCCCACTGTGGGATAGAGGAGTTAAAGCTTAATTTGGTATTGCATTGAGACTATTTTCCAATGTAAGCTCCCTTGACATCAAGCTAAATTGAAAGTTTTATGATGAATACATCTAACTTTTTTGAGTTTAGGTGGCTGACGAACTTGCTAAGAAGTGGTCTTCACTTGTAAAGGAGGAGCACGTACCTTTGTCTGTCCACATGTTCGCGTATGCTCTAAAGAGTACACTACTCACAGTGTTCGGAGAATCTTTCGCTAATGATAAAGATATCCTGTACTTCCGGCAGTGCTATGATGTGGTAAGTTTGATAAAACAAATAGGTAGAGCCAGGATGGTTTTATGCTGAACAAAATGTAAAAACAAAAGTCAGTAATATCGAATCTGTGAATCATCAAATCATCTAAGCATTTTCACTTTTTGCATTATTTTAATAACAAACGTTATACAAGACAGCAATAAGGAGACAAATTAATTAAGTGATAGAGTGGTGGCTAACTTACCATTAACAGATGTGGACAGAGATGGAAAGAAGATTAACGGAAAAAGAACCGGAGAAGGACAGTCCGAGAACAAAAGCCTTTGAAGAAGGTAGATAACGTCTGTTACAACAGCTACTTTTACATCACATGCTTCTACACCAGCTTATTTTCTCGATCTTTACGTAACATATGACAAACACGGGCAGCTTACAACTAAGCTGTACGATAAACGTGACGATTTCGATTATTCAATTGTGAACTGTCCCTTTCTTGAGAGTAACATAACTGCTTCTCTATCCTATGGTGATTACATATCGCAGTTGAATCTTTATTCTAGAGCTTGCTAAATATCAGGATTTTCGTGATAGATGTCAGCTGCTGACGAAATAACAGTTTGATAAAAATTATTGGTAAGTTATATGTTCGCAATCTTAATGTAATTTAGAAATATTCTACATCGATATATCCTTGTATGACATGAAGACGAACGTTAATTAATATTATGTCTCAGCTCTCACTTTGAGGTCATGACATTTACTTGGATTTGACCTAAATTATCTTGGTGGATGTCGTCGATAAATCAGAAGAGTTTTACTCTACCGGAACACATGGTCTTATTCTCTTGTACTTTTACAATGATATGCAATTGATTCGATATTCTAGGGCTTGCCCTTATATCGTGATTTTCGTGATCGATGTCGACTGCTGACAAACAAACTAACGACACAAGGGTTCGAGAGTTGCAGGTTGATCAGAACTATGGACAAGTTTTATGGTCGCCATCTTTGTCTCACTGAGAGTTATTCTTTATCTTTAAATGATATGAAGATGGACGTTTTTGAGTATGCTAATTAGGGTGTTTACCTGTTGTGATTGATAAAGATACTCGGTTTTCATTTTGAGAACTTGATGTTAACTTGGATGTGACAAAGATTTACATGGCGGGTGTCGTCGATAAAGCAGAAGACGCTTAGTCTTCCGGAACACCTGGTCTCATTCTCTTGAACTTTTAAAAGGGTCTCCATGTAAATATTTCATTTGTTCATATTTTGCCCCTGGTTAAATGGATTTTGAGTTTGGATTATCATTTTGTTGACGCTTCGGTATTCTCTAATATATTTTCGAATCCGCTCATAATCTCTGCCTCGTTAATATCTATTCCAATAATTTCTGCGTCTTTAATCTCAATAACAATAATATCTGTGTCATACATCTATATTCCGACAATCTCTGCGTCATTTAATCCCCATTCCGACAATCTCTGCGTCTTTTAATCTTCATGCCGACAATCTCTGCGTCTTTTAATCCCCATTCCAATAATCTCTGCGTCTTTTAATCTTCATTCCAATAATCTCTGCGTCTTTTAATCCCCATTCTGACAATCTCTGCGTCTTTAATCGCTGTTCTAACTAATCCAATTATCTGAACTCAAATAGTATATAATACAATAAGCTGTAGTTCCGAAGTCTATATTTTAATCATTTATGCGTCCATGATTTTATTCAAACTAAATATGGAGAGAAGAAAACAATTCTTCTTTTTCGTACTGTTATTTTCTAGGGTAGTCGGGTGATGCAGTGGATAGCACACTTGCCGTTCACCAAGTGTTCGCTTTTCCCAATTAGACGTGAAAAGTCATAGGGTCACTTGTCTGACCACCTGTGGATTGCTCTGGGTACTCCGGTTCCCTCCCTCAATTAAGACCCACAGTAATTAACGAGAGTGAAATAAATTCAATATCGAATAACCACGAGTCGTGTGACCTTTTTCTACCACAATGATAGTGAACCATGGAATATATACAAACACATAATCTTCTATATATTCCGCCAAGTTGTGACGACGTCATCATACTCCACTAGTGGGAGTTGGTTTGGGAGAATGCGTTTCTAAGTTAATATAATTTTTGCCTAATCATAATTGTTATTGAACAATTGAAATAGAAAGTTGAATAAGACAGGGTATTGTGGTAGAAACTGATTTAATTCCTTGTAAGGACAAAACGAGACCAAAATCTGAGATGTCTGTACTAATGATACAATGTGTCTGTCGGTAGGATATTGGGGAACAAAGTGCCTGTATTTTTAACTACAATGCTTGATTTCTTACAGCTCTGGAAAAATCCTCCTCTCTTATTTCGAGAGTTGTAAAACATCGCCGTGACAACCCACCAATCCAAGGCCAGGAACTAATCATTGATTTGGTGATTAAATACAGCGATGGCGATGACGAACTAATCAACAGTGATGCCATCACTTACACAATTGGAGGTTTCCATACAACCGGCAATCGTATGTTTTTACGTCACTCTTTTACCCCTCCGATAAAGTAATTATACCCACACAACAAATGAAGGGGAGTATACTGGAATCACCCTGTCCGTCCATGTGTTCATCTGTCAGGTTAAGGTTTAGGGGCAAGTTTCGTCTTAAATAATAATACTACGGTGCTGATGTTTGCGATTAAAGTTTTGATGGGATTCAATGAAAGTTCTGATGGGATTCAATTAAAGTTCTGATGGGATTCAATTAAAGTTCTGATGGGATTCAATTAAAGTTCTGATAGGATTCGATATCCATTTCATGAAGTAAAATTTGGAATAATGGTTTTCGAGAAGTTTTGAACCTGTTTGTGTTGCCGGAGAAGGCAACATTATCGACGGCGAAGGTCGTCGACTGTTGCGTCGGTCTTGGGCCTATCAAAGTCAAACTTTATACAGTGCTTCCTAACTTAAGACCTTACTTGGGATTGTTCTTTAGGTCTGAAGGTCGAGGTTACTGTCACTATAAATAGATCACACATTTGGCCAATGGTTTCCATGCAGATAATTACGTTGTCTTCGGCATATATAAAATACAAATTTAATAACGTGCTTCCTTACTTAAAATCTTGTTTATGATCGTTTTTAAGGTTTGAATGTTTAAGATCAATGTCTTTAATATAAAAAATATAACTAACATCTGCCCAAAGGTTTTCGCGTGATAACTTGAGCTTCCTTGGCCTATCAAACTAAAACTTCATACACTGCTTCCTTATTGATAGTCATTGTTAGGGATTGCGCTACCGGTCTTGAGGTCAAAGGTCAAGGCCAATGTTACTATAAATGGAATTTAAGTCCAAACAATGGTTTCTGTAAGATATTTACCTTCACTTCCTTTCGGCCTCTATGAATCGTGTTTGTTTAAATCAAAATAGGCGACACATCCACTTCTATGTTTTTTTTGTTGGTAAACCTTTCGTAAATGAAGTGTTCGTTTCTGTAACAATATATACATAGTAAATAAGGGGGGATATTCTGGAATCAGCTTGTCCGTATGTCTGTTGATGAAACCTTTGTCCTGAGAATTCTCGAGCAAATGAGTTAATTTTCAAAAAGACTTATTGTCTTTAACCAGTATTGCAATTGTATTAACAGACTAACTTGATGTTTATTTATATATCTGTTGTGGTACTTACCTGGGGATTATATATTATACAGGTGTGACAGACTTATTCTATATATATGGTGTAGTACTTACCTGGGGATTATATATAAAACAGGTGTGACAGAGTAACTCTGTATGTCTGTTGTATAACTAACCTGGGTATTATATAATACAGGTGTGACAGAGTTACTCCATATATCTGTTGTAGTACTTACCTGGGGATTCTATATCATACAGGTGTGACAGAGTTACTCTATATATATGTTGTAGTACTAACCTGGGGATTATATATAATACAGGTGTGACATAGTTTCTCTATAAATCTGGTGTAGTACTTACCTGGGGATTCTATATAATACAGGTGTGACAGAGTTACTCTATATATGTTGTAGTACTTACCTGAAGATTCTATATAATACACGTGTGACAGAGTTAAATTATATATATGTTGTAGTACTTACCTGGGGATTATATATTATACAGGTGTGACAGAGTTACTCTATATACATATTGTAGTACTTACCTGAGGATTCTATATAATACAGGTGTGACAGAGTTACTCTACATATATGGTGTAGTACTTACCTGGGAATCATATATAAAACAGGTGCGACAGAGTTACTCTATATATCTGGTGTAGTACTTACCTGGGGATTCTATATAATACAGGTGTGACAGAGTAATTCTAATATGTTGTAGTACTTACCTGAGGATTCTATATAATACAGGTGTGACATAGTTACTCTTTATATCTGTTGTAGTACTAACCTGGGGATTATATATTATACAGGTGTGACAGAGTTACTCTATATATCTGGTGTAGTACTAACCTGGGGATTATATATAATACAGGTGTGACAGAGTAACTCTTTATATCTGTTGTAGTACTAACCTGGGGATTATATATAATACAGGTGTGACATAGTTACTCTTTATATCTGTTGTAGTACTAACCTGGGGATTATATATTAGACAGGTGTGACAGAGTTACTCTATATATCTGGTGTAGTACTTACCTGAGGATTCTATATAACACAGGTGTGACAGAGATACTCCATATATCTGTTGTAGTACTAACCTGGGGATTCTATTTCCTGGCGTCTCACCCTGAGGTTCAGGAGAAGGCGTTCAATGAGATTAAAAAGGAACTGGGAAACAAGGAGTTGGATCACACAAACATTCAAGATCTCCCGTAAGTGTCTTTCGGAAATTTAGTCAAAACAAATATTTTACAGTTTTTCATGACTGTCGATAAACCATTTTCCCGTTATTGTTACGAGATTTTACGATGTTATTAGCGATACATTACCAAAGCTATCACACACCTGTCACGTGATTGTCATGTGACTCCTCCTATGCATGCTTTGTCCAAGACTCTGTCCAAAATGATTTGGTAATTGTGAGTCTATTTTGAACCTTTCACAATAGTTAATCTATTTAAACATTATCAACACATTATATTATGAATTAGATTGTATCATTATTATTACTATCTTTCTGGTGCTCTTGTCAAAGTCTTGACCACCGCGACGGGGGATAGTTTCACAATTTTACCGTGAAGTTAACATGACGTTACTTAAATATGACGTTACACTTGTTATATAAAGTAAAGATAATGGCCGGTCAGGGGCCAAAGAAGATTGAAAATGGCTTCGATCTGGATGTTGAAACATTTAATTTAAATGCTTAAATGTAGGACACACTTTGGTTCCATATTCTATTCAATGGTCACAAGTTCAAATGTAAATGCACATAGACAACATTTCTTTATACCAATCAAAATTCGCTGTTTATGGTAAAATCATATTCTGATGTGTACAATGATTGTTTTTTATTTATTTTGTTAACTTTGTGCTTAGTCGTTATGAATATAAAACCGTCTGAAAAAAAGAAAAACAAAGTAACTTGATCATTTTGTAGTTAATTGCATTATTTAGCTGAATAAGAAAAGCTTTTGAAAAGCGCCTCAAATAAAACCTCCTTAATTTTACCTCAGTTCCCTTAAATTATTATTCAAACTCACATATTGGTCCCCAAGCTGGCATGTAAGGTAACATTTAAATATGTTACACCTGTTATATATGCTGCCGAATTTATGTGCAATCACACAACAAACACTGCATTATTACATTAGCTATGAGTATTGAATTTCAGATAATCTTGACTAAAACACTGCTTCAGCCATCAGTCGTATCTTTCCTTAGCTGAAAGTTCACTTTAGATGGACCAACAAAAAAGTCTGGTATACTTTTTTCTACCACAATTCCCTGTGTTATTCTACTCTCAGACCATTGTATAAACGTGCTGACTGTTGGATATTTCTACCACAATACCCTGTGTGATGCCAATCTCAGACCATTGTATAAACGTGCTGACTGTTGGATATTTCTACCACAATACCCTGTGTGATGCCACTCTCAGGCCATTGTATAAACGCACAGACTGTTGGATCTATATATGTTATAAACTACTTGTGGTACATTGTATATGACCTTTAGGACTTTTGATTGGTTAAGAAAGATGACGTAACACACATATATGCTTCACCTTTTGAATTTAGTAATAGATAAATATGCCAAACAAAGTATTTAAACTGCATCATGCAGCTGTTTCGAACTGTTAGAACTCTTAAGTGATACTATGTAACAAAAGACGGGAATAAAAAAAATTTGAACTTTGACCGGAAATCACGTGGTTCAATTAACGTGGTCATCGATTGTTGACGTCGTCACAACTTGGCGGGAGTGGATAAGAGTCGATGTGTAACCTCTATATCTCTAATCTTAAAAAAGTATGTAAACTTCACAAAAATGTTCGTTTACTGATTGATGACTGGTATGCTGTAAACACAGGTTGTTAGTGCATGTTCTAACAAAAAGCAAACATATGCAATGTGTTTATAGTGGTTATAGTCTTTATATATTACACATGTACATGTATTAGGTAAACATTGAAAAACAAACACATTTATTTTCATATTAAAAACTTTTTAGTGAAAATTTGTCAATTTGATGCTAGTAATTAAAACTGGAGAACGCCATGCTGAATCATCTCGTTCAAAAACAATCAGAGAATACGAAAGCATCAACTGTTTTTTTACACAATCCATTATTGAGATTCATATTCAAGGGAGTTTTACGAGTCCCTTATGCGCCGTAACTAGCGCCAAGAACGCCTCAAATTAGTTCCAATGGGGGGGGGGGGAGGGGCTATAAAAAGAATAACGAAACTACATTGTAAAATCTTTATATATGTCATTCTTGATCCATATATTTGATGAGTATGTCTGTTTCTGTAGGTATGTCAGACAGATTGTGGACGAGACTCTAAGATGTGCAGTTGTCGCCCCATTTGCAGCTCGTTTTCAAGAGTGTGAGTCAGAGCTAGGCGGACATAAGATTCCAAAGAATGTAAGACATTGCTGACGGTTTTCTTTATACTTCTGAAGAGATTTTTTCAGTTGGTCTTGTATATCAAACTGATTGTTTTACATTGTTGAAATCCAATCAAATTGTGTGCTATGTACCTACTGGGAATACAGATTGTAATTGTGGAAATAACCTTAGTGATGACGATAACACAGCGGGATAAACCTTTTTTTTTATAGATTTCAGGACGTTTTAGGGTTAATATGATCGAAGAAAAGAAACAAAAACACGTCTTGGACATTAAACAAAATTGATAATGAAGCATTGTGGGCGGATTGGTCGAGTGGCTAACACTCCAGCCTTCCATGCAGGCGGCCGGGGTTCTATCCTCGTAATCGTCATAAGCATGAAACATTCAGAGAAAGTGTTTTTCTCCTTCCACACAACTCCAACAACCCAGGTGGAGTATAAAATGGTCTGGGGTGAGTGTTACAGTATCTGTGCTGTAGCATGCGCTATATCAAATGTATATTTATTTATATTTATATAATCTCAACATACAGTTTTGAGATATGAAGACCTATTTTTGTCTGTTCTATTCATTTCATATAGTTAAGTCATCGCTTTTCTTTTTCTGTGTATAGTTTAGTGGGTAGTGGAAGAGGGGTAGCTGATTACAGAAGTAACAAATAGAAAATGTATTGCCCCCTTTTTTCTCATTGATATTAAGTGGGTCAAAAAATAAATTAGAGAAAACCGAAGCGTTAACAAAATCATAACTCGAAATCAAAATCGATTAAACCGTGGGGAAAATATGAACAAAGGAAATATTTACATGGAGACCCTTTTAAAAGTACAAGAGGAAAATACCAGGTGTTCCAGAAGAATAAGCGTATTCTGTTTCATCGACAACACCCGCCATGTAAATCTTTGTCACATCCAAGTAAGCATCAAGTTTTCAAAATGAGTACCGATTATCTTTGCCAATCACAACAGGTAAACACACAATGAGACAAAGATGGCGACCATAAACTCAAATATATCAGTAGATATCTTATTAAATTCTGATTAACTTTTAATATGTAATCCTTGTAAATCTTCATGTTTTGACAGACCCCTGTGATCCAAGCGTTAGGAGTGTCCATGAAGAATGAGAAGTACTGGCCACTCCCCCACAAGTAAGTGACCGTAATTGACATATATGTGTTGTAAATGAAGTGTCCAAATGATAGAAGCTAGGTAAAAATGTAATGAATATGAAACTCGTATTTGCAGTACAATTTTAAAATATAATATTTATGTACAAGATTATGTACAAAAAATCCTTGACTGCCAATTTTGGTTAAAGTCTCTACACTTTTACATGTTTCGTACTTATAAAGGAAAGAGACGGGTTGGATTGACCGGGGCTATTTGAGGTGAAATACCAGAGTTTGATAGCCTGTAATATTTTGTTTGTACTCCTTATCAAGATTTTTCGTTCCAGGTTTGACCCGGACCGCTTTAGCCCAGAGAATGTTAAGTCCCGACCTCCTCTAGCTTTCCAGCCATTTGGGTTTGCAGGAAAACGTGTTTGTCCAGGGTATCGGTTTGCTTATGCAATGGCTACAGTTTGTCTGGTGACCTTGCTGAGAAAATTCAAGGTCAAATTAGTAGACGACCAGGTGGTCAACCCTGTACACGGACTGGTCACTCACCCGGAGGAGGAAATTTGGATCAAAATAGAAAAGCGATAAATTATTTGCTTAATTTTCATTGTAGAGAAACACTTTAGAGATAATTGAAAAGGTCAAATGTACGTTTAGTTCATCGAGTTAACATCTTGTTTTGATCGCACGCTGATTTCAAGAGGTTTCATCCACGACAACAATCGTTCAAGTATATCAATAAATAGCAAGAAAACCATGAACATAAAAAAAATCGTGTTTAGTTTACTTCTTGTACGAATGTCGCTTCAATCATCAGTGAATTATGTCAGAGTTTTTAACATAAAGATTATGGTAATAGCAAAACCGGATTGTATACAAATGTATGTATTGACCCTCGTACTGCACAAATAAATACCAGATTTCTATATGAGATCTTATATCATACTCTTGGAAACCTTTTGTTATCAATGTTCTTCAGAAATTCACGAAATTACAAAATTACGAATTTCAAAACAAAAATTTTACCGCAAATTTCATGACCGTGGATACCACCAACAACAACGAATTCACCTGTGAGGTAGAAATAGATGGCACTATGCCATTCCTTTACACCCTTCTTGTAAAGAAAGATGATGGTACTATCAAAGTAATAGTCTAAAGGGGGGGGAGACTCACGCGGAACAATACCTAAACTCCCCATCGCACCACTTCCGAAAGTCTAGCATTATACAAACTCAACATGTGAAAGTATTGTCACAGACAATCAAGACAAGAAAACAAAATCACATCTGCAGCGCTATAAACTTGAAACTTGAAAACTTGAAATCGTACCTCTACTACTATAAATATATTTGAATGCCGCGACTGGGCAATCCAGAAAGTTAAGAGTCATCTAAATAGGAAAAGTCTGTTGATTTTAAAAACAACAGAAAACAACCAAGTATGGCACAAATATAGTCATATAATATACAGTACCACAACGTTTCTGATCTCATAAAGTTTCTTTATATATTCAAACTTCGCTGTATAAGAGATTCTTGAATATAGTCACTCTGTGGTAAGATGCAGCATGGGGTAATTTTAAGTTTTACACTATATGAAATCAGAAAAACAACAATGCCATTGTACTCTCAAGTGTCTATAGCAAACGATAGCGACATTTGACTCTTACAAAGCGTACACATTGATTCTGTTTTGACCTTGAAATGCAAATGGCGGTTGTGAATAGAATTACACAACAATAACATAAAGGGTTTATTTCAATAATCGAAAATGCTCTTGATAGAGACAAATAAGACTTCTGAACATAATAATAAGACTGCTTTTTGGAAGAATAGTTTATCCATTGAGTTTATGGTAAAAAATGCAGATTTCATAAAAAAAAAAGCCCTAAACTCAATATTGTTTTAACATTTGTCTTGAAAACAGTCTTCTCGCTATGTTCAGAAGTCTAAATACAAATGTAGTATCCAAAAGAAACTTTTTGTAACTTTGTTAACTGAAGTGTCCTAGGAGGACGAAACAGCGGTTTGGTGCAGTTTGATTTATTTTTCGGCATACAGTATCTATTACTAAATTTGAAAGGTGCAGCATATGTGTGTGCTATGTCATCTTTAATAATTAAAAACCTCCAAGTATGCATATTTGAGTAAAACGTTTTATAGTCACCATTTGCAATTCAATGTCAAAACAGAATCAATGTGTACGCTTTGATATAGCCATATCAAGACAAACAAATGTCCCTATCGTGTGCTATAGACACTTAAAAGTACAACGACATTGTTCTTTTATTCAACATGTTTGATCTACAGGAGCTAATTGTTCCGCCCTGAAACATACGTTTTTCGCGGGTTTAGCCAAAATTAATAAACACCTTGGCATATTATATGTCAAAAAGCAAGGTCCATGGTTAGCAATTATACATACCGACAATTGATCAAGTTACTTCTGTTAAATTTGCCCGAAATAGTGATAAAATGCCTTGTAAAATATCTATAGATATGTTATATAGATGACCCCCTAACAAAAAAATCTGAGAATACCAAAGCGCCAAAAAAAACATAATCCGAACTCAAATTCGACTAAACTAAAGGCAAAATAGAAACAAAAGAAAGATTTACATTGAGACTCTCGTAAAAGCACAGGAGAATAAGACCAGATGTTCCTGAAGAGTAAGCGTCTTCTGCTTTATCAACGACACCCGCTATGTAAATCTTGTATGTCACAACGTATTTGGGGGAAGCACAGAAAAGAAAAGACCATGAGACGAAACACCAAAGAAAATAACAAACCGAAATAAGAATACGTTGTCACTTTTAGGCCATGGAATTTAGTTGGATCGGACTTGGAGTTACATGGCGGTTATCGTCGATGAAGCGGGGAACGTTTAATCTCCTGGAATACATGGTCTTATTCTCTTGTACTTTTACAAGGGTTCCATGTAAGTCTTTCCATTGTTCATATTTTGCCTCTAGTTTAGTCGAAATTGAGATCGGATTGCTCCAAAATCTCTATTTCAATTATCGTAGCTACAGTGATCTACAGTCTAACAAACAGATAGTATAGGTACCTTCAGTTCATTCCAGTGTTCGTGACACTAAAAATATTTTAAGTGTGAATATTACATATTTTTATTTCTCTCATTTCTAAGTTAAGACATGCAATACTGGTCTGCTATGGGCAATACACCTTAGATCGCTGTTGCGTCTACCAATGTACCAATGCAATACAGCCACAATGTGACGTCATAATGGTTCAACAATGACGTGACGTCACAAATAAGGTAAATGCTGATGCCAAAAACGAAAGAAGGCGACGTAACGGAATTTAACCCTTTTACAGTATTTTAACCGTGAACATTAGAAAGGATTTTTTAAACAATTATGCCGGTATGAACGCAATATCGTTTAAAATCGTACTTAACATGAAGCCCTAACGGGCTTTATGCAATATTGATGTAACCGCATTGTGTCCATATTGACACGATTGTTGTTAACCACGTTCCATTCAATCCTTATACAGTGTTTCAAGACATGGAACATGTATTATTACTAGGGAATGTTCAACGGTAAGAAACATGTATTTTAAATACATGTTTCTTACCGTTGAACAAAGCCTAACAGTCACAACTTATTCTCAATCACAATATGTAGCTATACTAATGAGCATATTCAAAAACGTCCATCTACATAAAGGATTATCACAAAAGGCTGTTGAATATTTCTTAAAGAGACCAAGATGGCGACCATAAAAATTGTTCAAAATCCCCATCAACCGGTATCTCACGAATCCATGTGCCGCAAGTATTTTCGTCATCAGCCTGATATTTATCAAGAAAATCTCGATATTCAAAGCAAGCCCTAGAGTAACGAATCAACTGCGACATGTGAACACCCTAGGATGGAGAAACAGAACTTTTAACGCCAAGAAGGGGAGAGTAAATGAGAGAATACCGAAGCGTAAACAAAGTCATAATCCAAACTCAAAATCGATTAAACCAGGTGCAAAATATGGACAAAGGAAAGATTTACTTGGAGAATAAGACCAGGTGTTCCGGAAGAGTAAGCGTCTTCTGCTTCATCGACGACACCCGCCATGCAAATCTTTGTCATATCCATGAAAGAAAATGTCACGTTTATCACACAGCTTTGTAGTAAGCCGCCCGTATCAGTTACATGTATAGTTTAAGTAAAGATCGAGGTAAGTAACTGATGTACATTGTCTATTTTGTCCTTAATTTCTAGTTCAGAAGGCTACATACGATCGACGTGGTCTGCAAAATTCTTGTTGTTAAAAGAAAGGGATAGCAAATAAATCATGTGATTAGGCGCAAGTTTTCACAACTTTGGCTTTTTCTCGTTCAGTTATAAACAAGAGGCTTAGAGGGCCTTATCGCTCACCTGGATACATTGGTATCTAGGTACATATGTAATAATGGTAAAATATTTTCTTTTTGGCCCCACCCCTCAGCCCCCTGGGGAGTCAGTCCCACAATAAGTACAATTTTGAATCCTGAGCACCTACATGTAGGGATGCTTCCTACCAAATAAGGCTGATTTCCAATCAGTGGTTATGGAGAAGAAGTTTCTCAAACCAATATTGCTTAATACCCCTTTTTGGCCCCGTCTATAATCTCTCTAGGGGGCCAGTCCCACCATTAGTACAATTTCAAATCCTGAACACCTAGGAATGCTTCCTGTCAAAAAAGGTTGATTTCCTTTCAGTGGTTATGGATAAGAAGTCGTTTAAAAATTGTTGACTGACGCCGGAAGGACGACGGACGCCACGGTATATCACATTAGCTTAGATTGTAATAACTTCTTTTTTTATGCATTGTAAGTATCAAATTATTATCTACATGTTGTGAAGCGCTTTAGAGTAATTTTACAAATTATATAGAGGGCTATATAAATGTTGTATATTATTTAGTATTATTAAACCATGATAAAGCTATATAACCCTTTTTGGACCCACCCCTCAGCCCCCTAGGGGTTCAGTCCAACCATGAGTACAATTTTAAATCATGAGTACCTAGGGATGCTTTCTGCCAAATAAGGCTGATTTCCAATCAGTGGTTATTGGGAAGAAGTCGTTTAAACCATGATATAGCTAAATAACCCTTTTTGGACCCACCCCTCAGACCCCTACAGGGTCAGTCCCATCATTAGTACATTTTGAATCCTGAGCACCTAGGGATGCTTCCTGCCAAATAAGGTTGATTTCCAATCAGTGGTTATGGTGAAGAAGTCGCTAATATAATATAGCTAAATAATTCTTTTGGTCCCGCCCCTCAGACCCCTGGGGGTCAGTCCCACCATTAGTATAGTTTTGAATCCTGAGTACCTAGGGATACTTCCTGCCAAATAAGGCTGATTTCGAATATGTGGTTATGGAGAAGAGGTCGCTTACACCATATAGCTAAATAACCCCTTTTGGGCCCGCACCTCAGCCCCCTAAGGGGTCAGTCCCACCATTAGTACAATTTTGAATCATGTGCACCTAGGGATACTTCCTGCCTAAAAAGGTTGATTTCCTTTCCGTGATTATGGATAAGAAGTCGTTAAACAAGAGGCCCAATGGGCCTGCATCGCTCACCTGGTATCAATCTCTGACTTATATTATAGTGTAACCCTAAAGTCCCCAATTTTTTTCACTGTAAGACATTTAGATGAACATGGTAAGATTTAAACATATTTTACCCCTGTGACCTTTTAAGACAACATCATTTTCATTTTCAAATTTTGTTTCGCTTCATCCCAGGACGCTACCAGCCAAATATCATGTCTCTAGGCATTTGGGTTTATCAGAAGAAGTCGCTCAAAGCTTTTAACCGATTTGACCACTGTGACCTTTATATGGGTCAAGCTCATTTTCCTTCCCAAAGTTTATCAAGCTTCATCCGAGGAACCTTTCAGCCAAATATCATGCTTCTAGGGCTTTTGGTGCTTCAGAAGAAGTCGTTTAAAGGTTTTAACAGATTTGACCCCTGTGACCTTGAATATAGGTCGAGGTCATTTCTTTTCGCAAACATTGTCGGGCTTCATCAAAGAAACCTTTCAGCCAAATATCATCCTTCTAGGACTTTTGGTACTTCAGAAGAAGTCGTTTTAATGTTTTAACAGATTTGACCCCTGTGACCTTGAATATAAGTCAAGGTCATTTCTTTTCGCAAACTTTGTCGGGCTTCATCCAAGGAACCTTTCAGCAAAATATCATGCTTCTAGGGCTTTAGGTATTTCAGAAGAAGTTGTTTAAAGGTTTTAACAGATTTGACCCCTGTGACCTTCAATATAGGTCAAGGTCATTTCTTTTCGCAAACTTTGCCGGACTTCAGCAAAGGAACCTTTCAGCCAAATATCATGCTTCTAGGAATTTTGGTACTTCAGAAAAAGTAATTTTAAGGTTTTAACAGATTTGACCCCTGTGACCTTCAATATAAGTCAAGGTCATTTTTTTCGCAAACTTTGTCGGGCTTCATCCAAGAAACATTTCAGCCATATACCATGTTTCTAGGGCTTTTGGTATTTCAGGAGAAGTCGTTTAAAAGTTTTAACAGATTTGACTCTTGTGACCTTGAATATAGGTCAAGGTCATTTCTTTTCGCAAACTTTGTCAGGCTTCATCCAAGAAACATTTCAGCCAAATAGCATACTTCTAGGGACTTTGGTTTATTAGAAGAAGTCGTTTAAAAGGTTAAAATAGATTTAACCTCACTGTGACCTTGAATATGGGTCAAGGTCGTTTCTTTTCGCAAACTTTATTCAGCTTCATCCATGGAAGCTACTGGTCAAATATGAGGTCTCTATGCCTGACGGTATTTTAGAAGAAGTTGTTTGAAGGTTTCGACATTTTTGACCCCTGTGACCTTGAAATTAGGTCAAAGTGATTTTTTTTCGCAAACTTTGTTCAACTCCTTCCAAGAAAGCTACCAGCCAAATTTCATGTTGTTTAAAGGAAAAAGTTGACGGACGCAGGACGGACGGACGGACGGACGGACGGACGGACGGACGCAGGACGGACGGACGGACGGACGGACGGACGGACGGACGGACGGACGGACGGACACTGCACCATCACATAAGCTCAATTGGCCCTTCGGGCCAGGTGAGCTAAAAATTGTTGACGGACGACGGACGAACGGACGGACGATGGACGCCACGGTATGGCATAAGCTCACTTCGGTCCTTCGGACCTGGTGAGCTAACAATGCAGCATTTTTTCAATCAAAAAGGATATGTACAGTTTTATACAAAAACAACACAGAATACATGTACATGTGTAGTGTCATCTAGATTTAATAAATGATTTTTCACTAAAATTTCATCAATGCCTACAATCTAATAGTTATTATAATTAATCTACGTCTATTACGAGGATTTTGTCCTATTTTACATGTTTTGTTCAATATATATGCAGTACTTAGTACTACATTAGTTCTAATACAGCAAACTTTCATCACAGACTTCTGCTAATCAATGGTTCATCACTAAATATGCCAGAAACATTGGTTCCAACGTGTTGTCATTTACGTACTGTATATAGTCGTTGTGCTGAGCGAACATTTCTCGGCAAAAGATAACTACAAATGTACAATACAGTTAACGAAGATTACAATATGTCAGAAGGAAATGTTATGCTTACAACGTTAACGGTATCTTTGTAATCGGGGAATGGAATACAATAAGGTATTAACAATATTTTCATTACAACAAAACTATGCTAATTGATTGATGTTTTATCAAATAAAAAGAGTCTACACCAACTATACAGTACTGTACCAGTGTGTTGGAGTCTTTTGTCTGACATTTTTACTTCATGATGTTACTGAGTTTGTTAGGAATAGAGGTCATACATATCAAAATCATATCTAGATCTACTACGTTAACCAGTAACGACCGACAACAAAATTACAACATTGTAAAATCTAAATTCAGAAAATTATCTTTTGATTGTTATCATCTTGTTTCAATAGCAGAAAATGTCAAATCAAATAATGAAATTTAACATGTTCTGCTATTCTGAATTTAGATTTTACAATGTTGTAATTTTGTTGTCGGTCGTTACTGGTTATCGTAGTAGATCTAGATATGATTATGATATGTATGACCTCTATTCCATTGTTCAATTTATACAAACGAATCAATGCCCTGACCTATCACATAAAGTATAATATATACATAAATGTAAACATGAAGACAGGTACATGTAACTAGGGAGACGGGGGTTTGGTGTCCTCACAACAACTAATGTAACTTAACATAAAGACCGGTAACTAGGGAGACATGGGTTTAATGTCCTCACAACAACTACGGTAACATGAAGACAGGTAACTAGGGAGATGGGGGTTTATTGTCCTCACATGTACAACAACTACAGTAACATGAAGACGGGTAACTAAGGAGACGGGGGTTTATTGTCCTCACAACAACTCAGTAACATGAAGACATGTAACTAGGGAGATGGGGGTTTAATGTCCTCACATGTACAACAACTACGGTAACATGAAGACAGGTAACTAGGGAGACGGGGGTTTGGTGTCCTCACAACAACTAATGTAACTTAACATAAAGACCGGTAACTAGGGAGATGGGGGTTTAATGTCCTCACAACAACTACGGTAACATGAAGACAGGTAACTAGGGAGATGGGGGTTAAATGTCCTCACAACAACTCAGTAACATGAAGACATGTAACTAGGGAGATGGGGGTTTAATGTCCTCACATGTACAACAACTACGGTAACATGAAGACAGGTAACTAGGGAGACGGGGGTTTAATGTCCTCACAACAACTACGGTAACATGAAGACAGGTAACTAGGGGGATGGGGGTTTAATGTCCTCACAACAACTATGGTAACATGAAGACAGGTAACTAGGGAGATGGGGGTTTAATATCCTCACAACAACTACGGTAACATGAAGACGGGTAACTAGGGAGATGGGGGTTTAATGTCCTCACAACAACTATGGTAACATGAAGACGGGTAACTAGGGAGATGGGGGTTTAATGTCCTCACAACAACTACGGTAACATGAAGACGGGTAACTAGGGAGATGGGGGTTTAATGTCCTCACAACAACTACGGTTACATGAAGCCAGGTAACTAGGGAGATGGGGGTTTAATGTCCTCACAACAACTACGGTAACATGAAGACAGGTAACTAGGGAGATGGGGTTTTATTGTCCTCACAACAACTACGGTAACATGAAGACAGGTAACTAAGGAGACGGGGGTTTATTGTCCTCACAACAACTCAGTAACATGAAGACATGTAACTAGGGAGATGGGGGTTTAATGTCCTCACATGTACAACAACTACGGTAACATGAAGACAGGTAACTAGGGAGATGGGGGTTTAATGTCCTCACAACAACTATGGTAACATGAAGACGGGTAACTAGGGAGATGGGGGTTTAATGTCCTCACAACAACTACGGTAACATGAAGACGGGTAACTAGGGAGATGGGGGTTTAATGTCCTCACAACAACTACGGTTACATGAAGCCAGGTAACTAGGGAGATGGGGGTTTAATGTCCTCACAACAACTACGGTAACATGAAGACAGGTAACTAGGGAGATGGGGTTTTATTGTCCTCACAACAACTACGGTAACATGAAGACGGGTAACTAGGGAGACGTGGGTTTAATGTCCTCACAACAACTACGGTAACATGCAGACGGGTAACTAGGGAGATGGGGGTTTATTGTCCTCACAACAACTACAGTAACATGAAGACGGGTAACTAGGGAGATGGGGGTTTAATGTCCTCACAACAACTACAGTAACATGAAGACGGGTAACTAGGGAGATGGGGTTTTATTGTCCTCACAACAACTACGGTAACATGAAGACGGGTAACTAGAGAGATGGGGATTTATTGTCCTCACAACAACTACGGTAACATGAAGACGGGTAACTAGGGAGACGGGGGTTTAATGTCCTCACAACAACTACGGTAACATGGAGACGGGTAACTAGGGAGATGGGGGTTTAATTGTCCTCACAACAACTACAGTAACATGAAGACGGGTAACTAGGGAGATGGGGGTTTAATGTCCTCACAACAACTACAGTAACATGAAGACGGGTAACTAGAGAGATGGGGGTTTATTGTCCTCACAACAACTACGGTAACATGAAGACAGGTAACTAGGGAGATGGGGGTTTAATGTCCTCACAACAACTACAGTAACATGAAGACGGGTAACTAGAGAGATGGGAGTTTAATGTCCTCACAACAACTACAGTAACATGAAGACAGGTACATGTAACTAGGGAGACGGGGGTTTAATGTCCTCACAACAACTACGGTAACATGGAGACAGGTAACTAGGGAGATGGGGGTTTAATTGTCCTCACAACAACTACAGTAACATGAAGACGGGTAACTAGGGAGATGGGGGTTTAATTTCCTCACAACAACTACAGTAACATGAAGACGGGTAACTAGAGAGATGGGGGTTTATTGTCCTCACAACAACTACGGTAACATGAAGACAGGTAACTAGGGAGATGGGGGTTTAATGTCCTCACAACAACTACAGTAACATGAAGACGGGTAACTAGAGTTACCATAAGTTGGGGTCTATCCTGCCTATCCAGTGTGTATGCCCTGCTCCCTGTAATGTGCTGTGTATAAACACACATACTAATTCACATAGTATGATCACTTCCGCAAATCAGGATAGAAAAACTCATGAACAACCACTCACAAACTAAACAGGTTAACAAAATACCACCACTTACATGTCCAAATCATCATCATCAGATATAAAGTCTTAAATTTATCTGCATAGATATTTTTTAATAAAAAGTATTGAAAAAAAGTAGCGTGGATGGTGCATGATACGCCCACCCGCGAAATCAATGAGCACAATTACGAAAGTAGCGCCTATGGCATCAGTGAAGGCTGCAAGTTTAAATGAAGAGAGCAATACATTACAATATCAAGATGCAATATAAATTCATGTACATTTGTATTATATAACAAGCATGACTTGATAGTACCTTTAGATAGAAATAAGGCATGACAACAGGTATGGTGATTATAAAAAGAAACATGTAACTGCTGAAAGAAATCTTCCAGTACATGTGTAAGCCAAATTTAAAAAGTCCAAATTAAAACAAAGAGTAACGAAAATGAGAAAATATGGTATTGGTCAATAATATATAAGAAAGTTCATATTAAGGTAAAATTATATACCAAATTTGATGTCTATACCATTTGAAATGAAAAAAATAATGGCAATTTTATATTTGTTAAAGTTTGGGACAAAGTGCAAGGGCCATAACGCTGTAACAACATATTGAAATAATCTTAAAATCAAATCATCTTCAAATCTTGATGAATACAACATTTGTGGTAAGTTTCATGAAAATCCTTTCAAAAATTCTGCGGGACACAATCACAGACAATTAAACGAATGAACAAACAAACAAGAAAATGTCAAACATTTGTAATGGTAAATTAAGCAAAAGGTGCAATATTGATGAAAGTCGATATTAAGGTGAAATTATATAATAAAGCTATGGTCATTCTTACATTTGTTGAAAAATTTGAAGTGCAAGGGCCATAACTCTGTAACGACATATTGAATGAAACTGTGAATCAAGTCAGTCTCATTATCTTCATGCAGTTCTCTGGGAAAGTGGCAGACAAACCAAATGTTTACGGACAAACCAACCAAGTACCCAACCAACTAACGGACGGACGAACAAGTCATATCAATAAACATTAGTTTTACAGTAACCATGGTTACCCAACGAAGTAACGGATGGACAAACAAAGCCATATCAATAAACATTAGTTTTACAGTAACCATGGTTACCCCACCAACTAACGGCAGACGAACAAAGCCATATCAATAAACATTAGTTTTACAGTAACCATGGTTACCCAACCAACTAAAGGCAGACGACAAAGCCATATCAATAAACATTAGTTTTACAGTAACCATGGTTACCCAACCAACTAACAGACAGACAAACAAAGCCATATCAATAAACATTAGTTTTACAGTAACCATGGTTACAGCCTTTTCTAATAAATAGATATAATATTTTTTCTTATAACCACTCCAGTTTATTAGATTAGATTAGATTATTAAAGGGTCCAGCTCCCATTTTGACTTTTGTGAGTCCTACAACTAAGATTTAGGGAAGTCCACCCCAAGCTGGGGATAATAAATGTTAGCATAATCATGTATCCTTAGAACTTGAGGCATAATGGGACATTCAGTTCTTCAATTTACCCATCACATAATAGAAGTTTTTTATATCAAAGCCTGGTTTTACAAAGGTCTGTTCTTTTCCTTCAGAAAGGTTTCATCCTCATCCATGACAAGGCTGTCTACATTTCTGGGAAGGCTGGAGTTTGGATTGTCCAAGTCTTCACTTCTGTACTCTGGCACAGAGTTTTGTACATCCCGGAAGCTTCCAGTGTGAAGCGAAGCCTCAGTTTCTCCTCCGGGAGCTTGTAGATCAGCGGAGGTCAAACTGCTGTGCTGTTCACTACATTCTCCAGCGGTAGGTTGCTGTATTTGTATTTCCCTCTGAAAGTTTTCACGGTCTATATCTGGTGGAAGTGCACTTTGTTTTAAGTGTTGGTCGCCTTCTGCTTTGAAAGCATGCACATCCCTATTACTCAAAGATGCAGTATGGTTATCAAAAACAGCCTTATTGTTGAAGAACTGGTCACTCACTTCAGAAACAGCCGTTTCCTGTGAAGACAATCCAGGGCTTGATTGAACCGTTAACTGCTCCTCTTGTGTAGAAACATCCCCAGATATTCTAGTCTTTGACAAAGTCACCCGATCACCAGCACCATACCCCAAGCTCAACACAGCATGCTTCTCGTCCTTTTTAAGATCATTTTGAAAACTCTGATGATCAGAGCTGGTGGTCCCAACTACACTGTGGTCTGGTTCTGATACAGACAAAGTGCTGACTCCTTCTCCTTGGAGGGCCGGAATGCTGTGCTGGAGATCACGGAAGCTAGAAATGTTTGGTTGGGTCTGAATTTCTCTTCGTAGTCGCACTGTGTCCAGACACAGAGGCTTTTCGCTGTGTGAGTAGTTGGCATCAGCTTGTGCTTGTACTCCCGAGAATTCGGCTGGAAATTCTTCACCTTCAATACCCTGTGCCGAATTGAGTCTCACATCTAGCATTTTGTTTGATATCACTGATACAGTAGAAACAGGTGCTTCCTCGACTGCATCACCTTCTCTTAAATTGGCAGATATATCTCCTGAAAGACCAGCAAGATCCATGCCTGAATTTTTATTATCTTGGTCAGTCTCTGCTTCTACTGGGTTAACAGTTGTCTCCCTTTGATTTTGATTTTCACTGCCAGATGAACTAACCTCACTAAGCTCGACACTTTTCATGTCCTTTGAGCAGTCTTCAGACATTTCTTGACTAGCTTCACATTTCAAATGTTCATGTTCCTGTGCTTCTCTACCTAACGCAGTAGATACATTCTCAATCACTTCTGAACTCTTTTTATCAAATGACCCTGTATTTTCTGATGACATGGTGTTGAGGTCACTTGACATTTCATCCTGCCTGTCTTCAACATGGTCCAGGTCGTTTAATTTCCAATTTTCATCGTCAGAAACCTCAATGTTTTGCTGTAACTCAACTGGTCCTGTCAAAAAAAATTTCAAATTGACATTTTTCGATGAAAAAAGAGAAGTTGAAATCAGCCACATCTGTGACACTACAAATTACTAAGGGCCATGTGTGCCTGTATATGAATGCTCATTATACCTCGAGCATGTTGTATAGTGTGAATATTTTAAATATTGTAATGGTTCAAGTAAAACTTAAGGTATGCATGTTTATGTGTATGGTCATATAGTGCTCCAGGCATTTTAGAATTGGCATTCAATTTCAAAAAGTATCATAGTAAAATTTGTTTTAATTAATGAGACTTGTTTGAGGTGTAGAAGGATTTGAGAAAGTGATATAATTATAATACTAGTTCTCAACACATTTATCCCTTTAGAATAGATTTCCTTCAAAGTTTTAGTCAGACATTCAATAAAGTGATTATTTTATATTGTCAAATTTTCACCTTTATGAATGTGGCTTGAGATCTGTTTTATAACAAGTATTCGAAGATAGATATTTCTTGTATTAGTTTTTATGGCACTACCAGTATAAAAAATTTTTTTTTTTATATATTATGCACGACATGTTTTTATAGCACAATCTCATTGTTATTTGCTCTTTTTTTACATCATATTAAGTGTTATGGTCATTTAATGAGTCTGGCTTGGCATTACCAACCCAAATAGGTATTGAACCCTGACCCAGATGTGTGGGAAGATAGTGTAAGCAAACTATTATTAGACATCTTAAACACTTGACCACAGCACACACACCCTAAAAACATATTTCTAATGTACTGCTAAGTATGTATAGGGATATTTATACATGACAAGTTTCAGGTACAGGTACAGAGGTACAGGTACTGGTACAGAGATACAGGTACAGAGGTACAGGTACAGGTACAGGTACAGAGGTACAGGTACAGAGGTACAGAGGTACAGGTACAAGTACAGAGGTACAGAGGTACAGGTACAGAGGTACAGGTACAGGTACAGGTACAGGGGTACAGGTACAGAGGTACAGGTACAGAGGTGCAGAGTTACAGAGGTACAGAGGTACAGAGGTACAGGTACAGAGGTACAGGTACAGAGGTATAGGTACAGAGGTACAGGTACAGAGGTACAGGTACTGGTACAGAGATACAGGTACAGAGGTACAGGTACAGGTACAGGGGTACAGGTACAGGGTACAGAGGTACAGGTACAGGTACAGAAGTACAAGTACAGGTACAGAGGTACAGAGGTTTAGGTACAGAGGTACAGGTACAGAGGTACAGGTACAGAGGTACAGGTACAGAGGTGCAGGTACAGAGGTACAGGTACAGAGGTACAGGTACAGAGGTGCAGGTAAAGGTACAGAGGTACAGAGGTACAAGTACAGAGGTACAGGTACAGGTACAGAGGTACAGGTACAGGTACAGAGGTACAGGTTCATAGGTACAGAGGTACAGGTACACAGGTACAGAAGTACAGAAGTACAAAGGTACAGAAGTACAGAGGTACAGGTACACAGGAACAGGTCACAGGTACAGGTACACAGGTACAGGTACATGTACAGGTACACATGTATAGGTACAGGTACAGAAGTACAGAGGTACAGGTACAGGTACTGGTACAGAGGCACAAGTAATGGTACACAGGTACAGGTACATGTACAGGTACACATGTATAGGTACAGAGATACAGGTACAGAGGTACAGGTACAGAGGTACAGGTACAGAGGTACAGGTACAGAGGTACAGGTACAAAGGTACAGAGGTACAGGTACACAGGTATAGGTACAGGTACAGAGGTACAGAGATACAGGTACAGGTACAGAGGTACACGTACAGGTACAAAGGAACAGGTACTGGTACAGAGGTACACAGGTACACATACAGGTACAAAGGAACAGGTACAGGTACAGAGGTACAGAGGTACACGTACAGGTACAAAGGAACAGGAACAGGTACAGAGGTACAGAGGTACAGAGATACAGGTACAGGAACAGAGGTACACGTACAGGTACAAAGGAACAGGTACCGGTACAGAGGTACAGAGGCACAAGTACTGGTACACAGGTACAGGTACATGTACAGGTACACAGGTATAGGTACAGGTACAGAGATACAGGTATAGGTACAGGTACAGAGGTACAGGTACAGAGGTACAGGTACAGAGATACAGGTATAGGTACAGAGGTACACGTACAGTACAAAGGAACAGGTACAGGTACAGGTACAGGTACACAGGTATAGGTACAGGTACAGGTACAAAGGAACAGGTACAGGTACATAGGTACAGGTACAGGTACACAGGTATAGGTACAGGTACAGGTACAAAGGAACAGGTACAGGTACAGAGGTATAGGTACAGGTACAGGTACACAGGTACAGGTACACAGGTATAGGAACAGGTACAGGTACAAAGGAACAGGTACAGGTACAGGTACAGAGGTACAGAGGTACACGTACAGGTACAAAGGAACAGGTACAGGTACAGGTACACAGGTATAGGTACAGGTACAGGTACAAAGGAACAGGCACAGGTACATGTACAGGTACACAGGTATAGGTACAGGTACAGAGGTACAGGTACAGAGGTACAGGTACAGAGGTACAGGTACAAAGGAACAGGTACAGGTACAGGTACAGAGGTACACGTACAGGTACAGAGGTACAGGTACAAAGGAACAGGTACATGTACAGGTGTTACAGGATCCTGAGCTGTCAGGTCTGCCATATTTTGATACTGCATGTAGCAAATCATTAATATGATAAAGGCAAATTGTCAAACCTTCAAGAATTTGTAGAGCCTCCAAGCATCCAGTCAGTTGTAGAATGTCCCGGAGTTTTTTAACTGACATACCATAACTGTCATTTAGCATATCCAGCATCACTTGAGCAGCGTTTGGATAACATTCTATAGCAGAGCATATACATGTGTCACAATTAGATATTGTCAAGGATAATTCATATAGCTTAGATCCATACATTTTTACAAGTTATACATGGCCATACCAGAATTACTGATCTTTGCGTCTCCGGTTTAACACTTCACCAAATGAGCTACCACTTAATAAGCTTTGTATATTTAATAATATTTTCAGTAATTGATTGGAACTAGACTGAGTTAATTATTGTAGACCCCAGACATACAGCTCAATTGGTAGAGTGTCTCACGGTCTAAAGTGTGAAAGTTTTGGGTTAATAGAATGTTTTGCTTATAGTAATGTAACATGCAGGCGGTCACCCATCCAACTACTGACCAAACTCAATGTTACTTAACTATCTTGAGCGGGTGGCCAGGGTTATATTGCATGACTGGAAATGGTTGATGCCAGTTAGGCAGTATTTCCTCTCATACCTAGCTGGACATTACACTAGTACATCGACAGGTTTGAAGCAAAGACCTTCAAAACTTTAGACAGAGACAATACCAGATTTTCAAGTTTTCATAAAGGTACTAAAATGTTATTGTAAATGTATTAGAAAGTTACAAGATTTTACAACTATTATTGGTATGAGATTTAGTCATTTACTTCTCTTTTCTTGTTACCGTGGTGACTGTGACCAACCTGTGCTTGGTTGAATGCTTGGCAAGCTAAGAGATACCAGGGAGTAAAAGTAACAAGTTGTCAGGTGGGGAGGTTCATGGTTAAGTAACAGTAACATTACTTAAAGTAAGTATTTCACTCACCTATTACTCTCATATCCTTTCTCGTAATGCCAGCCTTCCGTCCGACTTTTTTCCACAACAGGGACTCTCCACCACGGCCGAGTGCCTCCACCAACTTGCTAAAGACTTCATCGGTCAGATCTCCAATATCTCGATCATCTACAAGGCAAAGTTTAAGTATTCAACCATGTTGGTATGCATACAATATATGTACATTTAGCAGAAATGGTCTGGGTTGATCCTTTGAAATACAATTAGCTTTTACTTTTCCAAACAATTCATTCATTTGAATTTCCTAGTTTCCTGAGTCTTTAAGATTTGAATATCAATACCTGATCCTATGGCCATTTACAGTAATCTATTAATGATCGTAAGTACAATTGTGTGGTCACGATATCAGTTTAAATTTAGCTAAGTAGCTTGATCAGAAGTAGAAGAGCACCCAACAAGAAATTAGTCCTGGATTACAACAATCGGATTAAAATCATATGTTGATCTCTGCGCCGTTCCGTAAACTTCTCTCTGCTGCGTTTAGATCTGAGAAAATCCCATAGGGGGTCATGTCCCGATGACCTTTTGCATGAGCCAATCAAATTACTACTGTCAGAATCTTGACAGTGAAATTTTGAGGCGACAAAGCTTGCATATTCGCATTTGTCCCTTTAGTCATTTTGTCACAAAAAAAGTTCATGAGAAATAATGTGACGAAATGACTTGCTGCAAGATGACAGGTCATTGGGAAATTATTTTAGTGTTAGGTAAAGAGGCAACAAAGGTCATCTGAACGTGACCTCTTATGGGATGTTGTCAGATCCTTGTGAAACGGAGTGAGAACAAGGATCTGTTTTTTAATCAGATTGGGATTACAAGTACTTATAAGGGCCAGCTAGGGCAATGACACATTTTTTTTTTTATAGCAATTACCATTACATACGTGTATATAGAGATAAGCTGGTGATAGTGAGTTGGGGACTAAGTTTATATATCACAGAAATGAAGCGGAACTGGATCAGATCATATTTATCATGTACAAAGATAATGTTATCATTAGCTATATAAGTAACCCCTAACTACACGTAGCATCTTTATACACATGTATTACTTTTAAACAGGGCTTGACAATAAGACTTGTCCGTACAAGTACAAAATCACCTCGAACACGTTACTTGTCCGATCCAACAATGACTCAGTTACATTTGTACTGTGTGTGCCAAAATTCTTTTGTCAGATTCAATGTAATATATAAAAACAACAACAAATTATTACATTTACCTTGAGCCTCATCAGGAGGTCCTTGTTGACGGGGGGATGACGGCAATTGTGCTGTATGCATTACTGAGGTATTATGTAATGGCGACTGATCTTTATTAGGACTTTCTTTCGTCTGACTGGTGTTCATTTCGTCCTTTCTAAATCTTTGCTGACCATTATTTTGATCAGTCTGTACTCGTTGGGGGGGGCTAGAAGAAATTGGCAACTCTGCTATTGAACTTATAGCTGCACCGCCATGGACAACTATCTGTCTTGAACCAAACTGACAAGATGGTTTCAGAGAGCCATCATTTTCCGAATTCATTTGATCACCTGTTTGGCGAATTTGTGTTAGATCAATTTCAAAATCATCCTTACTTTTAACTGGTGGATCTTGTGGAATGATCCCACCTCTTTGATCACACTGGTCAAGATTTTGGTAAAATGTATTGACATTCTGTCCAGGTCGACCTGGAATATTTGAATGTTGACCATTCCCTCCCAAACTTGAATCAAGTCTACTCATATCACAAGGTGCACTTTTCATACGCTGCAGAGGATTACTTTGCTGTATAATGCCTTGATCACTGTCATCAGCATGGGGCAGTGTGGGTTGAGGATGGGGAAAGTTGGGCTGATGATGGGGAACTTTTGGCTGATGATGGGGAAAGTTGGGCTGAGGAAGGGGTACGTTGGACTGATGATGGGGAAAGTTGGGCTGAGGATGGGGAAAGTTGGGCTGAGGATGGGGAAAGTTGGGCTGAGGATGGGGAACTTTTGGCTGAGGAAGGGGTACGTTGGACTGATGATGGGGAAAGTTGGACTGATGAAGGGGTACGTTGGGCTGATGATGGGGAAAGTTAGGCTGATCTTGATTTGTTACAGGGTGCATCATCTGATTAGGTACAGGATTATTCAAGATAGAATTGTTGTACGTATTAAAAGGTTGCTCAAAGTTTGGAAGGTGGTGGGCTGGTCTATCATGTTCATTTTGTCTTTGCACTACGTACAAATGTTCCTCATATCTATTTCTATATCGTTCTCTCGCATCAGCGAGTTCTGTCGATTTGATTAGACCTTCGCGATTTATTATGCGCTCAGACTTTTCTGTATAACCGTTCTTTTCTAAAAGTACGAGAAAATCAAAGAAGCAAGACCTACGACACCGAGGAATACATTCCAGCAATGTGTCCATCCCCCGCATATTCCCTTCCTGGGTCGTCCGACACATAATCTGTTCCTTGTCACTTTGCCTCAAGTCTAGCAATTCGCTGTAAATATCCGTTGGGTTTATGTTCTTTCGTAGAAGCGGTGTATATTCCCGTAGTAACCTATCAATGTCTACAGGTCTCTCATATATAAATTGGGTGTTTCCTGCCATCTTCGCAAGTTGGAATACCCTTGCTCTTTCACTTTCGGTTTTACCTGGAACTGGGACGAGTTATTGTATATAAATAAAATACTTTTCTGTTATATGTTTTTTGTATTATAAAAGAGTCAAAAATTATAAAATTATATTAAATATTAGGCTAAAAAAATTATTACTGTTTTAAATTTGTTCTACCTTCTGTATCTAGTAAAGGAAAGCCTTTTAATTTGGAACTCAAAACATGTATGCTCCCCGTTTCGGAGCTCTCTAATGTCGTGAAATGGAAAAAGGTGTATATCTCGTATTTGAGTGGGAGTGACCGGCCCGTAATGGAGCTCTCGCAAACCGTAATTGACAGTTTGTCAATCGTCGGTGATTCTGCTCATGTTCCTAACAAATGTTACCAGAATCTGCTGGATGCTGCATTCAATGGAGTTGTAGACTCGGAACAAAGAAATCGAATGTCGGGTAGGTATATGGAGCACATATAAGCACCCACAGCCGGCACAGGGACCTGATAATTCGTTACCGTTACATCTACAGTTTAGTTAAACATATTTTATTATCATATTGGACAATACGGATCGGGCACAAGTTTTCCAAACTTAGTAACACCCTCTCCTTAATACATCACACGAACTACATAAGGGACAGCAGTGAATTTACAACTTATCAAATTACATTATATATTGTACATGTACAGTAAGTGTATATTGCAGCTACAGTATAGTTTTGGACCTAAACTAGGGTGTTTAGAGTAATTTTACACGTTTGGGGGGTTTAGATCAATTTCCGATAAAAATACCCTCTGGAGCATTCTTACTTTGTTGGTCCAAAATAATTGCGCTAAAGATTATCACTAATGCTGGGCGGTTTTACTGTTATACCGGTATACCGTGGTATAAAGTTTTCATGGTACGTACCGTGGTACATTTGTCCTGTACCGGTTTTTTGGGAACTTTCATTTAACTTAATATATATAAGCTTATCAATGAACTATTAGTTACATAGATCAATTGGAATTCCAATATGGTTTAGTTATAATTTCCTATAAGTTTGCTGATCAACAAAAAGAAAGGATAACAAAAAGAGAAACTTATGACAGGCCACTTGTTGATTTGCTTCAGAACAAAAACAGCCAGAGACCTTTAGCTAGCTGATTCATAGAATCAAGGTGGTATACCAGGGCTTTTTCTGGGGTCTCTCAGTGGCCGAAATTCGGCCCCATTCCCAATGAGATTTAGGCTTCATTTTTCCCAATTAAAAGACTTTTTTCCCAATCTGATGTTAGATCTACTTTAAAAAAAAAAAAAAAAATTGTGCATTTTAAAACTGAACATCTGCATCAGTTGAAAAAGAAGCTATTTGAAAAGAAATATTGTCATTTTATTGCTTTTATCTGTTTAAATTACATTATATTATGTGTCGATTCGTCGTTAATTGTTCCCAATTTCACTCGGGGGCCTTTTCCAATTTACCCAGAAAAAGCCCTGTATACTGTGGTACGTACCGCAGTATTTGCCTTAATACCGTGGTATACCGTGGTACTTTTGATTTTGTGGTAGGCCTACCCAGCTCTACTTATCACCACCGAAGGTACATGTACAACGTTAACTGTATATATCTTATAAGAGAATTGCCAGTGAATTCTCCAAAATCTAACCAGGAGAGCTCGAGGCGTTTAAGGTAAAAACTGAGTTCCACATCTACCATATTTTGGTTAAAAACCAAATTTTTGAACATTGTTTTTTTAACTACGAAATCACATATAACTTTCATGATTAATTCTCGGTTTACATTTTGGAAATTCCCTTCCGTTGACAAGGTTGCGGGTGCAGCGCATGCACAGCTGTAATATTTTCATTGGATTCAAAAATGTAAATATCAACATGTGCTTGTGTTTACCTTTGCCTTTCCGATTGTGAGATTTAGTATCAAAATGTGAAACGGTAGAAATTTTAATCGAGTGGCTTATCGGCTTGGGATTACGATTTACGTGGATAATTAACATGTAAGTGTTGTGAAAAGGGTGTTTTTGGACTCCGTAAAGACAAGTCATACTCGAGTGGTTTGTCATGAACTCAATATTTCTCGCAAAACTTTAGTTGACTAGTATAATTATGCAAGAGAGTTTTGTACTGAAATTCCTTGTAAAAATGAAAACAACATCGTTGCAAGTTTCATGCAGAACAAAAGGTTGACAGGATTCGGGTTTATGGAGGGATTGAAAAGGACTCTAAAAGTGCTTTGTCTGCACAATGGAGAATAGAACTGCTAACACATGTACACTCATAGAAATTATCAAAAACTCAAAAACAATATAAGACCTGGAACAACTATCATCAGCGATTGTTGGAAGACATAGAGTGTATATATATTCCTCCCTAGACAAAGAGGGATTCACCTATTTAACAGTAAATCACTCCATCAATTTCGTTGATCCAGAGTCTGGGCCTCATGGAAACACAATCAAATCCACCTGGAGAGCACTGAAAAAATCATTACCAAAAAACTTAACAGTTAAAACTCTCTACGACAGCTATTTTTCACAATACTCTGTCAGAAAACTGTTCCTCAATGACACACCTGAAAAATTCCTCAAGTTTTGTGAGCTTATAATCAAGGAGGTCTATGACTCAAATATCGTCAAAAACGAAGTCGTTGGGATTCAATTTGTAGATAGTATGGTCTCGGTTGTTTCCAAAATACCAAGACTTCCATTTGTGAATATAACAAACCTAAAGCCACCTGGATGATTTTCAAGTGTAAGGTAAGTACCTACTGTTATTTGTTTGGGGCTGCCGCCCCAAAGCCCCGCTTAAAATACAAGTGTCTGATTTGACCTGACCGAAGAGAGAGAACAAAATGGCTGTAGAATCACTCAATCTGGCAACCGACCTCGGGTCACGTTAGGTCATCGGTCATGCTCGGGGACCGGCAGCATAAAAACAACCCAAGCCCCCTCAATGGTCATTTAGCTTTATGACCATTGAGGGGGGCTATTTTATTTTTTGTGTGGGAATTTGTCAAAAGCTGATGAACATTTTGTAATGACATTATAAATCAAACTTGGTTGGATTAAACAAGTATTGATCTGATCTAAAGTCAAGGTCACCGGCTCAAGTTTCAAGGCCAATGAAATGCAGTCCAAGTAAATTTAGAAGCGCACATGTCCATCCAACAAAAACATTTAAAAGTTCTTGCACAACCTTGCATTTGTTCTTGTACTGTACAAACACCCTACATTTCCTTTACCACAACAAAACTCCCGACCTGCTAAGGGATTTCTTATCTCAAGTGACTGTACATGTCTAGGCCTCTTGTTTTATTTACTGACAAAACTTGAAGCAACTGTGGTTGAAGTCTGCTTGAATATTGTCTTAAAGTCCAGGCAGATCAATTCAGTTTATTAGTAATTAAGCAAGTATGGGCTCAGCTTGACCACACATCTGTTGATGATTCCAATATCTGGTGACCTCGCTCCCTTTCTGGTCACGTGAAGGGTGAAATGGCCGGGACCGGCGTGGCCAAGTCAAGGACGACAACAAGGCAGAAGGAAAGTTAATCGTTTTTAATTGGTACAACTGAAAACCCCAGTTAACAATCTGCCTTGTTCACGGTGCAATCCGAAAGGTTTGGACAAGGTTAACTGGACTGGTGTCCTGTATCATTGAGTTTATATTTGATTACAGGGGACAGTGATTTAGACAAGGCTGTACTGAAGGAGGCTTACTCTGGGCTGGTGTCCTGTATCATTGAGTTTATATTTGATTACAGGGGACGAGGCTTTCAGTGATGTAGACAAGGCTGTACTGAAGGAGGCTTACTCTGGGCTGGTGTCCTGTATCATTGAGTTTATATTTGATTACAGGGGACGAGGCTTTCAGTGATGTAGACAAGGCTGTACTGAAGGAGGCTTACTCTGGGCTGGTGTCCTGTATCATTGAGTTTATATTTGATTACAGGGGATGAGGCTTTCAGTGATGTAGATAAGGCTATTCTGAAGGAGGCTTACTCTGGGCTGGTGTCCTGTATCATTGAGTTTATATTTGATTACAGCGGACGAGGCTTTCAGTGATGTAGACAAAGCTGTACTGAAGGAGGCTTACTCTGGGCTGGTGTCCTGTATCATTGAGTTTATATTTGATTACAGGGGACGAGGCTTTTAGTGATGTAGACAAAGCTGTACTGAAGGAGGCTTACTCTGGATTGGTGTCCTGTATCATTGAGTTTATATTTGATTACAGGGGACGAGGCTTTTAGTGATGTAGACAAAGCTGTACTGAAGGAGGCTTACTCTGGATTGGTGTCCTGTATCATTGAGTTTATATTTGATTACAGGGGACGAGGCTTTTAGTGATGTAGACAAAGCTGTACTGAAGGAGGCTTACTCTGGATTGGTGTCCTGTATCATTGAGTTTATATTTGATTACAGGGGATGAGGCTTTCAGTGATGTAGACAAAGCTGTACTGAAGGAGGCTTACTCTGGGCTGGTGTCCTGTATCATTGAGTTTATATTTGATTACAGGGGACGAGGCTTTTAGTGATGTAGACAAGGCTGTACTGAAGGAGGCTTACTCTGGATTGGTGTCCTGTATTATTGAGTTTATATTTGATTACAGGGGACGAGGCTTTCAGTGATGTAGACAAAGCTGTACTGAAGGAGGCTTACTCTGGGCTGGTGTCCTGTATCATTGAGTTTATATTTGATTACAGGGGACGAGGCTTTCAGTGATGTAGACAAGGCTGTACTGAAGGAGGCTTACTCTGGATTGGTGTCCTGTATTATTGAGTTTATATTTGATTACAGGGGACGAGGCTTTCAGTGGTGTAGATAAGGCTGTACTGAAGGAGGCTTACTCTGGACTGCATGGTGTCCTGTATTATTGAGTTTATATTTGATTACAGGGGACGAGGCTTTCAGTGATGTAGACAAAGCTGTACTGAAGGAGGCTTACTCTGGGCTGGTGTCCTGTATCATTGAGTTTATATTTGATTACAGGGGACGAGGCTTTCAGTGATGTAGACAAAGCTGTACTGAAGGAGGCTTACTCTGGGCTGGTGTCCTGTATCATTGAGTTTATATTTGATTACAGGGGACGAGGCTTTCAGTGATGTAGACAAGGCTGTACTGAAGGAGGCTTACTCTGGATTGGTGTCCTGTATCATTGAGTTTATATTTGATTACAGCGGACGAGGCTTTCAGTGATGTAGACAAGGCTGTACTGAAGGAGGCTTACTCTGGATTGGTGTCCTGTATCATTGAGTTTATATTTGATTACAGCGGACGAGGCTTTCAGTGATGTAGACAAAGCTGTACTGAAGGAGGCTTACTCTGGGCTGGTGTCCTGTATCATTGAGTTTATATTTGATTACAGGGGACGAGGCTTTTAGTGATATAGACAAGGCTGTACTGAAGGAGGCTTACTCTGGGCTGGTGTCCTGTATCATTGAGTTTATATTTGATTACAGGGGACGAGGCTTTCAGTGATGTAGACAAGGCTGTACTGAAGGAGGCTTACTCTGGATTGGTGTCCTGTATCATTGAGTTTATATTTGATTACAGGGGACGAGGCTTTCAGTGATGTAGACAAAGCTGTACTGAAGGAGGCTTACTCTGGATTGGTGTCCTGTATCATTGAGTTTATATTTGATTACAGGGGACGAGGCTTTCAGTGATGTAGACAAAGCTGTACTGAAGGAGGCTAATTACTCTGGGCTGGTGTCCTGTATCATTGAGTTTATATTTAATTACAGGGGACGAGGCTTTCAGTGATGTAGACAAAGCTGTACTGAAGGAGGCTTACTCTGGGCTGGTATCCTGTATTGTTGAAGCTACCAAGCACGACACAGAGGCTGCATCACTTGAGTAAGTTCTCCTCAACCTGTGATCTTAATTTGGTACACATTGTAAACATATGAAACAATCTTCCTGAAAATGTGGTATTTGCACCAAATGTAAACACATTTAGAAATAGACTGGACAAACAATGGGAGGACCAGGCACTCCTATATAATTATAGATCTGAGATTCATTGATAATGAAAATATTTCCCATTTTCTCAGCAAAAGAAATTTAACAAAAACAATTTAAGAATCATTGTGTCTAGCATTCTGCTACTACTAGCCCTCCACCACTGGGCTGCTGATTCAAGGCCTGTGTATGGTAGTTGCCAGATAAATGTACTCCATAAGTAGGTGGTGTACTCCAGGAACTCAGGATTTCTTCCACCATTAAAACTTGGCACATCCTTAATTGACCATAGCTGTTAATAGACAAAACAATTAAACAAACGGCACCAAACTAATTCAAAGTTCATGTTAAATGATGTCTCCAAAAAGGGGAATGATAAACATTTTTTCTAATCATGCAGAGCTGTGCTAGAAGACTGTAAATTCACTGCGGACAGAATCAAAGCTTTCGTATCAAGTTACCAGGTAAGTTTTAATTAAAACTTTCAATACAGATGTTAAAATTATGACAACACAAACATTAATTAGCAATGTCATATACTAATTGATAGGTGTTGAATAAAAATGCATCAAATTGCCAGTACAATATACAAACATTATTATACATTCATGATTAATAAAAGTTTCTTGTAACACAACCAGTAAGAGTTTTCACTAGTATATGCTGTTCTCTTCAAACAACTGACCAGGAAACGTATGTACACAAAGGTGTAATAATGTAAACATACTTAATTTGGTGCAATCAAATTTTAGCCCATTGTCAGTATTTGGTATATAATAGCGCAATGATACATCCACGCACCAAGTTTCTGTGTTAGCAGAATATAAAAACATAAATTAGCACAATCATATTTTAGTGCAATACTTTTAGCACAAAAAGCGCTAAAATAAGATTACCACGAAAATATGTACTTTTGCAGTATATAGGAGTTGTTTATTCTTGGTCATAAACGTGCGAGTGCTTATGAGGCCCCTCATCTCAATTTAAAACCTATATATCCACTGTACGTATCCAAATCAAATGCAGTACATGTACCTGCATGTTTATTTAATGTATTTATTTGTGAAAAACTAGCTCTAGCATGAACAAGAATCCATTTTTTAATATGTTTACAGCATTAAAGATACATTTACTGATGACATTAGCAGAATAAAGTAATGGTTATATATAATAACCTTTCTGATATATTACTTATTTCTACATATTTTGTTAATTGATTATATTTCAGGAAAGAAAACAAATTCTGCAAATTTTGCTTGGAAAGTAAGTAATTAATTGGTGATTTTCTAAGTAAGAAAGTTTTTAATTAGTGATTCTTGAAGCAAGTAATTAATTAATGTTTCTTTAAGTAAGTTATTAATTAATGATCATGAGTCTGAATGGAAGTGAATATATACAAATGTGTTGTGCTTAATGTACAAGTTGTTAGAAACTACTGTTAAGATAATGATGTCGTTAAATCTAGCGAGTTGTCAGAAACTACTGTTAAGTTAATGATGTTGTTAAATATAGTGAGTTGTTAGAAACTACTGTTAAGTTAATGATGTCGTTAAATCTAGCGAGTTGTTAGAAACTACTGTTAAGTTAATGATGTCGTTAAATCTAGCGAGTTGTTAGAAACTACTGTTAAGTTAATGATGTCGTTAAATCTAGCGAGTTGTTAGAAACTACTGTTTAGTTTATGATGTCGTTAAATATAGTGAGTTGTAAGAAACTACTGTTAAGTTAATGATGTCGTTAAATATAGTGAGTTGTTAGAAACTACTGTTAAGTTAATGATGTCGTTAAATCTAGCGAGTTGTTAGAAACTACTGTTAAGTTAATGATGTCGTTAAATCTAGCGAGTTGTTAGAAACTACTGTTAAGTAAATGATATTGTTAAATTTAGCAATTGTCAGAAACTACTGTTAAGTTAATGATGTTGTTAAATATAGTGAGTTGTTAGAAACTACTGTTAAGTTAATGATGTCGTTAAATCTAGCGAGTTGTTAGAAACTACTGTTAAGTTAATGATGTTGTTAAATATAGTGAGTTGTTAGAAACTACTGTTAAGTTAATGATGTCGTTAAATCTAGCGAGTTGTTAGAAACTACTGTTAAGTTAATGATGTTGTTAAATATAGTGAGTTGTTAGAAACTACTGTTAAGTTAATGATGTCGTTAAATCTAACGAGTTATTAGAAACTACTGTTAAGTTAATGATGTCGTTAAATATAGTGAGTTGTTAGAAACTACTGTTAAGTTAATGATGTCGTTAAATCTAGAGAGTTGTTAGAAACTACTGTTAAGTTAATGATGTCGTTAAATCTAG
The DNA here is from genome assembly GCA_947623455.1 of Mimachlamys varia. Taxonomy (NCBI): domain Eukaryota; kingdom Metazoa; phylum Mollusca; class Bivalvia; order Pectinida; family Pectinidae; genus Mimachlamys; species Mimachlamys varia. Next base: position 896,946 of record OX392538.1, on the reverse strand, counting down.
CGAGTTGTTAGAAACTGCTGTTAAGTAAATGATGTTGTTAAATCTAGCGAGTTGTCAGAAACTACTGTTAAGTTAATGATGTTGTTAAATATAGTGAGTTGTTAGAAACTACTGTTAAGTTAATGATGTCGTTAAATCTAGCGAGTTGTTAGAAACTACTGTTAAGTTAATGATGTTGTTAAATATAGTGAGTTGTCAGAAACTACTGTTAAGTTAATGATGTCGTTAAATCTAGCGAGTTGTTAGAAACTACTGTTAAGTTAATGATGTTGTTAAATATAGTGAGTTGTTAGAAACTACTGTTAAGTTAATGATGTCGTTAAATCTAGCGAGTTGTTAGAAACTACTGTTAAGTTAATGATGTTGTTAAATATAGTGAGTTGTCAGAAACTACTGTTAAGTTAATGATGTCGTTAAATCTAGCGAGTTGTTAGAAACTACTGTTAAGTTAATGATGTCGTTAAATCTAACGAGTTGTTAACTGCTCAGGCATGCATCATCCTTTTATCTAACATCAAATAAGTAAGTTATTAATTAATGATCATGAGTCTGAATGGAAGTGAATATATACAAATGTATTGTGCTTAATGTGTTTGTACATGTATATTCATGTAAAATCTGTCAAAAATAAAATATTTACAGTCTACACTGACATTCACTCCATAACCATGCATTGTACTGCAAACTAGAGTTATTTTCCAAAAACTATACTTGAGAACGTGCCAAAATTCAACAACAATACACATGGGCGGAACTATGCAAAGTGTCCCGTTCGAATCACAATTGTATGACATCATCAACAATTGGCATGGGTGGAGCTAGTTACCGCTTATGCAAACTTCATGTTGTTACATTTATTGAACCGTTTTTACGTTTGTAAGTTTTGAAATGAAATATATGTTCGCAGATGGGGCCAAATTGAACAAAAGTTATGAACCATTTACAGAAAAATACTGTAAATATAAGAATTAACCTTTGATTTAGTTTAGTTTATGAGATTATAAATCCAAAGGAACAGTCGTTAAATTTAATGTTCAAGCTTCGCATTTGTGCAATTTACCTTGTGCTCCATTGGATTTATGATCTCATAAACTAAACAAAATCAAAGGATAATCCCTAATTAAATATAAAAAGCAATTAATTAGTGATATCTACTTATCAGTGATTTTCTCAGTAATTGTTAAGCGGTTATTGAAGGGAGTAATTCTTTAGTGATTCTTTAAGTAAGTAAGTAATTAGTGATTCTCTTAGTAAGTAATTTATGAGTGTTTTTTTAAGTACATGTAAGTAAATTGTTCTGGGTGAGTGTATGCTATAGAACTGTCACTGTCTGGTTTTCTGTATAACATCCTAAATATTAATTAGATTTAAAAGACTGACGGATAATTAGTGAGGTGTTAAAAAAATGAAAAATATTGCAAAATATTCATTTGTCTTTTGAGTCCCCTTGGTAACAGATACAAATATGAAGGAAATTTATAGTTCTGACCAGTTTACGCATTTTATGTATGCCTCTATTTCTCTCAGAGATATTTGGTATTTTATAATGAACAAAGACTAACTCCCAAGTTTGTGTTTTACAGTGTCGGAGTTACTCCCCCTCACATAGTTGACGTGGATTGGAGATTGGATTACTATATAAAGGTGAGCAGGAGTTTGTAGTTGAGTCCCTGGTGGCTCTGGTGTATCAACATAATACAAAAATAAATTGTTCAGTTAGTGGTTGTCCTAACCCTGGGTAAGTGTCTATATTTAAGTTTAACTTTCCCACTCCCATCACTTTGCACATCCATAAAGGCACAGCTGTGGTTTATTGTCATTTCTGGTTAGGAACCCAAGACTCATTTTCAAAGACAATACTTGAGTTATGTAAATATCTTGTAAAAGCCTCATTAAGTCTCTAGAGACAGATTATTACAGTAGGTTTGTACCAATCAAAGTCCATTTACTATTTATATCCCCATACATAAGTAAGATGGTCTTTACTACATGCTTTTGTTTAATTCTGGTGTTTGTTTTCAGAACAACCATCTAGAGAAAGTAAATGAAGCGGTCTACCTGATATCTCTGAAGACTGAGGTAAGATATAACCATTTAGGAAATACTAGGGTATATAATTAAGGTTCTTACTTACCTATGGTCTAGTTACAGGTAACAGGTACATGTATATATTTGAGATTTTGACTTAATTACTTTTGGACTAATTACAGGTAATAATAATAATAATAATATACAATATTTGATATAGCACCCTATCTAGCTAACATAAGCCACTCTTAAGCGCTTTACAGTACATAGATATACAATTCTTATACAATCAATACAATTAACACATACAGTTCTATCATATACAATTCTGAACCGATTCGAAAACAATATGGCCTACAGGCGGTCATCTTGGATTTTGCATTAACAGGGTGTGATCGCTATTTCTTGAAAAGTACTGGATGGATCCATCTGCAATTTCATATGCAAGTTCTCCTTGGTACTTGTTGTGGATTGTTTAGATTTTTTTGCTGATTAAAAAAACAACATGGCCGACTGGCAGGAATCTTGGATTTTGACAGTTATAGATTGTGATCGCTATTTCTTGAGAAATACTTGATGGTTTTTCCTCAAATTTCATATGTAGATTTCCCTTAGTGCTTTGCCCTTTTGATTTGGGACTGATCAAAATAACAAAATTGCTGACAGACGACCATCTTGGATTTCAATATTAAAGTTTGTTATTACCACTATCAGTACTAAATACTGAACGGATCTTTCTCAAATTTCATATGTAGTTGAACCTTGGTGCCTTGTTGTGTCCTTTTGATTTTTTTGGATTGATCAAAAAAAAAAAAAAATGCTGACAGATGGCAATCTTGAATTTTTACAATGAAAGTTTCTTTAATTTCGTATGTGTGTTCCTCTTTGTCCTTGTACTTGTGCTATTTTGTTTTTGGGACTGACGAAAAAAAATATATTAGCCTGTGAGCAATTATTTTTTTAAAGAATTGCTCATAAGCTATTATTTTTCAAATAATACTGACTTTTCTTGAGAGGAACTTCCAACATTTAAAGAACAAATGAAGATTGTCTATGGTGGGCTCTAGGATCTCTTGTTTATCTTTCTGTGGACTAATTACAGGTACCAGTAATATAATGAAGATTTTTTAACTTACCTGTGGAGTAATTTCAGGAACCAGTTATATAATTAAGATTTTTGACTCACCTGTAGTCTAATTACAGGTACCAGTAATATAATCAAGGTTTTTAAACTTACTTGTGGAATAATTACAGGTATCAGTTATATAATTAAAGTTTTTGACTTACCTGTGGAATAATTACAGGTACCAGTTATATAATTCAGGTTTTTGACTCACCTGTGGACTAATTACAGGTACCAGTTATATAATCAAGATTTTTTAACTTACCTGTGGACTAATTATTGGTACCTGTTATATAATTAAGATTTTGACTTACCTTTGGACTAATTACATTTACCAGTTATATAATTAAGTTTGGTTATTTACCTGTGGACTAATTAAAGATATAAGTTATATAATTAAGATTTTTGACTTACCTTAGGACTAATTACAGTTACCAGTAATATAATTAAGTTTTGTTACCTACCTGTGAACTAATTACCGGTATAAGTAATATAATTATATTTGGTTACTTACCTGTGGACTAATTACAGGTACCAGGAAAACCAGGTATTCAGGATGTACAGTTCTCTTGTACACAAGAACAGTTACAGGTAAGAAAACATCTCAATATACCCTATAAAACACTTCATCAGTGATTGTCAGATAGTTCATTGACCTGTTGTTTATATTTAATAACATTTAATTCTTAAATTTGATACTTTAAACTTTATATATCTTGAACTTAATTTTAGATTATATTCCATTTCGTCAGTTAAGAATTGAAAATCATTGGAGATTGTCTTCACCATTTGCTTTTTGTTATAATAATTGATCCATAATATTTTCTAAAAAATAACTTTTTTTTCCAGGATTTTGTCGGCAAATTAAAGGATGCTACAAAGTGTCTGGAGAAAATAAGTGCATCGCAGTAATGAAGGTGTAAATGAGATTTGGACATCTATATGTTTTCAGGGCCACATTATGTGTAAATATTGGGTGTAAGTGTTGGGAAGTGTAAGTTATGCGGAGTTTAATGTGATATAGAGAAAGTTTCGTGTGTTTCAGTTTGTTTGTACACTAATGCTGGGAGATTTTCGCTGTCAAACTTTTTAACTATGAAATCAATTTTAACCAAGTGTCAATTTCGCCTATCGCTTTTATCTTTTGATTTCCATGGTTACTGTGCTATATTATATATTTGCTTTAATGATAGTTTTGCTATCTTAAGGGAAATGAAAATTTTACAAATTAAACTTCAGCTAAACTTCCCTGTGTGAAGTATTAATTATTAATAATATATATTACTGGTAAATGAAAGTAATAGGCAATGTTTAGAAGTCATTTCATATGTTTACATTGCATTAATGTCCCTCTCCATAAAGTTGCAAGGTAACAATAGTGAATTCATTATTATAATCTTTCTTCTAGTAAAAGATTTAATTTATTATTCGTTCATATTAACAGATTATTTTAAAATCAATTTCCTGATTAATTCTTGATTTTCTTCATATCCTTAAAAGATTTCCCTTTTTGTGTACTTTTGAGAAAAATGTTTCTATAGGAAATCACTAAGATTTCTTACTTCATATCATCAAAGAACAATGAGATGATTTTTTGATGAGGCAAAATGTGATGTTTGTCAGATGTGTATGATTTAGGGGGTGAAAAAATGTGCAAATTACCCATATGGACCATTTGTAAAAGGGAATATTTACAAAATACCCACATAGACGTTATATTTGTAGGTATGACTTGTGTTGTAAAAAGTACTTGAATTACTGTAGGATGTGTGCAATATTGCCTAAAATATAACGTTTTCGCAGTACTTTACTAAATTAGAACTTCAGAATCATTGTATTAAAGACAGTTCAATGTTGTAGATTTAATGTGATTAAAATTGTTTTATTTTGACGACGATTTTCCTATTCTGAATAAAAGTTTCAAATAGATGGCCTTAGCTCAGTCAATATATCATTCCATTACTGTTTTAATTAAAATCTGTACCTTTGAACATGTATCTGTATTTAAGTGGATATAAAAAAAAATTTCAATTTGCAATGCATTGACTTGAATTCAGTTACAAAGTGTATGTCAATTTTCAAATAAAAAGAGGTAGTAATATACTATACAAGTTTTTAACATGAGCAGTAATATATAAAAAAAAAATATGTATGTTATTTAAGACAGCATTTCTAATACCTTCACAATTCATTTTATATTGTGGTTTTGATAGCTATCAAATAGTTTCTGAATGTGTCATTGTCTTAATTTAATGCTAACATAAAAAAAGTACAATTTATATATTTTGTATGAATAAATGTTTAAAGAAGAAAGCATGAATTCATTGTTTTATGTGTGAGTACCAAGCCTCAACAAAAACATAATCCAAACTCAAAATCGATTGAACTAGGAGCTAAATGTTATAAACAGATAAAATATTTGCTCAAAGCAGAAGACCCTTACACTTCTGGAACACCTGGTCTTATTCTCTTGTACTTTTGCATGGGTTTCTGTCTTAATATTTCCTTTGTTCATATGTTTGTCTTTCATTAAATAGATTTTGAGTTGGGACTATGGATTTAATGACGCTTCTATATTTCTTTTATTTTTATTGCCCTGCCAACGACATTGATTTTGGCTCTGTTCTTGCGTCTGTCCATCCAAGGGGCTTTTCTGAGCTATGACATAAAAAAACGTTTAATGGGCCTCGCAAAACTTTGTATACATATTAGGTTAGTGCCCTAGTTTTGCCTTTCGCTATTGGCAAGGTTTCCATTTTGATATTTATTTTGAAACCAAGTCAGAAATACAATATTAAGGTTTTTAGGTCACCTGAGACGAAGTCTCAAGTGACCTATTCTAATCGCCTTTTGTCCGTCGTCGTGCGTCCGTAAACTTTTTACATTTTCGACTTCTTCTCCAAAACCGCTGAACCAAATTCAATGAAATTTTACAGGAAGCTTCCATGGTTGAGGGTGAACCAAAATTGTGAATTATATGGTCCCCACCCCCCAGGGGCATGCGGGGCGGGGCCAAAAAGGGTCAAATTGACTAAAACTTCAAAAATCTTCTCCTCTACTCTCAGATATGGTAGAATCAAATACTCTTCATAGATGGAAGGGTCTTAAGGTGCTTTACCAAAATTGTGAATTTCATGACCCTGGGGTCTCATGTTTGCCCCTGGGGAGGGGGTAAACTTTACTATAGTTTATATAGGGAAATCACATTTTTGACTATTATTTGTTGGATTTGTATTGGAATTCATTCTAACTTGTATAAAATTATCAGCATGGGATGACACTTTGATGGTATGTACATGTTGGCCCTAGTTGACCCCCCAGGAGCTGGAGGGCGGGGCCAAAAAGGGTCAAATTGACAAAAATTTCAAAAATCTTCTTCTCTACTCTCAGATATGGTAGAATCAAATACTCTTCATAGATGGAAGGGTCTTAAGGTGCTTTACTAAAATTGTGAATTTCATGACCCTGGGGTCTCATGTTTGCCCCTGGGGAGGGGGTAAACTTTACTATAGTGTATATAGGGAAATCACATTTTTGACTATTATTTGTTGGATTTGTATTGGAATTCATTCTAACTTGTATAAAATTATCAGCATGGGATGACACTTTGATGGTATGTGCATGTTGGCCCTAGTTGACCCCCAGGGGCTGGTGGGCGGGGCCAAAAAGGGTCAAATTGACAAACATTTCAAAAATCTTCTTCTCTACTCTTAGATATGGTAGAATCAAATACTCTTCATAGATGGAAGGGTCTTAAGGTGCTTTACTAAAACTGTGAATTTCATGACCCTGGGGTCTCATGTTTGCCCCTGGGGAGGGGGTAAACTTTACTATAGTGTATATAGGGAAATCACATTTTTGACTATTATTTGTTGGATTTGTATTGGAATTCATTCTAACTTGTATAAAATTATCAGCATGGGATGACACTTTGATGGTATGTGCATGTTGGCCCTAGTTGACCCCCAGGGGCTGGTGGGCGGGGCCAAAAAGGGTCAAATTGACAAACATTTCAAAAATCTTCTTCTCTACTCTTAGATATGGCAGAATCAAATACTCTTCATAGATGGAAGGGTCTTAAGGTGCTTTACCAAAATTGTGAATTTCATTACCCTGGGGTCTCATGTTTGCCCCTGGGAAGGGGGTAAACTTTACTATAGTGTATATAGGGAAATCACATTTTTGACTATTTTTTGTTGGATTTGTATTGGAATTCATTCTAACTTGTATCAAATTATCAGCATGGGATGACACTTTGATGGTATGTGCATGTTGGCCCTAGTCGACCCCAAGGGGCTGGAGGGCGGGGCCAAAAAGGGTCAAATTGACAAAAATTTCAAAAATCTTCTTCTATATACTCTCAGATATGGTAGAATCAAATACTCTTCATAGATGGGAGGGTCTTAAGGTGCTTTACCAAAATTGTGAATTTCATGACCCTGGGGTCTCATGTTTGCCCCTGGGGAGGGGGTAAACTTTACTATAGTTTATATAGGGAAATCACATTTTTGACTATTATTTGTTGGATTTGTATTGGAATTCATTCTTTCTTGTATCAAATTATCAGCATGGGATGACACTTTGATGGTATGTGCATGTTGGCCCTAGTTGACCCCCAGGGGCTGGCGGGCGGGGCCAAAAAGGGTCAAATTGACAAAAATTCAAAAATCTTCTCCTCTACTCTCAGATATGGTAGAATCAAATACTCTTCATAGATGGAAGGGTCTTAAGGTGCTTTACCAAAATTGTGAATTTCATGACCCTGGGGTCTCATGTTTGCCCCTTGGGAGGGGGTAAACTTTACTATAGTGTATTTAGGGAAATCACATTTTTGACTATTATTTGTTGGATTTGTATTGGAATTCATTCTTACTTGTATAAAATTATCAGCATGGGATGACACTTTGATGGTATGTGCATGTTGGCCCTAGTTGACCCCCAGGGGCTGGTGGGCGGGGCCAAAAAGGGTCAAATTGACAAACATTTCAAAAATCTTCTTCTCTACTCTTAGATATGGCAGAATCAAATACTCTTCATAGATGGAAGGGTCTTAAGGTGCTTTACCAAAATTGTGAATTTCATGACCCTGGGGTCTCATGTTTGCCCCTGGTGAGGGGGTAAACTTTACTATAGTGTATATAGGGAAATCACATTTTTGACTATTATTTGTTGGATTTGTATTGGAATTCATTCTTACTTGTATAAAATTATCAGCATGGGATGACACTTTGATGGTATGTGCATGTTGGCCCTAGTTGACCCCCAGGGGCTGGAGGGCGGGGCCAAAAAGGGTCAAATTGACAAAAATTTCAAAAATCTTCTTCTATATACTCTCAGATATGGTAGAATCAAATACTCTTCATAGATGGGAGGGTCTTAAGGTGCTTTACCGAAATTGTGAATTTCATGACCCTGGGGTCTCATGTTTGCCCCTGGGGAGGGGGTAAACTTTACTATAGTGTATATAGGGAAATCACATTTTTGACTATTATTTGTTGGATTTGTATTGGAATTCATTCTTTCTTGTATCAAATTATCAGCATGGGATGACACTTTGATGGTATGTGCATGTTGGCCCTAGTTGACCCCCAGGGGCTGGCGGGCGGGGCCAAAAAGGGTCAAATTGACAAAAATTCAAAAATCTTCTCCTCTACTCTCAGATATGGTAGAATCAAATACTCTTCATAGATGGAAGGGTCTTAAGGTGCTTTACCAAAATTGTGAATTTCATGACCCTGGGGTCTCATGTTTGCCCCTGGGGAGGGGGTAAACTTTACTATAGTGTATTTAGGGAAATCACATTTTTGACTATTATTTGTTGGATTTGTATTGGAATTCATTCTTACTTGTATAAAATTATCAGCATGGGATGACACTTTGATGGTATGTGCATGTTGGCCCTAGTTGACCCCCAGGGGCTGGTGGGCGGGGCCAAAAAGGGTCAAATTGACAAGCATTTCAAAAATCTTCTTCTCTACTCTTAGATATGGCAGAATCAAATACTCTTCATAGATGGAAGGGTCTTAAGGTGCTTTACCAAAATTGTGAATTTCATGACCCTGGGGTCTCATGTTTGCCCCTGGTGAGGGGGTAAACTTTACAATAGTGTATATAGGGAAATCACATTTTTGACTATTATTTGTTGGATTTGTATTGGAATTCATTCTTACTTGTATAAAATTATCAGCATGGGATGACACTTTGATGGTATGTGCATGTTGGCCCTAGTTGACCCCCAGGGGCTGGAGGGCGGGGCCAAAACGGGTCAAATTGACAAAAATTCAAAAATCTTCTCCTCTACTCTCAGATATGGTAGAATCAAATACTCTTCATAGATGGAAGGGTCTTAAGGTGCTTTACCAAAATTGTGAATTTCATGACCCTGGGGTCTCATGTTTGCCCCTGGGGAGGGGGTAAACTTTACTATAGTGTATTTAGGGAAATCACATTTTTGACTATTATTTGTTGGATTTGTATTGGAATTCATTCTAACTTGTATCAAATTATCAGCATGGGATGACACTTTGATGGTATGTGCATGTTGGCCCTAGTCGACCCCCAGGGGCTGGAGGGTGGGGCCAAAAAGGGTCAAATTGACAAAAATTTCAAAAATCTTCTTCTATATACTCTCAGATATGGTAGAATCAAATACTCTTCATAGATGGGAGGGTCTTAAGGTGCTTTACCAAAATTGTGAATTTCATGACCCTGGGGTCTCATGTTTGCCCCTGGGGAGGGGGTAAACTTTACTATAGTTTATATAGGGAAATCACATTTTTGACTATTATTTGTTGGATTTGTATTGGAATTCATTCTTTCTTGTATCAAATTATCAGCATGGGATGACACTTTGATGGTATGTGCATGTTGGCCCTAGTTGACCCCCAGGGGCTGGCGGGCGGGGCCAAAAAGGGTCAAATTGACAAAAATTCAAAAATCTTCTCCTCTACTCTCAGATATGGTAGAATCAAATACTCTTCATAGATGGAAGGGTCTTAAGGTGCTTTACCAAAATTGTGAATTTCATGACCCTGGGGTCTCATGTTTGCCCCTGGGGAGGGGGTAAACTTTACTATAGTTTATATAGGGAAATCACATTTTTGACTATTATTTGTTGGATTTGTATTGGAATTCATTCTTACTTGTATAAAATTATCAGCATGGGATGACACTTTGATGGTATGTGCATGTTGGCCCTAGTTGACCCCCAGGGGCTGGTGGGCGGGGCCAAAAAGGGTCAAATTGACAAGCATTTCAAAAATCTTCTTCTCTACTCTTAGATATGGCAGAATCAAATACTCTTCATAGATGGAAGGGTCTTAAGGTGCTTTACCAAAATTGTGAATTTCATGACCCTGGGGTCTCATGTTTGCCCCTGGTGAGGGGGTAAACTTTACTATAGTGTATATAGGGAAATCACATTTTTGACTATTATTTGTTGGATTTGTATTGGAATTCATTCTTACTTGTATAAAATTATCAGCATGGGATGACACTTTGATGGTATGTGCATGTTGGCCCTAGTTGACCCCCAGGGGCTGGAGGGCGGGGCCAAAAAGGGTCAAATTGACAAAAATTCAAAAATCTTCTCCTCTACTCTCAGATATGGTAGAATCAAATACTCTTCATAGATGGAAGGGTCTTAAGGTGCTTTACCAAAATTGTGAATTTCATGACCCTGGGGTCTCATGTTTGCCCCTGGGGAGGGGGTAAACTTTACTATAGTGTATATAGGGAAATCACATTTTTGACTATTATTTGTTGGATTTGTATTGGAATTCATTCTTACTTGTATAAAATTATCAGCATGGGATGACACTTTGATGGTATGTGCATGTTGGCCCTAGTTGACCCCCAGGGGCTGGTGGGCGGGGCCAAAAAGGGTCAAATTGACAAACATTTCAAAAATCTTCTTCTCTACTCTTAGATATGGCAGAATCAAATACTCTTCATAGATGGAAGGGTCTTAAGGTGCTTTACCAAAATTGTGAATTTCATGACCCTGGGGTCTCATGTTTGCCCCTGGTGAGGGGGTAAACTTTACTATAGTGTATATAGGGAAATCACATTTTTGACTATTATTTGTTGGATTTGTATTGGAATTCATTCTTACTTGTATAAAATTATCAGCATGGGATGACACTTTGATGGTATGTGCATGTTGGCCCTAGTTGACCCCCAGGGGCTGGTGGGCGGGGCCATAAAGGGTCAAATTGACAAACATTTCAAAAATCTTCCACTCTACTCTTAGATATGGCAGAATCAAATACTCTTCATAGATGGAAGGGTCTTAAGGTGCTTTACCAAAATTGTGAATTTCATGACCCTGGGGTCTCATGTTTGCCCCTGGGGAGGGGGTAAACTTTACTATAGTGTATTTAGGGAAATCACATTTTTGACTATTATTTGTTGGATTTGTATTGGAATTCATTCTTACTTGTATCAAATTATCAGCATGGGATGACACTTTGATGGTATGTACATGTTGGCCCTAGTTGACCCCCAGGGGCCTGCGAGGCAGGGCCAAAAAGGGTCAAATTGACAAAAATTTCAAAAATCTTCTTCTCTACTCTTAGATATGGTAGAATCAAATACTCTTCATAGATGGAAGGGTCTTAAGGTGCTTTACCAAAATTGTGAATTTCATGACCCTGGGGTCTCATGTTTGCCCCTGGGAAGGGGGTAAACTTTACTATAGTTTATATAGGGAAATCACATTTTTGACTATTATTTGTTGGATTTGTATTGGAATTCATTCTAACTTGTATCAAATTATCAGCATGGGATGACACTTTGATGGTATGTACATGTTGGCCCTAGTTGACCCCCAGGGGCTGGAGGGTGGGGCCAAAAAGGGTCAAATTGACAAAAATTTCAAAAGTCTTCTTCTCTTCTCCCAGATATGCTGGAATCAAATACTCTTCATAGATGGATTGGTTTTAAGGTTCTTTACCAAAATTGTGAATTTCATGACTCTGGGGTCTTGCATCTCCCGCTGTGGAGGGGGTTAAGTTTACTATAGTATATTGGCAGAAAAAAAACATTTTTTTGCATTATTTGTTTAATTGCCATAAGAAATGATGCAAATTAGGTTGAAATTATCAATATGACATGACTTTTGAGTAGTACGCACATATTGACACTGACTGACCCCCAGGTGCCTGAGGGGTGGGGCCTAAAAGGGTCAAATTGACATAATTTCAAAAATTCATTTTTCCACTCCCAGATATGCTACAATGTATTGTTATAAATATTCATCTCAACATTCCCATATTTCTCTTTCATATCAAACATCAGGTGACCGTTAAGGCCCATGGGCCTCTTGTTAGCTCACCTGGTCCGAAGAACCGAGGCCATACCGTGGCGTCCGTCCGTCGTCCATCAACAATTGTTTAAATGACTTCTTCTCCATAACCACTGATAGGAAATCAACCTAATTTGGCAGGAAGCATCCTTAGGTGCTCAGGATTCAAAATTGTACTAATGGTGGGACTGACCCCTTAGGGGGCTGAGGGGCAGGGCCAAAAAGGGTTATTTAGCTATATTTGTTGAAGTGACTTCTTCTCCATAACCACTGATTGGAAATCAACCTTATTTAGCAGGAAGTATCCCAAGGTGCTCATGATTCAAAATTGTACTTATGGTTGGACTGATCCCCTAGGGGCTGAGGGCGGGGCCAAAAGGGTTATTTAGCTATATCATGGTTTAAGCGACTTCTTCTCCATAACCACTGATTGGAAATCAGCCTTATTTGGTAGAAAGCATCCAAAGGTGCTTAGGATTCAAAATTGTACTATTGTTGGACTGACCCCCAGGTGGCTGAGGGGCGTGGCCAAAAAGAGTTATTTAGCTATATTGATATTAGCGACTTCTCCATAACCACTGATTGGAAATCAACCTTATTTGGCAGGAAGCATTCCTAGGTGCTCAAGATTCAAAATTGTACTAATGGTGGGACTGACCCCCCAGGGGGCTGAGGGGCGGAGTCAAAAAGGGTTATTTAGCTATATCATTGTTTAAGCGACTTCTTCTCAATAACCACTGATTGGAAATCAGCTTTATTTGGTAGAAAGCATCCCTACGTGCTCAGGATTCACAATTGTACTATTGGTGGGACTAGCTGACCCCCTAGGGGACTGAGGGGCGGGGCCAAAAAAGGGTTATTCAGCTATATTGGTTTAAGAGACTCACTGGTTGGAAATCAGCCTAATTTGGTAGGAAGCATCCCTAGGTGCTCAGGATTCAGAATGGTTGGATTGACATCCCCCCGCAGGGGGCTGAGGGGTGGGGCCATAAAGAAGATATTTTACCATGAATACCTAGACACAATTTATCCAAGTGAGCGATACAGGGCCTCTTGTCTAGATTTTCCGGTCTACTATACAAAACCTGTTCAACTTATTCTATCAGAATACTTTCACATATTAGGACAGTGCCTTAGTTGTGCCTTTTCCTATTGGTAAAGTTTTAATTTTTTTTCGGTTACCATGGAAACAAAGTAAGAACTACAATATTATTGTTTCTAGCTTTTTGGGGCTTCAACTTTATAGTGTTCAACATATCTCGACAAAAGCGTTTATACATATTAGAATAGTGTCCATGTTAAGAACTTGCTATATGTGATATTTTGTCTATTTTTTTATCTGTCTGCATAATCAATAAGCTAGAAATTTTCAAATTTGCTTTCGATAAAATATCACGGAGTGATACCCCTCGGGTTGAGATTCCCCTGTCTCATCCCCAAGGGGATGAAATATTCATTTAATCTTACATAGCATATCACACGCTGTGACATCATAACGGCTGTTATAGTTGTGCCTTTTGCTATTGGTAAAATTTAAATTTCGATACAGTTTTGGTACAACCATGGAAACAAAGTCAGAAATACAATATTACTGTTTTCCAGCCTTTCCGGTCTGCAATCAAAAGCACGTTAAAAACAATTAGAAAACCGATACGTCAACAAAACTATAATCCAAACTCAAATTCAAGTAGGGGCAAAATATCAACAAAAGGGAAAGATTTACATGGAGACCCTTGCAAAAGTATAACAGTAGGCATATTCCTCTTCTTCGACGGCACCCGCCATGAAAATTTTTATCGCATCAAAGGAAACATCAAGTCCTCAAAACGCCCATCTTCATATATATCACACCAAGATACAAAATATTTCTCAATGAACCAGAAATTGCAACCATAAAACATAAAATTCTTGTGTTGTAAGTTTGTTTGTCAGCAGTCGACTTTGATAACGACAACTTCGATGTGTAAAGCAAGCCCTAGAATAACGAATCAACTGTGACATGTAAACACCATATGTTGGAGAAGCAGGCATGTTACCATCAAGAAATGGAAAGTTCACGATAGGAAAATTGAAATCGTTACGTTTATCTTATATCTTAGTACAGACGCTTTCGAGTGGGAACTATCGCTCTCCACGAAACACCGGCACGTTGCCGTTTAATCCACCGCGACTCCTCGTTCACTAGCCCACCGGCACTCAACGGAGGACCGTGACCCCACTGTACACCGCAACTCAACTTTTTGCCACCACCGTGGAACGTGGTGTACACGTAGTGTGTGTGTCGCGATCCTAAAACTCGCACGTTTCCCTTGTCTACACCACCGTGTAGCAGTCTTCTCCTTTACGTGCAATGTATCCGTCAGTAGCACGCTACAATGTAGGTTTACCACTCTACACCGTGGACCATGTTGGTTACATAAGCTAAGTCCTCATACACATAAGAATTTAATGAAATATTTTAGCACGGTGAAAACGTATCAATTTTGAAACCACAAATTAAAGAAAAATGAGTAGTGTATACAGTTTATTTTGGGTATATTGAAACAGTGATATGATTGTTGAAGTAATTACGACAGTACGGACAAAGACATTGTCAAATGTTCAAGGCTATCGTCTCCTTTATCAAGACACAAAAAACACATGACAACACATACACAAATGTACATAAAACATTAAGCGAAGTATTCCTTGCATGCGATGTAATGTGTTTTTGTGTCTTGATGAAGGGGTGGATAGGCTTAAAAATGAGTATTTTCGGTACTATTGTTATTACTTCAACGATCATAATTATATCTATGTTCGGATCCGGTATATATAATGGTCAATATCGTCGATATTACTAACTAGACTGGCTCTCTCTGATCATGAGGCCGGACAGGTACGAGTCAAAAATCGTCTTTCTTCGTCATTTGTGTTTCTGTGTTATTCATAAATAAATTAAACACAATGTATCATATACATGTCATAATTGTATCGTGATTAATATATATAATACTTGTACAATTCGTATCCATTATATACATTGCGATTCAGATATTCACATCATCTACAATAGACGATTAGGCACTATGATAATGTCCAAATACCGGACCGTCTATTACTGTAACATTGAAACATCTTTTATTAGGTATTTCTGTATATGCGATTTGATGTCGTAGATTGTGAGGTCGAGGTCGGACAAAGCACGAGTCAAAAGTTGTCTTCCTTCACCATTGGTGTTTCTGTAATATATATATATTCGATGCATCAAAATTGTAACAATGGTTATCGAATTGTCTGCCTTTATTATAAAACGAAATGAACGTTAAATGTGGCCAAAGTGAATTGACAGGATATCAAAGCCGTGGAAAGTGGCTAGTATCGTTTTGCAACCGAATTTTTAGCAAGAATATAGTCTGTTTTTTACTTAAATATTTGGACGTAGCTTCAAATGGTATACGATAAGCGGCGTAAACGGGTATTTCCTGCTCCTCAGACTGGTCTATGATCGCCGATAAGTAAAAGTTTGTCAACATTCCGAAATTGGCAGTCCTATAAGGTCTTGGTCACTTTCAAGTCGCGTCATCAATTGGAACAATGAATATTTTCCAGATCGTCGGTCAAAATGGTCCAAGCTTGACCAAGTCTTTCAGACTTAGTTCGACATATTACTGCATGAAATTACCATGTGACACTTTGTGTGACAAGTCGGTTACATGTCAGTTATCGTAAGGGGCGGAGCTAATTCTATCGCGCTACGAGGTTAAGAAGTAGCACCGCCCCTCTCGTACAATAACTGACATATTGCTATGATATGACCAATACATATGTATTATAAACATAAAAAAATCTATCGTAAAGCATATGTAATAAGGAACGTAAAATTTCTATAATGACGTATATTTATAATTATATAACACGGGACACTACCTATATCATGACGTAAGTACAACATGAACATACATCAATTATCATGCATAATTTCATCTGGTATTACAGCACAATTTTAATATATTGCTGTGGACATACATCTACGTCCCGCCCTTTGTACTTGATTATTTATTGTAACATACATCAATTTTTAATTTGCTATTTCACTCACGTTGATCTAATTCCGTGGTGTTACGTGTTGTATTACGTTATAATTAATGCTATCGCTATTGCTTTGTTTCATACAACCCGGCCTTCCATGATAATATTTCACATATCACATATCAGTTGAATTTTACATTAAAATACCATCAATGTTTGAAAGTGATATCCAGCCGATATCGGCTTACGAGACACTATACATATATGGAAGATAAGGTCGATCATACGCCGATATAGTCAAGGAAATAACCTGATTTTACACGTAAAACATTTTGTACAAATAGTTAGTATAGTTTAAACATTAATCACATTTCATGTCAACCATATCAAGATTAAAGATTCAAAAAGAAATATATATAGATACTTAATGTGAGTCTGTCTCTTGTAATCTTTAAGCTTGTTTTGTAGTCCTAAATTATGTCCTTAAAGTATGTACGAAATATACTTCAATGAATATTGAATAAAACTATTGTTTAACTTATTACTGACGTGCGTAGATGTTAGTCGCCGGTTATCAAATGGGAGGAATACATGGTTTATAATTACAGATCTGACTATGTAGAAGAAAAATCTGCACATTACAAATTTGGAAAATAAAAAGTGTTTGATGTCGTCAGTTGATCGACAATGTACGGAGTATCATATCTACGTACAGAATAATTCAATTCCATTGGAAGTTTGAGATACTACTGTATTTGTACTCGTGACGAAATAAAAAACCAATATGTTGATCAGAAAAGTATATTCTATTATAATAAAAGTTGACTACTATAATCTCCATGTTCCGTTTAACCGAGAGTCGTGAGAACTGATATAATGACTTGATTGTTTTAAACTCCATTGAACGGCGGTCACAATGTTCGGGTGGATAACGAGTTGGCCCCGAGTTTTAGTATTGTTACGAAACGTGAAGTCAACTGTAAAGAACCTAACGAAGGCATTTAAATCAAACAGATCCGTCACGACGTAACATTGGATCTATTACCAGGAGCTGAAATGATACTTAAGAAAATATCATTTGTTATAATTAGTACATATTGTAATTAAAAAACAAATCCCGACCTGGGAAATAACCAATATTTTACAAGAAAGAGGAGAAATGAATCTTATGAGACGAGCGGGGCGCGAACCCGGGATCTCTATGTTATAAAACCAGGCCGTTACCATCAGACCAACAGGTTCCGACTGGTTCGCATGGTTCGTAATTTCCTGATATTGCTATGCAAGGTCGTGTCTCCACGTAACAGTGTTTATATTCTCCCTCATTATATTCGTCCGAATATAAAACAATTAAATTCAAATGAAAACACAAGACATAAATGGGATTATGGCACGTTGCTCAATCGTTTATTACCTACTGTACAATCCACGACCAAATACAAACCACACCTGAAATCGTAATATCCTTACCCCATCTGGCCGGCATACGACTACTTATAATTGCCTCAAGGGCCCTTATTCTATAAAAGAAAAGTTAAATGTAGTGTTACGATGTAAGCAACGCACTCGAAAGAGCGCACCTAGCGCGTGCTTCCTATTTATATCCCTGCATCACGTGACGTCCACCCGACACGTCCCCACACGAACACTTACGGAGACAACCGAAGTTAATTTCATACATGTAATTAGCCGTGCCTCGGTTGGAGTCCGACCACAAAGCGACTGTATAGTTTAGCTGTATAGCTCGTCACTGAAAAGTCATGATATCGTTCTGATAATAGTACAGTGTATTCATACATATAATGACAAAGCTACAGAGAGTCGGTCTTCTAGTGCTACAGCTAAGACATTAACGCTGAACCAGTTTTAATTCATAAGAAGAATATGATGTACCTGGTATGGTACAAAACGTGCTTCATATACATATACATGTACTATTTCACTTCACCTTCCTACACAAAACAATCTAAACACGAACTCTTACACGGAGAACACTGTCCGCTATCTTACAAATATATGCCGAGACGTAACTCACGTAATCCTGCACATTCCATATAAAATTATAATCTTTACACATATTCATTCAACAAACTGTTCAGTTACCAATCATAAATGAGTATACCAATATGCCGGTATTGCCGCTCTTCACATTGGGTAATCGACATGATATACCGGTATGTAGCTAAGCACAGTTACTTGAGTTTCTGTCAGTAAATAACATTTATATATATATATAAGAAGTCGCCCATTACTATAATGGGGGGGGGGGGGGGGGGGTCCTTATATATAGGCCTATGCCTATACATAGGCTTATGCCTATATATATATATATATTTTTATTTACTGACAGAAACTCAAGCAACTGTGAGCTAAGCTACCGATCCTGTCTATATCCGGAGTAGCAAAGCGACAACATCGAACAACAAAAACGATAGCGTCTATTCAAGTGGTGACAGATGACGATGTATTCAAGACAGTAATCAGATTATAATTGTTCGTTGTGCACTGATATACAAGCTTAATAATGTAAGATGTCGTTTCTTAATATGTTGGAGTTTGTCAGACTAAGGCAGATAGTCAGACCTACTACCCCGGCAACTCAATATTTTCAATTTCAGGTGGCTACTAGTACATCGGAACACTTTCGGCATGCTATGGCTTGATCTTTGTATGAGAAAGTTTGGTTTATTTAGTTTTTTGTCCTATTGACAGCCAAAGTCATTTAAGGACGTGTCAGGTTTTTTGAGGTGAAGGAAAACCGGAGTACCCGGAGAAAAACCACCGACCTACAGTCAGAACCTGGCAATTGCCCCATGTGGGATTCGAATTCGCAACCCAGAGGTGGAGGGCTAGTGGAAGAATGTCGGAACACCTTAACCACTCAGCCACCGCGCGCGGCCCGTTAGAAAGTACATAGTGTCAAACACATGTTGCTTACAGTTAAAATCATCAAGGTTTTTGGCAGATATGTTCGGTTTATTTTAAACCGACGGCTGTATGAGGTGGAGACAATTGTTACATTCCGCCTCTGTCGGAATGTAAATGTAAGAACATACACTATAGCAATAAGTATAAAATTATAACGTTATACGAGATGAAATTACATGTGAGCATTGATG
The DNA here is from genome assembly GCA_947623455.1 of Mimachlamys varia. Taxonomy (NCBI): domain Eukaryota; kingdom Metazoa; phylum Mollusca; class Bivalvia; order Pectinida; family Pectinidae; genus Mimachlamys; species Mimachlamys varia. Next base: position 877,361 of record OX392538.1, on the reverse strand, counting down.
TAAATTACAATATAACGGACAGGACGTATATAAATAGAAACAGAACCTGAACTGAATATGTATACATCTGAAGATGGCATATAGCCTCTCCTTTGAAACCCATATATATCAGAATGATGATGATGTTGCTGCTGCTGCTCCTGCTGTTGTTGCTGCTGCTGCTGCTGGTAATGATGATGAGGAGGATGTGACAGAGAAATCTCCAATCCAAGGAGTGATATTCTTGCGATACTTAGATTAAACATTATTGATTGATTGTATCGGACACAATCATGACGTGAATGATTAGTCAGTGATGAAGATGATGTTGTTGTTTGTTCCATATATGTAAAAATGTTTATCCTAGAAGTTGTAACACTTACGAAAATAAATTGAAATGAATTGAATCTGAGACAAATTATCTGTATTTTACTATATATTTAAAATGTGAATGGCTTACAGTTAGGGCATGGTATAGCAATGATAACCTAATCTAACTCCTAAGTACATTGATGTATAATGCGTTTTGTACAATGAATAGTGTAGTAAAATGAGAGGGGCGTATCTATATGAAACACAATCAATATTATTATTATTTATAACAAGCTTTACCGAACATAATCTTACAGTGTACGTGAATGAAGAATGTATTTTCGTACAAGTATCAGCTGTACGTTTTTGTTATCCGAAAGCACTGTCAACTCAACCACACTTCGTCCCACCATGCTCTTCGACTTCTTTGAAAGTGTAGTATTTCTTTTTGTTTGTCAGATGCATCTGTTCCGATCTTTCAATAGTCTCTTTCAGCTTCTTTCTTGTCTAGTCTTAGCTTGTGACTCTGTTTTCGTCAGCCAATATTTGCTTATCGCGGCTACCTGGCATTTGCGCTTCCCGTTCTATTTTTATTCGAGAAATCACGTGATTTTTTTCGAATCATGTGACCACTATCCTGCTCCCGGTTCCGTGCCGATTCGCAAGAAAACATAAGAAATGGTTTTTTAACATAGAAAACGATAATAAAAATATAATTATGGTACTGATGTGCTTAGTAATAAATCTTGATATTACATAAATATGTTATTGTTTGATAATCTAAACTGTTGAGGTTAAAAAAATTATACAAAATTTTTCATGTCGTACCATGTTGAAATTCCTATAATTAGTCGAATGGCGGCGGCGAAATTGAGCAGACGAGCACCAAATTTAGCAAACAATGCCGTTTTAAGGTACTTTCCGGTTAATTGACACAAATGAGACCTTGATTTTCCTTCTTAAAATAACATTTGCCTTCAGAAAATGTATTTCATTTAGAAATTGGTCTAAACACGAGCTAATTAGTATTAGTATGTCAGATTATGTTTTAATTACATGTAATAGTTCATCTTTACGGCCTGTTAAATATTGTTTATGTGTCTTAATGGTCGTCAGCAACAATATAGCTCCGTGCTGTAACAAATTCGCAGGTCCCTGTGCAGTACACGTGTGTTTTGGCAGTACCCGCATATAGGTAACACTACGTCTATCCTTTTCCTATCATATCTTATACCATCAAACACATAACTCAACACTTCAATTATGCAATAAGCCGTGTGGACATTTAGAATGTGTCTGTATCTCTTCCGAATTCATGTTGTTCTCTCTGTTGTGGAATACTTTCACTTGAAAAAACGGTCTAGTCGGCTCGAGGTCCAAGGCTAGAATGACTGGGACCCGGGCCTACGTACACGTGTACCACCTCCACGTGATATTTTCACGTGCTACTCGCTCTACCCGTAAAGCTCTCGCTATCTTCATGAATATTCATCCCTATCCTGCCAACTCATAACATATGAGTACCAAAAACGTACAGACAATATTTTCCTGCTATTCGATGAAACGCAGGAAAATTATATTTCTGGTATAGGCAGCAACGGTACCGTTTCGATTCCTCATCGTACTATTTGATCAATCGATTTCCTGTTTAGCTCCTATCATTATTTATGCGAGACGTAGCTCCTCAAATCTGAAATATTGTCCCGTTACCCCAAACTAAAAGGAAAATCCGGACCGGTTGCATGTAAGCAGATACGTATTAAGCCTTTATACGTCTCTGATGTTAGGTTATGCGACTCTGGAAAAAACATTTTAAATATCTAATTCATACTACATTTGTTAACTGGAGTACCTGTTATATATGCACTTTGGCTATGACATATTCAGGTAAGGGGTAACACATATTGGTAAATACTTTACCTGTTAATTCACAGGTACATGTAGGTATCGTTATGCCCTATGGCTATATATTCTATATAAGTGGCTAGACCACAAGGGCTAGGCACGGACCTATGTAACTTACGAAATAATTGTAAGATGATTATTTACCTTTCTCGAATATAGCCCCATCCCACTACTACATTGTATATATCTGTGACAAGGGAAAGAACTAGCTTGAACGAGAAAATCGACCTATTTTCACTCTAAGCTTGTTTTCGTCACTGAATGAAATCCAATTTTTTACATGCATGCCTCATTTTAAAGGTGAAACTTCAATCTTTCAGCCGATACCAACTATATCCCGCTTCACGTATGTAATAGGTTACTAGGCTGTCTAGAATCCGAGGTTTTGCATTAAAAACCGTAGGTGGGCACTTGCCTGAAAATAGGTCGATTTTCTTGTTCAGGCTAGTTCTTTTCCTTGTCACAGATATATAGTAGTGGGAGGGGCTATATTTGAGAAAGATAAACAAATTATCTGACAATTATTTCATATAGTGACATAGGTCCGTGCCTAGCCCCTGTGGGCTAGACAAGTACAGAGGCATACACGTTTCGTTGTTCCAACTCAGACGCAAACGGTACGGAAGTGCTGGGGAAATCCGAGGCAAATGCTACGGATGACGGTTATATAAAAAGCGGAAGCATAAGGAATGAATATATCCACGACACATGTACAGAGGAAGAATGTATGAGTGTATGAAAATAAATAATATGTCTCGTGAATCATAAAGACAAAGCCGGTCGTAACACGGATATCTATCTGTGTACGTAGTGGCGTTAAACACGTAACTAACTAAACGTATCTATCATAAAAAAAAACACCAGTCATGGGTATGCTAACAGATTAAAGCGACGACACACAGGTAATAAAATATTACGGTTAGAAGCATTTCTACCTGCTTACCAAATCGAAGCCTATAGTGGCTACTGCATGGTCTTTTAATCAAAAGGCCGGCTGGAAGAAAATCTGTGCTACGGATGTAGTACGAAATTTCTTTTTGAGAAAACAGTTTTGTTTTTACATTCTATCTATATACATTATTTGTTGTTCTTGTTTAAGTCTATAGCGACAGGAAAGTTATACATGTATCATTTAGCATAATGACCGTGTTCCCCTTTTCAATTTGAAAGACAAACTAGTGCATGTCGGTAACTATTTTCAATCAAAAAGATAATACATGTGTATACTTACTAAAGTAATTTCAATTCTTTATATGCAATTTCTTTATCGATCATATATATGGATAAACTGACCCTCCAACTACAGGTAAATCTTATCTGTCGGTTCCCTGGTACTAAAGAAACGTTATAGCATGCCCCGAGGGGTATGTACTGCTGAGTATACAGTACCGAAGATACAGGTGTCTAATGCCCGGGCCAATGTCAGATTACATAGGTACAAAAACATACCACACTATGCTGGTCACGTTGTAAGTACTACTGAACACACGTCTGAACAGACACGTATATATGTATTTGTATAGAATCGTCCCCGCCGTCTTGAACATTACATGTGAATGTTAAATGTTTTATTATGTATACAACTATATGCTTTATTCCATAATAAAAGTCAAGACCACAGTCATATATATATAGTGACAATGTGTACGTCTCTGGTAAGATACGTCCCTGCTCAAACGAATATATATATATAGTCTCTGGTAAAACGTAACACCCGAGTTAGTCAAGATATTGCACGGCTGAGGTTTTACAGACAACACCACAAAATTAGATTGAGTAGCAAAACTACGAAACATGTTGTTCCTTTGTGCTCAATACATGTTGATGTTATTTGCTACAACTTCATATATGAAATTTTAAATGTACCCACCCACACATGCAATAATATGTAAACCCTCTGATGCACATACAGATACATATATATATATTTATAAAACTCGCAATAGATTGTTAAAAGTTCAAATACACATTGGGTTTTTTAAATCACAAAATATGCTGAAATAATTTAACAGTTATGATTATTTGTTAATGATTAATCAAGTTTCTTTGTCTGCTTAGGATTTATGCAAGGGCTCTGGTACTACATTTATTCAAGTTTTAATTTTTATTTATTTGATCTATAACATTCTTCATAAGATAGAATGAAGAGTAGCTTCCCTTTATTGGAATATGACATGAAGTCATTACCTACTGGCTTTTACAAATTGAGTGTCTCTGGCATCCGTAAGTCCAATTCACAGCTGACCAATTAACACTAACGACCGTATCGGGGACTGGGAGATTACGTGCTCAATGGCACACTCGACCAGAAACGCTTGACTGATTTTTGACACCTCCTGATGACGGGGGTGTATAGAATTGTACTCGGGGCTGTTATTTCCCTGACCACGGGACAACCAACGCATCTTACCTGTAGGGTTTACCTGTAATCAGGTGTACCCGGTGAACGGACAATTAACTTTAAAACTGACGTAATATAAACAGATTTTTTAATCACACAAGATGACTTTAATAAAGTAAGATTCATGGTATTCACTTAAAAAAAACCCAACATTTATTTACCATTTATATGCTTGTTTAATGATACAGAAGATGTAACTGTTTGTCAGTATTTTAACTTTTTAATGTGAGTGACATTTTTAGTTATTTATACGTTTAACAAGAAACATTGTTTATTAAATAAATTCTTTTCTCGACACATTGTTCAATAGGCTTTAATCAAAGCATCCATTACATAGTTTCCTGTTTATTGGTACGTACCTGACGACACATTCCAGTGATGCTGATAATCTCAGAAAAGAAAGATACAAAGAAAACAAACATCTGCATTGTACAATTAAAGAACAAATTTATTCTTCTTATTTTTGACAATACGTCCATAATATGTAAAATGGACCCTCGATAATCCGGATATCTTTAATTGACGATCTGGATGTAATATTGCTCTCTATCGCTTGTTTTCATGCATGTTGACGAACTACATTTGAGTGTAGACTAAAGGTTACACAAAGTGCACTCCGAGTGCACTCTGTTTGGACTTGGAGTGCACTCCTTTGGACTCCAGGTAAACTTGGAGTGCACTCCGTTTGGACTCCAGATGAACTTAGAGTGCACTCCTGGTCCACGCCAAGTCTACCTGAAGTCCTATCAGTCATTAATACTCTACATATAGGGCCACACTCATATTACATTTTAAATTGTAGATAGTACAACATATATATGTATATGTATCTTTTTAAATCAATCAATCAATATTTTTGTTACTGTATATGTTTATATAAAGTGTCATTACTTAGTTGTTTAACTAGAAATATAGACTATGCCTGCTGTTTAATCTTTGTATAATATGTGTAATAAAAATTATAGCTGTTCAGAATGGATATATAATGTTATAAGACTGTTAGATTTTAATTAAAACATTATTCATTCAAGTATAACGTGAAGAAGAATTACTGTTTCACATTTGAAAGTTTTCAAACTACAACAAGCTCAAAACACAATAAACAATGAACGAGTTTTGATAATTGGGTGTTGTCCGTCCCCTCCCTATTCAATGTTGTGTCTGTATCAGGTCAGATCAGATGTGAAGATTTAGACAGGCTTACACTTGGCCGTCTAATTAGATAATGACCCCCTCCCCCCAGGCCTCAACCCCTCCTGGTCAACCTGTATCAGGTCAGAGGCCTGATAATAACCCCGGGGCCCCTGATTGTTAGTTGGGAACAGGTCATCACACAGTATACATGTATGATCTTTACTTATAATTGCAGGTAAGGCTGCTGACAGATATAGGCACATAAGTTTGATCCTAATATGACAATTAAGGCTTTTCATCAATTTAAAAGTGGTCTTGATTACCATTGTACATGTTTACTCATACTTGTATTTGTAACATGTGATGTAATGTGTGACACTATGATAGTGCTGAGTTCAAATAAGTCAGTTTGACAGTAAAAAAACTATTGGTGCTCAAATGGCATACCAGCAAATACAATATACACTGGTCTGAGAAAAGGCTCTCCAATGTCAGCGATGTAATTTTAGTTTTAAGTAGACTAATAGCCAGAACCTGATTTGCGTCTTCATACAACTACATATATTACCAAAGTAATGGTTCAATATCTCTATCCATGGAGGACTTAATTATGTTACAGAAACAAAATAATGGCAGAAAGATATGGAACACGGGAGTATACAATCACTAAATCATGAGAGAATTAAAGGTACAGATATCTATGGTACCACAGAATTACATTAGAGCTGCTATCTAAGTTTGTGATGGTACACATTGTACTTGGAGATAAATAAAGTTACGTTACAGATATATAAGTGTATCTGATATTATTCTGAATGCATGATACATGTATAGCTATAAAATAACATGAATGTCAAAGCATCGATAAAACTTGCGATCTTTACAGTGTAATGCTGTTGTCAAAGTCATACTTTCAGATTTTCATCATTACGCGGACTCACTGCAAACACGGCAAACATGCAGTGCCTGTATCGGTACCTGTAGTATGCTATGCGAAAATACACACATATTCAGATACTTTATGGCGCCTGAACACAGGGACAGGGCCTGATAATTTGTTAAGCTAGTTTTGGATATGAACTGAGATATATTAGATCAGGGACGTATATGTCCTTGGTTAGATCAGGGACGTATATGTCCTTGGCTAGATCAGGGACGTATATATCCTTGGACAGATCAGGGACGTATATGTCGTTGGCTACATCAGGGACGTATATATCCTTGGACAGATCAGGGACGTATATGTCCTTGGTTAGATCAGGGACGAATATGTCCTTGGCTAGATCAGGGACGTATATGTCCTTGGTTAGATCAGGGACGTATATGTCCTTGGTTAGATCAGCGACGTTTATGTCCTTGGCTAGATAAAGGACGTATATGTCGTTGGTTAGATCAGGGACGTATATATGTCCTTTGTTAGATCAGGGACGTATATGTCCTTGGCTAGATCAGGGACGTATATGTCCTTGGTTAGATCAGGGACGTATATGTCCTTGATTAGATCAGGGACATATATGTCGTTGGCTAGGTCAGCGACGTATATGTCCTTGGTTAGATCAGCGACGTATATGTCATTGATTTGATCAGGGACGTATATGTCCTTGGCTAGATCAGGGACGTATATATCCTTGGACAGATCAGGGACGTATATGTCCTTGGTTAGATCAGGGGCGTATATGTCCTTGGTTAGATCAGGGACGAGTATGGCCTTGGCTAGATCAGGGACGAATATGTCCTTGGCTAGATCAGGGACGTATATGTCCTTGGTTAGATCAGGGACGTATATGTCCTTGGTTAGATCAGCGACGTTTATGTCCTTGGCTAGATAAAGGACGTATATGTCGTTGGTTAGATCAGGGACGTATATATGTCCTTTGTTAGATCAGGGACGTATATGTCCTTGGCTAGATCATGGACGTATATGTCCTTGGTTAGATCAGGGACGTATATGTCCTTGATTAGATCAGGGACATATATGTCGTTGGCTAGGTCAGCGACGTATATGTCCTTGGTTAGATCAGCGACGTATATGTCATTGATTTGATCAGGGACGTATATGTCCTTGGCTAGATCAGGGACGTATATATCCTTGGACAGATCAGGGACGTATATGTCCTTGGTTAGATCAGGGGCGTATATGTCCTTGGTTAGATCAGGGACGAGTATGGCCTTGGCTAGATCAGGGACGTATATGTCCTTGGCTAGATCAGGGACGTATATGTCCTTGGCTAGATAAGGGATGTATATGTCGTTGGTTAGATCAGGGACGTATATGTCCTTGGTCAGATCAGCGACGTATATGTCCTTGGTTAGATCAGGGACGAATATGTCCTTGGCTAGATCAGGGACGTATATGTCCTTGGCTAGATCAGGGACGTATATGTCGTTGGTTAGATCAGGGACGAATATGTCCTTGGCTAGATCAGGGACGTATATGTCCTTGGCTAGATCAGGGACGTATATGTCCTTGGTTAGATCAGGGACGAGTATGGCCTTGGCTAGATCAGGGACGTATATGTCCTTGGCTAGATCAGGGACGTATATGTCCTTGGCTAGATAAGGGATGTATATGTCGTTGGTTAGATCAGGGACGTATATGTCCTTGGTCAGATCAGCGACGTATATGTCCTTGGTTAGATCAGGGACGAATATGTCCTTGGCTAGATCAGGGACGTATATGTCCTTGGCTAGATCAGGGACGTATATGTCCTTGGCTAGATAAGGGACGTATATGTCGTTGGTTAGATCAGGGACGTATATGTCCTTGGTCAGATCAGCGACTTATATGTCCTTAGCTAGATCAGGAACGTATATGTCCTTTGTTAGATCAGGGACGTATATGTCCTTGGTTAGATCAGGGACGTATATGTCGTTGGTTAGATCAGGGACGTATATGTCCTTGGTCAGATCAGCGACTTATATGTCCTTAGCTAGATCAGGGACGTATATGTACTTGGCTAGATCAGCGACGTATATGTCCTTGGTTAGATCAGCGACGTATATGTCATTAATTTGATCAGGGACGTATATGTCCTTGGCTAGATCAGGGACGTTATATCCTTGGACAGATCAGGGACGTATATGTCCTTGGCCAGATCAGCGACGTATATGTCCTTAGCTAGATCAGGAACGTATATGTCCTTTGTTAGATCAGGGACGTATATGTCCTTGGCTAGATCAGGGGCGTATATATCTTTGGTTAGATCATGGACGTATATGCCCTTGGTTAGATCAGGGACATATATGTCCTTGGTCAGATCAACGACGTATATGTCCTTGGTTTGATCAGGGACGAATACGTCCTTGGACAGATCAGGGACGTATATGTCCTTGGTCAGATCAGGGACGTATATGTCCTTGGCTAGATAAGGGACGTATATGTCGTTGGTTAAATATAAACTTTATTTTACAACAATTATGAAACAAGTTATACAACTTATATTATTCACTCTTGTTGGCCCGGATATTAGCGCGCGAGGGGTCTTATGGTAGGAGGAAACCGGAGTACCCGGAGAAAACCCACGTAGTCGGGCAGGTGACCCCAAACCTTTTCACGTCCGGACGGGGACGTTGGTTAGATAAGGGACGTATATGTCCTTGGTCAGATCAGCGACGTATATGTCCTTAGCTAGATCAGGAACGTTTATGTCCTTTGTTAGATCAGGGACGTATATGGCCATGGCTAGATCAGGAACGTTTATGTCCTTTGTTAGATCAGGGACGTATATGGCCATGGCTAGATCAGGAACGTTTATGTCCTTTGTTAGATCAGGGACATATATGTCCTTGGTTAGATCAGGGACGTATATGTCTTTGGTTAGATCAGGGACGTATATGTCCTTGGTTAGATCAGGGACATATATGTCGTTGGTTAGATCAGGGACGTATATGTACTTGGCTAGATCAGCGACGTATATGTCCTTGGCTACATCAGGGACGTATATGTCCTTGGTTAGATCAGGGACGTATATGTCCTTAGTTAGATCAGGGACGTATATGTCATTGATTTGATCAGGGACGTATATGTCGTTGGTCAGATCAGGGACGTACATGTCCTTGGTTAGACCAGGGACGTATATGTCCTTGGCTAGATCAGGGACGTATATGTCCTTGGTTAGATCAGGGACGTATATGTCCTTAGCTAGATGAGGGACGTATATGTCCTTTGTTAGATCAGGGACGTATATGCGGTTAGATCCCCTTCACTGGCCATTTAAGCTCAGTTTAGGTATGCAATTACCTGTAACAAATTATCAGGCCCCTGTGAAACTAATTAAATGTTTCAAACGTATCCTTACCCGGAAATTAGTAATTGCAAAGAATGATAGTTTTGTACAAGATGTGCAATCAAATACCAGGCCTTCCATATACATGTGCCAAAACTGGCTGCCAGAGAGCCATAACGAGAAATTCACCTATTGAAGTCAAAATAAAAGGTTTATTTCAAATTCAGAACATCGTTCCTTTACCAGTTTTAATGATTATAATTGATTTCCAGCCATTTAATAATCAGTTAGGAAATAAGTCAGCAGAAATACAAATTTCTTCACAAGTAAGAACAAATTAAACGTAAATCGGGAAATACTTTCTATTTAATGCTTTTGTACATATATATGTTATGACTGCTTATCAAACATAAGAGAAAGTCGTTAAGATATCCCAAACGCATCTAATGTACACACACATTGTCAGACAGATATCATTTTATGGGACCTAATTAATTTACGTATTACTTAGTCCGTGCTGTTACGGCCGCGCGGTCCACTGAGTTCGGAATATGTTGTCCGGATATTTGAGCCCGTCTCTATCCGCATATTAGTATATTAGTTGCAAGTTCCTTATGTCTACCATGTGGAAGCGGACTACTATTGTTTTCGGCTATACGGGTCTCCCTAAAGAGTAAGTATTGATAATTACTGTGTGGTTTATTGCATGATATATATATGATGCTTGTTTTCTTGTTAATTCATATATTTTCATTTTGTTAGTTTGGTAAATCGTATAGGCTTGACCCATGTAGGCCTAGCCTAGTTTTCGCCATACGACAATCATGTGTCGTCTGCTGGTTTGTTTGACTCAACGAATACGCTTAATAAAGGGTCAAATGGCATTTGTAAAACTTCAATGTAGCTATTAGATGCGTTATTGTGAACATGAATGATGGCGTGCAATTTCTCATACTTTTATCCGGTAGGAACATATCGTGTTTTGTAGAATCTGTTAAGCTCTGGGTATTGTCTAATTTATGATCCGGTGCTACGGCACACATTATTATTTTATGAAAGTTTGATGTTGTACGTTATAATATAATGGTGACATTTAATTAACAAAGGGAATTCCATCCGAATGCATATAATGTTGTGGTAAATGTGGATACATTTGTAATATTGTTAAGGTAGAACATTTTTTGATCAGTCCGAGACCACAGGGACCTGAGAATTTGTTACAGCTAGTTTTGGACCTAAAATAGGGTGTTTAGAGTAATTTTACACATTTGGGGGGTTAAGATCAATTTCCGATAAAAGTGCCCCCTCAATGGTCGTAGCTTTTATGACCATTGAGGGGGCATTTTTATCGGAAATTGATCTTAACCCCCCAAATGTGTAAAATTACTCTAAACACCCTATTTTAGGTCCAAAACTAGCTGTAACAAATTCTCAGGTCCCTGTGTCCGAGACAATGTTACTTTTCTGCGATTTTTTTATATGTTTTCTTTGTATTTTTTTCACCCTCTCTTGACGTAAAATAAAGGGAGTCTGCATAGACTGTTTCGTGTATGAAGCACAATGCATCACAACTAGAACCCTTTTCTGACCCTATCTCACCAGTGACCCCATTTAATACACATCTGAACTAGACAAGAAACCTATAATTTTGATAATTTGCTATTTCGATAGCAGTCGATGTTGTGTTGACAGGTGGACATTTTGTAAAGACACAAAAAAGTTCCAATACGATACCTTACCTGGCCGTTCATCGTGAATTCACTCATCTGTTCCATTATAGGCATAGTAAACGGCGATGTCAGGAGCTGGAAATGTACCTGTGATATTTGCTCTAGAAACTGTTATTGCCAATTATGATAGACTCACTATGTACGAATAATGTATCATGCTTCCGGATAAGTATTGTTTTTTGTTTTGTTTAAGGAAAGCTGTTCATCCGTGAAGTCCGCATAGATCTATAGATCCATCTGATGCAGCAATGACCTGGAATGGATGTAGCAGAAATACACATGCCCATTTATTTTGAAAATAAACCTCATGTTTTAAAAAAAGTTTCCATTCGTGTGATGAATTCATTTTAAGCTCGGCTCTCCTTCGGAGATCGGCGGCGTCACAGGTGCAAGTTTTGATGGAAGTTTCTATTTTGTTGCTGATTTCTGCTCTCAGTTCATTATTATTTCATTTCATCTTTCTATTGTATATTAATGCTACCCATGTTATAATTGGGAATTGGAACCTGTGGTGGACATTTTGAGGATGTGTGGGGCCATTTTCTACGGTTAAAGTTGAGTGGCATTTTCGATTTCGTCACTTATTAGGGTCTCGTACGTAGATACATGTGCCCTTTAGTAATTACTCTGTCCATCTGTCTGCGCACGCGAAATGGAATTACGAATAACGCCCCTCACGCTGCTATATATCTGTCAAAGATATATATAATAGTAGTGTGAGGGGCTAAATTCGAAAAAGGTAAAAACAAAATATCTGACAAGCATTTTCATAGTGATATAGGTCCGTGCCTAGCCCCTGTGCCACACGTATGGTTGTCTTCGTCGTATCATCGTGATAAAGACGGAATAAATCTTCGATCAATGTGTCGTTCGCAACCACCGTCATTATTGACCTTTCAGCAACAAGTTCAGCTTCATTTCGATTACCTGACGATGATCTCCATGCTGTTTAAATGGATGATAATGCCCAGTGAGACGACTAGTTGGTTGGTTGATTGTTTTTTACGTTCTATTAAAAGCCAGGGTCATTAAAGGACGAATAAAAACTGAAACGTGCCTTGAAGGGGGGTGGGGGGGGGGGGGCGGATAAAACGAAATATTTCGTTTTAAAAATCTAGGATCGGTCGAAAAATCGGAAACACAATTCTTTTATGCCTTATGACATTATGAAGCCAACTTTGTCAGAATTTAATAATTCAAATGGCAAAACATCATGTTCACATTGTAATCAATAAGCCTTAATTTTCAGTGATGAATATTTCCTTATGACACCATGAAGCAAAGTTGGTAAGAATTTCACAAGATGTTAATTGACCATAGATCGACATCGCTGGGTTTGATCACTGCACGGGTCCAAAGCTCAAGGCTTGATGATTACGGGAGATAATTCGTCACAAGACGGGGCCCTTGCTGACCTGTCCGTGTTATTGTTTCAGCTTAGAGATTCATACACCTTTATCATGTTGTCTTTGTACTGTGCAGTGATACTGCAGCAAATCTGGGCTAATAAAGGAACTTTTAGGGGTCTGCTAGATGTCGTCCACAGTTACTTGTGCGAAGATCTCCTAAACTTGTGAACCTATTTCAATAATGTAACAGTGTCATTATTGACAATGTATTGTTTATATTGTTTAGTTTTTTAATCAATATGTAAGTGCAACTTGTATACGTGCACTTGTCATACATTATATATATATGTGACAGTGAGCTATTTTTAGTTTGTATGTACACCTGTCCGACGGGTCAGGGGTTAATGTATTTTTAAAATTCTTTGTAATGGCTAGTCTTTGCGCGGCTGCGCAGTTAGTCGCGTCAGTGTTAACTTTTATTCACACCTGTACAAGTTATCAAGCTGTGTGGACGGATTTCATTATTTGCATGGTGTTGATCTTTTTGGCCGCAGACCATAATAATTGTGAGTACATTGTATATTCTATAGTATTTGTATGTATTAACTGCAACGATCGTTAGCGTATATTTGTAGTACTTCAAAAGATATATTCTGTAAATTAATTGATTGTTCAATTAATTCGAATTTCAAATTTCCCGCCATTTTGTTTCAAGTCTTTGTTCAGTTTGGTAACGATTATTTTGAATGTCAAGGTTGTAGTAACTATTGTAAATTCCTTAATTTTTAGCAACATAAAGCAAAGTCCACAGCAGCTCTACAGGTTGTCGCCCCTGGATTGAGACCCTCTTCCCTTTGAAGAGGTAGGTCGTATTGTGTAATCCTGCTATTGTGATTGATATTCTTAACAGTGTTGTAGTATAGTACTCCAGTCGCTGGTAATTTGTATATATATCTGTTGTAATCACAGATGTTTTATGTAACTTGATTACCATTACAAGTGTAACGCACATGTGTATGTACCGATAAATGATTGCGACTGGGTTATTCAGTATTTTTATTCAATAATGATTATATAGCGAAGCGTAATGTTACTAGGTGCGTGAATCTACAATGTTAGCACAAGTTTGCCTATTCCATTATGTGAACGCCTAGGGTAGATTAGGTTTATATTTATTGTTATTTATTGATGTTTTAGGGTCTTTCGACCAGGGAATAAAGAACAATTGAAACCCACATGGTTGTTGGTAATATATGACGAACCCGTAGCCACGATCGGCTACATTTGGCGCCCACGTAGATGTTTTGTCAACAACCTGATCATCCCTTTTGGAAAGGACATTCCATTCTGATGAACCACGCGTGTGAGGTGATGACTGCTTCTCGAAGTGACATTTCGTGTTGAAAGTAGACTGTACGCTGGACTTGAGACTGTGTAATTCTGTCAGTTGAGTACCAATGAACTGCTGTGTTGATGATAAACATGCTGCTTCTGATGATATTTTGACTTTACACTTTAAATACCATTTTGTGATTTGAACATGTGAAATTCCGTACTTCCGGTTTACACTATTTGTGTTTTTGTTACTTCCGGTGTCTTGTTGACATTTATCAGCTGTTGGCTATATATACTGATTTGGTTTTTCTGATGCCATAATTAATTTCTGTACACTTTATGATATTAGACACATTGTACGAAACATATTTTTGATTTCACTGAGATATATATCAAACCTTGTAATATTTTTTTACATTTTCCGGCATTTATTCGCTCATTCTGAAAAAAAAAAAAAACACTTTGGTATTAGATGGTATTTTCCCTGTGCTTTTTTTGATAACATTTGGTTTTCATAACTTACCGGTGAACCAGTATTACATGATTTCTCAAATTTATGCATTACATTCCTGTAATGTTGTCATTTTGTTATACTAATTACTGTATTGTATAACATACAGCCAGTCAGATAGTATATTCTGATAAATATCATACATTTTTGTACCATATTGAAACATTTTACACTTTTTTTTTGTGGCATACGGTAGATCACATGCAAATTATTTTTTGTTAAGTGTAAAATCCATCAACATGACAGATTCGAAGGACGACCCGAGTCTTCCTAAATCCCAGGCTACTGAGGAGGAGGGTACTGATCATTTTAGGATTTTGGCAGAGTTTTTCAACAAGATGTCAAAGGGTGGTAAAGCTGAAGGGGAGGAGTTGCAGGGTTTACAGAAGCAAATGGTGGAATTTTTGGCTGCCACAGGTGGTCTCCCAACCTTGACAGTGAAATCAGAGCAGTTGGGTGGTGCGGCCAGTAGTATGGTTTCTACAGCAAGTGTTGTTCATACCATCAGTAGTGCTTCAACTACTAGTGTTGCCAACAGTGACAGTGTTGTAAACACTTCAACATCTGGAACTTCAACTTCATCGAACATGGACACTAGGTTTTATAAGTTGCCATCTTTTTCTGGTGAAGGAGGGAAAAGTGATGTTTCCTTTGAGCTTTGGAAGTTTGAGGTGCAGTGTTTGATTAATGCTGGGAAGCATATGGATTTGATTGGACAGTCCATTAGACGATCCTTGAGGGGTGTTGCTGCAAATGTGATGATGACATTAGGACCCCAGGCAACTCCAGCTCAGATTATTACTAAACTTCGCAGTTTGTATGGAGTAGTAGATGACCAAGAAACTTTACTGGAAAATTTCTATGCTGCACATCAGTTGGCAGATGAGAATGTGACAGATTGGGCTTGCAGATTGGAGGGATTGTTAACTCGTGCTGACTCATCTCTGTCATCAGGGGAGAGGAATAGGAGACTTCACAATAAGTTCTGGTCTGGACTTAAACAGGATCTTCGTGAAGTGTCGGGTCATAAAGCGGATGCTATCGACAACTATGAGGAGTTGTGTATTGCTATTAGATCCATCGAGAGGGCACGTGAGAAGACAAGTACCATCAGTGAATCCAGGGTCAAGCCAGCTACAGCAAAGTTGACAGTAACTTCACCCGAGGGGGAGCAGAAAGATGAATTGAAGGCAACACTTAACCAGTTGACTGCAGCCATCAAGAGTCTGGAGAAGAGGTTTGGTGACAGATCCAACAATGATGGAAACCGTGGAACAAGTCAGGGGTATAGCGATGATCGCCATGGATACCGAGGTAGCAGTTCCCGGGGAAGAGGGCGTGGTTATGGAAATAGCCAGCCGAGGGCCGATATCATTTGTTGGAGATGTCATCAACCAGGACATATCAAGGCTAGATGTGAAACTGTGTTGCCAGGTGATTTAAACGCCAAGACACCTACCAGGAAGGACCAGCAGTAGGTGTGAACACAACAGGTCCTACACCCATTGTCAACAATGTACAGACTAGCAAGCTAGTTGGCAGTCCAAATGAAGTAGTTGTGTGCGTTGACGGAGTGAATGCCATGGCCTTATTGGACACAGGGGCTACTGTCTCTACTATCAGCAAGAAGTTTCATCATGATTTTTTATCACATTTACCAGTGCAGAAACTGGATAAGCTCCTGCATGTGGAATGCGCAGATGGTGAACAGCTACCCTACATGGGATATGTTGAAGCTGATGTTACTTTTGAGGGACTTGGTGATACAAAGCAGATATCTTGTTTGTTTTTGGTGGTACCTCAGAGTAGCTACAACACAACTGTACCTTTTCTTATTGGCACCAACATCCTTAGCTCTTTGATGGAGGATTGTGTTAGGGAATATGGTGTGAGGTATGCGCAACATGGAAAGTTATCTACACCATGGTTCTTAGCATTTAGGTGTTTATCTTGCAGAAACAGAGAACTGGCTCGGAACAAGAATGTGATTGCTTTGGTAAGGAATGCTGCTGCCGGTAATTACATCTTGAAGCCTAACACTACAGTGACCATGAAAGGGTTTGTTAATCAGAGAGTCCCATACCCAGCTACCTGTGCCATTATACAGCCATCAGCCAGATCTGCATTGTCGAGTGATATTGATGTGGCACCAGCTTTAATATCTTGTGATGCATGCTGTAAGGGAACTGTGGATGTTCAGTTGTCCAATGTCACCACACAAACTTTTGTGATTCCTCCTGGAGCCATATTATGTGAGCTTCAACCAGTGACTGTTCAAGAACTGCCTGTGGACGTACAAGATAGAATACCACAGTTTATGGAGAAGATTGACTTCAGTGAAAGTGTTGTGTCTGGTGAGGAATTACAGAGAGGTATCCAGTTGATTAAGGAGTTTGAGGACATTTTCTCTCATGATGATAACGACCTTGGTTGTACTGACTTAGTGGAACACCGGATTGAGTTGTCGGAACCACAACCATTTAAGCAGCGTCATCGTAAGATACCGCCTTCCATGTATGAAGAGGTTAGGACACATCTTCAACAATTACTATCAGCAGGAGTAATTAGACCGGCGCATGGACCGTTTGCTTCAAATATTGTCTTGGTACGCAAGAAAGACGGGTCTTTGCGGATGTGTGTTGATTTTAGACAGCTAAATAGAGGAACTATTCGTGACTCATATGCCTTGCCTCGAATTGACGACATTTTGGAGTGCCTATCCGGATCAAGGTACTTTACCAAACTTGACCTGAAGTCTGGATACCACCAGATCCCCATTGCTGAGGAACACAAAGAGCGTACAGCTTTTACGGTTGGCCCGTTGGGATTCTTTGAATTTAACAGGATGCCATTCGGTCTTACGAACGCACCTGCCACGTTTCAACGGATGATGGAGCAGTGCATGGGAGATCTAAACCTGACTATTTGTTTAGTTTACATCGACGACCTGATTATTTTTGCGGAAACCTATGACGAACACATGGAAAGATTGCAGAAAGTATTCCAGAGACTGAGGGAGAGCAATCTTAAGTTATCACCGAAGAAGTGTGAATTCTTCAAGGACAAGGTAACTTATGTTGGACATGTTGTTTCGGCAAATGGAATAGAGCCAGATCCTACCAAGATTGAGAAAGTGCGTGATTGGCCTACACCTTCCAATGCTGATGAACTGAGACAGTTCTTAGGCTTCACTGGCTATTACCGCAAGTTTGTCAGGAATTTCAGTCAGGTTGCCAGGCCGCTGAATGATCTATTGCCACCTACCAGAACTAGGAAGTCGTCCAAGAAGGCATTAATGTCCAGTACAAAACCGTGGATGTGGAGTGTGAAGCATGATGAGGCATTTCAGAAGTTGAAGGATATCCTCTGCAGTCCTGTGGTTTTGGGTTACCCGGAATACACCCTTCCTTTTGAGCTCCATGTCGACGCTTCAGGAAATGGACTAGGAGCAGTACTGTATCAAGAACAGGAAGGTTTGCTTCGTCCTATATATTTTGCCAGTAGAGGAGTCAGCAAGGCGGAACGAAACTATCCAGCTCATAAACTGGAATTTCTCGCACTTAAGTGGGCCATCACAGAAAAGTTCCATGATTACCTGTATGGGAGGATATTTACTGTGTTTACTGATAACAACCCGTTGACGTACATTTTAACCAAAGCAAAGCTTGATGCAACCGGACATCGGTGGTTGTCGGCTCTGGCAACATACGATTTTGATATTAAGTATCGACCGGGTAAACATAACGCTGATGCAGATGCCATGTCAAGACTTCCTAAACCCAGTGACAGCACCACCAAGGATGTGCAGACACATACCGAACAAATTTCTGTGGATGGTGTTCATGCTCTTTGTAAAGCTGGGATTAGTTGTGATGATTCCTTAGTGGAGAGTGTTTGTTTATCAGTTGATGCAGTAGATGTTCTGGATGAAGACGTGCAAGATGTACAGGATATCCAGGCCATGACACCACAAGTATGGAGACAATTACAAGCTCAAGATCCATTCATTAGTCAATGGTTACCATATCTTCGACGCAATGAGAAGCCAAGCAAAAAGACCATTCAGTCAAGTCCTGAGAAAACCACCATCACTAGAGTTTGGGATAGTTTAAAGCTGAAGCGAGGTGTTTTATACCGTTGTCTGGAACAGGATGGATTGGTAACGGATCAGCTTGTGCTTCCACAGTGCTTTAAGGAGAAAGTGTTAACCTACCTTCATGACCATGTGGGTCATCCTGGACGTGACAGAACTTTGTCTTTATTGAAAGATAGATTTTTTTGGCCAGGAATGTCTAAAGATGTTGATAATTGGGTTAAGAACTGTCCGCGTTGTATTCTACGCAAGACTCCGACAAATCAGCGAGTGCCTTTAGTGAACATAGTGACAACACAACCCATGGAAATAGTTTCTATGGACTACCTCACCCTGGAAACATGCAAAGGAGGTTATTCGTATGTGCTTGTAGTGACTGACCTTTTCACACGGTATACCCAGGCTTACCCGACTCGTAACATGTCTGCCAAGACAACAGCAGATGCGCTCCTAGGCTATATTCAACATTATGGTATACCTCGCAGATTTCACTCGGATCAGGGAGCCAATTTCTGTGGGGAGGTGATTCGATATTTGTGCCAGATGTTGCATATCGACAAAACTAGGACTTCACCTTATCACCCCAGTGGTAATGGTTCCTGCGAGTGTTTTAATAGGACTCTGATGAACATGCTTGGGACATTAGATGAAACCCAGAAGAATGACTGGAAACGTTTCCTTGGGCCACTCACCTATGCATACAATTGCACGCGACATGATTCAACCGGTTACTCCCCTTTCCAATTGATGTTTGGCCGTCAGCCAAGGTTACCAGTTGATCTTGTGTTTGGTATTGGTGAAAGTGAAGGTACAACTAGGATACCAGAATATGTGAAGTCGCTTCGGAAAAGGATGAGTCAGTCTTTTGATTTGGCTAGTAGGAAAGCGAAGGAGGCTCAGCATAGACAGAAAGTTACGTATGACTTGAAGGCTCGTCATGCATGGTTAGACATTGATGACCGAGTGCTGGTCAAGATTTTAGCTTTTGAAGGCCGTCACAAGCTTGCCAATCGATGGGAGTCGGACGTCTACATCGTAATTGGGCAGGAAAACAAAGATATTCCTGTGTATAGAGTCAGGAAGGAAAATGGTGAGGGCAAGGTTCGAACCTTACATAGGAACCACTTGTTACCTGTGGGCTCATTGCCTTTCCAGGAGAAGCCTGTTGAACTGATTCGTCCACGTCCAGTGCCACGGACAAGGACATGTAGGAATCAGAGGGGCCAAGCAGCTGAACTAGAACAAGTACATGCATCTTCAAGTGATGATGATAGTTCTGATGACATGGAAATGGATGTACCAACATATATCCTGAGGCCACCCATATCAGATAGAGGTTCAGGAGCTATGGGGGAGCCCAATTCTGAATCGGATAACCAGAAGGATACAACTGATGAAGATGAGGATTTCCTGTTGGAAGACGCTCTTGAGGCTGAAGATGTGCCACCTGTTGCTTCTCCTATACCACATGCCGCCCCGCCGGATAGACCTCGCAGGTCACATATTGAGCAACCGACGCGTCCCAGAGAGTCGCCAGCGCCTGCACCTCGGAGGTCGGGTCGACAGAGACAGCAGCCATTTTGGATGAGATCAGGGGAGTATGTATGCTCACAGCAGACAACTTTGCCTCCTTTGACCTCCAATTGGCTTGAAAAGGCTAGATTCTTACTGGAAGTGACGTCAGGTGACGCATTTAGGAACATGCCGGATATGGCCCGTGATGCACTTTTACAAATTTTAAAGTCTTAAAGTACAGCTGTATAGATGCGTACATGGATTTCTACCTTGGGTGGAATACCTGTTTTTTTTACAAATTTTACAATTTTTTTTAATGTTTTTGTTAATACATTTGTAACCTGTTACCCTTTTGTTAGAAGACATGGAACTCTTCTTTGTAAGGAGGGGGGAGAAGTGGATAAGGTTGCAGTAATCTTAATTTTTTTTATATTTCGTATTTGTGGTGCGTAGTACATTTTTGGTTATGCTTGTACCATTGTGAAAATACTTTTTTCCCAACTTCTCCAGTTTGTAATGACTGATGTATTGCAACAGTTATAGATACTAAATCATCTTTATTTGTACTCTGTGAAATATGTTTTCATTATATATGCAATGACTTTTTGAATATTTTTTGGTATATATACCATTAAGTGAATATGAAAACATATTCTTTGTAAGGAGGGGAGAATGTAACAGTGTCATTATTGACAATGTATTGTTTATATTGTTTAGTTTTTTAATCAATATGTAAGTGCAACTTGTATACGTGCACTTGTCATACATTATATATATATGTGACAGTGAGCTATTTTTAGTTTGTATGTACACCTGTCCGACGGGTCAGGGGTTAATGTATTTTTAAAACTCTTTGTAATGGCTAGTCTTTGCGCGGCTGCGCAGTTAGTCGCGTCAGTGTTAACTTTTATTCACACCTGTACAAGTTATCAAGCTGTGTGGACGGATTTCATTATTTGCATGGTGTTGATCTTTTTGGCCGCAGACCATAATAATTGTGAGTACATTGTATATTCTATAGTATTTATATGTATTAACTGCAACGATCGTTAGCGTATATTTGTAGTACTTCAAAAGATATATTCTGTAAATTAATTGATTGTTCAATTAATTCGAATTTCAAATTTCCCGCCATTTTGTTTCAAGTCTTTGTTCAGTTTGGTAACGATTATTTTGAATGTCAAGGTTGTAGTAACTATTGTAAATTCCTTAATTTTTAGCAACATAAAGCAAAGTCCACAGCAGCTCTACAGGTTGTCGCCCCTGGATTGAGACCCTCTTCCCTTTGAAGAGGTAGGTCGTATTGTGTAATCCTGCTATTGTGATTGATATTCTTAACAGTGTTGTAGTATAGTACTCCAGTCGCTGGTAATTTGTATATATATCTGTTGTAATCACAGATGTTTTATGTAACTTGATTACCATTACAAGTGTAACGCACATGTGTATGTACCGATAAATGATTGCGACTGGGTTATTCAGTATTTTTATTCAATAATGATTATATAGCGAAGCGTAATGTTACTAGGTGCGTGAATCTACAATGTTAGCACAAGTTTGCCTATTCCATTATGTGAACGCCTAGGGTAGATTAGGTTTATATTTATTGTTATTTATTGATGTTTTAGGGTCTTTCGACCAGGGAATAAAGAACAATTGAAACCCACATGGTTGTTGGTAATATATGACGAACCCGTAGCCACGATCGGCTACAATAATATTACACAGGAATGGTAGGCACCAGGTGTAGATGTCCATGCAGGCTTTTCTTACCAGAAATTTCGGTCGCCATGGTTATCCGGTCACTAAACAAATACAGTGAAACCTCTCTTTTAAGACCACCTTAGGGACCACACCAAAGTGGTCTTAATAGCTGGGTGGTCTTAATACCGAGGGTGACCATGCAGACAGATTTCTCTTTAATCCACATTTTGACATGTTTTCATGAACAATTAACTAATATATCGGCGTAATATCGTTAAACACACAGTAGTTATAACTAATTAGCCAATTTGACACCAAAATACAGCTTACTGATCTTACACGTACTTGACAGGTGTACACAGTAGAATACACACCAGGCGACTTTGTGTTTGGCCAGTGGTCTGAGTAGTGAGGTGAAACTTAGTGCAAAGGTGGTATTTGGAACTTTTCAAAACTGGTCTAAATAGCAAGGTGGTCTTAATAGTGAGGTGGTCTCAATATTGAAGCTTAAAATACAAAGATATATAGAAGATTTTTTTGGGACTGAAATGAAGTGGTCTTAATAGTGAGGTGGTCTTAATTCTGAGGTGGTCTTTAAGCGAGGTTTCACTGTATGTTTTTTTTTTTGTAAAATTTTGTCCGGAAATCTCCATACCGAACAAATTTCAATGAAACTACAGGGAATGTTTCAATCTTAGGGACCAAGTGAAGATGCACATGCAGATATATTTTAGCAGAAAGTTTGGTTACCATGTTTGCCAGGTCGCTATATACAAATCAATTTTTGTGTAATGGTCGTAACTCGCTAATCCTTTGATCAATTTGATCTATTTTATTTAAACTTTATAGTAGTGCACATTACGTATCCCTGTCGGACTCCAGTTGAAGTAATGTGCTATTTTATGAATGTCCGTAAACGTTTTTTTCCCCACGGACAAACATCTAAAACTTGGGTATCATAATAATTTCTTCTTTGAAGTATGATATAGGTGATTTCTGGTTATCTATAACAAAAGATGTGGTGATTTTAATCTAGATATTTTATACTTTATGAGCATTATTGCAGAAAAAATAGCTTTTTGAGAATCTATTATAGCACTAAGTGGAAGATATTTACGTTAAATAAAACTATTAAATCAGTACTTCTCCGTCTACTTATGGTGTAAAGCGGGGTGTATTAGTTAGCCATTGGCTTACAGTTCTAGTGTTGTGTTGTGGAGCCAGAAAGTGTACTACAACTGCAAAATTTTCAATTGTAGTACAGCTTGGATGTTGCTATGGCGATCAGAATGTTGAACAGCTGTACTAATACTAAATATTTTACAGATGTAGCACACTTTCTGGCTAAGCCCACAAAAAGCAAAGGGAACATTGGAAATTGAAGAATAGTTGGAATGATTGAAAAATTCAAGAATCATGTTACAATTGCATTTCGTACCATGTTTGCTGTGAGTGCACGCGTGATATCAACATAATCTGTGCCCTGCTCAAACCCTTGGGCAAACTTACCTGCTGTAGCCCACCTGCTTAAACTTGGTACGGGATGGTGTTTTGCAGGTAGGTGAGGATGATATGTTGTCCTATTTTTCTACAGAACAACAAATTCCTCGCGCTAGATAATGTGGGATGAATAAGGATCAATTTCAAGAAAACGAAATAAAAATTGTTAGCATGATAAAAAGTCACATTATATGCAATCCCTAAATACACAAAACACAATATTTTTGACACCACTTCCGATAGCATGTACCCATGGGGGCACTGACGCGCATTTATATAAGCGGTATCTAAATATTTGTTTGAGTGGTGGTACGTTACTTACACAAGAAAGTGACGACGTATTTTCATACACGTACACTAGCTACGATCGAAGATTCCCGATATTCGACTGTTAATACTACGTTGAACCTGTGCCGTCACATGTTGCGTATACTCTTAGCCTTTTATAATAAGCTATTAAGTATATTTGAAACTACTTATATAGCTTGCAGATATACAGCTTTATGTGTTTATTAGTAAATGTACATCCGCCGAACTACATGTAGAGTGAAAATGTTTGCTTGCTTATATCGAACAAGTTAGGCGAAACCTTGCACATCCTAAACTACCATAACTGTTAGTATGACTTAACTCAACTCACAAAACGAATACATATGTTGGCACTTAAGTTCGGTTTTGTATTTACTATATTAATTTACATGTAGTAAGTGAAGCGGCAAATTCAAAGTAGCTGTACCTTTAGGTTCGATGAGAAAACGTACGCTATAATAATTTACGGACAGGGCTTTGTGTTGCTTTCGTTTTAAAATAACCAAAATGAAATACTTAAATACCAGATTTAGAATTTTGATGCTGGTTATCAAATGTGTTTTGAAGTTTTCGAAAATTCTGTCCTCATTCCATTTGTATTTAGTAATTTAATGTAGATGAAGTTTACAATAAGGCAAATTACGATTATGATATAGAGTGTCGGTAATGCGAGATCAACTTATAGATGTAGAATTCGATGATGCAGATACGGCGGATACTAAGGATAATTTTAAAACTATACCAACGCATAAAAATGGATGACATGATTCTACTATATAAAGTAATATATATATGGATAACACGGAAACACAAATGACGAAGGAAGACAATTTTTTTACTCGTGCCCTATCCGGGCCTCGAACTCAGGATCTCCGGCACCAAATCGCCTAGCCTGAAATACCTGCGGCCGTTACCACTGCGCCAACTCGACATCCTAAAAAGGATGTTTTGAAGTCGCAGTGATAGACGGTCCGGTATTTTGACATGATCATAGTGGCAAATCGTCTACTATCCGTAAAGGAATACGGGTATATTAGACAGATTCATATTGGAACCTCACAACACTATTAGAAACACAATGCGGTTAACTTTCAAACTATATGCGTATATATATGACTTTATAAAATATATAATCGTTTATAGCAATAATTGCACAGAAATTGAAGCAAATGATTTTAGTTAAGTCCCTACAATCGGTGACGTAGTAAGGATTAGGTGATACGTATGTATTTTCCGAATGCAATGAACTCTGATAAACTTGCATTGAAATGAAAATGCTATCTTTAAAGATCTGAATATTCGCGTAATCTAATCAAACTCATGAACAATTAAATGCGCATCGTAAATATTGCCCTATCGTCGGAAACCCCCGAGGTTCTGCAAACGACAAGAGTAGAGTTTCGCGAATTTCTGACGATAACGTTTCCCTTACAAGGCAATGTTGCTTTGTTTTAAGCATCAATGAGGAAATTTTATTGGAGGAATGGAAACCCGTTATTTTTTTCATATTAACTACAAGATGGTATGCCACAAAGTAACTTGTTTTAAAGCGTTCTTTCTTTTTCGGTAGTGCAAGACATATAAACGAATCGGAGTTGGGGTATACGGTAGATCGAAGTCACAGTCCACGGTTGAGTGCCGGTGGGCTAGTAAAGTAGTGTTACGGTGGATATGAAAACGTGCCGATAGAGCGTGGAGAAAGTATAGCCAGTAAAGAAAATTAGTCACCCCTACAACGAGCTCCACGTTCACAGCTAGCGGGGGTAGTCACGGTGGGGAATAGGGGGACAAACCCCACCGTGGATAGTGGAGTGAACAAATTTTATAGCCCTCCCCACTCTAGCGCCCCCTCCGTGGAGAGTGTGTTTCGATAGTCACCACTCGAAACCCTGTGTAGTAAGCTGTTCATTTTGGTCGTAGTTTAAGTAGAGATCAAGGTAAGCAGCTGATATAGAAGAGTCTGTTGTGTTCTTGTGACCGTTATTTCTTGAAAAATAACTGATGATAACTGTTTTTCTAATTTCGTATGTTGGTGTCCCTAGGTCCATAGCTGTGCTTGGTCCATTGTGCGGCAGATCTGATGAGCTATATGGCCGATGGGCAGCCATCTTGGATTTGACAGTAATAATTTATCATCTCTATTTCTTGACACGTACCTTTGTGCTTAGTTATTCCCTGTTCATTTTGGGATAAATCAGAAAAACTAAATGCATGGCAGACGGCCATCTTGGATTTTGACATTGCAAGTTTATTGAATTTCATATGAAGGTTTCTGTTGGTCCTTTTTTAGTTGTGCTGTTTTGTTTTTGGGACTAATCAGGCTTACAGTCTACCATCTTTGAATTCCTATTGCTTTTTCTTAAGAAGAATTTTCAAATCTTATATAGCTGAAATTAAATACATGAACGACAAAGAAGAGAAAAGGAGGGAACATATCCAACTCTTTAGAACAAGTGAGGATTTTCTATGGGGGGGGCGACAAGATCTCTCAGCAATCTCTTGTTGAGTCATGCAAGATTATTTATGGAATAGTAGGATGTTGCAATAAATTGTTTTCAGTCAAATTAATGACAGATCACATAAAATCATATTCTACATTTTGTTCTGATTATTCAAAAACACATCCTGTTGAGTGTTAAAAAGGATTGTGCAAAAAGTGTTCAAAGCGAAGAGCACCTTATTTAGAATACGATACAGTTTGGCCAGATGATGAATCAAACTGAACCATACAGCTATTTCGTCCTTCTAGGACGGTCAGTGATGCTAAACAAGGTAATATAGGTAGCCTAGAAGGCAATTGACCGGAAACAAATCTGTCCAAATAATTGTCAGAATCCAGATAGGGAGATGTGTTCATAAAACAAGAACGCAAAATACAGGCAGATGATTAATACTCAACCAACTGAACCAAATAAGTATTTAAACTCGTCATATATATAAAAAAGAGAATACCGAAGCGTCAACATAATCATAATCCAAACTCAAAATCGATTAAACCAGGTGCAAAATTTGAACAAAGGAAAGATTTACATGGAGACCCTTGTAAAAGTACAAGAGACTAAGACCAGATGTTCCGGAAGAGTAAGCGTCTTCTGCTTCATCGACGACACCCGCCATGTAAATCTTTGTCACATCCATGTAAACATCAAGTTCTCAAAATAAGAACCGAGTATCATTGTCAATCACAACAAGTAAACACACTAATGAGCAAACTCAAAAGCGCCCATCTTCATACATATACATGTATATATTGTGCTTCCAAAATTAACTTCTTTGAGAGTGAACGGCTTTTTGTTTAACTAAAATGATCATATCTCTAATGTAAATTAAAAAAAGTAAAAACAAATTGATTTACAAATATATTTTAAGACAGTTTTAATAAACATTAATACATTTTGTTATTTTCCTAATTCGTACTAATATTGTTGGGTTTATTTTTCGAAAAATTGTTTCTCTTGTCATTATATTATTAGATTGTTAAAAGTCAACGCAAATATTTTATATCCTTGCAAACTGGATAAAAGATTGACATGTTTACTAAAAGAACACAATTATTGTGAATAATAGAAGCAGATCTGTAAGAAAATAATTATAACTTAATCCAGTGCTGTAACTCTTAATCCAATACACA
Organism: Mimachlamys varia; assembly: GCA_947623455.1. Classification (NCBI taxonomy): domain Eukaryota; kingdom Metazoa; phylum Mollusca; class Bivalvia; order Pectinida; family Pectinidae; genus Mimachlamys; species Mimachlamys varia. Next base: position 849,727 of record OX392538.1, on the reverse strand, counting down.
TTAACATCAAGTATTGGTCGTGGTTGTATATTACAAAACCATTGACTAGTTTTGATTGAGACTTCCATGTACACTCTATAACACATCATTGATGTTCATCATTCAAAACCTTTTGACATCATTGCATAATCGGGTCCCAGATACAAGGGTTAGAGACTTATTGATATACGTTTATCCACGTAACAACACCACTCCCTGGGAATATGGAGATGTGTCTTTTTATCCCATTACAATAGCACGGCTAAATCAAACACCTAGCATCACCTATACACACGGCGACTCACACGTACATTGTTAGAGCATTAGTTTCGGTATTCTCTTATTTTATTCCATCATCTACTTCTATATTGGAATGACAACGCTTACATAGTTGATTGCTTTAACTTTTGTCTTTCAAGATTTATGCTTTACTTTTCTTTTTGTGATGAGTTTATCGCAACTTTTAACCTCCTGCAAATCTTTAATCCATACGAACACGTTGTTTGATTCTTTGAAATAAATATAAAAGACAACCAATATAAAGACGGTATCACGACGGTCTATAACTAGTGGCATGCATTTGTTTATAGATTTTAGAATGGGGTTTAAGCTTCTTCGGTCCCGTTAAACCCCTCTGAGACGTCGGATTACTGTTAGGGGATAGAACACGCATCGCATCTGAAAACTGCTGTGACGATTGAGAAATATGAGTTTTCTTTTTAGATGAAGTTTTAGAACCGCCCGTCTTTCCCACCATTTTCTTGTCAGATGGTACTTCTCCGAACACAACAGTTGATGGAAGAAATTCTGTGAGGTCAACATCGTCAGAAACTGACACGAAACTTTGGTCCGAATCGAATCCAACAGATCCATCAGAATCGTAGTTTCCGGGTTCTTTTTGCCAGTAATCAATCTCGGATTCGTGCGCAGCTGTCTGGCGGGTCTCTTCTGATTCCTGGTCATCGTCACCAACGCCGTCCTCTTCTGCACTCGCTAATCGCACGGCGATTTCCATGTCCATGTCGTTCGGCTCGCGGCCGAGATATTCACTCATCACGGCTTTCACACGGTCAGTGTTAGTAACCATCAATTCCAACTGCCTTTCAAGCTTTTTCTTTTCATGTTTCTTCTCCTGAACATCCGTCTTAATGTCTGTCATTTTACCTTGAACATCGCCAACAAAATGGATAAAATTTGGTCGTAATTCCAGTTCTAAAAGGAAGTCTTCCTGGACAACAGATTTCTGATATTCCAGTAAACCTAGTTCGATTTGTCTTTTCGTTAATTCCTTATCAAGAGTTTCTGCCCTTTTAGATAGTTCCGAGTGTTGTAAACTCCCCGGGGGTATTTCTCCTATCTCATCTTTTGTCTTCTGTCTTTCATGGAGATATTTTGAAAACTCTTTCTGTGCTGTTTGTAGTTTGCTATCTGCTTTCTCAAAGTTAGCGTTAAGTTTGTCAACCCGATCTTCTCTTGTTTTCAATGTTTTCATTTCATTTGTCAGTTCGGTCATCTGGTTTTCATGACTTTTGATCCTTTCGGTTACATTGACAATTCTCGTTTTTATTTTTTTCATGTGTTTTTTGTAACTTTCCGCTGCATCCTCCTTGGACTGTCTTTGTTCTTCCTCCGTTTCTTGAACTTCGGCTTTCTGTTCTTCTTGGACAGGTTCGACTGGCTCCTCATTTTGAACACGCGGCACCTTCCGTCGGAGAGGAAGTCGTCCTTTGTATATCCTCTCTGCAATCTTGATCCACTCCCGTGCCAGATCGAGTGCTCGATAACACTTTATAAACACATCGGGAACAACTCGGAACACAAGTTCAAACGGAGCACAGTGTAAATAATGGACGACTTCGTGATGGCTGTCCTGGTCAAAATATTCCGTTTTCTGATCATCTTCTTCTAACAGTCCGGTCCACTTGACCATCGCCTCCTCCAATTCATTAACAACGTCATGTATCCGCTTCTTGTCGTTATCTTTCGGAGCTTCTGGTTTCTTTATAGTATTTTTTGGAAGACGATTTGAGTTTTTCACTTTTCTATTTTTCCGGCCCCCGGTTGTAGCTGAGGAGTCGGGAGATGCATTGTTCTTTTCGTTGTATGGTGGACTCTGGCTAGATCTCGATTCCGTAGGTTCGTTTGGATCAAAGAAGTCTTCAAGGAGAGACCAGTAAATGTTGTCATAGAAGTACGTCTTTGATTCACGCAAGTACGCAACGTCCTTAGCGAATGTGGCGTAGTGTCGCAAAGCTACAATTTGCCGATCAGTCAATTTTTCACCTGCGGCTTCTTTTAATTCAAGACCTTTAATAATGTCGCGTACCTGCTTAAGAGAAGTTATACTGACAGTTTTATTTATGAGTTCTTTTTTAGTGACCACTGGCTCAGTTTTCTCATCAGAGCTATCTGTGCTTTTTGCTGATTTCCCAGAAGCGCGATCAGAACTTTTACTTGAATTATCACTTTTTACACTTTTATTGTCAAGGTCCTTTCCTGGAGAACTTCTAGCGTCTTCATCAGCTCCGGTGCCTGAATCCTTGTCACTGGCTTCGCCTTTTTCTGTATTTTCACTCTCGGCTGTAGCGGTTGAATCTGCTTTCGTAGCTGCCGCCACTGCCGCTTCCTCCTTTTCTTGTGCAGCAGCTTGTGTTCGTAATTCTGTAGTCACGATTCTAAGTAAGTCATAGACGCGATCCATTGAGAATCTGGAAATGGCGTGACGGATAAGCTTCTCAAAGGCGGAGAGTTTACCAGGAAGATCCCCTCGACCGACATAGTTGTCTCCTGGTGGGTGTTCTACCGGCTGTGTCTGAAAATACAAAAAAAGATTTGTAAATGCATTTTTTTCTGAAGTTTCTGCATTGCTAAAAGCAACTTTGAATAACTAATGCTGAAGAATATTTCCTCATGTGGATGAGTTGTCAAGCAATTTTAGATAAAGCACTTTTCTTCAATTTTTAGTGATAGTCATTACCAAATATAGGTGTTTACCTGTTTGTCTGAAGACATTTGTACAACAGTACCTTATGCCTTCCTAACACATACTACGTTATAACCATATAGTGATTTAACGGTGATCCACACGTATGGGTCCGCCTCGATATCTGATAGATATAACCGTGTGATCATTAGATTTGGAAGATCGGGTTACAAAGTCGGCATTTTTGACGCTGTGCCATGTATTGTGATTAGGGTCTAGTCTGCTCTATCCATGGCAGTATCTTATAACGTGTGTGAACCGTTATATAGGTATAGAACCCGTGTGAACCTATACCCGCGTGACCCGTGACAATCTCATACATAACGTATGATCCCGTAAAGATGAAAATTTTATGTCGCGTGTCACTATAGTTCGTAAAATGTTCATAAAGTCTCGACATATGTATGCACATCAGTTCAATGATTTGGTATTAATGAAAATGGCATGGTACTTATATGCAATTTATAAAAAATCACATAATGCACTTTAGATTTCAGATCGAGTGGTTGAGTGGATATTGCCCTCGCATTCCACCGTGATGACCGATGTTCGACTCCCTGATCAGACGTGAACATACAACAGGCCACTTGTCCAACACGTAGGTTTTCTTTCGGTACTTTGACTCACTTGTGTTCATACAAAAATTAATGTAAGCTGCAAAACTTTAAATAAATGCAGCTGGTATTTGGTGTATACAAATGATGAAGTGTTAAGTATGAAATACTCTTAAATAAATAAGAGAATACCGAAGCGTTAACAAAATCGTTATCCAAACTCAAAGTCGATTAAACCAGGGGCAAAATATTAACAAAGGAAAAATTTACATGGAGAGCATTGTAAAAGTACAAGAGAATAAGACCAGGTGTTCCGGAAGAGTAAGCGTCTTCTGCTTCATAAACGACACCCGCCATGTAAATCTTTGTCACATCCATGTAAACATCAAGTTCTCAAAATCAGAACCGAGTATCATCTTAAAATCATTCATATCAGTGCTTAACCAAAACTGGCCCGTTTCTGGTGGATTAATGAACTAGAACTATTAGCATTTACTCTATAAGTTACGTTTGTTAAAAAAAAATCATTTTTCAAGTATCGATTATATTTTGCTATTTGATCGGTTCGAAGGTCAAACTGAGCTAATGGCATGGTACAACTTCCGCTTCAGCCTCTTTCCCGTTCTCCTGTCAAACTTTCTTTTAAACCCCTCTTCTCTAAAATTGATGAATTCATTTTACTGGGCTAAAAGTACGTACAGTCGACTTCGTATAATGAAGGATATGGACCCCTACGCGGAGTGAGGTGGACACTATAATTCATAGATGCATGTTAACTCACATTTCGAGATTCATTGAACATATGTTTACAACCTAAACTAGTGTGTTACAATTAAAAAGAGTTAATCTATTATTGATTCACTCTCTTAGCTTGTTAGTAATTGTGACAACAAATCAATTGCTGTGTCTTATAATGGGTCCAGATGTTTTACAGTGTACATATAATGATATGTAAATATTTAAACTATAACACGGTCTAGATGAACTTCCCTTGATATCTCGGTAGCCTAATGTTAATACTATATTGGTTATGGGTATACTGTTTTGTATGAACTGGTAGGTGTATATGTGTCGGTTTCATAACTTGATCGATCACTGAATTAGTCCACTTTAGATTAAAATTACCATAAACTATCGTTAGACTCTGCTGTTGGATGTGTTAGTCTCCGAGGTTTGCTGGAGCCTCCATAGCCACAGTTAATCTCATTTGAGTAGTGGCATGGTTCATACTATACACACTTTGGTAATTCACGATTTGAAATTATATATAACTAGTTTATTTTTGCATTAAAATTCATAAACAACGGGGTTTTACGCACCTGGCCCTTCGGCTTCAACAGAGATTTAGGAAAATTCGATTCCCACCTTTTGGCTCCTATCATCACTTACAAATTTAAAGGTACAGCATTACCCACATATTGTAAAGCAACTTTGTGTGTACGTGAACGTATTTGGAGCATTTGATTTTTATGTGGGGGGGGGGGGGTATTTCACTTCATTTGTTAACCGATTTACCCTTTGTTTTGATTTTGTTTTTGCACAAGATTAAGTGTAAGCTGTACGAAAAACTATATGTCATTAACAAGTATAACGAAATCAAGTTTGTTATCTATGCTTGACATTATATAGCTGTTTTGTTGCAGTAAGTGGACATATAAAGAGTGAATATCGATCTTTATATACGTACATTTTGTATCTGTCTTTGTATTATTCCGGAATAATCATTTCATCTAAACATTATGAACTTGGCCATGTATCAGTGAAATGTGTAGATAAGGTTTTAATGATATCTCGTGCTATATAGGTAATGTACAACAAAACCAATCTGTACAGAATTTATATAATTATTTTCATAATAAATCGAGACAAGATTTCAAATATAACGTTTGCGAAAGAACCATTCAAAACTCCAAAAATCATCCTGTTGACTTTAAAGACAAGTACTGCTGCCTATCACGCTTAAGTACATGTAGTTCATTTTTAGATTTCACCTGTATGAAACTCGTTAAGTTGTTAGGCCGGTGTTGCCCCGTCTGAGGGTGTTTTACTCCATTTCTAAGTCCTTTTAAATATGTATAATGGCTTATCACGATTCTTTTCAGTTATGCTGGTAGTCTTATTGAACGGCATTTAATTGCATGATTCGAAAAAAACAATGTCTGACTAAAATCTTTAACCGTAGAATCCATGTTAAGTACCGTATACATGTCAATAACAGTTCTAGCTAGAACAGTAATGTCATTTTCACGTAAGACGGGGCAGCTTTTCAAATACTATAAACGTTATTAGTACTGAATATTAAAAAAAAGTGCGAGTGTGTATAATCAGGCAATTTCGAGTGAATAATTCATGTGTATAATTATCTACTTACATTTTACATGGTATTTGCCTATGTGCCATTGATACACCGAATTGTATTCATACGACTGTATACTACAAATTGCAGTGATAAGGTCAGTGTATGGATACAGGAGTGCCTTCACACTTACCAAATTAAATAACGATGTACGATAGTCAATGTCATATGAATAGCAATTAGGACAAAATGATAGGAGCATTGATTCTGTTATGGTGTATTTACACAAATTTCTTCTAAAATAGAATTTCATTTGTGCAAAAATATTTTATGTACTGTCATTTATGATGACATAAGGACTTTATTATTCCTTCTGAACCTTTCGGCTGTTCCAGTATTTAAACTTGATGACGACAGTGATATGGTAAGCGGTAAATATAAACGCATCATAAGCGGTGCATTTAAATAAATCTTTATGAATGTAAATATTAACACTGAAAAAATTTACAGTTCAATGCTTAACTAAATAGATACAGTATTAATTGTTAACAAATGTACAGAATTCGAAATTTCATCATATATATATTTGGTTTGTAGCAATATAATCCACATGACCAAACGTATACCGTTTAATAAAGTATCTACATCATAAACCATGTTTTTCATAAACCATGGGTGGTCGGGTGGTGCAGTGGATAGCGCACTCGCCTTTCACCAAGGCGGCCGGGGTTCGATTCCCCGATCGGACGTGAAAAGGTATGGGGTCACCTGCCTGACCACGTGGGTTTTCTCCGGGTACTCCGGTTTCCTCCCACAATAAGACCCCTCGTGCGCTAACATCCGGGCCAACAAGAGTGATTAATATAAGTTGTATAGCTTGTTTCATAATTGTTGTAAAAATAAATAAAGTTTATAATAAAAAAAAACATGTTTTTGATTACTGAAATATTTGTCTATCAGTTAACACATGAACGACTAGTACATTCTACCTGTTTATAACGACTAGTACATTCTACCTGTTTATAACGACTAGTACATTCTACCTGTTTATAACGACTAGTACATTCTACCTGTTTATAACGACTAGTACATTCTACCTGTTTATAACGACTAGTACATTCTACCTGTTTATAACGACTAGTGAATTCTAGGGCGTGCTCTAAATATCGGGATTTTCGTGATCGATGTCGACTGCTGACAAACAAACTAACAACACAAGGATTCGAGAGATGCCGGTTGATCTGAACTATGGGCAAGTTTTATGGTCGCCATCTTTGTCTCATTGCGAAATATTCTGTATCTTTAAGTGATATGAAGATGGGCGTTTTGGGTATGCTCATGAGTGTGTTAACTTGTTGTGATTGACAATGATACACGGTTCGCATTTTGAGAATTTGATGTTTACTTGGATGTGACAAAGATTTACATGGCGGGTGACGTCGATGAAGCAGAAGACGCTTACTCTTCCGGAACACCTGGTCTTCTTCTCTTTTACAAGAGTCTCCATGTTAATCTTTCCTTTGTTCATATTTTGCCCCTGGTTTAATCAATTTTGAGTTTGGATCATGATTTTGTTAGCGCTTTGGTATTCTCTTATTCATTTTCTACCTGTATATAACGACCAATATATTCTAACTGTTTATTACGACCAGTACATTCTAACTGTTTATAACGACCAGTACATTTTACCTGTTTATAACTCCCGGTACATTCTACCTGTTTATATCGACCAATGCATTCTACCTGTTTACAAAGAGTAGAGTTTTCTACCTGTTTATTACGATCAGTACATTCTACCTGTTTATAACTTTACATGTCTGTATACGGGTTTACATCTTTATAGGAACATACATATCACAAAAGATGACGTAACACACACATGTGCTGCCCCTTTTAAATTTAGTAATAGATACAGTATGACGAAAAAATTAATTAAGGTATACCACTACAGGTATGTTTACATGGGTTGTACACCACAGGGACCCGGATTTGCAATTGATAATTCACTTTTTTACTGTTATAAATGTACCTGGAGTCATTTACAAAATACATCGCTTCAAAGGCGTTGCTATTACACAGTAGGTAGCTTAGCAGTAAGGATGGTGAACTCTGCCTTCAACCTGTTGCCAGTTCGGCGGACCCTGTGTATTATAACTGGTTTGTTTACATCCCTCTCCTCGTAATTACGAGAACTTGTAATACCCCTAACCAAATTTACAATACACTAGAGATATAATAACCCACTACTTATTAATACAAACAGATACACTTTGATAAAATATCTTTGATCAGTTTGAGTCAACATGTCGTGTGAAGTTGCACGCTTATACTACGAAAAATAAAGACGAAAGTTAAACATAAGGCAAAATCCCACGGCCTTTTGCAATGGTTCATTTTTGAAAGCTTAATAGATATTGTCTTTAACATTTTGGCACAATTTTTATTTTCCGATAAAGATCACGTCTGCTTCTACAATCTGACACCCGTTTAAGATAATTCATGTTTCAGGATTTTTCACTTTGAGTTGTCTTATATTTCATAATAATTTCTTTTAATTTACTTCTGTCTGGTCGGGTCAAAAAATCAGATAGAAACCGAAAATGAAGTTTCCATAGAATTTGTGAAATGTGTATTTCTTCATTAATACAGCTGTATGTGCTGTTCGCTATATAATTAAACTTAGTTGCAGTTAGATTAAATTTTCTTCTTTTTTTTTAAATAAAGGAACTCTATATATCAACCGAGTTTTGAATAAATAATTGTCGCTGTGATTTATCTACATTTTGTACCTACATTTTCTTTCAAACCTACAATGTACTACACAGGAATTCGATAAATACATATTGATCCATCCTAGTCTCATTGAGAAATGTTTTGTATGAAAATAGACGTTTTGAGTTTCGCTTACTTCTTGTAATTGAGAATGATGACGCGGTTCTCAATTTGAGGACCTGATGTTAAATTGGATGTGACAAAACATTGTACATGGCGGGAGTCGTCGCTGAAGCAGAAGATGCCTACTTTTCCAGAACACATGGTCTTATTGTCTTGTATTATTTCAACCATCTCATTGGTAACCTTTCTTTTGATCATATTTTGCCCCATGTTTAATTGATTTTGAGTTCTGATCATGCTTTTGGTGACGCTTTGGTATTATCTAGTTATTTTCTTTGCGGGAAGCATCCGCTACTTTCTTTCAGTTAAGATTGTGTTTTTCTATATAAACACCGCTGACATCTTTAACATCAGGGTTGATAGCTTTTAGATATGGTGTTACTAAGCTGACAATGCAGGATATTAGTCTCCAGATATTTTGTATTGTCTGCATTCAAATCCGTTGTCATTAGATCACAGTTCCCTATATCACACCCGTATCGAGGTCTAGATACCGTGCACAAAGCTTGATGTGTTTTTATTATGATTTTTATACTAATCTATGATATGGAAGTTGTCACAAGTTTTTTCGTTCTGGCCTTGTAAAAGTCTGTTAGGTTTAAAAATGCTGAAGAAGCAAAAAAGAAAGATCCAAGTCTGACGATATTTTTATCTCGTTTTAGAAATGAAAAGGTTTTGAGAACATTTCACAAGTCTTGACAACGTATTTGTACCTGCCTACAAATGGCACATCGATTATATGAACGAAGGGAAGATTAACACGAAGATCCCTGAAAAAAAGATAACAAGACCAGGTAGAGTAAGCGTCTATTGCTTCTTGGTCACATCCAAGTAAATGTAATGTCCTCAAAGTGAAAGCCGTGTGTCATCATTCTCAATCACAGTTAAGAACACTTATGAGCATATTCATAAACTCCACCTTCATTTCATTCAAGAATATGGGATTTTTTTTCAATAAGCCAATATTGCGACCATAAAAAGTGTTCATCATTATGCATCTCTCGTATCCCTGTGTCGTAAGTTTGTCAGCAGCCGACATCTATCATGAAATCCCGATATTAAGAGCATGCCCTAGAAAAACGAATCAACTACAACATGAAAACACCATAGGTTGGAGAAGCAGGGGTGTTACTGTGAAAAAAGGGAAAGCTCACGATCGGAAAATTGAAATCGTCACGCTGAACGTTTAGCTTCGTAATAAGCTGTTCATATTGGTTTTAACACGTAATACATTTATGTTAAATTATTCGTGCATGATATGCATCTTTTCGGTTTTGCTTTGTTTTGGTTTTGTTTTGTTTATCGACCTATTACAACTAATGTCATATACATACTTTATCTTAATACTTTTAGGCACAATATAATATTATTTGTTAGCAAAAGTGCATCACTTGATATAGACATGAAAGTCAGTAAGTAGGCACTTATGATACGAAATCTACACTGTGAGAAATACCACAAGAGATATCCGACCAACCTACATTTCATTTAAAAACTAATGAATGTATCAGGTGTTTTAAAAAGAATCGTCACAATTTTTTTTAAATGCTGTCCCTGACAACTATCGGGTTTTTTAATACGTTCATGCTTTAGGATAAATATCCTACCGTATTTAAATAATACTTGTATGTGAATTATATGAATATATATGAATTGTATAAATTTGTTTTCATACGTACCTTTATGATCTTCTCTATGTCACTCGATACGTCATTCGTCAGCATCTTTGGTCAGATTGATATTGTTCCAAAATAACTATAGCATTCTGCTAGATCCTGTTCAGAGACGTTATATGTGTGTCCATTTCTAGTTCCTCTTTATAGATAAGTTCCATGTCTGTCCATTACACGGGGGTTAAGCACGTTTGATACTTAATTAGGAGTATCCATGTCTTCACGGGTACTGCATTCCAGAGATTCATGAATCATATGAACAGAATTATGTTTGAAATACACATATTTACATCATTGGTCGTTAAGGTTACAGTTCCATGAAGTCGTGCTAATATCATTAATATCATCTATCCGTGCTCCTGAATATATCCTGTCAATATGGATTCCTGATCAGCTTGGCCTTCGTTTGAACCTAAATGCAAGACAAAGAAAATAAAAATAAATACTAGCTGTTGTGCACGACATATATGTTACGTCAATGAAGCCATCGACCGAATGACACTTGCACTATACTGTATTATATGTATAACACCTAGTAAACAGGACGTCGTACGTTATAGGGCCTTGACACGAGGGGGACACGGCTCTATAAATAGTACGTACAGCCATTCTTGTAGTTAATGGTCGCGTACTTATACCTGTCGTATTTACAGAGAGAATTAATTCGATAACAGGGATTTAATTTTCTGTATGGCGGTTCTTTCATTCCGTCGAGGCGATCATGAGTTTTTAGTCAAGCTTGGGACAGCGTTTGATTGGTGTGCATTAAGGTGTTAAATGTATATTGTTAGTAGTAGTGACGATCTACGAGTAATTGTATATACAGTTTGTAATTTCCAATAATGTATGCTGTATATAATTGCTATATACATGAAGTTTTATGTGATAGAACGTTTACAGGTAGAATCCTGATTTACACGGATCTCAGCTTCGTAACATTTACACTATTATGCTACACAAGCCATTTCACCATAACGTAAGGCAAATGTGAATGCATCTATGCAATTTTTTATAACATAATTTTGTATTCAGCTGTTTCATCTTTCAAGGCTTTAATGATGATACATGTACCACGAGACAAAAGAGATAGACTTCAAATTGGTCTTATTGCTTTTTACAAAGGAGAGCAGGATAAAAATCCTTGCTTATACTTGCACTAGTTTAAGGGATTGGGGCTTCGTGTTTAAATATTGTTAACCAATAGTACCTACATTATATAACAGAATGAAGATTCTACTGAAAGGAGACTATATATCATAAATCATGTAATATCATAAAAAAATTTTTTGTTAATAATCAAACTAAAAATCACTATGTCAACTTCCATAACCTGCATCAGAACATAGTGGAGGAAACATGGCTCCAGTTGTGTCGGGTTACAGTGTTGTGTCGGTGTCATTTTTCGTTATTCGATATTATTATGTCAGTCTATTCTAAAGAACTGCTTGTGATACCTGTCTGTGATACTATCGATTTATCTCGCTCGACATCCGATCGAGATATACAAGTGGGACATTTAAATCTCGAACTACGAACTTCCTAGTCTGGTTGTCAGCCTTTAACTGCTTCAGTCAAAGGACCAATTAGTTGTATTACATGTTTCGTCTCTATACGCCTTTTTTATAAAGTCTTGCTTGACTTCAAAATCCTTTAATCGTTTGTCGACAGCTGAACTGTCAACAGTGATCTACAGACACCATATGAATGGTATAACAAAGGGAAATTGAAATCCACAAATGTAAAATGGCTTTTAAACATCAAACACGGTTATCGTTTGTTAGCCATCAAATAAGTGTTTTAGTTTGAAGTACTAAGTCTACTTCCATCATTATGAACGCCTGTTTGTTGTGGAGCAGAGATTACAAGGAAAACTAATACAACACACCCGTAAAGTACAAATAACCGGGTTCCAGGTTTTTTATTGCTGTATGAAAACACTTTAATTCAAACTGCGTCACTATATACATTTTATTTATATTAGCACCAACGATCAAACTATCAAACCCACATGGAATGTTACTGGATGAACAAAACCCTTTGAAAGAAAACTGACATCATTGTGTTTGCATTCTCCCCAACTCCAAAACAAGTTTGATAAAGCAAAATCAGTTTTAAAAATATCTGAGTCTGACAATACACTACGTTTGTTTGACCCCTAACATCACTGATGGGTCATAGAACGACGAAAATCATTATAATGCAATGTAACTCATTTTGGGATCAAACGTATTCTATTGCAAATTTTTAATGGCACCGTCATCTGTTTGTGAATTATGCTCATCTGTATTTAGCGTTTTTCTCGTTTACAATAGCTGAGGACTGCACCACCTCAACGCAATTGATCAAATTGGAAAAAAATGATATATTACGTTGGGCTTAATAGACATGGCTGAGTTGTTCTATCTAACTCTGTGTGGTTTGATAGGAAATTAGTTTTATTCTGGCAATACATTCTTAGCACTAGCCACAGTTAATCTCATTTGAGTAGTGGCACGGTACATAATATATACATTTTCGTAGTACACAATTTGAGATAATACAAAACCTGTTTAATTTTACTTCTAAATTCATAAATTAAACGGGTTTTATGCACCTGACCCTTCTGCTTCTACAACAGTTTTGAGATTTTGGATTCCTACATTTTGGCCCCTGGCATCACTGAAGAGTCCTAGGAGGACGAAACAGCTGTATGATGCAGTTTAATTCATTTTTCGCCTTACTATATCTATAACTATATTTAAAAGGTGCAGCAATGTGTGTTGCGTCATCTTAAGCATTAAAATCTATTATACATTTTTATCAATTTTACCACAGGAAATCGCATACGGATATATTTCACTGATATAGTATTACTTTTTATTTTGTTCGTGAATCATACGAACAAGTTAAACGTTTTATTTACGATGTGTCTTATTCATTGGAGTTCATGTATGTTTTATTTGTGTATCTCTGTACGGCACTTGCAAATGATAAGCAGCTATTTTGATATATCGTTTTTGAATGCATTCTGTAGCTAATTCATATATACTGTACAGTGTTTTATAAAGCTGTATTTTATTGATTATACATATTTCCCTGCTGATCATTAATAAATAATTACTGTATCATTCTCTTTATCTAATTATGTATATATCCATACCATCATTCAGCACCAGATCAATCCACGGAATGCTTCCTTAGTTGGCTACACCTTGAACACGTGATCACTCTCCACGGTCACTGTAGTAGTACACAGGTACTGTTACTATTATATCTCCATCTACAAACACCTTCACTGTACCCAGGTCGGTAATCTATCGCCAGCTCAGCAGTCTGTAGTACCGTATTTATACCCTAATCACGTGTTAAACCTCCCAGCCTGATACCAGAATACGTTTAAACAGTGTAGAGAAAGGTTGTTATCGAGTTCCTATATAGCTTTATATCAACGTGTCGACACAGTGTCAATATGTTCCTGTATACCCCTAGAGAACACATTGTCCCTACCTAACGACAAACACTAACAGGTATATCCTATATAAATAAAAAATGTCCACCGCCCAGCCCTCAGACGGTAAATTGTTTTATAGTTGTTAGCATGCATACCTGTTGGGGAGTTTACTTTACGTTTTATTTGGACAGAAAGCTTTTGAATAAAACGTATTACATCATGGTTTAATGAACAATTCCTAATCCAGACACTTCAAGTCCTCATATTAAAGGCTTTTATTGCAACTTTTATTCACTGTTATCTACCATTAAAATATAGTGTACAAGATGCCTTAATATCTTTACGATATAGACATGTAGATATAGTTTCATGAAAGAGTAAACACTACTTCAATTTATTAAGAGCTCGTAAGCGGCCCCTCGTAAGATGTGTTGATTTCATTAAAGTCTATCACATACCTTTATGAATAAGTTGCTGTACTAATGTAGTTACTTGATCTGTTCTATTCACCATTGGTATATCATTTACAAGGTTAGACTTGATGTTTTAAGTCACATCCTTTTGATGTATGTTCCCATATGTCTTTTGTGCAATATTTCGTCTTTTAGTACCTATGCTGATTTTTAATCCATGTTAATTTGACATTTTATAGCCTTATTAATCCTTCTCTTAAAGTTATATGTACAATATATGTAGACTGCTGACAAACTTACAGAAAGTCTGGAGATAGGTTGATCAGAACGTTTAATGGTGGCCATCTTTGTCTAATTGAGAACTATTTTGTATTTATGTGTGATATGAAGATGGACGTTTTTACGTATACTTATTAGTGTGCTTACCTCTTGTGATTGGTGACTCGATTGTCGTTGAAGAAGAAGACGATACTATTCTCTTTTACTTTTACAAGACGTTTCAATATCTCATTTGTTCATATTTTGTCCATAGTTTTCTATATTTATGAGTTTGGACTATGGCTTTGTTAACAGTTAGATATTCTCTGATTGTTTTTAATAACTAGAGTAAAGCATTGATTAGCTGGCATCAAATTAAAGTGTTTATTATATTGTGCATATTATAGTATTTCGGTCAAATATTTGGAAAAAAAATAACACACTTGGTGTCTGTTAGCAAAACCTCAGTCTGAAATTGAATTGATGTATTGTGTAACATATAAAGCGTGAACATTTTTATAATTATCAATGGAACAACCAAACCATCGTTAGATTCCACGCAGACTGAAATTAAGGACCCGATCAGTCGAGGTCACGTGGTAGATAGCCTCTAGCCGATTGCTGGTATTAATATAGGTCAGTCTTGTTCACGGTTGACAGATTTATAAAGCTGGGATCTCTAGATTGTATGATGAAGACAATGCCTACCAGAAATAAGGATCTAATACCTGACGATATCGGGTGTAGTCGACGACTTATTATAGATCTGTCGATTTATAACGATACTACAGGGTGTATTTATCTAACGCGTTAACAGTGCATTGTAGTCTGTATATGTCTCCTCAGTTCAATCTGTTAGAAGTATGTGTGATAATATAGACTATATGATATATTTGATGCTTTCTGTCCCATTACAGTATACTCTATGTTTCGTATATAGAGTTAAATTCGGTCTGGCTATAACTAGTAGCTCAATAGAACGATAGTTTAATTAACTGTGGTTTACAGTTCCAATCCTTGCCTTGCGGATTAGCATTATTCAACACTATTACGCATTTGTTTTATCTTTTTCCCTCGATGTGAAATTTCAAAAATAGCTCTTTGTTTTCTTTCCATAAATAATTAATGAAAATATTGCTTTAAAGGAAACCGAACAGTCAACAAACTGTAACCCAAACTCAAAATTGATTAACTGTGGACAAAATATTGGCAAAGAAAAGATTTACAAAGGAATCCTCGAAAAAGCAAAATAAAGTTCGACCATGTGTTCCAGAAGAATACGCGCCATCTGCTTCATTGACGACGCCCGCTATGTAAATTTATAAAACGTTCCAAACGCATACAGTAGAACCTTGTTATCTCGAACACCTTGTTAACTCAAAGACCCCGTTTAATTCAAAGTATTTTGTCGGTCCTGGCCAAACTTTGGCCCCATCGACTTCGAGATAACGAAGTTCAACTATATGTCTTTGATCCCTAGGCGGAAGCTTTGTACACAAATAGTTAACACATAACGTGATGCAAACAAGTTTGAACGTATCGTCGTCAATTATCTGATAAAGGTTTTATAGATAAGATCGATTAGTGTTTTGGGTAGCGTGTCCATAATCCACCTATTCTTAGAGCCCAAGCACGAGATCAATATGACGACACCTTTAGGATTCATCACAAAAGTGTTACAAAATTCTTCCATTATTTGGCGAAAAATTGAAGCTAATTTATTACTCAAAATATAACACTATAGTATCGATTATTCTTTATTATTGAATAAAAGCTATTTAATTTCAGCTAAATTAAACCCGTCTTTGCAGTTACAAGATCAATTCATTTCTTCGGCATACTGTATCTATTACTAAATTTAAGAGGTGCAGCATATGTGTGTGTTACGTCATCTTTATGATAGGGGTAGCAGACTCTGCTGGTGGATTTTTTAGTCCCCGAGGTTTGGTGGAGCCTCCATAGCCACAGTTAATCTCATTTGAGTAGTGGCACGGTACATAATATACACATTTTCGTAGTACCCGATTTGAAATTATACGCAAGTTTAATTTTACTTCTAAATTAAAGGGGTTTTACGCACCTGACCCTTCTGTTTCTACATTAGTTTAGAAATTGTGTATTCATATCTCTTGGCCCCTAGCATCACTGAAGAGTCCTAGGAGGACGAATCAGCTGTATAATGCAGTTCAATTCATTTCTTCGGCATACTGTATCTATTACTAAAATTAAGTGGTGCAGCATATGTGTGTGTTACGTCATCTTTATGATAGGGGTAGCAGACTCTGCTGGTGGATTTTTTAGTCCCCGAGGTTTGGTGGAGCCTCCATAGCCACAGTTAATCTCATTTGAGTAGTGGCACGGTACATAATATACACATTTTCGTAGTACCCGATTTGAAATTATACGCAAGTTTAATTTTACTTCTAAATTAAAGGGGTTTTACGCACCTGACCCTTCTGTTTCTACATTAGTTTAGAAATTGTGTATTCATATCTCTTGGCCCCTAGCATCACTGAAGAGTCCTAGGAGGACGAATCAGCTGTATAATGCAGTTCAATTCATTTCTTCGGCATACTGTATCTATTACTAAAATTAAGAGGTGCAGCATATGTGTGTGTTACGTCATCTTTATGATAGGGGTAGCAGACTCTGCTGGTGGATTTTTTTAGTCCCCGAGGTTTGGTGGAGCCTCCATAGCCACAGTTAATCTCATTTGAGTAGTGGCACGGTACATAATATACATATTTTCGTAGTACCCGATTTGAAATTATACAGAACTAGTTGAATTTTACTTCTAAATTAAAGGGGTTTTACGCACCTGACCCTTCTGTTTCTACATTAGTTTAGAAATTGTGTATTCATATCTCTTGGCCCCTAGCATCACTGAAGAGTCCTAGGAGGACGAATCAGCTGTATAATGCAGTTCAATTCATTTTTTCGGCATACTGTATCTATTACTAAAATTAAGAGGTGCAACACATGTGTGTGTTATGTCATCCTCTGTCATGTATTTATAATTGCATTTGCGCTGCAACTCTCACTATAAACGTCACCAACAGAAATGTAAACTTTTAACTTAGGCTTGCTTACGAGATAAACGATACGATTTAGATTATCCGAACATGAAATTTCTCTTGTTTGATAATAACATCCTTGCATTTCCAACCTTTGGTGTTTACATGTCTTTATTCGGTTGTCATTTTGAAGACTTTGTGCAATATGAAGATGTACGTTTTTGAGTTTGCTTATTAGTGTGCTTACTTGTTGTGATGATAATGATGACTCGGTTCTCGTTTTGAGGATTGACGCGTACTTGGATGTGACCACGATTTACATGGCAGGTATCGTAGATGAAGCAGAAGATGCTTACTATTCCAGAACACCTGGTCTTATTCTCTTGTACTTTTGCAGGTATCTCCATGTAAATCTGTCCCTTTTGTTCATATTTTGCCCTTACTTTAATCGATTTTGAGTTCGGATCATGGTTTTGTTGACGTTTCGGTATTCTTTAGTTATTATTATAAGGTCTGCTATACACATCGACATTTCCGTTGCTGACTCGGAGATTCGAAAGATGCAGGAGGAGCAGGTGTTTAAGCCGCTATCTTGGTCTCATTGAGATATATGTTGAATCCTTGTATTCTATGACGGTGAACGTTTTTGATGTGCTCATCATTATGCCTATTTGATATGACTGAGAATGATGCCTCAGTTCTCACTTTGAGGACAGGACATTTACGTGGATGTGACCTAGATATACATGGCGTGTGTCGTCAATGAAGCAGACAATTGCTCATTCCCGAGCACCCGGTCTTATTCTTTTCTAGTTATTGAAGTGTCTCCAAGTAAATATTTCCTTTGTTCTTATTTACAAATTTTGTCTTAAAAAACATAATATTATATAGCCAAACACACCTTTTTCGAAAACGACAAATACTCCATTGTGTGTTTATAAGTGTGAAATACATGAAGCTACGTCCATTTGGTACCTTAAACATTACTAAAATGATATAAACGAAAATAACAACAAAGATATTTACACTTCTCTTGATTGCGCTAATAGAACCGTATAGGAAAGGTTCAGGGGAAGTAACTCGTGTCATCATACATTATATCCATATGCAAGGTCAAAAATCGTTAAGCCGGTTGCCATTTTTAGAAATGCCAACATGTTAGTGTTTAAATTTGAATTCCTTGTTCCTTGTTTTGTAGAAGATGTGTATTTATATTTTTCACTGTATGAGCAAAATAACAAGAAAATATGGTTTTGGTTTTGCGTTTTAAATAGTTTAATTAGGGTGACGCTAAAGTTAGACATACCATTGTTATTACTGTCTGTTACTTTAATTCTATATCTCTCAGAGTACGGTTAACTGCTAAAGCATTTTGATATTGACAAAATTCAGCTCAAATTACTTAAATTATTTAAGATTTTCTAAAATGGTTTTGAAAAAGGTATACATTTCTGAAAATAATTGAGGTGTCGGATAAATAGTTTTCCAGATGATTGTACATGTATCAGTTTACTATTAAGTATAAACTACATTATTTATATTTGTTATTAAATCCTGCTAAATATTTGACATGTCATAACAATTGATATTAAAGGTTTTTACATTATAAAGAAATTATTAATAAATTATGAGTTAATAAGAATTCCTGCAAGTGAATTAAAAAAATTCATATTATTTTATTCATATATTGATATCTTGTAATAAAAGTTATTTTCATTATTATTATTTTTGTCTAAAAATACTAAAATGCATCACTGTTAAACTACTGTCGATCAATTGTTGATGTCGTTTCCCCGTCAGATAAAGCTGCAACATACTGTATATCACACAAAATTAGATTTATCATTGCAATTAATCCAATAATAATAATAACAAGTACCTCTCTCTCTCTCTCTCTCTCTCTCCCTCTCTCTCTCTCTCTCTCTCTCTCTCTCTCCAATAGAAAAAAATCATTGTTTACAATTTCACAAAGATATTATGGTGATGTGCATCACGGGATTAATTAAAACATAATCTTACATAATAATAATAATTAGCTCGTGTTTGGAACAATTTCTAAACGAAATACATTTTCTGAAGGCAAATGTTATTTTAAAAAGCAAAATCAAGGTCTCAGTTGTGTCAATTAACCGGAAAGTACCTTAAAGCGGCATTTTTCGCTAAATTTGCTGCTCGTCTGCTCAATTTCGCCGCCGCCATTCGACTAATTATAGGAATCTCAACTTGGTACGACATGAAATATTTTCTATAATGTTTATAACTTTAACAGTTTAGATTATCAAACAATAACATATTTATGTAATATCAAGATTTATTACTTAGCACATCAGTACCATAATTATATTTTTATTATCGTTTTCTACCTTATGTTTTCTTGCGAATTGGCACGGAACCGGGAGCAGGATAGTGTTTTCGTATAAAAATAGAACGGGAAACGCAAATGTCAGGTAGCCGCGATAAACAAATATAGGCTGACGAAAACAGAGTCACAAGCTAAGACTAGACAAGAAAGAAGCTGAAAGAGACTATTGAAAGATCGGAACAGATGCATCTGACAAACAAAAAGAAATACGACACTATCAAAGAAGACGAAGAGCATAGTTTGACGGACGAAGTGCGGTTGAGTTGACAGTCCTTTCGGAAAACAAAAACGTACAGCTGATACTTGTACGAAAATACATTCTTCATTCACGTACACTGTAAGATTATGTTCGGTAAAGCTTGTATAATGCATATTAATGTGTATGTTCGATATCTGAAGACACTTTTTCTTATGAACACATATTTGAACGTATGTTCCGCTGTAGATACACGTGTAGCCTTAATCATGCAAAGACAACACTTTGTCGTGTTGAGATGGTCATTATTGTGGAATCGAAGTTTCTTATGCCAAAGGTAAAATATGCATTACTATATACTCTACGTTATATTGTCATAAACACTCATTATATGTTGGTATGTACGGTGGTAAGATTGTGACACATCAAGCTGGACGCCGTTGTTTTATAGCACTTCACTTCGCCACCTGTGCATCTTTTGCTTTATCTGTGCTGACTTCCGGTGTGTTTTTTGTTTCGTTGCCAAGGTCACTTACTTTTATGCGTTCCATTAGGGTTCCCATTGCTCCCATCAGGTCCTGGAGCGTGCAGGCCTTTTCATCTAGTAAGGTCTGCAATCTTTTCCTTTCGTTTTCGTTTTTCTCAAGTTCTTTGCTTTTCAAATCCAACTCTCTCTGAAGCGTTTCTTGATCTTGCTTGCTTTTTTTCAACATTTTGTCCTTTTCTGCCAAAGTTTGTCTAAGTTCATCGCAATCTTTAGATAGCTGTTCTATTTGTTTGTTTAACTGCTTCATTTCGGATTTCATATTTTCAATTACGCCTTGTAGTTCATTCATTTGTTCTCCCTTTTGTCGCAGTTCTTCCTGTACGATATTCATTTTTTCTTGGAAGCTCTTTTCCAATCGTTCCTCCGTCTCTTTCATCTTTCGCTCTAGTTCATCCATGCGGTTTTTTGTTTCATTGTGATCTGCATTATTCTGTAACCAATGTAAAATCATTAAAGGGTAAGTTGTCGTACGTTTAACATTGTTTGGTGTGTAACCTATTCGGCATTGGTGTTGTATCCCAGAGATGAGAAGTATCTGATGGGAACTATAACTTGATCGAACTTCAAAAGGAGAAAACAATAAGCTAACAGCGTTGTATATATGTAGATGATTAACCGAGTGTTAACTATAATGGGAACGGAATCCTTAAATGTTACATTATACCATAATAAGTTAATTAATTACAAATAGCAGTAATTTAATAGCCTTTATCATTTCGTGTTTGAAAATGATGCCCTAATTCAAACTTTGAGGACGTGACATTAATTTAGATGTGATCACACGGCACGTGCTGTTGATGAAGTAGAGGACCCTTACCCTGCCGGAAACTTTATCCTTTTCTGTTGTCTTGGGTCTCCATGTAAACCTTTCGTTTGCTTATATTTTGCCCCTAGTTTAAACGATTTTTAGTTTGGATTTTGGTTTTGTTGCGCTTCGGTATTGTTTGATTTTTCTGTGACATAATGCTCATGGTTATGACGCTTCATTATTTGGTGGATGCCATATTAATAGGCTATTTTACTGATTACGTATTATCCACTGATAAAATATCTCAACCGAGGAGTGATATTTTGGTTGTCTATCCCGAGACTTTTAAAAGTCCTGGGAACGCTCCATGCTTATTGCGTTCATGTGAAAAAGACTAACCTAACATTACATACATATGGCACCTCTGTAGTGTAAATTCTGAATGTTTATTCAAGGATTGACCTTTTATGTTGTTAAGTTTATGATATCATAAATTCAAAGGAGCACGATGTATATTCCGTATTGGTGGTTATCAGACCCCGGATTGCGTTACGAGATCAATATAATGATCATATATCATTCACCATGTCTACATAGTAGATCAACACTGTCAATATACTTACATGCACGTGTGCACGTCCTTGATTCAACGTGACTTCAGTTGTTAATTGTACGGTATCAGCTGAAAATAGCAAATTGGTGAACATTCTAAATCTTCGTTGGGAAACTGTTTTATTGATCTATATCTTCGCCCAAACATGAAGTCTATGAATTTCTGATGTAAAGAGATATTATATGACAGGCTTTAACAAAGGTTTTTGAATTGGAAACACAAAGTTTATTTCGAATAACATTTTATTTGCATATGTGTGTGTTACGTCATCTTTCGAAAGATTTTTAACAAACAAGAAACATCTTTGTAGAAAAGTTGAAAAGGATAAATGTAAAATTGTGTTGAAGCTAATGAAAATTAAATGGTTTCTACGTGCGTAGTGTCACACCAGATGGATTCTCCTTTATGTGCCGCCCCAACAGATTTCTCTCTCTGTCCATTACCCAGAGATATCCCAGTAAATCACATTACGTTATAATAAAATAGCAAGAGTCATATGACAAGCATTTATAAGAATACAATCGAAGGTAAAGTTGTCAACAAAGATATATCCAAAACCATCCAGAGGATATATCGCAGTCATGGCATCGCAACAGTCATCAAGCCTCTCAAGACGCTTCGTAAAATCCTTGTACACCTGTATAATAAAACACCTAAAGAAAACGTCCTAGAATTGGATCATAAAATCGGACGCAACAAACTTCGAGGCATCATTTATTGAGAAAAGGGAAAGCATTTGTGAACACTAGAAAGATAAAAAAAACTAAGTGGTTCAGAAACTCATCCGATCAAAAAGGAAGTAGTCGGAATCCCAGATTAATAAAAAAGCAAATACAGACCATGCTACACAAAACATGTGATATACTTAGATACCAGTAATTCCAATTATGGTATTAGACTGAGATTTGGTCAAGCAGCAGATTACGAAAGCCATCTGGGATACGCCGCAGTTTTGAAACGAGATGAGGGACTCACCGTCACTTGAACAATATATAACTTGTTTGATAATGTTAAGCTAAATCAAGTCGTATACATTTTACAACTTTGTTTAAATTCGCTTCACTAGTCATTTAGCTGATGAAGGTGACTACTTTCTGAACTAGTCATCAAATGTCACATATGCAGGTACAACATTGATGTGGGGCACTTCAATATAATTCCACGTTAGAGGAGCCGATGATTTCGGAATTGGAAAAACGCATAACTGAATTTACATTTTCTTAAATTAGAATTGATTTGTGTTGGTTAGAATGGATTATAAAAAAAACTAATAATAATGTTGCATCAAATAAGTGCCTTAATAATAAAAATGTACTAGGCATTCTTTGATGGGTATAACGTAAAAGAAACATTAATAGTATAATTTAAACTCGTTAATGGTTCTGCTTTTTGTTAATGATATAGACACTTTAACTTCAATCAATCAGTTTGTTTATTAAAGAGTCCTACATCAACATTACCTCATATAGGCATATATACTGTATGTATATACCTACCTTGTAGTTTTCTCCTTGGGTTTTTCTTCGCAATAGATTGCATGTTGGACGACATAATATCTGATTTGATCCTTGTTTAATTGTTCTGAAGATCTATCAGCTGATGATTTCGGAGCAGGTGATCAATGAGCAACATTCATTACGAAGAAATTTTAGCAGTTTGCAGTGAAAATAAGCACGGCGTTTGTTTTATATTAGTATACCCTAGTGTCCACTTAAACACGATCCAGTACTTGGTATTGACGGAATATGTTATCGATTTGTTGTTTTAGTCCGTTACATTTTTTATTCTCTTAGCAAGATAAATATTCTCTTATCAAAATACATGTCATTTAAATTGCATCCTATGTAAGCCAGCAGTCACGTGGGTTTTGGAGTGTCGGCGTTGTGTTATGAGTGATAGATTGTTACATTTCCCACTGCAAAGACGGTTGATCAAACAATCAAATTATATCGATTTGTCTCGCACTAAACATGATAACTTGTTTTAACAGTAACAGGTTAGCTTCACTCAAATATAAATACTAATGTAATTGATCGCCTTTATTAAGACGTCATTCGGTTCCAACGCTTCCATGATATTAATAGCAATACAAAAATAAGACTTAATCACGTAAATAGACATATTGTACAAAAAAGTGAGGAATTTAATGGATCCTTAACGCAGAGGTTATGCACATATATGTATTTATTTGTTTCCTTATATGGATGTAAGTAAACGTAGATAAGACATGGATTCATTTTGGATCGAATGTTAACGTACATGAATGAGATACCATAATAAGTCTCGAAAGAGTGTTTGCATGGTGTATTGCTGTTTTTGTGTGTGATTGGAAGGCGGAAGTTTATGTTCATAATAGTGCATTTATTGTCTCGTAAGAATGCCTTGGTTTTGTCTCGTAAAAGTCCCGTATTGTTGTTTACAATGCTCTCAATAAATACCAAATAAGGGTAAAATTGAATGCAAGAAAATACCCAGACAAAACATAGGAATGCTGTACAAAGTTTGAAAGAGAATGACTGATGTATACGCAATGGGTTTGGATAATGTTAAAAACAAAATTCTTCAATTTATTGGCGGAATGGTCGATTGTTACACACTCCGGTCTTCTAAGCAGGCGACCATGATTCGATACCCGAAGTCATCCTATAGATGGACTATTCATTGTATTGTTTTTCTTCTGTACATACAACTCTAACAACTCAGTTGGAGTATAAAATGCTCTGGGTGGGTGTTGCCGTATCTGTGCTGTAACATTCAAGTGAGGTGGCACTTTAAAAGATGTAGTTGCACGGTCCAACTACAATGTACCAACAGAGCGCAAAACATCTTCAGCATACACACATACATACACACAAATGGAGAAATTAGCCTTGTGGTATAGAACTAGTAGTTAGCGCCTAATAAGGCAGTTCCTGCTAACTCCGCAGAATTGAATATATATAATAGAACTGTAGAACTACTGTGTTTAATCATATTGATTGTACAGACATTGAACATATCCATGTGATGTAAAGCGCGTTAGGGTAGTTTATGTTAGCTAGATTTGATGCTTTATTGATTGGTGTATATCTATTTGATATGTAATTATTCATATTTATCAAAATTAGAAAATACGAACGAACAAAAAATATTTAGGACGATGAATGGCTAGATGCTAATCACGAAGTAATTTCATATACAACAATGATAAATATATGTGTAACCAGTATGCACACACATACTGATTAATAATAACAATATTTTGTTTGTTTTGTATTTGTTTAATTGAGCCAAAATGAGTAAAAACAAAAAAGTACTTGAAAAATTAATGACTCACCGTGTATACTATATATATATACATGTACGTGTAAAATAACTGTATACATGCTGAATGAGCAACGGTGTCAAATAGAAGGTTTAGCTCCATGAGTACGGTATGCAGACATGGGAAGTAACCCATGCATTTCGAAAGCCATATGTGTTGGAAATCATAGCTTGTTTGATCGATCGTTTGATATATAAACGTGGTCCAATAATAATGATCATTATAGCATCGCCCCTGGTATCAGCATCCGCATCTTATTCATATATTGAGGGGAATTTCTTGGGTTTTTTTGCAACTTAAAATAAAATGGGTATAAAGATATCGTACATTAAGGCGTGATTAATATTGTTTAATGTACGAGAGATGAAAACATTGTATAACATTCGATTCAAACTGTGTATGTCCATAATGTAAGAATTTTAATTTGGTTATACCGAAGATAAATATAATACACATTTTATTGAACTACTTTTAGTTGACATCCATAGGCAATATGAATGCCAACTGGACAAAAATAAAATCCGACGGGAGATTAAATTAGATAAAAGTTTTCAATGAAGAGAACATGCATCTGTTACGGAGGTTTACCTTTGACAAATGAAAGGTTATGATTATTGTATTATAATGATGTTACTTAACACTCCAGGCTAATTGGTTATACAATGATAAATGTTTACTACACATATACCAGTGCTAAAAGTCCTCAAACATATCTGGATTCTCGTCAACATGAGTTTTATTTCCCTTGGTTTAACAGACACGCTGTACTTTTGTGAGTTACAAAGTATGGTAGTGATTGGTGCCAAGTCAAACACAGGATCGCCTAAAGATTACGGGAACTAATAACAAACTTGAGATATTTCACATGTTGTTTGCTATGTTTTGTGTAGTACAGTAACTGACGGAGATAATTGTAATATGTGTCACTGTTATTAACAGGAATGAACATCTGAATGGATGGTAACTTTCATGTAATATACTTATCAGGTATATACAGGGAGGCTTCCAGCACAACTACACCGCCCTAGAAGTTTGGAGGTGTTTATTTTTTATATTTCACAGTTATGATGTTGGCATGCGGAGGGTCTTATTGAGGGAGGAAATTGGAGTACCCGGAAAAACCTGCGTGATCGGGTAGATGAAAAATCTTACACCTTCACTGGAAATCTAATATTTTCACTGCAAAGTCTTATAGTTTCACTTCTCATCACTACAGTGAAAATATAAGTTTGTCGAAGGGCTTATCAGGACGGGTAGCAAAAACCTTGACAAATCTTTCAATTTCACTTTCTGATATATCGACGATATGTTGTCTATAAACAACAAGAAGTTTAATTTGATGACCTAGTTGATCGTATATACCCTTCTGAACTTGCGATAAAAGACACAACAGACTCTCCTACATCAACTTCTAACCTCGATCTTTACTTAAACTATGACCAACACCGGCAACTTACTACTAAGCTGTATGATAAACGTGACGATTTCGATTTTCCGATCTTGAACTTTCCCTACCTAGATAGTAACATCCATGCTTCTCCATCCTATCGTGTTTAAATGTCGCAGTTGATTCGTTATTCTAGGGCTCGCTCTGTATATCGAGATTTCCGTGATAGATGTCAACTGCTGACGAACAAACTTACTGCACAGGGATTCGAGAGATGCAAGTTGATGAATACTATGGGCAAGTGGTATAACAATTTTAAGGGTCAATATAATGTTTTCTTCTATTAATCGGTATGTATAAATAAATAATAAAAATTCCTGTTATTATAATTCATAAAACAAATTCATGTACTATTAAATATTATTCGACAAAAGTACAATATGCATTATAAACAATGTATAACAACTAACTTACATATCAATTATGGACCTTTGCTGAGGTTAATAAATACGAGAATACCGAATACGTTACCAGAATCATAATCCAAACTCAAAATCAATTAAACCAGAGGCAAATTAAAATATGAACAAAGGAAAGATTTACATGCAGACCCTTGTAAAAGTACAAGAGAATAAGACCAGGTGTTTCGGAAGAGTAAGCGTTTTCTGCTTCATCGACGACACCCGCCATGTAAATCTGTGTCACATGCAAGTAAACATCAAGTTCTTAAAATGAGTTCTCATACATGCAACTGTAATTTCATTATTTCTGTCTTGATAAAGAATGCAATTTACAGTTGCATGTATAGGTAATATAATGTCACAATGATTATGACGTCAAAAATGCAATATTGACCTTATTTTAGCCAATTAGAATTATTTAATCAAATACTGACGTCGTTCCCTACTCCGAAGGATATCTGAGCATTCTTACTTTACCTTACTAGTCATTACAAATAATCACACAATAATATGATTACTCAATTGAAGATGAATATCCTATAAAAATGTAAATTAAATAAGTGAAGCAACTATTTCTTGTTGTTATGTGTTGTTATGTGCTTATTTTGCGTCCTGTTTTCAATATTAGCAATGTTAATTGTAACAAAGTACACATGCTTTAATCATGTTATTCCCATGAACATTTCCGTCGATGTCGTGGATACATTTAAGAAGTGATTTAACTTTCTACGTCGACAAAGGTTTGAACTAAAAGATGTTGTTGAAACATATTAAGGATTCTCCTTAACGACTTGTGCGCTTTGCATTGTCTGGTTGTTGTTTTGTTTTGTTCCGCTGTCCGTAGCACTTCGATTTATTCGTTCCTTTAACTGTTCCATTGGTTTCATTGCTACTATTACATCTTGGAGTAAACAGATCTTTTCATCTAATAACAACTGCAATATTTTCCTTCCATGTTCGCTTTCTTCTAGTTCTCTGATCTTCTGTTCCATATCCTTCTCCAGATCATCACGTTCTTCAGTTAGATGTTCTATTTGGTCGTTTAATTCCGTCGGTTCGGTTTTCGATTTTTCAATTTCCCATTTCGGTTAATTCATTTGTGTATCCTTTTCCTGGAAACGTTTTTCTGTCTCTTTTATCAATTCCTCCATCTTTCTCTCCAATCTATTTAATCGTTTATGTGTTTGCTTACGTTCTGCATCCTTCTGTAACAAAACATAAATTAATTGAAAACAAAACTCAGAGAATACAGAAGCCTCAACAAAAGTATACGTAGAACTCGTAATCGATGAAAACCTGGGCAAAGGTGTGGACCAGATATTTCTCTTTTTAACTCAGGTTTTTATATCAATCTATAATCTGTGCATGTCAACTAAGAATGTACAAAATTGTAGTGAAGGAAATGCCGGTTCTGGCAAAGTTTCTTGACAATGTGTCCCTCGACCTAAGTCTTAATCACCCTAGATACCGTTGTATCATAGTTTGAAATTCGGTCATGAGAAGTACCTTACAGAAATAGTATTTATTGTGTGAAAGAGCACATTAAAACCAACTAGAGAATACCGAAGCGTCAAAAAACATAATACGAACTCAAAATCGATTTAACTAGGGGCAAGGTACGAAACAAAGGAAAAGTACACACGGAGACCCTTGTAAAAGTACGAAAGAATAAAACCAGGTGTTCCGGAAGAGAAAGCGTCTTCTTCTTCAGCGACGACACCGGCCATGGAGTTTTTGTCACATCCAAGTAATTATCAAGTCCTCCAAATGAGAACTGATTCATCATTGTCAATCAAATCAAGAAAATATACTAATAGAGTTGTAAGCATACTCAAAAACGTTAATCTTCATATCACTAAAAGACATAAAATATTTCTCAATAAGACAAAGATGACGACCACAAAACTTGCCCATAACTATGCTCAACTTGCATCTCTCGAATCCCTATGTTGTAAGTTTTTTTGTCAGCAGTTGACATCGATCACGATATTTTGAGCAAGACCTAAAACAACGAATCAACTGCGACATGTAAACACCTTAGGTTTGAGAAGCAGGGAGGTTACTATCAAAATCTGGAAAAGTTCACTATCGGGAAATTGAAAGCGTCACGTTTATCGTATAGCGTAGTAACAAGGTTTCCATGTTGGCTATAGTTTAAGTAGAGATCGAGGTAAGCAGCTGATGTAGAAGAGTCTGTTGTGTCCTTTATTTTAAGTTCAGAAGGGTGTATATGATCAACGTGGTCAGCAAACCTCTTGTTGTTTGTAAACAACACATTGTCGATATATCTGAAAGTGAAATTAAAAGATTTGACAAGGTTTTCCTTACCTGTCCTGATTACCCCTTCCACAAATTCAGTCTCGTATGAACACCAAAAGAGTCAGCGAAGAGTGGGGCACAGTTTGTACCCATTGGATGGCCAACAGTCTGCTGGAAAATCTCTTCTCTAAACTCAACAAAACATTGTCAACCAGGAATTCCATCGTTCATACTATATCTTCTTCACTATATTTCAGCTAAGCTTTTGTTGTGTTTTTCACAGAGTATGCTCCAAGATAGCTCACTACAAAATACTTGTATCGCCGTCCGCCTTTTATGGAAAAGATACATCTGAGCGATTCATCATTTACACTCTTTATTTCTTTCGGAATTGACGTTAGGGAAGGAAAGTCTCACCTCACTTCGACTGTCTTAGCGTTTGCGGACATTTTTCCAACTTGAGTTATTGTGCATTTGTTTGTATTATGATAAACTCCATGAATATAGAAAGTCATGGTGTCAAGACCAATAAGAAATATTCTACTTTCGATACCTTACAGACGGGAGTTTTTACTTCCGGACTATCGTTTGAAAATTACCGAAAATTATCGCGATCAAACGTGAGGGACATTTTTGATAACACAACTTTTGTCGCGATAAGCAGCCAAAAGGGTTTTAATCAGATATGAGGTTTTAACAATCACGATCGCAGCTTTATATACAGTATATTTCAAAGCATGTTTATTGAAGCGAATGTTTATACGTCAGCCGTATTGGATGGGCTTTTCACGCACCAGAGGAAGTCATGGTAAACCAGTCATCCTAGTATGGTCATTCTGCATTGATCTTTAAATTAACAGAGTTAGATTTAATCATGTGTGAAGTATTGTAAGATTCATGTAAGAAGTGCTCCGTTTGTCCGTATTTACCCAAATGTCCCCCAGTATTTTGAACGAAGCACCAGATATTGTAAAAGTTGTCCTCCTTTTTACAGTAATTACGGAAATTACCGCTAAGTGTCTAAAACTCCGTTTATCTGGTTTTTTAACTAATCGCTCTAAACACGACGTTACTAAAGCTTTCATTAAAAACCCTGATGTTTTTTCACCTTATCCCCGGGTCCCTAACACAGGGTCTTAATTTTCAGATTTTCCAACTACAAACAGTCATGATATGATTATAACCAAATTTGAATTATATTCCTCTGAAAACAAAAAAATGCCCAAAATTGACCTCTCTATTTTCAAAATAAGATGATATCAAAGCATTTACAAAACAAGAATCAAATATCCAATCAATT
Organism: Mimachlamys varia; assembly: GCA_947623455.1. NCBI lineage: Eukaryota > Metazoa > Mollusca > Bivalvia > Pectinida > Pectinidae > Mimachlamys > Mimachlamys varia. The sequence goes on along the minus strand of OX392538.1, from coordinate 819,055 downwards.
AAACTAGGAGAGAAATGTTAAAAAGGAAAGATTTAGACGGAACCTTTGAAAAGTAGAAGAAGATTAGACCAGATGTTCCGGAGGAGTAAGCGTCTTCTGTATCATCGACGACATATCATGCAAGGATACAGAATATATCTCAGTAAGAACAAGATGGCGACCATAGAACGTGTTAAGTCTTCATCATTCCCCATGTCTCGAATCCCTGTGCCGTAATTTTATTCGTCAGCAGCAGGTATCTATCACGAAAATCTCGGTATCTAGAGCAAGCCCTCGAGTAACGAATTAACTGCGACAGGTTAAACAGGTTAGAAAAAAAGAAAATGTATACGATTGGAAAATCAAAATCGTCACGCGTATTATATAGCTTAGATTTTCGGATCGTGAACTTTTCCTTTCTTGATGGTAACATCCCTGCTTCTCCATCCTATGGTGTTTACATGTCGTAGTTGATTCGCTTTTCTAGGGCTTGCTCTGAGTATCGATTTTTTTGTGATGGGTGTAAACTGCTGACGAACAAACTTGCAGACCAAGTATTCGAGAGATGCAGACTGATGAAGACAATGGGCAAGTTTTATGGTCGCCATCTTGATCTCTTTATCTTTGTGCGATATAGAGATGGGTTTTTTTGAAGTTTGCATATTGGTGTGCGTTCTTGATGTGATTGGCAATGATGACTCGGCTCTCATTTTGATGATTGATGCTTACACTTGTTCTTGGATGTGACCAAGATTTACGTGGCGGGTGTCGTCGATGAAGCAGATGTCTGTTGATGTCTGTTGCCCCATTACGGCAAGAAAGTATGCCACTTTCTTATCGGTAATGTCACAAGTCGATATTTCTTGACCCCGATGTTCGAGCAACACTAAACGATTTACATGATGAGCATTTGGTTGTGTCTCCAGACAAAGCATCCAACAACTTGATCACTGTTTGCAAACGCTATTACATTCATTGCTTGCAAAAAGAACTAGGCCTGCTTGATAACCTAGGTAACCCTACTTACACATCGAAAGATGAAATACTGTCGAACCATCCTTCTGTATGACCTTTTCCAAGTACCGGTTAATGAGCAAGACGCTGACCTATCTTGCCTTTATTAGATACCGAAACTATACAAGGGTCCTTATAAGCAACACTTTATCGCTGACTCTGCTAATTGCTCGACCAAGCCATTATCAAAACTTCTTACTACCATTCTTAGTACAATAAAATCGGGCTTCAGTCTTATTGTGACAATGTATACTCCAGAAGTGGAATTAAAAGGATGTGGATTTTGAAAAAAAAAGGATCTTTTGATCAATCTAAACACCCCCTCCTAAAAAATGTCTTTTCGGTAAAAACATTTGATTTTTCCACCCTGTACACTACCATACTGTACATTATACAAAATTGAAGGAACGTCTCCGATCTCTTGTTATGAGAGCTTTCTTTTCCAAGAAAGGCGGACGACGATACAAATATACAATAGTGAACTATCTTGGAGCATACTTTGTGAAAACACGACAAAAGCTAAGAGGAAATATACTGAAGAAGATATAGTAAGGATGATTGAATTCCTGGTTGACAATATCTTTGTTGGGTTTAGAGAAGAGATTTTCCAGCAGACTGTTGGCAATCCAATGGGTACAAACTGTGCCCCACTCTTCGCTGACTCTTTTGGTGTTCATACGAAACTGAATTTGTGGAAGGGGTAATCAGGACAGGTAAGGAAAACCTTGTCAAATCTTTTAATTTCACTTTCAGATATATCGACGATGTGTTGTTTACAAACAACAAGAGGTTTGCTGACCACGTCGATCATATATACCCTTCTGAACTTGAAATAAAGGACACAACAGACTCTTCTACATCAGCTGCTTACCTCGATCTCTACTTCAACTACGACCAACATGGACAGCTTACTACTAAGCTATACGATAAACGTGATGATTTCAATTTTCCGATCGTGAACTTTCCGTTTCTTGATAGTAACAAGATTATGTACAAAATTATGCTTCAGAAAACAAGTAAGAGTAGTTGAAATAATCACATAACATATATTAACAGAGACGTATCGCAGAGACCTGTGAATTTCTTACGGCTAGTTTTTTCTCTTTATGACCATCGAGGGGACATTTTTATCAACCCCCCCCCCCCCCACACACACACACACACACCAAAAAAGTGTAAAATTAGTCTGAACACTCCTAGTTTTGCCGTAACAAATTACAAATTCTCGGGTCCCTGTGAGACGTTTGTATATCAAAGTTAGTTTTATATGTCTCTCTTATTACAATGTACTTACTGACGAGTAAATGGCATAAGAAACGTATAGATATGGATAATGTTTTTTCCCATACATCATTGAAGTAAAACATATCGTATTCCATTTTTGCATTAATAATTTGTATAATGATAGGCCAGACCATGCTTATTCAAACAATTCGGGACTTGCACATCAAAACACATTCAGCTACGTACGCCCCTGCAAGTAACCCTCGTCACCCGACAAGGATTCTCGAAAACGTACATACAAACATTTTCAATACAATGGTTCACTGTACTACTTAAAGGAAATGAGACGTTCGTTTATAATCTCAATACATTAAACAAGTGCTAGTCTACTGATTCATCATTGACTACACAGTAAAAAAACATATTGAACTTACAAGTACTTGGTCCTTTAAAGTATATCTAAATAAAAATCTTTTTTGTGTTTACTTTCATTTGGTGGTCAATACAGTTAAAAAATAAACCCTGTCTCCAATTCGTATAGGTTACAGAGATGAATTCTTCTTCGTTCTGATTGACCTGATGTACCCGCTCTTCGGTCTGTATAAGCATAAGCTTCTAGACCATCTTTATTTTTCTAAACTCGAAAATGTTGTGGGTTGCGCATGTATGTCCATAATATTCATAGTTCTTTAAATTAGTTCTTTTAAAACACATCCATGGTTAAAAACACAACGTTGACCTCCGTATATAATATATATTGTTATAAAAAAACTCTTGAGCACATCGCTATATTCATTATCTCTCCTGGATATCATTACATCTGTCATATTCAATAGGTAATTTGATAGTACATGTTCTAAATTTACAATAAATATTATTATGGAAGATAAATGTAGTTAGTCTGAACTAGGTCAATCATCGGCGACCTCGTAGTTCAGTTGGTGGAGTGTTCGTTTAGAGTTCGAGAGATCCTTGAATCGAACCCCAGTCTCTGCTACAGTTTCGATTTCTCTAGCCCGAGTTTCCTCTGGCCCTAACACCAGACTCAGACATTTTGACGGATAGATGTCTGGTGTGAGGTAGCCCCAGTTTTCTCTGGCCCTAACACCAGACTAGATATTTTGACGGATAGATGTCTGGTGTGGGCTAGCCCGAGGTTCCTCTGGCTCTAACACCAGACTAGGTATTTTGACGGATAGATGTCTGGTGTGGGCTAGCCCCAGGTTCCTCTGGCTCTAACACCAGACTAGGTATTTTGACGGATAGATGTCTGGTGTGGGCTAGCCCCAGGTTCCTCTGGCTCTAACACCAGACTAGGTATTTTGACGGATAGATGTCTGGGGTGGGCTAGCCCGAGGTTCCTCTGGCTCTAACACCAGACTAGGTATTTTGACGGATAGATGTCTGGTGTGGGCTAGCCCGAGGTTCCTCTGGCTCTAACACCAGACTAGGTATTTTGACGGATAGATGTCTGGTGTGGGCTAGCCCCAGGTTCCTCTGGCTCTAACACCAGACTAGGTATTTTGACGGATAGATGTCTGGGGTGGGCTAGCCCGAGGTTCCTCTGGCTCTAACACCAGACTCGATATTTTGACAGATAGATGTCTGGTGTGGGTAGCCTGAGTTTCCTCTGGCCCTAACACCAGACTAAGACATTTTGACAGATAGATGTCTGGTGTGGGCTAGCCCGAGTTTCCTCTGGCCCTAACACCAGACTAAGACATTTTGACGGACAGATGTCTGGTGTGGGCTAGCCCGAGTTTCCTCTGGCCCTGACACCAGAATTAGACATTTTGACAGATAGATGTCTGGTGTGGGCTAGCCCGAGATTCCTCTGGCCCTGACACCAGACTTAGACATTTTGACAGATAGATGTCTGGTATAGGTAGCCCGAGTTTCCTCAGGTCCTAACACCAGACTAGGTATTTTGTCGAATACAATGTAGATGTCTGGTGTGGGGTAGCCCGAGTTTCCTCAGGTCCTAACACCAGACTAGGTATTTTGACGTATAGATGACTGGTGTGGGGTAGCCCGAGTTTCCTCTGGCCCTAACACCAGACTAGATATTTTGACAGATAGATGTCTGGTGTGGGTAGCCTGAGTTTCCTCTGGCCCTAACACCAGACTAAGACATTTTGACAGATAGATGTCTGTTGTGGGCTAGCCCGAGTTTCCTCTGGTCCTAACACCAGACTAGGTATTTTGACGTATAGATGACTGGTGTGGGTAGACCGAGTTTCCTCTGGTCCTTACACCAGACTAAGACATTTTGACAGATAGATGTCTGGTGTGGGTAGCCCGAGATTCCTCTGGTCCTAACACCAGACTAAGACATTTTGACAGATATAGATGTCTGGTGTGGGTAGCCCGAGTTTCCTCTGGTCCTAACACCAGACTAAGACATTTTGACGGATATATGTCTGGTGTGGGTAGACCGAGATTCCTTTGGTCCTAACACCAGACTAAGACATTTTGACAGATATAGATGTCGGGTGTGGGTAGCCCGAGTTTCCTCTGGTCCTAACACCAGACTAAGACATTTTGACGGATATATGTCTGGTGTGGGTAGACCGAGATTCCTTTGGTCCTAACACCAGACTAAGACATTTTGACAGATATAGATGTCTGGTGTGGTAGCCCGAGTTTCCTCTGGTCCTAACACCAGACTAAGACATTTTGACGGATAGATGTCTGGTGTGGGCTAGCCCGAGTTTCCTCTGGCCCTAACACCAGACTCAGACATTTTGACAGATAGCTGTCTAGATATGGTGTCGAGACCAGAGCAAACTCGGCTACTATTTCTCCTGCTACTGAAGATGGGACTGTTCAACCTTTTATCCAAGTCAAATATTGTTACATAACAAAATACCTACATACATGTAGTAACTATCGTAGAGGTGGTCGTGTTGCGATTTAAGATAAAACAACTCCTCTGGTTTTTGTTCGTTGTCATCTTTTAAGACTTTTATTAAAGTTGTGAAATCATAACCCTGCAACAAGTACAAAGTACAAGTTACAGATACACATATAAAATAGTAGACATATAGAATTATACATTAACATTTCAAATGCAACTCTTACACGATTACATAGCAATTATCCTTAGAAATATATTATCAACAATACATTTGAAAAGTGTAACTTTCCAAATTACTATACTAGTTTAGATTTAACGGATATAAAACCACTGAACAATATACTTAATTTACTGATAATATGTCTTATCATATCAACTTATATACTTTTACATAAAATATCATGTAGCATAATATATGACATTAAAATTTACGAACATGACTTTTAGAGAAATGATTGATTGGCGTGAAAGGAGATAGGTGTATGTACATGTATATAAGCACTCACACTAAGTATTGGCAGGGAACGAACTATGGAATGGCTATGAATGGTGGAATGACTCTATACAAGCTAAATACAGCGTGCCTTAAAGGCCACGCTGGGTGAAGCAGTATGAAGGTGTCCTTGTAAGATAATTTATAATTGCAGCATTTTCAAGTGTTATGAATAAACTTTTTTTTTTTATTTTAGAAATAATACAGGACATACGTATTTGATGTCCTCGGTAACTAGAATCGGATCAGTTTAACATAATTGCATTACATAATTGTATGTTACACGTAATCCGTATTTGCTAAAATTAAAGAATACAAAATTTATATGTGTTTTAAAGTATTTTTCCTGTGTGATCACGGAGTACGGCTAGTCACAAAACAATCTTATTCTAATAGAATCGTGTGAAGTTTTGGAATGCTTTGTATACAATCGAAAAAATTAAGGAACTCCAGATCTGTACACTTTTATTTGAAATCATAGAGCGCCGTTGAACATGCATTTCAAGGCTACAATAAAAAAAAACATAATTTGCTATGCGTGGAATTTTCATCTTTTTTTTTTTATTTGGAAACTATTGAAAGGGTCTAGATTTTATCACTTTACATGCAAGGAATTATAGTGATGATATAGATAAAGATTAAGTGATTAAATTGTCTCCATGACGTTTTATTAATAGCTATGATCATTTAGGACAGACTCCCGCTGTCATGTATATGTATATATATAGAATCAAGTCCGGTACGTATACTTCGCTCTTAAAGTGCTGGTGATCGTTGAGTGCGGCACATTGGGGTCAAGAAAAAGACTTTTGTTTTCTTTAAAGTAGATTCCAAGCTGCTAACAGACTGGCAATATCGCATGGGAAGTTTTGGATAAAAACGAAAAAAAAAAAATAAAATGGAATAATATTAATAAAAATCCTACTGTTGCACTATATAGAAACTATATAAAGATCATACAGCTATTGACCAGGTTTACTTAAATCACATAATCTTTTAACAAATACCCTGATATTTAAACTCTAGGTCTAGAACAAACACATATATATAGACTGTACATTTCCAAATCCTCAGCCTTTCCCGCGAATAACTCTGTGAACTCTTCTTCGTTGGAGATACATTCGCTGACACCTGGCTCGTGCTTGCCACTGATATGAACAATCGAGGTCTAGCTACTGCATCGATATTGCTGTAAAGTAATTTAAACTCTGCTGACAACAGTGTGGTGAGTATCATGGCTTGTTCTGGAGGAAGGACAAGACTTTATTTAACGAGAATGAACTGTCATTTCATTTCAACAAATTATAGTTATACAAAAGGGTTAGACAACATGCATTGCCTAAGTCATTTCCTAAATCTGGTATATTATTTACATTGTTTGTTAGAAGAAAAAGAATATATAGACAATGATAAACATAATTCAAGACAATACAAAGTTAAACACCAAATATGGATAATACAAAATACTGATAAACATCAATTAAGGACAATTAATACAAACAAAGTTCAGCAAACTTACAAAGGGCAATACAAACAAAAATCAACATCAATTATAAGGTAGATAGGCACAACAGTTACAACACAGATACAAAACACATATGACACACTCACATACAAGACTCATTCAACCTTATGTATTTTATGTGTAAAGACAAAAATAATACATAATTACATAATACTCACGCATTCATACAACTCATACTTACTCCAGCATAAAAAAACATACATACCCATTATTAGGTTATACAGTAGTGAATTAAAAATTTAACACAGGTTTCTAAATAAATTTGCTAGTGGAAAAAATGAAGTTTTGAACTTTGGATAAGATAAATTTATTATCATCAAATCATATATTAAGGCTATCGGAGACTAGCAATTCACCATTTGAATATCCAAATTGGTTAAAAATATCATGTAGGAAATGTCTACAGGAGGTATATAGAGGACAATAAAAGAAATAGTCATCTGCATTTTCATAAAGAGCCCCACGTACAGGAACAAGCTGGATCCAGGATCAAGTGATCTGTAAAATTATTATTATTTCAAGCACTGGCACAATTACGTAATTGGCACAATAATGTATAATTTGTATTTAATTTTCTGGGATTACAAGTGATGAAAAGTTCTGAAATATCTCTTTTTTTGAATATTGTTAATTTTTTTTCATAAAAGTACTGATAGTAGTTATAGGTGAAGAAATGATAGTGGAGTCAAGGTTGTTCCATAGGCACATGACATTTGGAAAGAAGCTACATAAGCTACATTCATAAGAGCAATTTCTAGATTGAGGAATATTAAAAAATCTTCTATTACGTAGATGAAGATTATCCTGTTTATTAATATAGGGTTCGATGATGTTAAATAAGTAATCAGGTGTTAGATGGTTTATTATTTTATACATCACAATCAATTTATGTTTATTACGTCTTAACTTTTAATTTTTCAAAACAAGTTTCATTATGTAACTTGGAATGTGATGTACCACTTCTAAGACCTGTAGTGATACATGACGCAGGGAAGACAAAATCAATTGATACAGATGCTTGAAACACATAAGAATCCGATTCAAGAAAAAGACCAATAAAACACTCGATAGGGTGAGTTGTATACTTTATTTTCATGAAATTTGTCCGAGTTTCTCTACCATCCGAGTTGTACCGTCCCGCCCCTAGCTACTGTATCGATATTCATTGCTGTAAAGTAACTTAAATTATACTGACAACAGTGTGGTGAGTATCATGGCTTGTTCTGAAGGAAGAGCAAGACTTTATTTAATGAGAATGAACTGTCATTAGAAGCTAGTCATATTGAATCCGCATCCTGTAGTCTGTATACAGGTCTTCTTACAGCATCATCTATGCTTTAAAAAATAAGAACAGTGTAAGCCCAATGGAAAAGTTCCTTTTCTTGTATTTGGCTGTTTAAACTCCCTGCAACAATATACCAGAGATGGTATCATTCAAAGATGTAATTTGAATGCAATAATGAGGATGTTAAAAACTGGATACAAAAATGTTTTTCAATAACTCCTTGACATAAAGCATCAGGATTGATGGAACTAAAGAAGGAGAAGAAGCTTGACATGCAGTGTGCGAAAGTACTGATAGACCAATAGACCGATGCCACAGGAAAACCTGTCGGTCTATGCAAAATGCTAGTATATGGTAGACCTGATGTCAAAACAATTTAATTGCTCATGAAAGTAGAAAAAGCATCAAAACTGCTTGACTAAGTCACATCAATTGCATTTCTCTTGTGTGTTGTTCATTTCTTGATTTGTTTGGGTGAATGTGTCATTGGAAATCAATTTTTTCAAACATCGGTTGAAGGAGGGGAGATCACTGTGTTTTAAGTTGTTTGTTGACACTGATGAAAAAATTCAATCTACGGAAATATTGTTGGGTCTATGCAAATTGAAATGTCCATAGACCTATTGTCTATGGAACTTCATGAATTACTTTCGCATACTGGACATGTATTAATCACTTATCCACTGTGTTGCTTTTACTGACATATATGAAAAAAACTCCACCATGAATAATCTCATGAAAAACGATGTTGTAATGTATGTACATGTGTATGCATTAAAATAAATCATTGGGTAGAAATACTATAGTATTGGATAGGTCAAAGAAAAGTTAAGAATTGAAAATAACCTGTTGTTGCATCCTCAGTGAAAATAGATTAATTTATTTTTAAAGACTCCATTGATTTTATGGACAACGCTGAAAACAGTTTACTAATAGAAGGGAGACAACTCATGAGTAACTGTGCCTTTTCCCCAGTCCTGTACTCATAGAATTTTAAAAGGACTCGTAGAATTTCCTGAAATAGCGAAATTTCACATTGTAGGAGCTATTGTTTTGCAATTCAAATGAAAAGGACCCATGAAATTATTGTAGATTGATCACTGGAATAATATACCCTAAATATGAAGTGGAAATGGTTCTCACCAAACATTTTAAACTTGTTCAACCTTGAAAATGAAATTTCATAATGAACTTTTCCAACCTTTTAATTGGTAGAGTCAGATGTGTCTTCAAGGGTAAACAAAAAATTTGTTCTGAAACAACAACAACTTCAGATTTGCCATGATTAAATGACATTAGTTTAAAGTTAAGGAATATTGAAACAAGTTCATATTCTGGAAAGACTGGAAATAAATAAGACTCTTAGATTAATGTAGACAAATAAGGAATTTTCATGTCATTCATGTCAGAAGCAAATATATCAGTCATTTCAATGTCAGAAATAGATATATGGTAGTTTTGTTCTGATACTTCTGTTTTGCTTCCATGGGCTAGACAATAAGGGAAGCCAGATTTTCTAAAACTAGTGAAATCTCCAGCTATACTGATTTAAAGAAGTAGGGTCAGCTTCCAGGATTTCTCCTGCTACTTCATTGAATTAAACATTGATCATGTTCCTTAATTCTTGATTAAGATATGTTAAGACATGAAGACTGACTCAGGTGTGTAACAATCACTGATTGTAGTCTAACAAAAATAAAGATTAAATGTCCCTTCTTGGTTAAAGACATGTATTCATCCTTGATTATGAATGAAGTTCAACAATATTTAATTTGTCTTTGCACTTGATTGAGTATATATATTCATTTTAAATCTGAATGTTTTCTGTTGTATTCTCCAGGCATTTTATACCTGACAGGGGGATACATCAAAGGCAGTTTGATGGAGTTTCTGCTTGTATGTATCAGCGAGGACAGCAATGGTAGGTGAAGTTCATTTTTATTTCAACTTTTAACAAATTTCCACAAGGTCGGTTTTATCCAAACTGAAGTTTATAATTTATAGGGGCTGTTGTCAAATATGATTAGAATACAGATCTTCACTATGACTATTGTGTGTAGGATCTGACAACGACCAGTAGAAGGTCATGTGCAGATGACCTTGGTATTCACCAATCAAATCTCAAAATGTAAACATTTTAGAAATCTTCTGGGTTGCCCCCTTACAGGTTACAAAGGAATAGCAGACATTTTAGTTTTGCATTGTCAGCTTTAATGTGAAACATGACTCCAGGGGAGACAACTTTTTGTCAAACATGACTCCAGGGGAGACAACATTATGTCAAACATGATTCCAGGGGAGACAACTTTATGTCAAACATGATTCCAGGGGTGACAACCTTTTGTCAAACATGACTCCAGGGGAGACAACTTTTTGTCAAACATGACTCCAGGGGTGACAACTTTTTGTCAAACATGACTCCAGGGGAGACAACTTTTTGTCAAACATAACTCCAGGGGAGACAACTTAATGTAAAAAAAACCCCAGAGGATACCAAAGCACCATCAAAACCATAACTCAAATTCAAAATCGATTAAAGTAGAGGCAAAATATGAAGCAAGGAAATATCCACATGGAGACCCTCATAAAAGTACAAGAGAATTAAACCAGGTGTTCCGGAAGAGTAAGTGTCTTCTGCTTCATCGACGACAGCTGCCATATAAATCTTGGTCACCTCCAAGTAAACATCAATCCTCAAAATGAGAACCGAATAATGACTCCACTAACTTTTTGTCAAACATGACTCTATAAGTAGATGTGGTAGGATATTGTTTTTTATGCTTCCTGACTTAGTCAAGGTTGCTTTGCAAACTTTTTAAGGATGATAAGAAACTTACACTGAAGCAAAAATACAAGAAGAGATTGCACTATTCATTGAGCTAGCTAAATTAAAATCATACTTGCCAACCCTCCCTATTTAGGAGAGAGACTCCCGATTTTGGACCCTAAAATGTTGCATTTTCAACTTTGGAATTTACTTAACTGTTCCTATTTTTGAAAATCTGATGATTTCATCAGAAAGAATTCAAAAGAAGCCATTAAAATTTTTTTTTTTCTCTGAATGTTCGTGTTTACATATTATTTAGGTTTTAAATTCTGAGCATGCGTGATCTCCCCCATGGAAATTTTAAAAAGTTGGCAAGTATGTAAAATGCTTACAAGAAATGGGGTCTATAAATGGGACAGGTAAATGTGATAATAGGTATGCCAACCATTCACCTTAGATAACCCTAGATTGTACGTCAGGATAACAAAGTGGCCCATATCTGTCTGTCCGACGTCAGAAAGTTTACTTAATGAATGGCAGACTTGTTAATGCAATCATGAACTGTTGTTTGGCAGATGTTATAAGTTCACTGCTCTGGAACTAATGTTTAATAGCTTTTCAATAGTCCAGTTATATATCGTATTCGAGTTGAGTCCTTATTGTGAAACTTTTTGTCTTTTAGGTTTGATGTTATGTCCAGAGTAAATGTACTTTTGAAAATGATAAATCTTAATGGATTATGATTTTGTGGATGTATAGGAAAGAAGTCTTCATTATATTTGCTTTTACTTGCTTTTCTATTAATTGTAGCGTGTTGGTTTTTAGCGCTAAAACTACGAGTAGTTTTGGCGTCTATTGCTGCCACTATTCTGTGACCTTTTGACCCATGTCATTTTTTCCCCTCCCGCTCCGGAAAAGCTTGAATAACTACCAATCGCATGATATATGAACTATTTGAAAGCCTGAACATTAAAGGAAATGATGTTCCTATGGTATTGTTGATAATTATGATGACTTTAATAATCTATATGCAATTTGTAACAAAGAAATCAATTTTTCACTCCCACAGCTCATTTAAATATTACGTCTCTGTTCTTAGTTTGACCTCTCGGTGTATAGCTACACACACCATGTATAACCTCGAGCTCTCGCGATCGGTGCTATATATATACACACTCGTATGTACGGATCGTGGTATGTCCCAGACACACCGCTAACAGGTGCGTGTGTACTGTCATGCAATTTGTATTAAACTTTGATTATATCATCGCTTCATAGCCAACAGTCCTGGTTTTGATTTGATTTCTGACCGACGGCCATCTTGGACATTTAGCTCACAGAATACCATCTTTCAGTTGATAATGCCTTTTCTTAAGAAGAAAAAAGAAAGGAAAAATCCAACTTTTTTTTTTTAACAAATGAAGATAGTCTATGGTGGGTACCAAGATCCTTCTGGGACCTATCGTTTAATGTTCATACAGATATGTTTGGCTTACTATGTATGTGCATACGTTAGTGTCTCTGATGCACGAGATATTCTTTATCCGATGTCTTAAATGTTTATAAGACTTAATAGATTATATATGTTCCAAAGTTAATGTCGCATTTGGTTTTCTACAAACGACATCATATCTTAAATCTTTAATGAGATATACATGTACATATGTATGATATAGAATGAAATGAAACGAAATGTTTAAATTCCTACATTACATCCGTTTTCATTAATCGTACTTTTAGGAGGTTGGTATGATGTGTCTATTTCATAATGCAAACTGTTATTACCTTACAAACAAACATTTTATTATCAAAACAAACCAGTATATGTCGTTTCAACTTTGATTTGCCATTGCTCCCGTAATTAATCCTCATCTTGCATTTCCAACTGGATCTCAGGTGTGATTTCTTGCTTAAATTGTTTTAAGTGTTGCAGGGAAGGTTTATGAAATAAAGCTTCATTTTATGTCTAACAAACTAATACCGTATATTTCAATGCATATATTAAAAGAAACACATTCGCTTCCCTGCAAATTGATCAATATTCATTTCAAAATAAAAAAAATATATATTTTTGTCAAATTGTAAAAGCACTGCACTAAATTGTACATGTAGATTGAAAACAACTCGTCAATCTGAACAATTTGCGTGTAAATTATGTTTACTCTAAATACTTACAAACCTAATCCCTATTCTGAAACCTTCTGATATCGAAACTTAGTAACTCACACAACAAAATCACTTCAATAGCTGTTAAAAAATACATACTTTTGTTAGAAGTTTTAGCGTTTCAGTACTTTCAGTACTTTGATTTCACTAGGCTTTAAAGTTTGAATTGAGCAAATGTGCAGAATAGACATTAATTTGGAGTGGAATAATTGAAAATCTATGAATCTGAGAATATTTGGCTACTTTTTATACTTTGGTTATATAGGTTTACCTTGGTAAGGTCTTGTATCAGACCTAGGTCACTCTGACCTATATTTGACCTTTGACCTTCATCAAAGAAAAAGGTTTCCTGGGCACTATCTCATACTCTACAAGTAACTGGAACTTCATACATCAGGTATGACTTCACCTTGTTGGGGGCCCAGTGTCATGTATAAAAAAAAAGGTCAATCTGACCTACATTTTGACCTTTGACCGTTTTTTGTTTGTTTGAGCTTTATCTCCTACACTCTTGGTCACTGAAACTTCAATCAGGTGCATGTGTTTACCTTGTTATGACAGTGTGTCATGTATCAGAAGTATGTTACACTGTTACACTGACCTATATTTTGACCTTTGACCTTGTCACAAACGTGACAGAATATAACATGACGCAGACAAACAAATCAAACCAGGTTTGACACAAAGCAACTAATGTTACATAGAAATGGTAACCAGGGGCTGTAACTATAATGAAAAAATATCAATTGTTAGACAAGAAACCATATTCACGAGAAAGACCTCTAGGTTATGGCACGATGATGTTACCACCAGGCCAAAAGGTACAGACCAATTCAACTGTTTCGTTAACTTCCTGATGTTGTAATGCAAGGTCGTGTTTGTTTACGTAACAACCTTCATCAAAGAGAAAGTTTGTTTGGGGTCTATCTCTTTAGGCCATCACTGGAACTTATCTTAGGTATGGGTTCACCTTGCAGAGGCAGTCTTGTGTATCAAAAATAGGTCTCTCTGACCTACATCATTAAATATTTGTCCGGGCTTAATTTCATGTTCTACAATCACCGGAACTTCATACTTGGGGTATGGGTCCAACTTAGTGAGGCGATGTGTCTTAATAAAAAAAGTAAATGAAAGAAAAAGTTTGTTAAGTCTCCATCTCCTATACTACTTGTCACTGGAACTTGATTCATGCTTGGGGTATGGGTTTACCTTGGTGAGGCAATATTAATGTGTCAAGTATCAAGAAAAGGTCACTCTTTAAATGTTTTGATCTAAAAAAATGTGTCCATTGACCTTCTCCTTCACTTTTTGCCACTGCAGTTGTGTACATTCACATTTTGTTGGGGATCGTAATTTATTGAAGTGTCTTGTTGATAAGACTAGACTTGGGGTTGTTAAAAAGTAAGGCCATGAATATGTTTTATTAAGCAGTAAGTAGGACAAGATTTTAAAGCATGTGTTTGACACAGTTTTCAGGATAGTTTTCAACCCTGTCTGTAGAATGATGAATTTAGACAAAAATAAGCTCTAAAGAGTTACTCAAACAAGGGGGAGATAAGTTGGATATACAAAGCTGAAGAAAATTGTTCTTCAAAGAACAATGGACTGGTAGCCACTCTAGATAGTGGCTAGGAGTTCTACATGTAGGTACATGATAGACAGTTTTCGCTTTTCAGGCTCTTGGCAGGTTTTAGTCTTTTAGTTTGTGTCAGAAATGCCTCTAAGTTTACCAGCAGGTCATTTTTTGAATTCAGTTCGGTTGGTTTTAAAAATTTGAAGGGGTAAGTTTGTTATTTGGGAAGTAGTAACTGATATTTAAATGGGAAGGGAGCCAGGCAATCTTTTCTGAATGTAGTATACTGCAAACCAACTAGTTTTGTGTGTGTGATTAATTTTCAAGTATTTTGCCGTTCATTAAATTCATAAAATTTAATTGTCACAAAATAGTTTCAGTCAGAGGTATATGCCAACTGTAAGAGTACTGCACTGAAAGTTGTCGTTTCATTATATGAAAACGTGAAAGTAAGTCCTCGATACCGCCACCTTAACCTCTAGAACGGATTTCCCTCCTATATAATTCTCTCGTTAAGTTCGCCACCCTCGCATACCGCCATTCGCCACATCCTTTAAAATACAAACGTTCCAAATCGCTATATATTTCCCTTGACAATAACACCATATTGTTCTGTTTTTGGATATCGATGAATTCTTTAGTGTTCTATTTATTGACATAAGGGTATTTCTAGTTTTCACAGCTCGCGCAACTTGTTCATACAGGTAACTTAGCTTTACGTTTGAATGATTTTCTATCACTCGGGTAGAACGATATCAGGATGTTTTCATTGTGTCAAATTCACAAACACTTATGGCTTGGTTTGTAAACAAAGCATGACTGATTTCTACTCACTTTAGGTTCTTATTGTGTATGATATGAACGTTTGGCTTCGTCAGTCTAGATGGAAGCTCCAAGACAAAGTGTGTCCGAATATTTTCGCAGGGTTTGACAGAATTATTAACGGATTGCATGCAGCAAACGCAGATCAATAACTATTATCAGATGTAACTGTGTGCCAATGTAGATCACTATGAGGATATAATACTCAGCTTGTATTCAATAAAACGTTGGAAATGCAATCTATTATGCAATTTTATGGTTATAATTTTCATAATTCTATACTATTGCCACCCTCGTTATACCGCCATAATTGCTATGGAAGAAAGGTGGCAGTATATTGAGGGTACACTGTAATTATGTAGCTAGTCGACACACTGACAGTTAACAAAATGATTGTCATTTGTGAAAATGTCAACCAAGCTATATCAGTGTTTTTAAAAATCTAATATTTATTCGAACAAACTGTCAAAACTGTGACAAACAATTCTTCCAGCATGTTGTTTGCTTGTCTGGAAAATGATGGTTTACAAGGTTAAGGTCAAGATGAAGGACAATTGTATCCATCTGTTTTCACCCATTGGTCATACTTTTATATAAACAGGCTTTGATGTACAGAATCCAGGAAGATTTAGGAGACAAGGTCAAAGGTTAAGGTCAGAATCCTACCTGGTTTGAATCTGTTTGAAATTTCAGCAATTTATTATAGGGTTTTAAAATGCTCAGGGTTGGGGTGGGAATTGGTGACGGGACATGAGCGGATGAACCATAAAATCCATTTGTCACTTGAGAAATTTGGATGATCATTATTATTTATATTGAATACATAAAATAGCAATGTTTAAACCTGGCCTTATGACTGTAAGATCATCCTGTCCTTCCTTCCTGCCCTGTGGCTTGAACACTTTCCCAAATTTAATTTTAAATGGACATTTTGGAAAAATTCACAAACTTTTTAAACTGGAACAGCGTGCTGTAAATAGACCTAAAAAAGATCCCGGTAAACATGGGAATTTATTTTCTAAAATGATTGAGGACAAGGTCAGAATGTTGTTTTTATTCAATATGCAGCCAAGTTTACAAACATGTTTTGTAATTTGGGCTGGGAAAACAAGCTTGAAGCTTGCATCAGTTGTTTTCCTAATGCTGTTTGTTCAGGTATTTAGTATTTTTTTTTTATTTCTTGCAGTCATCAATTAACAAAAATAAAAAAAAAATTATTCTGTTTAACATTTTTTGACAAAAAGTAAGATTTACTCATCCTTTATGTTTTAAGAAGAATTTCAGAAAATCTTCATTATAGAAAATATACTCAAGTTGTAGGATGGGCGACATACTAATTTCTCTCTGATTTGTTATCAGATGGTAGTTGTTCTGAATTTTGACAGCTGATAATGAATATTAGTGTAGTGGATCTAGACCTCAAGGTAGATTGTCAGTGACCAGATAGCTCAATTGGTTGAGCATCTGTCTAGAGTTCAGAAGGTCCTGGGTTCGAACCGCGGTCTGGTCTTGCATTTTTCCTCTCCAGTGTTTCATTTGGTGCTTGTGACCAAACCTTATTTCAAGTAATGGGTGCATACTTAGCAAGAGGATACTTGGACCTGGGTTGTAAATCATGATGTCTTCGGGGTCGAAGACTTTTTTAAAGGAGGGAGGAATGTAGAGGATCAGATAGTTCAATTGGTTGAGCGTCAGTCTAGAGTTCGGAAGGTCCTGGGTTCGAACCCCGGTCTGGCCCTGCATTTTTCCTCTCCTGTTACATTAATAATTCAACATGAATGGTATCACAGGAAAACTAACTAATTTACTGTAAATATGGGGTAGATAATCAATCTAGATTTTATTGGCACTACATTTTTACTTTTTAAACTCATTTGTGGTTCTCTGTAAAATTGCCGAAGTGTTTGAACATTTTGGATTCCCTGAAGCTTAGGTCTGCATTAAAGAAACTAGAGTTTGTTTGTAAATCTGCCTCAAAGCTCATTGTGAATCACAAGAGATTTTAGGGCATTTTTTACTTAAAAAAATCCCATGAAATTGCCTGAAATTTGTAGTAACATTTCTATACAAACACGGTTATCTGACCATGTGCAACCAACCGTCCAGCTTTGTATAATTATCTAACGCACCTTGATAGATATATATTTCATACATAAGTAGATTTTGGAGCTTTTATTGTTCAAGGGTGAAGAGTAATTTGGCCATATTTTGGGCCGCAGACAGCGGGATCATATTCACAGCTGTACAATCCAGTTTGTTTACATTCAATGTTTTGTAGCTCACAGGGATAAATATGTTGGTGGTATGATTTTTCACTAGTTGGTTGTTTATATTATCAGAGAAAGGATCAAAGTGACAACTCATTCAACCCCTGAAATTTCATAATGAACTATTCAAACCTTTGAATTAGAAGAGTTCAAATACGTTTTCCGGGGGGGGGGGGGCATGAGTTAAGCCAGTCTAGTTTTTCTAAAAATGACTGTAAAATATAGAATCATGCTGCAAACACCTTGTGTGAAATTAAAGTTGTTGGATCAATTTTCTGTAATTATCTATATTCATGAATGTTGATAGAGTTACAAAGAAAAAGCTGTATAAATAAAAACTAATTACATTACGATCAATTTTCTGTCATATACATATTTCTTGGTAAACAGCACAAAAAAAACCTGCTTTAAATAATCAATTTTCTGATCAAAGTTTTAATATGTGTAGTCCCTATTTCATTGTGGAGTATACAGACGTATGTAATTGCCACCTCGGATAATTACCATCTAATAAATAACTCGACTATGTTATCACAGTTTACATTAAAAACATCTGAAACGTGTTTGCTTTATAGATACAGTTCTGTTTTCTGTTCTTCATAAAACTTTGCAGCACATATAGAGCTTGACTTTATAGCTATTAATAAGGCTGTATATGAACTATCTGTCTAACTAAGTAGAAACACCTTGTCAGCCTTATTTATTTACGGAGAAATGTTTTAAAATGATTCACAGCACATACAGGCTTAGAATTCAAGTGGAGTATTTGTTCACCTTTCTTTGTTCAACTATAAAGACAACAGGTGTTCAATTTAAAAATTTTGGAAATTTGTAATATGTTAATTTTTGGAAAAGGTTCCTTTAAAATTGTGTGAAGCTGCTCATACGTTGTGAAAGGTGACCCTGAGTGAAGGTCACAGCTAACATAAGAGTGACATGTACCTGATACAAGTTAAAGCTGTAAGGTAAAGACTGGCGACTTTACACTATACTTATCTAGTAGGCACTGAGAAAAACGCCTCATGGGCACGGCACACAGGTCATTTAAAGTTTTTTCATTGCTACTGTTAGTTATATATTACTACTCGGGTTGATCAGTGACAGTAAGTAAATAGTATCGTACTGTATCGGTCGTTAATTCTACCTGTGTAAGTGTCCCGTACAGGTAGAGTGGACGGACACTAGTACTACACCTATCATTGTTGCGTAAAAAATTATGGCTATATATATGTATGTATGTGTGTATGGTTAGAACTCCAGGGATATATATGGCTTCAGCATTCAACATCAGATCAGTTCCGTACCACCGTGTAATATAGTGTTAAACACTCCACCTGGTGTCTGTTTCACCTGCTACCAGACGTACATACTTTTACCTTCTTAGTTAGTTGGATATTAATCGCATATATATTGGAAAATTATCAAGCGTTTTGGTATGTATCAAATTCTATGTATAACATGACAGTATAAATTATAAGGTTTCACACAGTAATTTGTACTGATATCATGCTAATTATATCTTAACGTTGTTCAGCTTACAGTT
Organism: Mimachlamys varia; assembly: GCA_947623455.1. NCBI lineage: Eukaryota > Metazoa > Mollusca > Bivalvia > Pectinida > Pectinidae > Mimachlamys > Mimachlamys varia. The sequence goes on along the minus strand of OX392538.1, from coordinate 799,540 downwards.
CTTTGTTGAAATAATGATTACCTGGTAGTGGTACGCGAGCATGAAGTTGAGAATCGTAATTATCTATGGTAGGTGTTTTAAATAGAAATAGAAGCAAGTACTTATAAAAAATATTGATGTTTAGATTTAAAGGACTGGCAGATAAATATATTTCTAATTATATTTTTCTCAATTAAAAATTTAAATGTGAGACTATACTGGAGTTAATAATCAAGTAGCCAATTGATTTCCGATAATTTCTTGGAGTTCTGCTTATCAGTATCACCTCCAAGTCACCTCGTGTTAGGAAACCTACATGTGTGACTTATGTTAGTAAAATCAGCTATGATCAGTTAACATGGGGATGGCCTTATCAGTGCTAACTTATCCTTCTGTGTGTACAGTTGGTACAGCTAGGATGTAGGGGGACCAGTGTAAATATTTATTCATTATATCCGTAATTAGCACCGCAGGTCAGATAGGTCTATATTTATATAGGATACTACGGCCCTGTCGGATGTGTAGCCTTGCCCTAGGACTGTACAACACTGGACCTCAGTTCTCTACAGTGTTTCCAACACAAATTACCAAGTTTGATGTATGTATATAGAGTTAGTGTAACAGTTAGGAGGTGGTCAGCTGGTATAGGTCACTCAGCGTAGGGTTTTACATCTTGTTAGGTTATTTTCTCTGAATATCAAACTCTGGTATACAACACATTGTGTCATATTCCTTTGATGTTTTTTTGATGTTTTTCATTGTTCATCAGATCATAAAGGAAATTTCTAAACCGTAAATCGTTTATGAAATATCTACATTTAAGATTAATCGCTAAATCTCCTGTTTTTCAGTATTAATTAACAAAGCCGAATGGATGACTATCAATTATGCTAAATAAGTTCGGATTTATGATAAAATTTTTAGAAATATTTATACTGCATTGATTTTAATGATAGTGCTTTTGACATGGTGAATTTTTTTTCTATTAAAACATACTTATTGATCTTGTGCAAATTGAATCGCTGTTCAGAAAATTGGAATTTGTAATTAGATTATATTTAGCCTTCATTGATCGTCACCTTGGGACCAGCAAGTAATCACTTGGGAGTTTTAGAAGTGTCAGCTAGTGTTAACCTTCTCAAATGTTTGCTGCAATAGTCATTGTCCCCGTAATTGTCTAAAATTATTCAGAGCTTCTTTTACTTGTCAATTTCATAGAAAAATTGCGACAACCTTGGATTGTTAAGAAGGATCGTTTAAAACTGGAGATATTCTTTGGATTACCTTTTGGGATTTACCTGTGTGATTTACCTGGGATTTACCTGTGTGACTTACAAAGACCGGCAGAATTATGAGCTCCGATACGGCTTCAGACTTCGACTGTGGTCCGCTGTCTCCGCATCAAGTATTGCAGCACAAGCAGCGCTTCAAGATAGAAACGGTATGTACCACGCACACTCCTAAAATTGAGATTTCTCTCCCATAGAAATGATTTCAAAAAGAGCCATTCCCTGAATCAATTAGATTTTCTCAAGTGAAAATCTATATATTTTAGTTTTACTACCAACTTGAATATTGAATTGAAGACATGAAGCGTAAACAGTTAATTAATCTGTATTGAATTTTTCACAGTTAGAATTACAAAGGCCCTTAAACAAATATATCTTAACCCATTCACCCCTGAAATTTCATAATGCACTTTTCAAACCATAGAATTGGAAGAATTGGAATGGGCGGATTGGTCGAGTGGTTAACACTCCGGCCTTCCATGCAAGCATCTGGGGTACATGCGATCCCTGAAATCATCATACGCATAGAATATTCAGAGAAAGTGTTTTTCTCCTGCCCAAACAACTCCATAACCCAGTGGAGTCATAAAATGGCCTGGAGTGGGTATTGCAGTATCTGTGCTGTAGCATTCAAGTGAGGTTGCACTCTAAAAGATGCCGTTGGAAACACAGTCCCACAACAAACAGAACACAATTCATCTCAAGCAAGCACACATACCTACACACACATAGAGAGATATCAGCTAGGTGATAGTTAGCGCCTGATAAGGCAGCTCCTTTGAACTCCTCAGGATTGTCTGTGATAGAATTGATATGATATCAAATGTTGTATATTGTATTTTATTTAGTTATTTATTTAAGGGTTCAGATGTGTCTTCAGGGGAAAATGGGTTTAAGTGGTGCTGAGTATATTTATTTAATCCTCTTCGCTAGCCACATCTCAACTTTGGACCAATGTGTCTTTTCTGTACTGGTTTAACGTTGTCTATTCATCTGCCTATCTTGTCTCTCAGTATACATTGTTAATTTGATATAAAAACCTGTGATTTACCTAAAGAGTCAAATTATGCACAATGTTTGGTTTATGTATTCATAGTTTCCCCTAAATGTCTTGACATACATGATGACCAAAGCCAAGAGATATAAATGTTCACAGATAATATATTCATGTCAACCCATTTACCCCTGAAGACACATTTAAACTCTTCCAATCAATGGTCGGAATAGTTCATTATGAAATGTAAGGGGTGAATGAGTTAATGTACTGTTTGGAAAGTGTAAATTAGGAGCATTTATACAGTAGGGTTAGAGTGATGATATATGGAAATCCCTTGTACTGACTGGCCAGGGAGAATGTCTGGATACACAGTTCTGGTGGCTCAACATATTTACTGATATGTCGTGGGTTTTAGACATCCTGTACAGCAATTAGTCTTTGTTACTGTCCTCCAGCGGGACATCCAATGATAAACACTCCTATCCGTCCAGAACACAAATGGCTACATGCTGGCAAGAATTGTATGTCAGGAAATTTTCGCCATGGTTCAATTTACCCTGTTTTGATCATTCAAGGGCAAGTTTATCAAGAAGGAAAATAACAGTAATCGGCATACAATATAATTACAGTAATTATGTGACTGGTGTAATGAACGGGGGCAGAATATACCGTTAGATTTTACTAGTAAAGGATGCAAATCTTCTGATATAGGACTGGGACTGTTTAGTAGAGAGGAGACGAGTTAATCTCTGATGAAAACAGATTGTTAAACTGTTCCTTGCTGGTCAGTAGAAATAAATTCTTTTTTAGCATTTTCTTGGAGAGGAAACAAGTGTCTCTGTGACTTGGATGGAGTAAAGTCATCAAACTCTGACCTTATTGTTCTAATTTTTGTCTTAAAACAATCAACTTTTGTGAAACTAACTGGACATTGTTAAAAAAATAACAATAATGCTAGGAGGGAGTAGATTGGATATATGTACAAACTGGGTGCAGCGAGTAAAACTTTCCTGTGGAGATAAGATACACAACAGAACATGTTGATAAAGCATCAGAATCAAATTAAGGTGATGGTGAACAAACGACAGGGGCCACCTTATCAGATGTGCTATCTGATGAAGTGACATATAATACTTCGTTTCCGAGATACTTTTTCTCTCCGGATTCGACAAGGTTTTAGATATGCTTGTCACGTGATAGGGGGGCATGTTTACTTCCGGTGTACCGCCAAAGCATCAGTAGCATAAAACAATATTCAAAATGAGCTGCTACGAGTTTCCGAACGTCATGTCTAACTACATGGTACTGGTCAGTAGAAATAACTTCTTTCGGTAATGTTGCAAAGTTGGTTAACTACCGATTTACCATTACACCATCCATAAGGGATCCACTCGACCCAGACAGCGCCATAATGTGTGGCCAACCTGGACATTATTTCCAACGGAACTGAACTATTTGATAGAAGTCAACTCGGAACACCAACTAAACTACATCGAAATGGAGGAGGAACCTGGACCAAAAACAACCCATCAAACAGCATTTCGCCAAAAGAATCCAAATACAACTGAATGAACAACCCAAGAAAACATCGTCAACTAGCTGCGTAGCAAAATGCAAGACCCCCCCCCAGTTACACACTATGAAGAAATATCTTGGACAAATTTTACCAACATTAATTTGATACAAATTGTACCGCTTATGTGAACCGCCTTTCAAAAACGGAGCGAATGCATTGCCTATTATATACTTCAGACCAACAGCTGTGTACAAGAAGATCATTTCCTCGATGCAAAACCAATATTGGATTGAACTTAATTAAGATGAATTTACACAATAGCAGCTACATTGTCTATGAGTGACTTCCAATGGGTACATAACTGCAAGGTTATAAACCTTCATTGTGTATCTAAACCAAACTTATCACTTTATTTTACCAACAGTTTGACATTGAACACTTACAGAAGATTCCATATCCAAGATAACTGTTATTTACATTATTTAGTAAGATCACTAGTTTTTCTTTAAAAATTTCAATTTTTAATCTAGAATAGACAATCCATATTGTTAAAAAGACAATGTTCTCAACATTTATGTGCGATAACATTAATGATTTTTTATATATGTAATTAAATGTAAGCTAATCAGTTACTAAAAAACACTGCCACTGATTATAGAACAACATGGTCTATCACAGTAGTCCTAGGGTAATTATGACGTCACAATGTTATGTATCCATAACGTCACAATGTTTACCTAACAACTGTAACCATCTTGAACCTCAAAATTGTACTTCAGGGCATATGAATTTTGTAAAAAGTCGTCCTGATGACGGCCGCCTAGCGGTCGAAACATGTCGACGACATTTAGACCACAATAAAGAAGATAACACTTCTTGGATGTTGAGAAGCCTTTATTTCCTAATATTATGTTCACCACATAGGAAGGATCTCTGTTGAATACCGTAAGGTATCCATCCATGAAGATTACCACTATTTGAAACGATAGAAGTGTTGGTTCTCCTATTTTTCAATAATTTCTCATTACACCGGAAGTAACGCCCCCCCCTGAAAATACCATGTGACTGCCAAATCACATGATATTTATTTCGGAAAGTTGTATCTTGGAAACAGGGTATTACCCATATAGGGTGGTGATGTTAGGGTTACCATTTAATTTGTTATAAGCTGGATCAGGTAGAAATCCCAGGTAAGTTATCTGACCACTTACCTCAATTAATATAGTACCTGATCACTAAAGGTGAGTGGTGAGGTCTCAAACACTTACATTGGATTAGCTTTATAATTAGCATTCAATAATCAGTTCCTTGGGAAATGTACATAATTTCAAACAAGTGAAGTAGACAACAAAGCGTACCAATTTCTGATGTGTGACCTATAGACATGTTCTTATGAAGTTATTCCTAATAAAGAAACAATAGATATTTAGAAGTTTTACTGTTATTTCTAATTCAGTACCTCTATAGATACATGTAATACGTTTCTGATACAGGACTACTAGGCCTCTTCATCAGACTAATTTAGGTACATGTAATACATTTCTGATACAGGACTACTAGGCCTCTTCATCAGACTAATTTAGGTACTTGTAATACATTTCTGATACAGGACTACTAGGCCTCTTCATCAGACTAATTTAGGTACCTGTAATACGTTTTCGATACAGGACTACTAGGCCTCTTCATCAGACTAATTTAGGTACCTGTAATACATTTCTGATACAGGACTACTAGGCCTCTTCCTCTGACAAATTTAGGTACTTGTAATACATTTCTGATACAGGACTACTAGGCCTCTTCAATAGACAAATTTAGGTACCTGTAATATGTTTCTGATACAGGACTACTAGGCCTCTTCCTCAGACAAATTTAGGTACCTTTAATACATTTCTGATACAGGACTATTAGGCCTCTTTATCAGACAAATTTAGGTACCTGTAATACATTTCTGATACAGGACTACTAGGCCTCTTCCTCAGACAAATTTAGGTACCTGTAATACATTTCTGATACAGGACTACTAGGCCTCTTCCTCAGACAAATTTAGGTACTTGTAATACATTTCTGATACAGGACTACTAGGCCTCTTCAATAGACAAATTTAGGTACCTGTAATATGTTTCTGATACAGGACTACTAGGCCTCTTCCTCAGACAAATTTAGGTACCTGTAATACATTTCTGATACAGGACTATTAGTCCTCTTTATCATACAAATTTAGGTACCTTGTTATACATTTATGAAACAGGACTATGTATACAAGGCCTCTTCATCAGACTAATTTAGGTACCTGAGCTTATTCATCGTGGCTTTCATTTCTGATGCATGCATTTAAGTAATACAGGAGCTAATATATGGATAAGAGTAAAACTAATTTTCTCTGACCTAGGTACAGTAGATCACCATAATTGTGATAAATGTTTTGACATTATATACACTTAATGTGATTATTTACAACTGTTTTATGACACCCAAGTGCGGTATAAATGGTGAGGAAGTCTAAACAGATGTTAGGTTCTTCCTAGAAAGTGTCCCAGGAGTTATAAAACCATAATGTTAAATATATATTGTATAAAAACTTAGTGATAGCAAGTCCTATGGAAAACCACTTGGATACCACAGCTGCCTTTTGAACTTGTAGTTTCAATTACTGTATAATGTTATTGTCATAGCAAATTTTGAGCACCATAAACCTGCCTAAATTTGTATCCTACTGATACCGAGGTAATCTACTGATAGTGAGGTAATCTACCGATACCGAGGTAATCTACTGATAGTGAGGTAATCTACCGATACCGAGGTAATCTACTGATAGTGAGGTAATCTACCGATACCGAGGTAATCTACTGATAGTGAGGTAATCTACCGATACCGAGGTAATCTACTGATAGTGAGGTAATCTACCGATACCGAGGTAATCTACTGATAGTGAGGTAATCTACCGATACCGAGGTAATCTACTGATAGTGAGGTAATCTACCGATACCGAGGTAATCTACTGATAGTGAGGTAATCTACCGATACCGAGGTAATCTACCGATAGTGAGGTGATCTACCGATACCGAGGTAATCTACCGATAGTGAGGTGATCTACCGATACCGAGGTAATCTACCGATACCGAGGTAATCTACCGATACCGAGGTAATCTACCGATACTGAGGTAATCTACCGATACCGAGGTAATCTACCGATACCGAGGTAATCTAGCGATACCGAGGTAATCTAGCGATACCGAGGTAATCTACCGATACCGAGGTAATCTACCAATACCAAGGTATTCTAACGATATTGAGGTAATCTACCGATAGTGTTGCACTTTGCGGTTATTCCGTCATAATAATGTCTCAGCTCATTTACTTTTTAATGGATGGAGATTCTGATTTGTTATTCGGTGTGTAGATGTATGATGATAATTAAGATTCTGAACTGTAATTCGGTTTGTAGATGTATGATAATAATTAAGATTCTGAACTGTAATTCGGTTTGTAGATGTATGATGATAACTAAGATTCAGGTCAAGTTCTGATTTAATGACAATCCACATATTTTTGCTCAGAGTTGTGGCCAAATGAAACTTGAAAACAGCTAGGTCTTCCTTGTTTTAGTAAAATATTAATATGACAGACATTATAAATCTCTGTCTAACACCAGTGGAAATCTAATTTCACAAATAAAGTGCTTCTCTTTGTTTGTCATTGGGGGCATTCATGTCATACTGAAAAATTAGTTTGTTAAAATGTTTTAACCTCAGGTCATATGCTTACTAAATCTTGTAACAATTGAATATAGATGACCTTAGAATGACTCCTCCTTCAGCATGTTCATGTTCTTCATCTCAATATTGCTATGGTACAGCTGGCCACATAGTAACGGGTAATCTGAATATTATCCCAAATATAAAGCTCCGGGAGCTTTTCATGAAAGGTCCTAAGTATCGAGAGACTCCATCCATCAATTGGCATGTGAATTTCAAGATTCTTATGGACTCGGTTGAAGATTATGCCAGACAATGGACTAAACGTGAACATGCTGAAATGGATTCACTTTCAGAGTGGGTGAAGTCTATCAGGTCCTCTATTCAGAAAAGAATAAGCAATTTGCGTCACAAAATGAAAACTAAACACAAGTCGATATTTCTTGACCCCGATGTAAAAGCAACACTCAACAATCTACATGATAAGTATGTGGTTGTGTCTGCAGACAAAGCATCTAACAACTTGATCATTGTTTGCAAACGCTATTACATTCATTGCTTGCAAAAAGAACTAGGCCTGCTTGATAACCAAGGTAACCCTACTTACACATTGACTGGTTTTTCGAAAGATGAAATACTGTCCAACCACGCTTCGGTATTGCAATCTTTCCAAGTACTGGTTAATGAGCAAGATACTGACCTATCGTGTCTTTATTGGATACCGAAACTACTCAAGGATCCTTATAAGCAATGTTTTATCGCTGGCTCTGCTAATTGCTTGACCAAGCCATTATCAAAACTTCTTACTACCATTCTTAGTACCATAAAATCAGGGCTTTAGTCGTATTGTGACACTGTGTACTCCAGAAGTGGAATTAATGGGATGTGGATTTTGAAAAACTCTAAAGATCTTTTGATCAATCTTGAACACTCCCTCCTAAAAAACGTCTTTTCGGTCAAAACATTTGATTTTTCCACCCTGTACACTACCATACCTAATAAAAAAAAAAAGGAACGTCTATGATCTCTTGTTATGAGAGCTTTCTTTTCTAAGAAAGGCGGACGACGATACAAATATATGGTAGTGAGCTATCTCGTAGCGTACTTTGTCAAAAACATGACAAAAGCTAAGAGGAAATATACTGAAGAAGATGTAGTACGGATGATTGAATTCCTGGTCGACAACATTTTTGTTGAGTTCGGAGGAAAGATTTTCCAGCAGACTGTTGGCATTCCCATGGGAACAAACTGTGCCCCACTCTTAGCTGACTTGTTTTTGTTTTCATACGAGGCTGAATTTGTGGAGGAGCTAATCAGGACAGGTAACAAAAACCTTGCCAAATCTTTTAATTTCACTTTCAGATATATCGACGATGTGTTGTCTATAAACAACAAGAAGTTTGCTGACCACGTCGATCGTATATACCCTTCTGAACTTGAAATAAAGGACACAACAGACTCTTCTACATCAGCCGCTTACCTTGATCTCTACTTAAACTACGACCAACATGGACAGCTTACTACTAAGCTATATGATAAACGTGATGATTTCAATTTTCCGATCGTTAACTTTCCATTTCTTGATAGTAACATCCCTGCTTCTCCAACCTATGGTGTTTACATGTCGCAGTTGATTCAGTATTCCAGGGCGTGCTCTAAATATCGGGATTTTCGTGATCGATGTCGACTGCTGACAAACAAACTAACAACACAAGGATTCGAGAGATGCAGGTTGATCAGTACTATGGGCAAGTTTTATGGTCGCCATCTTTGTCTCATTGAGAAATATTCTGTATCTTTAAGTGATACGAAGATGGACGTTTTTGAGTATGCTCATTAGTGTGTTTACTTGTTGTGATTGACCATGATACTCAGTTCTCATTTTGAGAACTTGATGTTTGCTTGGATGTGACAAAGATTTACATGGCGGGTGTCGTCGATGAAGCAGAAGACGCTTACTCTTCCGGAACACCTGGTCTTATTCTCTTGTACTTTTGCAGGGGTCTCCATGTAAATCTTTCCTTTGTTCAAATTTTGCCCCTGGTTTATTCGATTTTGAGTTTGGATTATGATTATGTTGACGCTTCGGTATTCTCTTATTTTATTAATAGACAAAATCAGTCTTTTGCTTAGTTTTCATTTTGGAAATGTTACTTAGGAACTAATGATGAGATTTGGATGACAGCAGATTGGAAACTCATTGTTCATTTAAAACCAATGGTCATTAAAGCTTGCTAGCTTTGCTTCAATCAGAAGGGTGGGCATAATATTGAACACGAGCTGATTGTTTGAAAAGCACCGATAAAATATCTTTGCACCCACTATTTAATTTGCTCTTCTTATTGTGTTTCTATAGATGATATATTGTTTACAAGTATTTGCTGTATAAATAGTACATTATAACTAGAGAAGATCTCATGTGTACACACCCATCAGGTGCCTATGGCGTATGAAGAGTATTTGATTAAAAGTTATCTGTGTTTTCTTCTTGGCAAACATAAACTGTTATTCTAATAACATTTACTAAGCATTGGCTTCATTTGATCAGGTTTGTTTTAAATTCTGCTTTTAAAAAGGAATACAACTTTCTTGAATTTTCAATGCTCAGTATATAAGTGTTATCCAATTGGCAATCAATACAAAAACAGAGGTAGGATATGTTCTTTTAATTTAAGCTGTGTAGGTAGGAAGTCGATATTGTGGATGAGAACGTATGTACATATTGATTTGTGTACAATGTTCCGACTCAGGTTCAGCATATATACGATGTAGGACAGTACCTTAATCATGTTTTGTTCAGAAATTCAACTTCCCCCACTCTTGGTGAGACTTATTTCAGTGCCCTGGGCAATTCAGTAAAACACATTCAATCCCCACAGTTACAGATTCCCACGATAACAGAACCCAATGTTTACAGATTCCCACGTTTACAGATTCCCACGTTTACATATTCCCACAGTTACAGATTCCCACGTTTACAGATCTCCACATTTACAGATCACCATGTTTAAAGATCCCCACGTTTACAGATCCCCACTTTTTCAGATCCCAACGTTTACAGATCCCTGAGTTTACGGACACCCCCAGTTACAGATCCCCACGTTAACAGACCCCCGAGTTTACGGACACCCCCAGTTACAGATCCTCGAGTTTACGGACACCCCCAGTTACAGATCCCCACGTTTACAGATCCCCACGTTTACAGATTCCCAAATTTACAGATCCCCACAGTTACAGATTCCCACGTTTACAGATTCCCACGTTTACAGATTCCCAAATTTACAGATCCCCAAGTTTACAGATTCCCACATTTACAGATCCCCACGTTTACAGATTCCCACGTTTACAGATCACCACGTTTAAAGATTCCCACGTTTACAGATCCCCAAGTTTACAGATTCCCACATTTACAGATCCCCAAGTTTACAGATTCCCACGTTTACAGATTCTCACGTTTACAGATCACCACGTTTACAGATTCCCACGTTTACAGATTCCCACGTTTAAAGATTCCCACGTTTACAGATCACCACGTTTACAGATCCCCACGTTTACAGATCACCACGTTTACAGATCCCCACGTTTACAGATTCCCACGTTTACAGATTCCCACGTTTACAGATCACCACGTTTACAGATCCCCATTTTTTCAGATCCCCACGTTTACAGATCCCCGAGTTTACGGACACCCCCAGTTAAGATCCCACGTTAACAGACCCCCGAGTTTACGGACACCCCCAGTTACAGATCCGAGAGTTTACGGACACCCCCAGTTACAGATCCCCACATTTACAGATCCCCATGTTTACAGATTCCCAAATTTACAGATCCCCACGTTTACAGATTCCCATGTTTCCAGATCCCCACAGTTACAGATTCCCAAATTTACAGATCCCCACGTTTACAGATTCCAACATTTACAGATTCCCAGGTTTACAGATTCCCACGTTAACAGATCCCCACGTTAACAGATCCCCACGTTAACAGATCCCCACATTTACAGATTCCCACGTTTACAGATCACCACGTTTACAGATTCCCACGTTTACAGATCCCCACAGTTACAGATCCCCACGTTTACAGATTCCCACGTTAACAGATCCTCACGTTTACAGATCCTCACCTTTACAGATCCTCATGTTTACAGATCCCCACGCTTACAGATATCATGTGACGTACTATAAATTGGTTGAAACTAGTGCGTCTCAAATTGACATCAATTAATGTCCATAGGAGATTTTAAAGGTAAACTGCAGGAATTTTCAAAAGTTTTAAACTGACAGCCACAAAATAGTACTATCCGGTTACCTGTTGTTGTAGGTTAGCGATACTGAAAACACAAGATCTTGCATGTATTCCTACATGTACTTGGATCCATGTGGTGTTTGTTTGAACTTCGTTTTGATTGATTAGAAAGTACAGTACCATTTAAACACTCCTATATACGTGTATGAGGGATAGTCAAGGGAGGTTTTACATTACAATCACTTCTATTTACTCAAGTAATTCAGATATTCCATTTACAATTTAATTGATGTTTTGTAATCAAGGTGGACAAAAGTTTAAAGAGGTTGACGGTCCGAGTGACCCCTTACTGGACAGACGATGACCTCTGGTTGTACACAGCTGTTTATTCTGACCTCATATTACCACTGACGGGGCTTTTTCTCATAATCATTCATCTGTAGAGAATATCGACCCCAGATCTGAAAGACGTTAAAAGTTTAAGTACAGGTCTATAATGTCACTTTAATTGTTGACGGGTTGTAAAACTGAATCATTCTAGGCACTTGATCCCCTTTAATTGATTGTTTGTTGTTTTAGTTGTAAGGCTAAAACCTTTAAAACTTTTGTTATGACATGTAAATATCTGATTTCCGCTAGGGTTTATCATGCTTGTGTTTATCGGGGTGACCACAATAGGACTTATAGGACTACATGTATGTCCATGTTCAAATTTTCATTGGCTATTATATTTTTTCACAGTTCTTTATAACATGTAGATGTTGAGCTCAAATTTGTTATGGCTTTCATATCATTACACTCTTAATAGATCTGACACCTGTCTTAACAATAGGGATGCTGTAGTCTTCTACTTCTATTTCTAAATGCAGGGGCTAAAGGTCAATTGTACGATTTCGAGGATTATGGGTAAATGTTATACGGTTTTACCTCATTGCTAAATCATATGTCCTCAGGGGAACGGGTAGATTGTATGCTTCCCCGGGTTATAGGTAAATGCCATACAATTTTTCCAAACCTCTAAGTAGTAGGTACCTAAGAGTAAAAGTAAATCTTTTATGATTCCCAGTTATATAAGTAAAATAATGTATATATTTACTTCCGTTCTAAGTAATGCTCTGCTCATCCAACCCTAAAGATGCATTTGAACTCCTCCAATACAATGGCTGGAATAATTTAGTGTGAAATTTCAGGGGTTAATAAGTTAAACAGTTCACTTGTCATGTGATGGTCAGACTGACGATTCATTGTACAATACACAACGGTCTGTTGATGATGTTGTCGAGGAGGAAGATGAAGAAAGAATACAGTCCCTGTGTCTTTACTGTCTTCTGGCTCCGAGTCATTGTGATGTAAGTGAGCCAGTCCCTGTGTCTTTACTGTCTTCTGGCTCTGAGTCATTGTGATGTTAGTGAGCCAGTCTCTGTGTCTTTACTGTCTTCTTGCTCTGAGTCATTGTGATGTTAGTGAGCCAGTCTCTGTGTCTTTACTGTCTTCTGACTCGGAGTCATTGTGATGTTAGTGAGCCAGTCTCTGTGTCTTTACTGTCTTCTGGCTCTGAGTCATTGTAATGTTAGTGAGCCAGTCTCTGTGTCTTTACTGTCTTCTGGCTCTGAGTCATTGTAATGTTAGTGAGCCAGTCTCTGTGTCTTTACTGTCTTCTGACTCTGAGTCATTGTAATGTTAGTGAGCCAGTCTCTGTGTTTTTACTGTCTTCTGGCTCTGAGTCATTGTAATGTTAGTGAGCCAGTCTCTGTGTCTTTACTGTCTTCTGGCTCCGAGTCATTGTAATGTTAGTGAGCCAGTCTCTGTGTCTTTACTGTCTTCTGGCTCTTGAGTCATTGTAATGTTAGTGAGCCAGTCCCTGTGTCTTTACTGTCTTCTGGCTCTTGAATCATTGTAATGTTAGTGAGCCAGTCTCTGTGTCTTTACTGTCTTCTGGCTCTTGAATCATTGTAATGTTAGTGAGCCAGTCCCTGTGTCTTTACTGTCTTCTGGCTCTTGAGTCATTGTAATGTTAGTGAGCCAGTTCCTGTGTCTTTACTGTCTTCTGGCTCTGAGTCATTGTAATGTTAGTGAGCCAGTCTCTGTGTCTTTACTGTCTTCTGGCTCTTGAGTCATTGTAATGTTAGTGAGCCAGTCCCTGTGTCTTTACTGTCTTCTGGCTCCAAGTCATTGTAATGTTAGTGAGCCAGTCCCTGTGTCTTTACTGTCTTCTGGCTCTGAGTCATTGTGATGTAAGTGAGCCAGTCCCTGTGTCTTTACTGTCTTCTGTCTCTGAGTCATTGTAATGTTAGTGAGCCAGTCCCTGTGTCTTTACTGTCTTCTGGCTCTGAGTCATTGTGATGTAAGTGAGCCAGTCCCTGTGTCTTTACTGTCTTCTGTCTCTGAGTCATTGTAATGTTAGTGAGCCAGTCTCTGTGTCTTTACTGTCTTCTGGCTCTTGAGTCATTGTAATGTTAGTGAGCCAGTCTCTGTGTCTTTACTGTCTTCTGACTCGGAGTCATTGTGATGTTAGTGAGCCAGTTCCTGTGTCTTTACTGTCTTCTGGCTCTGAGTCATTGTGATGTAAGTGAGCCAGTCCCTGTGTCTTTACTGTCTTCTGGCTCTGAGTCATTGTGATGTTAGTGAGCCAGTCCCTGTGTCTTTACTGTCTTCTGGCTCTGAGTCATTGTGATGTAAGTGAGCCAGTCCCTGTGTCTTTACTGTCTTCTGTCTCTGAGTCATTGTAATGTTAGTGAGCCAGTCCCTGTGTCTTTACTGTCTTCTTGCTCTGAGTCATTGTGATGTTAGTGAGCCAGTCCCTGTGTCTTTACTGTCTTCTGGCTCCGAGTCATTGTAATGTTAGCAAGCCAGTCTCTGTGTCTTTACTGTCTTCTGGCTCTGAGTCATTGTGATGTTAGTGAGCCAGTTCCTGTGTCTTTACTGTCTTCTGGCTCTGAGTCATTGTAATGTTAGTGAGCCAGTCCCTGTGTCTTTACTGTCTTCTGGCTCGGAGTCATTGTGATGTTAGCGAGCCATTCTTTTAACGGCCAGCTGTGACCTAAGGAAATCTTTAGACTGTATACCTTGTGTTAACTGTCCTCTGATGACCGACACATGATAATAGATATCTGATGTAGATAGAAAGCTGCCCTTACTATCTTTTGTTAGAGTTCAGCCCAAGTTTGTACTGAAGAGTTCAGTTGAACACGTACTTTAAAATTTTACATGATGCAACAGATATGAAGCAGAGTTCATAAAAGGTTAACCTATTGGTAGTTTACATTAGGAATTCACGAGTTCACACAAAGCTTTATGTATATCCTCTACAGAGTAGGGGTTCACACAAAGCTTTATGTATATCCTCTACACTTGGATCTTTCTTAGTCCCCTACCAGCAAAGTGACTATTATTTTACATGCCGTCTGTCCATCTGTCTTTCTGATTCAAAAACATCCGACTTCATATCATACAAGGATACAAAATATTTCTCAAATAGTCCTCATCAGACGAAGACCTCTCGAATCCCTGTGTAGTAAGTTTGATTGTTAGAAGCCGACATCGATTATGAAAATCTTGATATTTAGAGCAAGCCTTAGCATAACGAATCTGCTGCGACATGCAAACACCATAGGTCATAGAGACACAGGGGCATTACTATCAAGAAAGAGAAGTTCACGATCAGAGTCAAAATCGTTATGTTTATCGTATAGCTTAGGGGTGAGCTGTTCATGTTGGGTCATAGTTTATGTAAAGATCGAGGAAAGCAGCTGATGTGTCCTTTAGTTCATGTTTTGAAGGGTATACAATTTTCGATTATATCTAAAAGTGAAATTAAAAGATTTTGCAAGGTTTATGTTACCTGTCCTGATAAGCTCTTCCACAAATTCAGCCTCTTAGCCTCATTTGAAAACAAAAACAAGACAGCTAATAGAGTCTGTCAGTTTGTTCCCAACAGAATGCCAACAGTCTGCTGGAAGATCTTTCCTCCAAACTCAACATAAATGATGGCTTCATGACAGGTATTCAGTGATATTTCATCATCTGAATGATCATGGATTGAGGAATGAGGAGTTAGTGGGATTTTCTTCATAGATATCGGTGGTTGAAGTTACATATATGATTTATTCAGGCCAAGCTGTTGCTGAAATTTGTCAGGATTTACATCTGGACAGAGCTGAAATTTGTCTGGATTTACATCTGGACAGAGCTGATTTTAAGGTGGCAGCAACTTGTAAGTTGTATAGTTTAACATTCAAATTCATTTACAGTCCAGGGACAACCAGCACATTCAGACAAACTTATTCATCAAAAGTCTGAGGACCACAAACACATTCAGTGAAAACCTGTTCATTAAAAAGTCCAGGGACCACCAGCACATTCAGTCAAATTTATTCATTAAAAAGTCTAAGAACCACCAGCACATTGAGGGAAACTTATTCATTTATAAGTCTAAGAACCACCAGCATATTCAGGGAAATTTTCTTATTAAAAAGTCTGAGGACAACAAATATATTCAGGGAGACTTATTCATTAAACAGTCTGGGGACCACCAGCACATTCAGGGAAACTTATTCATTAAAAAGTCTGAGGACCACCAGTACATTTGGACAAACTTGTTCATTAAACAGTCTGGGGACCACCAGCACATTCAGGGAAACTTATTAATTTAAAAGTCTGAGGACCACCAGCTTATTTAGGAAAACTTATTCATTAAAATTCTAAGGACCACCAGCACATTCAGGCAAATTTATTAATTAAAAAGTCTGAGGACCACAAACACATTCAGTCAAATGTATTCATTAAAAAAGTCTAAGAAACACCAGCACATTCAGGGAAACTTGTTCATTAAAAGTCTGAGGGCCACAAACACATTCAGGCAAATTTATTAATTAAAAAGTCCGAGGACCACAAACACATTCAGTCAAATTTATTCATTAAAAAGTCTGAGGACCACCAGCACATTCATGCACAGTTCTATATTGTATCTATCAGGTTCTGTATATCAGGAAATATTTATTCGGTCAAATATTCTATATCTGGTGCTAATTTTGACTCTCACATTAAAATTCAACGTAGATTACTCTGTGTACATAAAGAAGGAGAACTTTTAGCAACAGTTTTCCATATATATATACAATTGTTGATCAATGTTCTAATGATGGCTGACATGTGTTAATATATTTTATATCTAAACTGTATTATCATAGTTATTTAGGGTTTTAAACATGACTTAATCTTATTTAGAAGTTAAGTACTTTTTTTGAAATCTCTATTTATAGAAGGTATATAACATTACACCTTATTTCTGGTCATCATTGTGTGATGACGTTTAAATGCCATGTTTTATTAGCCGACAACGTTGGAGATATTAAACTAGTCTCCTTATTACATCATCAGATATCATGTTACACGAAGATGTTTTCTTTATCAATGGAATTTTATTTAGGCAACTTTAGAATTTTTTAAAATCCCTTAATAAGTGGTATAAAGGCAATGCGATTAATTTATGAAATGTGAAATGTTTGTGATGTTTAAACAGTAAGTACAAAGTTGCTATTATAATGACATCAAAAAAGGATTATTTGCAATTCCAATAGAAGTACTCAAGCGTCTTTAAATCTTTTTAAATGGATCGAAAATGATTATAAAGAATCCCATAATAGAGGTACTGTTGAATGTTATATTTTCAAAAGTCACTAGTATCAAAGGTTTTATTTAAGTCTTCAAATATTTTTTAATTGTACTGTACAATAATGAATTTGAAGAGGCTAACATTCTCTATTTAGTGTCAGGAGTTTAATTGATGCTTACATGTTAAAGGTTATAGCACTGCTTGTACATTGGTACAAATCAGTATCAACACGAGTGATAATAAAAGAATTACAATACAATGATTATATAGCTGGAAAAACAGTGCATGAAGAGAACATGATTTTTCTGTAGGAATGTTCAGAGACGACACCAGGCTGGTCATGATCTAGCTAGCTGTATCCTCAGGTGAACCGTTTTTCCCGTAAAGACAAGCCCTTCATCACAGCAGCCCAAAGCATCTCAGGTTGAGCACTTCCTACATGATATGATAAAATTACTTTTTGATAGCATGTTGAAATTTTCAGTAGATAAATGGCCTTGACCTACTAGCAAGAGAAGTATGAAGAAAAAGTTCCATAATTTCTTCAAGTCTGGGATGGATTTTATGTAGCTTTGAACATACTTTGTTTGAATATGCACTCATCAGATTTGTACAAAGTAACTGATATTGGCCTGATAGTAAGTATATAATTAACCCATACATATCCTGTCCCCTCCCCATCCCCTCC
The DNA here is from genome assembly GCA_947623455.1 of Mimachlamys varia. Lineage (NCBI taxonomy): Eukaryota > Metazoa > Mollusca > Bivalvia > Pectinida > Pectinidae > Mimachlamys > Mimachlamys varia. Next base: position 781,517 of record OX392538.1, on the reverse strand, counting down.
CCATCCCCTCCCCATCCCTTCCCCATCCCTTCCCATCCCTCCTCGTCCCCATCCTCTCCACGTATCCCCTTTCCACCCCCTCCCCATATCTCCTCTCTGTCCTCTTCCCCATACTGTTTCTGTCCCCTCTCCTCACTATCCCCTCCCCGCCCCTCCCTGTCCCTCCCCGTCCTATCTCTGCCCCCTCCTCATCCTGTCCCTTCCTGTCATGTATGTTACTTTTCGTCACATCCTGAACCACTTGCTGCGACAGCAGGGTAATTCATGTCTTAAAAACATTTCTACTTTTTCTATGAGATTATCCTTTGTTGTTTATATAATTAATGTCTTACTCTAAGACAAACGACTATTTCATATCGTAACACAATTTGCTTCGTTGTCTTGGCTAATTGACGTCGGTTATTTAATCTGTATAATGAGGACATGATTTTGGTATAATCCTATCTATCATGTCCTACAAAAACCGCTTTAACTCCAATTATCAGACATTAATTGCTCGCGTTGCAAGTTAACAGATTATAATTACATAGTATTAAGATTTAATTTAAATGCTAAAATGTGGTGAAATATTTCCTGTTCATTGGTTTGAGGGTTGACAGATTTCAGGTAGGAGTGGGGTTTCAGTAGTCTTAAATTTAGGACACAGTCAACTCAGCAACATATGAGAGTTCCTGATTTAATATTCTAAAATATGTGCGATTTTCTAATTAAATAATTCAAAGTTTTTAAAATTTCCTGATTATAATTTTCAAAAATGTGAGATTTTCTGATCAAATGTTTCAGCAATATGGGAGATTTTCTGCTTAATTATTTTCAAATATTTTCAGGGGAATATGAAAACTTTTGTGTCTCCTTTTGGAATAGTTTTTATTTGCGGAACACAAGTTTATATACAGCTTAAAGTTTTAAACAGGGTTTGCGCTGGGTATTTTAAAAATTGGGTCTTTTCCAAAATAAATGAGGTCCTTCTGCATAGTTTAAATGGGAATCCTGGAAATTAGTGGGGTCCTTTTCAATTTCTATGCTTGAAAAAGATACAGGGACAGCTTCAATGCAAATCCTGTTAAAGAAATATATATCTCTTTGATCAAATTTCGGAGTGTGAGCTAGTTAATTAAGGAGGTAATTAGTGGCCCTGTGTCGGTATGATGAGTGGTGTGGGTGAGGAGTATGAGCTAGTTAATTAAGGAGGTAATTAGTGGCCCTGTGTTGTATGATGAGTGGTGTGGGTGAGGAGTATGAGCTAGTTAATTAAGGAGGTAATTAGTGGCCCTGTGTCGGTATGATGAGTGGTGTGGATGAGGAGTATGAGCTAGTTAATTAAGGAGGTAATTAGTGGCCCTGTGTTGTATGATGAGTGGTGTGGGTGAGGAGTATAACCTAGTTAAGGAGGTAATTAGTGGCCCTGTGTTGTATGATGAGTGGTGTGGGTGAGGAGTGTGAGCTAGTTAATTAAGGAGGTAATTAGTGGCCCTGTGTTGTATGATGAGTGGTGTGGGTGAGGAGTATGAGCTAGTTAATTAAGGAGGTAATTAGTGGCCCTGTGTTGTATGATGAGTGGTGTGGGTGAGGAGTGTGAGCTAGTTAATTAAGGAGGTAATTAGTGGCCCTGTGTTGTATGATGAGTGGTGTGGGTGAGGAGTATAACCTAGTTAAGGAGGTAATTAGTGGCCCTGTGTTGTATGATGAGTGGTGTGGGTGAGGAGTGTGAGCTAGTTAATTAAGGAGGTAATTAGTGGCCCTGTGTTGTATGATGAGTGGTGTGGGTGAGGAGTGTGAGCTAGTTAATTAAGGAGGTAATTAGTGGCCCTGTGTTGTATGATGAGCGGTGTGGGTGAGGAGTGTGAGCTAGTTAATTAAGGAGGTAATTAGTGGCCCTGTGTTGTATGATGAGTGGTGTGGGTGAGGAGTATGAGCTAGTTAATTAAGGAGGTAATTAGTGGCCCTGTGTTGTATGATGAGTGGTGTGGGTGAGGAGTGTGAGCTAGTTAATTAAGGAGGTAATTAGTGGCCCTGTGTTGTATGATGAGCGGTGTGGGTGAGGAGTATGAGCTAGTTAATTAAGGAGGTAATTAGTGGCCCTGTGTCGGTATGATGAGTGGTGTGGGTGAGGAGTGTGAGCTAGTTAATTAAGGAGGTAATTAGTGGCCCTGTGTTGTATGATGAGTGGTGTGGGTGAGGAGTATGTGTTAGGTACTGTGGGCGTGTGGTTATATATTTGTTGTCTGAGCACTGGTGGCGTTGATGTGTACGTTTTATACGTAGGTGATGAGATAGCTGTGAATCACAAAATCGTCTCAGGAAAACCTGTGGAATATCAGACACTTTGTTTGAGATGAAATTTTCTTTTCAGCAACTTTGTTCAGTAGACTAATCAGATGACATAATGTTTTGATACTTTTTACTTTCGAGTAATTTGATGCTTTTATTGTCTTAAGTTTCAAATATTCAAATATGAAATGGAAATATTCTGTAAGCTAGTGATTTGTGTCTGTTGAAAAGTAATAAAAAATGAATAGAAAAATAAACCAAGCAGGATATCAATCTAAAACGACTTTATTTTGAAGAGTTATTTCCCTTTACATATTTCACAATCTAATAATGTAATGATATCTTCTCCCATAGTTCTCAAACAATTCCCTTCAAGCTATGTACATTTAAACATATTAAGCTGATAAAAACTTAATATGTGACATTGCAATGCGTATTGAATAATTTCCAATATTTTTTGCATTCTTATACAATTATTCTCTTTCACTTTGGCATGGCGAAGGGCGTAAATTGTTTCGACCCGCGACACTCTTCTTTCTTTTGTTTTCGTTGAGATGAGCTCCCACTGTGTGGTGTTCATTAAGCTCATAAATTAATTCAGAAGACTTGTAAGTGAATGTTTTTGTCAAAGAGTGTCTAGGAAATGTGTAAGAAAACATGGCTGCTGTCACTGTAGGTGGACATCACAGTTGTATATTTAAACGACAGCATACACGTGGCAGCCATACAGGCTGTATAGTGAGGCTAGCAGTTAATCTCATGCTTTGACTATCTTAAACTATAGTTTTTCTATGGGAAATGAATTCTGAAATTTAGGATTTTCTGTTGGAGATGGTAGCATTGATGTACATGTCCAAGTTTGGACGATAACCTATCATAACTTTTAAGTAGGCAAATATTTTGGTCTTGTAAACTTTTTCAGTTCGACTTACATGCACCATAATTTTGTTTTTAGATTTGTATCGACAGACACTGCTTGTGGAAGAACTGGTCAAGGTCACAGCTGATTTTATTTGTAAAGGGTCATTTATGAATAACATCGAACAACTATTTATTCGATGGTCCAAAGGACCAAGGTGAGCTTATGGCCCATACCTTGGCGTCCGGCGTCCGGCATTCGTCCGTCGGTCAACAATCGACTTCTTCATAACCGCTGATCAGAATGTAATTAAATTTTGTAGGAAGCATCCCTTGGTGTCAGGGATTCTAATTTATACAAATGATTTGGCTATGACCTTAGGGTCTGCCTTGCCCTAGCAGACATCCCACCCAAAACTAAACAGAAACAAACACAATCATGATATTTTCATTGATGTAAGGGTCTAGCCTAGCCCTAGGGACCTTGGTTCTCAGTTGAGCTTGAAAACAGGAAGTTGAGATACCCACCCATTAACCTATTTTTAATGTATACAGATATACTTCAAGGTTAATTCTTTGTGTCTGTCTCTGCCCATTGCATCTTTTTTACAAATTTTACCATGATAACCTTCATACCATTTTATCCAGGTGAGCGATACAGGCTCTCTGGGCCTCTTGTTTGTTGGACTAACATTGAAATTATGAAATTCTGTTATTGGGATTGTAACTAAGGTTATTATAATCTGAAGTTTCTCCACTTCTCGACAGTCCACTTGTCAAGGTCACCCCACAAGCAATGTATTGGCTGATGAAAAACTACCGGAACTGTTATTTCTAGATCCAGTAACATTGGGGCTTTGACGATTGATAAAAAAAACTTATCTGTAGTGACAGCTTTTGTTTTAATAATCTTCCTGACATTACCTCATTAAGGATGTCTGAAGAACCAACAAATGTGTATTTGTCAAGAGCTACCTCTGTCCTTGGTTCCTTGAGACCTTGCTACTTTGTCCTCTGAAACCTTGCTACATTGTCCTCTGAAACCTTGCTACTTTGTCCTCTGAGACCTTGCTACTTTGTCCGCTGAAACCTTGCTACATTGTCCTCTGAAACCTTGCTACTTTGTCCTCTGAGACCTTGCTACTTTGTCCTCTGAAACCTTGTTACTTTGTCTTTGGAGACCTTTCTACTTTGTCCTCTGAAACCTTGCTACTTTGTCCTCTGATACCTTGCTACTTTTTCCTCTGAGACCTTGCTACTTTGTCCTCTGAAACCTTGCTACATTGTCCTCTGAAACCTTGCTACTTTGTCCTCTGAGACCTTGCTACTTTGTCCGCTGAAACCTTGCTGCATTGTCCTCTGAAACCTTGCTACTTTGTCCTCTGAGACCTTGCTACTTTGTCCTCTGAAACCTTGTTACTTTGTCTTTGGAGACCTTTCTACTTTGTTCTCTGAAACCTTGCTACTTTGTCCTTGGAGACCTTGCTACTTTGTCCTCTGATACCTTGCTTCTTTGTCTTCTGAGACCTTGCTACTTTGTTCTCTGAAACCTTGCTACTTTTTCCTCTGAAACCTTGCTACTTTTTCCTCTGAAACCTTGCTACATTGTCCTCTGAGACCTTGCTAGATTGCCCTCCTAGACCTTGCTATTTTGTCTTTTGAAACCTTGCTACTTTGTCTTTGGAGACCTTGCTACTTTGTTTTCTAAAACCTTGCTACTTAGTCCTCTGACACCTTGCTACTTTGTCCTCTGAAATCTTGCTACTTTGTCCTCCGAGACCTTGCTACTTTGTCCTCTGAAATCTTGCTACTTTGTCCTATGAAACCTTGCTACATTGTCCTCAGAAATCTTGCTACTTTGTCTTCTGAAACCTTGCTACTCTGTCCTCTGAGACCTTGCTACTTTGTCTGTGGAGACCTTGCTACATTGTCCTCTGAGACCTTGCTACTTTTTCTTCTGAGACCTTGCTACTTTTTCCTCTGATACCTTGCTACTTTTACCTCTGAGACCTTGCTACTTTGTCCTCTGAAACCTTGCTACTTTGTCCTCTGAGACCTTGCTACTTTGTCCGCTGAAACCTTGCTACATTGTCTTCTGAAACCTTGCTACATTGTCCTCTGAAACCTTGCTACTTTTTCCTCTGAGACCTTGCTACTTTGTCTGTGGAGACCTTGCTACTTTGTCCTCTGAAACCTTGCTACTTTGTCCTCTGAAACCTTGCTACATTGTCCTCTGAAACCTTGCTACTTTTTCCTCTGAGACCTTGCTACTTTGTCCTTTGTCCTGTGTGACCTCTGTCCTTGGTCCACTGAAACCTTTCTGTCCATTAGGACATCTACCCTACGGTGTCACATGAATTACCTCCTCATACATTTGTCCCTTTTCTGTCCATTAGGACATCTACCCTACTGTGTCACATGAATTACCCCCTCATACATTTGTCCCTTTTGCTGTCCATTAGGACATCTACCCTACGGTGTCACATGAATTACCTCCTCATACATTTGTCCCTTTTCTGTCCATTAGGACATCTACCCTACTGTGTCACATGAATTACCTCCTCATACATTTGTCCCTTTTCTGGCCATTAGGACATCTACCCTACGGTGACACATGAATTACCCCCTCATACATTTGTCCCTTTTCTGTCCATTAGGACATATACCCTACTGTGTCACATGAATTACCTCCTCATACATTTGTCCCTTTTCTGTCCATTAGGACATCTACCCTACTGTGTCACATGAATTACCCCCTCATACATTTGTCCCTTTTCTGTCCATTAGGACATCTACCCTACTGTGTCACATGAATTACCCCCTCATACATTTGTCCCTTTTCTGTCCTTTAGGACATCTACCCTACTGTGTCACATGAATTACCTCCTCATACATTTGTCCCTTTTCTGTCCTTTAGGACATCTACCCTACTGTGTCACATGAATTACCTCCTCATACATTTGTCCCTTTTCTGTCCTTTAGGACATCTACCCTACTGTGTCACATGAATTACCTCCTCATACATTTGTCCCTTTTCTGTCCTTTAGGACATCTACCCTACGGTGTCACATGAATTACCTCCTCATACATTTGTCCTTTTGCTGTCCTTTAGGACATATACCCACTCTGACACATGGACTGTGATCGAAGAGATAAGGGATTATGAGATTTTGTAAAATACTATGAGATTTTGTAAATACATATTTTGTACTTGCTTGGATCACCTGGCCAGAACATACAACACACCTTTTAGTACTGTTACATGGTCTGTGTACATGGTTTTATATGTCTACATTAAGAGTATGTGCATGCATTCTGTACCATGTAGGCTTATGGAGTCATCAGTCAAGGGGCATAACTCTGACAGCCATACACATAAACTTGGAAAGACCTGCACTTTCTGGGGTGTAAGCTGTATGGTTGTTAGAACCCTCTGAAAGAGAACTAGTTTGGACTAATGACATTTGAAATTTGATGTGTGAAACCAGAAAACCATTCAAATGCCTGATTATTAAAACCAGATAGGTTTCTCCTTGTTAAATAGAATTGCTATTAAGTGGTTTACTGATAAAAATATCAATAATTAATTTCATTTGTTGAAAGTAATAGGCTGCCAGACCTCTGAATCCAAAAAAGAGGTTTTAGAATAACTGCATAGTACTAAGGGGACCATCCACAGTGAAATTATCACTTTTAAGCATCTGACCTCAGTCCTCGGTGAAAATGTTTTGGGCCTGCAGTTTTGTCTAAAATATTGGCCAAACTATAAAAGTTAAACGGGTTCCCTTATGATAATGTCTCTGCATTGTTGCACAATGACTTAAGTGAATATTGGCTGCTAGTATAAAATATAATTGAATCAAGGCAAAGAAACAATTATTATGTGTTTTTTTACAGAAAAAGTTAATTTCATGTTCAAAATAAAGTTTCTGCAATAGGGAGCTTTAGAAATTCTAAGATTCATAAGATGAAAGTTATTGATTTAAACAGGGATTAATGCCTCAAAAATATATTCTGAGTTTAAATCATCAGCTGTTAGATCTTGGACTATACAATTTGTTTAGTAAATTTACTGGTTAAAAAAAGTAAATCAATCTGATTAAAATCATATCTTGACCTTTAATACCAAATATAGCGACCACCCTCTGACTAGGCCGTGGTCAAGTTTACCTGACTTGTAGTTAACTGCACAAGCGACTCAGGGCCTTTATTGTTTCTGACACAGGTTGTCGATATTGCTACAAGCACACGTCTAATGACAGGGGTATTATAGATCTATTGTTTGATAGCAAGCATTGATAGGTTGGAAGTTGTGTTCTGAATCCCACCTCTGACACTAATCAAATCACTGACATAACAATGAACTCAATGAGATGAAACCCATAATGTGATAAACCCGTATTATTATGGAGCTAGATGATGAATGATATGAGTTCCTTTGTTGTTCGAAGAAAGATCTGAGAGTTTATTTGAGCGTTTTGTGTTTTTTTTTTATTTCCTCTCATAGAAATCACAAAAAATGCTAATGGTATATGTTGATGTTATTAGCAAAAATTGCACATTGCAAAAAAAAATGAATATACAGTATTTCAACATGTGTGTGTGTGTAATTTCATGCTTAACGGCCCTTCAGCGCTGGCTATAATGTCAAAAATTGGTTGACAATCTGTAAGTTTGTACAAATGTTCCTCAGGAGGTTTTGACAAAGTATTCTTCATTTTGTTTTGTAAATAACAAAATGCTTTGTTCACAGTTTAGCTAAGACATGTTAGTACCCCAAGCAACAGAATTTACTTCTTTTGAAGAATTGCTGTAGCAATCATCTTGATACAAATGTAGCATTACGACCAGCAAAGCTGGTGTGATCGCTGTCAATGCCCCTGAGGACTTTTGTTATTTAATCAAACTGAAATGAATTAAACAACACTTGTTGAAGTTGTTCAGATTTGGAGAAAATAAATTGATGAAAAGGAACCATTTTCAATTTGTATTCGCTTGAATGTCGCCAAATGAAATTTTGATTCAGCACCATGTCTGGTTTTAAGTTTACAACATGATGCAGGTAACATCAAATTTATGAACAGTTAGCTTTATCATGTCTGATAGTGTTTTTAATTCGTTGATTTTAATTTGTTATTGAAGCTGCCCATACTTTTGGAACTCCACAGAAGAGAACCACTTTAGGGTGTCTTAAAACAAACCCAGTCAATTAAGGTCTCTGACTCAAATATTACACTTGTGAATATATAAATATCTATGGCCTGTTTCTGTAGTGAACAGGTAAAAAATATCTATGCTGGTTTCCTTAACCAACAGTAAATATATATGGTCTGTTTCTGTAGTGAACAGTTAAATATCTATGCTGGTTTCCTTAATTAATGGTAAATATCTATGGTCTGTTTCTGTAGTTAACAGTTAAATATCTATGCTGGTTTCCTTAATTAATGGTAAATATATATGGTCTGTTTCTGTACTGAAAAGTTAAATATCTATGCTGGTTTCCTTAATTAATGGTAAATATCTATGGTCTGTTTCTGTAGTTAACAGTTAAATATCTATGCTGGTTTCCTTAATTAATGGTAAATATCTATGGTCTGTTTCTGTAGTGAACAGTTAAATATCTATGCTGGTTTCCTTAATTAATGGTAAATATCTATGGTCTGTTTCTGTAGTGAACAGTTAAATATCTATGCTGGTTTCCTTAATTAATGGTAAATATCTATAGTCTGTTTCTGTAGAGAACAGTTCATATCTATGCTGGTTTCCTTAATTAATGGTTAATATATATGGTCTGTTTCTGTAATGAACTGTTCATATCTATGCTGGTTTCCTTAATTAATGGTAAATATCTATAGTCTGTTTCTGTAGAGAACAGTTCATATCTATGCTGGTTTCCTTAATTAATGGTAAATATCTATGGTCTGTTTCTGTAGAGAACAGTTCATATCTATGCTGGTTTCCTTAATTAATGGTAAATATCTATGGTCTGTTTCTGTAGAGAACAGTTCATATCTATGCTGGTTTCCTTAATTAATGGTAAATATCTATAGTCTGTTTCTGTAGAGAACAGTTCATATCTATGCTGGTTTCCTTAATTAATGGTTAATATATATGGTCTGTTTCTGTAATGAACAGTTCATATCTATGGCCTATTTCCACAGTAAATATTTATGGTTTATGATACAGTGAAGTCTGACAGAAGTGCAGAGATGCTTACTTTGTACTGAATGGGACGGAAAAATTTCACAGTAATGTAGGAGAGGTGACTGTGTATTGAATGGGACCAAGAAATCTAAATCTAAAAAAATACAGGGGAGGTAACTGTGTAATGAATGGGACCAAGAAATCTAAAATAAATGCAGGGGAGGTAACTGTGTATTGAATGGGACCAAGAAATCTGAACAAATAGCAGGGGAGGTTACTGTGTATTGAGTGGGACCAAGAAATCTTAACAAAAAGCAGGGGAGATTACTGTGTATAGAATGGGACCAAGAAATCTAAAGGTAATGCAGGGGAAGTAACTGTGTATTGATGGGACCAAGAAATCAGAACAAAGGAGGGAAGGTTACTGTGTATTAATGCAGGGGAGGTAACTGTATTGAATGGGACCAAGAAATCTAAACAAAAAGCAAGGGAGATAACTGTATTGAAAGGGACTAAGAAAACTGAACATAAAGCAGGAGAGATTACTGTGTATAGAATGGAATAGAAATCTGAACATAAAGCAGGAGAGGTAACTATTGAATAATGGACCAAGACATCTGAACAAAAAGCAGGGGAGATTACTGTGTATTGAATGGGACCAAGAAATCTAAAGGTAATGCAGGGGAGGTAACTGTATATTGAATGGGACCAAGAAATCTAAAGGTAATGCAGGGGAGATTTACTGTATAGAATGGGACCAAGACATCTGATTAAAATGCAGGGGGTGGGGGTTAATGTGTATGTAATGGGACTAAGAAATATAAGAAATGCAGGGGAGATTACTGTGTATAAAATGGTACAATGATATTCTCTAGTCTGCAATTGTACACAAATTTGGAAGTTAATCCTAATTTACACCATGATGTTATCGGACTGTTTTACAGGGTGGATAAGTTTATACAAATCAGTCATCTGTTTTTAACCATCAGGCAGCCTGCATTGGACTTCTAAAGTGTGATCAGGGCCGAGTATGCAATCAAAACTTTCTGGATGTGCATCCTTTACAAAATAGGCGTTATCTCAGATATAATTTAATCTTGTTTGAAACAAGTATTTTCATTGGCTTGAAAAAATATGTTATCAGCCCATAACGTAATAATGATGTCGCCGTTTATAACGTCGTTTTTGATTGGCTGATGCAGCAGCGTAATGATTTGTAAGAGATAGGGGCCATCAATAAAGTTAATTTTCACATGGTATAGATTAAATTATAAGTATTAACTTGAATCTATTTTTTATGTTATGGGGTTATAACACAAAAAACCGGTGTGTACTCTTGTCATAAACTGTTTCGCAGTTTATTTAGAGTACACTCCGTTTTCTTGTGTTATACCCCCATAACATAAAAAATAGATTCAAGTTAATCCTTAGATAAAGCTAACCAGTACTTGATTTAAAGGGAACAGAGATTGTTATTTAAACAGTGCATGTATCTTAAAAAGAGCTATCAGGTTGTATTGGTCTTGTGCATTGAACTATAGTACTATTTACTGTTGAATGGATATTGTTGTGACTAGACCTATATAACGTGACCTTCTGCCGGAGTGTTTTATCTACTTCCTATCAGGGCGCCCCTTTGGAGTATTGTCAGTCGCCAGTCAATAATTCAGCTGGCAGTAATTGTAGAAAATCTGTATTGGTTTAGATAGTTTATGAAATGATCGATTGAATTCTAGGAGTTTTTGTTTTAAATATAATGAATAAGGAATATGAAAGCTTTCTAAATTCAAAAATCAATTTTGTAATATATTTTCAGCTGTCTGAACTTTAAAAGTCAAGTTTTAACTATTCAACTAGTGTCAAATGACAAAGAGGTTTATTGATATCAATCATTTATAATTAATTACTTTTTGATTGCTTTGTTCTCTTCAGACAGTTTGATGCACTGGTGTGTACGTGAAGTTTTTATGGAGCCACACTGAAACGCTAAATATAACCAACTCGCTGTATAAATGTTTTGAAATGTACTTGGGTGAATAATTCACTAAGATTGGCAAGAAGATTTTTGTTACAACAAATAGAAATTCTGTGAAAGACGAGACTGTTCTTTGTATGGTGCTCTCTTTGGTAATCTGAACCTCAGTAGTTTGGGTTGGGCTAATATTTCAATGTGCAGCATGCAAGACTCTTAATTGCTGTGTCCACATCTACAAGAAATTGTCGATACAGTTGGGAATAAAATGTCAGAAAGACAATTACACAGGTTAATGAGACCAGAACCAATCTTGTGTATGTTCTGCGAGTGTCTCGTCACAATTATTGTTGTAAATGGTGGACAGCAATGTGGTCCTAGATGTCACTCTGTATGGTAATGTGGGCTTATAACTGCTAATATAGCTCTATGCGTTTCTCGTCTACCGACATCTTGATGGTGCGTTATGAATCAACCTGCCTGTAATGTGGTGCCAGTCCAGTAATTTGTTCATTAGTGTATATCTACATTTGCTCCACATTTTCCCATTGACATAAAGCTAAGAGGTAGTTGCAACCATATGCCTATAACACCCGGTGCCTCAAGCTATATAACAACATTTGCTATAAATGCGATGTCATCAATCTCTATTGTGATGTCATCAATCTCTACTGTGACATCATCAATCTCTATTGTGATGTCATCAATCTCTATTGTGATGTCATCAATTTCTACTGTGACATCATCAATCTCTATTGTGATGTCATCAATAGACAACTCTTAATTTGCCATTCAAAACTGTTTGAAAAACTAACTTTAGTACAATCTTTATCAAATGTAAATATAAGTAAAGAATATTTTATCGAATGTTATTGTCCTGTAAAACATTGATATTGCCCTCAAACTTACATAAAGCTTTATTCAGTTTGTTATCAATAGCAATGTGTGTTATAGATACTTAACCTGCTGGCACCAGCTGCCTGTCTTATTTTACAAGGGTGTCCTCGTAAGGTTTTTCTTCATTCTGATTTTTTTGGGGCTCAATTTTAATTGAAATTACAGTTTTTTTGTATATTTCTGTAAAATTTTAATAATGTGTATGAAAAATGGGATTATTATATACGATAAGTACACAGGAACTACAATGTAGGCCAAGTATTATAAACATTCTGCCATTGCCAAACATTATAGCTGTTCCATCAGAATCTGATTGTGGAGAAATCAGATATAGGTCACAAAGGCCTTAAAATCGTAAAGATTACGAATAATTTGATGTTTTACATCATAACCATGTCATCGCAGCAATGTTCCATCATCTTGATTAAAGCTTTTTGATAGTTTGACCTTTAACTATGCAGAACGTTAGTAATAAAGTCGTTGTTGATACTGCCGCTACCATCAATTGTAATGGGGTTAATGTTTGATCCGAGATCTCGGTACAAATCAGTGGTTTTGTTTATGGTGTCTTGTCACAGGAGTTTTACAGCATTTCTTCGGAAAATTTTACGTTTTCTAGGAATCGTTCACACAAAATCATGCTCATATAACATTACTTGTTGTAACATTAATGTTATTGGTCTTGCTTTGGGGGCGATTATACTCTGATATTTCTCATAATATGTAACATCCCAAAATATCTTGTTTAGTTGTGGTTAAGATGTCGTTGACATATTTCTACCTCTAGGCGGCCATGGTACATTGTAATGTTTTCTGAGAATTTTCATCTGTATAGATTCAATGTTGTTATTTTATATTTTTCAGGTAAGTGAAAGTTTTCAAGAGGAGGATTTGAGCTTTTGGTTTTCCTTCAGTGCATGAGATGTCTAGCTGAACAGTAGATGCATCTTTATCATATCTAGCCATGTTGGATGGAGTTTGTTTATGTAAGAAAGCTATGTCAGAAAAATCTATCTTACATAGCATATATCACGTGACATGACGTCATCATGGCTCTCCAATGACGGGACGTCATAAACACAGTAAACTTGGATGCCGAAAAGAGAAAAAGGCGATGTGATGAAATTAAAACCTTTATATTTGTATTTGAACAGTAAACATTATGAAGCTGGGATTAATTTTTCTGTGCAAACATAGTTTGCATAATATGGGGTATGCTTAATCTCGCTGACTGATTGGTTTTTGTCAAAATAGATCAAGCAAAAAGACGATATTTCAAAATGGTAGACTTTCAAAACGTATTTTCATGGATTTTGAGCTTATTCAGGTACGAAGGTATGTGGTTGAAATGAGAAAACAATGCTCTTTCATGACCAAAGGCATGAGATAGGGAAATTCCACCTTTGGGTGTTTCAAATTTGGCAAAACCCTCAACAACCCTCAGGATTTACCAAATTTGAAAACCTCTCGTGTGGAATTTCCATATCTTGCACCCCTGGTCATGAAAGAGTCTTATATTCTCTTACCCTGGACAGGGATATCTGCAATTTAACTGTTGCATATTTTCAACAATTGTATGATGTCATAGCAACAATACCATGACATCACGCCAATTATACAATGACGTCACATCAACAACTCAATCACATCACTTCAACATTGTCTTGCATTGATGTAATGTCAATATTAAATATAAAAGCGGGTAACAGGGTAAAAGAAAATTGATCATTCATCCACTTAAGGGTGAAAATTCTTTTAATCTTTTCACCGAAAAATCCATACTTTCAACAATAGAAATATTTTTCATCTTACAGTACGTGTTAACATAAAATAATATTAGATTAATTAAAGACTGTTGTTTGTAACCATCCATATTGGAGCGCAGTATACTCTAGTGGTCATGACCGAAGGGTTGTGGGTTCAAGTCTCAGCATGACAATCTTATATCCTTGAGCAAGAGTCTTAACTCTGCTTATTCCAGTCTACTAAGCTGTAAATGAGTGTGTGGTTGGGAAGTAGAATCAGTATTATTGAATACGTGCTGTGAGCACGGAAATGACAGCACCTGCTGTATGCTCCTCAGAGAGTTGAGGAAGATATTAGCTGGTAGCTAAGGCCCTATAACCAGGGATGATAATTTGTGATGTTTTGTGAGCTGCTTTGAGGCAATGTATGAGCTAGGTTGTGATAAAACAATTTAAAGGAACTTCAAATGATTATTTCTGTAATATCCTTGTCCCCAATTGGTATATTGAAAAAATGTAGTAGGAAATGATGTCTGAAGTATTAGTCTCCTCATTTAGATAAAGTTTGTGATTTCTCAAAAAAAAAAAAAGATCGCTTCAGACTCCAATTTTGTAAACTTTTCTACTATAAGAAAGTTTTTGTGGTAAATTCAGTTCAAAGGAGAAGGTGTGCAAACGTGGTTCCGTTTCTGTGGTCACATTACTCAGTATTTTGGACTCAACTGCCTGGTGTCCAAGTCATCAGCAGGGACCTGTCCTGTCTGGTGTCCAAGTCCATCAGCAGGGACTTTGCCTGGTGTCCAAGTCCATCAGCAGGGACCGGTCTTGCCTGGTTTCCAAGTCCATCAGCAGGGACTCTGCCTGGTGTCCCAAGTCCATCAGCAGGGACCGGTCCTGTCTGGTGTCCAAGTCCATCAGCAGGGACTCTGCCTGGTGTCCAAGTCCATCAGCAGGGACTGGTCCTGTCTGGTGTCCAAGTCCATCAGCAGGTACCGGTCTTGTCTGGTGTCCAAGTCCATCAGCAGGGACCGGTCCTGTCTGGTGTCCAAGTCCATCAGAAGGGACTGGTCCTGTCTAGTGTCCAAGTCCATCAGCAGGAACTCTGCCTGGTGTCCAAGTCCATCAGTAGGGACTGGTCCTGTCTGGTGTCCAAGTCCATCAGAAGGGACTGGTCCTGTCTTGTGTCCAAGTCCATCAGCAGGGACCGGTCCTGTCTGGTGTCCAAGTCCATCAGCAGTGACTCTGCCTGGTGTCCAAGTCCATCAGCAGGGAGCGGTCCTGTCTGGTGTCCAAGTCCGTCAGCAGGGAGCGGTCCTGTCTGGTGTCCAAGTCCGTCAGCAGGGACCGGTCCTGTCTGGTGTCCAAGTCCGTCAGCAGGGACCGGTCCTGTCTGGTGTCCAAGTCCGTCAGCAGGGACCGGTCCTGTCTGGTGTCCAAGTCCATCAGCAGGGACTTTGCCTGGTGTCCAAGTCCATCAGCAGGGACTTTGCCTGGTGTCCAAGTCCATCAGCAGGGACTCTGCCTGGTGTCCAAGTCCATCAGCAGGGACTCTGCCTGGTGTCCAAGTCCATCAGCAGGGACTCTGCCTGGTGTCCAAGTCCATCAGCAGGGACTCTGCCTGGTGTCCAAGTCCATCAGCAGGGACTCTGCCTGGTGTCCAAGTCCATCAGCAGGGACTCTGCCTGGTGTCCAAGTCCATCAGCAGGGACTCTGCCTGGTGTCCAAGTCCATCAGCACTACGTTCTAGTGTAGGTACTTCTAACAGAATGCTCTTAAATGTCCTCAAATAAATTACCTTAACATTCTTTTAAGGATACAGAGGTCAAATACATGTACAAGATAATTAACACTTTTTACTCAAATTTTAATTCTGAGAGCTGTCGACCCAGGGTTCCAGATCAGTGGAGTCAGGAATGATTCACAGAATATTTTTGAACCCTGCCCGAAAATGTGCAGTTGACGTCATATTCCTATTGTGATAAATCACCTGTCACTTTAACAGGTCTGGGATGTGAACTTTTGTGACAGTTTTCTAGATGTGAATATCAAAATGATAAATTCAGGTTAAACACATTTAGCTGTTACAGGCATGCATTCAAACAGTATTACTATTACCCAGAGTATCTATAGCGTCTTGTTAAGTCTAATTCTAAGTCACAGTAGTCAAATATTTACGGTAAAAACAAGCTTGAAATGAGCTATTCTAGTGTAGGTACTTCTAACAGAATGCTCAAAAATGTCCTCAAATAAATAACCTTAATATTCTTTCAAGGTTACAGGGTTCAAATATACAAAATAAATTATTAACAAAATTTTCAGCAGTATCACCAGGCTTGATAGGTGATGTAGCATGTTGGGATAGAGAAGTACATATACAGTTTCATCTAGTCTGATACATTGTTAAGCCAAAGAAACTTATAAAATATTGAATTATTTGCGAAGTACTTTTATTTAGAATATGTTCCCATGATTGCACAAATATACAGCTGAGCGAACAGGCCCTCCTGGCCTTTTGTTGATGTTGAAGATGATTTTGTTAGCTCACCTGACACAAAACGAAGGGCTAAGTGAGCTCATGGCGTGGTGTGGTGTCCGCTGTCTGTCCATCCAGTGTCAATTTTTCCATTTAAACAACTGTTAAAACCTTCAAAAGACTTCTTCTGTTAAACCAAAAGGCCTAGAAGCATGATAATTGGCTGAAAGGTTCCTTGCATGGAGCCTGACAAAGTTTTCGACAAGAAATGACAATGATCCTTATTCAAGGTCACAGGGGTCAAATCTATTTAACCCTTGAACTACCCATATAGTATTTCTTCTTTCCCTATAATGATTTCCGATATGTCTGTTTTGGCAAATGGTCACATTGGGTGTTTATAGAGGAAGACACTTTCAGCCATATTCAACTTCACCTCCAAATAAATGTGAAATAAATAAACACAAAGTACCAGGTGAGCCATGCAGGCCTGTTGGGCCTCTTGCTGTTGTTGAAGCTGGATGCTATTAATATAAAACACAAACAGTGCATCTTCTTGACATTGATTGGTTTATAGAAAATATTTTCTATATCCTACGTATATCATAGCTGTCGGCCATGACCCCATCACATGGTCATAGACCACTGTATCACCAATACACATGTCCTGATCATATGATTTAGGTCTGGTTCTCCCCAGGGCCATTTCCTCTAATCAGATTTAAAATTGTTTTGTTTATCAGTCATAGGAAAAACAAGGAAATTACATGTATTTATATTAATGTAAATGTAATATCCGGCAGGCTAAGCCTTAAATGTCATTTCTGTCCCGTTATAGGTAAACAAAGTAGAATTTTATTGAATTAATTAAATCATTGAATGGTTCTGTGTCCAGCTGTTTTGTGACAGAAATACCTACAACAAGGAAATAGTCCAAATAAATAAGAAAACCTGCGAGTCTCAACAGCTTCTCTATGTCACAGTTTTAAGTTTTTGATTAAAACGGTTAAATATGATGTAGGGGTCGTCAGCACATGTATTCACTTCTGTATGAAAGAAATCCACTCCCATATCACTCTTGCAATTTTCAAAGGGAAAAATTATTTGAGATTGACTAATCTAGTGATTATAGCTTTCAATAAACATCAAACTTTTAACCTCAAGTTAGGGAGTTCAAATTTCAAGATGCTACTCTCAAAGTCAAGATCTGCACAATCTTCATATTAACTCTTTCCGTACCGTGATTCCGGTCTGGGTTTCGTACCGGAAGTCATTATTAGGCTCACCCCCAGACATTTCGGCCAAAATGACGGTTCTTTGTTGTGTTTGCGTAGTGGACATTATGCCGAAATAATGCAGGTAAATGTAAACCAATGCTCTTTTCGGTTCTTCTATAGTGAGAAGACATACAGAGCTTTATTTTCGCAGCAAATATGTTCGTCAGATGTGGTACCGCTATAGCTACAGCATTCGCCGCCATGATGTTTACACTGGTGATGACACTTTGCAGTACGTATCTCGCGGGAAATTCAATCTAAATTGGTCACATGACAGAATGTGTACTTAACGCCTATCAAATTGTTTGTTATAAACTGACGCAGTCGATTTTGTGTGAAATGTTGTCAGTCAACTCATGTTGGCTGCTGTACCCAGCTAATCAAAAAGTATGTAACGTGAAGTAGCTTGTCGTTGTATGCGACAACGGGGAGGAGACGTCACGTTTTTTTGTCGTCTATATATGACAACGGGGAGGTAGACGTCACGTTTTTTTGTCGTCTGTATAGGACAATGGTATGGAAAGAGTTAACTATACAACATTTACAACATGTTTTCACTTGTAGTGTCATGTACTGTAAACCAACTTATTTTCGTGGTGACTTAATTTCACATTTTCATAAGTAACCACTTTCGCAGTGATTTAATTTCACGATAAATAAATACGGTAATAAATTCTATGTACAGTACAGTACAATACTCTTAGAGTTGGCATGCCTCTGGCTGAAACGGTTTCGCAACGATTCATTTTCGCGAATTTTAATCAGCTGTGAAATATGCAAAAATTAATAGCACGCGAAAATAAGTTGGCTTACAGAATATTATTTGTAAAATTACTTTTAAGCATGTGCATTTTAAAATATATGGATAATAGTATAGCTTGTAATTTCTGAACAAAAAGTGCTAAATTAAATCACTATCTTTAATTTAGCAACAATAAAATCACCACCAGGAGTAAACATCTGTATTTGGAGTGGTGTGTCATAGGTCAAGGTCATTACTACTCCAGTAGATGTCCTTGATTTATGGATGTTTGAATGTAAATATATTCCCTGAAGTCATTCTTTGTTGTAAATCATTGTGATTTGATGAAGTTATACAAGGAAGTGACAATCTGAGCTAGGACAGGTGAAGCTTGAGAAGTCCAGGTGATATCCTTATTGGTGGTGTAACACCGCAGACTTGGTGGTCCATAGGAAATGCCAGTGCTATAATTCTATAAGATTTACATTCTAATGAAAACCCTCAATGTAACCATTGAACAGATTTTGATCTTTAAAAGGAGATTGCAAAAGTATAAAATCCATATAAGTTTAATTGACGTTATCTGTACGGGGTATCAGCTGAGCTTATCTATTGATACCGATTATGACCAGTGACCTTTGTGGTTGATCCGTTGGTTTTATGTAAATAATGTTGTATCTTAAAGCGATGGACTTTATGATATGGAATTCCTTGAGGCTCTCTCGGGGCGTGCGGTCTTGCAGAAGAAGCTGTTTTAAAATGCAAATAAAATAATATTTATTTTCATTTTTATCATTTCTTGTTATGTAAATTTTTGGCTGTCTGTATGGTGGTGTTAGCTGTTATTGAAATACACTGTAAACTGCGTAATTTTGTAAGTTGTATCTTTTCATTTTGAATTGCATGCTGTGACATTTAACATGTAAAGCTAGTATCCACACCCTGTCTGGCTTCATCTAGCATTCCTTTATGGTCAATTGCACCATAAGCTTCCTCTTTAAGTGTTTTTTTTTTTAAATAAATAAAAAGAAAACTCTGACAAATATTATGCAATAGAGGGGAATCCCTTTTCCTCAGTCACAATGACAACCCAGAGTTAACCGTTGCACGAGCCGCGGATGGCTATATAATGTTGTTTATAGACGAAATCACAGGGCTGAAGTCACATTACTGTAGATGATATCAGCTAGAAATGTCATGGCTATTTTAGGCACACTAGTAACTTATACGAGTGGTGATGTTTACCTCTTTTGGTGTAAGGAAAAAGACATTCTCGTCGGAGACGTGCCGTGTCACACGTACCTTTTCCTTGCAGAAAAAAAACTAGTACAGAACTCTATATAGGGCATGTTAGGTAAGCTTTTTGATTTAGAGAGTGGAAATAATTAATTTATTGGGATTAGCAAATCAAGTGATGTCTTCTTGGATTGGCTTAAATTCTTCAAATTGTATTTTTTTCAAAAATGTTTATGTACATGCCTTGGCTGTAGACTAGGCAATTTTTGCGGAAGTTTTCGTATTTCTCCGGGTGAATTTATCATGACAGCATAGCTACGTTTTAGATTACAGAAAATATATAATCAAAAGTTGATGAATGTGCTGTTTTAGTTCAGGGCAAATATTTGTCCATGGAAATGTTTTTAAATGTAAATTGTAATCTTTCCAAACTGCGTTGTTAATTTTGGTAAACTGTGATATTGACTGTAGAATCAGCAGGAGATGAAAAATTGACAGTATTTTCAATACGCAAACAAAATGAAATGTCGGGTCTATAGAAGTCTCGTGCCTTCATCACATAACTGTCCGTGACTACGGATAAGATGTCGTCAACTTCCTGTTTGTTACAGAATGCAGTTGTCATACTAATCCTCAGCCCGTACACATTGAGATCTTCAGCTTGGAGGGATACCTTCTATAAAACGGCAATTAAAGATGTAGAAAATGTCCGATATAGCTTGATGGGGATCCTTAATATTGTCAGTCTGTATGGCCACTTGAGTGTCAGTAAGTTCATAGTGGTTATTTATCCTGTTATAGATGAACGGTTCAAGGTCAGAATCAGAAAATAAAAGTTCATTTCTTTATCTGTGATCATTTTGTTGTATCTGATGCAGAAAGGTTTGGGAATAAATGTTAAGGGGTTATAGATATGTCTAACGAAACATAGACAGTGAACAGTATCTCTAGCAGTCATTGGTGTTAAGGTTGTATGTTACCATACACAGTAAATAGTATCTCTAGCAGTCATTGGTGTTAAGGTTGTATGTTACCATACACAGTGAACAGTATCTCTAGCAGTCATTGGTGTTAAGGTTGTATGTTACCATACACAGTGAACAGTATCTTTAGCAGTCATTGGTGTTAAGGTTGTATGTTACCATACACAGTGAACAATATCTCTAGCAGTCATTGGTGTTAAGGTTGTATGTTACCATACACAGTGAACAGTATCTCTAGCAGTCATTGGTGTTAAGGTTGTATGTTACCATACACAGTAAATAGTATCTCTAGCAGTCATTGGTGTTAAGGTTGTATGTTACCATACACAGTGAACAGTATCTCTAGCAGTCATTGGTGTTAAGGTTGTATGTTACCATACACAGTGAACAGTATCTCTAGCAGTCATTGGTGTTAAGGTTGTATGTTACCATACACAGTAAATAGTATCTCTAGCAGTCATTGGTGTTAAGGTTGTATGTTACCATACACAGTGAACAGTATCTCTAGCAGTCATTGGTGTTAAGGTTGTACGTTACCATACACAGTAAATAGTATCTCTAGCAGTCATTGGTGTTAAGGTTGTATGTTACCATACACAGTAAATAGTATCTCTAGCAGTCATTGGTGTTAAGGTTGTACGTTACCATACACAGTGAACAGTATCTCTAGCAGTCATTGGTGTTAAGGTTGTATGTTACCATACACAGTAAACAGTATCTCTAGCAGTCATTGATGTTAAGGATATATGCTATCATTATCTCTAGCAGTCATTGGTGTTAAGGTTATATGTTATCATTATCTCTAGCAGTCATTGATGTTAAGGTTATATGCTATCATAATCTCTAGCAGTCATTGATGTTAAGGTTATATGTTATCATTATCTCTAGCAGTGATTGGTGTTAAGGTTATATGCTATCATTATCTCTAGCAGTCATTGATGTTAAGGTTATAAGCTATCATTATCTCTAGCAATCATTGATGTTAAGGTTATATGCTATCATTATCTCTAGCAATCATTGGTGTTAAGGTTATACGCTATCATTATCTCTAGCAATCATTGGTGTTAAGGTTATATGCTATCATTATCTCTAGCAATCATTGGTGTTAAGGTTATACGCTATCATTATCTCTAGCAGTCATTGATGTTAAGGTTATATGCTATCATTATCTCTAGCAGTCATTGATGTTAAGGTTATAAGCTATCATTATCTCTAGCAATCATTGATGTTAAGGTTATATGCTATCATTATCTCTAGCAATCATTGATGTTAAGGTTGTATGCTATCATTATCTCTAGCAATCATTGATGTTAAGGTTATATGCTATCATTATCTCTAGCAATCATTGGTGTTAAGGTTATATGCTATCATTATCTCTAGCAATCATTGATGTTAAGGTTATATGCTATCATTATCTCTAGCAGTCATTGGTGTTAAGGTTATATGCTATCATTATCTCTAGCAATCATTGGTGTTAAGGTTATAGCTATCATTATCTCTAGCAATCATTGGTGTTAAGGTTATATGCTATCATTATCTCTAGCAATCATTGATGTTAAGGTTATATGCTATCATTATCTCTAGCAATCATTGATGTTAAGGTTGTATGCTATCATTATCTCTAGCAATCATTGATGTTAAGGTTATATGCTATCATTATCTCTAGCAATCATTGGTGTTAAGGTTATATGCTATCATTATCTCTAGCAATCATTGATGTTAAGGTTATATGCTATCATTATCTCTAGCAGTCATTGGTGTTAAGGTTATATGCTATCATTATCTCTAGCAATCATTGGTGTTAAGGTTATAGCTATCATTATCTCTAGCAATCATTGGTGTTAAGGTTATATGCTATCATTATCTCTAGCAATCATTGGTGTTAAGGTTATATGCTATTATTATCTTTAGCAGTCATTGATGTTAAGGTTATATGCTATCATTATCTCTAGCAATCATTGGTGTTAAGGTTATATGCTATCATTATCTTTAGCAATCATTGGTGTTAAGGTTATATGCTATCATTATCTCTAGCAATCATTGGTGTTAAGGTTATATGCTATCATTATCTCTAGCAATCATTGGTGTTAAGGTTATATGCTATCATTATCTCTAGCAATCATTCTTGTTAAGGTTATATGTTATCATTATCTCTAGCAATCATTCTTGTTAAGGTTATATGCTATCATTATCACTAGCAATCATTGATGTTAAGGTTATATGCTATCATTATCTCTAGCAATCATTGATGTTAAGGTTATATGCTATCATTATCTCTAGCAATCATTGATGTTAAGGTTATATGCTATCATTATCTCTAGCAGTCATTGGTGTTAAGGTTATATGCTATCATTATCTCTAGCAATCATTGGTGTTAAGGTTATATGCTATCATTATCTCTAGCAATCATTGATGTTAAGGTTATATGCTATCATTATCTCTAGCAATCATTGGTGTTAAGGTTATATGCTATCATTATCTCTAGCAGTCATTGGTGTTAAGGTTATATGCTATCATTATCTCTAGCAGTCGTTGGTGTTAAGGTTATATGCTATCATTATCTCTAGCAATCATTGATGTTAAGGTTATATGCTATCATTATCTCTAGCAATCATTGATGTTAAGGTTATATGCTATCATTATCTCTAGCAGTCATTGGTGTTAAGGTTATATGCTATCATTATCTCTAGCAATCATTGGTGTTACGGTTATATGCTATCATTATCTCTAGCAGTCATTGGTGTTAAGGTTATATGCTATCATTATCTCTAGCAGTCATTGGTGTTACGGTTATATGCTATCATTGTCTCTAGCAGTCATTGGTGTTAAGGTTATATGCTATCATTATCTCTAGCAATCATTGGTGTTACGGTTATATGCTATCATTATCTCTAGCAGTCATTGGTGTTAAGGTTATATGCTATCATTATCTCTAGCAGTCATTGGTGTTACGGTTATATGCTATCATTATCTCTAGCAGTCATTGGTGTTAAGGTTATATGCTATCATTATCTCTAGCAGTCATTGGTGTTAAGGTTATATGTTATCATTATCTCAAGCAATCATTGGTGTTAAGGTTATATGCTATCATTATCTCTAGCAATCATTGGTGTTAAGGTTATATGTTATCATTATCTCAAGCAATCATTGGTGTTAAGGTTATATGCTATCATTATCTCTAGCAATCATTGGTGTTAAGGTTATATGCTATCATTATCTCTAGCAGTCATTTGTGTTTAGGTTATATGCTATCATTATCTCTATCAGTCATTGGTGTTAAGGTTATATGTTATCATTATCTCAAGCAATCATTGGTGTTAAGGTTATATGCTATCATTATCTCTAGCAATCATTGGTGTTAAGGTTATATGCTATCATTATCTCTAGCAGTCATTGGTGTTAAGGTTATATGTTAGCATACTTTGCTGTCCTTTTATGGGTTGTTGTAACTTGCCTTTAAAGAAATAATTTTAATTAGCTTTAACCTGTAATTCAGAACTCATGTTTTACCTATTGATATGGTAGGGATCAAGTAACATTAGTTTTCTCTGTTGCATGCATAAGTTTCTCTTTAATAACTCTTTAAAGTGATTAAATCAAAAACTTCCAACAAATTCAATTTGAGCTTAATCTATAGGGCCCCGCAACATAGTCACTTTGTCCGAAACACATTTGTTACTGCTCCATAACTTTATAACCTCTGACAGTAAAGAGATTAAACTTTGCATGTTGTTCACCAATATTAGAATGTGTGTCACATACTTCATTCATTTTTGTACTCCTTGAAACCATTTTCTGAATACGAAGTGACAAGTATACTTATGCTTCCAGGATAACCCAGGGTATGCCCCACCCTGAGAGACTTGATCCTTTGGTCATAACTTGGAAGGAGAGGAGATACCCACTATAAAACTATATGTATACATTCCTTTGGCATATAGAAATGAATGCAGACATGATATTAGATCTGAAAATAGGATGTGACCACAGCCCTAGGGACTAGAGACACTACTTGGAAGCATGTGAAATATCCCCACACCATCTTTGTACTACAAAGATTAATTGGTCTTGGGTCTGTCCGTGTGTAGGAAATTTTTGTTGAATATTTTGGCATGATTGCATTGATACAGCTGTATCCAGATGAACAATACAGGCTATCTGGGCCTCTTGTTTTACCAAATTGATAACTTCTGATATTGACTGGTAAAATGTCCTGAATTATTTTACATGTTTGATGAGTCATTTAGGTTAAGCGTTTTAAGATCAACATCTCTGCTTTCAAAGTGTTTGCGATGTGGCAATATTTCCAGTGTTGTTGCAGTATTTTCCTCATAACATGTTTATATAATTCTGCAAGTTAATTTGGCTCTAATTTGATCAAAGTGAAATTTCCCAAGCACAACAATTCTAAGTTCTACGTTTATTGGGTTTTATACAGAATCAATTTTATAGCAACCTTGATGTGTGCCAATGTTCCTTTATTAAATTTGGATAGAAGATGCTGCCAAATGTACCTATTTAGATTTTATTAAGATATAGGGGTCTATTGGAGGTCACATGAAGCTTTGTCTTTTTATTTTTTTTTTCCGTATTTCAAATCAATGAAAGTTATGACCATTTTATGTGAAAATGTGTCCTGACATGAGGCTTGATATACCTGGATGTGAAGTTGCTGTGCTTAACGAGTTATTTACCTGGATGAAAAGTTGCTGTGCTTAACGAGTTATTTACCTGAGATGATGTCTGTAGAAAGAAACTTGTGTTAATGTTCCTGACATAATGTAGACTTCTACAAACAGCCTCCGATTTCCTCGCTGTCTTATCGACACTTACTTCCTGTGTTTAAGAACAGGAGATAAAAAACATAAAACGACTGTAATAAAATATACGACCAATTAGTGTAAAGGTGGTCGGGATTGAATGGTAGGTAGATTATAAATATTGATCTTATAATGGAGGATCACCAGAACAAAATCGGGTAAGTCTAAGGAAAAGATACAGCAAGGCTGTATATGAGGACATCCTAGTATCTTTATTTATATACCACATGAAATACGTCGTGATCAATTCTTATCATTCCTTCTTAATGGAAATATTTGTATTGTACAATGCTTAAAGAAAACCCCAGATTTGTATAATCCTATCTGTCTCGAAAGATTATCGACTTACTGGTCAGTGTTTGTTGAATTCTTAACTTCTTTATTATATAGTGTATGTTATTCAGTTAAAACCGGTGTAAAACACAAACGTTAACTTTGTCACGATACAGTGTATGTGTAACAGGACTGAAATGCATGGCCAGACCAGGGTTCGAGCCCAGGGCCTTCCGAACTCTTAGATGGACGCTCAACCAATTGAGCTATATGGTCGCCGACCCGGTATAGATCAGCTACATTCCTCCCTCCTTTAGCAAAGACTTCAACCCCGAAGTCCGAGACGAGACTATATACCATCCTCGTGGGTATATTTCATTAGGCCCCAAATGTTACAGAAGAAGAAAAATGCAAGGTCAGACTGGGATTCAAACCAGGGACCTACCAAACTCTAGACAGACGCTTAACCAATTGAGCTATCTGGTCGCCGGCAATTGACCCGTTATAGATACACTACATATGTCATACTGGTAAATGTTTAAAGGTATCATATTACAACATGTTGTGGGACTTACAACCCAGCCTTGTATAGGTTATCATACAAGAAAGGTGTTCTATATGATATAAGTCGTTCCCCTCTATTGTATTGGTGTTTTCCTATGCTGGTCCCCTATACTGAACCTCATTGTGATTATAATCTCTGAGATACAATCACTTGTGACGCAATGGGTGCAGATAATAGAGGACTTATGTATATAGTGGTTATAATGTTATACTGTGTACCCATGATATCAGATGTCAAGTACAGACAAAACTCTATATGTTAAGGACACAATAGCACTATAATCTGTATGTTACAACTTAAAGGGTGACGGTTTAAACTTACATTCATAACAGTATTTACTTAAGTGGCATTTTGGCACATATTCTTTTTTTAAGATAAAAAGGGGTATGATTATATGTCTGTAATAAGTTTATATTGTTGAGGTAATCAGATATTTATCAGGTCTATTTTTGGAACAGTTGGCAGATTTACATGAATGATATTTGATCATACACGTGTTTGTCGTACGTTAGGTGTTGGGTCTGTCGTGTGGTGTCGAGGAGGCTATAGGCCATGAGATAAGCTTCAACAGTAAGCTGCTAAATAAGAACGAATTAAGGAAAAAAGTTATAAAAAATTGATATATATCTCATTACCATTGTCACTGTTGACAATGGTGGTTGAAAATTGTGGAATGCAAGATCTTTCTTTAATAAAGAGATCTAATGACTGGTAATACTGTCATTGTAATATCAAGGCTAGCACATTATTAAATCTTGTATACAACAGTGATACAAACCCTAACACTTATCACAAAAGTTAGCCAACATATCTAAACTTGGTGGTGTCAATTAATGGTAAAAACAAGATATTCCATATCATGGTGACCTTGATCATAACAACACACATCCTCCAACTTGCCCTCTCTCCCACATACTTACACCAACATACCCTGTCTCCAGCACGCATACACCAACATACCATGTCACCGACACACAAACACCAACATACCCTGTCTACAGCACACATACACCAACATACCCTGTCTACAGCACACAAACACCAACATACCCTGTCTACAGCACACATACACCAACATACCCTGCCTACAGCACACATTCACCAACATACCATGTCTCCGGCACACAAACACCAACATACCCTGCCTACAGCACACATTCACCAACATACCATGTCTCCGGCACACAAACACCAACATACCCTGTATCCGGCACACATACACCAACATACCCTGTATCCGGCACACATACACCAACATACCCTGTATCCGGCACACAAACACCAACATACCCTGTATCCGGCACACATACACCAACATACCCTGTATCCGGCACACATACATCAACATTCCCTGTATCCGGCACACATACACCAACATTCCCTGTATCCGGCACACATACACCAACATACCCTGTATCCGGCACACATACCCTGTCTGCATCAGGCAAACACACACCCAAACATAACAGGCATACACTAGGTACTTGGAGGTCGTCCTTAAATGACCTTGGAATGTAGATAGGGTGCTAAACTTAATAAAACCAAACCAAATCCTACATCAGGCAAACACACACCCAACCATAACAGGCATACACTAGATACTTGGAAGTCGTCCTTACCTGACCTTGGCTGTTGATAGGACAAACCAAATCCCTATTGGTACTGCTGTATCCAGCCTGTCAGAAATAGGCATGCTATAGAAAGTAACAGGCAGACCCTGATTCAAGAGAAATATTCCTCTTGTCTGAATACTGAATATTGAATATGAAGGCTGTCATTAAACAAAAATGTTTTGTTGTGCTATAGAGACAAAAATGCGGGAAGTTTTTGTTTCATGAAATATTTATTTCTCTGTGGACTGTATATAAAACTATGAATACATTCATAAGAACGTTAGCTCATAAATCCCTTCATGCTTTCCATTTCTCCTTTGTTGCTCTGGCTTATGATTTTCTTGCAATATTTTTTCGATAAATTGGGAATGTTTGTATTGTTAGATAACACCATACCTGAGACAGGCGTGCCGTCGTACGTAAGTTTGTATTGATTAATGTCTACAACGACAGATGTTTGGTACAAAAGTACACAATATTGTACCTTAGTGATCGGTTACCTGGGCATACCTGTGTTATAACACCTGTGTTATTTGTATTGTTGTATATGCTATGCATTATGCAGTACAGTTACGATGCCTTGAATGTGAGCCAGGTAACACAAGACCAAAGTGTTGTTGCATCGTTTTGTTGTTGCATCGTTCTTGTGTTTCACTGTTTCAAAAAACAGACAAATAATATTCATGTCTCCATAGGCCTCAATGGTCACCTGCTTTCCCTGGAGTCTCCTAAATGCCATTCCTCAAAACCTTATACTTTTATTGTACAGGTTTATAGGAATCTTAATCTTAACAGGATTCCACTGACAGACTGGTTGTCTGTAAATGCATGTACTCTGTAATACTTTTATCCTCCCAGAATTTCTATGTTCTTGACATTCACCTTAATTGGGCAAAAACAGAATTACTGTTGCACTTGAAACTTTTGAATTTTGATATCCCCAAAGATATTTTTTATGTGTCAGAATCTTCAACATTCCTTGACCTAAAAGGAGTTTCTTTGACAATGATATTGATATTGTTGGATGTAGTTTCCTTGAGTGGATTTTGATTTGTATGACCTTGACCTTGAGGTATAAGTAGCAGCTGTTTTACGGACAGTAAACAACACGTAAACCTTTATGAAGTGTCTCCCTGACTCTGACCTGACACCTTCTGACATATCAACTGACAGTCAGGGTGATACAGTCAAGCTTGAATGATTTCAGATGTAACACAGCGATGTCGAGAAACTTCGCTTATGAGTTTTGGTGTGATTAATATGTTAAATATGCTGTGTATGATATTTAATTTGAATTTTGTAGACAAAACTTAGTGGGGCATTGTTCTCTGGAGAAAATTCAGTGTAAAAAATCAGAAGCAATTTCAATTTACTTATGTTCTGAAGAAAAAAACAAAACCCTTAATTTGAAAAAAAATCAACTTAAAAAAACAGATATACTTGATTAAGAAAGGAATTTCAGTTTACTGTTGTCTTAAAAGAGAAGAAAAAAAACGCAAAAAACATGTCATCTTAATGAATTTTGGAACTTTTTATGCTAAAATAATTTTGTTTGAAGGGTTCTCGTCTGGAGGTGAATATCTTTATTATAAGGATTCCATGGGGAGCCCCCATTGATGTCACTTAACTGTCTGCATGTACACATAGATAAAGCTACTGTTCCCACAAGGCCATGTTGCCGGTTTATCGCCCCAGAATAAGGACAACAATCATACAGGTTGTATCCTGTAAGGCATTAAGTGCCGTTATTTTGGATGAAGAAGTAAAAAAGCCAGATTTGCCTTTCTGTCATACTCGATCGCCCATGGCTGTGTATGAATGAGCTACGCTTGAATTCACCTGGTGATACCTCTGTATAAAGTGCCGCCCCTGATATACATTTCCCCCTTGGTAAAGACAATAGAATTCAACTATCTGTTAGTCTATACTGCCATTAATGTACTATATATCTGGCAAGCTCTTTTGAGTAAAGTCGCCGATAGCCGTACGGGATTATACTACTATTCATAGGAGATTTAGAACTTTATAGTGTTGTTATATATCTAATACTATATGCTGGTTCCCTAATCTCAAGGACTCCCTGGACACACTCCGTGGACACGTGGGGATTGTAACATTGCTGACAACTCAAAAGTAAGGTGGTGAAAACTACCCAATATTTGAATTGTGTGGATGTTCATTGAGAGAAGGGCTTGTATGGAGCTGTAGCTTATATAGCGCTGCATGGTGTGTGTTTGGCTACTCCATGTCTATACACTGAGAGGAATCTAATTATTGGTACAAAGAGACAACACGGACAACACCACGGTGGGGACTACCCTGGACATCTGTGGGTTCGCTGGCTGTGTGGTGAGGAGTTAATCAGTAGGAGTAAATCGTGTGTGTTTACCATGTCAGTGAGGAGTAATTCTACCATAGGCAAGCTAGCTGGGCATCTGAAGCCGGTCGGTATCAGAACAGGAGATATGCCACCAGTGTTTACGTTCACGGTAACCGATTGTAGTACAGATGACAGTGTCTTCGACCCTAACCTTCCCCCAAGGGGTCGGGTGAGGGCCCATTCAAACCCTCACCCCGAGGCACGGGATGGATTAACTCGTCAGGTTGGTTATCACTTTCCCTTTTCTGTATTCTCAATTTTGATTTTTTTTTCAGACATGTTGTTAATAAAGCTACACCACAAACTTTCCTGTGGTGTTAGACATCAGGGTTTTTGTGTTAAAAAAAGCATTGAGTCATTTAAAAGGTTTTCAGGATATCATAGCAGAAATTATTGATGATATTGATGAAATGTGTATTTATTACTAAAACTTCATTGAGGTAAGAACATAATGTTATTGAGAGTTAACAAGTTGGAAAAGGCTGCAAGAAGTATGTAATATACCGCTTCAAATAGGCAGAGTTAATTAGTGAGGGGAGGGGTACTGCAGAGAGTCTAAATTGAAGGAATTCAAAAAACGAAATGCTGATCTGTAGGAAGCTGTTTGAAACTACTCTCATGTCTGAGCGACTTACAGCAGTACTAGTGTAAACAGATTTAATGTCATCCCGATAAAGTAGTTGTAATGTCTATTGGAATTGATTCATGCGGGATCAGTCAAGCGTGTCATCATCAACATGCACGGTTAAAAATAACCCCATTAAGGTTTAAAAATGACCCAATTAAGATTTCAGAATATTTTTTTAACAGAAAACATCAACAGTATCATTAATGTAATGAACCTCATAAAACCTTGAACTTTAAACCATGATTCTTAATAGTCAGGATTATTGTTCTGGTCAGCTCAAAGTCCTCATAAGGACTGAATAAATGTAACAGAAATGTGTCTGATTTAAGGTATTTCATGGGTAATGAAATCGTAACTGATCGGGTATCTCCGTTTCTGTTCGGATTTAGGGGAATCCCCTCGGATTTAGGGGGATTCCCGTTAGAGTTATCGTTCTTTGTGGAAATCGAAAGTAAAACAAGATGGCGTTCGAGCGAGATAAACGCGGGCGCTTCGCGTCTTCCAATAAACCAAAGCGGAATAGGAAGAAAAAGATAAATATTCTTACAGACCACAACTATGAAAGTGGACACATTTGTATTGGTGAGGCTTGTAATAGCGAGACATGTCCTAATTTTACTGAAAAAATCAACAAAAAGAACGTCAGTAGCACCAGTTGGCAGGAAGGTCGTCGGGTCGTGGAATTTCCCGTATTGGTTGAACATCTCCAGGCATGCAAATATTGTAGACTCGGCCCGATGCCATTAACACCACACAACATTATAGGGGAGATGAAGAAGGGTCTTGGTGGCTATTTGTATATCAAGTGTCTTAATTCTGATTGTGGCGAGGTGAACAACATTCCGTATGGAAAAACTTATCATCAGGCGGACAAGAGAACCGGGATGCCTTGCTTTGCCATCAATACTAAACTTGGCACTGGTATGTATTAATATTATAAACTAATCTCTTGTTTTTGGTATTGTTTATAAATCGTTTTATTACCATAATGATGAATGAACTGCTGCTGGTAATTATTTGGTGTAGTGGCCAGATTTTTAATCTGGTGAAGGTGGACACTGATCACTATATCTGTATCTGTATGTATACGTCATAGATTCCCTATTGGGCTATAATATGACGGTTTCACTACATGTGCATGTACATTGAATAACAAGTTATTACCAGATCACAATATAATTAACAAATATACATGTATATCTAGGCCTCAATCTATATAATATATGATTCATGTATTACTTTTATGTTATTATAGCAATGATAGACAGCATCGGCGGGCCAGGTAACGTGAACAATTTCCTTTCAACGCTTAATATACCTACCATAAACGACAGAACCTTGAAAGAAATAGAAAGACGGGCAGGCGATGTTGTTGAAACCGTATCTAAGGAAATTACAAAGAAAGCTGCAGCTGATGCTTATAAAATGGAGATGGCGTAAGTATAGCATGCTAACATGATTTCGCAACCTCTTATACTCAAGTTGTAAGGCATATACACATGTATGTGTCATTAAATATGATCTCCATAACTTCCATCAGTAAACAAATAATGATACCGGTACATAAAACGAACGGAACAAACCATAAATAAGTACACCCTTTCCAAATAGATACAAGTTTCTGGAAATATTATTAAAGCAAATGAAGTAAGTTTCTACATGTACAATACAGTGATATTGTAGCAAGCCACATTGAATTAGTCTTTTCTTATTTGATATTTTCAGTAATATATCTGCTAAAGAATCAGACAACGCAACAAAACTTATGGGTGATCTTTATGATGCTGACCTCGGAGTTGCCATTTTGCCAGATGCTCCAACACCTACAAAGTAAATATTTTACCAAATATATAGATAAAGTTTGTTTTCTTCTTAACATTTTTAATCAAATCTCAAGCTGATCAAATGAATTTAAATGTGTTTATTAATAATGTGAGCACAAAATGTATTCTGTATTAGATAAAATGACAGAAGACAAACACTCAAAATCTGACCTACCCAAAAGGTTTTATTTGACAGGTGTTTTCAGACCAAGAAATTAAGAATATTTTGTTGTGTTTGGTATCGGAAGAAATATTATTATAACGTTCTAAATATCATTTTATTAAATGCAGAGAGCTACTGTTGAAGAAGCAGGAGGAAGTACCAGGTGAGGAGTCTGATGGGGAACCTGAGGTACTGATATCACCAGCTAATCCTGTTCCAAACATAAAAAAAACAAGTGATGTTCACATCCACCGAAAGCGCAAGTCAGGCATTGGAAGTCAAGGAGATATAACTAGAAAACGTGTAAAATTGGATTCAAAGTTTGAATGTAAAACCAGGAAAGGCATGTCGTGTGCTGTGGATACTGCGTGGCACAAACGAGGATTTGACAGCCTCACTGGTAAGTATAGTTTAGTACAGTAGTGACTGTTAATTATCATATATACTGAATAGAAGATAGTTCAGTATAACTGAGTAGAGATACAAAATTGGTGGAATGCATAAAAATCTATAAAAAGATAATTATGTGCATATAAAAAACCCATCGAGAGTATTCTATTTTTTGTAAAATTATCGTTAAAGTATTAAAACATATCAGTGAAAATTGCCAATAACATTGTACTTTTACCTTTCAGCACATACCTTCTTTATGAGTAAAACACAATATGGGAAAAAAGTGGTGAAGACAGTAGTGAGTCACAGGACATGTGGAGTGTGTAATTGGTGGAGGCGGAAAAGACCAGGGAGGCCAGTCAGAAAACACAGATGTGTTAACAACCATAGAGGAAGTGCCAGGAGTATGGAGTGTGTAAGTGGAGTTCAAGGTGTTAAGGAACTCATTCAAGAAGGAACCCCAGTTGATGTACTCGAAGGTGATGGAGACAATACATTAATGTCTCGTCTTCGTACTGACTTAAATATTAATGTTAAGAAGCGTTACGACAAAAACCACATCGTTAAAAACATTGGGAAAAGTTTGTATGCAATGCAGAAACAGGGGAAAAGGCTTAGCAAAAGTGTGATTGTTCACATACAAAAATGTTTGAAATATGCTTTTGCTAAGAATCAAGGCAACAAAGTGGAGTTGAAAGAGAACCTTCAGGCGCTAATTCCACACCAGTTTGGAGACCATACATTGTGTAAGGCACGCTTTTGTGGATACAAGAGGAAGCCCAGTGAAAAATACCAGCACCGCAGTCTACCATATAAAAATCCGTTGAAAAATGCTCAGTTACAACAAGATTTAGAGAAACTTTTTGAGCCAGTTATTTCAAATGCTGAGCAATATGCAGATTTAGGTTCCTCACAGCAATGTGAACATGCAAATAGGGAAGTTACTCTTAGGGCTCCCAAATCATTACATTATGGAGATTCTGAGTCGCTTGACTATCGAGTCCATGCCACTGCAGCATTTATTAATGAAGGGCGCAACTACATTTCTCAGGTCACTTGATAATCTTCTTTAACCAATATGAGCACTATTTCTTGATAACATTCATCCATGGTTGTTTTTAAATAATTTATTTTTATGAGACATTGATCAAATTCTAAATTTGAAACTGTCACAGGTCAAAGGTTTATCTAGATTCTAAGGTTTTAATCCACCTTCTACTTCTGGCTTGTCCTGAAATGACTATCACTATTAAAGAAAGGTAAAACAAAACCAACCGATCCAAATCAACAAATAGTGCTCAGGTAATGTTTACAATGTTCAATTGTTCTGTACAATGCAGTGCAGGGTTTGCATTTTTTGTTTAAAAATCTGTATGCAATTCAGAATAAATTTTCCTCATAATGATTGGAATGAACGTTTAAAAGGTGATGGTGATGATGCAAAAGCAAACCCTGTTGCAGTCATACAAGTTTAATTAACACTGTTCAAATCAGGATTTGAAACTTTTAGTTCTATTTTGTTGTGTTGCCTTTTTTCACTTATTTGTTTTTCTTCTGTTTCAGTCTAAGCATTTGTTCTTTTCCAGTTCAAACTACATTTAACAATTGGTTGTTGGGTGATTATGTAAGTCGACTTTTGATTTAAGCATATGATTATGTGAAACATACCTTATGATAAAAATCTGTAAATCAATAATTCAAGAATAACTTTTTAGATGATGCATTGAAAATTTACCACAAGGATTCTTTTATTACTGGTAGTTAACTATATCTTTTTCTGTTTTCTTGACAAAATGTATTTTATAAGTGATTTTATTATAAAGAAAGAATTTAAAGTGTTTGCATGATTTGCATGATATTTTTTTATAATTTTCTCAGTAATTTTATATGTACTGTAATTATTGATTGATACCATATCTTTCAGGCAAATGAAAAAGCTGGTTTATCTCCGGGACATCACACTGTAAAATATGCTGAAAAGACGCTGAGGCAGAGAAGGAAATCACAGGCAAGAACACAACTTCCTTCCACAAAACGTCGACGGATGGTTTTAAAGCAAGAGAGGGCAATTTCTCAAGGTGCACAGGAAGCACTTGAGGGAGATTCTTATGAGTCGGGTAAGAGATCAAACTTGATCACATATTAATCAAAATGCACTTTGTGAAAAAGATGAAAAGGTCTGTATGATTGACTAGTGGTGTAACGATGCAGCAACATATATCAATAGTCCGGATAGTACAGCAATTTGCATTAAACAGAGTATAAAATATTATTTAAACATAAATATTCTTACTGCATGTTTCCGTAAAATCTGCTTGAGTGCATGTACATAACAGTCACGGTAACAGTAACATTATTGACAGTTTGAACAAAGACATCAATACAACAAATTCAATTAGTCCACAAAAGTATCGCAACAGCTTGTCAGTATCGCAACACTATTGTCTCTGGACATTTATACCCCAAGAAGAACTATTATTCTAATCTATGCTTGGATATTTTCTATGTTCAATTTTGCAGGTATGGGGCTCAACACAGATCCAGAAATTGAAACACTGCCAGACGCAGTAGCACCTGGAAATTTTTCGCCAATAGTATTACCATCCCCTGACAGTGCAACATTAGTTACGTTTGATTTGGAGACAACAGATCTTAGTGAGTATTATTTGCAATTTATTGAAAATCTGCATGAATACAATTATTGATTTATTTTGTCTTACATTCAGTCAAGTCCTCATGCATTGTCCATTGGTTAAAATAAAACAAGAATAATAAAAGAACTTTGTTGTCCAAGTAATTCATAAATTAATGTTACCTAAAATTAATTTTAGCAAGTCTATATTATCGTGAAGACTGTCAACTTTTAAAGTTTTAGAAGTAGAATTCAATAAAGTTTTGTGTAGTATATAATTGAAGTCCTCTTTTTCCCAGTTCGAGGACGACGGATGCCACATATAACACAGATTGCAGCTGTGGAGCTCAGGAGTGGTAACACCTTTAATAGTTATGTGTGGCCGAAATTACCCCAAACAAGCGCTGCAAAAGAAATTACCAGAATCGTAGCAAATGACGATGGCAGCATGTCTGTAGACGGCAGGGTGGTCAAGCCTGAGAGCATACAAACAGCTGCTTCAAGATTTCTAAGCTGGATCGGAAAGTTCAGTGATGTGTTTCTTATTGCGCATAATGGACGTAGATTTGACTTTCCTGTGCTGTTGACTACGTTGAAAAACATCCATAAGGAACAAGAAATATGTGATGTCGTCACAGGATGTCTTGACAGTATCCATCTTTTCAAAAAAACTTATCCAGGGCAGGATTCATACAAGCAGGAAGACCTTTTCCGCTCTGTGTTGCAGGGGACTTATGACGCACACAATGCTGTTGCTGATGTGCAGGCATTAGGAAAGCTTGTTAGCAACACAAACCTTTCCAAAAGTGATGTGCTATCTTTCAGCTTTTCACCCAATTCAGTATTGTGCCAGCTTGATTATAACACTGAAAAGGCTAAAAACTACAGCTCCTTGGCCTCACTGGTTGATAAGAAAATCCTATCCAAGTGTATGGCGGAAAAAATTGCGGGATCAGGGTTGACTCTATACCATCTTCAGGCAATCATGAGACGTGATGGTGAGGATGGACTAAGGAACACTTTCATGTTCAAAAATACTGAAGGACAGAACAGGGTAAAATGTACAAAGAAAGTTCTGGACAAGACCATCACCAATCTAGTGAATGCCAATCTCGAGGCTTGAATGAATTGAACCTTTCACCTTTGTTGCAGCACAAATTTGGCCAAATACTCAAATTTTTGCAAAGTGTTTTCACTACAAACTTGTTTTATTAATAATTTATTATATTTTTCTTAAATTTATTTGTTTGATAATTCCATGTTGCAATATTAAAAGGCTTGGATGATTTTCCCTATGCAGATTGAGAAGTGCATATTGTTCAGTTTTTTTTTTGCATTCCTCGCATTCCTCATATTCATCATCTGTAACTGCAACTAGACTTGAGTCCTAATAGAGAATGTATATCTAAAGTCAAATGTTTAAAATGTTAATTTGTTCCTGAAAGTGGTATTACACTTCATGTGTATTTACATGTCAAGGTACAATCTAGATTATTTTCTAGTGAAATTTTTACCATTGTCGCTGCAAAATTTTGGCCAAATACTCGGAATTTTTGCGTGTTTTCACTACAAACAATATAACATTCTTTAATTTTTTGTATTTTTCATAAACTTGTGTCAATCTGTTTGATAATTCCATGATAATGCCATGCTATCATGTTGTTATAAAGGCTTGGATGATTTTCCCTATGCAGATTGAGTAGTGCATATTGTACAGTTTTTTTTACATTCCCCGCATTATTCATATTCGTCATCTGTAACTGCAACTAGACTTGAGTGGATCAAAACAAAACTTAGTCCTAATACAGAATGAATATATGAAGTCAAATTCTCAAAATGTTTGTTCCTAAAAGTTGTATATACTTCATATGTATTTACATGTCAAGGTAAAATCAAGATCATTTTTTGTGAAATTTTTACCATTTTCCCAGCACAATTTTGGCCAAATAATCAATTTTTTGAAAAGTATTTTCCTTACAAAGATACACACATTCTTTAGTTTTGGTGTATTTTTCATAAGTATCAATCTAATTGATAATTCCATGTTATAATTCTGTTATAGACTTATTATTTTAGAGAAACATGGGAAAGTGGATTTTTGCCGTATTTTTAATTTTTAGGGGGTAGGGGTAAATTACAACCTACAGGAGGAAAACTAAACGGTAAAACTCTTTATTTTTATGTTTAAAATAGTAAGTATGTATATAGCAATAAATCTAATCAGATAAATATGAGTGCCCCTCATATTTTAAAGATTTATAAATTTTTCAAATATAACAATTGAATGCTCAAACTACGGTTTCGGAGCATTAGTATCATAAAAAATGTAAAATATGACAATTAAACTTGCTTTGATCAACATAAGTTTTATTTTTTGTCCTTTCCATGATGTTCAGCTTCTTTTAACATTAATTAGGGATTAAAATAGCTAAAATAAAAAAAAAATTTAACAGAGTTCCTGAAAAACCTTTTCTGCGATTGAGCTGAAGTGGGTTCCCATGTTTATTGTAACATAACTTGAGAACCGCTCGGTAAAATGTCTTCAAATTTTCTGTATTAATGCTCCAATGTATACTAGAAATTGCAGCAATGAAATTGAGCTTGTCCCTGACTTTGCTCATTACCCATGAAATACCTTAATGACAATTATTTACCTCCGAAACATTTATTGATTGCCATGAGCTGGTAATAAAAATAAATAAAAACAATGATTTGTACTGAAGATGCAAAATTTGATATTCAAGATATATGATTTGTATTAAGCTGACAAGGCTTTGTTACCATGTTCTGGACTCCTTGGTCTCCTGTTGAAAGATTAGTCAGCTTGAAAAACTTCAGTAGATGGGAAGATTTAAAAGAATGGTTGTTTGTTCTGAATATAAAGTTCTTGAATGCTTTAGAAAATAAAATATGAAATTGATTTGTCATGATGAAAGATTTGTAAAATAGATTGTTTTTTGAAAACTTTTTTATTTTGATTGGTTTAAGCTAACAAGTTTCTTTCTGTCATTCAGATTAATGCTGTAAGGTAACAGATATTTCTTACACAGATACAATGATACAGATAATGTTGATCTAATGTTTATAAACATAAAAGGAGATATTATCCTCACACAGTAAAGATACTACACAAACACAAACAGAGGCTGGACTGTTAAGTAGACTTATTTGGTCATAGCCTCGAATTTTTCTGGGGAAAGCATGGTCAACTTAATTTGTAATCTGTGATTCTGTTGTTTAATGAAATGTAATATGAAATTTTGCTGAAGCTAGTTAATGACTGACTAAGAGTTTAAAGACAGTATTATAAATGTTATTCTAGGAATGAAGATATGAGATTTACAAGAGGAAAATCAAATAAAATAGAAATACTCTACTATCTGTATGTAAAGTTGAACTCTAGCACTGAAAATGTTCAAGTTCAAATTACTGGCACTTCAGTTTCAACTGAAGCTTAGAACCTGTAGTTAATTCAAATCAGCCAGCCTTCTTACATGTGAAGGGTAAGATGCTAACTAGAGTGATGTTTTTGTGAAGATGAGAACTGTTTCAAGGTCATTGTGACCTTGTTGTCTCATCGCCTAGGCTTTTTTTTGGTCCAAACACTCACTGTTGGTGGTAAGTAGTAGCTCAATAGAGAATTAGGGTTTGTATTCGAGTTTATTTTAAGACGAAGTGCTGTGGAGTGATGTAGAACAGTGTCCACTTGGAGATCACAGCCATGAATGGTCCTTTATACCTTATCACTCGGCCACCACAGCCCCCTAATCACTCGGACAACACAGCCCCCTAATCACTCAGCCACTACAGCCCCCTAATCACTCGGCCACCACAGCCCCCTAATCACTCGGCCACCACAGCCCCCTAATCACTCAGCCACCACAGCCCCCTAATCACTTGGCCACCACAGCCCCCTAATCACTCAGCCACCACAGCCCCCTAATCACTCGGCCACCACAGCCCCCTAATCACTCGGCCACCACAGCCCCCTAATCACTCAGCCACCACAGCCCCCTAATCACTCGGACAACACAGCCCCCTAATCACTCGGCCACCACAGCCCCCTAATCACTCGGCCACCACAGCCCCCTAATCACTCGGCCACCACAGCCCCCTAATCACTCAGCCACCACAGCCCCCTAATCACTCGGCCACCACAGCCCCCTTATCACTCGGCCACCACAGCCCCCTAATCACTCAGCCACCACAGCCCCCTAATCACTCGGACAACACAGTCCCCTAATCACTCAGCCACCACAGCCCCCTAATCACTCAGCCACCACAGCCCCCTAATCACTCTTACAACACAGCCCCCTAATCACTCGGCCACCACAGCCCCCTAATCACTCGGACAACACAGCCCCCTAATCACTTGGCCACCACAGCCCCCTAATCACTTGGCCACCACAGCCCCCTAATCACTCGGACAACACAGCCCCCTAATCACTCAGCCACCACAGCCCCCTTATCACTCGGACACCACAGCCCCCTAATCACTCAGCCACCACAGCCCCCTAACCACTCGGCCACCACAGCCCCCTTATCACTCGGCCACCACAGCCCCCTAATCACTCAGCCACCACAGCCCCCTAATCACTCAGCCACCACAGCCCCCTAATCACTCCGACAACACAGCCCCCTAATCACTCGGACAACACAGCCCCCTAATCACTCAGCCACCACAGCCCCCTAATCACTCAGCCACCACAGCCCCCTAATCACTCCGACAACACAGCCCCCTAATCACTCCGACAACACAGCCCCCTAATCACTCTGACAACACAGCCCCCTAATCACTCGGACACCACAGCCCCCTAATCACTTGGCCACCACAGCCCCCTAATCACTCGGCCACCACAGCCCCCTAATCACTCTGCCACCACAGCCCGCTAATCACTCGGACAACACAGCCCCCTAATCACTTGGCCACCACAGCCCCCTAATCACTCTGCCACCACAGCCCGCTAATCACTCGGACAACACAGCCCCCTAATCACTTGGCCACCACAGCCCCCTAATCACTCGGACAACACAGCCCCCTAATCACTCGGCCACCACAGCCCCCTAATCACTCAGCCACCACAGCCCCCTAATCACTCGGCCACCACAGCCCGCTAATCACTTGGCCACCACAGCCCCCTAATCACACGGCCAACACAGCCCCCTAATCACTCGGCCACCACAGCCCCCTAATCACTCCGACAACACAGCCCCCTAATCACTCGGCCACCACAGCCCCCTAATCACTCAGCCACCACAGCCCCCTAATCACTCGGCCACCACAGCCCGCTAATCACTTGGCCACCACAGCCCCCTAATCACTCAGCCACCACAGCCCCCTAATCACTCAGCCACCACAGCCCCCTAATCACTCGGCCACCACAGCCCCCTAATCACTCAGCCACCACAGCCCCCTAATCACTCGGCCACCACAGCCCGCTAATCACTTGGCCACCACAGCCCCCTAATCACTCAGCCACCACAGCCCCCTAATCACTCGGCCACCACAGCCCCCTAATCACTCCGACAACACAGCCCCCTAATCACTCGGACAACACAGCCCCCTAATCACTCGGACAACACAGCCCCCTAATCACTCGGACAACACAGTCCCCTAATCACTCGGACAACACAGCCCCCTAATCACTCGGACAACACAGCCCCCTAATCACTCGGCCACCACAGCCCCCTAATCACTCTGCCACCACAGCCCGCTAATCACTCGGCCACCACAGCCCCCTAATCACTCGGCCACCACAGCCCCCTAATCACTCGGACAACACAGCCCCCTAATCACTCGGACAACACAGCCCCCTAATCACTCGGACAACACAGTCCCCTAATCACTCGGACAACACAGCCCCCTAATCACTCGGCCACCACAGCCCCCTAATCACTCAGACAACACAGCCCCCTAATCACTTGGCCACAACAGCCCCCTAATCACTCGGACAACATAGCCCCCTAATCACTCGGCCACCACATCCCCCTAATCACTCGGCCACCACAGCCCCCTAATCACTTGGCCACCACAGCCCCCTAATCACTCGGCCACCACAGCCCCCTAATCACTTGGCCACCACAGCCCCCTAATCACTCGGCCACCACAGCCCCCTAATCACTCGGCCACCACAGCCCCTCAAAAAGACTTGTCCTATAAATGTTTTATCTCTGTACATCTTCCTAGTGTTCATCTATTACACAACCTGGCCGTTTGTCACACAGGTGATACATTACACTATATGCAGTGTAAGGAGATGACAAATATGTCTGTATAACTGTCTAAAGGACACTGACAATGTCTGACCTCTAACTATTGTTCTCTCATCAGTTCCGGTTCTGTATCAGGGAATTTAGTCATAAATTACATGATAAAAAAACTAAAGTTTTTTATGACCTTTACTGTAACATCAATCACCTGTCAGTCAAAGATTTCTAAAATCAGAAACACATTAACATCAGTAAGGAATGCTTCTGAATCCATAAAAAAATGTTGTAAATGTAAAAGGTTTTAAATGAAAAATGGAAAGGGAGATAACTCTAGCACCACAAATCACAGGTAAAACATTAAGGGTAAGACTGGTACCTTTCTGTGACACAGATCTTTGTTAAACTTAAACGTTCACATTACCAGCCATGTGTCAATCATTTATAAATGATATACTGTAGCTTTGTTTATTTGATATATGACATTGATTTCATGCAATTAAAATTTTAAGGGAGATAACTCTTACAGAAATTGTTGATATAAGGTGTATGAAGTAAATAGAAGCACTGATAACTGTATATTGTATGTGGCCCTGTTATCTGTAATCACCTGTCAGGTAAGCAGGTCAGTAGATCTCACGAAGATCTTATATAATCACCTGTCAGGTTTACAGGACAGTAGACTTCACAAAGATCTTATATAATCACCTGTCAGGTTAGTTAACAGTAGACCTTACAAAGATCTTATATAATCACCTGTCAGGTTTACAGGACAGTAGACCTCACAAAGATCTTATATAATCACCTGTCAGGTTAGTTAACAGTAGACCTCACAAACATTTTATATAATCACCTGTCAGGTTAGTTAACAGTAGACCTCACAAACATTTTATATAATCACCTGTCAGGTTAGCAGGACAGTAGACTTCACAAAGATCTGATATAATCACCTGTCAGGTTAGTTAAGAGTAGACCTCACAAACATTTTATATAATCACCTGTCAGGTTAGTTAACAGTAGACCTCACAAACATTTTATATAATCACCTGTCAGGTTAGTTAACAGTAGACCTCACAAACATTTTATATAATCACCTGTCAGGTTAGCAGGACAGTAGACTTCACAAAGATCTTATATAATCACCTGTCAGGTTTACAGGACAGTAGACTTCACAAAGATCTTTTATAATCACCTGTCACTGGTTAGCAGGACAGTAGACCTCACAAAGATCTTATATAATCACCTGTCACTGGTTAGAAGGACAGTAGACCTCACAAAGATCTTATATAATCACCTGTCAGGTTAGTTAACAGTAGACCTCACAAACATTTTATATAATCACCTGTCAGGTTAGCAGGATGGTAGACCTCACAAAGATCTTTTATAATCACCTGTCAGGTTAGCTGGGCAGTAGACCCCACAAAGATCTTATATAATCACCTGTCACTGGTTAGCAGGACAGTAGACCTCACAAAGATCTTATACAATCACCTGTCAGGTTAGTTGGTCTCAGGTTAGCAGGACAGTAGACCTCACAATCAATGTATGATGGCCCGGTACTTTAGTGTCTGTGCTTGTTCAGAGATATGTATATTTTACAATAGCTGGGCATCCTCCATTTGAAATGCAGACAGAATGGATACGATGATGTATGATAGTAAAACTTCTGGGTTAGGTGTCGATTTGATTGTGATAACACCGATTTTGTTTCATTAACTTTCAAGAGTTATGATAGGAGAGTTGAAATTACAAAATATAAACATTGCTCTCTATTAGAAAAAAATTTAGGTCAATACTGGGTCACAAATGCAAAAAAAAAAAACGAAAAAAAAGAGTATTTATTAAGGTCAAAATTAGGTCACACAAATGCAAAAAAAAAAAAAACGAAAAAAAAAAGTATTTATTAAGGTCAAAATTAGGTCACACAAATGCAAAAAAAATGAGAGAAAAGAAATGTCGAGAAAAAAAACCTGGAAATGGTCTTATTAAGGTAAAGGAAAGTAGGTGACACAAATTCTGTATGTAGGTCATGAATAAGGTCAAAAGATAGGTCATGAAAAAGGTCAAAAGATAGGTCATGAAAAAGGTCAAAAGATAGGTCATGAAAAAGGTCAAAAGATGGGCACAGAAATGTCAAGATGTAGTTACCTTTCTATCATTAGAACTAAAAGGATTCATTGGTCACTCAGATTTCCCAAACTTGTTTTGAAAAGGTAAACAAATATAATACAGAAATGCTCGAAAGTATTTACCAAATGTCAAAGGAAATACCAATTTTGGAAAAAATGAAGATAGAAGATTAAAAAAAATAAACCATATAATTATGAAAGTCAAAAATGTGATAATAAAAGTTGTGAATGTTGATGCTGTATTTTGTTTTGGCATGCTGTCAACTGCTTTTATAGAATGGTTCTACCCGTACAAGTACTGACTAGGATACCTCTAGCTCACGATGCTAGTACAATGTATTGATCTGTACGTATATACTGGGCTGGTGGCATTGTCATTAAGCATAAAAACCATGCCATTTTACTCACTAAGGAAAGTGTTTCGGAGAAGGACGATTCTGCATTGAAGACCCGGTGGAATCATTTATTTGTGGTGAAATCTTAGAAAGATTGACAGCATTAGAACGTTG
Source organism: Mimachlamys varia (assembly GCA_947623455.1). Lineage (NCBI taxonomy): Eukaryota > Metazoa > Mollusca > Bivalvia > Pectinida > Pectinidae > Mimachlamys > Mimachlamys varia. Next base: position 736,784 of record OX392538.1, on the reverse strand, counting down.
TGTGTTAGTACATGCACCTGTGTGGGGTTGGAGTGTTTAAGATAAACTGTGTCATGTGAAGACCAGATAATCTTATTGTCTAGGCTTATAACTCTGTCCAGTGTGATATTTAAGTAATGTAAATGTTATGTTAGGAACCATCAAGAACAGGCTGCTACATCTAGTAAAAATGTTCCAATTTGCCTAAATTGTTCTCAAAATGTTCCTAAAATGTTTCTGAAATATTTCAAAATGTTCCTAAAATGTTCTTAAAAAATGTCTCTAAAATGTAAAATATCTAAATATTCCTAAAATGTTTCTGAAAGTTCCAAAAATGTTTCTGAATGTTCCGAAAATGTTTCTAAAATGTTCCTAAAATATTCTAAAATGTAAAAAGTTTATAAATGTTCCTAAAGTGTTTTTAAAATGTTCCTTACATGTTTCTAAATGTTCCTGAAATATTCCTGACGTGTTTTGAAGCAGGATTGTGGAGTATCATACTTATTTCAGTCAACACAATGTTACATTCCCCCAGTTTAAGTGTTTTAAGGACAAAGCTATTGTAAACTTCATTGAAAAAACCTGAAATTTCATAAATGTATACTACACTTATACCTTCCAACTGGAAGTTTTAATTCAGACAATCTTTATAATCCTGTGGGGCCTGTCATTTCTCTTCAATAAACCTGTGTTCTGTTGTTTTATTTAATTATCAACGGCTACAAGTGCAGCCCATCTCAATATTTCTTCCTGATGTGGGTTATGTATATGATACCAATGCGATAGATATCTGTTATTTGATTATTCTGTGCGTACAGTGTATATTTCATTGACGTAGTGTGATTATAACCAAGCTAAGACTGGAGATATTTTCCCTACCATAATTCATACCAATAGCAAAAGGCACTTTATGAAAGCCTGGTTCATCAAAATAGAATACAACCTTACACAGTAGTTGATTCCATGAAAAATAGTTATTACTTTTAAATAAAATTCAACATATTTAAGCAACCTTTTCAACGCAGTAATAATTGTCTTTTTACTATGATATGTAACAAATCACAACTTCATTAGAATTCAATATTTTATATTTAAACAATTTAATAATCAGTGATTATTTGAGCTGGCTGATGTGTATCTGTGTTCATTATGGTCACTTTGTTACGTTATCAGATTTGCTTTTATTACATTCTTTATTTACATCTGTGAAAGTGTGAAAACTTAAGGGCAATGACTCTGCACAACCAGGAAATTTTCTACTCACTAATTCAGGAAAAAAAAAATCCAAAATTAAAGTTAATGCACATCCGCTTGTAAATTACAGCTCCTTCAAGTTAATTTTTTAACATCTTAATTTCTCCTAATGAACACTGACTATTGAGTAACAATATTTGCATTGTTATTTTCCTTTTGGAGGCCTTAATTAAAGATTGTTCAAATTCATTACTTCGACCTAATTTCAGAATTATAGCAATTGTGTGCACAAAAGCTCAAATATCTTCTTCTTTAGAACTACTAGGCTTGGAGTAATTAGCTTGTTCAGGTTTACAATTGTTGAAATAATTACTTGGGCTGAGGTTTCAGATCTCAAAGGTAAAACGAGTTAAACGTTTTAGTGTTCAGTGTTAGATACAGTGTTCAGGCTATCAACTTCACAGTCTTTTCTTCATTAATTTTCTAAAAGTTAAATAGAAGTGCTTGAACACATTTAAAATTGTTTTTCAATTGGACTTAATATTCATAAATATTTATGAAACTTCCAAAAATGTTAATGGAACTATTAAAATGAAATGTAACTTCTTAGAGTATACAAAAAAAAATCAAAAAAAAAATCTGAAGTTAAGTGTAAAAGGAATCAGAAAAAAAATTAACAGAATTTAGAACATGTCCCTTTAAAATATAATATATAATGAAAAATTCAGCCTATCTAAAAGTATAATGCAGTGTATCATCACCAGGTGAGAAGTATCACCAGGTGAGATTAGTATTGTCGCCAGGTGAGAAATATTTATACAAAAGACTGACATACTTTTATTTTGATTTGTTACCTTATTAAATGACTGATCTGGTAGCTTGAAGTGAGGACCATACTTTTTCGTATGTACTTGTCAGCTGCTTTGAAAAGACCATTCCAAAACACTTTATTGACTGTGTTTGAATCAATTATAAGGTTATGACCTGATGCCACAGGTAACCTCCCTTATAAGGTTATGACTTGATGCCACAGGTAATCTCCTTTATCAAGTTATGACATGATGCCACAGGGAACCTCCCTTATAAGGTTATGACCTGATGCCACAGGTTACCTCCCTTATCAAGTTATGACATGATGCCACAGGTAACCTCCCTTATAAGGTTATGACATGATGCCACAGGTAACCCCCTTAACAAGTTTATGACATGATGCCACAGGAAACCTCCCTTACAAGGTTATGACTTGATGCCACAGACAACCTCCCTTACTAGGTGATGACCTGATGCCACAGGTTACCTCCCTTATAAGGTTATGACCTGATGTCACAGGTAACCTTCCCTTTAAGTAATGACTTGATGCCAGAGGTATCCTCCTTACAAGGTTATGATCTGATGCCACAGATAACCTCCCTTATAAAGTTATGACCTGATGCCACAGGTAACCTCCCTTACAAGGTTATGACAAAATGCCACAGGTAACCTCCTTTATAAGGTTATGACATGATGCCACAGGTAGCCTCCCTTATAAAGTGATGACCTGATGCCACAGGCAACCTCCCTTACAAGGTTATGACCTGATGCCACAGGTAGCCTCCTTATAAGTTAATGACCTGATGCCACAGGTAACCTCCCTTATAAGGTTATGACCTGATGCCACAGGTAACCTCCCTTATAAGGTTCTGACCTGATGTCACAGGTAACCTCCCTTATAAGATTATGACATGATGCTACAGGTAACCTCCCTTATAAGGTTATGACCTGATGCCACAGGCTACCTCCCTTATAAGGTTATGACCTAATGCCACAGGTAACCTCCCTTATAAAGTGATGACCTGATGCCACAGGCAACCTCCCTTACAAGGTTATGACCTGATGCCGCAGGTAGCCTCCTTATAAGGTAATGACCTGATGCCTCAGGTAACCTCCCTTATAAGGTTATGACCTGATGCCACAGGTAATCTCCCTTATAAGGTTCTGACCTGATGTCACAGGTAACCTCCCTTATAAGTTTATGACATGATGCTACAAGTAACCTCCCTTACAAGATTATTACATGATGCTCCCAATCATAGTGTTTCTTGTCTTCATACTGTCAGTATAAAATCTCTATATTTACAAAGTATGTCCTCTCTATCCAGACCTGCCTCAAGAAACAGGCACTTTCTCATACAGTTGTAGAGTATACATATATTGAGTGTTTGTTAGATGTGGCATCTTGTTATTGGAGAAACAAGGATTGTCTGTAGAAAAGTCAATATTTCAGCATGAATTTGGTGAGAGTGATTGTAAAACTTATTGTTAAGCAATACACTGCTGTTGAAATGACATGTAGAAAGCTGACATGTTGTACAACAAATCTGTTTTATTGAGTGAAATGAAATGTTCAGTTTAGTGTATATATGAAATGTTTTTTGGTGAAAAATGCAATAGTAATACAGGCCCATAAGGCCTGTTACACTCAGCATTGACCTCTATATCATGTGTGAAGGTCATGAGCTGAGAAGTCTATAGCCCATAACTTGATGAAGAACAGGTGAAGAGTTGGAAACCTCTAGCACATAAGTCTGACACTGAGGGGTCAGTGAAGTGACCAGGCTGATAAACTGACCACTGATGTTACCGCTGCAGCATCTTGTTCTAGTTAACATTGTGTAGGTGATGTTGTCAGGAGTAAACAACAACATTCCCGTCACCTCGCTACCTCGTCACCTCGTTACCTGTTTCTGTCAGTCACCTCGTTACCTGTTACTGTCAGGTATGTTTACCGTGTTCATCCTGAAATAAGCCCAGGGGTTAACACACTTGATAGAATAAACTTGTTACCTACGGCATTCATACTACTGTTAATGTCATCAAAATGTAAGTAATTATAACAAAGGGCTAACATATATTTGCTAAATAAATGTAGGGATGACGTATTTAAAAATAAGTGGGCTTATCAGCAGACATGGCTTTATTGTCAGATTAGTATAGGTTTATCCTTCACTTTAGTCAGTCATGTACTTCCTGTTTAGATTTATAACTTTGCACCCTCTTTAATAATTAATGATTTGTCCCCCTTCAATGACTATTAATAGATTTAATACCATGGGTCTGACATCTATAGTCTTTCTGTTTAACTCTTTATTAGGGTCAATACATCTGACAATTTGCCCCACAACAATATAGAAAACAAAGTTTGACATGGATCTATGAAGATGTTAATTCTATATCATGTAATGATAGTTAATGTTGACAGGAATGTAAGGGGTTTGGATCAGTCTAAGGGGGCCCGGGTGTCCGAGTGGTTAAGGTGTTCCGACATTCTACCACTAGTCGTCCACCTCGGAATTGCAATTTCGAAACCCATGTGAGGCAGTTGCCAGGTACTTGGGTGTTTTTTCTGTCTTGGGCATGTCCTTAAATGACCCCGGCTGTTAATAGGACATAAACAAAATAAACCAAACCAAGGATCAGCCATCTTTGGTTTCAAAAACACCCAACATGAAAACCTAATTATACAAAAAATCAAATATTATGACCCTGCATGGTCTTTTCAGGTCGTCTGACTCAAAAGGTCAGGATGACCTGTGGCCATTGTGCACCATCAGTGCGTAAACTTAAAATTTTCATTCAAAGGACTTCTTCTCAATAACTGAAAGGCCCAGGGTGCTGATATTATGCATGTAGCATGCAAGGATGAAGGCTACCAAGTTTGTATGAAAGGATGACCTTGACCCACTTTCAAGGTCACTTCAAAAAGTTATTCTCAATAATTGAAAGTCCCAGGGTACTCATATTTTGTCTGTAGCATACTGGGATAAAGGGCTATCAAATTTGTTCTGATGAATGACCTTTATTTATGTTTAATGTCACAGAAGTCAAATATGTTAAAAATGTGTTGGAAACTTTTTCTCAATAAACAAAAGACGCAGGGTTCTGATATTTGGCCTGCAGTATGCTTAAATGAAGAGCTAGATAGTTTGTTAGAATGAATGACTTTGTTCAAGGTAAAAGGGGTCAAATGTGTTAAAAATTGTCAAGAAACTTCTTCTCAATAACAAAAAGCCCAGGGTTCTGATATTTGGCCAGTAGCTTGCTTGAAAGAAGGGCTAACAAGTTTGTTCAAATAAATGACCTTGGCCCATGCTCAAGGTCACAGGGGTTAAAAGTGTTAAAACTTTTCAAGAAACTTCTGTCCAATAATGGAAAGACCCAAGGTACTGATATTTGGCCTGAAGCATGAAGAACTACAAAGTTTCATGCTGTAGCATGCTGAAATGAAGGGCTACCAAGTTTGTCCAATTGAATGAATTGACCCTCTTTCAAGGATACATGGGACAAATATGTCAATATCTTAAACATTATCCCACAAATTTTATAGTCAGATGACCACTAAGACCCATGGGCTTCTTGTTCATCCTTCAAAACTTGTTAATACATTTGTTTGGACTCTTTGATGTTTGATCCATTTAGGTCATGGTTATTTAATTTTAGCAGAATTTGTTTCTTCTTCAAATTTTCTAAATTCATCAGGATCAGTCATTGTTTGAGTTTTTGTTTGAAATACATATTTACATTGTTTTGAATACAAACATTCACGTTGTTTTGAATACATACATGTACATTCACGTAAGAGTAATTGTTTTAGTTTTTGTTTTCTATATAATTAAGTCTGTTTCCTTGAATAAAGGTCAAGGTAATTTAATGATAGATGTCATGGTTTTATACCAGGAAGTATAGCAGCCACGGTCAGGACAGTGCCGTCCTTGTCACTTTTCATGCTTACTGAAGATTCTTCTTCAATTGATAAATAGCCGGAATGTCACAGACCAGAACTGTGACGTATTGGTTGTTAGGTGTCCTTCATCTTATAGGCTTTATAAATATTCATCACACAATTAAAAGGAATAAAAATGCTAACAGCTGAAATAGCTATTTACAACCTCAAATGCATTTTCCTTTTTTTTTGGTGAATGTGAGATTATCAGATTCACTTTAGGAAAGGGGCAGATTAGAACTCTTTATTAATGTGGAAGTGATTTCTAAAAATACAAAACGAAAAGAAAAAATGTCAAAAAAAAAGAAATTAGAAAAAGTATGAAAGATTTTAGGCTATAAAATCAAAAGAATTTATAAAAATCAGCTTACTAATAATGAAGAGCAGATATCAGTTATGATGATGGAAAAAAGATTAATTTCAAAACTGAGAGTAAGAGGAAATGTGATCAGTACTGTCAAATAACAGCTGCAGGTGCCTAATTAACAAGTCTTAAAGGGAAGGGAGCTATTGAGGTGTTAACATGAAAACTGAGTGGTTCGAAAATGTATTTCTGTTGGTGCTTGACCAGATCATAATCTAGCATTGATTAAAGGTCAGTCATCCCTAAGTTCATTTCATATTTTGACTGTTTTGGGAATAATTTTTGGATCATGATAATTAAAGCCTAATAGAATAAAACCTTACACACAGGTGAACATTGTTGGAAGGCATAGTGCCAAAGGATAGTGATGAGGATTACAGGAAAAAACCAAGGTCATTGTTAGTGAGGCCCAATGTCAAATGTTGAACCAGTTCAATTGAAACTTAAACAAAACAACTAGGTGATGTATTTCCCTTCAGTTCATGCAATTTTCAGACTTTTGATTCAAGGTCACATTAACCAAGGTCAAACACTATACTCATTGTTTCTCCAACTACACTTGAAGTTATATTCATAGACATTGAAGGTTAAACACTGTACCAATATCTCTATCATTAGGAGTTAGTCGTTATTTTGGAATGATTTATAGGGATTATTTTAGAATATATTTGTCAAAAGAATTTCAGAATGACCTGTCGGAAGGAAAGACTGGTTAAAATATGAAGGATGTATGATACTTTGCAGTGACCTTCACCTTAGTCCACCTTTTCAGAAAAAGTTAATTTAAAAAAAAATATTGCTACAAATTAAGTAACTGAGCAGGGTTACAGAACTAATGACACTTTTTCATTTTAAGATATATAAAAGGTTGTGTGAAAGTTGATCAGTATACTCCAAAACAAATTAATATTTTAAAGGGAGATAATGCTGATTAAACTGTTTAATGTGAAAGGGGGATAACCCCTCCCCCATGCAAATCTGTCCTTATATAAATTTGTCTGTAATTACTGTATATTTAAAACAAGGTTTATTTTGATATTTATATTTAAAAAACATAACTTTTAAAGTGATGTTCAATTTTGAGATCTGTTGAATTTAGAGTGTTTTAATATCGTAAATCCTTTTTTAAACAAATTTATTTTGAGGATCATTAAAGAATGTACAGTTGAGTGTAAGCTAACCTTTACACCCTAGTGCACTAGGAGTGCACTACGTTTAAACTAGTAGTGCACTACATTTAAACTACAAGTAAACTAGTAGTGCACTACGTCCAGCCAGGCGTGACCACAAAAACCCCTACAGGTAATGGGAGGGTCCATACCTACCTGTGTTCTTACCTGTACAGATGTAATATGATTTACCTGTACTTTTATGTTATACTATTGAAGTCATTAGTTTGTTAGTACCTGGTACTTCCTCATATAAGTACAAGAATGAAAAATTCTGAGTTTATGCCAGACGATATTTATCTTAATAACTGAAATAAATTAAATATAATAATAATTTAAATATACTAACTTATGATATTTTTTTTAAGAATTAATAATGAATTTTTTCTATTTAAATATTTGTATTCTACAATTAAATTGAAAGGTATGTGTTCAAATAAAAAGTGGTATAACACATGTTTTATGTTGAAATTATTAAGTTAATCCTACTAAAAATATATACAGAAAATAAAGTAAACAACAGATTGTAATATAAAAAAAAATAGATATTAGAAGAACATATTTTGTACTTTGTATAGTTGTTTCAATCACAAATTACTTTAATATTTGACATTAAGAAGCTAGCTGTGCAATATCAGAGACGTACAAGGTTTTATACGTCTCTGGCAATACTACCTACATGTACCGGTATTGGTATTCTGTTTCACTATACACTCATGAACAATGCATACAAATGAAAGGTTATATAAACATCAAGTACTAATATAAGAAAAGATTACTTTCACCAGAACATTTAAAGCCATTTCCTTCTTCATATCAAAATACCAACATACATCTACATGTAATCCAATTGACTGTAATCAATGTTATAATCATTAATTAAATAGGATCATCATTAGTCAATTAACATGGCCCTCAGGCCTTAAATCAGACTTGGCCAGTACTAGTGATGGCTGTGGGGGAGCTCGAGTGGGAGGTGAGAAATTCAGACCTTGCTAACTACAGACGGCCTGGGGGTGTCCCCTATCTTGACCTCTGTACGTGAGGATGTGGCCCAGGCAGGTCAGGTACATGTACGTAATTATGCCTGGAGGGTAAAGGATTCTACCTGAAGATCTATATTTGTCCCTTTTAGTTAGATATTATATAAGTCATTAGGTTGATTTAAAAGTACAATAAATGTGACTGGCATAGGCTTAAGTTTGTTATAATTTAGGTTAATATAACTGCATATTATTTATTTGTTGTATACTTAGTCTTACAATATGGAATTAATTAAAATAATTCCATTAAACTGACCTTGCTTTTTTTTTAATCATTATTACATAAATGCATAAACCTTCAAGTCATATTTAATACAACCTGTAATTGCCTTCAATATTTAGGATTAAATATTGGAAATGCATCATTTTAAAATACTTTTATACTGATTATTAGAATAAAATTAAGTATAATGAATGTTAGTATTTTATTATCAAACTGTATGGAGTGACTGTGCCAGAGAGTATATATTCTCTCACATATACCTCCCTGATTACACCCAATATAAACCAGATAATTTTTCATCATTGATTCATTTAACAAGTATATATATGTAAATATTTAGAAATCGAAATGCGTCATTGGATTATATTCATTCAAGTGTCATAAGATACTTGGTATTTTAAGTTAATATTTAAGAAAACCAGAATCTGGTAAAGGACTGATATAGACTTACATTGTTGTCCAAGTAATTATTATTAATTTCAATGTTATTTAATGTACTATCAATTTATTATTGTATAAATAAATGTTTTGAATGAAACAAAAAAAATGGATTAAAGTCCTCAAAATATCCACTTTTTAAAGGGAAATGTGTAAATATCTAGATATATTATCAAAGATTTTTAATTTCATATAAACTTGATAAACCTGAGTAAAAGTTAAAATATGTATTATCATAATTATGATCCTGGTCATATCCAGCTGAGCCCTTTAATAATCAAATTGGTTCCAAATTTGACCAGTGATAGTCAGATGAGAAATTCACACCTCAATTATGTCACTGACAGGCTTATGTCAGCAGGTGTTCCTTAGACAAGGTTGAGACAGGTCAGGTAATTGCCTGAGGCCTGAGGGTCAAAGCAAAACATCTGTCCCATACTGAACAATCTGACTAAATTTTAATTTATTGTTGTATTACTTTTTTCAACTTCAAATTCTTATATTAATGCTGTTGTATGTGGTGATTTATACATACAGATCTTAATATAGAAAAAAATAAAAATATGGATTATCAAAACTCTATTCATAAATATATAGATCTGAGGCATGAATGTATTTAATAAAAATATATATCTAGTAATATAAGAATACTTATTTTTTTTCTTTTCACAATTAGTTCTTACAATATCTAAAAATATACTTCTAAGCAAATAATTATCAATAGATATTCCTTCAATTTTTCAATATACTTGATTGTAAATTGGAAAATGAATATAAAAAAAAGTAATATTAATGTTCTATTTTATTTATATGATGTATACAAGGAATTTTGGGGGAAAATTGTAAGAGTAATTATCATGATTTCACAATTTCTAGTTTTGAAATAAAAGAGAAAAGGTTGTTTGAGAAAAATAACTACATAAGATGCATATATATACATTAAAGTTATAAATATTAACTAATGATAAGGCCAGCTTCAAAGTGCTAGCAGACGACAAAGATGAGGTACAGGTAAAAATCACAGGTAGATGGATGGGACTGTCCATTTACCTGTAGGGGTATTTGACCTATATGGGGTTCAGGGTGTAGTGCACTACTAGTTTACCTGTAGTTTAAATGTAGTGCACTACTAGTTTAAACGTAGTGCACTACTAGTGCACTAGGTGTAAAGGTTAGCTTACACTCAACTGTAGCTGTTCTGTGTAATTGTTCTGGGATGTAGAAGATGAGGCAGGTGTAAATAAAAAACAGTTAAAGTTAGCAGTGTAACGTATTGATTTTAGTAGGGCCCAATCAGGTAAGTTGTCCTGGTTTTGGAATGTTCCCATGGCCAGGATTATTATTGGGTCGGTTACTGTGTTTTTTTAGTATTGATTTATAGAGTAAATTTGTCCTATTTCTGTCCCCCTTGATCATAAGTTTGCTTCCTTTTCCAGTAGAAAAGGCCTTATTCAAATTATCAGTTGTACTCATGTTCATTTGTCATATTCTATCATATATTTGACTTTCACTTGCAAATGTAATGGTAAAAAGATAATGAAAATCAGGAGTTATTTAACAAAATGCTAACTAGTGTAATTTAATTCCAAGAATTTCAAGGGGGAGAATATTCCCATGTTGAAAAAAACTGAAGTGAATGTGGTAATGGGAAAAATCTGGTTCTCACATTCCCATGTAGAGAAAAACTGATGTTAAATACTGTAATGGGAAAAATCTGGTTCTTACATTCCCATGTAGAGAAAAAACATGACTCTTAAGGTTGTATTCAACATGGAATAAAAACGTGTCAGGAAAAGTAACATTGACACAATCAAAGTTGTCACAGTGTTGGTCGTGTCACGATGGGTGCGTAATTGATCAGAATAAGATATTAAAACGCGAATCTCTGCGTAACTCCCCCAGGTCGGCTCCTGTCGTCAGCTCTACCAGGAGGAATCCGGCCTGATCAGTACGAGAACAGATATAGATCAGAACATCAAATATGATGTAATCACATTTTGTGTATACTGTGGAAGTAATCCGTTGTTTAGAGATAGAATTTGTGATACGTTTCCTTGTTTCGGCAGCTAAAGCATGTGTGATCATATATTTTATTGTAGAGGGTACCGCACAAGCTTGTCCATCAAGGATAACATCTGCGTTTTACAAAGGAAATTTAAATGAATGTACAATATTTCATATGACAGCCTTCCTAAGTAACTATCAGGTACTTAATACAGTTCCTTAGAGCTGTCAAAATATACTGGTATGCCGGTATATTGCAATGTGTCAATAGAAATTTGTTGCACCGCGGAGCGAAGTTGAAAAACTGGTTTTTGTGGTACGTACATGTTAATTTTGAGTACTTACATTCAATCTTGCCTAATTTCCTTCAATATTTGCATGAATTCCAATTTGTTTGCCAAATAAAAAAGTAAAAAAGTGCCATATGGGGGCATTTTGTCTAAGACAAAACAAACAAACAAAGTCATTTGAAACGAGAGTGGCCATTTGTCAAATCAATATATCGCAGTACATATCTTGATACAGTCACTCTGTATTGTAATATATCGTGGTACAGTTTTCCGGTATCGTGACGGCACTACAGGTCCTATGTCACCTGGCTACTACCTCCATGTGTATTTATCATTTCTGTGTCTAGATTTAGTGCTTTCCACTGTATCTATTCCGTAGTGCCAATCCACTTGATTGCTACGGCTAGGACACTGTAACATTCACCCCAGACCATTTTATAATCCACCTTGGTTGTTGGAGCTTTAAGAGCAGGGGTAAATTCTTTCTCTGGAACTTTTATACTATTACAACTTGGGACTGAAACCTGTCCATCTGTCTAGAACTGTGTCCAGGGTTTTACTGTCTATATGGGTTCTGTCCTGATGAGGTTAAGGTACTATTTATTATCATAATAATTCTTATACCTAAATAGTTAGCCATTAGAATTTTAGGGAATTTATTCCTAATGGTGCCTTTATATATTTCTACATTCTATGTATTCTATCATTAGAAAGTGAAAGTGATTTGTTGAAAGTTTGGATGTTGTTGCTAGGCGACTGTCAATCAGGAGGTTTCTGACATACTGATGTTCTGTTGTAAAGTTTGGATGTTGTTGCTAGGCGACAGTATATTAGGTCGTTTCTGACATACTGATTTTCTGTTGTAAAATTTGGATGTTGTTGCTAGGCGACGGTACATCAGGAGGTTTCTGACATACTGATGTTCTGTTGTAAAGTTTTAATGTTGTTGCTATGCGACGGTCAATCAGGAGGTTTCTGACATACTGATGTTCTGTTGTAAAGTTTTAATGTTGTTTCTAGGTGACGGTCAATCAGGAGGTTTCTGACATACTGATGTTCTGTTGTAAAGTATCAATGTTGTTGCTAGGCGACGGTACATCAGGAGGTTTCTGACATATAAAGTATCAATGTTGTTGCTAGGTGACGGTACATCAGGAGGTTTCTGACATACTGATGTTCTGTTGTAAAGTATCAATGTTGTTGCTAGGTGACGGTACATCAGGAGGTTTCTGACATATAAAGTATCAATGTTGTTGCTAGGCGAAGGTACATCAGGAGGTTTCTGACATACTGATGTTCTGTTGTAAAGTATCAATGTTGTTGCTAGGCGACGGTCAATCAGGAGGTTTCTGACATATAAAGTATCAATGTTGTTGCTAGGCGACGGTACATCAGGAGGTTTCTGACATACTGATGTTCTGTTGTAAAGTTTTAATGTTGTTTCTAGGCGATGGTCAATCAGGAGGTTTTTGACATACTGACGTGCTGTTGTAAAGTTTGAATGTTGTTGCTAGGTGACGGTAAATCAGGAGGTTTCTGATTTTCCGTGTCACTTGTGCTAGTATATGATCTTTGTCTCCAGTTATTGTCTATAAATGACATTTACTGCCTGAACCAACACGCTGTTATAGTCAAAACTACACAAAATTTCTCATATACTCATAAAAGGAAAGAAATAAGGTTTTCATGTCAATGAATATTATATCACTGATGATCTATCATGATACATACTTGGGTATCAGTTTACCTTGGTGAGAGGGTGTAATGTATCAATAGTAGGTCACTCTGACCTACATTATGACCTTTGACCTACATAAAAGAAAACTTTGTCTAGGATCATCTGTTACACTACTCGTCCTGAAACTTCATACTTTGGATTTGGGTTTACTTTGGTGAGCAATAAAATAATGGAAGGCCTCACAATACATTGTCACAGGTGCAGTAAGACATTAAACATCTAGATTTATTTGCAATGGATGAGACGACTGAAGTTTTTCCTTACTGAATTAATGACCCTTCTGTCAAGCATTCATGCCTATAATTAGTTTCTGCACAAATGTATCATCTGTGTTCTTGGCCTATAATTTCACATTTGGTGGGGGACTGTACGACTCGCTGAATTGTCTGGTTGTTCCAGCTCTGAATCTGACCGATGTGGAAATTTTGTCACTTTCCTGTGTTTCGTTTTTCGCTGTGTTTCCGTAGGCACCTGTCATCATAGGACCTTGGCTGTATGAAGGGTATTGAGATAGTTTATGGATGCTGGCAATAATGCCGCTAGGTCCTTTCCCAATTATAATTTAATATGATTCACATGTCTTAAATACCTCAAACCTTCTCCTTGATTACAGAATATGCTCTATATAGCTTGGGGAAAATTATGAGTATAAGTTAAATTTGTAGTAGTATGTACTTCAGAATAGATCGTAAAATTCATAGTTTGTACAATGTAGTTTGTTAGATTGGAAGTTCTTCTGATGACTTCACTGCCAAAGTTACATGTTAAACCAAGTACAAATAAATTGATTTGGAAAAACAAATGGTCTCTAGTGTGTTGATTTTTAAAAAAATTGGAAATTGCTTCATTGGACATGATGAAATTTGGATGTATGGTCTTTGCTTATTTAGAACATGATTCATTGTGAGATGGAATTATATGTAGTGTTGTGTACATTTTACAGATATTAGCTCATGGGAGCTATTACTGCGACAGAAAGTACAGTAGAGGCCTCTCAATAATCATGTTATACCTACACAGTTAACTGATCATTATGGTGTCTTCACGTCGTTTTTGAAGAACGTAACAGAAATGCAAAAAACATCATAAAAAAAATCAATACAAAGAAAATACTGGCAAAATTTCATGATGTTTGATATTTTCTTTCAAATTTGCTATCAAGGAAAGTCATTTTTAGACATTCAGTGTGACGTGTTGTTTTTTTAAACAAGACAGGAAATTTTCAAAAAACTGAAGAAAAAGGAAATTTCCAAAAAACTGAAGAAAAGACGTATTTTCTATCAAGGATATTGCCTCCAAATGCTATATAAACATGCAACTTGGGTGATGAAGTGAGTAGCGTATTGATCTGGTTTAGGAGGTAATAGAGTGGCACAGATTGGTGTGAATGATGGAGGTATTAAGTATTATTTAACGTGTGTTGATCCTGCAATCAGAAGATTAGGCCTCGTTAGGTACGTCCTCAGCAGAACAAATAGAGACAGACAAGGCTTAGCTGATAAAGTGACCAACTTCCACGATAACATATTGGTTGTGAATTGTCATCTGGCTGATCTTCTGTATTAGTTTCAGGAAATAAAAAGACACAGAGAAGAATATTTTATACTTTGTTTACATTATGATAAAGATTTCGTTAATAAGCAAGCTAAACATTTGCTTGTGATTTGCTAAATATTTGGTGTTTTGAGTGGTGGTGCATTAGCAAATACTCAAGTTTGAATTCTTGGAGGCAAGTTATGTCTTTTAAACAGGGCTCAGAAATATTTTAGCTGATGCCGTGGTGTGTCGTCTGTTGATCAATCATTCATCTGTCCATCTAGCGGCAACTTTTCCATTTAAACGACTTCTTCTTTAAGGCAAAGAAACATGATTTTTGGTTTAAAGTTTCCTTGGAAGAAGCCCAACAAAGTTTCGGAAAAAAAATGACCTTGAACCGTATTTAAGGTCCCAGGGGTCAAATCTGTAAAAACCTTTAAACAACATCTTCTGATTAACCAAAATGCTTAGAAGCATGATATGTACTTGAAATGTTCCTTGGATGAAGCCCAACAAAGTTTGCGAACATGAAATGAACTTGAGCCATATTTAAGTTTACAGGGGTCAAATTTGTTAAAACTTTAGATGACTTCTTATAACTAACTGAATAGTATCACTGTCACTGTTCTCATTGTATAAGATGGGTCTGTCAAGCATTCGTATCTAGAATCAGTTCCTTCACAAATTTATCATCTGTCCATTTCACATTTGGTGGGAGCCTGTAATTTGCCAAATTGTATCCGTGCTACACATATAGACAGGAAGGGGTGGACCAATATATGTGTATCAATATATATATTGTTATGTATTCTTAATTTAGATTGACTCAAATTTATCCAAATGCAGCATACTTTATGAGATGTCTTCAAAAAATGTATGATTATTATTCTAATTTTCATTGCTAATATATTTTCTATTGTTGTAAAAATCAATTTTAAATTTACTAATTTCAAGGAGTGCAATATATCACAAATGATTTTGTAATATAAAAATTCCAGTACCGACACCTAGAGACATGTTTTAGGTTGAAATCAAAAGCTAATAAAATCTAGATCACAGCTCGGGCTGCATTAGACCATACAACACACAAGCCTTTATGAGAACTTTCCCACATTATCTAGTTTTTGGCTGACAGTGAAGCTGGCCCTTGGGTTGCTATGTCAGCTGGCAGTGGTGTCGGTGTTATTGGTTGACAAGAGTTCCTATTAGACTAGAGGCAGTCCTTGTCACCAACAGTTGGCTCTACTTCAAGTGCTGAAAAGTCAAGATTATTTTTACAGAAGTAATAATCTACTGTAGAAAGTGACAAAACCTAGCTATTGTCTTCTGTCCTCAAGTAAATAACGCTGTCTTTTAAGAAATATGACATTAGTTAGCAAAATATTCGAAAAGTTCCTAATTCAACAGAAAGAAAACAATATCATTTTCATATTCATTAACTAAAAAAAAAGTTTTAATGAGATTTGATATACTTTATGGGTTTATGAAGTTCCCTGTTGTGGGAACTCTGCCGTAGAAAGAGAGCCCCATGCTTTGTTTCGGTAGCAGAAAGTCCCTTAAGAGAAGTTTCCTGTTGTCATAGAAGCTACAAAGAAGAGGTCTCTGTTGTCATAGAAACTACATGTACAAATAAGAGGTCTCTGTTGTCATAGAAACTACATTTATAAAGAAGAGGTCTCTGTTGTCATAGAAACTACATGTACAAAGAAGAGGTCTCTGTTGTCATAGAAACTACATGTACAAAGAAGAGGTCTCTGTTGTCATAGAAACTACATGTACAAAGAGGTCTCTGTTGTCATAGAAGCTACATGTACAAATAAGAGGTCTCTGTTGTCATAGAAACTACATGTACAAAGAAGAGGTCTCTGTTTTCATAGAAACTACATGTACAAATAAGAGATCTCTGTTGTCATAGAAACTACATTTACAAAGAGGTCTCTGTTGTCATAGAAACTACATGTACAAAGAGGTCTCTGTTGTCATAGAAGCTACATGTACAAATAAGAGGTCTCTGTTGTCATAGAAACTACATGTACAAAGAAGAGGTCTCTGTTTTCATAGAAACTACATGTACAAATAAGAGATCTCTGTTGTCATAGAAACTACATTTACAAAGAGGTCTCTGTTGTCATAGAAGCTACATGTACAAATAAGAGGTCTCTGTTGTCATAGAAACTACATGTACAAATAAGAGGTCTCTGTTGTCATAGAAGCTACATGTACAAAGAAGAGGTCTCTGTTGTCATAGAAACTACATTTACAAAGAGGAGGTCTCTGTTGTCATAGAAACTACATGTACAAAGAAGAGGTCTCTGTTTTCATAGAAACTACATGTACAAATAAAAGATCTCTGTTGTCATAGAAACTACATGTACAAAGAGGTCTCTGTTGTCATAGAAGCTACATGTACAAATAAGAGGTCTCTGTTGTCATAGAAACTACATGTACAAAGAAGATGTCTCTTGATTCATAGAAACTACAAAGAAGATGTCTCTTGATTCATAGAAACTACAAAGAAGAGGTCTCTGTTTTCATAGAAGCTACATGTACAAAGAAGAGGTCTCTTGATTCATAGAAACTACAAAGAAGAGGTCTCTTGATTCATAGAAACTACAAAGAAGAGGTCTCTGTTGTCATAGAAACTACATGTACAAATAAGAGGTCTCTGTTGTCATAGAAACTACATTTATAAAGAAGAGGTCTCTGTTGTCATAGAAACTACATGTACAAAGAAGAGGTCTCTGTTTTCATAGAAACTACATGTACAAATAAGAGATCTCTGTTGTCATAGAAACTACATTTACAAAGAGGTCTCTGTTGTCATAGAAGCTACATGTACAAATAAGAGGTCTCTGTTGTCATAGAAACTACATTTACAAAGAGGTCTCTGTTGTCATAGAAGCTACATGTACAAATAAGAGGTCTCTGTTGTCATAGAAACTACATGTACAAATAAGAGGTCTCTGTTGTCATAGAAGCTACATGTACAAAGAAGAGGTCTCTGTTGTCATAGAAACTACATTTACAAAGAGGAGGTCTCTGTTGTCATAGAAACTACATGTACAAAGAAGAGGTCTCTGTTTTCATAGAAACTACATGTACAAATAAAAGATCTCTGTTGTCATAGAAACTACATGTACAAAGAGGTCTCTGTTGTCATAGAAGCTACATGTACAAATAAGAGGTCTCTGTTGTCATAGAAACTACATGTACAAAGAAGATGTCTCTGTTGTCATAGAAACTACATGTGCAAAGAAGATGTCTCTTGATTCATAGAAACTACAAAGAAGATGTCTCTTGATTCATAGAAACTACAAAGAAGAGGTCTCTGTTTTCATAGAAGCTACATGTACAAAGAAGAGGTCTCTTGATTCATAGAAACTACAAAGAAGAGGTCTCTTGATTCATAGAAACTACAAATAAGAGGTCTCTGTTTTCATAGAAGCTACAAAGAAGAGGTCTCTGTTGTCATAGAAACTACATGTACAAAGAAGAAGTCTCTTGATTCATAGAAACTACAAATAAGAGGTCTCTGGTTTCATAGAAGCTACAAAGAAGAGGTCTCTGTTGTCATAGAAGCTACATGTACAAAGAAGAGGTCTCTGTTGTCATAGAAACTACATGTATAAAGAAGAGGTCTCTGTTGGTCATAGAAACTACATGTACAAAGAAGAGGTCTCTGGTTTCATAGAAACCACATGTACCAAGAAGTGGTCTTTTAGTTTCATAGAAACTGCAAAGAAGATGTTTCTGGTTTCATAGAAACTACATGTACAAAGAAGATGTCTCTTGATTCATAGAAATTACAAAGAAGCAGTCTCTGGATTCATAGAAACTACAAAGGAGAGGTCTCTGGTTTCATGGAAGCTACAAGGGAGAGGTCTCTGGTTTCATAGAAACTACAAAGAAGATGTTTCTGGTTTCATAGAAACTACATGTACAAAGAAGAAGTCTCTTGATTCATAGAAGCTACAAGGGAGAGGTCTCTGTTGTCATAGAAACTACCTGTACAATGAAGTGGTCTCTGGTTTCATAGAAACTACAAAGAAGAGGTCTCTGGTTTCAAAGAAACTACAAAGGTAGAAGTATTTAAAGGCCACTAGCTATCATGTGTCATTGAAACATCAAAGTAAGGAAAAGGAGGGAGGAAATTATGGACAAAGATTAGAGGGAACAAATATTTCAAAATGTTGGTCTCCATCTAAAATGAAAGTGTCTCACCAAGTCGGAGAAATATTGGTCTGGTACATGATTGGGTGATAGTTGTTTTCTCGAAACCCTCTGTAGAAAACTGTGTCTCTGAAACAGGAAATAATGGTTGCTAATACAAAAAAATTCTATCTCATGTGGATCAAAAATCTTAAATTGGAATATAAACCAATTGATGGTCTGTGAGAGTCTAACCAATCAACAAATGGCTGACATCCATCATAGGCAGTATCGAGACAGATGATTGGATTAGCCAAACACCACAAGGACACAGTATAATGATGCTGTTTTCCTCGTTGACAAACTTTTGGCATTCCGTTAATCAAAATCTTTCCGTATGGCTGGAAATTCAATTTTGTAGTCTCTATCATTGAAGAGTCTCATTTTCCGGGTAACATGTAAATTTTTTGTTTGCTATTCCTGGAATGTTTGTTGAAATCACAGAATTCTCTGTATGGTGAAGTTGTTGAAGATTTGATTGCGTAGTGTTGTATGCAGTCGGACATTTGATTGTTTGTAGTACTGTGTGACATCTAGCTTCAAATTGTTCAGTCCTGTCTATAAGAAGATACATGGTTAGGTAACGTTGTGGATAGTTCATTTTATTTATTTCATGAATTGGCACATTCACAATACTTGCTGTTGAAAGCATTATGCAGACACTGCATGTAATTAACACAATCGTAATAGAGGAATACACTCAGCACACAAATCACTATGATAAGACTACCACTATAATATATGTTTCTACTGTATGGCCATACGTTATACACCTGGTTATTTGCTCACTATCATCAGATGGTAGGACATTCAAATTGCCCTATAATTTTGAACCTGATCAGGAAGACAAAATTGCTGACATGTAACCTTTCATCTATTATTGCTATTTCTTACAAGGAATTCTCAGATGCCATATAACTTAGATTAAATACATGAAACCGGAAAGAAAAAGAGGGAGAGAAAAGATCCAAACTTAATAACAAATGAAGATAATTAAAGGTGGGTGCCAAGATCCCTCTGGGATGTCTTGTTGAAGATTTAATCATAAAAGAATTATATACACATGTAAAATACCTACATCCTATGTACGTCCTTGGTACTAATGCATTCGTAAAAGGGGCTGAATAAGATGAGTTATATAAGTTAAATAAATGAATGATTAACATGTAGCTATTTTGCCTGTGTACTGTATCCATATATAAAAACTATGCATCTTGTTATCACTTTTAAATATTGGTTGATGTTGTATTGATGGTAAACATTCACCATAAGGCAAACAAACCGCATCAGAGGTCATGTCAGTTAAAAATACTGTGTCAATTAAATATATATAGAGCTGTGAGCAAATAACCATGGATAGACATAATTGAGCTATAAGAACGTGGTTATCATGTGCTCGGGGGAGATGGAATTGATGAATTCAGATTGGCTGAGGAATACAAGATTAATGGAGCTATTGTGAAAATCAAATTTGAATATTCATAATTTTGTTTGTATTGATGTTCTGCAGTAAAAACCTGCTGACAATAATTCATACACGACGTTTCATATCAAAATTTCCGTTAATTTGATATTGAGATTTCGGTCACAGATACCTGGGGAGTACTTGCAGTGCCTGCGGACATGGTGGAAAATAATGTTTTTGTCATCCATTGGAGATTTTAACCTTTAGAAAGCTTCAGGTTTATATATAAATACAACATAACTGGATTACTTCCCCTTGGCCATATTCACATTATGCAAATATATATTGCATTTGACTAATTAAGGTCACCAGGTGAGTGGGTTAACTTTCTTTAATGGCCCAATATACATAACTTCAGGACATTTTTCTTGATTTTGAAAAATTCTGAAAAAAAAGTCCAGTTGATAACCATGCAAAAATAAGCCTAAAACAAAGTAAACCTGAGCGGTAACTAAGTAAGAAACTCTTGCAAAAAAATCCAAAGAATTGAAATTAATTCAGGTGGGGCCCTCGTCTACAACAAGCCGGAGGTAGAAGACAGTTCAAAATGGACGCGTGTTTACAAATACAGAGTTTCAACTGCCGCTGTTCTTGTAACCGCATAAGAATTTAGCTTGGATATTTCTGATATCAGTAAATCTTAACTAAATCTATAAATATGAAAAGTTATTATAATGCTTGATTTTCGCTTCAAGTTTTGCCGAAAGTTACGTATATTGGGCCTTCAAACAAGTTTTGCCCCAAACAACATCAGTAATGTATTAACTATTTTCTAACTGTGGCAGAGACATGTTGGTCTGTTTATAAAATTTCTGACTTGAAAACCTAACGCAAGGAGTTTATAAATATTCACTTTAGATTTTATTAGCCCACCATCATCAGATGGTGGGCTATTCAAATCGCCCTGCGTCCGTGGTCCGTCGTCCGTCCGTCCGTCCGTCCGTAAACAATTCTTGTTATCGCTATTTCTCATAAAGTACCGAAGGAATCTTTCTCAAATTTCATGTGTTGGTTCACCTTGGTCCCTAGTTGTGCATATTCCATTTTGGGACCGATCTGAATTCAAGATGGCCGACAGGCAGCCATCTTGGATTTTGACATTTGAACTTTGTTATCCCTATTTCTGAGAATGTACTGAATGGATCTTTCTCAAATTTCATGTGTTGGTTCACCTTGGTCCCTAGTTGTGCATATTCCATTTTGGGACCGATCTGAATTCAAAATGGCCGACAGGCAGCCATCTTGGATTTTGACATTTGAACTTTGTTATCCCTATTTCTGAGAATGTACTGAATGGATCTTTCTCAAATTTCATGTGTAGGTTCCCCTTGGTGCTTAGTTATGCATATTGCATTTTGGGACCAATCCGAAAACAACATGGCCGACAGGCAGCCATCTTGGATTTTGACAGTTGAACTTTGTTATCGCTATTTCTGAGAATGTACTGAATGGATCTTTCTCAAATTTCATGTGTTGGTTCCCCTTGGTGTGTAGTTATGCATATTGCATTTTGGGACCAATCCAAAAACAACATGGCCGACAGGCAGCCATCTTGGATTTTGACAATTGAAGTTTGTTATCGCTATTTCTAAGAAAGTACTGAAGGTATCTTTCTCAAATTTCATGTGTTGGTTCACCTTGGTCCCTAGTTGTGTATATTCTATTTTGGGACCGATCTGAATTCAAGATGGCCGACAGGCAGCCATCTTGGATTTTGACAGTTGAACTTTGTTATCGCTATTTCTGAGAATGTACTGAATGGATCTTTCTCAAATTTCATGTGTAGGTTCCCCTTGGTGTGTAGTTATGCATATTGCATTTTGGGACCAATCCAAAAACAACACGGCCGACAGACAGCCATCTTGGATTTTGACAATTGAAGTTTGTTATCGCTATTTCTAAGAAAGTACTGAAGGTATCTTTCTCAAATTTCATGTGTTGGTTCACCTTGGTCCCTAGTTGTGTATATTCTATTTTGGGACCGATCTGAATTCAAGATGGCCGACAGGCAGCCATCTTGGATTTTGACAGTTGAACTTTGTTATCGCTATTTCTGAGAATGTACTGAATGGATCTTTCTCAAATTTCATGTGTAGGTTCCCCTTGGTGTGTAGTTATGCATATTGCATTTTGGGACCAATCCAAAAACAACACGGCCGACAGACAGCCATCTTGGATTTTGACAATTGAAGTTTGTTATCGCTATTTCTAAGAAAGTACTGAAGGTATCTTTCTCAAATTTCATGTGTTGGTTCACCTTGGTCCGTAGTTGTGTATATTCCATTTTGGGACCGATCTGAATTCAAGATGGCCGACAGGCAGCAATCTTGGATTTTGACAGTTGAACTTTGTTATCGCTATTTCTGAGAATGTACTGAATGGATCTTTCTCAAATTTCATGTGTAGGTTCCCCTTGGTGTGTAGTTATGCATATTGCATTTTGGGACCAATCCAAAAACAACATGGCCGACAGGCAGCCATCTCGGATTTTGACAATTGAAGTTCGTTATGGCTATTTCTCAGAAATAACTGAAGGTATCTTTCTCAAATTTCATGTGTTGGTTCACCTTGGTCCCTAGTTGTGTATATTCCATTTTGGGACAGATCAGAAAACAATATGGCCGACAGGCAGCCATCTTGGATTTTGACAATTGAAGTTTGTTATCCCTATTTCTAAGAAAGTACTGAAGGTATCTTTCTCAAATTTCATTTGTTGGTTCACCTTGGTCCCTAGTTGTGCATATTCCATTTTTGGACAGATCGGAAAACAACATGGCCGACAGGCAGCCATCTTGGATTTTGACAATTGAAGTTTGTTATCCCTATTTCTGAGAATATACTGGAGGGAACTTTCACAAATTTCATATGTAGGTTCCTCCTGGTGCCTAGCTATGCTAAGAATAAGGAAACGACAATGTAATTCACAAAAAAAAACAAAAAAATGCATCTGTGTCCCACCAGAGTCTCTGCTCACACTTAATCAACACCTAAGAGACAATCGAAAGAAGAGAAAAGAACCATCTTTCAAAAAACAAACTTAGATCATTTGATGGTGGGCGCCAAGATCCCTCTGGGATCTCTTGTTCAGATACAAATTCCTTCCAATCAAGATAATAATAACATATATCAATAACATATATCAGTAGCTTAGATATTTTAATTGTAATACTGTTCTGTAGCTTGTTCAGTATTTATAGTTACGATGACATTTTGATGGCAAATGATATATCTAACAACACCTGGAAGTCTTCTTCAACAGAGGCACAGTGGTCTAGTGGTAGGACGCCGGGCTCATGATCAAAGGATTTCGAGTTTGAGTCCCGGTCACAGCATTTGAATTTTATCCTTGAGCAAGATACTTTACTCTGCTTGTTCCAGTCTACTCAGCTGTAAATGAGTATGGCTGGGTAGTGCTTGAATTGCAGAATGCTAGCTGTGAGCGCCGAAATGGCAGCGCCGGCTGTATGCTCCCCAGGGAGTTGAGAACAATATTGGCTGGTTGCAAAGGCCCTATAACCACGGATAATAATTTGTGAACCGCTTTGAGGCGGGCTTTAAGGTAATGATAAAGCGGTATATAAGAACCTTGAATTCTTATTATCAATAACAGTAAAACATGCATTCTTTCAAAACAAGGGTGATAAATATTTGTACTAATGCTGTACAGTAACATTAGTATTTTCAAGTCGGAGCAAATCTGTAAGGACAAGTGAAAACCTGATATTACAAATTTTCAGATGTTCCAATTCTGCAATGAAGCAGTCGTTTTATGTGATTCTATGATATTGAATTACAATTTAAGTTAATGTAAAAATACTAAATTGATGCCAGAAATTGCCCAATTTGGATGGAATAAAGTTCTCTAGAGACGTTTTGTACCGTGATGGCAGGAAACATCGCTAAATCGGCCGGGGATTTATTAAGACTGCAGGTCTCAAAGAAACAAGCATTATGTTACTGTCAATGAACGAAACTGGGGAAAGTAATGTGATCGGAGAGTGTCAGATTTCCCGTAATAAATGCATTAGCCGGTGAACAACTGTTGCTGTGAATAGGCTAATGTAATCAGTATACACTTGTTCAACACGGCTATTGATTGAGGACGAATTTCTGCTGTCACCCATCATATACGCTCGGTGTTTATTCTCCGACTGGTGTTGTGGGATTTCTTGACGGTTTTCTTCCGTAAACATTAAATAAATACAGTCAACTGTCGGATGTAGCGATATTTGTGGTAGATTGCTATTCAGTTGTTTGTGCAGGAAGTTAAAAAAAAACGGTATTCTTACTATTTAATTGGAACTCTATAAATAGGTTTCACTTGACAAATTATCATGTAAAAGGAAACTAATATGATTGGGTCAAACCTGCAAAGCATTCAATATCTGAAAGGTGATTTAAAGAAGCTGACAGTCACAAGAATCCATTTTTGGCTTAAGTACCTTTTATATAGAACATGATGTTTGGTCCTTCTTGTTAAGTTATATCAGACAAGGATTTTGTTTATTACGACTGGCATTTGTCAGATTCCCTGCTACATGTTGCGGTGTTGTGTGAGAGTCTGATATTATGTCTCGTCAAGTACATGGTTTCAATTCAATTTATTTCATTGATAAATCAGAAGGATGAGACATCGGACCTATAAGCTGAAGACAATTGTTAGTATACTACTTTTATTTATCGATTTTGGAATCAGGAACTGTAGATATAAGAAGTTGGGAATATGCTTTGTCATTTCGTGTGTTTGATTTTGAAACTTTGAAATAGGCAGTCTATTTTTTTTCTTCTCTTGATAAAACATAGTATGATTTCAGTTGAACATAAATTTTCAATAAAGTCTTGAATTAAAGGCATTTAATGTTTGTGTCGTAACTGCAAAAACAAAATCTCAGATAAACTTCAATAGAATTTGAGGAATTGTTTGCAGACCAAGTGGGCCTCTTGTTATAAATGATATATAGAAAACTCATTGAAATAAATAGAAGATTCCATAGCTAATGTATCTTTTCTCCTTTTGTCTTTTCAGGTAAGTGGTACTTCTTTCTTACAAGGTTTCTGATTGGTCCACTGGACTGGATACCGAGCTGTTCTCAACATGGTGACATGCCAGAATTAAAGGATCATCGTTCTTTATGAATCTTCACAACAATGAACGTAATCCGTTGCCCCTCCCTTTTACCTCCTAGTCCCTGGTCCATCCCCGCCTCCTTTCCCTTAACCATTCCACAACTATCCCCTCTCTCTGCCAATCTGCCCCTGTCCTGTCCTCACTGCCGGTCTCTTTTACAAGATATTCCACTTTAAAGCCCTTCGTACCATTCCTCTGCCCGCCATCCCCACCAGAGTTTTTCAAAGAATATTTCATCATTTCAAAGTGTAATTTAACAAATTATCTGTTGATACTGTAAATTATATGAGATGAGACCTCTTTAATGTGAAGTGTTTCTACGATGAAACCAACAATATAGATCTCTAAGGCAAAGACACATATCGCTAAGGCAAAAACAGATATCTCTAAGGCAGAAACACAGATCTCTATTGCAGAAACACTGATCTCTAAGTAAAAATACATATCTCTAAGATAAAAATACAGATCGCTAAGGCAGAAACAGGGATCTCTAAGGCAGAAACAGGGATCTCTTAGGCAGAAACAGGGATCTCTTAGGCAGAAACGGATATGTCTAAGGCAAAAACACAGATCTCTTAGGCAGAAACAGATATGTCTAAGGCAAAAACACAGATCTCTAAGGCAGAAACAGATATATCTAAGGTAAAAACACAGATCTCTAAGGCAGAAACAGATATATCTAAGGCAAAAGCACAGATCTCTAAGGCAGAAACAGATATATCTAAGGCAAAAACACAGATCTCTAAGGCAGAAACAGATATATCTAAGGTAAAAACACAGATCTCTAAGGCAGAAACAGATATATCTAAGGTAAAAACACAGATCTCTAAGGTAAAAACAGAGATCTCTAAAGCAAAAACACAGATCTCTTAGGTAAAAACAGAGATCTCTTAGGTAAAAACACAGATCTCTAAGGTAAAAACACAGATCTCTAAGGCAGAAATACAGATCTCTAAGGTAAAAACACAGATCTCTAAGGTAAAAACAAAGATCTCTTAGGTAAAAACATAGATCTCTAAGGTAAAAACAGAGATCTCTAAGGTAAAAACAGAGATCTCTAAAGCAAAAACACAGATCTGTTAGTCAGAAACACAGATCTCTAAGGCAAAATCACAAATCGCTAAGGCAAAAAAATTCCTACAATGAGATGTGGATATTGCTGATCATTCCGTTGGCTCTAGCAAAATACCAATAACTGAATATCAGAAAAGCTGTGATAGCCTATTCTGGATTGCTGTTGAATTACTCAACAACTTGCATGTGTAACTATATCATAAACTCTTTAACCCGTTAACGAGGGACAAGATTCCGTACCATGGGCGAGATTCAATATTGGTGTCGGGTAACTTGTACTTTTATAAATTGTTAAAATATAAAGGCGAGCAGTATAAGAGGTAAGAAATAAGATTCTATGTTGAAACACTGATGTTGTGACCTTTTGAAATACACTTGCCTTTCCTTTCAGATCTATATATGATCCACATATTGGGTTAATTGTTGTCCCAATGATACATTGCCGAAATCGTAATAAATATTTATGTTGTCTAGAAGCAGCGCTGATCGATGTCCAATTCAAACTCTGACATCTGTGAGGGAGAGATTTATGTATGAAGTGTCTGTGATAATGATATCTTTCTCTGTAATGAGACTCAGTATTTTAATACGCTTGCGTCATTACCCACTCCACCACTGTAAAGGATTGACAGTCACTTCCAAGCTGCCTGGAGCTGAGGGGAACAAGCTATCAAAAGACAACATGTGCGATTCAAAATTTATCAAGTGAAGACCGTTGATTTATATATGTCTACCACACCATTGTGTCTGTGATACAGTAACTGGTCACCACAGTAAAATCATGCTTGTTGATGTTTAATGTTCGTGTTTGAATTTGAATATTTTATATTTAAGGATTAACTGAATTCTATTTTGTTTAGGTTATCGGGGGATAACTACAATGGAAAACGGGTAAATTCAATAACCGGCAAAGTCTGTTATGTATAATTTACCCGTTTTCCATTGTAGTTATCCCCCGATAACCGAAACAAAATAGAAAGTTAATCCTTATATTTACAGTATCTTTCTGTGAAATGTTTGTAACTATTTTGTTCATTATAGTCAAATCTTCGGACACAGATTTCATTTCAAAACTAATAAACGTGGGAATGTTTCAATAAATGTAACAGCATGAAATTTGCAAGCTCCGCCTACGTTAATTGTTGGTGACGTCACACAATTGTGTTTCAAATTGTAGGATTTGCATAGCTCCGCGCACATGAATTGTTGTCGACGTCATAGAAATTTGTCACGTGTTCGACTACAGTTATGCAGTGATAATGATAGTCTGTTGAGTAATGGTTATCGAGTGAATGTCAGTGTAGACTGTAAATATAACTTAGTATACCCCCCCCCCCAACTTATTATACATCCCCCCCTCCCACAACGAAGTTGGGGGAAGGGGGGTGTATACTGAAATCAGCTTGTATGTGTGTCTGTAAAAAAAAAATTGTCCGGACAACTCCTCTTAAACCGCTTGGCCAATTTCAGTGAAACATCACACAGATATAAAGGACCATGTGTAGATGTGCATACAACTTGTCTTTTCTTAATATTATGATTGCTATGGTAACCAGTCACTATAAAAAGGTTTTCCGATTAAACATTTCTTCAGCGGGGTTCAGAAGTGAATTTAATAGGGTAAATACAGTAAGCGGTGTTGTAAGATTGTAATGTTCCAAAGTGACCTTTAATAAAGTAGATACAGTAAAGTGCGAACACATTAAATTGTTAAAATTTAAACAACAATTAATTAATCATCAAATGATTGTGAAGTGTATTTGTGCTCCCTTTTTAAACATGGACAGAAGACCTTAACAAAGCTGAAGCGTATTACACTTAAATTACAAATTCACACTTAGGAGATGCACAGATTGTTGAGCTGAATTGTCATTAATTTGAGACCAATTGCTGTCATCATATTGATACTCTCGGGACTTCCAAACACTCCTGACAGAGTTGAAAATCTTGAAGTAATTACAAAGAAAACCCATTTCATCAATCAGGGTTTGAAATCTTTCACTTCAAAAGAAAAAAATAAAGGAAAGTTATGTTTTAAAATGTTAGTTTGACAGAATTAATTGAGGTAAAATTCCATAATGTTCAAATGTGTCTCAGGGGTAATGATGGGTTTATCAGGATGTAGGCAGATAAAGTATGTATATATAACAAATACTGAACCAAAAAAAGTGCAGGGTGAATTATCTTTATAACTTATACACATTTGAATTAACAATTAATTTTTAATCAACAAATTATCCATACATCATTAGAATAATTATTTTTTTATATTATATTCACCAACTTGAAACTGAGATGTTATTTTGTTAATATTATTGAGTCACGTACTGCCTAGACTCTTGTTACTCCCATGTTTATTACAAGGTCAATGATTCTGACAGAATGGGACCGACTATAAATACGAATATATGCCTAAGTCTGACAGAGTTATGTCCCCTTCAGTAATTCACAGCTAAAGGGTAGTGTCACTTAGAGATCTGCTACTTTTTGTCTTCTGTTCGTTGTATTTCCCTGGTAATAGCCAGCAAGATGAGTGTACATTAATCTCGTTGTCCTTCATGTGTTTTCCAAAAACAAACTTCATTGAATTAGGAGGGATATAGAGTTGATCTATATTGACCTGAGACGAGCTTATCTGCCAGTTGATGTCCCCCAAAGTTGTAGCTACGCACTTTATCTACGTCAGTGGGGCAGCAAATAGGTTTAAATCAAATTCCACCTCCTTGTCAACAGCCTTTCTCACTGACTTCTGTCACCAAGCTGAAGGTCTTAACGCAGGTGAAAACTGAGTAACAATGTTTCAAGGTGAAATTTCTTAGTACTGTCTGACGTCAAGCCCGTTTAATTTGAATTAAGTTAGAATTCATCCTCAAGGGAGTTTACTCAGTCAGCATAAGTTATAGGAGCCTTTTGTTGACGTAGTTCCAGCCATTTCATCTTTCATTAAAGTTTTCTTACTAAAACTGTTTTAGGTTTCACTTTAGAATTATATTTTAGTATAAGTACAAGATGATGTAATGGAACAGTATATAAGTTTCTAAATAAATAGAACTTACTTGCTACATCATAGATCACGTGGCCTGAGACTACACAGTTAAAGAGGCCCAGGAACTTACTTGCTACATCATAGATCACGTGGCCTGAGACTACACAGTTAAAGAGGCCCAGGAACTTACTTGCTACATCATAGATCACGTGGCCTGAGACTACACAGTTAAAGAGGCTCAGGCTGGTGATAGTTAGGGGAATAAACAGTGATATTTTGCTTGTAACTTTATTTTAGCTACCGCCTCGGTAAGCTGAGCGGTCTAGACCCCTGGACCAGATCGTGTTGATGTGCCGTGTGCAGGAGGTCAAGGGTTTGGGGCTAGGCCGGCTCTGAGTAGAAAGTTTTTCTCATCCGAAGGAGCCGGCCCACAGTCTCTTCTTTTTCCAATGGAGTTAAAAAAATCGGGAAGTACCAGTTAATTATATAAATACCAGAAAAATATATCAGTCCCCAGCATAAAAAATTCAGATGTGACAGCAGTAATCATAAGAAGCCAAAGGCTTAGTCCCTCACGGGTATGTAGAGCGTCTATAAATAACTGTCAATAAACTAATTTATCCACTACCTACCCTACCCCATAGTGATTTAGTAAAGAAGTTATTTAGGTGATAGATATAACATGGAATTTATTTAGGATGACAAGAGATTGCCAGGGTTTGAATCACCTATTACAGAGATTTTTTAACGGTTTGAATCACTTCTTACAGAGATTTCTCACGGTTTGAATCACTTCTTACAGAGATTTTCTTGGGCTTTGATTCACTTCTTACAGAGATTTTCTCGGGGTTTGATTCACTTCTTACAGAGATTTTTCCGGGGTTTGAATCACCTATTACAGAGATTTTCTCGGGCATTGAATAACCTATTACAAGGATTTTCTCGGGCTTTGAATCACTTCTTACAGAGATTTTCTCAGAAATATTACATATATAAAATAGATTTTGTAACATTTTCTTTTTGTAATTTTACGCAGAAATTATAGTGAATAAAAAAAAATCTGAATTCCCAAGTATAGACAAATTTTCGCCTCAAAATTAGAAATACCCCCCCCCCCCCCTTTTTTTTTTAAATTTAACTCTACAAAAGAAATATTTTGAAAAATGATTGTGAAAATAATTATTTGTGAAAATTAATACTTTGTGAAAATCAATATTTGTGAACAATTAAAAGATTTTCTCAATTAAAAGAGTTGCGGTAAACCTGGAATACAAGATTAGCAAGTACAGTTGTAAGCTATCAATAAATCAGCCCCAATACGGGAAAGGCTGGAACATAAAACTCTTATTGTGGAACTGCAGGAAATTGCTACAAAACCTATGGTAAAATTGCATGACAAATGTACTTCTCCCAAAGATTTATGTGTAAGTTTTATTGCTTTTCTGTTCATTACATAATGTGGCTACAATTTGATGCAGAGTTGCACTTTTAATGTTTATGTACAGATTTAGAATCACCTTCGGACAGGTTTTATGTACAGATTGAGAATCACCTTCGGACAGGTTTTATGTACAGATTTAGAATCACCTTCGGACAGGTTTTATGTACAGATTGAGAATCACCTTCAGACTGGTGACACTTTACATCATTCTGATTCATGCAATACTTGGCTGCCTGATCTTTTTATCAAGAGTCATTGTTAGCAAAGATATAAAAGTAAAAAAAAACAACCTGCAACAGTAATTTATGTGCTGACACATTCAAATTTACAATCAGACTTGCTTTTATCATTAAATCACTGGTGGGTGTTCTTTATATCTTTTATACTTTAACTTCATTTCATTTGCACTGGGTAGTGTCCAAGCTGTTTGATGGTTTTCATGAGCCAACATTTTCGAAATATATGTCTGTTTAATCCATCTGAAATATTGTACAGGAGTTTTCTTTCAGGGTGTTTTCATATCATTGATCAGTTTAAAATCATGACACAAATTTTGATATTTTAGATAGCGATGGTATCATTTAAAAGTCATGATATTTAAAATTGCAAATTATGTATGTTCTTGTTAAACTATAAATACTAGCACATTAAACACAACACAATATGTAAGGGGAGTTAACTCTTACAGCTCTGTGCAGAAGATTGATTTCTGCTGAGGATAAAATATTTCCAGTAAGACATTAAATTATCAGCAATATTTGGTAAAACTTTTCAACCTATGTTAGATTTGTATCATTGTCACACCTGAAGTATAAATTTCTGTAAACATACCTGAAACTCTTTGGAATTCCAAACTTAAAATTTGACAGACACTTGTATTATTCCTGGATGTATCTTACCTGAATTTTCGCCTGAATGTATATTACGGTATCTGAATTTACAAATGGATGTTTATTGCCAATATATATATATATGCCTGAATCTACACCTGGATGTATATTACCTGAATTTTCGCCTGATTGTATATTACGGTATCTGAATTTAAAAATGGATGTTTATTGCCAATATATATATATATATATGCCTGAATCTACACCTGGATGTATATTACCTGAATTTTCGCCTGAATGTATATTACGGTATCTGAATTTACAAATGGATGTTTATTGCCAATATATATATATATATATATGCCTGAATCTACACCTGGATGTATATTACCTGAATTTTCGCCTGAATGTATATTACGGTATGTGAATTTACAAATGGATTTTTATTGCCAAAATGCCTGAATCTACACCTGGATGTATATTACCTGAATTTTCGCCTGATTGTATATTACGGTATCTGAACTTACATAGGGATTGAAAGTCATTTTTTTAACTTTCATAGTGCTATGAAAGGTCAGCCGTTACATCCATATTGAATGAAGCCCGCTAGGGCTTCCATGTTAAATATGGATGTAATGGCTGACCTTTCATAGCACTATGAAAGTTAAAAAAATGACTTTCAATCCATATATTTACATTTTTACTATAGAAAAATTGCTTACCCGCATTTATATTTTTTCCAATTAATAGTTTATTACCTGCGTTTGTATATGTGTCGTCATTTTAACGACATTGGCGGAACAGTCCAGCTTGAATAAAGTTGGCGCCAATGATAATAATTAGTCATTTGAGCTTTTGACGCAAGGGCAATCTCCATGTTATTCGAAGTGACGTGACAAGACTCTCATTGAACAAGCTTGATCTATGACGTCATAATTCAACCACGTACTACGTCTCGAGAACCATTGCTTTCATACTTTTATAAAAGGCATTTTTGCTGGTTATCTTCATATAGTGGGTTGCAGCGAAAATGTAAATATAAATGGATGTTTATTGCCAAAATGCCTGAATCTACACCTGGATGTATATTACCTGAATTTTTACCTGAATGTATAATATGGTATCTGAATTTACAAATGGATATTTATTGCCAAAATGCCTGAATCTACACCTGGACGAATATTACCTGAATTTTAATACCTGATGTATATTACTTGCATTTTTACACCAGGTATATATTACCCGAGATTATACCTGGATGTATATTACCTGAATTTACACCTGAACGTATATTACCTGAATTTACACCTGTGAATATACCTGAATTTGCATCTGAATGTTTATTACCTGAATTCATTTGCATCTTATGATGATACATTATATGTATGTAATCGTTCTTGTTTAAGGTTTTTGTTCTTTAATTCTGTATTATACTGCTATAAACAGGTGTGTAGATCTACACACCTGTTTTTATACCAAGGTTGTTCACTACTGAGGGTTCGTTAAGGTGAGGTGATACACAATAGCTGTCACAGGTATATCCTTACACGAGTAACAAACAAAACAAAATGTGCCTTCTTTAGTTAAACCATAATTAATATCTAGACATACAAAACTGAATGGCTAGTATTGTGGCTGCCAAAAATAAAGCGTCTATTGAATATAAGACTGATTAAAATAACAGACGTATAAGTAATGCATTGTTGATGATTCCTTATATAGTATCAACGTTGTCAAGTTCCCATAATTAGAAACATTGACAATGGAACCAAGCCAATCATTGATATTGTCATAGATTGTCTGTGTTGTTTGTTTCATATTTGTACTAAGGTATATAGATTGTCTATATATAAGTTGTTTGTTTCATATTTGTACTAAGGTATTTAATTACTCGTGTAATACCTTTGTTGTACCTGTAGAGGTTACCTGTTGGATACCTTGTGTCACACCTTCCAAGTGTCTGGAGCAGGTCTACAGGGTAGTTGTTTTTTAATCCCTGGTGTCCCCATGTTTATCCAGAGTCAGAGAGTCTACTTGTGAGTTGACCTTCCATCAGAATAGATGAGTTCTGGTAATAGAGCCAGCGCCGTTTGTACTGGTTGGATGGTTATAAGTTCCTACATCTTTGGATATACTAAAGTATAAGGTCACACAGTTGTCGGTTTGTCATTGCCAAAATGTATCAAGAGGCAATATTTTGTAGGACTTGATTTGCGATGAAACGAAGACCACCTTGAAGGTGTCAATGAACCTGTGTAGTGTGGACCAATTATATCTGATAAGAAAGTTTGTGAAACACGACTGAAACAGCTCAATTTCTGCTTTAGTCCACCAGGAACAAAGTCTCTTTTAAAAACTTCTTGTTAAGAACAATAGGCAACTTGGGTCATGATATTAGGGTTGTAGGTACATTGGACAATGTGCTACAAACTGACCTTAACCTACTTTCAAGGTCACAGGGGTAAAACTTTTAAAAACTCTTAAAATCTTCAGGATAACCAGAAGGCCAGAGAACTGATACAGTTAGGTACTGCGGACAATAAGTACTATACATTTCAAATACAACATAATGTACTGTGACATATAATACATTGAGTCAGCAGGTTTTCTGAACTAAAAAAAGTCCTTGATACCTCTCATCTATGCAAGCGTATAAAGTTACTGAGATCTGATTGAAACTGTTATATTTAATTTTTATCTTACCACGAAAATCTGTCCAAGCTTTGAAAAGGGAGTTGTAATTGAAACCACTAGTACACTATGATTATGATCAGATTGGAAAGACAGTATCAGCGCTGGATGATATTTATTGTGGTCTGAATGAAGTGTGGGTATATACAGGTACATATAGAAAGGGCAGAAAAGCAATTGATTTTTGCTTATTTCAATTAAAATATCGACATCACAGTTATAATGAAGCTATGTGATCTTACTTTACAAGAAATTAAAGTGTAGGGTTCCAGCATGTTTTGTACCTCAAACACAGGAAAGTTACAAGTGTAATTTTGTATTGTCTGAAAAGGCAATATAGGAATTACATCAGCTGTTGTCATTGGGTTGTCATTGGTTGTCATGGGTTGTCTTTGGTTGTCATTGGGTTGTCTTTGGTTGTCTTTGGGTTGTCATTGGGTTGTCATTGGGTTGTCATTGGTTGTCTTTGGTTGTCATTGGGTTGTCTTTGGTTGTTATTGGGTTGTCTTTGGTTGTCCTTGGTTGTCATTGGGTTGTCTTTGGTTGTCATTGGTTGTCTTTGGTTGTCATTGGTTGTCATTGGGTTGTCTTTGGTTGTCATTGGTTACCTTGTATGAACAAAGTTTCTGTACAATAACTTTGAGTTCCCATGAGCGTTATCAATCTCAAACAGAATCATACAGTGCTTACTTATTTAAAGTCCTTGATTGGTATACTATTGCTCTTCAGGTCTGAAGGTCAAAGATCAAGGTCACTTGCTATAAAATAAACCTGCATTAGAACAAAAGTCTCTGTGTAAATATCTTGAGTTCCCGTGGGCCTTTCAAACTTTTAACTTCATAAAGCGGTTACTTATTGAAAAATCTTGATTGGGACCATCACCAGGTCTGAAAGTCAAAGATATTGTCACTTTGCTTAATGTCAACATTTTAATGCCCCCTTTTCTTGAAAGCTTCTTTTCTTTAATTTATAACCAAACCTGTTTGTAAGGGCAGTATTTCTCAGGTAAACAGTCATAGAAGGCTTAATGCTGAATATGTATATTGAAATTTTGTCAAAGCCATTCACACTAAAAAGAAGTATTAAAATCTGATTAACTATTACATGAGCAAATACTTAATGATGGAATGATTATATTTGGTTTATAAAGATTTGTCAGATATGTCATTTCATATAAATCTCAGGACTAATTTAATTGTAATAAATCAAAATTCTTTTTAAATGGATTTTGTAAAATGAGGGCATCTTCATTTGAATAATTCTATCAATTCAAAACCTTAAGTATGGGGGCAGTAGAAGTAATTTACAAACCTGTTAAAAGTCTGATATATGTAGACAGTTAAGTTATGTGTAAGTGGAAAGTAATGGAACACAACTATCAATATGGTAGATCATATTTTATTTGTATATTTAAATAACATCAGCCAATTAAAATCCTGTATTGAGTTCCAATCTTGTACTTGCTGTTTGAGTAAGTTTAGACTTGGGGAAAAAAATAAGGACTCTTCAGTTATTGAAGTATTCCTTTCCTTTGTAAAGCATGAGAGTGTATAGTCATATAAAGCGATTTTTTTTTTCAACCAAAGCAGGGATCTTACATGAATGTTTTGGCATTTTCCCTTTAGAATTGCTGAACTTATTTAATGTATTGTATGCTACCTTACATATTAAACCTGTGAATGGACCCAGAATTATCTCCCTTCATTATAGTTACTGTTTCAAGTATATAGTAAGATAGGATATCTCCTTAAGTATAATAACTGTTGGGCTTTATTGAGGTGGTGTATGCTATGTTTTACATTAAACCTAATGGATTTAGAATTATCTCCCTTAAATCACTCTCTCAAGTTTATAGTAAGAAAGGATATCTCCTTAAGTATGAGATCACCTACAAGAATGGCTGCGAAGAGATAATTACACATGTTATGGCCAATAAAATAACAGCTATAATTAAGAATTAAAGTAGAACTAAACATTACAACAATACTGTTTTACTTGTACCCAGTAAACTGTATCTCAACTGGAGTACTATGCCCCTGACTACAACTGTGACTACTATTATGCAGTTTTATCTACCCAGCCCTGCTGTGGTACCCAGGTAAAATATACTATGTGTATTGTTTACATTAAAGGGTCCAAAGCGCTTTGTCGGCAAACCGTATTGTTGATATTTTCTTTTTAAAGTTTTTGGTGTGCTTTAAGCTAAATACATTATTTGGTTGTGTTTGAGTTTCCAATACATGTAATAACAATTAAGTTGATTTGACGCCTGCTGGAAAATTGTTTTTTAATCGGAACGAATGACCGTTCAATACACATCCAACAATAGACGAGTTATGCTCCAGTGGGTACCTGATTACGAACGGTGAGTAGAGGGTATGACATGAAGAAAAGCCTATAGCTGCCGCAATATATACACAGGACTTGGGACCATCGAGGTTTAGTATGTAATCATTCGTAATTGTACACTTGCAAGCTAGTGATCGTCTGCAACGAGATTCGATTAATCCTTTTGGTCGTCCAAGGCTTGATATAAGAGGATCTAGGTAATGTGTGGAGACCACTCGGATAGTCCTACTTTCAGTATCGTGTCATCTGTTTTACTCCATGTAGTTAGTTGACACTCCGTCAGTAATACATTTGGCACACTGCGGAATAACGCTGACGCAATATTGTGTGGTGTAGGGCAGTTCTTCGTTCCAGATTAAATATTTATCTGTTGGATTACGTCATAATTCGGTCGGATCTTTTACCAAGCAGAATGTTTGTTTGACAAAGGATCCATGTGAAATATACGGAAAAAACTCTTCAAGGCTACCTATCTATGATAACGGGAGATACAAATTAACAGCAATTTGTTACCAGGTATCGGTATTACTTGTGATTGACACGGATATAATGACCTATATTTTAATTATAAGCTGTGTTGTATTACGCTCTGTGTCCGCAGAAAATTGATATTCAAGGTTTTGAATGTATCCAAGGAAAAAATACAGCCTCGCATAGGATCAACTCACCTAAACATTGAAACTGTATCTGGCATCATTGCAGCTCGGAATCACAACATGGTGACATAATTAAATCACGGAATTTTAAAAAGAACCAGGTATCAAGTAATTTTGTATGAATTTGAAAATAATTACCAGGTATGTATTTGAATATTTCTTTTGAAAATTAATTTTGGGGCTTATATTAAAGG
This sequence comes from Mimachlamys varia, assembly GCA_947623455.1. Taxonomy (NCBI): domain Eukaryota; kingdom Metazoa; phylum Mollusca; class Bivalvia; order Pectinida; family Pectinidae; genus Mimachlamys; species Mimachlamys varia. The sequence goes on along the minus strand of OX392538.1, from coordinate 699,024 downwards.
ATTAAAATGATAACTGGTGAAATACATTTTTTTAAAATTTGATTGAATTTGAAAGTAGGAGTTTAAATATCTTAACTGTTGAGGTATGTTTTAGCTGTTCAAATAGAGGAATATGAGTTAGTGTTTTTGCAAGGTAAATATTTGATTAGAAATTGACCTACATGATGGCACACATTACTGCTGTGAAGCCCGGTGTAGTGCGGAGGTATGTGTGTTGTATTGATCTTACTCTGGCTGCCACACCGCGGACTCCACTGTCATGTATACCAATGCTGATGATTAATGCATTTTGGGGATGATTAACAGCGCTTATTGTTTCAAAGTCTAATTGAACTTTGAAAATGGTCTTGGATGAATCGAAAATTCAGAGTTGTTGTATGAGGTTCCAGAGGTTGTATTAGAACGCCAATATCTAGAAATCTTCTCTTAGTTTCAGAAAGGTCTTTAATGTATTTCACCAATTCTGGTGAAAAGGTCATGCAGTTGCTTAGAATGCTTTCAGCAAGTTTTGGGTTTGAGAACCTGCCAAGGTCACTGTTACTATAAATAGATTTGTTTTGTCCTAGCTCTTTAAATCTTATTTCTGGCTGTAGTCTTCACCAAACAGTTGAGAAGTGTCTACTATTTGGATTGAGTTGATGTTGTATTTGGAAGCTTTAAGTCGTTGTCCCTGTTGTTATAAAATAGAAATTCATTGTCATTGCTGAAACCTGTATGAGTTTGGGCAAACTTCTGAATATGCCTGCTTTATTCCACTGCATGATTGTACGGTAAACTTTGGTACAAAGACGATTGGGGTTGGTCATCCTTTCCTTCAGGGAGATCGGACATTGCTTTGATGTGTATGTGCAACTCTTCAAGCATCTTTGTTTCCCATGGTGACCTACTGTTTTGAGTAGTAATTGGTCCGCTGTATTGTAGAACTACTTTGTAAAATCCCGAATCTTCTCAACGAAAGTATAATTGGTAAATTTTTCAACCGATTCTGAAACCAAATCGCAAGATTGATGACCTTGTGTGGTCTTTGCTGCTGTAAGGACAGCTAACCAAACAAATCAAAATCAAGATGTCATTCTGATATTCAATCTGAGTGTACAATAAAAGATAAAGGAACAGCACTTAGTGCAAGTGATATACGTTCTTCAAAATACCAAATTTGTAAAAGTCGTAAATGAAACGATTTCATTTTGAAACCATTCAACTATAAAACTGATCAGAAGACTTGAAAGATTAAGATATGTTTAATGTATTTGACCATGAATTACATTTGAATTGATCGTAACTGTTTGTTGATATATGTGCAGTACAGGTAAGGTTTTACCTAGATGTATATATTCTACCTGTTCGCCTGTGGTGAAGGGATTTTATTTCTTTTCAATCTGTTCAGTCAGCGGTTATTCATGTGAATTGGGGACTTTGGAGAATGGGTAATTTGATCTGACCGAGTTTCATCTAAAAGACAAATTCTCAGGCCGTGTGCATAAAGATCATTGTGATTTTCTCCTGCGTCAATGCTAACTGTAATGTGTGTTTAACAACATGGCTATATAAGGTTTATGTAAGCTATGCTATTAAATGTCTATTATAATTCTAACCAGTTAGGTTTAATTGTTTACTGTGATCTCAGACTTTATTATATGCATCAACAATCAACTCCTTTTGTGTGTTTACTGTTACAAATTTGATGTTTGTTTTGGCCACAGAGATTTTATATGGCTATTATTACATCAAGCATTTGTGAGAAAATGCCATTTCAACTTTGTAAGAATATCAGGTAGACCAGAGATATAGTATCACTATCAATAACCAATCGCCCTTAGCCTATATATTGTTTTGGCCACGGAGACTTTAAATGGCTGTTATTAAATTAAGCATTTGTAAGAAAATGCCATTTCAACTTTGTAAAATATCTTGTAGACCAGCGGTATCATAGTAAAGCTATCAATCTCCCTTTAAGCCTATATATTGTATTGGTATGTTTGTCAATGAGGAGTACTGCTAGTCATATTGCAAGTGATTAAAGATGGTTCTATACATCAAAACCAAGGTACTGGACAACAAACAAGACCAGACCAACTTTCTATATAATTCTGTTCTCTAATACAAACCTGTCAAGGGTCAAATGCTAGCAAACTGGAGATCTCCACTTTGATGACTTTTCTCAAACTGGAGATTGCACGTGACGACATTTTACTGAACAAGCTATGCTGAGTTAATGTATACACTTTACATGCTCAGTGTTGGCAACTGCTGTACAGGGACAGATTATCGGGATCTTCTTGGTATTTTTTTTTATCTGCAGAGGTTTACTGCAATGCAGAAATTGAATGTACTAGCAAAGGATTGGCTCAACTCAGAAAACTGAAGGTGAAATATCAGTTTCTCCTAGAGATGCTGATTTTATGTATGTAGGCATATATGATTTTTGACACTGTTATGTCTTTTTACTGGTAATGTTACAAGAATTTGCAAGTTTGACAAAAAAAGACACTTGGAAGACATTTCTGACGATTACCACAGCTATAGCCAACAGTTTTGTTCTGAGAAAACTTGCAAGCAATATATCAACCAATATTTACCATGAGGTAGATTGAGAAACGTATAAGATCAATCCACTGTGTGTAACAGATAGAGGTTCCTACTTATACAGCTAGCAGACTGGAACAATCTACATGTTACAGTCGAGGAAACAACATCGATTTATAGAGCCAGAGTTGGGAGAACACTGAGTACAGCCCTGATAAAGCAGTATCAGTAATGACGACTAGGATAGATAATCTGTCTATGTCCAGAATTATCAAAACGTGTCTGTATCAACACAAAACATTATTTTGGAATTATAAAATTAATGTCAGCTTTGCGATGTCAGAATACCAAGTACTTTGATTGAATTAATGTGGCAAGGTGACCTTCATAATCAAAGATTAACCCATTTACCCCTGAAGGTACATTTGAACTCTTCCGATTCAAATATTGGAATTGTTCATTTTAAAATTTCAGGTGTGAATGAGTTAAAACACAGCTCATTCACCTGTGTGTCTCTGAATTAGGACTTGCCAAGTCGTTACTTTGTTAATTAGGTTCAAATGCGTTTCTATAGGTGTGGATGAGATCAAGATAAAGAACCAATATACAAATTGTAGATTCTAAGATTTGTAAGAAATGTAATGGCCATTCAGACTAGGGTTTGAGCCTGGAACCTTCCAAACTCTAGACAAAAGCTCTATAACCAAATGACTTACACAGTCACAGATTATTGACCAGGTCCAGTTCTTTTACATTCCTTCCTTCTTTGACAAAGTTTTTGACCCGGAAGACAAATAAGACTCTATACCATCTTTAATGCTGGCCACCAATTTTGTAACAGGAGACATGCAGCTACCTGACCAAGATTTAAACCTGGATCTACTGAACTCTTAGATGTTCTACCTGGTCTGTGATGATCGACCTAGTCAAGTTCTGCTACAGTAGAATTAGCTAGTGTTAGAGTGTATCTGCTAGGTTTATCAAACAATAGCTATAGCAGAAATCAGTAGAATTGTGTTCAAATTACAAAAAATGTATTTGTTTCTATGAATTTAATGTAACAAAAGTATTGAACCCAGTATGAAGTAAATATGAGTAAGACTATTACAGATTAATTTCTGATCTGCCTGGCGCCATATAAGGATAAGCCTCTCCTCCATGGTGTGAATACAGGGTCAACACACTCGGTGACTTTGTTGTTTACATCAGTGGACCTACACTATAGTCTGTTACCTACGTGGACCTACACTATAGTCTGTTACCTATTTATTGGGCAATATTTAGTGTCCCAGGGTTTGGTCGAAGAATAATTGTCAAGTAGTCTGCATCTTACAGAAGCTTTATTACATTCTTAGAAAGCTTAAACATTTTAATGATCAGATGATATTTTCGGCAAAATATATCAAATGCTGCTAGAAGCTAATGTAAATAATCTGGTTCTAATTTTGCTGGTAATATACAATTATTTATGGACATACTTCAATCAAAATTCATCTTTGATTTGAGCAATTCATCTTTGATTTGAGGCAAAACAAAAGATAAAATTCTTGTTTCATTTGCATTACTTATATACTTTCCTTTTTGTCTTGAATCTTAAATAGATGTTGGCTCTAGCCTCTAGTTGGTATGCATTTCAAGGTCAGAATTATTGTTCTATATATAAGTAAACCTCTTAAAGTTCATGCTTTAAATAAAAAAAAATGTATACAGTGTACCCTCGACCTATGACCACCTGAATCTACCGCCACCCTCGCATACCATCACCTAAACCTTTAGAACAGATTTCCCTCCTATATAATTATCTCGTTAAGTTCGCCACCCTCGCATACCGCCATCCGCCACACCCTTTAAAACACAAACATCCCGAATCGCTATATAATTCCCTCGACGATAACGCCATATTAATCTATTTTTGGAGATCGAGGAATTCTTTAGTGTTCCATTTGGAATGACATGCGGCAAAAGCAGATCAATAACTATTTTCAGATGTAAATTTGTGCCAATGTAGATCTATATGACGATATAATACTAAGCTTGTTTTTAAAGAAATGTTGGAAATGCAATCTATTAAACCGCCACAATTGCTGTTGACGAAATGTGACGGTATAACGAGGGTACACTTTATTTTTATACAAGCTTGGTCAGAGTGTTAGTTGAATTTTCAGACAAACATAGGAATACAATATTGTGTTTTGGCAAATTTTATGGAATGAAAAATCCCAAGTGTCGAAACCTAGAGTTTTTTCCTCTAAAATAGGGAGGTTGGCACTTAACTTGTGTTATAGTGGATTTAAACTGATTTATTAGTTTAGACTTTCATAATTGAAAATATTTTTACAAGGTTGTGAAGACAAATTTTGAAAAAAAAAAAATCTATACGTTGCTGAGTTCAGTTCTAAGATGTTGTTGTTGTTTGGTGGGGGGGGGGGGGGGGGATAAGTGTAGAAGTTCACCTTACAAATTGGGGGGGGGGGGGGTGTTACCTTTATGATAAACTTTTTGAAGTTTCTGTTCATTCTTACCATGTTGAATTGTAAATAATCTACAGGGTGAGGTTGTAGAAATTGATCTCTATTTATGACTTTAGTATGATTTAACTGTCAGGGAGGGAGTCAACCTGCTGTAACTTTAATCTAACAACATGGTCGTATATCATTGTGATATTGAGGTAGGTAAACATAACTGTTTAAATACACTTTTATGGATGGTCCTCACCGACAGAAATGGAAGTTGTCCTTGAATCTGGTTCATTATAAGAAGTACTAAATGTTGTGAATGAAATCGTGGAAATATTAATACATTCAAGGCTTGACGGCTTGTGTACTATTAGAGGATTTTGTAATTTAAAACAGATTATTTTGGATTTAACCGCAACATGGTATATTAATCGGTTAGTAATCAAGCATTGAGAATAGTTATATCATCACAAACCACTGCACAGCAAATCCTTATTGAGCTGAATAACTGGAAAACATTATTTGAGACTCTACACATTTTGTGTTGACAAAAGGAAAGACGACTTCTTTACAGCTAGATATTACAACAAGCAAGCTAGGTGCTCTGAAATGGTAGCATTTCTTATGTTAGTTTGTCAGTGGAAACACTTTGTCTGCAAATTCTTTCTCATCTACTAAACCTATTTCAACCAAGTTCATACACATGTTTGGTATGTCACGGAGCTTAGCTTTCAATATTTATTTTCGTTTGCTCATTTCAAGTCCTAGCTATCTGGACAAATCCTCCTGGCCCCGGTTTCATCAAAGTTCCTTAACTTAAGGAAACTCCTTAACTTAAAATTCTCCATAGGAAAGCATTACAAAATTTAAGGAAAGTTCCTTTACTAAAGATTTTCTTCTTAAATTCTGTAATGCTTTCCTATGGAGAGTTTTAAGTTAAGGAGTTTCCTTAAGTTAAGGAACGTTGATGAAACCACGGCCTGAATATGGTAACTATGCCGAATGGCAGACTTCTGGATTTTAGTATTCAATCTCAGACCACCATGGGCTCTGAGTCGTCACATTTGTAGCTATATATGTAAGACACTGAGGGAATATGTTGTAGAAGATCAGGTCAAATGGCCGACTTTCATGGGTCCAGATTCAAGATGGCCACCCTCGACTTTGATTGGAGAGGATAATAATCTGATGTTGATCGATCAGTTGAGTTCTGTTGTGCAGACTAGAATATTATAGACCTTCATAAAACTTTACTGCAAGATCATTCTAAAGAGGTTTTTGTGTAAGGAAAAACACCTGTAAAATAAATCCCACCACCATATGATGAAAAGTATCATCATAGTATAATATTTAAGTTTGATTTGATTGCCATAGAAAATAAAAAATGAAAAAATACTCGGGGGATATATATCTTTGATAACTTTGTATTTCTTTTGATGTTTGATTACGTAATGTCTTGTCGGAATCTCGAATCTTGACTGGATAACAGGTTGTAACATGTGATACTCTGATCTAGGTGTACGATATTATCTGCCGATTTGAGTGATGGTCGTATCATATAACAAATACGCCTCTCCTGATATAGGTGGAGTATTCCTCTCCGGCCATCTCTACAGTAAGTTATCAGGGGCTATCTCAGGTCTAGATATATATACCGGGGTATTACAACAGCTGTTCTTAGGATCATGGGACACCAATAGTTAGCTATAGATACACATGTAATCAAAGAGGCATTTAATGATTAGTGATAATTATACTTAATTTGTCTGGATTTAATGTGGGATTTAAACAAAAAAATCAAGTTTAAATAGGGACTGTACAGGGTTTCTTATTTGAAATGTTTTGAGCATGATTTAAAAGTTTTATGCTGTCTTTCATTGCAAGAATTTCTCTCTGCAATCGTTTCAGAAATTCTTTGTAGAAATATTGATAAATAATCAACTCTGAATTAATTTGAAGTATAATCACCTATACTAGATATACCGGGGTATTAGCTGTCAACATTTTCTTAGGGTGGGGAATATATTTGGATCATGGGACATATAATTTGAAGTATTATCACCTATACCTAAACAGAAATGTTATCAGAGGTTGTTAATTGAGAGATTTATACTATTTTCTTATAAAATCTTCAGAATTAATTTTACTAATTCCTTTATTTAATATTCCCATCCTAATTGGTAAAAAAAGATGCATCAGGTTGTTTAATTGTAATGAATTACTTTGATCAAATAGAAAATGAAGCTCTTTTGTACATGGAGGTGAGTTTAGCATGCTGATTAGTCTCATATACTCTGTGGTGTTGCTCTTGGCAGTTAGCGTCATGCTGTTGGGTAAGATTCTTCCCTTTTCTCTGCTGTTTTTCCTGCCAAACAGTTTATTCCTGTGGTCTATATACATACGCTCTAAGTGCATTAGTGTCCAAAGCAATCGCTGTCTGTTTGGTTCTGAGGCAGACGATTGTTTTACCTGTGTGAGACTGTACATCTCCGCAACATTATGCTCGTATTGATGGTTTCTCGGCCAAACGTGGAAACACAGAATCTTTGTGGTGGGCCGGAATGTTTTGTAAAATATGTATGAAGCTTCATCTTTATGGATGGTTATAGATATTTCAGAGTGAATTTTTTGACAGTTTATAACAACAGGTTTATTGTTTTGTGGTTATGTACACAGATGGAGAGTTGTTGGGGAGACTGAAGATTTATAGGGAAAAAGGATCCTTATGGGAATGATTCATCTTAAGTCAATGATTTACTGAAAAGTGGTGTTTAAATATGTAATTGGTGGTTTTGTGCAGGGATAAAAGTAGGGTACTGCTTTTCATCCTTACAGCTGTGAGGTATATAGTACGTTGCTGGTTGCAGCAAAGAGGCCTTGCCTTTTTTAAGGTTCTAAAGTGATATAAGTTTAGATTTGAAGTTGATAAAATTTAAGTCTGAAAATTTGTCCGTCAATGATTTTATGTCAAAAATAATTCCAAGCCAGCCAATTTGAAAACGTTCATGTTTTTTTTTTTGAACTCTGAAAGTCTTTAGAATGCTCATATTAGCAGGGGTCTACCCTGATTAATTGAATGATGATGTTATTGCATATGGAAGATATTTAGTTTGATTTGGACTAGAATCAAATTCTAATGTATCTGAAGCCTGAAGTCAACAATTCTATGGATATTCCAAGTTTTTGTGTGCAAACATATGACTTTTTTTGTACTAGGTAATTAGATACAAATAGCTCGTTGATTAGAGGTGATTTAACATAACTGTGTTAATCATATGTGAATGGCCCACTTTAACGTTTTGTCAGCAGAGTATATCAACTTTCATTGTTTTAGATATTGATTTTGTTGAAATTTAGCAATTTATTTTTTGTAGGGGCACACTATATATATTGGAGAGATATTTGTATGAAAACTCTTAAATCTAATTTTTGAATACACTGAAACCTGATACATTAGATTTTAACGGATACCTGTATGGGTTATCATTTATTTGTAACTGGATACAGGGTGTTGATCATGGAATAGATTTAGGTGATTTTCGTCCCTATGTTTGGGCTAATTTGGATTGTGTGATATTCTTACCTAAGTTGGAGATAATTAGGTTTGTTGGATATTTTTGATACCTACGTTAGAGCTAAATGGATATGATCCTGATATAATGATAAGAAACATTGTGAGTTGTGAGATATGGAGAATGATTCAGCAGTACAAGCTACTAGAATTAATTATGGCTTTTTTTGTCAGGAGTGATGTTTTATTCCTGGAGGTGTTTACCTTTATCAATTATAGAACTGTTGTGATGCTGCTGAGGTTTGGTGATATTACAGCTCCCGACTGTAGCCACAAGGAGTGAAGCTTTACTCCTGGGGGTCACCAGAAACTTGACCTTTATCATAGAACTGCTGAGGTCGGGTGATATTGCAGCTCATTGACTATAGCCACAAGGAGTGAAGCTTTACTCCTGGGGGTCACCAGAAACTTGACCTTTATCATAGAACTGCTGAGGTCGGGTGATATTGCAGCTCCCGACTGTAGCCACAAGGAGTGAAGCTTTACTCCAAGAGGTCACCAAAAACTTGAACTTTATCATAGAACTGCTGAGGTCGGGTGATATTGCAGTTCCCGACTGTAGCCACAAGGAGTGTAGCTTTATTCCTGGAGGTCACCAGAAACTTGACCTTTATCATAGAATTGCTGAGGTTGGGTGATATTACAGCTCCATGACTAGCCACAAGGAGAGAAGCTTTATTCCTGGAGGTCACCAGAAACTTGACCTTTATCATAGAACTGCTGAGGTTGGGTGATATTACAGCTCAATGACTATAGCCACAAGGAGTGTAGCTTTATTCCTGGAGGTCACCAGAAACTTGACCTTTATCATAGAACTGCTGAGGTCGGGTGATATTACAGCTCAATGACTATAGCCACAAGGAGTGAAGCTTTATTCCTGGGGGTCACCAGAAACTTGACCTTTATCATAGAACTATTGTGATGCTGCTTAGGTTGGGTGATATTACAGCTCCCCGACTTAAGCCACAAGGAGAGAAGCTTTATTCCTGGAGGTCACCAGAAACTTGACCTTTATCATAGAACTGCTGAGGTCGGGTGATATTACAGCTCCCGACTGTAGCCACAAGGAGTGTAGCTTTATTCCTGGAGGTCACCAGAAACTTGACCTTTATCATAGAACTGCTGAGGTCGGGTGATATTACAGCTCCCGACTGTAGCCACAAGGAGTGTAGCTTTATTCCTGGAGGTCACCAGAAACTTGACCTTTATCATAGAACTGCTGAGGTCGGGTGATATTACAGCTCCCGACTGTAGCCACAAGGAGTGTAGCTTTATTCCTGGAGGTCACCAGAAACTTGAACTTTATCATAGAACTGCTGAGGTTGGGTGATATTACAGCTCCCCGACTTAAGCCACAAGGAGTGAAGCTTTATTCCTGGAGGTCACCAAAAACTTGACCTTTATCATAGAACTGCTGAGGTTGGGTGATATTACAGCTCCCTGATTTTAGCCACAAGGAGTGTAGCTTTATTCCTGGAGGTCACCAGAAACTTGACTTTTATCATAGAACTGCTGAGGTTGTGGTGATATTGCAGCTCACAGACTTTAGCCATGAGGACAAGCAAAGCCAAATATCATTGATTAATATATGTCTGTTACACTATTCAATGATGATTTGGTTATGGTTCTTTATAGACCTCTAACATTCTGCTTGTCAATATCATCATTTAAAGGCTATGGTTCTGATCATTTGTAAGTACATATTGTAGTTCTTATCACTTGGTCAGTATAAAACTGTTTTTCCTCTAGCATCATAAAGAGCTTTTCATTATTGTGTCGATTTGTTACATTCCTAACAATTCTCGACCATTTTGTGGCTAAAACTGTGAGATAAGTGGCCGTTGTGTAGAGAATGGGTTGCGAATCACTTCCTATTGTCCTTGGTAGATAGATCCAAAGAGAAAGGTCAATTACAATAAAACCATGACTGTTTCAGAGGTACGCGGGATCCTCTGTACGTTTGATAGGTACATCCGCTCGTGGAAATTCTGACATTTGACGGCTTCCCTAACGACAACAGTAGGCTTTAGACCGGCACAATCAATACTCTTCATTCTAGATTACAATGATTTATGGGCATACAAATCAATAAACTGTCAAAGTTCATCTAGGTTGTAATGTTACCTTCCTTATGTATCTAATATTTCCAAAACAGCTTCTCGTGGAATGATACAAACAAACAAAAAATCTAAAATGTTGATGACATAGAACTGATTCTTGTTACAAAATATTTTCAATTCTTGTAGTTCTGACCTAGTTATTCATTCAGTTTACTGTCTACAGAATCTTTGGAAAGGAATTTCCCGATACTTTAGGATTTCGTGTAGTTCTAGTTCTGGAGTTTTCTAACAATTTACTGTCTACAGAATCTTTGGAAAGGAATTTCCCGATACTTTAGGATTTCGTGTAGTTCTAGTACTGGAGTTTTCTAACAATTTATTGTCTACAGAATCTTTGGAAAGGAATTTCCCGATACTTTAGGATTTCGTGTAGTTCTAGTTCTTTAGTTTTCTAACAATTTACTGTCTACAGAATCTTTGGTAAGGAATTTCCCGATACTATAGGATTTCGTGTAGTTCTAGTTCTGGAGTTTTCTAGCAATTTACTATCTACAGAAACTTTGGAAGGAAATTTCCTGATACTATAGGATTTTGTGTAGTTCTAGTTCTGGAGTTTTCTAACAATTTACTGTCTACAGAAACTTTGGAAGGGAATTTCCCGATACTATAGGATTTTGTGTAGTTCTAGTTCTGGAGTTTTCTAACAGTTTACTGTCTACAGAATCTTTGGAAGGGAATTTCCCGATACTATAGGATTTTGTGTAGTTCTAGTTCTGGAGTTTTCTAACAGTTTATTGTTTACAGAAACTTTGGAAGGGAATTTCCCGATACTATAGGATTTTGTATAGTTCTGGTTCTAGAGTTTTCTAACAGTTTACTGTCTACAGAATCTTTGGAAGGGAATTTGTAAAGACTATATGATTTTCTTACATTTTACTGTTCACGAAATCTTTGGAAAGGAATTTCCTGATGGAAACACCTTATTCACAAATTGAGAGAGTTCCTGAGAGTAAATGGGTTTCTAGCCCGATATATCCGACAAATCATTATAAACACTGGACAGTATGTTCAGCATCTCTCCGTTCTTCTGGTAATCGTAATGAATCTTTGATGTTGGCACCAAGCAGAACAGACATCTGACCTTTAACTGTAGGAGGGCGGGGAACTTGGAAACTGGGATATTTCTGACATCAGGAACTTGTTAGGGCTTCACAGATATAGAATTAAATCTTTGATGAGGCAGTTTGTATTCTCTATTTTTGCGCAACTACCGGATTCTCCTTTTTCTCTCTATATATATGTTAGGTACATATTAATTATTGACGAAGCTCACAGGCATATCTAGACAGGGAGTAGCTATATAAACATTAAACATCTATTGTCTGCATGTTTTACGGGTAGGATATCTCCACTATGGCGTATTCTCGGGACGTTAGCTTTTTATTTTTATTTGCTGCAGTGGCTGAAGAGCTCACACCAGCACTGTTTGTAGTGTTAAATTGAGATGTTAAAAAACTGTTCGATACAGGGTAGACGTGACTGATGTTATTGTGAATTATGATGTAATGAATGTCAAGGCTTCTGTGTATCAGCTGTGCCACACTTGGGAAATTAACCTTAAAGCATATCATATCAACAGCTGATCGTCAGGGTAGGTTTGTTCTGGTCGGCATGCGTGTAAATTGATAGAAATATAAACAATTGATCATAGCTGTAAGAATGTATAGGAATTTGTAATTGGAATTTCATGCTGTGATCAGTGATCTGGGAGAGATCAATATATAGAAGTAAAATTAAAAAATTAAGGGGGGGGGGAGGGGGGGGGTAGACTTTGTTTAGACAGGTATCTGTATGAGAGTGTAGGTCAGTTTAAACAGGTATCTGTATGATAGTGTAGGTCAATTTAGACAGGTATCTATCAGATTGTAGGTCAGTTTAGACAGGTATCTGTATCAGATTGTAGGTCAGTTTAGACAGGTATCTTTATCAGATTGAAGGTCAGTTTGGACAGGTATCTGTATCAGATTGTAGGTCAGTTTAGACAGGTACCTGTATCAGATTGTAGGTCAGTTTAGACAGGTATCTGTATCAGATTGAAGGTCAGTTTAGACAGGTATCTGTATCTGATTGAAGGTCAATTTAGACAGGTATCTGTATCAGATTGTAGGTCAGTTTAGACAGGTATCTGTATGAGATTGTAGGTCAGTTTAGACAGGTATCTGTATGAGATTGTTGGTCAGTTTAGACAGGTATCTGTATGAGATTGTAGGTCAGTTTAGACAGGTATCTGTATCAGATTGAAGGTCAGTTTAGACAGGTACCCCTATGCGACATGACAGTCTTGACAGATATATGAATGAAATGCATCATGTTACTATGGATAGTTTACATCAATCTGATCAGTATATTGTACTAATTGGTTGTTTTAGAGAACACATCAGCATCAGAAATACCTGTGTCATGGTAATCAACCCTAACCCTAAATATGTTCCTTGTGCCTACATGGCCACTCGCACACACTGTCAGATTACAAAAAAACACTTTGTTTATCCTAACAACTCCTGTATGGAATAGTAGGAGGCCCTGAGCTGGACTTCACAAGGATAGTTTTACATCATACACTAATTACAGCTGTAGCAGTTGTGCTATAGTTGTGTGAGAAGTACACCATGGGTTGTCTGATGTGGAGCGAGGTTTTACGGTTCATAACTCATTAGTTTACAAAAGTGTTATGATAGATGTACTTGGCAAATCTGTTGATTTTAGTTATTCCTTTCTATAAATAGAGAATAAATGTCATCAAAAATAATTCCTAATTAATTTAATTTGATGACCTTAAAAATGTAAATAGGTAAAATGGTGTATGTTGTCTAATCACGGATACAGAAATTACTGCTGGATCTATACTTGGGTGGCCTTCCTTTACCCTCCATTGGTTTCCATGGTGAAGAACGAGGGTATCGCTAATTAATGGCACTTTCCCTCGGATCTGATATGAGCCCCACCTCGTAGATACAGGTGTATGTAGATGTTCTTTCTCTGGATGTTTATCTGTGTATCTAGTAGTAGATCTAGCTGTCATTCACATGCTGCGCCAAAGTTTGGTGTGTAAGGTGTAGGTAACAGACTGGACATCTTTCCATTGGGAACATCCATCTCGGGAACATCCATCTCGAAACATCCATCTCGTCACATCAAAAGAGGTGTTCTGTAATACAATGGTGAAGGAACTACTGTACTGGAGATGTAAGGAGAGAAACAATGTGTGTAGGCATAGTGTATAGGAATTGTCTCGTACATTGTCAGATTCTCCTGTTTCTATAATTAGCCAATTAGTTGCTTCCTCTACTCAATATTTGTAGAAAAATCGGCTGAGCTTTCAGAACCGTTCCTGTTGTCAGTGGATATTTTATCTGAAGTTTTAATTTGTTGGATGTTTGATCTGACAAGTTCTATATATTGGATAAAACCATTGGAAGCGTGAAGTCACATAAAGCATCAGACTGTTCAGAAAAAGGTAAACTTAAGTTTTCTGAATTCTTTTCTGTTGCTTGGTGCAAGTTTTGCTGGAGGAAATGTTTTGATATTTCAAATGAGTTGTTATAAAATGCATCAATCTCGCATCTATATCTAATGTTAAAGTTGTAGTCTATCCAGTGTGCGTTCTTAGATTTAAACAGGTGCTTGATCTTAAAGATAACTACCTAAATGGTCCATACAGTTCTAGTAACATTAACTAAAAGAATACGCAGAGTTTTGAGAGTTGATGAAAAGCAGGTTGTTTGATCAGATAACAGCTATAACGAGATCATTGCTGCCTGTTGTCAGACGGTCAGGACATTGTGTAGACAGTTACTGGTGTTAAACATATATATCATCTAATATTCACATTTTTATTGGTAGCATTGGCATATCATCTGACTGATCGGCTGTCCGAAATCTGACAGGTCAGATAATTGGAATTGTACAGAATTGGGTCGGTCACGATGGACTTACTGGTCACAGTGCATTTAAGTTTGTATGTGTATGATACAGTAGCTTATGTTTTAAGTCCCGTCAGTCTCACTTGACAATTCGGTTTATAAGTAGCCGAGGGAGGGGGGTTCAGGAAGTCAGGGAAGTAAGATGGGAACCAGATAATGTATTTATAGAGACAGCTCTCTACACGGCTATAAACATACCTATACTGATATACAACTCAGTCTATACTGCACCTTAGTTCATACTGTGAGGTGTATCCTCGTTAGCTCTACAAGGTTTTTACACAGAAGGTACAATATTGAGTCCTACTTTTGATTAACATACTGTGAGGTGTATCTTCGGTTAGCTCTACAAGGTTTTTACACAGAAGGTACAATATTGAGTCCTACTTTTGATTAACATTCTCCATGTTCTGTTGGATTGATACAAGTGTGAATTCTTTGGATTGGCGTGTACATATCCTTGGATTAGGATAGGAACACCTGATGATGTAAATAGGATGCCTATTGATACAGACGCTGTAACTCAGTCAGTATGTTATGTCAGTTTTATCTAGGTCTACACTGTAGAGGATTTGTACACGGTTACTGCAGTGGATAATGTTATACAAGTAGGCAATTTGTTTTGAAAAAAGACCTGCATGTGTAGGTAAAGTTGAGTATGAGTTTACATTGCTGTGACCGCTACAGTCTGTAGACCACACCTGTTGTGTAACCTCATTAACATGTATTAAACTGATCTTAGACAATTTATCAGTTTTCAACTTTGTTGATGGTTAGTTTTGACCTTGCAATATTGGTTTGTTTCCTGTTAGGTTAAGTTAGTTATTTAGCTTGTAATTGGTCAGTGAATTTGTAATTGGTCAGTGAATTTGTAATTGGGCATTTAATTTGTAATTGGTCAGTGAATTTGTACTTGGTCAGTAAGTTAATTTGTAATTGGTCAGTAAGTGAATTTTTAATTGGTCATTAAGTTAATTTGTAATTGGTCACTAGGTTAATTTGTAATTGGTCACTAAGTTAATTTGTAATTGGTCACTAAGTTAATTTGTAATTGGTCAGTAAATTTTTTATTGGTCAGTTTTCTTTTCTATGTAAACTTCTTAATTTCATTATGTGTGAGTTACCTATTTTGTAATAAATTGTCAAATTGTACTTTCAAATTAAATCATTTTCAGTCAGTTCCTCTTGTGTAGTTAGTACTGGTATTGTAATTGATCAGTTTTGTAATTTGACAGTTTTATAATTGGTCAGTTTTGTAATTGGTCAGTTTTGTAATTGCCAATATTTAAATCTGTAATTAGGAAAACGTATTGAGATGACAGCTAGAATGTAGAAGAGCATGATAACCATTGTAGATGGGGGGTAACAAGTTTATTGTTGGTCAAGGATTCACTGTTATATTAGAAACCGTAATTCTGGTCGAGATTAGACGCTGATAGAATATCAGAAACCTTAGAGGACTAGTATATTGGATAAGCCATCTTGAATTGGGATTTTACGGAAATTGGACCAAGGGTGACGGAAGGCAGGAATTGAATTTGATATAGAATCAATTGATTTATTGATTTAACCATGTAAGTTTCTGTTTCTGTCTGTACATAGCTTTACGCTTGGTACAAAGAATGCCGAACTAGAGCTGTATTCCGATCGGGCGAAACCCTACTGTGCATCGAACTGAGGACAAAAAGGCTATTTTTTTATTGATGGAAAATCTGGGTCATCTTGACCTCGTTAAGGATTAAGCAGACTGTAAAATTGTACTTCAATGTTCAAAACACATGATCGAGAAGTATATCATCAGTATAGCGATTTTTACTTTAAGGAAGATCGGAGGGATACAGGTTCAGTCCGTAATCTCTGTATTAAGTTTATCTTGTGTGTGCCATCATGTTAGTTGATTCTTGGTCAATGTTAGCCTTACGATTGAAGCTAGTGATCTGGCCGATGTTAGCCTTATGATGGGAGTTAGTGATGTGGCCGATGTTAGCCCTACGATGAGTGTTGGTGATGTGAGCAGGATACAGTGGAGCTGATTGAATTAGAAGTGATATATATAAGTGTGTTGATTAGTAGGAGGCAATGAATTTAGTCTGGATCAAGTCTATCATTGGTGTTGCCGAGGAAGTGTTGTAGGAATAAGTGTCTCAGCATCGTATATCAGTTTTACACTTTGTGGCCAGTGTTTCTCTGATTCTCATTCAGTCGTGATTACTTCTCATATTGACTCTCAGAAGTAGGTTATGGAAAGAAAACAACATTGGCCTTTTTATATAATGATTATATCAATGTTTATCTTAATTTTGTATCAAATGAATCTGGACTGATTAACTTAAAAAGATGTTTATTCAAATTGCAGGACTGTGTTTGTTATCCAGTACTTTTTTTCTTTGCAAAATTATTGACACAATATTCGCCAACATAAAGATGTCAGCGCTGGTGAAGTTAAACTTGTGTCAGTGATAAGTCTTACCACTGAATTCCAGAGATTTGGTTATCTTTGACAGACACCAGCAACATCTAATCGGATTTTATAGCCAGTAAAGATATTGGAAATTGTGGATTATCGTTTCGTCACTACGGAATTTTAAAGCGTTTGGAGATTGATTTGGAATGAAGCAAAAATGTTGAGCGATTACCAATGATTGGTTCCATCACCTATCTGTAGGACTATAATGCGAGCAGATTCTCTTGGGAAAATCATTATCTAAGTTCAATTTCACAATGAGTGATCAAAGTGGTAAAACCTAATTGCAGTTTATCTGACGAAGGAATTGGAATTTTGTGACTTAATTAGGAGATTCTTGATTCTTTGGATTAAAACCTTCCAACATGAATTACCTATCGCCACAAGATCGTAGTCAGAGACCGCGTCGACGATCGCTGGCGCAGTTGTATGCGCTACCGGTCATTCCAGACAATGATGAACCAGTGGATTTTAATAAGGATTTGAATGAGGAAGAGGTTCGACTGATGATGAAACGTCAAAGTAAACGACGAGGTTCATGTCCTGTAAACCCTAAGGTAAGACGTAACCCAAAGGTATATTACAGCGTTGATATGGTCCTGTAAACCCTAAGGTAAGACGTAACCCAAAGGTATATTACAGCGTTGATATGGTCCTGTAAACCCTAAGGTAAGACATAACCCAAAGGTATGTTCCAGCGTTGATATGGTCCTGTAAACCCTAAGGTAAGACGTAACCCAAAGGTATATTACAGCGTTGATATGGTCCTGTAAACCCTAAGGTAAGACATAACCCAAAGGTATATTACAGCGTTGATATGGTCCTGTAAACCCTAAGGTAAGACGTAACCCAAAGGTATGTTACAGCGTTGATATGGTCCTGTAAACCCTAAGGTAAGACGTAACCCAAAGGTATATTACAGCGTTGATATGGTCCTGTAAACCCTAAGGTAAGACGTAACCCAAAGGTATATTACAGCGTTGATATGGTCCTGTAAACCCTAAGGTAAGACGTAACCCAAAGGTATATTACAGCGTTGATATGGTCCTGTAAACCCTAAGGTAAGACATAACCCAAAGGTATATTACAGCGTTGATATGGTCCTGTAAACCCTAAGGTAAGACGTAACCCAAAGGTATATTACAGCGTTGATATGGTCCTGTAAACCCTAAGGTAAGACGTAACCCAAAGGTATATTACAGCGTTGATATGGTCCTGTAAACCCTAAGGTAAGACGTAACCCAAAGGTATATTACAGCGTTGATATGGTCCTGTAAACCCTAAGGTAAGACGTAACCCAAAGGTATATTACAGCGTTGATATGGTCCTGTAAACCCTAAGGTAAGACGTAACCCAAAGGTATATTACAGCGTTGATATGGTCCTGTAAACCCTAAGGTAAGACGTAACCCAAAGGTATATTACAGCGTTGATATGGTCCTGTAAACCCTAAGGTAAGACGTAACCCAAAGGTATATTACAGCGTTGATATGGTCCTGTAAACCCTAAGGTAAGACATAACCCAAAGGTATATTACAGCGTTGATATGGTCCTGTAAACCCTAAGGTAAGACGTAACCCAAAGGTATATTACAGCGTTGATATGGTCCTGTAAACCCTAAGGTAAGACATAACCCAAAGGTATATTACAGCGTTGATATGGTCCTGTAAACCCTAAGGTAAGACGTAACCCAAAGGTATATTACAGCGTTGATATGGTCCTGTAAACCCTAAGGTAAGACATAACCCAAAGGTATATTACAGCGTTGATATGGTCCTGTAAACCCTAAGGTAAGACGTAACCCAAAGGTATATTACAGCGTTGATATGGTCCTGTAAACCCTAAGGTAAGACGTAACCCAAAGGTATATTACAGCGTTGATATGGTCCTGTAAACCCTAAGGTAAGACGTAACCCAAAGGTATATTACAGCGTTGATATGGTCCTGTAAACCCTAAGGTAAGACGTAACCCAAAGGTATATTACAGCGTTGATATGGTCCTGTAAACCCTAAGGTAAGACATAACCCAAAGGTATATTACAGCGTTGATATGGTCCTGTAAACCCTAAGGTAAGACATAACCCAAAGGTATATTACAGCGTTGATATGGTCCTGTAAACCCTAAGGTAAGACATAACCCAAAGGTATATTACAGCGTTGATATGGTCCTGTAAACCCTAAGGTAAGACATAACCCAAAGGTATATTACAGCGTTGATATGGTCCTGTAAACCCTAAGGTAAGACATAACCCAAAGGTATATTACAGCGTTGATATGGTCCTGTAAACCCTAAGGTAAGACATAACCCAAAGGTATATTACAGCGTTGATATGGTCCTGTAAACCCTAAGGTAAGACATAACCCAAAGGTATATTACAGCGTTGATATGGTCCTGTAAACCCTAAGGTAAGACGTAACCCAAAGGTATGTTCCAGCGTCAATAAGGTCTTGTACACCCTATGATAAGGCGTAACCCAAAGGTATGTTCCAGTCTCAATAAGGTCTTGTACACCCTATAATAAGGTGTAACTAAAGGTATGTTACAACGTCGATAATGTCTTGTACACCCTATAATAAGGCGTAACTAAAGGTATGTTCCAGCCTCGAAAAGGTCTTGTACACCCTATAATAAGGCGTAACTAAAGGTATGTTACAACGTCAATAAGGTCTTGTACACCCTATAATAAGGCGTAACTAAAGGTATGTTCCAGCCTCGAAAAGGTCTTGTACACCCTATAATAAGGCGTAACTAAAGGTATGTTACAACGTCGATAATGTCTTGTACACCCTATAATAAGGCGTAACTAAAGGTATGTTACAACGTCGATAATGTCTTGTACACCCTATAATAAGGCGTAACTAAAGGTATGTTACAACGTCAATAAGGTCTTGTACACCCTATCATAAGGCGTAATCCAAAGGTATGTTCCAGCGTCGATAAGGTCTTGTACACCCTATAATAAGGCGTAACCCAAAGTTATGTTCCAGCGTCGATAAGGTTTTGTACACCCTATAATAAGGCGTAACCCAAAGGTATGTTACAACGTCGATAAGGCCTTGTACACCCTATAATAAGGTGTAACCCAAAGGTATGTTCCAGCGTCGATAAGGTCTTGTACACCTTATAATAAGGCGTAACCCAAAGGTATGTTCCAGCGTCGATAAGGTCTTGTACACCCTATATATATAATAGGCGTAATCCAAAAGCATGTATATGATTCCAGCGTTGGTAAGGTTTTCTAAATCAAAACTCTCCAGTAAGGCTTAACCAAAAAATATATTGTGCATATATAATATTTCCAGAATTGGTAAAGTGTTAGGAGAACACGTCTTCAGACTACACATCCTTTCCTTAACAAGCATGGTTTATTTGCTAGATCATGAAGAAGAAATAAAATCATTTATCATTTCGTCACAGCTAACTTATTCACCACTGAACTTTAGTGATGAACTATTCCAACCTTTGAAGACATCTGACGTGTCTTCAGGACTATAATTAAAACTTCCCAGTGTATGACTGGATTATTGTATTTCCAGCATTTGGCTCACAGGTACATTTGATTCACCGAAATGTCCAATTATTTTTTAACTTGCTAAGTGTGTCAAAAAACTCCTTTGAAATTCCTTAGATGACAGCAGACCTAAGAATGTGATCCTTATATAATTGATTAATTCTTGTGATTTGACGTGACTTGATATACACTATGAAGGCGTAACTGTATTGAACAACTATTACATAATCATAGGTACCGACTACCGCTGTATTACTGTGGGCTATGTAACTGGCATGTCCTTTCAGTTTGTTAGTTACACCCATAAAACATGTGCTTACTCGTTAAATTTTTCTATTCAAACAAATGGGCCTCAATTTATGGCCTAGTTAGGTATTGTGAAAATGTTCTTCTTCTTGTGAAAGATTCATAAAGATTGATTTCCATTTGAAAGAGTTGTTTACTGTTAAGGCCAGCTTGCTATAAGTCAAAGTCTCATTGTGTAAGCTACTGAACTGACAGTCACACATAAATCAACAGCCTGTTCTCTTTTTGTGTTATCAAGGCGGAGAATAAAAGAGAAATTGTTGGTATTGCCCGAAAGATCACTAAACAGAGATTGTCCAGACTTAATTCGTGTACATACTGTGATGTATGAAATGTAATTTGAACATAACTCGTTTCACTTTTATGTTGAGATTCATATTGTAAAACGTTACAAAACCACTTTAATCTTGATTAAGAAAGTTCTTCATTGGATTGAGTTCATAGATGATGGTTGTATTTGGTTCCCCTGACCCAAAAGGGCCAAGCGAGCTTATGCCATAGTGCAGGGTCTGTCGTCCCTTGTCCATCCTGCATCAACTTTTCCGTTTAAACAACTTCCTCTAAATAACCAAAAGGCCTATAGAAGCATGATATTTAGCTGGAAGATTCCTTGGATGACGCCCGTCAAAGTTTGCAAAGTAGGTAAAATGCAAACAGATTTATTGAAGATGCTTTGATGAAGTACGAATACAACCGTCATTAAGAACAGGAGGGATGGTAGTCCTAGTTTTCAATGTATAGGCTTGCTTATAGCTATACAATCCAGCTGCCATCAACCTCCTAAGATTGTATCTACTGGGTATTTTCTCTAGACAAACATCTGATATCGTTTTATTAATTAGTTTAAGTTGTCTTCAAAACTAAACCTATAGCTTTGATAGCATATGATATCCTATGATAATTTAAGACACTTTTAAGAGTGTTGATGATTAAACTTTAAAAACATGACTGTACAATATTGAAAATATGTTAAGACACATTTTTTTCCAAGACCAGGATTCAATTCTATAATCACAAGCACTCGGCATTATCACAAGCACTTTGCATAATGTTAAGATATATTCAATTACTGTGGACCACATATGTCCCAATGACTTTACTCAAGTTTTCTTGACCTTGGTTTGCCCTGCCTGCATGACCCTGGCTGACTCTTCACCTTTGGTGACCATGGCTGACTGTTAATGACCCTGCCTATAAACCTCTCACTGATCTTGACTGACCTTGTTTTGCCCCTAATGACCTTGTCTTCACCTTTAGTGTCCCTCACTGACCTTGACTGACCCTGACTATACCTTCTTGACACCTTGGTTGTGCCTCACTGACCTTGACTAACCCTTCTTGACCTTGGCTGTGTCTCACTGACCCCCGACTTGACTTTGATTGGCCTTCACCTTGGTTAACCCTGACTGACCCTAACTGACCTTACTGACCCTTGCTTTCCCTTCCTGGACTATGTTGGACATAACTGACCTTTCCTGAACTCCGTTGTGCCTCACTGACACTGAATGACCTAGTTGACCCTGAATGACCTAGTTGACACTGAATGACCCTGAATCAGACCCTTGGTTATAGGAAGATATAGCTGGTATGGGTATGTAATTGTTTATTGCACAAGTTACTCTGAACAAAACATCTTTTTGTATACTACATATAACATAAATGTTTCTTAACCATGATGTAAAATGTCCTACCTCACGTCTGAGTCAAAAGTGTGCATTTTCCAATCAAGGATTGAGTAAACAAAAGTTGTTTAAACCTATTTCCATGTGTGCAGTAGCACACCTCAGAGAAATAGTTTGACTGGACTGTGTTAACTTTATCATACTTCCAAAACAATAAAGAAGAAATTTTCAGCAAAGTATGATAATAAAGTTTAAGTAGGGACATGAGTGCTATTTGAGATGTATCAGCCTATGTGTGTTTGTGTTTGTATTACCTGGCCAGATCACAGGGTTATCTGTGTGTAGGCTATAACTTACTGTAACCCCTACCACTCTGTAAACACATCAGTATAAATCTAGATTGATGAGTCTGTGCTACGATTTACAGCCCCTTAGCGTAGCTTTAACGGCTAATGCAGTTTTCAAATTAAATTGAAGTGTTAAATTCCTGGATTACAATCTCCCAAGTTTCCTCAGATTCAAACACTTGCTCTTTATACAGAGGTGAAATATCGGTATACTTTGGACATTGGACATCATTGTATTAGGGTTCAAAGGTCAAAGCCAAGGCCAAGGTCACAGTTGTAGGTCCATGTTCTAGTCTCTGTGGTCCTGTAAGAAAGGTTATATGCTGGCCTCTTTTGCTAATTGCAGCAAAAAAAGTTAGTTTCAGATGTATTTGGGTGTTTGAGATTTCTCCTCTATCTTTCTGTAATCAATTTACTTACTACATTCAACAACTGTTGTTTACAAAGACTATAATTATAATGATTCAAGTTTCTTTAAAACTAAATTCCTGTGTTTCATTAAAGAGCTTAAATTAAGCCTAACTAATGCCCCAATAGGTTGAAATATGTTCTGCTGGTATAAATAATAATAATAACTTTATTTAAACTTCGATAACCCATTGAGCCAGAGGGACACTAATGAAAGCACTGGGATCTGTGGTATTTGGTCAAATATAGAATGTTAGGTGGAACATATTTAACAGCAGGCATACTTTTTCATATTCAATATTTTTCTTACTTAAGAATGATTTCCAGATGTTTTAGGAAATCATTAAATGATGCTATTTGATTGGTAAGAAGGATTTTATTATTTGACGATATGTATAAAGGAGATGTATAGAGATGTATAAAGGAGGTGTATGGAGATGTATAAAGGAGGTGTATGGAGATGTATAAAGGAGGTGTACAGAGATGTATAAAGGAGGTGTATGGAGATGTATAAAGGAGGTGTATAGAGATGTATAAAGGAGGTGTATAGAGATGTATAAAGGAGGTTATGGAGATGTATAAAGGAGATGTATAGAGATGTATAAAGGAGGTGTATGGAGGTTTATAAAGGAGGTGTATGGAGATGTATAAAGGAGGTGTATGGAGATGTATAAAGGAGGTGTATAGAGATGTATAAAGGAGGTGTATAGAGATGTATAAAGGAGGTGTATGGAGATGTGTAAAGGAGTTGTACGGAGATGTTTAAAGGAGATGTATAAAGGAGGTGTATGGAGATGTATAAAGGAGATGTTTAAAGGAGGTGTACAGAGATGTATAAAGGAGATGTATAAAGGAGGTGTATGGAGATGTATAAAGGAGATGTTTAAAGGAGGTGTACAGAGATGTATAAAGGAGATGTATAAAGGAGGTGTATGGAGATGTATAAAGGAGGTGTATGGAGAGGTATAAAGGAAATGTATGGAGATGTATAAAGGAGGTGTATGGAGATGTGTAAAGGAGTTGTACGGAGATGTTTAAAGGAGGTGTACAGAGATGTATAAAGGACGTGTATGGAGATGTATAAAGGAGGTGTATGCTACGTTGATAGTGTTATTGACTTATTTGATGTCTACTGATAACAGTGTTTGTATGACGTAGTATCATTAGTATGGTTTTATCAGTAACAATGTATCGCACAATGCCTTATTGATTCTATTGTTTACAGTTCTTATTCATAATGTTTGGTTTTATCAAGTCCAGTCAAATATTGATGAGGTACAACGTATGTACAGTCACTTAAACAAGTTTCTGTGAATTACGTAGAGTGCAATATCGTCAGAAATTGATTACAGTTTTGACAGTGACGCAGGTTTTCTAGTTACCAATGATTTACGTAATCTATGACCTGTTGTTGACTTTTAACTATTCATCTCTAATAAATACGCTGTAACAAAACATTATTCATGTATTGTGTATTGACTGATTGAGATGTCTTTGAGACTTTTAATTAGTAGCAATATTTATTGTAATTAAGTACCAATATCTAATAAATTTTCATCTATTCATCAATGATTGTTTGTTACTTGAGAGATGAGATCTTTGAGAGATTTCATTAGTTATAAAATACCAGCTGAAACTCCCCATCACCCACCCGGTATTGTATTTCATGTACTGCTGGTTTTGACTTTACCTCTACCTCTACCATCTAGCCCCTAACCCCCCAACCCCCAACCCACAACCTCCAGCCCCAGCCCCACCCCCACTCCCCACCCCGCAACATCTCTACCCCTTCCCTTACCACCCCAACCCTAGACTGTTTGATCCCCACTGGAACTTGCATATTGCATTCTTTCCTGCAGCAAAACCAACATATCGGATCATGTTGATCCTAGGATTAGACATAATAATTAACTATGTGATATAATTGTATTGTATTAAATGTATCAAATGCCTTATTGCCTTCTGTCTATCCACACTGACTTATGTTTACTATTTTATGCCCTCTGTCTATCCACACTGACTTATGTTTACTATTTTATGCCCTCTGTCTATCCACACTGACTTATGTTTACTATTTTATGCCCTCTGTCTATCCACACTGACTTATGTTTACTATTTTATACCCTCTGTCTATCCACACTGACTTATGTTTACTATTTTATGCCTTCTGTCTATCCACACTGACTTATGTTTACTATTTTATGCCTTCTATCTATCCACACTGACTTATGTTTACTATTTTATGCCTTCTGTCTATCCACACTGACTTATGTTTACTACTTTATGCCCTCTGTCTATCCACACTGACTTATGTTTACTACTTTATGCCTTCTGTCTATCCACACTGACTTATGTTTACTATTTTATGCCCTCTGTCTATCCACACTGACTTATGTTTACTATTTTATGCCCTCTGTCTATCCACACTGACTTATGTTTACTCTTTTATGCCCTCTGTCTATCCACACTGACTTATGTTTACTATTTTATGCCTTCTATCTATCCACACTGACTTATGTTTACTATTTTATGCCCTCTGTCTATCCACACTGACTTATGTTTACTATTTTATGCCCTCTGTCTATCCACACTGACTTATGTTTACTCTTTTATGCCCTCTGTCTATCCACACTGACTTATGTTTACTATTTTATGCCCTCTGTCTATCCACACTGACTTATGTTTACTCTCTCTATCTTTTCAGGTAAGTGATTTTTCTTCCCAAAGAATATAAATGTACGGAGATCTGTGCTGTAGTTTCCGTCGTGGAAGGACCTCCGACAAGGCCATGGATTTCATCATTTATCGTATGTAAATTAACATTTACATTTCAGGGAGTTACATACTCATCTGTTTAACCCTTCATCCCTAGGTAACTTCAGTGGATTGTACAAAGTATTGTTTGGCAGGGGCCATTATGGTACAGCAGGTGAAAGGGTTAGGAACCTCCCATACCAAAAAAAGGTACAAAAAGTCATAACTTTTTTGTACCTTTTAAGTGCTTTTTTTTGTACTTTTTAAAAAAGTTACAAAAAAGTGATGAAATTCAGTAACAGAAAATTGGAGTTTTAAAAAATTCCAACCCAATATTAATTATGTTTGCGATCCCAAATTCAGTGTTGTAAGAAAAGATATAGTTTGATAGTTCATGACAAAATTGATTTTGCGGTTTCTGAATCACACAACCTCGTTCTGATACTGCTGCAGTATTGCAATCTCTGCAGAGGTGCATTTATGTGCATTTAAAACCACAACTTTTACAGCTCAGCTCTGTGTCGTCCCTGCAGGACTATAAGTTACTAGTGGACAGAACTCTTTGCTGGGCTTGAGATAAATAAATATCTCTGGAAATTTAGAAATGTAAACATCATATTTCTCAATCTCATACCAACCTTCTAAGACAAGGGTTATCATCAATAAACTACCCTGATGTATAAGTACGGTAAACGAGATTGTGGTTGACCTTTGACAAACTGATTACAGCTCAATTAAAAATCCAATATCTGCGTCATTAGAGTGTGGTGATAAGTTTGTCGGGGATGTTGTTTATCATTAGGTCCTTGTGTATTGGGATCGGAGCTTTTTATCACTATGACATATGGCTGTATTTACGATGTACGATGTAATCTATATCGGGTCAAAAGTTCATACCGGTAGTATTGATTATATCGATTCCTACGAATCTTCGAGCTTTATCAATTGTCGTTTTCTTTTCGACAATGTTTGTATTTTTAATTTTATTTAAATTTTCAGCAACTCTTGTTGTAAAACCTTGGTACAAGATTCTTTTGATAAAAAGAGAAAGAAATTAACACAACACAGCAAGGTGTTCATAGTCAATTATTGATCTATCATCATTAAAACAGCTCCGACAGTCTCTCCGCACTTTACACGGTCAATTCAGAACGTGTTCACGACAAAACAGCAAATGCTGCTAATAACTCAGTTTGATGATATGTATGACAGAATTGATTTTGTTTCGCCAAAGATTATTTTTTGCAGGACTTAGATAATTCTAAAACCAAACGATTTGATATTTTGAGTGTAGCACTTTGATGATTTATGCACGACATATCTTGAAGATTGTTTATTTTCGTCAGAGTTGGTAATTAGTTATAAAACTGTGATAGCTCTGACATCAAAAGTCTACGGTTGTCGTTATCTGTAGAACATAACACAAAGGCATGTCTTTCGAGGATTGATTGCGTCTGAGTTTACCATATTTCATCTTGTTTCTGGAACTGCGTTTGTTTTAAGATACAAAAGCCAAGCGTGCTGTAACAAATACAGAGAAACTGAGGGTGAACGATGCTGTTGGCGACTAGACAGTCCATTTCGCCGGTAAAGGACCCTAATTAAGTGTGATCTCTCTACCAGTATCAGACTGTACCACGGCAAACCGTTTATTTACAAAAACATCACATGTATAGATTTTGGCACCAAGATTTTTTCCCCAGTGTTCTCTTTGAAAATCATTTACATTGGCACAACAATACTAAGTACATATAGGGATTGAACGGCGTTTTTTAATTTTCATGCCGGTATGAATGCAAAGCGGTTACATCCATATTGCATGAAGCCCGCTAGGGCTTCATGGTCAATATGGATGTAACCGATTTGCATTCATACCGGCATGAAAATTAAAACAACGCCGTTCAATTCATATATTTACATTCTTACTACTGAACAATTGTCTTATTTATTTTCTTATTTATTGAACAACTGGTTAATCAACTGTGTTTGTTATTGCACCGTCTTTTAAACGAAAAAGGCAGAACAGCCATAATTTGGGTAAAATTGGCGCCAATAATTTACCGTAGTCATTTGAACGTTTGACGCGGGGGTATTCTCCATGGTATCCGAAGCGGAGCCGTAAGACTCCCATTGAACAAGACTAATATATTACGTCATAAGTAATTCACGTGAATGGATGTATTCATACTGTATTCATGATGTATTCATAGTCTAGTGTTTGCTGTTTTCAGTTGGTATGTTCATATAGAGCAGAAACAATCAGAATGTAAATATATGTGTTTGGGTAGACATCTTATCTCTAGTGTTGTACAGTGAACATTTATTTACCTTCGGAGATTGTCTACCAACTGATGTATTCATTCTAGCTCCCTCCAGCTATCCTACCGCCATGAGACAGATTGATTAAGACAACTTGCGTAATCAGTCTATATTTCCGCACTTCTGAATCTTTTATTAACCATCCAATGAGTTGGAAGACACTGAATTATATAATAGTGGTACTCAGATGTCGGCACCCTGGAGCTGATTTTATTGGTTAACATAATCTTTATATATAACAATTATGTCTTGATTTACCATCTTAAGGGGCGTAATAACGCATGGCTGTGGAAACAGAAAGCAAGATCAATATTACTTTACAGAAGGAAGGTATTAGATTGTGATTGTTAGCCAGCCGAAAGTTTCTGGCGGTGCTGTCAGTGTCTGTATCATCATTGTGCTGTAACAGTACAATCACCTGTTTGTCAGCTGAAATGTCCAGGTTTTGTGTTGTAACAGCACAATCACCTGTTTGTCAGCTGAAATGTCCAGGTTTTGTGCTGTAACAGTACAATCACCTGTTTGTCAGCAGAAATGTCCAGGTTTTTGTGTTGTAACAGTACAATCACCTGTTTGTCAGCTGAAATGTCCAGGTTTTTGTGCTGTAACATTACAATCACCTGTTTGTCAGCTGAAATGTCCAGGTTTTGTGCTGTAACAGTACAATCACCTGTTTGTCAGCAGAAATGTCCAGGTTTTGTGCTGTAACAGTACAATCACCTGTTTGTCAGCAGAAATGTCCAGGTTTTGTGCTGTAACAGTACAATCACCTGTTTGTCAGCAGAAATGTCCAAGTTTTGTGCTGTAACAGTACAATCACCTGTTTGTCAGCAGAAATGTCCAGGTTTTTGTGCTGTAACAGTACAATCACCTGTTTGTCAGCAGAAATGTCCAGGTTTTTGTGTTGTAACAGTACAATCACCTGTTTGTCAGCTGAAATGTCCAGGTTTTGTGCTGTAACAGTACAATCACCTGTTTGTCAGCAGAAATGTCCAGGTTTTGTGCTGTAACAGTACAATCACCTGTTTGTCAGCAGAAATGTCCAGGTTTTGTGCTGTAACAGTACAATCACCTGTTTGTCAGCAGAAATGTCCTGGTTTTGTGCTGTAACAGTACAATCACCTGTTTGTCAGCAGAAATGTCCAGGGTTTGTGATTGATGAGTTGTTTTGCCCAGGAATATTGTTTCAATGCAGACAAACCAGGCTTTATATTTAGAAAACAAGAAAGTAAATCCGTCTTGTGGATGTATGGGATAGAAGTTAGCCATGATGGAGGGCCGTGTACAGTAAGTCCTGGACTGGAATCATCAGATCATAGGTCTTGTGTTCAAGAGCAATAGTGTATCAGCTCAAAGGTCGCAGGGAAGAAACTGGTGTCAATTTGTTAACATGTCAGGTTACAGGTTCATAGGTTAAGAGGTCTTATGTTCAAATGTGATAAGTTACCAGCTCAAAGGTCACTAGGGTCACAGGTAGCTCACTTGGTTAAATGTTAACATGCCTCACGTTCAAAGGTTCATAGGTTACCAGTCAAAGGTTACTAGAATCAAAGGTCACTATAGAGTCAACTAGATGCAATTGTTCCTAGGTTACCAATCAAAAGTCACTAGAGTCACAGATTACTCATTAAATATTTAATGTTTATAGGTCACTGGGGTTATAGGTCATTTATAAGGTTCACTGATCCACATGTTACTTGTTCATAGTTCATCTTTACCAAACTTTCCTTTTGCCTTCCTTGTCTATGGACAATCACAGCTCAGATTCTTTGAGTAGGTCCTAGTGGATGGCTGATCAGTCCATATTTCTCTACCAGTGAATCTTGTCCTTGTTCTATCTGTAAACATGCATGAAACTGTGATACATGAGAATGATTCAAAGTGATAAAAAAGGTCAGAGAGTCATTAGAGACAGCTGGTATTTGTGTAAGAGAACAGATAACTTTGTAGAGTTAAAGTAAACAGATTTCTAACTTTCCTTTCTGAGGGCCAATTGTGTGATGTCTGATAATCAACTACATCCTCCTACAATAAATTGTTATCCTAAATGTTTGGGTAAAACTTTAAATAGAAAGGTTTCTGTGTTTGTATGGAGTGTGTAATTGGTTTGTGTATTTGTATGACTTGGGAAGTGCGACCCCCTTGATGCTTCCATGTCACTCGATCAGCTGCAACACATCAACTGGGACAAGACTTTTTACAACTTGAGACTATTTTGTTGGAATTTGTTTACAAAGAAGATCATGTGTTTTAGTCTCACATATTTTTTGGCCTTGTAGACTGAAGGCTTTTTTCTACCTTATCATTTGTTCGGGTACTGAACGTTTTGGGCTTGGAGAACTTGAGGCTTACTGATACCTATTTAGCCATGCAACCTTACTGGGTGCAACCCTGTAGACTTAAGGCTATATGCTACCTTGTCATTTCATTCTGGCTCGGATACCTTTTGGCACTGAAGACTCAAGGCTTTATGCCATGTTATTCTTTGCTTTGGCTTCCTATATTTTACCCTGTAGACTTCAGGTCATTTGCTACCTGACCATTTGTTTCAGCTTGAGACAGATTTGGCTGTCCTGATTTAAGGCTGTATGCTTCCTTACCATTTCATTCAGCCCTAGACGAATGCTACCTTAGTTATCATTTTTTTCAGCCTTGTGTATTTCTTCAAGCTAAATATTGGAATGAGATCTTCTACTTTTACTGCTCTTTAAGCTTATAGAAATTAATTCTATCATTAAGGAGTCATTCTCTTATGCACAAATCTAGATGTAAATTGTCAGGTTTTTTATTGGGTCTGGGATAAATTTAGGTCTGATGGCTGCACCTGTGGTATATAACAGTTTCAGCGTTAAGTTATTTGAAATATGGTATGTTAGCTGTTTCCTATCATTAGTTTCTGTCAGGTTTGATTAATCTTTGACCCAAGTGCATGTCAAGCACTGCAAGGAGAGGGAGTAGAGAGATACGATATTTTCATATTTCCCTGATAAACCTTTACTAATAGAGTTCTTGGCCACCACTCTAGAAACATACACAACAGTAGCCGGGCCTTGTAATTACAAAATTCTACCAGTAACTTTGAGAAGGGCAAGGTGTAAGTGTCAAGTTAAGCTTTTCAAATTTACACCACACCAGTCATTAGCTGTGTTGCAGTGAATTGCAATGGAATGGTAAGGGGTTGTGAAACAAATCATTGACTCTCTTCAATGAGTTTCATACTTTCAAAATCATGTCTGTTTTCTACAGATATTTCATACAAAACATATTCATGGATTTTAAGAAAATCCCATACCGTAAATGTTTTAGGTCAATCTCATGACCTTCGAAGCACTTCCGGTTCAACACCTTGCCAGTAGTGCTTTTCAGGAATTGTAAACGCACAGAATCAAAATGAATTATGATTACCTTGATAAGGGAAGTAACTTATAGCTAGGAAAAATCTAGAAAGGGAATTACTCGGAGTCTAGCGAGACATTATCTTTTATGCGGGAGTTTTGTTCATGGTGATAAATGGAATTCTTTTCTAGGTAATTTTAAAAATTAAAAAGTATCTTAAGAATATCTGAATTTGCTAGCTTGTAATGTAGTTGAAATCATTGATATGTTCTTTGTGTCAAACACTTCCAAAAATTATATATATTTATCATTCATACCAAACTGATGAATCTTATTCCTACTATCTAATACTCTGTTAGCTATTACAGTAGTTCTCTGTTACAGTAGTACAGAGAACTTTCTGGTGAGCATGCTAGCATGTGTTTTCCTACAGAAACGGTACAGTAATTTTATTCAGTAGTTATAGTTCTAGACTGGCTTCATTACCTTGAAACACATGTGGTTTTTAAGGTCAATTGAAATAAAACATATAAATTTTTGTGGAGAAGATTCCTGGCTAACAGCCATGTTTTCTTTCTAGTTGTAAGAACATGCCACTTTTTAATGGTATGATAATATAAACAGATGAATGTGCTGGATCAGGTGTTAGTCATATGGGGTTATTTTCAGTAATGTTTTTGTTTTTGTAAGATACATAAATATTTTATTTTCTAAATGGCATATCCTGTAGATATGTTATAGCTCCAAGAGACTTAATTGATGTAAGAATGTTACCATTCACCTTATTTCTGATACTGATAAATATAAAAGTACATCTCAGTTCTGAATGTAGATCTGCATCCTGGGACCAGCAGGAAAAACCCTATATTAAAAAAACAAAAACAAGCAAAACATTCTCTTAATGTTACTATTTACAAAAAAAAAAAGATGGTATCAAGATTGCAACGTCAGCCGCCTGAATAATGTAATTGACTCCAGTTGTGTTCGGGTGATTATTAAGATTCTTGTGTTCTTCTGATACGTAAAAATAAGTCAAGTGTAAATTAGACATACAAATTACTGGCAGACATAGGTGTTTCAAACACTAAAGGAAGTTCTAGCTCATTAAAGGTTTTAGAAGCCAGCGCATTAAATACCATTTCTTATAACGTCTAAAAAAATCATGAATATTGCTGTTAATGCAGTACAGTTAAAAACTACATTAACGACTGTTCGCTATATCAAACTTTTAGTTTTAAGAATGTTGCCATTTTACCATGTTAACAGTTTCAGAAAGTGGTAGAAGTTTTACCTCACAGCCAGCGTACACTAGTCTGGAATACTGTTGGCATGTTGATTGGTGTAAGTTTTACCTTACAGTCAGCCAACACTAGGCTAAAATACCGCTGGCATGTTGGTTATTGTTTCTTTGAAGACAAACAATGTCGTTGTTTCAGCCAGACTCACCAGAGACATATTGCTGGTAAGTTTGTTTCTATACTAAACTTCATCCAATGCTGAGAGGAATCAGCAGAGGCTTGGACACCCCACCCCCAACCATCCCATTACAATCCTGAATGAAAGTATAACTCAGATAGATATATTTTCAATCTTACTCATAATTAAAAAGACCGAACATTATGGAATAAAAAAAAAAGCATGCAACTTAATTACTAACATGATGTGAAATACATCTCATTTACTAAAACAAATCATGAACATTTTAGACAGGTTCCTGGCACATTTGTCAGCTTTAAAAATATGTAAAATTGTATTTGGAAAATGTATCCCTGATAAGCAGTTTCAGTAAATTAATGTTCATCCTCAGTTTTGCATGATCTAGTTACTTTATGAACAATACAAAATGACAAGCAAGTTTGGGTTACCTCCCTTACAGCAGTATGGTCAAACTATTATCCTTGAATTTGATTAAGATGAGATGGACAAAGGGAAACAACTCTTGTTTACCTGCAATTTTCTCTACCATTTGCTTTAAAAAAGGACAATCTCATTAATTTCACATTTGTAAGATGTGATCAGGTATATACATGATTAAAAAAATGTGTTTGAATTGGTTTCAATTGGTTTCAATAATAAAGTTATTTATGTGATTGGATACTTTGGCTTAAATGGCATGTAATGAAAATATTTGTATGAAAAAACATACATACCTGTACAAGGAAGGTGGAAGGGTCATGGGGGAGGTGGGAGCTATAGAGTGTCACTTTTATTCAAATATCCGATAGCGCAGAGCAGATTTTTTTGAGTAGAGGAGCTGGAAATCTCTTGATATACCTACATCAATGGAAATGCTCTTTATACGGCATTATATTAATTTGTACTTTACTCATATACATGGCACCAAATTACCATATAAATATTAGGTTAATATAGACTTCCAAGTTACCATAGAAGTGTATGTATGGCTATATATGTTTATCAGGTTTCAGTTTATGTGTATGGGTTACCTGACATGTGTTTTCTAGCCTGCCTTCTCCATCCATTCTTTACTGTTTGCCAGAGCACCTGTATATGGCTATGGTGCAGGGCTGTTGTGTGAGACTGTAATCCACAATAAAATAAACATGTGTGTGCAGATATTGATATAAATAGGCAAGGGTTTGGCACAGCTTGCATATGCATTTAACTATTTGTTTTCGGGGTTTTATTTTCCAGTTGGCATTTCATTACCCTATGAGTGCCAGCTGATTTACAGCTCTGGCCTGAAAGTCAATATTATTTATTCATGTGGAATAATATCACAAAGCTAAAAAATGTCATCTGTTATGAAGAAAATATAATATCTATACATGTATAATATCACACAGCCAAAAAATGTTATCCGTGGTGAAGAAAATAAAATATTTATATATGTATTTTTATCCATAACACTTAGATGTCTACTTTTGAAAATATGTAAGGGGCACAACTCTCATGTAGACAGGAGAGTTGAGGACTAAGTTACAACGGAGATCATTCTGATCAATGTTACTGAATGGACTGTCAGACCTAGTAGATATGTTTGTGCTGAGGAATATTTACATATCATCCAATGGAGTCTGTTTCATGTTCCTCTTGTCTAGTTTATACTTAAACGAGGAACATCTAGGCTTCACATTCGTGAATATTGATGAATGTGTTTTCCCGACCAGAATGTGGTTTATGGTCAATGAAGTGGGGGATATGTTTTCATTGCCCCGTTGGGTAACATTGAGCGGGGCTGAAGTAGAAATAGAGCCGTAGAGACAATGAATGGATGGGCAAAAATACGGAGGACTAATTCCATAGAATTGGTCTGCCATTGGTCATTTTATGTTCAGGTTGCCATAGAAACTATTTTTTTCAATCAGATGGACTATCGGAACAATGGCTTTTCTTTCGATCACCAACACAAAAACCTTTTATGTTTTATTATGACTTTTGTGAAGGCTCTTTAACCAAATGGTTTAAAGGCCCAATATACGTAACTTCAGGGAAATTTTCGTGATTCTGAAAAATTCTGAAAAAAAAAATCCAGTTGATAACCATGCAAAAATAAGCCTAAAACGAAGTAAACATGAGTAGTAACTAACAAGAAACTCTTTACAAAAAAAACCCAGGGAATTGAAAATAATTCAGGTGGGGCCCACTTCAACAACAAACCGAAGGTAATAGACGGTTCGAAATGGACGCGTGTTTACAAATAGCGTGTTTCAACTGCTGCTGTACCGGTAACCGCGAAAGAATTCAGCTTGAATATTGCTGATATCGTTTAATCTAAACTAAATCTATAAATATAATGAGTTATAAGGCTTGATTTTCGATTCAAGTTTTGCCGAAAGTTACGTATATTGGGCCTTTAAATATTATGAATTTTGAAATGTATTTCTCCAAAATAATGGAATAAAGGTCATGAAAAGATTCTTGTAACACAACGAATAAATGTTCATATGTGACGCTTTAATGATTAGTATGGTATGTACTCTTGTCTCCTTCATCAGCCAAATGTCTATTGAAGCATATATTAACATAAAGATGTTCATATGTACGAGATGTCCACAACTTATGTGGATACACTTCAATGGTCATTTGTCAACTTATTGGATGTGTAACAAAATCAAATCCTTTAGTAATCCTTAATTATACCAATATGTAGAAAATATTTAGAGACATTAAGATCAACTGTCACAAAAGACAGTTTCTAGGAAATATACATAAACCTAGATACAATCAATACCTGGAAAAATGTCTACGAATGTCTCACAGGCACAGGAATTATGTGTCAGTTGCCCTTTCTCTGCGTTAAGTGGAATTCCCTAACCCCCACGACAAAAGGTTGTCTCTTTTCTTGTGTCAGACGTTTCTGATATTATGGATTCATGAGTTCAGTCCTGACGGAATACTCCCGAGATGAAAGTCTGTGTAGAAATCTGCTTCGTCAACTTTGTACCATTATCTAGTAAATTTGATTATGACCACAAAATATTTGATTCATAAGATGAACAGAGGTATTTTGTATTTTGTGTGAACAGCATTCCACTAGGACTAGATTGTGGAAAATCAATCTGCTTAAAGGATCCATGTCCATTGCACTGTGGTTGTTCTATACAGTAATTACCTCCCCTAAATGTCCTAAAAGATCCCCGCACATGCCTCCCTTAACTTCTTTAAGGATCCCTGCACATGCCTCCCCTTAACTTCCTTAAAGATCCCTGCACATGCCTCCCCTTAACTTCTTTAAAGATCCATGGCATACCTCCCCTTAACTTCCTTAAAGATCCATGGCATACCTCCCCTTAACTTCTTTAAGGATCCCTGCACATGCCTCCTCTAACTTCTTTAAGGATCCCTGCCCTGCTGCCCTGTTGTAGGCAGTTGTGTGGGGAAACACTAAGAGTTGGAATGATGACGTGTTTATCTGTGAAATATAGAAAAATAATGAAAATAAAACCATATTCCAAGGTAATTTTGAGGTAAATAGTTTTTGGTGAGGAAAATAAAGCAGGATCGATGTTTGGTACAAACAATAGTTATAAATTGGTAAACTGTTGTGACATTGTCATATGCGAAAACATACTTTGTCTTTATGGAAAAAGAAATCACTTTTAAAACACAAAAATCCTTTCTTGTCTACGGCTCTTTGTAAAGTTGCGTGTTCAGATAGTACAGACCGTACTTTTATCAAAGTGGGAAGAAGTCGATATTTGCTGGTCACTGTTTGCGATGCCTAATAGAATTGGCACATACACCTCTGATACCAGGGTCTTTGTGAGACTCGCAGGAACCGAGGCAATTTCCTGTCCAGGCTCCAAACATAAAATATGGTGTTTATAACACATTTTATGTAGAAAAAATATTTCTTATGGGAGAAAAAACATTCCATATCAGGAAAGAAGATCGAGCCCCAGTGTCCCCCAGGAGCGGAGTCAATCAGGAATGGAGATACAAGCCATTTTTGAATGTCACTTAGCAACGGTCTTAATGTGTGGTTACACAGAAAAGCAATCAGTTATGAGTTTCGCATACTTCATGGTTGAAATCTTAAAGGGCTTAGTCCATTAATATGTCAATTTGGGAAGCTGATAGAAATTGATGATACCAAAAGTTTAAACTGACCTAACTATATATATATTGCCATATATCACGAGTACTGCAGTAAAAACTGCAGGACAACAGAAAAATGTCCTGGATATTTTGGATGGAACGTTGATTTCAATTGTCATCCAACTTTTTACAACAATTTTTTAATTTGATGATTAAATTGTTACCAGACTTCGAAACAGATAAATGTGCAGGCCCAGTGCAGCACAATTTCAGAAAGTAAAATGGACTAGAACATGTCCGTACATAACTTTGTCTATACAAGCAGCTTTAACAGGTTGCTGAGTTAACAGACTGGCAGTTATAAAGTTCTAGTTGTTATCTACTTGAGCTGGTGTACCTTGGTTATATGTACTGTAAACATACTTAGTTTGGTTCAATTGAAATTTAGTTTATTGTCAGTTTTAAACCATAAAATGACCAACAGCTTTTCAAAGTGTGCTTTTCCTGATACTTTTGAAAGGAAGGACGGAGTTGTGAACGCTATCGCAGAAAGACCGCCAATAGTTGCAGTGGCTGGGAGGAAGGGGCATTGGGACGGGAAGACGAGGAGGCCCGAGGGTGAGGAATATGACCGGCGATTGTTGGACTTGTGGGGGGCACAGGGTTACAATAGCACAATGATAAATTCACACATCCATGATAATTACTATATAAGCAAAGTATAAAAACTCCAATTAGCACAGTCATATGTCAGCACAATACAATGTACTTCCAATGTGAAAAGCGCTAAAATAAGATTGCACTAAAATGTGTTTGTTTGCAGTATTGGAGCTGGTGAATCTTGTGCTACATGAAGACTATTTTAGCTGGTGTTTTCTACTGGTTTGAACTTATGAACTCTTGCTCAGTTTGTAAACAGACCACCAACTGACATTCCCTGCTGTCTATTTTTTGGGAGAATATGACAACACAAACTGCATCAGCTGCATCTATCAGATCTGGTCTGAGAAAATCTAATCAAGACGCTCATATTCCAAATCTATCACTGACGAATATGAACTGTAGAATTATGTTTGCTCTACAGAAATGACAACAGCCAAGACTCTAGATTATATCCAAGTCTCGAGATATTATATCCGCTTTGTCTGATATAAAAATACAGCTCCTTCGTTGTTCTTGCCGTGGGCAAAATATTCCACAGACACGGGAAGTGCTGACGCCAAGGATGAACTGGAATCGTAAACAATCAAACCGGAGTTGGGAGATTTTGACATCAAAATAAAAAATGTGTTATTTGTTACAATATTTCAATACCGTATAATTGTTGCAGTTAAGATTGCTTTTTTGTTATTTTACTGATAGATCGATATTCAACTCTCCAATGCAGTTACGTTAAGCTGCGTTCAAAGTAATAATTCATATTCATTAAAGCATTAACATAGGTTTTCACAAAAAACTTCTGGGTATGTAAGGGAGGGGAGGAATTAGAAATGGTACCTTCCTGTCAACTTGTGAAACGTAACAGATTTCTATCTGAGTTTATACAAAGGTCAGGCATGATAAACATTATACCTCAGACAAGGTCATATTTCAGGGCCCAAGGTCACAGCTGTATAGCAACCTCTGATCAAAGTTACTATTGAAAGAAAATTATCAACAATGGAAATAATATAAGAGAGCCAGTGTGCAATATCATTCTTCACAGATGATGACAGAAATGGTTGCTGCCGAAGTATTTCACACAGTCCTTTTTGAAATTTTTACTGTCAGAAGGTTACAGAAGTCTGCTACATGTATATCAGCTGATCTCCGGGAGGCTGATGTCTATTTCCTCCTCGTTATGATTTAATTTCCAACTTGTCAATCATTTGTTGTACATGGGAAATCTCTTATAACCTTTTGTTGATGTCAGGAATACACCAAGTTTGTAGTGGAGGTATTGGAACTGCTAGATCTCTGGATGTTGTAAAGATGTCTGTACAGTCTGTGAAGAATTATCATTACCTATGATTTTTAAGTCTCTTTTTCTCCTATATGTCATTGGCCTGTTGTGCTGCTTCACTTTCTGAGCATGATTTTAGTTGTAGAGGCAGTCTGTGTAAATAGCCTCCCAATGTTTCATGTAAAGGTTTGGATTTTATAAACAGGAGCTTGGCACACAGAAGACTAATTTGTTTCAATGTTAACTGAGGTCTGTGTAGCTGTAAACCTATATTTCTGTAAGGCGTTCTGATGATAAATATTTAAATGTTAATAAACTGCACATGTAGGAGTCCATGTCGGCCAAATCAGATCATGTAGATTTGATCAGATAGCAGAGATGTAGTCTAGAATTGAAGTTACAGCCCTGTAACTGCCAGCCATAACTTCATGTTCTAATAAAATTTTAAACACAGTAGCTCCGTGACTGTATGTCAGAATGGGAGGTCAGTAAGCTTTGGAACACATACAACTCCTTGTCTGGCTGTGGAATGTCTTGAAACATGAATGGAGATATTTATAACATGTAGATTGAATACAACTTCTTTAAAGAGACAGATGTGTCAAAGATTTTTTTGGATTAAAAGGCTTCAAGTGATTGTTATAATGCCTGCCCAAATTACTTATTTTTAGGAGTTCAAGAAATAAAATGGGAAAGTGAGTTGGCTTTGAATTGGTTAGATTCCTGAGAAAAGGAATTTTGTGACGTGCAGTGAATAGTTTTTTGCAGAATGTCAGGAGCTATTTCTTTTTGCTGTCTTTGGCATAAATAACAGAATTAAAGCTTTTGTCTAAACTGAACTCTATAATAGTGCAATTTCTTTTCATTCCAATTAAACCTGTTCTAAATAAACAGATCTAACTGAACGGTTATTTTTCTAAATTTTTTAATCATAGAGATTTCTTGTTTATTACAGTTTTGAGATTATTGATATTTCCAGATAAATGAGATTTCTATGTTATAAAGTTTTCTGAGCTAGAAAGCTGAACTTCTGGATAATAGAGACTTCAAGGTTTCTGGATCACAAAGATTTGTATGTTATTGCTGTTACTAGATATTTGATGTTTGAAAAATTGAAGTTTTTGAAATGTTCATATTTTCTGATATAGATTGATAGATTATACAGGTTTCTGGATTATGGAGGTTTCTTGAATATTTAGATTTCTAGATTATAGAGAAGTCTGGATTAAATAGATACTAGAGGTTTCTCGATTCTGTAGATTTCTGGATTATTGTGCTTTCTGCTTCAGACAGAGTTGAGATGATACAAATTACCGTTGATAAAATGGTAAGTGGTACTTATCACTGACAGTATTTTGGGTCTGTATTTCACAGACGGGTTGAGGATTGGTACCTTGACAGACATATTTCTGACGACGGCAGTAATCCACATTTTCGAGCTAAACGGTCATGACAGAGAAAACAATGGTACTGGTATCATTTAGTCGTCCAGGCTTCCGAGATCAATAATCGTTGTTGGGAATCGGTGGTAATGGTTCGGAATCCTTCCACTAACGGGTCATATACTGCCACTGAATGGGTCACAGACTACAGAAATCACTTTACTTTTACATAACAGACTTCGGTAGTGATCCTACCTTTATAAATATACAAGGTTTGCCCCTAGCATGATAGAAGTATTGTTGTAAAACATTTCAAATCATTGAGCTTACAAGAAGTTTGGTTATTTTTATTTATGTCCTATTAACAGTCAGTGTGATTTAAGGATGTGCCAGGTTTTGGAGGTGGAGGAAAGCTGGAGTACCCAGAGAAAAACCACCAACCTATGGTTAGTACCTGGCAACTGCTCTATGTGGGTTTAGAACTTGCAACGCAGAGTTGGAGGGCTAGTGGTAGAATGTTAGGACACCTTAACCACTCGGCCACTGCGGCCCAGAGGTGAAGGGCTAGTGGTGGAATGTCAGAACACCTTAACCACTCGGCCACTGCGGCCCAGAGGTAGAGGGCTATAGTGGTAGAATGTTAGGACACCTTAACCACTTGGCCACCGCGGCTTAGAGGTAGAGGGCTATAGTGATAGAATGTTAGGACACCTTAACCACTCGGCCACCGCGGCTTAGAGGTAGAGGGCTATAGTGGTAGAATGTTAGGACACCTTAACCACTCGGCCACCGCGGCTTACAAGAATGTTCACAAATTGTACAACACCATGACTGCCGATGTAATGTGTAATATGAAAATTTAACTTTAGTTTTCTATATGTAATGACATACCTGAATCAACTACAGATGATTTTATCAGTAGAATAGATAATTAATGTATTTGATCCATTAAAGTGCCCAGAGCCCCCTAAATCAAAGAAAAAGGAGTGGGTGTTTATTCGGACCAGTTAATAGTCAAATTGACCTAAAATCAACAGTAAGCTATGCTCTCGAGTATTTAACAAAAACATGTGATAAACAGTTACTTTAAAGAAGAAATGTCTTATTATTTGTTTTATATCTCATGGTATGTCCTATATTGGTGGTGGGGGGGGGGGGGGCGGAGATGGGTGTTTATTTGGTGTAATACGATAATATAAACCTCAATGTCCAAGGTAAGAAAGTTTGTACAAGTGTTTTGTAATCTTGTCCTTGATCTGATTATGCAGTATGTGTTGGATAACCTTGTTCTGTATATACAGGCCCTATATTGGATCAGCTGGTATATATTACATGGTACTATACTCACAGGTGTTGTGAAACTGTAATACAGGTCCCATATCATATGCATACAGGTTGTTTCACCTGATTGATCATACAGACGTGGAAACATGTCTGAAAATAACTTTATAAATAAACAATTACCTAGAGAAACAAAAACAGAAGTTAGACATTATACATTGTATAGCAGGTTTTGAGTTCGCTCTTTGAAAAAAGTAAAAAAGTATCTCTGGGCAGACATGTTTTCCAGTTATTGGAGGGATGTCAGATACCTCAGGACAATTCTATTGGGTTATTTATCCAGGACAATTCTATTGGGTTATTTATTGTGACATTAAAAACATAGAGTATCAGGTACACATAGATAAACGGCCACAATGTGATTCTCCATACATGTGAAATATTTATGATTTCAAGGCTGGCACTCATGGAGACTGAAAGGCAGGCAGACAGTTGTTGTGTTTAGTGGCTGATGTTCCTATTTTAGCAGGATTGTGTCGTCAGGTATTTGCTTTGTACTGAAAATATAGATTTATGTAATTGAAGGACAATAAATGTTTCTTAGTCAAACATACTGTGTCGTTATTGAGTGATTGCCAACACAAAAGCAGGACAAGGTATAACTGCAATATATCAAATACACACAAAAGTGTGAGTTATTATACACCTGAATATATAATCATCAGATTTGAAATACAGTTGTGTGCTCATTGAAAGCTAAATGGCATTGACAACATGGCACTGTTTAGATCCTCACAGAGCTTATTTCCTTCATCAGAACAACAATTAATCAATTACATGTTTTCATCTCAACAAGACAATCCTATACAGGCAAATTTAATTTGAAAAATTAACCTCTGACAACATTTGGTACTAACTGGGAATAGCTTAACTAATGATTGTCACAAATATACAACATAGCTGTTCATTGTAAATAAACAATAAAGGAAAAAAACATTGAGAAATCTTAAAATTCTGTCGAAACAATGAGGTTTTCCTGTATGAAGCACATTAATATATTTATGTTCGGAAGTTGTCTGGAACTAAATGTGACAAGTATCAATAAAAACAGAAATTAATTGTGACTTACTTACAAAATGCATGAGGAAAGAGTTTTACTTTATGGTTCAGTAAACAATCAGCTAGGTTTAAACAGAGGTCTGTTTTATGTCTTCCTGGAGTGTATAAAAAGTGTG
This sequence comes from Mimachlamys varia, assembly GCA_947623455.1. Taxonomy (NCBI): domain Eukaryota; kingdom Metazoa; phylum Mollusca; class Bivalvia; order Pectinida; family Pectinidae; genus Mimachlamys; species Mimachlamys varia. The sequence continues at coordinate 656,019 of OX392538.1, read as the reverse complement.
GATTCTTACATTAGGGACCAGGATAATGGCTGTGGTAGAGATGTTAAAATGTCTCTTCCTTTATACCTGTAGGGATCAGGATAATGGCTGTGGTAGAGATGTTAAAATGTTGCTTCCTTTATAGCAGTGTTAATGTTGTATGTAGAGTCCAGGTGATTGAGGGTCTGTATAAGGATTTCACATCTCTAAAACAAATTCAAACTCTATCTATAACATGTTAATTAATGAGACCGTGACTTGTAATGATTTGTTCTAATAGTCCCTTATCAACACAGACAGGTATATCATGTTAACATGTCCCTTATCAACACAGACAGGTATATCATGTTAACATGTCCCTAATCAACACAGGTATATCATGTTAACATGTCCCTAATCAACACTGACAGGTATATCATGTTAACATGTCCCTAATCAACACAGGTATATAATGTTAACATGTCCCTTATCAACACAGACAGGTATATCATGTTAACATGTCCCTAATCAACACAGACAGGTATATCATGTTAACATGTCCCTAATCAACACAGACAGGTATATCATGTTAACATGTCCCTAATCAACACAGGTATATAATGTTAACATGTCCCTAATCAACACAGGTATATAATGTTAACATGTCCCTTATCAACACAGACAGGTATATCATGTTAACATGTCCCTAATCAACACAGGTATATCATGTTAACATGTCTCTTATCAACACAGACAGGTATATCATGTTAACATGTCCCTAATCAACACAGGTATATCATGTTAACATGTCCCTAATCAACACAGGTATATAATGTTAACATGTCCCTTATCAACACAGACAGGTATATCATGTTAACATGTCCCTAATCAACACAGGTATATCATGTTAACATGTCCCTAATCAACACAGACAGGTATATCATGTTAACATGTCTCTTATCAACACAGACAGGTATAACATGTTAACATGTCAACTATTTGGGAGAAGGGGGAGTGTTTCAATGAAGGAAAAGGGAGATAACTTTCGCAACTTAGGGGGAAAAACTCATAACAAGGATATTTATCAAAGGAAAGGGAGGTAATTATGACAGATAAGGGAGGTAATTATTACAGATAAGGGAGGTAAGTATATTAGGGTAAAGGGGAGATGGACTGTAAGGGGAGATTACTATTACATTAAGGTGATAAATTTCACATCTGGAGTAAAACAATTATTTAAACCAAAAAACATGTTTCCTACTGAATTTATGGTAATTTAGATTTATTGGTTTAGCTTTTGAAATCTACAGGTAGTGAGAAATCATTTTGATGTTGATAAATGTAAAGACTTTATCATAATTCTTTAAGTAAGTTTTACTGTCATATAAAAATGAGCAACATCAGCTAGGTATGTACTCAGAGATTGTGATGTCCTGAAGCTGTGATTGATCACCATAGAGAAGTATGGACTCGACATCTTCAGCTTCTAATGATGATCTATGACACAACAGACACTTGTAACAGTGCAGTGGTATCTACCATTTTTAGTGGAGAACAGCATGATGAATAGGATAATTACTATGAAATAGCTGTACTATGATGGTAGTTTGGAGAAGCTGGATAGTTTTTGTAGGGATGTTGACATTGACAGAATGGATTCCAATGTCTTCATTCTGTAGGGATGGATCCAAGATGTAGGCAATGGTTTCTGGTGTCTATCAAATTCAATTTATTTATGAACAAGAAAGACACAGAAAACATGTTCCATTAGAAGCCCATGTTTGCACTCTGTTACTTTTGTAATGATGAATCATCCTGATGTTTTATAAAACATACAGCTAAATATCATTTAGCTTCAGGCAGGCTGCACAATGGTTAGTAAACAAAGGAGAGGGATGTTCCAGACTCGTCTTACTTGTGTTCAAGGCAAACATTACATGTATGTAATTTCAGCCTGACCTGTTGACAGTCCATCAATAAAGGTTGTCTACTAACTCTACTCTTACTGATACAGTTGTGTTCAAACACTTCGGTCTAAAATATGTATAATATTGGCTACATAATTCTCCACATCATGTAACGTCCTGGAAACATACAAGCATGGATTTTTTTTTTCAATGATGAACTGTATTTCATAGAATCATACACATTGAAAACCACCTTTTCTGATGCACAGGGTGTGAATGTATGGAAGGAAATGATATGCAGCTGTAGTTTGTGGAAGTACCAAATGTAGATATGCAGCTGTAGTTTGTGGAAGTACCAAATGTAGATATGCAGCTGTAGTTTGTGGAAGTACCAAATGTAGATATACAGTCCTGACTGTAGTCTAGTGGTTCTACAGCTTTATTCCCAACTCCCTAGACAAGACCAGACTTATAGACAAGGCTCCATAGAGGTTACTGCTATAGGCAGTGGTGAATTATTCTAATGGGTTGATTAGCTGTCAACAGGGAAATATGTCAGTCAGGTTTGAATCACCCAGTAAACCTGAACTTCTTGTCAATATATAATAAAATAATACACAGTAGAACATCTTCAGGAGAATGGTGGCGCTACCTAGCGCCTGCCAACAAACAGTGTTGTTAGTTATTGGTGTTAAGTGCTGTTATGTTGGACAGTTGATATAAAATCTTTACACCCTCTGGGTGCTATTTAGTATTATGTCATATGTTTAATTGGATCCATCCATAACGTTAATTTTCGAAAACGATTTCCATTTAAAGCTACGGACTGTCATATTTCATATCTTAACTTAAACGTTATATGAAGAGCTATATTGTGTTTATGCTTTGGCACATTATCCTATCTCAGTATTTGGTCTTACAGGTAAATATCATTTGGTGTCACATTTTACGAGTAAATATCATCTAGTGTCACTTCTTACGATTCAGCTTATACACTTTTTCTGAATGTTGGTGAAATAGAAAAATATCCTAAATGACCTTGACCCACATTTTGGAAGGATAATTCTGAGCAATGGAGATGTTAGATATTTATAAACATATTCTGGATACATATTTATAGATATTGCAAAACAAACCAGCTGTTGTCTGTGTTATCGATACTGTTAAATATATTGAGATGTAAGCAAAATGATATGACCTTGAGGATGTAGATTTACAGTGATATTGATGGATCTGGAGCTTTGTGACCTTGAACATCTGTTACATATACAATGTTAAATGCATCTAGTAACAAGGTATAAAACATTGCAATATTTGTGTACCTGCAAATGTTTTTCTGAGAGAAACGTAGCAGTACAACAAGTGTTTGTAAACTCGTATTGTTTTCAAATGTGATTAAATTAAATTTCCTCAAAAGATCTGTAATGCCTGAAATTTAAAGAGATGCAATCTCAGTGTTTGGGTTTAAATTAATTAAAATTTTCAGTACTCAGGTTTTAATGGGGTGGGCTTTAAGATGACTTCATTTCAACTTACAGGAGACACACATTGAGACATAATAGGTGAATGTTTAGATGATGTAGGTGTGTGTGAAGGTCAGACTGGCTTAGTGAGAGACTTGATTGTCAAATAGATTGTATAGGGCATTAAGGTACGGCAGATTCCGCAGTGTCCGTAATCCTGGCTGGTGATTGTCAGGGTGTAGTGCCTAGGAAGGATGGGATATAGTTGGTGTGCAAGTTCATTTGATTCCCCAATTCAATTCAATATGCTGAAAGAGGCTTGTTTCTAAATAGAAATATATTTAAAGTGGTGGGCCAGCCTTCTTTCCATCAAGGAAAATCACAGTACCAGTATTTTTAGAATTTAGAAGCAAAGATGGAGAATGAAAATTGAGGAGGTCTTCACAGTTTAATTAACTTTGAAACAATTGAGATATATGGGCTATGTATTTGATTACCGACCCTCCTGGTTTATTGGTGTCCTCATGTAGTGGAATCTGTGGTACATGTGAATTGCCAATTTTCTCCCACGATTCCATTTATCATTGTTAGATAACAGTCAAATTATGTCTGATTTTATAAAGATTCTTGATCCAGTTCATGCTGTTATCAAAGCGCTTCCTAAAAACAACTAGCGGTGATCAGTTGGGATGATATTCCAGTCCTGTGAATTTTCCCCGTGGTCAGATACTGGTGTACAATTCTCGGCTCCAGACTTCTGGAAGGACGAGTAGAGATTGAATTATTTTTGCTCTGCAGAGCTATTACTTGTTCGGGCTACACATGGTGGTAGGGATTTTTTGAGGATATTACACGAGGAAAACATCCTTAATGCATCTTCTGTAAAACCATTTCACTCTAACTATAAAACTAGAGTACCACAGCATGAGAATATGTTATAGTGGGGATGTTAGTGATTTTGAATTGGTGTGTGCCAAGCAAGCAAGAAATGTCAAAACAAAACATTGATTTTTGAGGGAGTGGTGAACAATCATATTTTCTAACATGTTAAAACAAATTTGTCATTGACAAATGCTGACAGTCTTCTAAGTTGCAGACATATATCTAAATGACAATTATGATATTTCGTAAAATAAATGCATTTTAATATTTACGAATATCTATAAATAATTTAAGGACCTTGATCAGAATTTCTGCAATGTAATTGGGGTCAGATATATATCACTACAGGAGTAATGACAGGCAATGCGAGCAGGCCCAGTGAACCTTTTGTTATAACAATTGGCTTTGGTTTTAATTCCTCACAGAATGATTTAATTATTTTTTCAAAGATGGCAGGAATAAACCCTGAACTTGTCTTAAAACTTTAGTATCTGACAAAGCAAATATTGATCAGAAATTTTATAAGTATGATGAGAGATTGGAACATCAGGAGAGACTGTCATCTGTCACGAAGTGGTTTTAATGTAGAGGTGTTCGGGTCTCGCGTATTGTCTGATGTTTCATCATCAACATCGTAATATACAGTGTGCACGCCATACGTAATAGGGTTGTTGTTTTAAGTAGCTATAGAAAGTATTATGCTGTGATGTGTTTGGGTGGGGTAAGGATGGTTGCTCCAGTCTGCATAGTTATATAAATGACTACATTGTAATGTGTTTGGGTGGGGTAAGGATGGTTGCTCCAGTCTGCGTAGTTGTATAAATGACATTGTGATGTGTTTGGGTGGGGTAAGGATGGTTGCTCCAGTCTGCGTAGTTGTATAAATGACATTGTGATGTGTTTGGGTGGGGTAAGGATGGTTGCTCCAGTCTGCGTAGTTGTATAAATGACATTGTGATGTGTTTGGGTGGGGTAAGGATGGTTGCTCCAGTCTGCATAGTTATATAAATGACTACATTTTAATGTGTTTGGGTAGGGTAAGGATGGTTGCTCCAGTCTGCGTAGTTATATAAATGACATTGTGATGTGTTTGGGTGGAGTAAGGATGGTTGCTCCAGTCTGCGTAGTTGTATAAATGACATTGTGATGTGTTTGGGTGGGGTAAGGATGGTTGCTCCAGTCTGTGTAGTTATATAAATGACATTGTAATGTGTTTGGGTGGGGTAAGGATAGTTGCTCCAGTCTGCGTAGTAATATAAAAGGGTTTCATTTTGATGTATGTATTATCTGAGAATCAGGCAAAATCTGGAAAATAATTTGTTTCATGACTCATGACATAATTTAAAATATTTGTCTCTGATTATGGAGACACTTAGCTTAGCAGTTGCTGAAAACCCTTATTTTCACTATTTCTGATCAGCCATGATACAACTGCATATATTAAGAATAATGAAACACTGGTCACAATGAACTAACCTAATTAGGATGGTCAAGCTTTCAGCAATGCTGCTAGGGTTTGATTACCTGAGCAGGTGAGAAAGGCTGATGGCAGTGACTGGTTGGTCATGATAATTCTGGGCAACACCAATATCAGATATTGATAAATAGAATGTACATCAGATATTGATAAATAGAATGTACATCAGATATTGATAAATAGAATATATTAGATATTTATGAATAGAATGTATATGAGATATTGCAAAACAAACAAGCTGTTGTCTGTGTTATCGATACTGGTAAAATGTATAGAGATATAAGCAAAATTATATGACCTTGAGGATGTAGATCTACAGTGATATTGATGGATCTGGAGCTAGGTGACCTTGACGATGTAGATTTACTGTGATATTTTTGGGTCTGGAGCTAGGCGACCTTGAGGATGTAGATTTACAGTGATATTGATGAATCTAGAGCTAGGTGACCTTGACGATGTAGATTTACAGTGATATTGATAAATTTGGATCTAGGTGATCTTGAGAATGTTCATTCACAGTGATATTGATGGATCTGGAGCTAGGTGACCTTGAGGATGTAGATTTACAGTGATATTGATGGATCTGGAGCTAGGTGACCTTGAGGATGTAGATTTACAGTGATATTGATGGATCTGGAGCTAGGTGACCTTGAGGATGTAGATTTACACGGATATTTTTGGGTCTGGTGCTAGGCGACCTTGAGGATGTAGATTTACAGTGATATTGATGGATCTGGAGCTAGGTGACCTTGAGGATGTAGATTTACAGTGATATTGATGGATCTGGAGAAATGTAACCTTGAACATCTGTTACATATACATCATATGCATCTAGTAACAAAGTATTTTGTGTACCTGCAAATGTTTTTCTTTGATGCAGGACGAAAGGTGTATGTAAACAGTTTCTGAATTGATCCAGGTATACAAAACACATTTGGGATTAAAATCTTGATGTGTGAAAAAATGACTGATTACCAATGTGTATTAACAGCAACTTCTGGACTAGATGAGATCAGAATAGAAACAGGTATGCAATACAGGTCCTATAGGCCTGTTGTAATTCGACCTCTTTTACCTGTACTTCAAATTTTGGAAATATTTCAATAGTTTGGATATCTCTGTGTGCTAACGTGCACTATATCTACAGCCTATTATAGTTGTACAGAATACTTTAAAGAATATGTTATTGTCACTACAGACAATGATTGGGTCTTTTGTAAAAAATATTGACATGTTGGGTAAACAGTTCTTACGATTACGTCCTGGTACACAGACTGTAGATCAGGGACACAGAGGAAAGCACCTTGTGTTGGTACTTTAGCCTCGATGTCCAAGGTTAGAAAACTTGTGTTACGCCATTGATTGAAAGAAAATCAAGGTTACCTTCAACTTTTGTAACGAAGGAGAGAAAAAAAACTTATGGCACCGTTTCAACACAATCTCAGTTGCTGGGAGGATAGTAAAAACAAGAGGCAAATAAAAACCCGAGACAGACTAGAATCAACCCTAGGATCACCATTAGCAACAAAGATGGACGTTTTAGATATTTAAATAAATGTGTAACGATGGGATCAATTATTGATAAACTTCAAATATCAGTTAACCAGTCAGTGTTTGGTGGCAGATAGTACAATGTACTGAAGCATATACACATTGACTACTGTATTCATCCGACAATGAACCCATGTTTGGTAATAAGCCCACCACCAGCACCTTTTTTGGGGGCTGAAATTCTTTCTCCAACAAAATCTTTTTCTCCATCCAACTTTTGCTGTTTGATTTCACAGTGACCCTTTGGACTTGTTACAGAAGTATCACGGTGCCCCCCAGGGCTTGTTACAGGAGTACTACAGTGCCCCCTGGGCTTGTTACAGGAGTATTACGGTGCCCCCCAGGGCTTGTTACAGGAGTACTACGGTAGTGCATGTCAGTATATGCCTGTAGTACTCAAGGATTTATATATATAAAACGGCTGCAAATAGTTTAAGGAAGTTAGATTTGTCAGACCTCAGTTCTACAGTAAATAATTGCAGATATTTGTGTGTAGATATTACCTGTATGTTAATGATGCCCTGTTATCAGTCTGATCACTGCTGTATGGGATACCAATGTACATGTTGCCACTCATGGGTAACAGACCGCATTGACTGAGACACACTTCAAAAACAGACGGGTTAGCTTAGTTCATCTGTTTTAAAAACACCGGCTCTCATTGTCAGTGGTATTACATGGAAGTTGATGGTACTATTGGAATACTTTAAGCCTGGGTGTTGTCACCCTGTCTATGAGCCTGTAACCAGTTTGTAGGGGTATCCTGTGTAGGGTATTGGAGGAGTAAAACTTGTATCGAGTGAAGTAGGTCAGGTGTCCTTTGTGACTGGCTGATCCATGTGTCTCTCCTCACTGCTGTGGTACACTCCACAGGGAATAGCAGGCTTCTGCACCTCATGGTGAGTACATCTATTTTATATGGCATTTTGATCACTACTTACTGTTAGGAGAGTTTTATTGTGTGTCTATAGCAGGCTGACATTGTACCAGTGTGTGATTAAACAGCTCCGAGTGTGACTTCTCGGGAAGTAAACCAAGGAAAGAAAGCATGGTGGTATAGGAAAAGCATGGTGTGTTGTGTGTCTGGGGTGTAATTGTTATCTCCAAGATTTTGAAGTTTGTATCTGGAGTGTGTGAGTGAGGGTTTAAGATTCACAAACTTTGAAAAGGAAGACCTTCAGAAAATTAAAAAAAGATAATAGAGTATTAATTTATTTTCAATGCCATTCAGGCCAGATGTTTCATTTTCATTTGGAGTCAGGGCCAGAACATTTCTAAATTCTGTCAATATCCTACTATACTATTAGAGTTAGATAATTTTATGTTCCGTAAATTTAAATAAATTAAAAGTCTACACAGTTATGGTTGGTTGATTTTAGATATTTGAATTTAAATACGAAGTTGTTTAATGGTTTTGAATTTGAAACAGAAGTTGTGTAATCATGAGATACTCACATGTGTGTGCATTGATGACATGGCAATGTGTTTGTGTGTGCACTGTGTTTGAGATGAATGAAGAGGGAAAGGAGATTGTGTGAACATTTGTGTGTCAGATAGGGCATGTCTGGGACTGTTGAATTCACACAAGATCAAGATATTGGCAGGGGATGGGGGGGGGGGGGCGAGAATTGACTATGTTGTGAGTAGGACTATTCAGGCGTATGGGTGTATCTCATGGTAAGTTGAGTGTAAAACATGATTGTATGTGTCTGGAGGCCAGGGAATGAATGCTTTTCCACACAGAAAATCTTATTTGGTGGATGAAGTGAGGGGTTGGATGGAGGAAGGTGGGGATGAGGGGTGTGTGGTCAGTGTTTATATCCAGATATATGTAGGTATGTTACAGTACAGTGTGTGTGTATTACAGGTTACAGAACATCAGTAGAGGACTGAAATATCAGATGGATTCCCAGGGGGGTGGAATTGATCCACTTAATTAATGATTACCAGTGTTAATACAGTCTCACATAGAAATGGTCCACAGTTAAATTAACAGCCAGCTGACCACCACTCCTCTCCAGTAGGTGTTTATTTGCACACATTAAGTTTCCCTGGGGCTGACCACCTCAGTAGCTGATTGACTTCGGCATGAAATGTTTCAAGTGCTACTGGACCAGTAGAAGTTTGTCATTTAAAAGACACGCAGATAAACTATGGACTGAGGTAAACCTCTTACTGATCTGTGATACAGGGAAAATAAACCTGTTACTGATCTGTGATACAGGGAAAATAAACCTGTTACTGATCCTGTTACTGATCTGTGATACAGGGAAAATAAATGTGTTACTGATCTGTTATACAGGGAAAATAAACCTGTTACTGATCTGTGATACAGGGAAAATAAACGTGTTACTGATCTGTTATACAGGGAAAATAAACCTGTTAATGATCTGTGATACAGGGAAAATAAACGTGTTACTGATCTGTGATACAGGGAAAATAAACCTGTTACTGATCTATGATACAGGGAAAATAAACCTGTTAATGATCTGTGATACAGAGAAAATAAACCTGTTACTGATCTGTGATACAGGGAAAATAAACCTGTTACTGATCTGTGATACAGGGAAAATAAACCTGTTACTGATCTGTGATACAGGGAAAATAAACCTGTTACTGATCTGTGATACAGGGAAAATAAACCTGTTACTGATCTGTGATACAGGGAAAATAAACCTGTTACTGATCTGTGATACAGGGAAAATAAACCTGTTACTGATCGTGATACAGGGAAATTATATAGGAAGCTGCTCTACCAATTAGGCTACATATGATCACTGACAACGCTACCTCTACCACTTACACTACATGGTCACTGACAACGGTACCTCTACCACTTACACTACATGGTCACTGACAATCGGTAGACATATACATATAGCTCTACCAATTACGCTTCATATTATAGATCACTGACAATCAGTAGCTCCACCAATTACACTACATAGTCACTGACAATCGGTAGACATATACATATAGCTCTACCAATTACGCTTCATATTATAGGTCACTGACAATCAGTAGCTCCACCAATTACACTACATGGTCACTGACAATCAGTAGCTCCACCAATTACACTACATGGTCACTCACAATCGGTAGACATATACATATAGCTCTACCAATTACGCTTCATATTACAGGTCACTGACAATCAGTAGCTCCACCAATTACACTACATGGTCACTGACAATCAGTAGCTCCACCAATTACACGACATGGTCACTGACAATCAGTAGCTCCACCAATTACACTACATGGTCACTGACAATCAGTAGCTCCACCAATTACACTCCATGGTCACTGACAATCAGTAGCTCCACCAATTACACTACATGGTCACTGACAATCAGTAGCTCCACCAATTACACTACATGGTCACTGACAATCGGTAGCTCCACCAATTACACTTCATGGTCACTGACAATCAGTAGCTCCACCAATTACACTACATGGTCACTGACAATCAGTAGCTCCACCAATTACACTACATTGTCACTGACAATCAGTAGCTCCACCAATATTACACTTCATGGTCACTGACAATCAGTAGCTCCACCAATTACACTACATGGTCACTGACAATCAGTAGCTCCACCACTTACACTACATGGTCACTGACAATCAGTAGCTCCACCAATTACACTACATGGTCACTGACAATCAGTAGCTCCACCAATTACACTACATGGTCACTGACAATCAGTAGCTCCACCACTTACACTTCATTGTCACTGACAATCAGTAGCTCCACCAATTACACTACATGGTCACTGACAATCAGTAGCTCCACCAATTACACTACATGGTCACTGACAATCAGTAGCTCCACCACTTACACTTCATGGTCACTGACAATCAGTAGCTCCACCACTTACACTTCATGGTCACTGACAATCAGTAGCTCCACCAATTACACTTCATGGTCACTGACAATCAGTAGCTCCACCAATTACACTACATGGTCACTGACAATCAGTAGCTCCACCAATTACACTACATTGTCACTGACAATCAGTAGCTCCACCAATTACACTTCATGGTCACTGACAATCAGTAGCTCCACCAATTACACTACATGGTCACTGACAATCAGTAGCTCCACCACTTACACTTCATGGTCACTGACAATCAGTAGCTCCACCAATTACACTACATTGTCACTGACAATCAGTAGCTCCACCAATTACACTACATGGTCACTGACAATCAGTAGCTCCACCAATTACACTTCATGGTCACTCACAATCGGTAGACATATACATATAGCTCTACCAATTACACTACATGGTCACTGACAATCGGTAGACATATACATATAGCTCTACCAATTACGCTTCATATTACAGGTCACTGACAATCAGTAGCTCCACCAATTACACTACATGGTCACTGACAATCATCCCAGTCCTGTTCAACTACATACAATAGATGTTTGATGGGTCACCACTCTCCATACAGTTCTGGTGGGGGATTAAAATGGATCTGTAAACCTTCATGGTCTTACTTAGCGTGAACTTCAATACATACAAACACATTAGGTGGAAAGAGAAAGGTCAACAAAGAAACTTCAATACGAAACCTAATGATCTGCCAGAATTTGTGTTGCCGTGGAAACTGTAGGCTTGACCTGTGGATTCTATAGAAATGTTGGCATGGTCACCGAGTGCTTGACCTCTGGGTTATAAATGTATTGTTGTGTAGGTAAATGTATTGTTGGTGTAGACAGAAGCCTTGAACTCTTGTTATTCGCCCTCCGATCAGGGCAGGAGCATTTGTCATTGGCTGTATATAGATTTCTATATAAATATCTCCTATTCCTAAATTACTGTTCAAAGGTTATAAACTGGGGTCCCTTCATCCTTGTGTGAGCTCTATCACATGGTGTAGTCTCAAATCCAGGACAACTGGTGGGTTGTGCCCTGACTGTTAAAACTACCAGGCTTCAAGGAGAAATGGACAGGAAGCTAAATATTATTTTAAATCAAAGGCATACCGATGAGATTGCTATCGGCACACAGCTAGTCAGCCTCTGATGGTTGGTGCTGCTGCCTGGAAACCAGCAAAATGTCACCAGTAGGTTTGAACTAATTCAGAATTCTGCTGTATGTACTGGCAGTGCTACAGATGGTAGTATTCTCTATCAGGATAGACCTGCTATCTCCCGGCCCCTACAGTAGGGACTCTACAGTAGCATGTTAATGCAGCTCCATGCTACTGACTAAATAGTTATAAAACTGTCAGTTGTAAACAGACCAGGTTTTGACAGGAAATCAGGCTCAAGTATTACACAACATAAAAAGTGAAGGAAACTTCTTTTCAAGGCCATATCAAAATCACCTTAGCTGTTGATAGGACTTTAGACAAAATAAAATTTTTGTTAACAATATCTTGACCTTGAGAGTATTGAAGGTCATCTATTAATAATGTACATGTGAACTTCATTTTGTTAGCAATATTTTGACCTTGAGACTGAAGGTCACCTATTGTTTTCATGTGTATTTTGTCTTGTTAACAATATTTTGACCTTGAGATATGATTTGAAGGTCATCAATTGTTTGCATGTGTACTTTGTCTTGTTAACAATATTTTGATCTTGAAATATTGAAGGTCGTCTATTGTTTACATTTGTATTTTGTGGCTGCATGCTGATGGAACAAAATGAATGCATAACCTGGACCACATTTTACAGGCTCTGGAGAATTTGTAGACCGGTGTGTCTTCACTCTGTAGTATGGCTTGTGACAGTGCATTGCATGCATTGTGTAACATAAATCGGAGGCAATTATTACGTTTGGCAGAAAATTGTATCGGATTACATTTTTCTGCGAGGTACCGTCAGAAACTCCGGAATGTGACGGTACTTGCTAGCAGGTCTATTACGAACAGTTTTCAGTCTGTTACAGTTTTATTCTGTAGTACAACCGATCATAGAAGAGTGTATATCTTATATCAATTTATAATAACTATCTCTGGACATGTATACATTGGAGAGTCTATATCTTATCAATTTATAATTACTATCTCTGGGACTTCTGTATACATTGGAGAGTGTAAACTATACCTTTGTAATATAATTCTGAAGTCAACCGCTAAACCATAAACGATTTGGTGGCAATGTTCAATAACACAATTTCAAGATGGAAGGGCATTGCTTAAGCTTCATCGTTCTGTTAAAATTGAATCTGAAGCTGCAGAGTTTCCAATGAAGGATACAGCTGTACTATTTTGAAGATCAAACATTTATTTTGGAGTGAAATTACTTAAGCAACACCAGCTTGATCTTCGATGGTAATCAAATGGTTGAAAATAAATATGAAACAGACGGTAAAGTGTATCACAGTGTTGGGATGGAAATGCACTGTTTGAAGGATTCTTAATTTGTATTTGAAAGAAAACCACAAAAGTTGAATCCCACTGAACTATTTGTAGACAAACTGCATCATTTTAAAGGTAAATTCACGATTTAAATGGAAACCTCACTTTTAAAGAGAAACCAGATGGGTGGAAGGGAAACCACATGATTTAAGTGGGAACCACACATTTAAAAGGGAAACCACAAGATTTGAGTGGGAACCACACATTTAAAAAGGGAACCACATGATTTGAGTGGGAACCACACATTTAAAAGGGGAACCACATGATTTGAGTGGGAACCACACATTTAAAAGGGGAACCACAAGATTTGAGTGGGAACCACACATTTAAAAGGGAAACCACAAGATTTGAGTGGGAACCACACATTTAAAAGGGGAACCACAAGATTTGAGTGGGAACCACATGATTTAAGTGGGAACCACACATTTAAAAGGGGAACCACAAGATTTGAGTGGGAACCACATGATTTAAGTGGGAACCACACATTTAAAAGGGGAACCACAAGATTTGAGTGGGAACCACACATTTAAAAGGGAAACCACAAGATTTGAGTGGGAACCACACATTTAAAAGGGAAACCACAAGATTTGAGTGGGAACCACACATTTAAAAGGGGAACCACAAGATTTGAGTGGGAACCACACATTTAAAAGGGAAACCACAAGATTTAAGTAGGTTTGAGTGGAAACCACATACTTGAAAGGAAACCAGAGACAATGATAGGAGGAAGACACTTATTTTGAATTGCCACTCTATACAGGTCATTAAAACCAGATTACAGATGGTTGATCAGAAAAACTGAACAGTAGTGTTTATGTATCCTCTAAAGGTGACAACATCTATCAGAGGAACAGCTGTTATAATACTAGAAGAACCAGATTTGTTCCACAGAGAGAGCTGTGTGACCAGGACTCTGTAGGTATTGGTTATAACTTGTAGGCCTAGAAGTATATTTTCAAAGAATAATTAGGGGTCAAAGAAGTAATGTAAACCGTAGATCTACAAATAGCACTGGGTCTGATCAGAATAATTACATATACTTCGTGTCAGTGGGAGATTCTTTTCTTTTATATAATGAGTTAGAGATGTTTTTAAAAGCTATACAAGATAAAAAAAAGATCAAATGTCACTCCAGTCACTCCAAGTAAGAATGAAGATTTCAACCTTGTTGTCTTCTCCATAGGGCCAAGGTCAGCCATTGATTCAACGAATTCCATATCGCTTCTTTTGAGTGGTGGGAAGTTTCCTTTTATAAATTGTCTTAATTGGTATATTAAAACACCACAGATCATTTAGGCAATCTCTTAACCTTCACAATCACTAAGCACCACAGTCAACGTCTTCAGTCTTCATTAACGTTATGGTAATGATTTAGGTCCCAATAAACTTTTACCGAGTTTGATGACATATTTAGGGAGAAGGTTTCATGGTGGTACACATAAAGTTATGGTAAACCTGTGAAATGTACCTGTAATACTGACAAGGTCGTAAGTCTATGGGGTACGTAATAAGATAGGTATTGTTGTGGAAATCACTGTACACAAGGTTACAAAATAACTGTTTAAAGGGTATCTTGCTCTTTCATTCATAAAACTGATAAATAGCGCAGTATTTGTTGGGGAGTGAATTCATGTAGATAGATTTGTCAGTTTATGTGTAGTGGGCTGTAGGAGATCACCTCTGGGCGGACTAGATTTATAAAATTGTTTTTAATGTGCAATCATTACTCTGGGTATAAGGATCTGTATTAGGTCTGTAGTTGTTGATGTTGTTATGTTCTTTGTGTAAGTATTAGTAGGTGCTGACTGAAATTGTTAGGTTTATTTATATCCTCTGTTAAGGCAATGGAGCAGATTAGTTATGATTTTATCATTTTATGATCAAGAAATATTTCAACTTTGATAACGTGAACAGACAATCAGAAATGACACTTGTTTCTTCAACCTCTGATGTGGTATCTTTTGTCTAAAGTGAGTAAGGATCAAACATCTTGTGGCTGCATATTCATATGACTTATGACTTTACAAAGTAGACATTCAATAAATAATGAAAAGTTAATCTTTTAGGTATTACTGTAGAAAGCGCTTGCGAGTATTCTGATTATCTATCTTCTTTTCTAAAGGTTACGTTCCTGGCTTTTCTTGAGAGTAATAATGATCCTCCTATAAAAGATGTATTTTTATAAAGTTGAACAGTTCTGTGTTTGGCTTCGGAGGTTGTGTGTTGCCAATTTATGTGATATTGGCTACCCTACCAAGACACTTGTACACAGAGAGGTTGGAAAGCTCTTCAGGGTCGTTAGCTACCAAGGTGTAGGGCACTGTTTACATTGTTTTATCCCAGACTACGACCCAGCAGGTAGCAATGCAGGTATTGAGAGATGATTGTCATAACTAGGGTCCTTATTGGAGGGTCGTGTGTGGTATATGACATAATAAAGGAGGTTGTGTAGCATGGGAGATGGCATTATGATGGGAGGGGGTTGTGTGAGATAGGACATGGCATTATAAGGGGGTGGGGTTTGTGTGAGATAAGACATGGTATTATAAGGGGAAGGGGTTTGTGTGAGATAGGACATGGTATTATAAGGGGGAGGGGTTTGTGTGAGATAGGACATGGCATTATAAGGGAAAGGGGGGTGAGATAGGACATGGCATTATAAGGGGAAGGGGGTTGTGTGAGATAGGACATGGTATTATAAGGGGGAGGGGTTTGTGTGAGATAGGACATGGTATTATAAGGGGGAGGGGTTTGTGTGAGATAAGACATGGTATTATAAGGGGGAGGGGTTTGTGTGAGATAGGACATGGTATTATAAGGGGGAGGGGTTTGTGTGAGATAGGACATGGTATTATAAGGGGGAGGGGTTTGTGTAAGATAGGACATGGTATTATAAGGGGGGGGGGGGGGTTGTGTGAGATAGGACATGGCATTATAAGGGGAAGGGGGGTGAGATAGGACATGGCATTATAAGGGGAAGGGGGTTGTGTGAGATAGAACATGGTATTTTAAGGGGGAGGGGTTTGTGTGAGATAGGACATGGCATTATAAGGGGAAGGGGGGTGAGATAGGACATGGCATTATAAGGGGAAGGGGGTTGTGTGAGATAGAACATGGTATTATAAGGGGGAGGGGTTTGTGTGAGATAGGACATGGTATTATAAGGGGGAGGGGTTTGTGTGAGATAGGACATGGCATTATAAGGGGAAGGGGGGTGAGATAGGACATGGCATTATAAGGGGAAGGGGTTGTGTGAGATAGAACATGGTATTATAAGGGGGAGGGGTTTGTGTGAGATAGGACATGGTATTATAAGGGGGAGGGGTTTGTGTGAGATAGGACATGGTATTATAAGGGGGAGGGGTTTGTGTGAGATAGGACATGGCATTATAAGGGGAAGGGGGGTGAGATAGGACATGGCATTAAAAGGGGGAGGGGGTTGTGTGAGATAGGACATGGTATTATAAGGGGAAGGGGGGTGAGATAGGACATGGCATTATAAGGGGAAGGGGTTTGTGTGAGATAGGACATGGTATTATAAGGGGGAGGGGTTTGTGTGAGATAGGACATGGCATTATAAGGGGAAGGGGGGTGAGATAGGACATGGCATTATAAGGGGAAGGGGGTTGTGTGAGATAGGACATGGTATTATAAGGGGGAGGGGTTTGTGTGAGATAGGACATGGTATTATAAGGGGGGGGGGGTTGTTTGAGATAGGACATGACATTATAAGGGGAGGGGGTTGTGTGAGATAGGACATGGTATTATAAGGGGGGGGGGTTGTTTGAGATAGGACATGACATTATAAGGGGAGGGGGTTGTGTGAGATAGGACATGGTATTATAAGGGGGGGGGGGGGTTTGTTTGAGATAGGACATGACATTATAAGGGAAGGGGGTCATGTGAGATAGGACATGACATTATAAGGGGGGGGGGGTTGTTTGAGATAGGACATGACATTATAAGGGGAGGGGGTTGTGTGAGATAGGACATGGTATTATAAGAGGGAGGGGTTTGTGTGAGATAGGACATGACATTATAGGGGGGGGGGTTGTTTGAGATAGGACATGACATTATAAGGGGAGGGGGTTGTGTGAGATAGGACATGGTATTATAAGGGGGAGGGGTTTGTGTGAGATAGGACATGGTATTATAAGGGGGAGGGGTTTGTGTGAGATAGGACATGGCATTATAAGGGGACGGGGGGTGAGATAGGACATGGCATTATAAGGGGAAGGGGGTTGTGTGAGATAGGACATGGTATTATAAGGGGAAGGGGGGGTGAGATAGGACATAGCATTATAAGGGGAAGGGGTTTGTGTGAGATAGGACATGGTATTATAAGGGGGAGGGGTTTGTGTGAGATAGGACATGGCATTATAAGGGGAAGGGGGGTGAGATAGGACATGGCATTATAAGGGGAAGGGGGTTGTGTGAGATAGGACATGGTATTATAAGGGGGAGGGGTTTGTGTGAGATAGGACATGGTATTATAAGGGGAAGGGGTTTGTGTAAGATAGGACATGGCATTATAAGGGGAAGGGGGGTGAGATAGGACATGGTATTATAAAGGGAAGGGGGGTGAGATAGGACATGGCATTATAAGGGGAAGGGGTTTGTGTGAGATAGGACATGGTATTATAAGGGGGAGGGGTTTGTGTGAGATAGGACATGGCATTATAAGGGGAAGGGGGGGTGAGATAGGACATGGCATTATAAGGGGAAGGGGTTTGTGTGAGATAGGACATGGTATTATAAGGGGGAGGGGTTTGTGTGAGATAGGACATGGTATTATAAGGGGAAGGGGTTTGTGTAAGATAGGACATGGCATTATAAGGGGAAGGGGGGTGAGATAGGACATGGCATTATAAGGGGAAGGGGTTGTGTGAGATAGAACATGGTATTATAAGGGGGAGGGGTTTGTGTGAGATAGGACATGGTATTATAAGGGGGAGGGGTTTGTGTGAGATAGGACATGGTATTATAAGGGGGAGGGGTTTGTGTGAGATAGGACATGGCATTATAAGGGGAAGGGGGGTGAGATAGGACATGGCATTAAAAGGGGAAGGGGGTTGTGTGAGATAGGACATGGTATTATAAGGGGAAGGGGGGTGAGATAGGACATGGCATTATAAGGGGAAGGGGTTTGTGTGAGATAGGACATTGTATTATAAGGGGGAGGGGTTTGTGTGAGATAGGACATGGCATTATAAGGGGAAGGGGGGTGAGATAGGACATGGCATTATAAGGGGAAGGGGGTTGTGTGAGATAGGACATGGTATTATAAGGGGGAGGGGTTTGTGTGAGATAGGACATGGTATTATAAGGGGGAGGGGTTTGTGTGAGATAGGACATGGTATTATAAGGGGGAGGGGTTTGTGTGAGATAGGACATGGCATTATAAGGGGAAGGGGGGTGAGATAGGACATGGCATTAAAAGGGGAAGGGGGTTGTGTGAGATAGGACATGGTATTATAAGGGGAAGGGGGGGTGAGATAGGACATGGCATTATAAGGGGAAGGGGTTTGTGTGAGATAGGACATTGTATTATAAGGGGGAGGGGTTTGTGTGAGATAGGACATGGCATTATAAGGGGAAGGGGGGTGAGATAGGACATGGCATTATAAGGGGAAGGGGGTTGTGTGAGATAGGACATGGTATTATAAGGGGGAGGGGTTTGTGTGAGATAGGACATGGTATTATAAGGGGGGGGGGGTTGTTTGAGATAGGACATGACATTATAAGGGGAGGGGGTTGTGTGAGATAGGACATGGTATTATAAGGGGGGGGGGTTGTTTGAGATAGGACATGACATTATAAGGGGAGGGGGTTGTGTGAGATAGGACATGGTATTATAAGGGGGGGGGGGTTGTTTGAGATAGGACATGACATTATAAGGGAAGGGGGTCATGTGAGATAGGACATGACATTATAAGGGGGGGGGTTGTTTGAGATAGGACATGACATTATAAGGGGAGGGGGTTGTGTGAGATAGGACATGGTATTATAAGAGGGAGGGGTTTGTGTGAGATAGGACATGACATTATAGGGGGGGGGGTTGTTTGAGATAGGACATGACATTATAAGGGGAGGGGGTTGTGTGAGATAGGACATGGTATTATAAGGGGGAGGGGTTTGTGTGAGATAGGACATGGTATTATAAGGGGGAGGGGTTTGTGTGAGATAGGACATGGCATTATAAGGGGACGGGGGGTGAGATAGGACATGGCATTATAAGGGGAAGGGGGTTGTGTGAGATAGGACATGGTATTATAAGGGGAAGGGGGGGTGAGATAGGACATAGCATTATAAGGGGAAGGGGTTTGTGTGAGATAGGACATGGTATTATAAGGGGGAGGGGTTTGTGTGAGATAGGACATGGCATTATAAGGGGAAGGGGGGTGAGATAGGACATGGCATTATAAGGGGAAGGGGGTTGTGTGAGATAGGACATGGTATTATAAGGGGGAGGGGTTTGTGTGAGATAGGACATGGTATTATAAGGGGAAGGGGTTTGTGTAAGATAGGACATGGCATTATAAGGGGAAGGGGGGTGAGATAGGACATGGTATTATAAAGGGAAGGGGGGTGAGATAGGACATGGCATTATAAGGGGAAGGGGTTTGTGTGAGATAGGACATGGTATTATAAGGGGGAGGGGTTTGTGTGAGATAGGACATGGCATTATAAGGGGAAGGGGGGTGAGATAGGACATGGCATTATAAGGGGAAGGGGTTTGTGTGAGATAGGACATGGTATTATAAGGGGGAGGGGTTTGTGTGAGATAGGACATGGTATTATAAGGGGAAGGGGTTTGTGTAAGATAGGACATGGCATTATAAGGGGAAGGGGGGTGAAATAGGACATGGCATTATAAGGGGGAGGGGGTTGTGTGAGATAGGACATGGCATTATATTGAAGGTTCATGTGAGGAAGGACTAGGCATTAAAGGAGGGGGGGGGGGGGGGGTCATGTGAGATATGACAGTGCATGCAGTATGGAGAGGAGTTGATTCCTGTGATGTAAGAAAAGGCATTAATGTAATACCTGAGTACCCTGAACTTAACCTATAGCTATCTCGATACATGTTATACTGGATACCTGAAACTAATCTGTTTTGTAGATAAATGAGGCTGAAATGTGTTGATTGTTAATTTGGACTAAGAACAGACACAGCGTAGCTAATGGTTGGCTTAGGTTACCTTCAATTACCAAACACCAATCAGCGAGTTAGGAGAATATGTAGATCTGATGTTAAGTGCTCTAAAACGGTTCCCCTTACACACTTAGCAAATATAAGACGGGAAATTAGAGTCGATAATCAATAAGAAAGCAGGGTACTTGAGCGATGACATTGTAACAGGTTTCTGTTTGCCTTTGGGATAGAGGTCCTGAAGTTTCACCACTATAACCTGACAGGGCTGACATTACAATGGCTACAGCCCTGGGCAGCTGTTATAGGGGGCTTTAGGTCTGAGGATCCCATCATAGGTCATATTATCTGGTGTAGTAGTACACTGGTACAATAATCAGGGATCAGAGCCTGGTCAAGCACTCTCAGACTTGGACATGATGGCAAGATTTCACGCAAAATAAAAAGAGATTACTAGTCGTCAGTGGAAGGGAAACATGAAAGGAGAGAGATGGAAGACAGCTAAAAATACAGATTTAACATGTGTGTATCAATGACTAGACAAACATTTTCAAGTCAAGGAAAATCAATTGTGAATTATAAGTAGAGGGGGGACAATTCACTACACACAAAATAAATGGAATATGTATTTATTACATTTTTACCAGTAAAATATCGAAAAATTTTCATTCTATAAAAGTGATATTTTTCACTAGTGAGAAATATTTTTTCTGATTTAACCAATCAGAACGCTGCTTACAAACAACGTTTGGGAAAATCATAAGCTGCCACTGTAGATTTTTATATGAAAATGTAATAAACAGAATATCTAACAGTATCTTCAGTAATACCAAACATATTTCACTCGTGCTGTGCACTCTGAAGACTCTTAGATATCCTCTACATCCCTGAAGGGACACAAGTTGCATCTAAATTATCAAAGGGGGACAATTCAACCTCAAAGTTTTTAAAGAGGAGAAAAACTTAATCTAAAAAAAAAGATCAGAAAATACCAAAGTATCAACAAAACCATAATCCGAACTCTTAATCGATTAAACTATATAGCTAGAGGCAAAATAGGAACAAAGGAAAGATTTACATGGAGACTCTGGTAAAAGCACAAGAGAATAAGACCAAGTGTTCAAGAAGAGTAAGTGTTTTCTGCTTCTTGACGACACCCGCCGATAAGTACTGAAACTTCGTTGAAGAGAAACATATCTTAATTACCAAAGGGAGACAATTCAACCTCTATGTTATTAAAGGGAAAACAGCGCTCATCTTGAAGAAAAACAAATTTAAACTTCAGTGAAAGAAGGAAACTTATTTGATAGATCTCTTAGGAAAAGATAGCTCATGTTATTCTATCAACTCATGTTTGTTGAAAGATCCCACTAAACTTCAGTCATTAATAAAGGGGAGACAATTTATGATTTTAGATTATATCTCAAGGGAGAAAAATCTTGTATGAGATGTAAGTATAGGACCAAGGAAATTATTTGCATGGAGTCATCTTTTTTTGGCCGCCTTGTTCAATCTGTTTCAGCTGAACAAACATTTGTGAGGGAATTGGGTTTGTGTATTCATCCATATTGCTGACATCAGTGTGGATGTTCACAGACCTGACTGGGCCGCATGTTTAATAGACAAATATAGAGTTTCTCAACACAAAATAGATTATCAGGAATTGGCTGTCAGTATGTACTCTCAGGGACATTTGTCAAATAGTTCAGGGAATTATCAAGGGAGATTACTATCTCAACAATGAAATCAAATAGATTTTAGAATAGCCCTAGGTAGGATTATGGAAAGGTGGAAGGATGTATACTGATATATAGACTGAGCAAGAGGACAAATGTAAAGTACGAGCTGTGTTGTGTGTGAAGGGGGGGGGGGGGTAAGTGACCAGTACAGGTGTTTTCAACATGTGTAGAGTTCTGAGTAATATGAGTATGTAAGGATCTGAATGATACGAGTATGTAAGGATCTGAGTGATACGAGTATGTAAGGATCTGAATGATACGACTATGTAAGGATCTGAGTGATACGAGTATGTAAGGATCTGAGTGATACGAGTATGTAAGGATCTGAATGATACGAGTATGTAATGATCTGAATGATACGAGTATGTAAGGATCTGAATGATACGAGTATGTAAGGATCTGAGTGATACGAGTATGTAAGGATCTGAGTGATACGAGTATGTAAGGATCTGAGTGATGCCAGTATGTAAGGATCTGAGTTATACGAGTATGTAAGGATCTGAGTAATACCAGTTTGTAATGAATTGGTTTGGTGTAGGAAACACATGTTTTGTGAAGCTCTGGTGTTTAAGAAACAAATGTTTCAACATCATTCAACTTGGATTTGTAACTTCAGTTAAGAAATATAAAGGATTTCATTATCTAGTAGAATGTTGGATAAAGACTATTTATTGGAAAATTACCACTTTGTGATTGTCACCCTTAACAAAATTAAAGCTTTAATATTCATCAATGCTAATTAAAGACATCATTGTATAATTATAGGATGATTATTTAAATCAACAGACATTTTCTCCCTGATTAAACCGATCTTTATGTTTGTGGAAATTGATCTGATGATTAATTGAAATTTCAGGGAATGTTAAAGTGACGTTTTGTTGTGAATAGGATCCTGTAGCTATTCCTGGTCAAAAATACGGAATTATCCTCTACAACTACTGACGGAAGTTTCTGCAGATTATAACAGGCATCATATTGAAGACGTTGTCGTAAGGGAACCGTCCTCGGTGGCAATTTTACGTGATCACTTAAAATTGTAGTGAAGAGGCTGTACGGCCAGTTTTCTCTGGTGTTGTATATAGATTAAATAGTGCAAGCTAAGAAAAGTGCTTGTGGATCTGTAATTTGTTGGAATATATTGTCACCCCGAGGATTACTGTGTGATCTCTGTACTGTGGAACCTACGCTCAAAGATGGCACAAAAAATGGTAAGAGTTTTGTATGGTTTCAGTATTTGAGCAAATCTGAATTATTTTTCATATTTGCTTCAGATGATTATATCTATAAAGAACTGAAGAACAAAATTCTAATAAAAATTCTCTGTTTTTGCTTTATATAAAAACCCCCATTAATTGTACAATGTGTAAGATGACAAATTATCAGCATACACTTAAATAGAGTAACACATTAACCCCTGAAGACTAATTAGAAAATTCAAGGATGACTGGGTTAAAATAGATGACTGAACAAGAAATATTCCTTTCTTTTTGAAAGGCTTAATAAATTGTCACTATAACAACCTTAACTTGATCTTTTACTTTAATATATAGGTTTTACTGTAGGATAATATGTTTGGTACCAGTGATGATGTGATCCAGGTACATGAAATATACTCGATTGAGCATGATAAGGACTGGAACCAACAATATCATCTGTACCTAATATCATCCTCTTTGACCTTGTAACATCTGATTGACCTTGGCCAATTATAACTATTGATTACTTCTTGCCTAACTTCTAGTTTATCTGTCCACCTTTAACAGATGTGAGTTTGACCTTGTATGACCTCTGATGACCTTGTCTGACTTCCAGTTTACCTGTCAGTCGACCTAACAGATGTGGGTTTGACCTTTTCTGACCTCTAATGACCTTACAAGACCTCCAGTTTACCTTTCGACCTAACAGATGTGGGTTTGACCTTTTCTGACCTCTAATGACCTTACCAGACCTCCAGTTTACCTGTCAACCTAACAGATGTGGATTTGACCTTGTCTGACCTTTAAAGACCTTCCAGACCTCCACTTTACCTGTCAACCTAACAGATGTGGGTTTGATCTTTTCTGACCTCTAATGACCTTACCAGACCTCCAGTTTACCTGTTAACCTAACAGATGTTGGTTTGACCTTGTCTGACCTCTAATGACCTTACCAGACCTCCAGTTTACCTGTTAACCTAACAGATGTTGGTTTGACCTTGTCTGACCTCTAATGACCTTACCAGACCTCCAGTTTACCTGTTAACCTAACAGATGTTGGTTTGACCTTGTCTGACCTCTAATGACCTTACCAGACCTCCAGTTTACCTGTTAACCTAACAGGTGTGAGTTTGACCTTGGCTGACCTCTGATTGCCTTACCTGGCCTCTGATGACCTTGACTGACATCTGATGACCTATATTGACATGTCATTGACCTAGCTTGAAGTTATATATAATGTTTAGAGTCTATAGTCCAGTAGTCGTGGTAACCAGTAGCATATTATTATCAGATGTAGAACTTACTTTTGTTCATTGAGTCTTCAATTACTGTAGATGTTGTGAATATCAATAAAATCTGTTACCATGACGTCAGTGCTCTTAGCAGGCCACAAACATCCTTATTATTGAATGCATACAAAATCTTTCATAAAATTTTCTAATAATCAAGTCACGTTTCTTTAATAGGTATTGATTCAAGAATAAAGTAAGAAGTATGATATGACTGAGGTTTTCTTTTCATCAATTCAGACTTTGTTAATTTCACATGTGTCTCTAGATTTTAGAAATGATATGTTACATTTTGTGATTTTATTTTTAGCAATTCATGGTTACAACTAATTGTGAATCATTTTCAAGGTTATTACATCAATAGTGTCCTCATTACAAAGAATGGGCTTTTAAAACACTGCATGAGTTCTATTATTGATTCACATGATATGAAAGTGTAATATGACCAAACCAGCAATCTAGTGAAGATAAGAACCAGATGATGTCCTTGACTCAAATTAAGATGAAGTCTATTATGATGTGAAGCAGCATTAAATTGAAGCAATTAAATGAGACCTAGATATATTAGAGGGACAGCAGTCGGGGTTATAGAGGAGCAGAAACTGTCTCGACTGTCCAATTATCTAACACCCGTCTAGATCAGAAACTGTCAGACAGGTGAATATGATGCAGTGTATATTGAACGTTTATGACTGGCCAATATATAGGTGTAGACTTATTGCTTCTATCTCAACATACAATGTATATTCCCGAGTTATCTCAGATGTAAATAATTGACCAATCAATTTCGGCCTCCGGTTGGTGACAATTCCCTCTGGGTAATAAGAACTTGTTGACACGGAATTTAGCCTACACACAATTTGATAAAGAGTTGTCGTAGGTTAGTGTGGAGGTCTTCATTAGTGGTGGACTCTGATGAATACAGGATCTAGAGTATTTCACACTTCCAATGAGATTAAGGAAAAGGGTGTTAAGTTTATAGCTGATTACCATCATCTGACGTGTACTGTTCATACCCGCAGACACATTGTAGATAAATATAGCATCTGTCTCAGGCTGCCGTTCCAATGAGATTAACAAAAAGGATCTAACCTGCTTCAGCTCAAAATCATCTGTTGTGCTGTTCAAATCCCCATCTAGCTATTTCTACAGAAGAATTCAATTTATCTTCCTAAACATTCCTACATCCTCAGCACTTAGTTTGCTTCCTTGTTTTCGAGACATTCAGTCACCATATTGTATTTTGACCGTTAGCATTTGATTTGACAATTAATTTCTCAAAGTGCATTAGATATTGATATATATTTAGTTTTCAAGACATTCAGTCCCCATATTGTATTTTGAGTATAAGCATTTGACAATTAATTTCTCAAAGTGCATAAGATATTGATATATAAGACCGTCTTTAGTTTTGCCTCAAAGTTTATCAGTATTTCACAAGAAATTCATAATTGACTATACCCATACCAAAAAAAGGTACAAAAAGTTATACTTTTTTTAGGTACAAAAAAGTTATAACTTTTAATGCTAGATTGGAACCACATTTGACCAGGGTTCCAATCTAGTACTAAAAGTTATAACTTTTTGTACCTTTTAGGAAAAAAAGGTATAAAAAGTTATAACTTTTTGTAACTTTTTGGAAGTAGAGAAGAAAAGAAATAAAAAGGTATTAAAATTTATAACTTTTTGTAACTTTTTAAGGTACAAAAAGGTATAAAAAGTTACAAAAAGGTATTAAAAGTTATAACTTTTTGTACCTTTTTAAAAAGGTACAAAAAGGTATAACTTTTTGTACCTTTCTGTTAAGGAAGCAAAAAAGGTATAAAAAGTTACAAAAAGGTATTAAAAGTTATAACTTTTTGTACCTTTTCAAAAAGGTTAAAAAAAGGTATAACTTTTTGTACCTTTCTGATTGTGTTAAGGAAGCAAAAAAGGTATAAAAAGTTACAAAAAGGTATTAAAAGTTATAACTTTTTGTACCTTTTCAAAAAGGTACAAAAAGGTATAACTTTTTGTACCTTTCTGTTAAGGAAGCAAAAAAGGTATAAAAAGTTACAAAAAGGTATTAAAAGTTATAACTTTTTGTACCTTTTCAAAAAGGTACAAAAAGGTATAACTTTTTGTACCTTTCTGATTGTGTTAAGGAAGCATAAAAGGTATAAAAAGTTACAAAAAGGTATTAAAAGTTATAACTTTTTGTACCTTTTCAAAAAGGTGTAACTTTTTGTACCTTTCTGTTTGAGTTAAGGAAGCAAAAAAGGTATAAAAAATTACGAAATAAAATATTTTAAAAAAAAGTACAAACAAGTTTTATTGGTAGTAATAAGGAAGAAATAATTGAAAAACAAAGGAATAAAATGCCATCACTGTCGTCGTCATCACTATCCATTTTATATCAAATTTGTGTGAATTAAAGTTCAACCATGGCAACAAAGTTCAACTAGATCCTTTCCATCATTGACTTGATGAATGCACTGAATGGTTTTGTATTCCTGGAATATTTTCATTATTACAGTTGATTCTTTCCTTGGATGGACACAGCATCTTCTAGAAAATCAAAACAAAAAATATCAGTGTTCTATTTATAACATTGCACATTTAATGGGGGGGGGGGGGGGGGCATAATAACAAGGGAAGTCTGAGGGTTATGGCAATACAATTATTACAATCTAAACATTTCATATACTATTTTAGCAACTATGAAACATTCACTGAAAATGTAGTTTAATATTTATGAGTTATCTTGTTCTTCTGGTATATGATGACACACAAGTAAGTTTTTGTATTTATGCAAATAATTATGATATAATTACCAATTATGGTATCCAAAATGGTGCTGTCCAAACATGGCTTCCAATAGCATCTAGTAACTTTGTGTAAGGAAAATAAACAGATATGGGATATCTAGCAACCTGTGTTCCCCTTCTGTTTTTGCTGAGCTGTCATGATGTGTTTTGGGTTGACAAAAAAAATCCAGGGCTAAGCTGTAAGCATAAGCTCTACCATCTGTAAAAGTAAGGAATATAGACTTACACAATGTGATACTTTGAGAAATGATAAGTGGTAAGAACTAATATATTGTACATGTATTACGGAACACATACAACATTGAACAAAATGCTTCAAGTTTTAATTATCTTTCAACCAAGTAATTCGACCTTGACCTTTGACCTGGTGACCTTGAGTTTGATTAGGTGACACTTTGTTGGATTTTGACCAACCTATAATGCCTTAACCCTTCGGGTCAGATGACCAAAACATGGACAGACAGACAACCTAGCTTGATTATTATATCTTTAATGCAGGGCGCCCAATAATCATGATAATGTTCAATTTGACCTGATACATTACTTTGAACTTATTCTTGCAATCCTGTTAGATACATGTATATAGGTACAAAGAAACATAACATTTTTTTTTTAATTCATGTAAAGTTTGAGTTAATTTAATTATACACCAGATGTAAATATAAAAAAACAAGGGTAAACATTCCAAATAATAATATATAAACAGGCAATTGCAAATGAACATAATATTTATATAGAATAAGTACAAGAGCATGAATTGCTTACCTGGTATATTTCAATCTCATTCTTCTAGTCTTAAAGTGAACTATAAAATTGTAGATAATTTTATCATGATATTGACAAAGAAAATATACCAAGGCCAAAATCTTTGCAAGCATTGATAACTTACAGACTTAAAATTTAGGAGTCGTACAACTTTATTCCCTTTGTAATTGAGCTGGTGACCAAATTTAATGAAAATTACCATCTGGTGGTTTTGTCGTCCATATTTTTCTGTTTGTTTATTGTGACGGAATGACTGGCATCATCAACATCCACGTATACCTTTGCACCATCTAAGTGAAAGAAATTAAAGAAAAACTTCTGTATTTAAATATCTTGAACACAATATCATTTTTTACCTCTAGACCATGTCTATTTACGTTTTTAAGTTCTAAATATTTTAAAGTTTTAATGAATGATTCATGTATTATTTACCATAAACTAGATTTCATTCCATGAAAATTATGAAAAAAAAAAGTTAATTATAAAAAACATCTCTCGTATCTTGCTTATCATATACTTAAATCAAGTAAACCTTTTAAAAATTGGTTATTTGAAATAAGTAAGCAATGTTTCCTTCAAAATATTGGAACAAAATGAAAAAAAGATGATAATAATATTTTATACTTTGATAGAGCAATATTGACAAATGTAGAAGGTTTGACAGGTGAAAAAAAACCCAAACAGGATCAGCTGAAATATAGGGAATAGTTTAGCTCGTCATTTTGGATAAAAGAACAATTTTAATAACTAGAAAATTTAAATAAAAGAAAATACAAAACACTATTTCACACATTCACCTCAAACGGATCGATGCCCATCCATTATTTCAAACCCCAAAACATCATTGAATTATTCAGAATTTATCTCATTTCTCTCTCTTCTTCATAATGCAGAGTATTCTTTTCTTTCTTTCATTTTTTTTATTAGGTTTTGAGTTTTGACATTTTGAAACACGTAAATCACACTGAATTATTGAATAAAAAATACAAGCAGTTTAAACCTTCAACTGTTATTATATCACAGCCAAACTTAAAAAAAAAATCATTATATTTACCATTGGACATTTTATCAGTGTTTATGTTGTCGAAAAACAAATACGTCGAAATTTCTTTTTTTTTCAAAATCAAGTGGGCACTGCCGTGGAGCAAGCAGCTGTTGATTGTGACCGTTAAGCTGAAAAACATCGGTATTCACTTATAAACATGCTGAATTGGAATCTTGAAGTATTTGGTTAACATTTCCGGCAAAAAACTAAATCAAACATGAAAAAACTTTCACGACTCTACCGAAAATATTTGCATTTGTACTTACGCAATGGCCGCCGGGCCGATGTGTGTCGGTGAGTTTTAATATTGTTCAAAAGAACCAATTCGTCGCCGTTCATGTAGAAAATACAGTGTTTCCACTTCACCATTCACGTGTGTGTAGTTCTCAGTTCCATGGGTGATCGTTATTCCCCAACGTAACATGAAAATACTCCCGATTTCACGGTAATACACAATCGCCCTGTTTGTTTACATTTTCAAGTCGTGTGTAAAAGTATGAATGAATTTCCCGCTGTTTGTGGATGGCTTTATTGTGATTGGTCAGTAATTTGTCGGGCTATTGCATTATGGGGGAAAATGGAGTAGGGAGAATTTGACATCGACATCTCCGAACGCCGTCATGTCGTCTTCCAGTTATTAATTAAATAGATTTTTTCCATGAAATCTAATCTGTGAATGATATCGGTATCATAATTACTGACAGGTAACAAAAAAACCAGCGGCATTGGATTTCTGTGTCGTACGCAGCGAATCGACACATTGTCTACTTTCTCCAATTCACTTCCGGGTTCGACTGTGGACTCGGTGAAGATTAAACTCGGTCATTTCAATCACGCATGTATTTTGGAATTTAAATAATTCACAATCACATCAAATAAGAAGGACACAGGCAGATTAGGCCTATCTACATCGTGATCTTTTTGTTGGGTGGTCATCGACGAAAATATATCGTATAGCAATTAGCATAGACAACGTTCGAAATCGAACTCCACGATACGGGGCTGCAAGCTTATGAGAGTTCCTAGTAAACAAAAAGAAGGAACGATGGTGTGCAATCCTATTCGGATACGTAGTATATTCACGACCAATTTCATGCAGTTTGAAAAATGTTAAATGTTTTTTTTTTTTGGAATGGAACTCATTGGTCTCCACTCTTCCATCACAAAGTTGATCTCTTAGGATGTCTCTTCATCGTTGTTTGTATTTTTTTTTAATTTACAGACAACATCATCATAATCAGTATACACAGGTATAATTGTCCTCTTTTGTTCACATTTCACACCTATAGGTAGTTCACACTCCCACAGGTAAATCTACCTGCAGGGCATAGATCGTCGATCAGGTGTCAATCATAGACATTCAGAACAATAAAATGCTAATCCAAATATAGCTCTATGAGTATACTGGATGTCCTGTCTACTACAGAATTGGAAAGTGAAGTCTACCTGTTACGCACAGGTAACTTCCGTTATCACTCATTTAATGCAAATATGTATTTTCATTCTCATATCTTTGTCCTTTCCAATATTCCGATAAGGGTGAAAATTTGTACAAACCTAGCTAACTGCATAATATTAATGAATCCGAAAACACATTAAAAATAATTATTGCCTGGCATGCAGTGAACATTCACTGGATAACAAATAACTTCGGTAAATTGATGGTTGACTTTTTTTGTCATTGTATTTTATTTTATGCTGACATTGCTGAGAAATATTTATATTTAAACTATATAGAAAGATACAGAAATGTTAAATGGAAAATAATAAAAAAAAAAAATCAAAGTTTAATATTTTCTTAGTCTAGAATTTTAGAGTCCAGAAAATGTTAATAAACAGTATTACTGAAATTTTCAGAGTCCAGAAAAGTTACAAAAAGTTATCCCTGAAATTTTCAGAGTCCAGAAAAGTTACAAAAAGTTATCACAGAAATTTTAGAGTCAAGGAAATGTAAATAAGCAGTACTATTGAAATTTTCAGAGTCCATAAAAGTTACAAAAAGTTATCCCTGAAATTTTCAGAGTTCAGAAAAGTTACAAAAAGTTATCCCTGAAATTTTCAGAGACCAGAAAAGTTAAAAAAAGGTATCCCTGAAATTTTCAGAGTCCAGAAAAGGTACAAAAAGTTATCATTGAAATTTTCAGAGTCCAGAAAAGGTACAAAAAGTTATCATTGAAATTTGCAGAGTCCAAAAAAGTTATAAAAAGTTACACTGATAAATTCTAAGTTTTCAAAAAGGTACTAAAAAGTTATAACTTTTTTGTACCTTTTCAAAAAGGTACAAAAAAGGTACTGTAAAGGTACAAAAAAGTTATAACTTTTTGTAACTTTTAAGATCTATTAAAAAGTAAATCAGCATAAATGAAAAGATTCAAAATTTGTATCATTAAGTGATACCTGCCGGTGATGCTGTCACAGTCCGTTACTAATCTGATCAGATAACTCAAAATTAGCAGGTCGGCAAGTTAAAGGATGGCTCTCGGAAACACTAAATCGATTAAGCTGGTAATGGGAAAAGATGAATTGAAATTTCTTATTGAGACAAATGTCCTCTGGCAATAAAATTCATTATAGAAACAAATGTTTTGTACTCAGGAATTTGGGGGGGGGAGCATGTTAGGACCTGAAGGTCACTGTTAAGATGTTAGGACCTGAAGGTCACTGTTAAGATGTTAGTACCTCAAGGTCGCTGTTAAGATGTTAGGACCTCAAGGTCACAGTTAAGATGTTAGGACCTCAACGTCACTGTGAAGATGTTAAGACCTCAAAGTCGCAGTTAAGATGTTAAGACCTCAAGGTCACTGTTAAGATGTTAGTACCCCAAGGTGGCTCTAAGGATGTGCTGGTGTCAGTAGATGACAGGAGTGGAGACATTGGGATCAGAAATACCACAAACATTCTTGTCAATTTGTACTGATCTGATTGAAGTTAAAGCAATAAAAGTTCATGTAACATTTAAATGTTCTCAAACGTGTGACTTGTAAAATTGGGGGATTGATTTAGTATAAATACACAGAGTTTGAGCCAATGTATGGGGGGACTTTAATATTTTAGTGAACTAAGATGTATCTAACAACAAAAATAGTTAAATAAATATGCCAAAAAGGGGAGCTTTATGTCATAAACAGTTTTCATGTTGTCTTATACTGTTTTTCATCATTGTCTCTTATTGTATCATTAAATCTCTCTAGACATGACCATCATAGACTCTCCTCCATGTAGGAGGGAAATAATACAGAAACTGTATCGCATGAAGATATAACAAGAACACAGACTAGATTGTTGGGGGTTAACACAAGCTTCATGTCTAATCTACAATACATTATCAGCCGTAGATTATGCTGGTTAATTGGTTAATGTATAATTATGTAAATATATAATGATGTTAACCTGTAATTGGACTGGATTAGATCTCTCCAGCAAGATAATGTATTGTCAGGTTGTACTGGGGATGGATCAGGATAGGTGATCAGGACAGGTCAGGACAATTGTATACTCACAATGTATTGTCAGGTTGTAACTGGAGGGTGATCAGGACAGGTCAGGACAATTGTATACTCACAATGTATTGTCAGGTTGTAACTGGAGGGTGATCAGGACAGGTCAGGACAATTGTATACTCACAAAGTATTGCCAGGTTGTAACTGGAGGGTGATCAGGACAGGTCAGGACAATTGTATACTCACAATGTATTGTCAGGTTGTAACTGGAGGGTGATCAGGACAGGTCAGGACAATTGTTTACTCACAATGTACTGTCAGGTTGTACTGGAGATGGATCAGGACAGGTCAGGACAATTGTATAATCACAATGTATTGTCAGGTTGTAACTGGAGGGTGATCAGGACAGGTCAGGACAATTGTATACTCACAATGTATTGTCAGGTTGTAACTGGAGGGTGATCAGGACAGGTCAGGACAATTGTATACTCACAATGTACTGTCAGGTTGTAACTGGAGGGTGATCAGGACAGGTCAGGACAATTGTATACTCACAATGTACTGTCAGGTTGTAACTGGAGGGTGATCAGGACAGGTCAGGACAATTGTATACTCACAATGTACTGAAAATAAGTCTGGAAAAGCTACTCTCGATCTAGAAATCTTTGGTTCAGCTGACTAATTAGGAATCTTTAAAGCATCCAGTGGTGGAAGATCGTCTTATGTTATCAGTTTCAATAAGGCAAATTAACATGACACACTTAGTTTCAGTAAAACATGGCATGACCAAATTGAATTCAATGTAATTGAACTCCGATGCTATTTCAGTATGTAAGTAAGTTTCACTAATATTGGAGATGATAACTGAATATGATTATTGTTCTTCTGCTTACTTAATGGATGGCTCTCAGCGATGCAATTTATAGCCTCACAAAACTTGCATGTTTCATATCCTTAAAGTTGTACATGTATTGTTCAATGCAAAGACTTTATGCGAACAGAGATTTTACACCCTATAGTTATCTACAACCTGTATAGATTCATACTCCAAATAGACAATTCAAGGTTGTTTAAGTACTCAACTGATGACAAATATAAAAAAAAAAAATTCTAAGACTTTTGCAAAATATTTAAGAAAATTCTAGTAAAATCTCACAAAGCTGACCAGGCTCAGAATAACTGGGCTGTGATTGTAATGATTGCCCTATGGTCAGGGGAATGTGAGGAATGTTTGGTTGTGGTCAACATGGTCAGCTCAGGAAATACAGAATATTTCTTGTTGTGAGGTGTACTAGATAGGATGCAATATCTGCAAGTCTCTATTTGCATGATAGTGGTAGCACTTTGATTTCTATAAGTCTTGATCCTAACATCCAGTAGTCACAATACCATGTCTGGAATTTATTGGCCAGGAGTAATCAGTGACATATCATTGTATTGTAGCTTTTACTGCTTTCTGTCAAGGGAAATGTAGTTAATAGGGATGATTTATGTATTGTCCAGTGCCGAAATGTCACTGGTCAAGCTAACACCAGATATATCAGGTATATCAAGTATGTGTTTCAGGTATGATCAGTGGCCTATATTGACCAGTACAGATCTGTAGCATGTTGTCCCCATCAGATGATGACCAGTACACATGTCTTGTAGTGTAGTAGGAGTGCTGGTGCACTATATACCTATAAATAGATTGTTTACACGTAAAAAAGCACTGTTGGGAGAAGTGTTTATAAATAGATTGTTTACAAACTGGAAAACACCCAGAGATCATGGATGACTGTCGTGGGGATGTATGGCTGGTGCGTCAGATGGCTGTTATACATAATTAATGTTAATTAAGGGTTACATTGGCTTTGTTTCAAGTCATGATGGTGTATGGGAGTGTGGCATGTAACAATACCATAAGATCAGTTGGTCGTCTGTTATGGAGAAACAGACTTTAGACTTTAGTTCCTAGCTGGTCTGTTATGGAGAAACAGACTTTAGACTTAAGTTTCTAGCTGGTCTGTTATGGAGAAACAGACTTTAGACTTAAGTTTCTAGCTGGTCTGTTATGGAGAAACAGACTTTAGACTTAAGTTCCTAGTGGTCTGTTATGGAGAAACAGACTTTAGACTTAAGTTCCTAGTGGTCTGTTATGGAGAAACAGACTTTAGACTTAAGTTCCTAGCTGGTCTGTTATGGAGAAACAGACTTTAGACTTAAGTTTCTAGCTGGTCTGTTATGGAGAAACAGACTTTAGACTTAAGTTCCTAGCTGGTCTGTTATGGAGAAACAGACTTTAGACTTAAGTTCCTAGCTGGTCTGTTATGGAGAAACAGACTTTAGACTTAAGTTTCTAGCTGGTCTGTTATGGAGAAACAGACTTTAGACTTTAGTTTCTAGCTGGTCTGTTATGGAGAAACAGACTTTAGACTTAAGTTTCTAGCTGGTCTGTTATGGAGAAACAGACTTTAGACTTTAGTTCCTAGCTGGTCTGTTATGGAGAAACAGACTTTAGACTTTAGTTTCTAGCTGGTCTGTTATGGAGAAACAGACTTTAGACTTAAGTTCCCAGTGGTCTGTTATGGAGAAACAGACTTTAGACTTAAGTTCCTAGTGGTCTGTTATGGAGAAACAGACTTTAGACTTTAGTTTCTAGCTGGTCTGTTATGGAGAAACAGACTTTAGACTTTAGTTTCTAGCTGGTCTGTTATGGAGAAACAGACTTTAGACTTATGTTCCTAGTGGTCTGTTATGGAGAAACAGACTTTAGACTTAAGTTCCTAGTGGTCTGTTATGGAGAAACAGACTTTAGACTTAAGTTCCTAGTGGTCTGTTATGGAGAAACAGACTTTAGACTTAAGTTCCTAGTGGTCTGTTATGGAGAAACAGACTTTAGTTCCTAGCTGGTCTGTTATGGAGAAACAGACTTTAGACTTAAGTTCCTAGCTGGTCTGTTTTACTTTCCAAGTACTGTTAGTTTGCCACGCTCCATGTTTCAAACAGATAAGTGAAATGATAAATTGGCACAAAACATGTTTGTAACACAGAACATATTATTGTTTCTTTGCATGTTGGCTGGAAATGTTTTCTCCTTATTCAGGAAAAACTAAAAGCCAGTTAAACCTCATGTTTGTTCCTCGCCATAAAATCTTAGATTTTACAATCCTAAACAGACTTGTCACCAGACTTCATAAAATGTCAGAAAACAATCGATCAAATGTTTCTCACTGTACATTGTCTCAACTATTCCTGACTTTTAGGGATGATGGATGATCTATTCAAGGCTAGAGCATAGGAACTTTGTGTTAAAGTGTGTCTCACATTAACCTGAGTTTATTGTGTAACATTTCTGACGAGAAGATTCTGTTGCTACTTATGGAAATGACTATATCTAAGCCAGGAACGAAAGGGAAGCCTGCAATCTGTGACATCTGTATCAATCAAAATTATCTGTGTTCCAATTTGTGCTCAATTAATCGAGATCTTCTGTAGTCTTAAGCACCGAGATTTATGCTTTACCACACGCTATTAGTCTCTTATTGCTGTACCTGACAAACTGTTTTAGATTTAGAAGTTTATCATTATTGGAAGTTGGTATCGTTCAGAACAAACATTTGTACAAAAACATTGAAAATTGAAGGCTTTGGGTCATGTGTTTACAATCTTTGTTACTTAAATAGAGATAACAGAGAGGAAAAATAAAGACAGTTCATTTGCGCCAAATTGATTTATATCTATCTGTCTTTATTGTAAAAACCAATATTTTACACCAGTGTGTTATACACAGATTGTAGAGATTATTACACGTTTGTTGTGACTTCGATTGCTCCATACTAACTTGCCCTTTTGTCAGCTTTTGAATTCCTTGACTGTCAGCTTTTGAATTCCTTGACTGTCAGCTTTTGAATTCCTTGACTGTCAGCTTTTGAACTCCTTGACTGTCGGCTTTTGAATTCCTTGACTGTCAGCTTTTGAATTCCTTGACGGTCACCTTTTCAATTCCTTGACTGTCAGCTTTTGAATTCCTTGACTGTCAATGTTTTTGAATTCCTTGACTGTCAGCTTTTGAATTCCTTGATTGTCAATGTTTTGAATTCCTTGACTGTCAATGTTTTTGAATTCCTTGACTGTCAGCTTTTGAATTCCTTGACTGTCAGCTTTTGAATACCTTGACGGTCAGCTTTTGAATTCCTTGACTCTCAACATTTTTGAATTCTTTGACTGTCAGCTTTTGAATCCCTTGACTGTCAATATTTCTTTTTTTATTCCTTGACTGTCAGCTTTTGAATTTCTTGACTGTCAACGTTTATGAATTCCTTGGCTGTCAATGTTTTTGAATTTCTTGACTGTCAACGTTTATGAATTCCTTGACTGTCAATGTTTTTGAATTCCTTGGCTGTCAATGTTTTTGAATTCCATGACTGTTCCTTGACTGTCAGTTTTTTAATTCCCTGACTGTCAGCTTTTGAATTCCTTGCCTATCAATGTTTTTGAATTCCTTTTGTACCTTAATATAAGGTGAAATCTTTCATATTATAAAAATGGTTTGTTTAAAGGAATGACTTGATCTTAGCCCCAGTTGACAGATACTGCACTTAATGTCTGTATTGACATTCTAAGAGCCAATGCACAGTTTTGAAATGGAAAAGGACCCCAAGAAAATCTGTCACAGTTTAATGTATTAATAATGAGTGCAGTCCCGCCTGTGACCCGTATTACATAATAATTCATCAATAACAGGTTTTAAATGTTAAACTGAACATTACTCTGCCACCAGAATTCCTTAGAAATACAGGGTTTAATTTGATTTAAAACTTCCATATCTAAAGTACCAGAGTAAAACTGAGAGACTATATTGACACTTTTTAATCTGGCTTCCATTACATCAGCTCAGGACTGATGTTAATGGCTTTATGTAATGTGTTAGATAGATGATCGTATTTGTAAATGAATACCATGATATAGGCATAACAGGGTATATTATGGACCCTGTGGATTAGAGAACCAAAATATTATCAGCTGATATAGGAAAATATTGGTAGTAAATGACCGTGTAGTTTGATTACTCAGTCTGTTTACATGTCAATGCTTTCTATAATTTACATCTCCATTGCACAGATCAGATAAACCTAGCTACTGGGCCCATTGTAACGTACATTGGGACATTGTGATGCTGCCGTGCGTAATGCATATTTATGACGTCCTAGTTAAAAAATGAAGAGTTAGAGATTGCACTGCTCCACGTCCAACTGGTGGCTGTTCAGTTCTCTGCCTGGATTGTTAAATACTATATGTAAACTATAAATGTTATGTAAGTCATATTTTTAGCAGTCATTGGTGTGTAACGTACACTGGCTCTCACCTACATCATAAATCAACAGAGTGCACACTATTATATGACAGCCAATCTTTATAGATACCTGCTCCTATCTGCACAGTAGTTTACTGCTGTCGTAAAGTACTTTTGTTAAAACTTCCTCACCTAGTTGTGTCAACTGTGAAGCAAGGACAACAGAACAGTATCACTTGATTGGGATTAGTTGAGGTTTCATCAATAACTTAATTGTTAAACTTATATATGCTTTGATTCACTGTTGATTTCTAACTTTATAAGTTGATAAACTTCTCACTAAAGGTTTATTTTGAACCAAAGGATTTCAATATGGTCACTAATATTTGGCTTCTCCAATAGTTTATGTACCATACTTGCTTAAGGGTAATCTGTATTTTCAAACACACTGGTTTTTTCCTCATGATTGATCTGAGAGTTCATATCCATCCTGATGAATGCTTTTCAATCTCTTCCATCTTTCTGTGGTGATAAATAAAGACCAACCGAAATGGTTTCCTTGCCAACGAAACAGCCTTAACAAATTCATCCTAAAAGACACATTTGAGCGCATCCAATTCCAAGGTTGGAACAGTTCAATGTAAAATTTCCGGGGTGGAGGATTAAATTCCTTTACCTGATATTATCTAACATAACACATATACTGTTGGTCTTTTACATCTTTTGATATATGTTTAGTAGTTAGGCTGAGAAGGACACTTATTACAACAGGGATGCTAAAACAATATTATATATTTTATTGAATAAAATAGTCCTCAAGAGATTTCATTAGCTCCATGTTTACTCATTTTCAGAATTTTGTATCACATATATGTATTGTCTGAGAAATTCAATCAATGAAGAAAAAGTTTGTCGAATTATGAAATGACAAAAAAGCTTGGAGATAGGCATGACATTGAAACGTAATTTGTCCTGGCAGCCACAGGGCCTGGATATGTTTTATTGTGGTGTACGTGGCCCGAGATCCGGACATGTTTATGACCAGTCGTAATGGAGACGTCAATTTGATTCCATTTCTCAGATTATTTTATGATAACATAAGCTAGTCGTTTTAACTTAACTCTGTTATATTTTTAGGTTTATTGAAAATGATTTAGCAAGACAAAATTCAGTAATATCAACTTCTTGGCTTGGGCTTATTTTTAGACCCGGGGGAGGGGGGGAGATTCCTTTGTCATCAGTGTATATATAATTTCTGTAGGCAATTTACTACATGACACGAACGTCTTAATTAACCACATTTTTGACATTTCAGGATATTTTAATGATTAGTTAGAGAATATTTATGACTATATCCATGGCCTTGTCTGTTGTGTTCTTTGTAACAAACCTTGAATTTCTATTTCCAAAACATTTCAATCTAATGATTATTTTCATTTACCATGCAATCATGTAAGCTATTACTTATATATGCCTTCACATTTTATACTATATAGTTATGTATGCCTTCACATTTTATACTATATAGTTATATATGCCTTCACATTTTATACTATTTACTTATGTATGCCTTCACATTTTATACTATATAGTTATGTATGCCTTCACATTTTATACTATATAGTTATATATGCCTTCACATTTTATACTATTTACTTATGTATGCCTTCACATTTTATACTATATAGTTATATATGCCTTCACATTTTATACTATTTACTTATGTATGCCTTCACATTTTATACTATTTACTTATGTATGTCTTCACATTTTGTCTTTCCAGGTAAGTGTTGGTTTCCTGTATCTCCCGAGAGTCTGACCCACAGAGCCTCCACTCTGAGTGAGCTCTTTGACAGGGTATATATAGGTATAGGTCCCCAATTCCTCTCATTGGTCAATCCCACCAGGATAAGAACAGCTTATGTAACTTTCATGAGGAATGGAGCAGCAAAGACACCATTCTGCATGGTGTTCATTCTATATTATCAAATCCAGGTATTTATTTGAGACTTTGATATATTAGGGCGACTTGCTACCATTATCAGGTGATTCATGCGTACAGCATGTCTGGGACAAGCACCATTATCAAAGTGATACATTCATATTTAAGCTTGTCTGGGACGTGTATTAGGGATATCCTACGTGGATTTAAGGGTAATCAGATATCTGTAAGATCTGAGGTATATATACGGGACCAATCGGATGTCACCAGTACAGTATTAGTCTGACCCATACAACATCCACTTTTGTGATCTTGGCATCTGAAGGTCTTGGTTTCTCCTCCGTCCATCGTCCATCCGTCCATCGTACGGTCATCATGTTTTACACTAATCTCAATCCTCCTTTTTGGCCATTTTATAAAACACCCCCTCTATCTTCTGTTTCCAACATGGCATTAGGGTGAGTGGCTGTATAAAGGTTCTGTCTGACATGTTATATAGGGGTTCAGTTGGATTGTTGTATTAAAGGGGTTTTCTGCATAGTATTAGCCATGTCAACATGACATAACATTTAAAATATGACCAGAGCTGGTTACAGGTAAAAGTGAGGAGCGCACAGATTATCCACAACCCTATGATTGACAATCAGAAGTGTCTTTGATCCTTAAATCTCCCACCCCTGAAATTTCATATTAATCTGTTCCGACCTTTCAATTGGAAGAGCTCAAATGTGGTTGCTATGTGACATGTAATAAACAAATAAAAACCATTTCACGATTGAGGTTTTAGTTCTAAGGCACACTTCCTTGCTTACAAAATAAATAGCTTGATTACCGTATTATGGATCTTCGGGAAGCCGTTTGAAAAACAACAAATATGGCTTCCAGTCTCAATTCCATTAACAAGACAAGATTTTTAGATGACTTGGGGTGAATTCTGGCAAAGAAAAATCTATTGACATTGAATTTCCTTTGACAGAAAACTAAGCTCCATTTACATGAAATATTTGCAATGTATTAAGATTTTGCAGGCTAATGGATCCTAATGAATAGCGGATTGTTGCCCAATAAACGTATTATCTTTTACGTCAGAAGATGAATGGAATGATGTCACGCCACAAATTACTAGAAAGCTGGTTTGTTGTGAAGGGAATCCTGCAAATAAACGTTGATTGTTAGTTGTGATTTTATTTTCATTGGAAACCTCGATTGATTTATACATAATGAGCTGTTCTATTCACTGTAATGACAGACTCCCAAGAGTTTCTTCAGATTTAATTTCTAGAGAAATTTAATTCCTTTCTAAATCAGCTTTCCTCTGTTCTTTTATTCAAACCTCTGATTGATTAGGGTTAGTTGTACTGTAGTTTTGTTCTTGATTCTTAAGGAATTCTCAAGGCATTTCTTGTGTAGTAAAACTCCAATATATTGTACAGGAATTCTCAAGGCGTTCTCTCCTACATTAAAACTCCAATATATTGTACAGGAATTCTCAGGAATTCTCAAGGCGTTTCTCATACAGTAAAACTAATATATTGTAAAGGAATTCTCAAGGCGTTTCTTGTATAGTAAAACTCTAATATATTGTAAAGGAATTCTCAAGGCGTTTCTCGTACAGTAAAACTCCAATATATTGTAAAGGAATTTTCAAGGCGTTTCTTGTAAAGTAAAACACCAATATACTGTGTCCCAAGCTGCCATTTCGCTTACTACTTTTAAACTGTAAATATTTCAAAATACCATTTTATTCGAGTTTTGTTATGCCACTATTTCAGTTGACAAATTAAGCCATTATTTTCAATTTCATTTGAAGCCTTATAAGTCTTCATTAAAAGAGAACTTCAGTTCAATTCAAGTAATCTTATTTAAGAACAAACCAGTTGATGATAATGAGGTTTTCAAATTAATGGCAGGAGATAATTGTTAGTCATGAAATGGTCAACCTCCTAACTTCTATTACTGTATGTCAAAATGTTGATGAAGCTTAATAGATTGATTATTGAACAGAGGTTTCGGATAGATTTATTAAAACTGACTGGGTCACCTCTTGTAAGTATAATGTGACCGGGTGGGGTGTTCTGCTGGGGGCCTTCAGCAGTACACTTCAATATGGTAGCACTTTAAATTGGCAAAAGAAGGCTTACACGAACATACCACAGCCTCCCAAATACACACGTACTCAACACACACATTCACATCCCACACACCTGAAGGTCATTCTGAAATAGGATATAAAAACTATCTAACCAAACCAATCTATTTGTCATTCATAATGTTATGGCTACATTTAAGATCAAAATTGTAAATTGTAATAGAGAAAAATGTTCAGCGGTATTTATCACATGCCCCAGTTGTCATATATCCATCCTGCTAGTCACATCCAAACAAAAGTTCAGGAAAACAGATGAATGTAGTACAAATGACTTGCTGTAATAAAAGGACATAGGTATTTACCCTGATTACCAAACTTAATGTTCTGTCACACTCTATCCATATCCTTACAAATTATCAGGCCCTAACATTTATATGACATTAAACTGATTTACACACACCCCTACTTTTTCGGGTCCAGAAAACTCTGGAATTGGTCAGCTCTCTATTACAGGGATAGTAAAACTAGGTGATATCAATGGTAGGGGAACACAAAAACAGCGGTGACAATGGCTTTGAGCTGTTAAATAAACCAGCCTAGGCACTGGTAACTCTTCATCAGCAGCACCACAGCATCCCCCTGTGTACTGTTTCTTGTTTTCACGGCTGAAGTGTTCTCAGGAATCAATAGAGGGGTGCTTGATCGTGGAGTCACAAGAGAGCACTGATCTGGTGTTTATAGTGTGACACGTTTCTCTAAGTATTCTCTAGGTGCCTGAGCTACATCTCTGATTTCGTGTCTGTACCTAATTTTTCCAACATTCTTTTGACAAAACAAATCGATATCATTTAACTTGGTTATTTATGTTTTCATGACTTTTAAAAT
Source organism: Mimachlamys varia (assembly GCA_947623455.1). Taxonomy (NCBI): domain Eukaryota; kingdom Metazoa; phylum Mollusca; class Bivalvia; order Pectinida; family Pectinidae; genus Mimachlamys; species Mimachlamys varia. Next base: position 612,778 of record OX392538.1, on the reverse strand, counting down.
CTGAAGGTTTTATCCGGATTCTAAGATTGATGACATTAATGAAAAACAATAAAACATGCACATATATATTGTCTATATTATGAATATTTCTAAAAGGCTGTTTGTATTAGCTACTAAAATATTTTGTGACTTGACAATAATCAACATCATGGTATTAGAAGTGATCAGTGCTACAAATAACTTAGCTGGGACAATCACACAACTATGTTTAGATTGATAAGGTGCAATGTCATACTGATATTGAGTCTCCACTTTGTACAGAGTTACGGCCCTTTAATCAGTTCTTTAGATGTTGAGAAATATACTTTTAAACAGCACTGATCTTCAGATCATATCACATTCTATAGCTGAATCATCACCCCTGAAGACACATTTGAACTCTTCCATTACAAAGGATGAAATAGTTCATTATGAAACTTCAGGGGTGATTGAGTTAAAAGAGAATAAACGATCATTTAGTGATGGAATATGTATGTTGATCAGCTGTCCTTGTTATTGAGGGTCAGTTTGTATGTAAAGGGTAGTTTATACTGAATCAAACTACTGGCATCTGTTGAATAACTAAGATTACCATATTTACCAAGCAATTTGGGAAAGAAAATAATTAAACTCAGTTGACTTTCCAAGATTCCTTATTTGACAAACGTTTATGCAAGATCTTCATGTTATATTTCTAAAATAACAAGAATTGCTATCATATTGAAGTCAGGAAGTTTTTGGCTTATTAAACTTTACTGTTTGGTTAGTTTGGCATGTGACTAAAATCGTGGCAATGTATCTAATCCCCCTACACAATGGTGACTTGGAAAGCTTTCAGCTGTAGGCTGCTTCTGTTACATAACAGTTTCACTAAGCAGCTTTATTGACAGCGTGTCTCATCCGTTCATTTCTGCATCCTGGCTGGGAATAAAACGAAAATTAAAAGATTGTTTTATTACCGTTCTTAGTGCTTTTGGCAAGATGTTTTAAACCCAGCCCCTTGTTATTGCCGTGTAGCATGTTTTTAAGGAAGTCGTAAAACATTTCACCAGAAATGGATAGAATTGATTTCCTCACAGTTTTATTGCCAAAATGTAAGTGCAAATATGTCTTTTTATGTAGCTCAAAAATTGATGAAATATTATAGATTTTCCCTGCCATTTCCAGTAAATTTTCCAGTTACCACCTTGGCTATGTTGTTTTAATGATAAGCCGAGTCCCATAACACTAAAATACATTTCTGTCATTGTTATTGTTATGGACATTTGTTATGGACATTTTATGGAATTTTTTTATATAAATCACATTTGGCTTAACATAGTCTTTCATACTTTTATCATTTGGAAACAAAAGGCTCAATAAAATTGCCAATTTACCTATGTAACAATCCAGGAATAGGTTTTACTGAGGAGATCAATAATTTGCCAAGGGAACTAGCTTTTGGCAAGGGAACTAACTCTTGCCAAGGGAGCTTACTCTGAGTCAGACTCTTGATAACTATCTGTACTGAAAGAAATAATGGAAGAAATCAAGCAGCTCTAAAGTTGAATTAATATCTTCATTTTGGTCACTAAGTTGGTATATATCCCTACAGTTGTTTTCATATATAACATCAATTAATGCTTTCACTGTTTTACTGGCTTTATAACTTAAACATGTAAAAATATGTTTATATGTCACAAGGGAAATAGGAGAAGATGAGAATGGGTGATTATGATTAAAAATAGTAAAAATGATGTATGACATTGAATAGCCATATGATATGGGTTGTTTGTGGTAAGATAAGTGGAGTGGAGAGTGACATACTTATACACAGACAAGGTCATATTACAAGGGGCACTTACCTTCTGTAAATGGGGTGACATAAACAGTGGTTATTGTATCCTGTATATAGACAATAGTACTATCCCCGTCATACCAACATCTCAGATCTGATACTGGGATATTGTATTAATACATTTGTTAATGTCTGAGTTATAACTTTAATTTCTGAGAGATAAAAATAGTTTTCATTTGACATATGATCCCTAAATTGGTCATCTTTATAAAAGACATGCTCATTTCATACTTAATGCTTGGTGGCTAAGGTTGATAACTATAATATGTATTGATGGTCAGGTATTGGGTCTGAAATGTAATATCGAGACTCAGAATATTTAGTCAATTTACAAAAAAAAAGGGTATAAATGAACATGGAATTACTCTGTTGGAGGTTGTTTGTCTATCTGAAGGTTTCTAGATTAACACAATGAGTGAATCTAGTGTTTTTGATCCTACAGTAAAAACCTTGATTATCATGATCACAGTACCTTGTGTTTTTGATCCTACGTTAAAAACCTTGATAGCCAGTTCTATATCAGACTGCTGTTATCTGTGGACACTGTTGATACACCTCCCGTAAGTGGAAAGTATCAGCCGTCTGTCTGTGTACACAACCTTGTGGCCATGGATATCTTGAATCAAGTGTCCAGGCAAAAAGATCAATTTTTGTGAGTGCATTTAGTAAGAATTGTATGATAGATGCATATTCTGTAATGGTTGTAGCTGTTTCTTATTCTAACAGTTCATTTAGACCTAATAACACAATATGAAAATAATATGGGTAATGGGCGGTAATAAATTCCGGGAACAGTTTAGTTGTATTATACCTGATTTCAGATCACTAAGTTGTTCCTAACCATCAAGGTAAATTGTATTTTCCCATTTAAATACACTGTGGCATAATAGTTTGAAGTATTGTTTTGTTAAATGCTCCGTTAAACAAGTCAAACAATGTTAAATGTTCAGAATTACAACTGATGACTCTCATTCAAGATTTTTTATGTGTTTTTTGTAAAGTTTCAAAATTTTTGTGTGTTTTGTTTCAATACAAAATGCACCAGAGTTGCTATACCTGTAAAACCCTGACTTTGCACTTTGCTTTTAAAAAAAGTGAAGAATTTCTGAAATTCCTTCAATAATTGCTTTTGTTATGAGCTAGCTGCTCCAGAATCATAATCGTTTATTTACTGTGGATATTGCAAGTGACATATATTGGCCTTTCACTGATATATTGCAGGTGTAAATTCTGCCCTAAGTGGTTAAACATTCCTGTTTGTGTAAGAATTAAAACTTCCTACAGATTTCTTCCCTGACATAGTCTCCCACGCATGTTTTAGTGTTGTCTAACTGAAATGTCTCAACACAGATTTTATATTGCTGTCTAACTAAAATGTCTCAACACAGATTTATAGTGCTGTCTCACTGAAATGTCTCAACACAGATTTATAGTGCTGTCTCACTGAAATGTCTCAACACAGATTTATAGTGCTGTCTCACTGAAATGTCTCAACACAGATTTATAGTGCTGTCTCACTGAAATGTTTCAACACAGATTTATAGTGCTGTCTCACTGAAATGTCTCAACACAGATTTTAAAGTGCTGTCTCACTGAAATGTCTCAATAGATTGTATAGTGCTGTCTCACTGAAATGTCTAAACACAGATTTTATAGTGTTGTCTCACTAAAATGTCTCAACATAGATTTTGTAGTGCTGTCTCACTGAAATGTCTCAACATAGATTTTGTAGTGCTGTCTCACTGAAATGTCTCAACACAGATTTTATAGTGCTGTCTCACTGAAATGTCTCAACACAGATTTTAGGAATCTTACTGAAATGTCTCTACACTGATTTTAGGAGTCTCAGTGAAATGTCTCAACATAGATTTTAGGAGTCTCACTGAAATGTCTCAACACAGATTCCATAGTACATCATATCACAATTTTTTAATTAAGTGCTGTATCACTTGCAATTGTTCCTCTGTGAATGTGGAGATTACCTAACCATGTGACAAGTTTAAGGAGCTTTCTTTTTCTGTAGCAATGAAATACTTAACTTACAATCATGTTTAGACACAGATTTAATTTTTTTCAAACCAGAATTTATTTGAGCAAAATTAAGCATAAATATTGACAGTGTTTTATAACAGACACTAGTTTCTTCTGAGTGACGAAACTAGACCCCACTATGTCTCGGGTCAGTTATACTAGGGGTATGGGTGAGTTATTCCAGGCCAGCATGCAGATGGTTTTGGCAAAAGATTCATTTTTTGGCAAAGGAAATTTTCTTTTATTTTCCAAACATCAAAGCTGTTTTATCAAACAATTTGATTAAAAAGATGATAATTTTTTTCATTTCTTTTATGTGAAATAATCCATGATGCAAATGACTGGTAGAAATTTTATCAGATTTATTTATTCTTTAAAGAAATCTTTGAACCTTTGGTATTGGTACAATAAAATTGAAAGAGGATACAGTTGTTTATTTAAAATGTTATGGAAGTTATTTTGAGGAAAATGTTAGTTCTGGTTCAGTACGATACAGTGCAAAAATATAAACGTTGATTACTATTTTGTAGTGATTGTTTAATTTTTTTATGAAATAGAAATTTTTTAAACAAAATCTTCTTTTTCCTCTCCTATTGAAAAAAATGTTTCATTTCCTTTCAGTCATCAAGCTTTTGTCTTTTCCTACATGTACATGTTTTAAATCAACCAGAGTTTGTGGTAAGAAAAGTACCTTTTGAGACAGCCCCTCAGTGTGGAAATTTACCTTGAGTGAGATGTGTATTGAAGATAAAGAAATGCTCCAGTGGTTTCCTGTTACAGCAGGACTCTAAATGGTTTTCTACTTGCATATCCTTGAATGCATTTATGAATTGTTTACATTTCTCACTTTGTTTATTTTTTGTAAGGCGTAAATGAGGCTTGTTGACATCAGCTAAGCCTTTAACATCAATACAGGTGATTTAAAAGTCCTGTATGAACTGGTCTTGTGTTTTTGTTTGTAATTGTGCTTTTAAATGGCCTTTGACTTTGAGTCATGTAATTCTTTCCAATGCTGTCTTATTTTCAATCCTATAATTGTCCTAAAAATACTTACTACTTACGATTGGACATGTATCTTCTCTTTTTGATCTACGCGGCATGAATGATTAATATTAGCTTCATTAAAATCTTTCCTTCTATTGACTTCCTCAGAACCTGAACATTAAGGTGCCAGTTGTGATTGTAACTTATTCCGATTCAAAGGTTGAAATAGTTCATTATGAAATTCTACAAGAAGGAGTTAGACATATGTGTTTTGCCAGTTGGTATAAATATCCTCATTTGGTTGGTTTTTCTTCATTATGGCACATGGCAGTAATTTAACAGTTAGCTCACTATAAATATATATGATCAACACATCCTAGAATTATTATAGAACAAATACATATTTGTCTGTTACCACTAAATTCTACACTGGGTTGAATATTTGTCTGTTACCACAAAATCCTACACTGGGTTGAATATTTGTCTGTTACCACTAAATCCTACACTGGGTTGAATATTTGTCTGTTACCACTAAATCCTACACTGGGTTGAATATTTGTCTGTTACCACTCAATCCTACACTGGGTTGAATATTTGTCTGTTACCACTAAATCCTACACCAGGGTTGAATATTTGTCTGTTACCACTAAATCCTACACTGGGTTGAATATTTGTCTGTTACCACTAAATCCTAGACTGGGTTGAATATTTGTCTGTTACCACAAAATCCTACACCAGGGTTGAATATTTGGCTGTTACCACTATATCCTACACTGGGTTGAATATTTGTCTGTTACCACTAAATCCTACACTGGGTTGAATATTTGTCTGTTACCACTAAATCCTACCACTAAATCCTACACCAGGGTTGAATATTTGTCTGTTACCACAAAATCCTACACCAGGGTTGAATATTTGTCTGTTACCACAAAATCCTACACCAGGGTTGAATATTTGTCTGTTACCACTAAATCCTACACTGGGTTGAATATTTGACTGTTAGTGTTACCACTAAATCCTACACTGGGTTGAATATTTGTCTGTTACCACTAAATCCTACACTGGGTTGAATATTTGTCTGTTACCACTCAATCCTACACTGGGTTGAATATTTGTCTGTTACCACTCAATCCTACACCAGGGTTGAATATTTGTCTGTTACCAAGAAATCCTACACTGGGTTGAATATTTGTCTGTTACCACTAAATCCTACACTGGGTTGAATATTTGTCTGTTACCACTAAATCCTACACTGGGTTGAATATTTGTCTGTTAGTGTTACCACTAAATCCTACACCAGGGTTGAATATTTGTCTGTTACCACTAAATCCTACACCAGGGTTGAATATTTGTCTGTTACCACTAAATCCTACACTGGGTTGAATATTTGTCTGTTACCACTAAATCCTACACCAGGGTTGAATATTTGTCTGTTACCATTAAATCCTACACTGGGTTGAATATTTGTCTGTTACCACAAAATCCTACACTGGGTTGAATATTTGTCTGTTACCACTAAATCCTACACCAGGGTTGAATATTTGTCTGTTACCACTAAATCCTACACTGGGTTGAATATTTGTCTGTTACCACTAAATCCTACACTGGGTTGAATATTTGTCTGTTACCACAAAATCCTACACCAGGGTTGAATATTTGTCTGTTACCACAAAATCCTACACTGGGTTGAATATTTGTCTGTTAGTGTTACCATTAAATCCTACACCAGGGTTGAATGTTTGTCTGTTAGTGTTACCATTAAATCCTACACTGGGTTGAATATTTGTCTGTTAGTGTTGCCGTTAAATCCTACACTAGGGTTGAATATTTGTCTGTTAGTGTTGCTGTTAAATCCTACACTGGGTTGAATATTTGTCTGTTAGTGTAACCATTAAATCCTACACCAGGGTTGAATATTTGTCTGTTAGTGTTACCATTAAATCCTACACTAGGGTTGAATATTCCCATACCAAAAAAAGGTACAAAAAGTCATAACTTTTTTGTACCTTTTTAGTGCTTTTTTTGTACTTTTTAAAAAAGTTACAAAAAAGTTATGACTTTTTTGTACCTTATTCAAAACTTGTAATTTACTAGTATAACTTTTTTGTACCTTTTCTGGACTTTGAAATTATCAAGTATACCTTTTTTGTACCTTTCTGGACTTTGAAATTATTAGGTATACCTTTTTTGTACCTTTTCTGGACTTTGAAATTATTAGGTATACCTTTTTTGTACCTTTTCTGGACTTTGAAATTATCAGGTATACCTTTTTTGTACCTTTTCTGGACTTTGAAATTATTAGGTATACCTTTTTTGTACCTTTTCTGGACTTAGAATATTTTCTGGACTTTGATATTATTAGGTATACCTTTTTTATACCTTTTCTGGACTTTGAAAATATTAGGTATACCTTTTTTGTACCTTTTCTGGACTTAGAATTTTTTCTGGACTTTGATATTATTAGGGATACCTTTTTTGTACCTTTTTAATACCTTTGAAAAGGTATACCTTTTTAAAAGGTATAAAAAAGGTACAAAAAAGTTATACCTTTTTAAAAGGTATAACTTTTCTGTACCTTTTTTATACAAAAAAGTTATACCTTTTTAAAAGGTATACCTTTTTAAAAGGTATACCTTTTTAAAAGGTATACCTTTTCAAAGGCATGAAAAAGGTACAAAAAAGTTATACCTTTTTAAAAGGTATAAAAAAGGTACAAAAAAGGTATACCTTTTTAAAAGGTATAAAAAAGGTACAGAAAAGTTATACCTTTTAAAAAGGTATAACTTTTTTGTACCTTTTTCATACCTTTGAAAAGGTATACCTTTTAAAAAGGTATAAAAAAGGTACAGAAAAGTTATACCTTTTAAAAAGGTATAACTTTTTTGTACCTTTTTTATACCTTTTAAAAAGGTATACCTTTTTTGTACCTTTTTAATGCCTTTGAAAAAGAATACCTTTTTTGTACCTTTTTATACCTTTTGAAAAGGTATAACTTTTTTGTACCTTTTTCATACCTTTGAAAAGGTATACCTTTTAAAAAGGTATAACTTTTTTGTACCTTTTTTATAACTTTTTTGTACCTTTTTAATACCTTTGAAAAAGTATACCTTTTTTGTACCTTTTTCTTTGACAATAAAGTGATTATTTAACTGAACAAATGTGTTGAGTATAACTTTTTTGTACCTTTTTTGTAACTTTTTAGTGCTAGATTGAAACCTCTTTTCTGATAGGGTTCCAATCTAGCATAAAAAAGTTATGACTTTTTTGTACCTATAAAAATGTAACTTTTTTGTACCTTTTTTTGGTATGGGTTTGGCTGTTAGTGTAACAATTAAATCCTACACTGGGTTGAATATTTGTCTGTTACCACTAAATCCTACACTGGGTTGAACACATTTAGCTTCTTAATTACTCTTTACAATTATATAAATGATTAGAACAATGGCAAAAAACCAAACTAAATGTGAAAATTTTACAAAAATAAATAAATAAATAAAAAAGGAACAAACTTTTACCTATGTTTGAAACATTAAGTTTTTACCATGAGCAAGTCTACTGCCCTTGTTCTTACATGTATGTCTTCATATTAATAAATTGGAATTAGTGTGTTACGGCTAGGATCAGCAGTTAAGTATGATCTGGTAACATTATCTTTATCAGAATTGGTTTATATCACCTAAAAAATGATATATATATTATAAGTCTTCTGAATTTGACACAACATGTTATGTATATCATTTCTAAAACCTGTCGTGAATAATCAACTTTTATATGCATTAGTGAGGACTTCTCAATTTTTTTTATTTTTGAATCTTCTAAAGTTACATCTGATAAATTTAGTCCATATTTATTTACTATAAAAGCTAGCTATGAGCCTCACATAATGTATGATGGATACGAACATTTTAACCTTTGAGATGTCCCCCAATACTATTCATGAGGCATTGCTTTTAGCAATGTACACATGGGTAAATGAACCATGCCTGCATGAGGTCATAGGTCAAGGTCACTGAGGCTCAGGGGCAAAAAAACGTAAACAAGACCAGGAGTCACATGGCTATGAACAAAGAGCACAGAAGGCCTGCTGTAGCGTGGGCCTCTGGTACGGCTGCTGGGGAGAGTAAAATTATCAATCAACAGTTGAAGTGAATTAGACTGGGTTGAATTCATTCATTCTCATGTTACAATGGCTAACTGGTAATTGCATCAAAAATTTTGTAATTATTTCCAAAAGCTGGCTATTTAGAAATTAATGCTTTATGAAAATAACCTGAATTGATGACTATTTTTGAAGACTTTTATGTAAAATTAACCAACTTGATTGGTAATTTAAACTGCAGCCTTGGGTGTTATTGATTGGAATAGTTCGGTCGTGTTGATTGTTCACACAGCTTCCTCATTAGAACCGATTCCATCGCATTGTTTCTGATTGTCATGATATTACCATCACTTCAACTGTAGAAAGTTCAATCTTCAAAATTTTATTTCAAGCTCTGGAGACATTTTTGCTACTGATGGTGATACAGCAAGGCAATTTTTGGTGGCAATTCGTTTTACAGCATCATGAAAACTAATTGATGGACAGAAGTTTTGTGCATGTAGATTTTTTTTATCCTTGTGGTGGAGCAGACTCAGTCATCAAAAGACAGAAATGTGTTGTGTGATGGTGGAGATTCTGGTTGTCTGTAGCGGGAGGTTTATCTAACAGTGTTACCACGGGTGTTACTGTGACAGTGCTATTACTCTGAAGCTTACTGATTCGCTTTGTGTTCAAATTCAGACGGATTTGTGCAGACACTATTAAGAGATAACTGATGGACATTTGTAACTGAGGTGTATCATAAAATTAATAACAAATCTCAGTTTTGACGGAAATATTTCAAGGGATTTTCTTGGTGAATTAAGCTGTGAGGAATTCGTTGTTACTCTGGGATATAACATAAGCTGTATCACAGGTATCTATGATTTTACTTTTAATAACAATAGACTTTTAGTAAAATCTTTCAGCTGTCCTTGGTCGGTCATAGGGGCGGGGCGTAAGGCCAGTGTTACCCATGTCCTGTATCCTGCAGGGCCAGTGTTACCCATGTCCTGTATCCTGCAGGGCCAGTGTTACCCATGTCCTGTATCCTGCAGGGCCAGTGTTACCCATGTCCTGTATCCTGCAGACAACTGTACTTGGCCTATAGAGAATAATTTTAAGTTCAAAGACAAATTTCCTTTTTAAATACATCTCAAAAAATGTTTTGAAAATTAAAAAAAAAGACTTATTCACCATTTTCCAGGAGAAAAGATTGTATTTTAAGGGATTTATTCTACATTCAAAGCTGTTGTACAGTTCGTTGTACTGTGATGATGTCATGTAACCCGATGAATCACGTATTTACTTCAGCAGTCTGACTAGCATGTAGAGATCTACTATTTATTCCCACAATCAAAGGCTAGCCTCCCTTTGTTTTCATTACGTAGCGTAATAAAATGGCATGTTCTGCAGACATGATCGTAAACTTCACAAATAAAATTAGTTCGGTCTTTGTCTCTGACCTGCTTCATGTCGATATAACATTTAATTATTTGATCAAGAGAATTGGCATCCATGTCCATGAGCATACTTTTGGCTTTCTCTAACCATGCTATATATAAAATGTCATTAAATCTTCTTCATCTCCCTCCCTTCCTCCCCCAATCCTCCTCCCATGTCTGCCTCTTTCTTTCCATTCATTTATTACATCTGTCCCCTTCCACTCATTTATTTCAACTTCCCCTCTCCATTCGTTTATAACATCTTTGTGTCTGATCAATCCTCTCAACCTTTATTTCCCTTTCTCCTCAACATTACTCTTCCTCCACCTACTATTCCCACCCTTCTCCTCCCCTCTAATCCTCCTCCCTTTCCCATCCTTCTCCTCCCCTCTAATCCTCCTCCCTTTCCCATCCTTCTCCTCCCCTCTAATCCTCCTCCCTTTCCCATCCTTCTCCTCCCCTCTAATCCTCCTCCCATTCCCATCCTTCTCCTCCCCTCTAATCCTCCTCCCTTTCCCATCCTTCTCCTCCCCTCTAACCCTCCTCCCTTTCCCATCCTTCTCCTCCCCTCTAATCCTCCTCACTTTCCCATCCTTCTACTCCCCTCTAATCCTCCTCCCTTTCCCACACTTCTCCTCGCCTCTAATCCTCCTCCCATTCCCATCCTTCTCCTCCCCTCTAATCCTCCTCCCTTTCCCACCCTTCTCCTCCCCTCTAATCCTCCTCCCTTTCCCATCCTTCTCCTCCCCTCTAATCCTTCTCCCTTTCCCACCCTTCTCCTCCCCTCTAATCCTCCTCCCTTTCCCATTCCTCTCCTCCCCTCTAATCCTCCTCCCTTTCCCATCCTACTCCTCCCCTCTAATCCTCCTCCCTTTCCCATCCTTCTCCTCCCCTCTAATCCTCCTCCCTTTCCCACCCTTCTCCTCCCCTCTAATCCTCCTCCCTTTCCCACTCCTCTCCTCCCCTCTAATCCTCCTCCCTTTTCCTCCACTTAATCCTTTTTCCTTCTCCACTCCTCTCCTCCCCTCTAACCCTCATTCCTTCCCCACTCCTCTCGTCCCCTCTAACCCTCATTCCTTCCCCACTCCTCTCCTCCCCTCTAACCCTCATTCCTTCCCCACTCCTCTCGTCCCCTCTAACCCTCATTCCTTCCCCACTCCTCTCCTCCCCTCTAACCCTCATTCCTTCCCCACTCCTCTCGTCCCCTCTAACCCTCATTCCTTCCCCACTCCTCTCCTCCCCTCTAACCCTCATTCCTTCCCCACTCCTCTCGTCCCCTCTAACCCTCATTCCTTCCCCACTCCTCTCCTCCCCTCTAACCCTCATTCCTTCCCCACTCCTCTCCTCCCCTCTAACCCTCATTCCTTCCCCACTCCTCTCCTCCCCTCTAACCCTCATTCCTTCCCCACTCCTCTTGTCCCCTCTAACCCTCATTCCTTCCCCACTCCTCTCCTTCCCTCTAACCCTCATTCCTTCCCCACTCCTCTCCTCCCCTCTAACCCTCATTCCTTCCCCACTCCTCTCGTCCCCTCTAACCCTCATTCCTTCCCCACTCCTCTCGTCCCCTCTAACCCTCATTCCTTCCCCACTCCTCTCCTCCCCTCTAACCCTCATTCCTTCCCCACTCCTCTCCTCCCCTCTAACCCTCATTCCTTCCCCATTCCTCTCGTCCCCTCTAACCCTCATTCCTTCCCCATTCCTCTCGTCCCCTCTAACCCTCATTCCTTCCCCACTCCTCTCCTCCCCTCTAACCCTCATTCCTTCCCCACTCCTCTCCTCCCCTCTAACCCTCATTCCTTCCCCACTCCTCTCCTCCCCTCTAACCCTCATTCCTTCCCCACTCCTCTCCTCCCCTCTAACCCTCATTCCTTCCCCCACTCCTCTCCTCCCCTCTAACCCTCATTCCTTCCCCACTCCTCTCGTCCCCTCTAACCCTCATTCCTTCCCCACTCCTCTCCTCCCCTCCGCACCAACTGTCCTATCGCCATGTTACGTTCAAATGTGACTTAATAAGGGGTGAATGGGATAAAAAAAAACCAATAGATGTACATGACACTGTTTATACTACCCCTAAAATTCCATAATGGGCAATTCCAACCTTTGATTTGTGAGATTTTAAATGTGTCTTCTGGGGTGGGTGAGATGAATGTGTTATTGATGTTTGTTTAATTTAAGTCTGTATCATATATCAAACTAAAGAGAAAAAGAAATGTTGATTAGCTGAAAAGATCAATGGATATTACGTCATAAACACTATTTAAAGAGCTGTTGACTTAGTAATGTGTTTTAATGTTTCTAAACATTTTGTTTTTCTGAATGCTCCATTATCAAAGAATGATGTTTTTCTGGTTGTCAACTTCTTGTAAAAGGCCAAGAAAAGAAAATATTTGCAAAGAAAGGACAAAATGGAAGCATAATTGATATCAGTTTTCTTAAACGCTTCAGCAACAAACAGTTTGGTAGAATAAAGGAAAATCAAATAGCATTTATACAAATATTTGTAGACGGGAACTATATGATATGTGGTTATGATCTAAACACTTCAGTAAATCATTGAATCTCTCATAAATCTCACCAAGTCCTCAGACACACAGACAAACTACTCAGTCGGTACCCATACCAAAAAAAGGTACAAAAAGTCATAACTTTTTTGTACCTTTTTAGTGCTTTTTTTGTACTTTTTAAAAAAGTTACAAAAAAGTTATGACTTTTTTGTACCTTATTCAAAACTTGTAATTTACTAGTATAACTTTTTTGTACCTTTTCTGGACTTTGAAATTATCAAGTATACCTTTTTTGTACCTTTGTGGACTTTGAAATTATTAGGTATACTTTTTTTGTACCTTTTCTGGACTTTGAAATTATTAGGTATACCTTTTTTGTACCTTTTCTGGACTTTGAAATTATTAGGTATACCTTTTTTGTACCTTTTCTGGACTTTGAAATTATCAGGTATACCTTTTTTGTACCTTTTCTGGACTTTGAAATTATTAGGTATACCTTTTTTGTACCTTTTCTGGACTTAGAATATTTTCTGGACTTTGATATTATTAGGGATACCTTTTTTTATACCTTTTCTGGACTTTGAAAATATTAGGTATACCTTTTTTGTACCTTTTCTGGACTTAGAATTTTTTCTGGACTTTGATATTATTAGGGATACCTTTTTTATACCTTTTCTGGACTTTGAAATTATCAGGTATACCTTTTTTGTACCTTTTCTGGACTTATAAAAATATTGAACATCTCTTAAAAGACTGGTCTTCAAAAATACTGACTTTGATTATTTTATGTTTAATGTTTTTGTACCATTATTTTTATTATCAATGTCAGAAAAAAAATTATACAATAGCATTTAAATAGAAATTCAACCATCAATTTACTAAATTTATCAGTTTCCAAAATGAGTGTCCTGTGGAGTTTCATCAATAAAATTAATAACTCGAATCCATGGCCACTTTGGTCTTTGGTAAAAGGGAGGTAACTCTTACATAGTCTACAAATACCTTCCCTTCCACCATTGATATGCAATAACCTTAGCATCTTTTCAAACTCTGTTACCCAAAGTAGCACTTTCTAAATTTGACCCCTACCAAAACCAGGGGTAGATTTTTCAGATGTTTTCTCAAAACAATTAAGAGAAAATGTTCACAGTATGCTGCTGATGAAATATCATCACTGTATGTCTTCTGGTAATGAAGAAATAGCCATTTAAACGTTTGAAGTTTAATGACCCCTGTGACCCTGAAAGTAGGTCAAGGTCATTCATATTTTTAAACCTGATGATTCATGACCTTAACATTTGATGTGTGAAATATCAAGGCTCTAGGCTTTACAGAACTGGAGCAGAAGTTTGTCAAAGTTTGCCACCCAAAACAGCACTTTTCAACTTTGACCCCTACAGAAAACTGGAAGTTGACATTTTAGAGAAAAATGTTCCCTGACAAATGTTATTTATTTATTATTCCACATAATTAATATATCCAAAAATTAATTCTTAACATTCAGCTGTTAATGAGATATGGCATTTAGGGTTAAAACCAGAAAAGGTGTCATGGTGGCCATTTTGCTTTTTTTGATGAATTTAGGACCGTATCATCAGCTGACGGGGGCAACGTCAAGATAATATTTTGATATCAAGTTAACAAAATGGAAGCTTTAAGAACAAGTAGTATGAAACAAGAACAAGTATTATGAAACATTATCAAAATGCAAAATGTCAGCCCATAGCATATATTGGGGAATTTCCAAAATGGCCTTCTTCCTTAACTAGAAATGCTACTGAAAAAACAGAAGGTATCAATATCGTTGGAATGACATGCTGCTTTAATCTGTAAAAGGGTTTTTTCAACAATGGCAAAAAATGAAAAATTCTAAAAATAGATTAACTTTGACCTCTGGTGAGCTTTTTTACTGGACATATTTTGTAATAACTTGTAAAAGTTTTCCCCTGATGTATTTTACAGAAATATGCCTTTTGAAAAAGCTACAAGTTTAACAGTTTTTTAGTTATAACCACTTACACATTTTGAGGTATGACATCATGGCGGCCATATTGAATTTCAGACCAACACAAAATTAACAACTTTTATATAATTAGTCAGGAATGTTTAAGGATTTCTTCAGGTAAATTTGAGCTAAATGGTGGAATTTGAGGAGAAATTTGAAATGCGAGACTTTTTTTTTAACGGGAAGATCTATAGAATATATAGGGACATTTTCAAAATGGCGTTCAACCTTAAATGTAGTGCTTAAAAAAATGAAGACATCTCTTTTATGGGGATGATATTGTCCATTGTCCTAAAGAATAATTTTTAAGGAGAAAAAAAAAGAAAACTAAATTCCCCCCCCCCCCCCCCCCCCCATTTTTTTTAATTTTTGACCCAACAGCAAGCTTTATTACTTGAAATAATTTGTAATCACATGACATGAATAGGAAGAAATTAGATATTATCTTATAGTTTATCTACAAAAAAATATTATTACACGTACTCTGTACAATCAATATTTTTTGAGATATGTCTGTTTTGAGGTTTTTTGCAAATTATTTACTTATATTAGAATATGAGAAATGGAAAAGATGTTGCATATTTTGCATGAATAGTACTCAATAATCTGTATAAGGTCAATTTACTGGTATAAACTACTCCCACAGTCTTCAAATAAACAGAACCAAAATTAACAGTGATTACAATTACCTGTATATTACAAGGTACCAGCCTTACCTGTATAAACTACTCCCACAGTCCTGTGATTAACAGAACCTGGGCCAGTTAACAATTAATAATTGGATAATTACCTGTACCTAACAGGTAGACTCAAGTTTACCTGTATGAACTACCTCCAAAACAGAACCCATGGCCAGTTCACAATGATAATTGGATTATAACAGGTAATTAGCAGGTAGATCCTAACCTGTAGATATAACACAGGTGTACTGGACACTGTATGGACAAACCCCATTCAGCAATAAATTGATAATTACTCCCATTGAATTTATCTGGTAGTTGTTCTACATGGACATGGAGAAAAGCTGACCAGGTGTATGCATTTTGAATAAACAAATAAAAAAATTCTAGCTGTTTTTAACAACTATTGTGGAACTTTTCTTTGGAAAAGACTGATATTGGCTTGTAAATGCTGCAATTAAGGCTGTATAATTAATGTGATTGTGTATATATGTGTGGCATTGACAATAAATTATTTGAAATTAAATTTAATTTAATTTAAAAAAAAAAATAAAAATCACCAGTATATCCATAAAGGCCTAAGTATAGATTTCAATATTTTTTTCTCTATTGAAAAAAAAAAATCATATCATATCATTTTAATCATTAATCATGATTATTAATGATAGAATTCTAGGCCTGCATAATAATATTATTTAATTTTCATTACAAGTATATTTACACATCGAGCTGAAGACATATTTTTGAGAAATGTAAAACCAGATCTTTTGTAAAAACGCAAACAATTTAGTCTGTGCATACGTAATGAAAAAAAACGGTAACTGATTTTAGGACGAAACAAAATACATGTACACTGCAACCTGTGCTACCCAAGCACTAGCTAGGCCTAAAAGTTTATTGAAAATTTTCGTCCCGTAAAATCGTGAATTACGCCGAGTGGCTTCGTGGTGTATGACTTCGTTGTAAGTGATGAATTATCGTCAGCGACTAGCCAACAATAAGATAGCAATATATAATATATGTTGGTGTTCTTCTGATTTGATGTGATAACAAATCATTTTGATTTTGAAGTCGATGTGTGGTGGGATGTTTTCACCGAGTCCGCAATCGAACCCGGAAGTGTATTGAAGATTAGAGAAAAACATGTCGAGTCGCTACGTACGACACGATGTGCCTTTCTTGTTATATTTCTTTTCTGAAAATAATCACAATAATGATGTCATTCACTGATTCGATTCAATTAAAGACAAATGAAAACTAAATAACTAAGGGAGTTTTCGCTCGTCACCCTCCGTAAACCATATTTTTTCCCATGATGCAATAACCCCAAAATTTACTGACCAATCAAAACGTAGCGGGAAATTTATTCCTTATTTGATTCAACTTTGACCCACGACCTACGATTGCAAATGTAAACAAACGGGAGTCGGTCTCAAACCGATTCAATCTTACCGGAAAACAGTTGTATTATCATGTTACGCTGGAAATTAACGGTCCCCAGCAACTGAGAACAACACACGTAGATGGTGAAGGCAACACAGAATGTTTTCTACACAAACGGCGACGAATAGATTCTTCCAGAACTTGCGGCATACCTCGGCGTGGCGGCCATTACCAACGTAAGTTCATCGATATATAAGTTGTGAAAGTTTCGTCAATATTTAAATTGTTTTGCTGGATACTTCAAGAACCCAATTCATCATGTTCATTAGTGAATATTCTTCATCTTTTCCAGCTCAACGATCACAATTAACAGCTGCATAAACACATGGCCACGACTTCCTCACAACGACTTGACTTGATTTTTTTTTAATTGTAATGTAAGTTTTTCAATGTATTTGACTACATAAATACTGATAAATTGTCTAACGGTAACTATTATGCATTCGTTTGAAGATTCGCTGTGATATAATAACAATTAAAGGTTTTAAATGCTTGCATTGTTTATTCAAATCTGCTTTACGTGTTTTAAATTGTCAAAACTTTTTTAAGAAATATAGTCAAACTAAATAATTAATTGTTTGGGGCTTAATACACAGTTGCTGAGATTAGGCAGTTTTGAAATTGATTTTAACTATATACGAACACTAATTAATTACATAATTATACCATATACATGAACCATACGTATCTATGTCCATCTATCACAAAGTCAATGTGTTAAATAATGTTTTGCTTTTGAAATTCTTCAAATTTAAAAATTAATTATTTTTTTAGGGTATATTTTTTTTCTAAAATGTTTCCATCTTAAAATTAATTCTCTATATTTCAGCAATTTTGTTTTCTTTTATACACCTTTCAAACACTCAACATTTTTTAACATTTCAGGTTCAATATATACATTGCAAATATTCTCAAATTTTCTTCTCATTTTGTTCCAATATTATTAATTAGGAACTTAAATATAAAAAGCCTAAATAGAAGCACGAATTTAGATCGAAATCCATGATTAAAGTTAATAGATATGTTTTTATGTTCAAGTTGGCTGACGCCAAGACCAGAGGATCCTCGGGCCAATATCATCTGACACATACCATCCAGAACAGACACTTACAGATCTGGACAGTACTCCTTCCTACCCAGAACCATCATCACATGGAATGGAATAGCAACAGAGACTTGATCCAAACCAACAATCGAGAGTGTATAGTCCACATTTCAACCTAGCATATTTGACTTTCTTCAACTTCAATACATTTTCAGTGTGCGAAAGTAATTCTTAATGTTTCATAGACAATATGTTTATCGATATTCAAATTGCATAGACCAAACAAAATTTCTGCAGACTGAATTGTTTCATCAGTGTCGACAGACCTCTTAAACAGAGTGATCGTGATCTCTCCTCCTTCGACATTCATAATCATGAGCAATTAAATTCCTTAAGACATAAGGTCTACCATACTAGCATTTTGCATAGACCAACAGGTTTTCCTGTAGCCTCGGTCTACCAGTCTTTCGTTACTTTCGCACACTGCATTTTGTAGATACATCACCTGTTGTTTTTACCTATTATCCTTTTAACTTTAAATACAGAACTTTTTAGCTTGTGGTTCACCATGCGTTTCATAATGAACACTCTCCAAAATCCAATGAAAATTAGAACTTTTTAAAACCCATGGATGCAGGGCCAGGGTCCAAGGAATTGGGATTTCCTTAAGCAGTGTAGTGCCATATTTTTCTAGAAAGAAGATTAGTGTGTAGTGAGTATAATGGTGTTAGAAGATTGTAATGTTTATTGATGTATAATTTATGATGTATGTGAAGTGATTTTAAATTTACAAATGTATGTGTTTTTATATGATTTAAGATTGTACTTATAATATTAATGTATATTTACTACCTACCTGGATCTACCTGGCATCAGTCTGGTGTAGATGTTTCCATCTCTGGACCACAATTAGGGCCTCATATTGGAGATACTGGTACCCTATAGTATCGTATTCACTGTAACTAGCGCCCCTCCCCCATTCTACCAAGGTATACAAATTATACAAGTGCCCTTTTAATCGCAATGCAACTAAAAGATTCCATCTAACGGTGCGGTAAAACCTTGCTGTGTGCATGTTTACAAGACAAAACCCCACAAATATTGGTTATTTGTGTACAAATTATCCAAAATTGATGACAATAATGTCTCACATCATGAGTACTATCCATTCTGGTCATAATACATTGTACTTATTTACCTTATTAAAAAGACATTTTATGCCCCCGCCATGTCCGTCCTGTTGCGTCCCATCCCATGGTAATGTAACCAGCTAATTTAAATAACTACTTATGCATTCTCATCAGACTTTGCATACATAATAAGTATGATGTCTTGTTGTGCACCTTGCTCTTTTTTTTTCTCGGATCAAGCGTCCAAGAGGGCCGCCACCGCTTCTGATTGGCTAAAACATATCCTGTAATAACTTTTCTTCTATACTAAACCAATCATGATGAAACTTGATGGGATGGATGATAACATGAAGGCGCTCATTATAAACAAAAAGCTGTGGCATTACGATTCAAGATGGCTGCCAACTAGAGGCTTCTGATTTATCGAAATTTAAATATTGTCTGATTTGATTGAAATTATGTATGTATATGTAATCTGATGATACGAAGGCAATGACAGTATTCTTTTAATGAAAAACAAAGTGGGAGACATTTTATGGTCTCTGATTGGTCAAAATCCAAATATCCAAGTTTCATGAAATTTTGCAGAACTTATTTCATATGGATTTCATATTTATGTCTCATAGATATTTCTAGTTCTTGCAGGTCCTACTTTTGTTATCCTATTAAGCGCTCCCTTTGGGACATTTTTTAGGTGCCTAGTGGGCACTAATTAAGACAAATACAGTAATCACTCTATTCACCTGTCCAATAATAGCTCATAGCTGATACCTTATTTATTGACCAATTTACTTGAAACTTGATCAAGATGTTAAGTTGACATAAATACTTTCTGAGGTCAAAGGTCAAGGTCATATGGTTCAAAGGTCAAGGTCAAATTTTGCACTTTGTCACTAATGAATTTTTTTGTTGTGACATACAGTAATGAAGCAAAGTTTGTTGAAATTAAACAATGAGTCAGCTGACAATAAGTCAAAGTCACGGAGTTAAAGATAAAATCACCAGGCCAAGGTCAAATTTTGTACCTTTTCACTGATGAACATTTTAATATGACATTATGAAGCAAAGTTGATCAGAATTAAACAAGGATTCAATAGGCCAAAACTCATGGTAACCAGGTAAAAGGTCAACTCATGGGCAAATTTTGTAACTTTCCACTGATGAACTTTTTATTTTGACATTATGAAGCAAAGTTGGTTTTAATTAAATAAAGACTCAACAAACAAAAACCATCTTTTACTGATGAACAGGTCCGTATGACATCATGAAGCATGATTGGTCAGAAACTAACAAGGAGTTAATTGACTAAAGATCAATCTTGTTTGGTTTGACCATTGGGTCTAAAGCTCAAGATTTGATGATCACAGGAAAGAAATAGCACATGACAGGGCCCTTGCTGACCTGTCATTGTTATAGTTTGATGTATGTGTAGTGAGTATGATATAGTGTTAGAAGATTATTATTATATTTGTCAAATTTGTGTGTATTTGTATGATGTAAGATAGGTTTTTTATTATCAAATTTATTTATATCATATGATGTATGTGTTGTGGGAATTTTAAGAAGATAATATTTATTACAATTTCATTTTAATGACAGTTCCTCAATAATGACATATTTGAAATAGTAGCTATACAAAAATAATTGCATACAGGTAGCTTAAAGGAATATTTCTACATATAATTTCTGCAAAAAATTTGATATAGTACTACAGTGGACTCCACATAATATCACACCTGTTAATATCACATTCCTCTTTAAATCATGTTTTCCCAAGCACCAATTTTCTCTCTATATAATCTATGTAATTGTATCTGGTTAATATCATGTATTTTGAGGTGAATTCCTCTTAATATCATCTTTTTTTTAACCAATAACATAAAATATCCTGAAAATGATGTCATTTCTTTTGATTTCAGATACAACTTGTACAAAATGTTGCATAGAAAATACAAAATAACCCCAAAAATGATTTTTATTTGAAATAATGTTATCTATATATTGAAACATCTTCATATGTACATTGAATATCTTACTTTTAGGTATGGAGGTTGGAAATGCACTTGATTTAGACGGAAAAAAACATGTTTCTCTTAATGTCACATTCCTGTTAATATCATGTTTTTGTCTAAAAAATGCAACTTGATATAAAGAGAAGTGCACTGTAATAGGATAATATCAATGTTAAAGTAACCACAAAAGGTATAAAAAAGGTACAAAAAAGTTATACCTTTTTAAAAGGTATAACTTTTCTGTACCTTTTTTATACAAAAAAGTTATACCTTTTTAAAAGGTATACCTTTTCAAAGGTATGAAAAAGGTACAAAAAAGTTATACCTTTTTAAAAGGTATAAAAAAAGGTACAAAAAAGGTATACCTTTTTAAAAGGTATAAAAAAGGTACAGAAAAGTTATACCTTTTAAAAAGGTATAACTTTTTTGTACCTTTTCATACCTTTGAAAAGGTATACCTTTTAAAAAGGTATTAAAAAGGTACAGAAAAGTTATACCTTTTAAAAAGGTATAACTTTTTTGTACCTTTTTTATACCTTTTAAAAAGGTATACCTTTTTTGTACCTTTTTAATGCCTTTGAAAAAGAATACCTTTTTTGTACCTTTTTTATACCTTTTAAAAAGGTATAACTTTTTTGTACCTTTTTCATACCTTTGAAAAGGTATACCTTTTAAAAAGGCATAACTTTTTTGTACCTTTTTTATAACTTTTTTGTACCTTTTTAATACCTTTGAAAAAGTATACCTTTTTTGTACCTTTTTCTTTGACAATAAAGTGATTATTTAACTGAACAAATGTGTTGAGTATAACTTTTTTGTACCTTTTTTGTAACTTTTTAGTGCTAGATTGAAACCTCTTTTCTGATAGGGTTCCAATCTAGCATAAAAAAGTTATGACTTTTTTGTACCTATAAAAATGTAACTTTTTTGTACCTTTTTTTGGTATGGGTAATGAGGTTTGTTTCAGTCTCCCAGGACCACCAACAAGGCCAGAATTTCTCTTTATCATCAGATTAAGTTCTCAAATCACATACATTTAAGCTTACAGATGCATGTACAAAGTAGGACTAAGATGAATG
Source organism: Mimachlamys varia (assembly GCA_947623455.1). Classification (NCBI taxonomy): domain Eukaryota; kingdom Metazoa; phylum Mollusca; class Bivalvia; order Pectinida; family Pectinidae; genus Mimachlamys; species Mimachlamys varia. The sequence goes on along the minus strand of OX392538.1, from coordinate 590,526 downwards.
TCTGGTTTACAGCGGTTTACGGTTTTGGTATTGTACAGGTATAAGTTACATAAACAGTAGGATCATGTGAGTCTGATTTGTATGTACAGTTTATCAAATTATACAGGTTATCACTAATATCATGCTTTCATATATATAGTGGTCCAACTTCTTGTATAAGTTTAGATTTCCAGACTAAACCTCACTTCATGTTTAAATAAATTTGAAGAAGTTTTCACATAAAAAATTAATTGGTGATGTGTTATACCAATAAAAGTATTCTGATTAAACAGGTTTTGATATACAGAAAGGATGCTGTAGACTATTTCTGTAGACAAATTAATAGAAAATCTCAAGATTAATAAAGAATGTTGATAAATGACCAAACCAGCCTTATTGGTTTTTCTGGTCAAGTATGATTGACCATGTTACTATTGATAGGGGTCTGGCCATATTAGGTCTGACCGTATTAGCTTAGGTCTGACAATATAAGGTTCAGATATTAGGTACAGTATGTGTTGATGTGTATTCCTGTTGCCATATTGACCTTGTCAGATAGCTGAGGTCAGTGTCTAGGTCAGAGATGTACCTGTGGGGTTAGTACTGTCACACCTTAGTAATGTTACCTACAGTACCAAAATATGTCTAATATCTGGGTATAGACAGATATAGATAAGCCTGTATATCTGTATCTGTATATCAAATGAACCAAATCTGGCACCTGTATATCTGTATCAATATGTCGAATAAACCAATTCTGGCACCTGTATATCTGTATGATTACAATCATTATAGGCTGGAGAAGACTTGTATGATTGGTGTGTATTTGGATGGTTTATTTGGTTGTTAATTAGTTGGTTCTGCATGACAGTATTTGTATTTAACATCTTGAAAAACTTAAGGTTTAAAGGAGGTATACCTAATGTTGTGATAAATTGATGGTAATTAAATGTCAGTATAGATGGTTGCACAGTTTGCATAATTGAAAAAAAAATCAGTGCAATGCTGTTTACCTGTACATGCATGGTAACAGATTTGGTATGTTTATCATACATTTCAAATCAACAGGATGTAATTTCTTGTGTTAATATTTATATATATATAATTGAACAATTATTTTGACAAGGAAAAGTGTTTTATCAGTAAGTTAATCGACAGCGTAAGTTTGAGTATACCTAGTGGGGACTATATACCTGTGGGGATTATCTACCTGTGTTGACATGAGATATGTATTTATTACTGTCTTAGTGTCCTCTTGTCTTCAATGTCTCAGGTTTTATTAGTATTATCTAAAATATATCCCAATAAATGGAATACGGCCGGTTGTAACTTGATGCTATATTTAGAAATCCTGACCATAAAAGTGCCGATTAAGGGGTTTAGTGACTTTTGTGACCAGGTCTATGACAGATTTTCTGCGGTTATTAAGTATTAAACATTTTCATTACATAGGTAGACTTATGTACCTGAGGTATTTAGTGTGAACACTTCAGTCCACACTTTACAGGCAGTGGGAATACTTCACCGTAACATGCAACATTGACAGAATTTTATCCAAATTCAAAAATGTGCCAGCAGCCAGCTTTGTTTGTTTAATATTTAGATTTTGTCGTTTCAATGTAGATCTGTGCTGTGTATGTTTACCTAGTGGTGAAGGCGTAACGTACCTGTTTAAATTGGGCCAGTCACCACGGTTCAATATATATTGGAAGTTCTCCGCTTTAAAGTCATACTGGGGTCTTGTGACACTTATGAAAGTTGGTACTGTTAGCCCTACCTGTGATGTCACCAAGATTATAGTATGCTTTACACTTGTGGAGTTTTAAGATTTGACCTTAAGTGTGAATATTTAATGCTATTTAAAAATCTTTTCAGCTACAGTGAATAAGTGTAATATTGTGTGGAATCTAATATCGGGTGGCAGGGTAGTGTTGACCTCATTTCTTGGTGTACTACGGATTCTAGCTACCCGAATATCTGGATCATTTAGCAAGCTGTTTATCTGGGAGTATACTACATATTACATGGAATTATAACAGTGTGCAACAAAACGATTGCTGTTTCAAGTGGGGTGTTGTGAAGAAAATATATATCTGTGCGTGTTTGTCTCTTGTGATACATCAAGTGAGTAGAATTTGTGGTTAAAACGTGTGGAAATGATGCATCGTCGTCTGTCTGACACGCGACAAACATTCACTCCGGGGGATAAGATTCCTTCCCGGAGACGCTCGGACACCCGTCCACCGTCTTTCCATCAAGAGAAAGTCCGTGTCCGGAGGTGCTCCGACACGAGGGCACCGTTTCCCCAGGGGTATGATCATCCCAGCAGAAATGTGGTGAGTCAGGTTAAGGTGTTAGTGTTTAATAGTCCTAAAAGTCTGTATCTAAATGAGACAAATGTAATATAACAAAGTGTAACATAGACATTTAAAAACTCATTTCTAAAAACTTCCTTTTAGGAGTGGGAATACAGTAATTTATTGTCATTTTCTTTTATTGTTGAGAAAAATTTATGGGGGATGTGAGTAGGAGAAAACACCATCTTAAGAACAATCACATGATTTTTTTCTGAAGTTTGGTGTGAGAGAATCATGAGCTGTATTATGAAGTAGTCTTGAGAAGGTGAGCTTTTATTATCAGGTTGTTACTGGGATCAGATAACATGATAGATTTGGCTAAGATTTCATCAAAATGCCTGAAGTAAAACCATCACCTATCAAGTTAATAGATCTCCATTACCATGATCGATACCTTCAAATGTCTCCTGGAGGTGAAAAGGACGTCATTATTTAATGGAAATAAAGGGGGATAACTCAGAGGATACAGGGTAAGTAAACAAGATGAGTGGTTTTGTAATGCTAAATTCTCAAAAAATAAAAAATTATAAAATAAAAGTTAACAAGATAACATGGAAAAAAAACAAGATTCCATTAACCTAAGTTTGAATGCATTGTGTTAATTCATAATATCCCTATTTGTATTTGATTCAGACATTTTATCAAAAGCACCCAAACAATTAATTAATCAGCTGAGAACTACACCAGGTACAAGTACTGTCTGAGGAATACCAAAGTCAGCCATTTTCTAGCAGAACAATATTAGCATGACATAATAGTGACGTAACTTAATAGTGATATCATAATATATTCACGTTGAACATTGCGGCAAATTTGATAGTGCCCAGGTGAGCGGGCACTATCGCTTCATAAATTAAAGCCCATGTGTATAGCCAATGGGAAGGCAGCATTAAGTCATGTGATGTACTAATTTAAGGATGGTATTCATGACTGAGACTATACTAAGGATATGGTATTCATGAAGACAAAATTCGAGATGTAATTTCTTTGTTGTCCGTGTAGAGATAGAAATAGCTGTTTTCTAAATAAGAAAGTTTTGGGAATTGTCTGTGTAGAGATAGGAAAAGCGTTTTTTCTATAGAAGAAAGTTTTGGGAAGCGTCCGTGTAGAGATAGAAATAGCGGTTTTCTAGATAAGAAAGTTTTGGGAATGTTTGGAGAGGAACATAACCAGTAATGGAATTGTCACTGGTAACCCCAGACACAAAGTAAAGGAGACTTTCAAAACGAACCTGATAAATCACACTTCAGCACAGATATCTCCTTTCTTTGGATTTCAACGAGTATAATCATTCTTTATGTCCATGTTGGAAGTTTAATGCACTGAGTTATGTTGTATAGAACCAATAGTGACTGTACAGAATTCAGTAACGGTTATAGATGAGAACCATGCAGGGATTATAATTCTGTTTTACTCTAGTATTACCTGACCACAGACTATACACAATCAGGATCTACAAATTAAGGCGGAATTCAAACATTAGTCTTACAGAAAATTCAATAGTACATTGACAGATTGGTTTGCGGATTGTACTGAAATTGTATTTACATGGTTGTAGATGCTTTTTGGAATTATGCAAGTCTTTAGTTGACTGTTTTGTCGCCTACTCAAACCGTAGGATTAATTACACTGGTGTGGGTTGTGTCAATCGATGCTTGTTAACAGGCTGTACATGTGAGGAGCAATTCTTCATTGAGAAAATTTTTATTAGGTCATCTGACCCGAAGGGTCAGGATGACCTATAGTCATCGTGCTTCGTCCGTCGTCGTCCGCCGTCCGCCGTGCGCCGTCAGTAAACTTTTCATTTCAAAATGCTACTCCTCCTTCATTTCTTAATGGATCACCACCAAATTTGGTGTGAAGCATCATTGGGGGAAGGCGATCAGATTTTATATAAATGAGGCTGATCCGACCCCTGGGGCCATAGGGGCGGGGCCCCAAAAGGGGAACTTTGCTGAATTTTTGCTTTAAATTCCTACTCCTCCTTAATACTTGAATGGATTACATCCAAATTTGATGTGAAGCATCATTGGGGGAGGGCGATCAGATTTTATATAAATGAGGCTGATCGAACCCCTGGGGCCAGAGGGGCGGGGCCCGAAAAGGGGAACTTTGCTGAATTTTTGCTTTAAATTCCTACTCCTCCTTAATACTTGAATGGATTACATCCAAATTTGGTGTGAAGCATCATTTGGGGAGGGCGATCAGATTTTATATATATGAGGCTGATCCGACTCCTGGGGCCAGAGGGGTAGGGCCCCAAAAGGGGAACTTTGCTGAATTTTTGCTTTAAATTCCTACTCCTCCTTAATACTTGAATGGATTGCATCCAAATTTGGTGTGAAACATCATTTGGGGAGGGCAATCAGATTTTATATAAATGAGGCTGATCCGACCCCTGGGGCCATAGGGGCGGGGACTCAAAAAGGGGACTTTGCTGAATTTTTACTTTAAAATCCTACTCCTCCTTAATGCTTGAATGGATTGCATCCAAATTTGATGTGAAGCATCATTTGGGGAGGGCGATCAGATTTTATATAAATGAGGCTGATCCAACCCTTGGGGCCATAGGGGCGGGGCCTCCAAAAGGGGACTTTGCTGAATTTTTACTTTAAAATCCTACTCCTCCTTAATGCTTGAATGGATTGCATCCAAATTTGATGTGAAGCATCATTTGGGGAGGGCGATCAGATTTTATATAAATGAGGCTGATCGAACCCCTGGGGCCAGAGGGGCGGGGCCCGAAAAAGGGGAACTTTGCTGAATTTTTGCTTTAAATTCCTACTCCTCCTTAATACTTGAATGGATTGCATCCAAATTTGGTGTGAAGCATCATTTGGGGAGGGCGATCAGATTTTAAATATATGAGGCTGATCCGACTCCTGGGGCCAGAGGGGTAGGGCCCCAAAAGGGGAACTTTGCTGAATTTTTGCTTTAAATTCCTACTCCTCCTTAATACTTGAATGGATTGCATCCAAATTTGGTGTGAAACATCATTTGGGGAGGGCAATCAGATTTTATATAAATGAGGCTGATCCGACCCCTGGGGCCATAGGGGCGGGGCCTCAAAAAGGGGACTTTGCTGAATTTTTACTTTAAAATCCTACTCCTCCTTAATGCTTGAATGGATTGCATCCAAATTTGATGTGAAGCATCATTTGGGGAGGGCGATCAGATTTTATATAAATGAGGCTGATCCAACCCTTTGGGCCAGAGGGGCGGGGCCTCCAAAAGGGGACTTTGCTGAATTTTTGCTTTAAAATCCTACTCCTCCTTAATGCTTGAATGGATTGCATCCAAATTTGATGTGAAGCATCATTTGGGGAGGGCGATCAGATTTTATATAAATGAGGCTGATCCAACCCTTGGGGCCAGAGGGGCGGGGCCCGAAAAGGGGAACTTTGCTGAATTTTTGCTTTAAATTCCTACTCCTCCTTAATACTTGAATGGATTACATCCAAATTTGGTGTGAAGCATCATTTGGGGAGGGCGATCAGATTTTATATAAATGAGGCTGATCCGACTCCTGGGGCCAGAGGGGTAGGGCCCCAAAAGGGGAACTTTGCTGAATTTTTGCTTTAAATTTCTACTCCTCCTTAATACTTGAATGGATTGCATCCAAATTTGGTGTGAAACATCATTTGGGGAGGGCAATCAGATTTTATATAAATGAGGCTGATCCAACCCCTGGGGCCATAGGGGCGGGGACTCAAAAAGGGGACTTTGCTGAATTTTTACTTTAAAATCCTACTCCTCCTTAATGCTTGAATGGATTGCATCCAAATTTGATGTGAAGCATCATTTGGGGAGGGCGATCAGATTTTATATAAATGAGGCTGATCCAACCCTTGGGGCCATAGGGGCGGGGCCTCAAAAGGGGACTTTGCTGAATTTTTGCTTTAAAATCCTACTCCTCCTTAATGCTTGAATGGATTGCATCCAAATTTGATGTGAAGCATCATTTGGGAAGGGCGATCAGATTTTATATAAATGAGGCTGATCCAACCCTTGGGGCCAGAGGGGCGGGGCCCCAAAAGGGGAACTTTGCTGAATTTTAAAGATTAGTAAAATACCTGTTAACATACACTGAAGGATAGAAATTTCTGAAAGTGAAAGTAGTTGTGATACAGTCTTGTATTCCACAATGCTGGTATACATTTACTATAGCTAAGACGCTTTTGATTTTGCAATGCCAATCAAACAGGAGATTACCAAATCATTGCAAAGTGTATAACAAGCATGGCCGATATGTTGTTCATTGCTTTGACAACACCATAAATAAATTTCGTAACCGACTCTAGATCTGAACAGATAGTTTATGACAATGATGCTGGTTTGAACACTTTTGAACTAAGGGGTGTGTCCCTGCTATAAGTGTTTGCAATTGTCAGATGACCGTTTAGGCCCATGGGCCTCTTGTTCAATTTGAAAGTGTATCTTCTTAATGTTAAAGTGGTCATTTGAGTAAATATGGTATTATTTCTATTGTTAACTACATTTTGTATATTTGAAAAAGAGAATTGATGGTGAAATAATTTAGTAGGTCGAGAGACAGACATTTGAAAAGAATTTTCTACATATCTATATATGGTATCCTGGGGTTTCAAAGAAATGGCAGATTTGAAATCAGAAATAGATAATAGTTTATAAAAGGAGATAGCTAAAATGAAACACATAGACATTGGTATAATATGTAAGGGAGGTAAATCAAACACAAAGGGGGGTAATTTAGCACAAATTATTTGTAAATAGTGTAAGGGAGATAATTAGCACAAGTCAGCAGAAGAGTGTGTAAGGTGTTCTGAATTGATAAAGATATTAACCAACCCGTCATTATATAAACAAGTGTCTATGGCTTATTTAATGCTGTTCCTGTTTTGACAATTTTGAAGAATGTTGTTTGAGTCTGTCTGAGACCACTGGCTAGATAGAAGACCTTGGACAGATTTGGTAGATGATCGGCATTGATTTCATCCTGAGGGCTGTATATCCTGGTATAGCCTGGTAATTCTGTCTCGACGAATCACAAAAATGCTCCTGAGATTATAGCGCAAATCCATTAGACAATCTACTTAAAGGCTTTGTTTGACTCTGATCAGAATTTGTAGAGTTTCTAAAATAAAAATGTAATTGGATTTAGTTTTCTTTTTTGGTGGAGGTTTAAATGACAGATAGCACAGCTTGACAATATGGCTGTCATCTCTGTGTTATTTGAATATGTAAAAGCAAAAATCTTTTATGAATTGACTAACAACTTATTTATGCTATTGGAATCAAATGACAAACCATCAGAATCGTTGACTTTGTCATTGTTCCTGAAGCTAGTGTGTATAGCATTGAAAAGACAAACATTTTGTTTTTCTGTTCAAATATACATACCAGGGTAAAAACTACATCTGTGAATATTAAGGTAGCCATAGTATATAACCTTGAAAGGTTTATCGGCACAAGAGGTCCAATACATGGCAGAAAATGATCATATGTTTCTGAGGAGACACCAGGTATAAAGAGGAGGATAAGAGAAAGGATGAAGTAATGTCCTTGATACAAGGGTGGTTTACTGTCTGATGTTGAACAGGAAGTAAGATTATAAGATTATAAAGACCATGGGGTGTTCCATAGCAACAGCGTTTCCATAGAAACTCAGAAAATGGATGGCAGATTATACCATGGATGTTTGTAAGGCTTCAAGGTCAGAGCCAGATAGAAAAACAAGCCCATTTCTGGTGTAAACAAGCGAGGATAAAGCTTCACTATTGAAGTTATATCAGGCTAGTGGTTATTAATTCTGCATGTATGACCTTTAAAATGAGTACTCCAGTTGGCTGGCCTTGGTGAAAGTTTGCATTAAACACAAAAACATTTCATGACATTTTCTACCAAAACAGGATAAGTTGATCTTGTCTGTGCAGACTATTGGAAGGTTTGTGGTTTCTTTGTATATTGTATAAGTATGCTGTTTATTGACATTATCCAGATGTACAAATTGTTTGTTTAACTTTTGTACAAACAGGAAAAGGTTATGACCTCAGAAAGTTTGTTTTTTTAATACTACAGAACATTGAACTATGAGGTCATTCATGGAGAATAAAACTTAATTGTGTGGATTTGAGAAGATATAATGTCAGATTGAAAAGATCTTTAAAACTTGTAGAAACCTATTTATCACGAACCAAAGTCGTGTTAAATACATTCAACACCAAGGACCATTATATATGTTAATATTGAACTAGATTAGGGTCGGAGTAGTTGGGTAGTTGTTTATATGTTAATATTGAACTAGATTAGGGTCGGAGTAGTTGGATAGTTGCACTTGTTCTTCACTATAATGTGAGAAGGCCTTCCTGGATTGGACGTGAACAAGGTAGGTATGGAGTCACCTTTTTAATAGTGAAGTCAGGTGCTTTAGTTTCCTCCAATATTCAGTAACAGCTGATATCCCTTGGCCAACAAGAGTGATTACAGATAAGTTGATGAATACTTGTTGCAAAATAGATATAATTTATAGATAGAACTTGATTCTGTCTGTGTTGACCATGTTTATCGATTTAAAATTCATTGCTAATTGTCTAAAAAAATTGTCATTGATTCTTTATCTTGGATATTAGCAGGAGTACACATTATATCAATATTATACCATCTGTTTGGTGAATTGAGAGGTTTGTTTACAGTACGAAACAAGGTCATGAACCCGCAAAATAAACACTGCTCAAACATGCTGATCGCTCATAGATACACAAGTTCATTATTCATTGTAGAACTTGTACAATGAAGAGTGTGTAACGAGGGACACAATGTTGCAACCTCGTCCACAGACAATTAACCAGTCTATTCTAATGAAAATAATGGATAACCAAATGGGAACTATCACAAAACAGATGATTGATAATTGTTGGTTGGGTCGTGAACTTGAGAAGGACATGCAAACAGATAATGAACAATGAGAAATTACATGTAGAGGACAGTTGTGGCAATTAATTTATAAAGGAGTTCTCAATCACTTAATGTAGGGTGAAGAAAGAGGAGGCTTACAAAACAACATAACACGGGAGTGGGGGGGGGGGGGGGCTATTTCTTGATCAATCATTTGCTGGCAGTTTGGTCAAGATGAAACCATTTTTCAGAATTGATGGAATATGAAATAAGGTTATACTGCAGAGCTTTATAAGGTGATTGTCACATGCTTCCACATACACAGTGTGTAGAGGTTAGACGTTTACTAAACCAGACTGCCTGTTTGTACAAGGTTACACAGATAATTGTAAAGTGATTGGGCAGTTTATCAACCAGAAAATGGACATGTTTACCATGAACCTGACCTGTATAGTAGTAACCCATAACAGAATCTCCATCAGAAGTGGGGATACCAGCGGTCTCAAGTTTAATGAGATGGATAGAAATGATATCACTTAACATCTTTACCACCAGATTGGTTACAAGATAATACCACCGTAAAATCTAATGTCTTCAGATTCCCTTACCACTTAACTCATCAGAGAAGGAAAGAAACGCTCAGCAAAAAATTGGTCAGCTGGAATGAAGAAAGTTTTTATTGGAGAGAAATAGCTCATCCTTGAAAAGGTTATTGAATCGAGCAACCCTTAAATACCATAAATATCTACTGAGAGCTTCCATCTCGTATGATGAATTGTTCCCCGATGAATTGCTCCCCCAGCTACATTGAGGGAGATGAAGGTAAACAATGATTAGGTGTGCTCTAAATCAGGAGGTAGATTACTGGAACAAGATAGTTTTATTTATGAGGTAATTTGTCACATACAGACCGGTGCCTAGCCCTGTAGTTTAATAAATATGTCCAGATATGATTTGATTTGTCAGATTTTTATATTATTAATGGCCCTTGAAAGAATATCAAACAAAACCACACTATATAGTTGTCTTATTGGTCCATTAACACAATAAAGTCATACAGGGTCACACAGTAGTCTTAAAAGTCCATCAACACTATAAGGTCAGACAGGGTCACACAGTAGTCTTAACAGTCTATCAACACAACAAGGTCATACAGGGTCACACAGTAGTCTTAACAGTCCACCAACACAATAAGGTCATACAGGGCCACACAGTAGTCTTAACAGTCCATCAACACAATAATGTCATACAGGGTCACACAGTAGTCTTAACAGTCCATCAACACAACAAGGTCATACAGGGTCACACAGTAGTCTTAACAGTCCATCAACACAACAAGGTCATACAGGGTCACACAGTAGTCTTAACAGTCCATCAACACAATAAGGTCATACAGGGCCACACAGTAGTCTTTACAGTCAATCATCACAATAATGTCATACAGGGTCACACAGTAGTCTTAACAGTCCATCAACTCAATAATGTCATACAGGGCCACACTGTAGTCTTAACAGTCCATCAACACAATGTCATACAGGGCCACACGTACAGTAGTCTTAACAGTCCATCAACTCAATAATGTCATACAGGGTCACACAGTAGTCTTAACAGTCCATCAACATAATAAGGTCATACAGGGCCACACAGTAGTCTTAACAGTCCATCAACTCAATAATGTCATACAGGGTCACACAGTAGTCTTAACTGTCCATCAACACAATAATGTCATACAAGGCCGCACAGTAGTCTTAACAGTCCATCAACACAATAAGGTCATACAGTAGTCTTAACAGTCCATCAACACAATAATGTCATACAGGGTCACACAGTAGTCTTAACAGTCCATCAACACAACAAGGTCATACATGGTCACACAGTAGTCTTAACAGTCCATCAATATAACAAGGTCATACAGGGACACACAGTAGTCTTAACAGTCCATCAATACAATAATGTCATACAGGGTCACACAGTAGTCTTAACAGTCCATCAACACAATAAGGTCATACAGGGCCACACAGTAGTCTTAACAGTCCATCAATACAACAAGGTCATACAGGGCCACACAGTAGTCTTAAGATTTCATAATAATAATGAGGTCATACAGGGCCACACAGTAGTCTTAACAGTCCATCAATACAACAAGGTCATACAGGGCCCCACAGTAGTCTTAACAGTCCATCAATACAATAATGTCATACAGGGTCACACAGTAGTCTTAACAGTCCATCAATACAACAAGGTCATACAGGGCCACACAGTAGTCTTAACAGTCCATCAATACAACAAGGTCATACAGGGCCACACAGTAGTCTTAACAGTCCATCAATACAACAAGGTCATACAGGGCCACACAGTAGTCTTAACAGTCCATCAATACAACAAGGTCATACAGGGCCACACAGTAGTCTTAACAGTCCATCAATACAACAAGGTCATACAGGGCCACACAGTAGTCTTAACAGTCCATCAATACAACAAGGTCATACAGGGCCACACAGTAGTCTTAACAGTCCATCGTAACAATAAGGTCATACAGGGCCACACGGTAGTCTTAACAGTCCATCAACTCAATCATTTAGTAGAGTCTCCATATCAGTCACTAACATTATGTCATATAATACAGGCAGTTAATGCGGTTTAGAATCTATAGCAAATCTTCGTATAGATGAAGATAAATCTACGCCATCGAATTCCATCTTTCTAGAATTAGAGGATTTAATAATCGTGCTGTCTGTCCCTGTAGGGAGTGTTATTACGTATGGTGGGATTAGAAAGGACACATCTTATATTGTCGTGTCCATCATATCGTAGCTTTTGTCCGTAGCTTTTGTCCGGGACTCGTGGTATAAGGAGGTTATGAATGTAAATGAGAGATAAAGGAGGATGAAGGTTTCAGAATGTCTAAACGTCATGTCTACTATGGACAATGAGGTGATGTATAACTAATGGGGATTGTTCATGAATGAATAACAACGTTAATATTGGTGTTCATGACTGAATATCAACGTTCATTGTCCCTAGTCTATTAGGGGACTGGTTCAGACAAATGTGATGTTCCTAGTTCAGAAACATAATGGACATTATTTTTCTGGCTATGAGGATGGATTTGATAAATCCTTCCCACACATTGTAGGACTTTTATGTAATTACATTAAAATTTGTTTGACTATGAACTTATCATATAGCATGGGTTACAACTGCAGATAGTAATCTAATTTATTGGCTCAGAGAGAAAGGCACAGAGGGTATTGATGTAGGAAGACACTAGTTCTGGTCAGATTTAATCACGAAATATTTCTAGAAAACTGAATTTTCATTCACTGTATGATGTACCTAATCCACGATATTAGTCATGTTGAAAATTGACATGGAGAATCATATTACCCTTCACCCAGGGGCCAGAAGATTAGTTTTCTATAAATTAATTAGCTGGTCATTTGTTAGGGACAATATTAGTTAGGGTATATTAGGGAGGCTATAATTTAAATGTCATCCCCCAGACACAATGACCTTGTATGCTTCTTATTAAAAACTGATTCTTTATAGCTTATAAACTAATTTTCATTAATATCTGATTTCAGAAATTTGAATTCTAAAACATCCAACCTTTTTGTTTTCGACGTGACAATTTTGTATTTGAATGTTGTTTTACTTTGTGGTGAAGTTGAGGTGGCTTGGACATCCTGTGTATCCTCAACACCTAGAGTGGCTAACAGCACATGGCCACCTAGAGTGGCTAACAGCACATGGCCACATAGAGTGGCTAACAGCACGTGGCCACCTAGAGTGGCTAACAGCACGTGGCCACCTAGAGTGGCTAACATCATGTGGCCACCTAGAGTGGCTAACAGCACGTGGCCACCTAGAGTGGCTAACAGCGCGTGGCCACCTAGAGTGGCTAACAGCGCGTGGCCACCTAGAGTGGCTAACAGCGCGTGGCCACCTAGAGTGGCTAACAGCACGTGGCCACCTAGAGTGGCTAACAGCACATGGCCACCAGCACATGGCCACCTAGACACCTAGAATGGCTAACAGCACATGGCCACCTAGACACCTAGAGTGGCTAACAGCACATGGCCACCTAGAGTGGCTAACAGCAAATGGCCACCTAGAGTGGCTAACAGCACATGGCCACCTAGAGTGGCTAACAGCACATGGCCACATAGAGTGGCTAACAGCAAATGGCCACCTAGAGTGGCTAACAGCACATGGCCACCTAGAGTGGCTAACAGCACATGGCCACCTAGAGTGGCTAACAGCACATGGCCACATAGAGTGGCTAACAGCACATGGCCACCTTGAGTGGCTAAAAGCACATGGCCACCTAGAGTGGCTTACAGCACATGGCCGTGGTAATGACCAGACACAATCCCTAGTGTTTTACTTACAGTTCTGAATAATTCAACACCTCCTCGGCTAAGTCATCAGCAGTGTTTTCTGTGACACTGGGGTGAGGCCATTGGTTCCCTGGGCTGTACCATGCTATTACCACCTAGGGGTTGATCAGTAAAAGTGCTGGAGACCCTGGATCTTACACCCGGTCCCATAGCTCTGCTCACTCTAGGCGGTAAAATCCCTTAACAAAAGTTGCTAAAAGCTCATTTTATGTAGCTGAATTTCAGATAAATGTGGAATACATTTGAAGTCTAGATTGTTTCTTTGGCTAAAATACAGTTTCGCAAAAGTCGCAAAAAATGATCAATTTTATTCTCGCTATTAATGATTACAATTCGCAAAATGCACAAAATGCAACCGATAGAGTGAGCACAGCATAGAGCATCCACTATAGGCTGATGTTTTAGAGAATTTCCCGAAAGAGTATTTTGGATGAATGCAAGGTCCTGACTTTATTTCAAATGAATACATTTCTTTGTCCTAGTTGCTGTTCAAAATATAGACTCAAATTGTGATAAACGCTGATAAGATTTGAGAAAATTGCTGTATGTGAATTGAATTTCTCAACCCCTGAAATTCCAAAATTCCTTGAGTGGTCCGATGGTGCAGTGGATGCCACACTGGCCTTTCACCAAGGCGACTGGGATTTGATTCCCCAACCGGACCTGAAAAAGTATGGGGGTCACCTGCCCGACTACATGGGTTTTCTCCAGGTACTCTGGTTTCCTCCTACAATAAGACTCTTTGCTCCCTAACATCTGGGCCAACAATAGTGATTAATAGTTCCTTTGAATGTTGGATAACTAAAATTCTAAAATAAACGATTAGAACCTTTGTGAGTTCGGATGTGTCTTCAGGGGTGACTAGGTGGCTGTATGTAGTTTAGATGTTTGTCATACACACAGATGGTCTCGCTTATTACTGGCTGTAAATGGAGTGGTCAGTTGTGTTGTTTACTCTTTACTTGAGGGTCACTCTTGACCAGGGACAGGGACTCTTAATGTCCTTCACCATCAGGATCAATAGCTAATAAGTCAAGACTTGGTCACCAAATCTCTCCAATCCCATTACCAGCCGAAACCAGATTGTAGAAGGACCGGTTATTATGTCTGTATGATCAGCTTCACCATCCGGGTAGAGTGGGCATTAGACTAGAACATGAGGGCGGCTGATGAGGTTTCTTACTTTATATTTTTTTAAGATCGTTTATTTCCATAACACTTATGTTCTAGTAGATCCTGATGTCCTGAGGTGTCACTGGTTAGGAGCTCTGATGTAAAAAATATGTTACAAGATAGAATATTCTCACCACTGGTGAGGAGCTCAGATGTAAAAATATGTCACAAGATAGAATATTCTCACCACTGGTTAGGAGCTCAGATGTAAAAATATGTCACAAGATAGAATATTCTCACCACTGGTTAGAAGCCATGATGTAAAAAATATTTCAAAAGATAGAATATTCTCACCACTGGTTAGGAGCTCTAATGTAAAAATATGTTACAAGATAGAATATTCTCACCACTGGTTAGGAGCTCTGATGTAAAAAATATGTCACAAGATGTTTAAAATATTTCACAAAATCTTTGCCACTGACTATGAGCTCTGATGTTAAATTATAAAATATACACCACAATTATAGAGTTTATGTTACTAAATATTGAAAGAACAACTCAAAAGATGTCAACTATATAAAGGTTTTAACTTTAAAGCTAAAAGAATCCACCTCTTGGAAATTTCAAAAAGTTGCAAACATGTTGTATCCTTAATGTTCATACCACTAAGGCAGGAGTTTGTTTGATGCCAAGACTTACTTAAGTCTCTAAAATTTAAAATCCTGTATCTTGGAAATCTTAAATAGAGACTGGTTGCCAAGCTTTGCTCTCTGTGAGTTTATATGTCATCATGCATGTGTAAAAGAACTTTTCCCTATCAACTCTGTAACTTCAACTAAAGATACTGTCAAGACGGACACAAGGCAGATCCTTTTATTGGACTCAATAGGGCCAGGCTCCATGATAAAACGGTGCAATGATTCTAGAATAGATACAGGTGTAGGTAGAGGTTTCCTAATTGTATCATTTGGTATGAGCAGTCACAATAAAAAGGCGAGTTAAGAGATCGCTAATGGAAACGTGAGCAGAAATATCTATAATCAAAACACTTGTGAGGACTAGTCCAAGTAAAACCGTATAGAAAACAAGAGTTTATTTGTCCCTGAATAGGTGTAAGTAGGAATGTCTATAATCATAAATGACACTAGTCGGGATAAAAAACATTTCAAATCAAGGCTTTATTGGTCCCTGTGTAAGTGAGGGGGAAATTTCAGTCATCATAAAAATAAAGTTTGAAGAGTTTACTAGCCTCCAATCGCAGCAGAAGACAAATTGGTGATTGCCTGCCTTTAGATGGCCGACACTAACATAGTTGATTGGCTTCCTTTAGTCGACAGACTCTCTAAGTCTGGTTTACTAGCCTTTTCATGGCAGGTTCAATAGAGCACCAGCTGAGATAGGATAGAGGTGTATTGTGTAAAAGTAAATAATTAGGTTCAGTCTCTGTGCAATGAATATTTGATACTCCTAGTTGAGTAACCTCCCCTGTTTCTTTCAAGTCCTAACGGTTAATTGGATACAAATCTAGCTCAGCTTAAATATAAAATGCAAGTAACGGTTAATAAAGAAAATTTCCTGAATGTTTTAAAAGACAAGAATTTCAACCATTGATGTCTGTGTATATGTGTATCAGAAATATGATTTACTAAATTGCAATTCTCCTGACAACCTCCTACTGGCAGGTTTTACCTCTCAACAGTGTCTTAACTTTTCTGTTTCATGCTTGCATAAACATGGGGAAACTCCATATTAATGTTACACTGTGTTTGACATGGCAATGTTTGTGTCATCTTCAAATATCATTATAGCCAACATCTTGTTAGATAAATGCCTGTAGGCATCACTATCTATATATATGACATGTAAACAGCTATCAGAAGTTCCAGATCGGGAGTTGGAGGGAGAGGTTGTTACAGTTGGTTCTCTTGGACATGCAGTACTGTTTGGAAAATTGTTTTATTGGTTTTATCTTAAAGCCCTTGTGTACATCAGTGATTATTTTGTATGTAACTTAAACCTGGATCGTCTGAAAACTTCAATGAATCATACTGATTTAAACCAACCTATTTATCTAAACCATAAGAGCCTAACCCATGCAGTCCTTCAACTAGTAATCTGCTGACAGTGTATTGATTTGTGTGTTGTAACCTATAACACACATGTATTAGATAGTACCCAACTCTAACAGGTTCCCCATTTCCTTCTTACATGTTCCTTGTACAGTATCTGACAGGCAAACAAGGCAGAGTGAGATGTCTTCCTGCCATGTTTAGATAGATTCTCGGTTTCATTACAGTGGAATGTCCTATCATCTGTGAACCTCATTGTTGTAAGATCTTCCCTTCTTCAGGAAATAAACATCTTTCAATGATCCAATTATTATATATTTGTTTCATGATTTTATTTGTTTATTGATGTTCTCGTACTTTCTGTCTTTTCAGGTAAGTGAATTTTGTGAGTCCCTCAACGGCCAATAGATGCTGATGATACCATACAATGAATGCTGTATAAAGTAGGTCACTGTGAGCTGGTTAATTAGGTCACTGTGACAATGTTTACAAAGAAGGTCACAAAGTCTTTACTATATGTAATAGACTATTACAAAGTAAGACAATGTTTGTACAAATAGGTCACTGACCTGAGTGTGTCGCTGTGACTCGATAACACAAAATAGGTTAAAGGTCACTTTAACGTCACTTGATACATGCAAAGTAGGTCACTGTGGCTTGATATAAAGTAGGTCTTCATGACTCAATATATACATAGTGGGTCACTGTGACCCAATACATGCAAAGTAGGTCAGTGTTATTCAATATATACATTTAAGTAGGTCACTGTGACCCAATACATGCAAAATAGGTCAGTGTTATTCAATATATACAATTAAGTAGGTCACTGCGATCCAATACATGCAAAGTAGGTTTGTGTAACTCAGTATATTTACAAGTAGGTCACTGTGACTCAATATGTAAGCAGGTCACTGTGACTCAGTATATATCAAATTAGATATTTGTGACTCAATATTCACAAAGAAGTTTCCTGTGAAATTTCACTATAATTTCCAAATTCATTCAAGACTCTTAATTGAAGAAGGCTATAAAATGAGTAAATATTATTTACTTCCCTTAGATACCATTGGATGTCAGGAGTGCAGGTGTATCATTATCTGCTAATACTTTTCCATTTAGTTCTGGTGGAAAACACTGCATAATCCATTTCTGCAAACACGTGATCAGTTAATTATAAAGGTTCTCAACAAAGTCCATGCCATGAATACCCTGTACAGAGCTTGTCGTTTAGCCATACACAGGATCAGCCTAACCTTGATGAGTTACTACAGAGTTCGTATGTACTGGTATATTAAGTATTCCAGTAGAACACAAATAATGCATTAGGAATATTGAGTGGATTTTCTCTGTTCGAGAAACATTGTGTTGGCTTTTTGTGCAACTGCATTCAATTCCGATAGTTAAAACTCAGCTCAACTTTTGTTAAATTGTGAACTTTATTTATGATTAGTTTATAGATGAAATTTAATCCTTTGTTTTTGATGGGCATAGTTTGATGTATACTTGTTTGTGAAGAACGGCTAGAAATAATGTATGATAACCTGCACTCAGAAAGAGGGTTTTACTTGGTCTAGAGGGCAATTACGTACAGACTGCCTGGACACTTAGGTCTCAGACCGTGTCAAATGATGGGTGATTTAGGTGTTATTGTTGTCTTTTGTTTGTGACATCATTTCCTTATTGGTGCGTCAGTGTTGCCGAACAGTAAAATATTCCTTTGCAATGGAAACATCTCATACTTTTGTCTGACTACTCAGAAACATGATCAGGCAACTTTGCACTTTTTATATGTGGGCATGTCTCAGGCTCAGCTAGAAGGATGGTTTTAATCTGTCGTCACTGCTTTTAAAAGAATGAAAAGAAAAGTTGATATTTAATGGAATATATCGAAAAAAAGTAAATACTGTATATCCTAAGATAGACTATACAAAAGTGGCCCTTTGATTATCCAGCTGAAGTACTTGGATATGTGTTATAACTGACAGAACACTAAAATACATATGGAGATGAACTTTATTGTTAAACGTGGAGTATGGGTGTGAAGTTGATGTATAAGATCTGCCAAACCAGAATTATGGCTCTGTGGGACAGGTGCTTGTTTCTGTTCAGTGGGAATGAAGGTGGGCGTGGCCACCCATGGTTTCCATGCCATATGTTTCCTGTTGAAGGTCAAACGTAGGTAAAACAGTAGCGATGTCTGCTGGCAGGTTGTTGGTGTAGAATCTATGATGTTCAGTTATAGACAGTCTGTACCATCAGACAGGTGCTGGGTTACCATTCTGTGATTCCTCTATGTTTATAAACCAAACCAAATCAATATAGGGGCTGAGGATGGTGTTTATGAATATTTACCCGTTCACCCCCTTTGTAACTTCTAATTAACCATACCAGGCAAAAATACATCTTAATCATACTTCAAATTTTTGGACCCAAAGTTGCTCGCAAAACAACAGAATAGAACATAGGTATGGATACCCAAATTGACCAGAAAGTTTGATTTTATGCAAAGAAGTTCTGACATTTTGTAACTTGGAATTTGGATGTTTGATTTGTAGAAGCTGGATTGAAGGTCTAACTCAACTTGTTCATCCCTGAATTTTCATAATGGACCATTCCAACCTTCGATTTAGAAGAGTTCACATGAGTCTTCAAGGGTGAATGAGTTAGATTTTCTAAACGTTATAAACAAAGCTGTCCTCTCAAGTTTCCAAATATGTAGTAAATGTCAAAAACATTGTTCCAACTTTTTAGAACAGGGTCCAAATTCCCAAAATACCTGGCAAAAGCCTGTGGAGATGTTCATCAAAAACTGCTTTTAAAAATTGGTTACAAGTTGTGGTTAATGTAATCAAACTCTGTGTACGGGATGACGTCTTTGTGCTGTAAGACCAGATTCATCCAGGATGTTCAATAAGTAGAAAACATATGGTTTTCATTAGGGAGGCTCCCTGATTACATTGTTTTCATTGGCACTTTGAAAAGTTGTCTGGTTAGTTTCAAATGATATTTTATCTCTGAATTTTTTGGAAATTTATTTTTGAAATTCAATTTTTGTTTTAGATTTCCGTTGACTATCTTATATGACTTTATGTGTTTGCCTGTCCACAAAAATCAAGTTTCTGTTTGTTTATTTAAACCCAGGGAAAGTATTCAATTTCAAAACTTGATAAATTATTCATTAAGCTGAACTTTATTTGAACTTTTCCATCGGAAGCTGGTTTTGTTTGGAAACAGAATAGGCCATCAATGTGTGTGTTGGGAGTCCTAAGGTGTCTAGTTACGTACTCCGGATGTTAGCTAATCATTTAAAAAGGTTTGTAAACTTATTTTTAGGGTGATGCAGATTCATGAAATTTGTAAATAGTGATGATCAGGTATCCATGGCCATTCAAAGAACACATGTTTTATAAAAAGCTTTGAAGATGAAGCAGAAAATCCAAGACAACAACCTGACAGCAATAATACAGAAACGGCTGGGGGCCTGGTACAGACAAGCTGAGACAGGCGTGGGAGAGGTTTACCAGGGATGATGTGAAGATGCCAACTCATAACAAGCTTGTTAAATAGATCTAGCAGTGATTTCTTTTACTTTAAGGGAAAAAATCCCAAACGTTCTATTGATAAGATATTGTAAATGATTAGATAAGATGTTCCTTGGTTCTGTAATTCTGTGGGAAGCTTCATGGGTCCTTAATAATAAAGCTAATTTGAGGCTTTGTTTGGTGGCCTTCAGTAAGAACAACTTCAGGGATTGGGGCTATGGAGATCAGTGGGGAGGGGTGATATTCTGGAATACTCCACCACACTGAATGATGTTATTACTGTACCAGTTAATGTTAAAGTAATTTCTATTGCACTTATATTGTCAGTAAGCCACTTTATCTGTGTGCTTATCTGTTAGGATATAAATGTGCTAGAATAAGCAAGCTTTCAGTAATGACTGTAGTTAAACAGACAAATCTAGGAAAGCTTGAATGTTAGGATAGAAATGTGCTAGAACAAGCAAGCTTTCGCAGTTAAACAGACAAATCTAGGAAAGCTTGAATGTTAGGATATAAACGTACTAGAATAAGCAAGCTTTCAGTAATGACTAGTTAAACAGACAAATCTAGGAAAGCTTGAATGTTAGGATAGAAATGTGCTAGAACAAGCAAGCTTTCAGTAACGTCTGTAGTTAAACAGACAAATCTAGGAAAGCTTGAATGTTAGGATAGAAATGTGCTAGAACAAGCAAGCTTTCAGTAATGACTGTAGTTAAACAGACAAATCTAGGAAAGCTTGAATGTTAGGATATAAATGTACTAGAATAAGCAAGCTTTCGTAGTTAAACAGACAAATCTAGGAAAGCTTGAATGTTAGGATAGAAATGTGCTAGAACAAGCAAGCTTTCAGTAATGTCTGTAGTTAAACAGACAAATCTAGGAAAGCTTGAATGTTAGGATAGAAATGTGCTAGAACAAGCAAGCTTTCAGTAATGACTGTAGTTAAACAGACAAATCTAGGAAAGCTTTGATGTTAGAATATAAATGTGCTAGAACAAGCAAGCTTTCAGTAATGACTGTAGTTAAACAGACAAATCTAGGAAAGCTTGAATGTTAGGATATAAATGTGCTAGAACAAGCAAGCTTTCAGTAATGACTGTAGTTAAACAGACAAATCTAGGAAAGCTTGAATGTTAGGATAGAAATGTGATAGAATAAGCAAGCTTTCAGTAATGACTATAGTTAAACAGACAAATCTAGGAAAGCTTGAATGTAAGGATATAAATGTACTAAAACAAGCAAGCTTTCAGTAATGACTAGTTAAACAGACAAATCTAGGAAAGCTTTGATGTTAGAATATAAATGTGCTAGAACAAGCAAGCTTTCAGTAATGACTATAGTTAAACAGAAAAATCTAGGAAAGCTTGAATGTTAGGATAGAAATGTGCTAGAACAAGCAAGCTTTCAGTAATGACTGTAGTTAAACAGACAAATCTAGGAAAGCTTGAATGTTAGGATAGAAATGTGCTAGAACAAGCAAGCTTTCAGTAATGACTAAAGTTAAACAGAAAAATCTAGGAAAGCTTGAATGTTAGGATAGAAATGTGCTAGAACAAGCAAGCTTTCAGTAATGACTATAGTTAGACAGACAAATCTAGGAAAGCTTGAATGTTAGGATAGAAATGTGCTAGAACAAGCAAGCTTTCGCAGTTAAACAGACAAATCTAGGAAAGCTTGAATGTTAGGATATAAATGTACTAGAATAAGCAAGCTTTCAGTAATGACTATAGTTAGACAGACAAATCTAGGAAAGCTTGAATGTTAGGATAGAAATGTGCTAGAACAAGCAAGCTTTCGCAGTTAAACAGACAAATCTAGGAAAGCTTGAATGTTAGGATAGAAATGTGCTAGAATAAGCAAGCTTTTGTAGTTAAACAGACAAATCTAGGAAAGCTTGAATGTTAGGATAGAAATGTGCTAGAACAAGCAAGCTTTTGTAGTTAAACAGACAAATCTGGGAAAGCTTGAATTGGAATGCCCTGTCTACCACTGTTGTTGAAATACGCCCGTAGAGAATTTTTTCTACTTCTGTAGGATGGGTAATTTTTTCGAAGAGAATATGTTACCAGTACTAGTGTTGAGTGAATTGTATGTGTTTGACTGCCATTGATTCCTATTCTACACAAGACCTGCTAGATTACATAATATCTGATTTCATGTGAGAACTTTCCCTTGTGGTAATACAAGTGCCAGTGTTCAGAACACATTTTACTAAATTATGCCACTGTTCACCAATTATCAACAACAACGAGCCCACATCAGAGTTGTAATTCAATTTAGGGTTAGCTCTGTGATTAATCTTCATATGAGCTGATGAAGATGTTTGTTATTTTCAATGTCAACCTAATAGAAGGTGAAACTTGTGACCTTGAAATTGTCACTGCAATTTTTGGTAAAAGTAAAAGGATTTTTATGCTGAACAGTAACATGTTTTCTGATGATATATTTATACAATAAGTTTCCTCAAACTAAAGTTGTTCATGACTTGTATGAGTGTTACTTGGAGACACGACCTTGCATGACAATATCAGGAAATTACGAACCAGTTCAACTGGTCCTGTCCTTTTGGTGACATGGTGTTAACGTCCTGGCTCCATTACGTAGAGGTCTTGGGTTCGCACCCTGCTCTGTCTCAATAGTTTCATTTCTCTTCTTTCTTGTAAAATATTGTTTATTTCCCAAGTCTTGGGATGTTTGAATGTACTAATTATCAGAAATATAATTACAGCTCTAGTACCCAATTTAATGTTACGTTGTGACAGATCTGTGTGATTTGTATGCCTATGTTAGGTTCTATAAGATGTTGTGTAACAAGACGAGCCCCCCCCCCCCCCCCCAGCTACACAACTGCTGCATATATGTTACAATGACATTAAAATTTGATATCCTCAATGTTGTTACACCCTTATCAAGGTCGTGGAACCAAGGTCACAGTGGTAAAACCAAGGCAGTCTTATGTTACTGCTAGAGTTGAAATTCCAAACTTTTTGGAAGTTTACCAAGTATACTACATTCAATTTGTTTTATTTCTGATGTGCAATGTAAGATTAAAATTATATTTATTCACAAGACTATATATAAATATAGATCTGATATAAAGAAATATGTCTTTGATGCACAAAATTAATGGATTTGATCTGTACGTAAGGGAACTAATCATTGAGAAATAGGTATCATGTTTCTTATGTGTTTGTAAGTTCAAAAAACCTTCTATAATTAGATGTGTCGGTCTTGTTTGTGGATAATTAACTACCAATTGAACTTGTTGGAATCTTAGCTGTGAGCCTGTGAGTATAATGGAAACTTTTGATTTCATAGTTTTTATGTAGATTTCTTTTACAGAACCAAATATTACTTGTGAAGCAGGGGTCCTTTATTACTAGCATATGAAGTAGACTTGTGACATAGAGGTCATTTATTTCTGAGATATGGTGAAGCCTTGTGAAACAGAGAGGAATATGGGGCAAGAAGGTTTTATTTGTAACAAAAGAAAACAAGACTTCAGAACTTAGGCAGCGAATGAGATGGATTTATAACTCTGGCAGTGCATGGTGATAAAAGGTGAGAGACATCAAATGTCAACAGGATTACAGCCACCTGTGTCAGATGTATACCAGTAGTTTGTTTTTAGGGACACTGCACTACTTTATCTGTAATTCATTCATCCCTAAAAACACATCTGAACCCTTCCAATTCACTAGTTGGAATAGTTTTGGGGTGAATCTGTGGATTTTAAATCTTTAAAGATTGAAGACAGAGTCAGGATTTGTGTGCAGATGGTGGATGTAGAATGTTAACCAGAGTTGAATTTTGTTTTTGGCAAAATAAAATATTGATTTACCAGATAAGAATCTAGTTTTGTTTGAGGAAGTAGGATAAATATTGAGACCTTCTTACATAGTTATTTCTCCTTTTAATAACTTCAACAATTTAAAAAACAAAAACATAATCTGTTGAAATTTGGTCTATGTCTCGGTTTTACTGCTTTATATGCTGATAAACCTTGGTTGATCTAAGATGATAATTAATGACAAAATATACCACAGGTTTAGACTTGCTTAAGTCCATGTTGGATCAAACTAATCATTATCATTTTAGGGTAAGATTACATAACCATGATAAGTAAGGAAAACATTAAATGATATGTATCAGTCTATATGCAGTGTGATCTATATACTGGCTACTTTTAAAGCACAGTCCTGAAATGAGGAAGGAGGGGGGGGGGGGACTATAATTAATTAAGTACTTCCAAGGTCAAGGCTTAGTCACTTCTAAAGAAAAGCATCGGCTGACTCAGTCCTCACTCCAATGACTTCATTTCTTAACAGATTTTCATCAGCTGATACAGACTTTTATTATTAGGATATTTCACTGCATGTTATCATAGATTGTTTCCTCTAAATTTCTCCATCTATCAATTACAACTTGAAGTATGAATAACTTTAAGGCAAGGCATCAAGTTCAAAATAATTGTTTCTTTTTATAGAACATTATAAAAAGTAATTTAGTATGGCAGTGGGGGCATATACATTACATATCCTAAAGATATTTCTAGTTTCCTTAAACTACAAGATATATCATCGTTTGAGGGATAACATCCTGAACTTTGACAATCAACCAGGGCTGGGGTATAAAAGGAAGACAACTCAAAAACGTGGATGAATATATATATACAAATGTTTGGCTGCCTTCACTTCAGAGAAAGATTTCCCTCAAATTCAAGTTTTTCAAAAACATTTATTGTATAGATTTTGAGACATGTTTTTCATTGATTACATGTGATGTAATAAGAATCTATGCTACCTGTATATATCCTACTTATTGATTGAGCTCGTCTTTGTGGTAGATCTACAGTCTCCGTTAGAGTTGGTATTTGAGCTTTAACTAATGCATTCAGGACAAATAAATAAAAAATGAATGTACTCGTTTAAAGTAAGCCACTGTATTGATTTTCTGGTGATTTAAATAGGCTGCCGATTGAAAAAAGAGATTTGCACAGTAAAATAAGTGAAGTGCCTGATAAGAGTTATACATTGGTCCTACTGAAGGTCTGTGTTACTGGGTTGACTGTCTGACAAAGACTGTAGCTGTAGTTCAATTTCAGACCCTTGATCTCTGGATTCTTCAGTTTTGAGGTGTGAAATTGGCAGGTAGTTTCAAAAAAATGCTATTATGTAACATAAATACAGCATGAGAGTGGCATGTAGAAGATACCATAGATAGATACAAAACTATTTTCACTTCAAGTCTTTCTTCTTATTTAAAGGAGAATGGAATGTTTAAAGCTGAAATATGCCTCTACATATTGAATGCAGCTTTTATACATGATTAGACATCAAATATATCATTGAAAATAGGTGTAAAAGATGCCTCCACCATACTTAACAGCTATACAGACTAGAATATAGTGTCTCTACCACATTGTTCAGCTGGGTAGACTATAAAAAGTGCTACTGTGCTCATTTATACTGTACTCTTGCTAGGTAGACTACAAGTAGTAAATGCCTCTAATAATTAGTCCAGCTGGGTAGACTGCAAGTAGTACATGCCTCTACTAATTAGTTCAGCTGGGTAGACTGCAAGTAGTACATGCCTCTACTAATTAGTCCAGCTGGGTAGATTATATATGAAATTTCCAAATGAATCCCAGGGGAAAGTTAACCATAAGAACTAAAAAGTATATCTACAACTTGTCTAGCCATGCAGGCACATTATAAATAATGTCTCTACCAATTGATACAGCTGGGTGGACTGTATTAATGAGAAACTGTCTATAAAGTTTTGCCTGTTGTTTCTCTATCTCAGCATGATACAGACAGGATTAATAAGTATAATCAACCTACATGTTCTGATTGCAGTGTTGATCATCATAAATAGCCACACAAAATATTATTGGCAAAATAACAGGATCTGTTATTAATGCGTTCATTTTAGCGGAATGATAACTGCACAAATAAGATAACCACTAAAGTATGTTCATTTACAGTAACTTCTGGCAAGGTTCGTTGACTGACCTCCGCTGGACAGTGGGCAGATTTTATGAACCCTTAGGGCTGAAGGCCACACTCCACTCCTGGTAGAATGTCACAGATGGTAAAGCACTGGTCATTTGGTCATTTCATCAGTAAACACATGTACATCACCTGATGGATGTCCAAGACAGCAGTTGACCAGCGGTCAGCCATCTCAGCTGTGTAATAACACTCCCTGACCACTGACACCATCATTATGATGTTTTTATCACCATGAAATATCGGAGACACTAATCATTACTGGTCAGTTTTGGTCAAGCAGCTTGACCAGAAGGACTTAGGCCAAACTTAGAAGGAACATCTTCATATATTTAGCCTTGGTCAAGCCAGACTTGGTAAGGAATATCTGAATGTAGGCCTTGACCAGCCTGTACTTTGTTTGGAACAATATAAAGGAACATCTTCATATAGGCCTTAAAATGTTCAAGCCGGACTTGGTCAAGAATATCTGCATATAGGCTTTGATCGGGCTGGACTTTGTTTGGAACAATATAAAGGAACAATCTTCATGTAGGCTTTGACCTATATAGACGGGCCTTAGTTAGGAACATTTTCTTATAGAATGACAGGACCCATCTTATAGAACGACAGGACCCGTCTTGTCAAGAGTTCATTATCATTCCACAAAGAATATCATTAGAAAACAAGGTGGTGCATTAAGGTGATGGATGGGTCACCTTTTATTTCTACACAACCTTCGTGTGATTCATCACCTCTCTCATGACTATTCAGTGCTGGATTGAAGTGTAAATCTATGGACGTTGTTCAGCTGTGTTGGAAACATAAACATGTGGAATGATGCCTTATAAATCTCAACAAAATCGTTCAGGAAGTCCCTGTTAGGAAATCTGAACTCTGATGGAGACAATCAACTTATTTGACCTCTTCACAGAAATCCTTGCAGATTTTATTTGAAAATTTGAGCTGTGTCGGAGTTCCCCGTTGGCCCAGGCATTAACAGAAGTTAGTACTGTGTCACTCAAGTTTTCATTGACTGAATTTTTCCCTTCCTCACTGACGTCGAATCATTTAAAAGTTGTTGTTAATGGAGACACATCATCAGCAGGTAGAACAGTATTTGAGAAGTCTGTTAAATCTTCCACATAAAACTCTGTGAGAGACTGACAGTCAGCTTACTAACAGCTCAAGATACTGTCCAAGGTCACTATCACCTAGACTGGTTATATAGCTAGACGACACAGTTAACAGGAGTGGGATCAGTATATAAATCTGTAGAATCTTTCAGGAGAGTGACCTTGAGGATACTATCCAAGGTCATCAACTGCTGGGAGACTCCAGGGTCACCATCAGCTCAAGTATCTATATATAGCTAGAGGACACAGGAACAGTATCTAAAATCTGTAGAATCTTCCAGGAGAATGACCTTGAAAAGACTTCCAAGGTCACCATCAGCTGGATTATCTGTAGCTAGAGGACACAGGAACAGTATCTAAAATCTGTAGAATCTTCCAGGAGACTGACCTTGAAAAGACTGTCCAAGGTCACCATCAGCTAGACTTTCTGTAGCTAGAGGACACAGGAACAGTATCTTAAATCTGTAGAATCTTCCAGCAGACTGACCCTGAGAAGACTATCCAAGGTCACCATCAGCTGGACTATCTGTAGCTGTGAGTGCTGTGAGTTAACATGCTAACTGCCAGTGTCCAGCTGTTAGTGTGTCTGTGTCTTAGCTGGCTCATACATATTGTCTTTGACTGGACTGTCCAAGTGATCCACTATTTCTCCAGTACCTTATAAAACTCACCAGGGATCTAAACTCTCAATGTCAAGCTCTTTTCAGTGTTGTGCTTCATGTGTTTTGGTAGAGCTTAAAATACTTGACCTTCTTCCAGTCATCCTTTATTCTAGAACTCAATGGTCTGATTTATATGGGGCATTGGATTAAACTTCTTTGAAGTCATCAAGAAGCTAGGACTTTTGACCAACCTTTCTTGTCTTCCGTATGGTTAGATATTTATAAAAATTCCAGGAAGTCATTTAGAAAATGATTATTGTTTTTTGTGAAAATGTCTCCAGAAATTTTGTCAGCTGACATGTCCTACACAGGCCTTATAACCAATCTGCCGTTCTGACGTAATAGACGTTTTTTTCTTGTCATCCTGTTATCCTAGGATGCAAGATAGTCTTAAGAAAAGCTGTTTCCGATATAATGCTATGATCCAATCATACGTCCTCACCTCAATGTGATACTGTGATCCAATAATACATCCGTACCTCGGGATTTATCATGGCGCGTTGAGTTTCCCTTATCACCCGAGTGTAAACAAAGACAGCAATTCTCTGAAGTGTTCCTATTTGGAAGTTGGAAATTCACTTTGTAGGAGTAAATGTACTTTTAGAAATATTTATAGATTTTCCTTCACTTCAAATGGTAGAGTAATCAAATAAGAATTATTGAAAATTGGTCGTGGTAACAGTACTGGTTTAATGGTGTTGTGGTTACCGTGGTAACAGTACTGTTTTAATGTGCTGTGGTTAGTAGCTGTGTTTGTATTCCCGCAAGCGTGTGTTTTTGGATTAATTACATATCTGTGCCAATCTGTGCTATTTCAAACAATTTGATTGGAACACTTAATAGTGATGGCAGTTACGTCTTAAAATACATGTTTTTGGATACCTTAAATATTTGTGCCAGCATTCTCCTTGGAAATCCAACTGACTATTGTTGAACCGACTTAAACAGCAGTCCTGTTTTTGTGGTGCCTGTATTAGCAGGTGCTGTCTCTATCTACTGGTTTGGTATTCTGTATCTGAATTGGGACATTCCTGGAGCAACTGGATTTTTACCATGGAGGGAAGACCGAAAACTATTCAACTATGCTGTAACAGCAGAAATGTTTCCGACATCCAAATCAGGTGTCCTGAGGTATGGTTTTCTCGTTAACTCGGACCATGTTAGATGTCAGTTACTGATGTCTCCAGGTTCAGTTATATCATCGGCTAATATTGGTGTTAGACGTCAAAATCAAACATTCTTAGGTACATTATTTTTCAGAGTTATAAATTATGTTTTGAAAATCATTCTAAAGATACTGGTCCTGTGAAAGTAGTATTGTTTACAGTAGACACACTGATCAAGGTTTGTAAACAATATGGTGCCCTGAGGTTGGTAGTAATAACCTGACACACAACATGAGCATGTTATCATATTACTTCCTTGTCATATACATTCAAAGCATTGTTAGGTTCACAAAATATTTACATTTTCAATCTTCCATTTAACTTGAAAATTTTCAAGAAATTTTCCATTTCTTGTTTTCATGCAGTTCTAATTAGAATACCAATACAGAAGTTGTTTTTTTTTATTATAGATTTCATTATTTACTCAAAATATGAGAGTTGGAATTGTTAATGTGTGTAGTAAAGGTGACCAGGCTTTGAACAAACTTCCCCAACTCTGGTCTTCAAAGCTTTGTCAGTGACCTGATATATTCATTTTTCTATCATAAATTTTACAACAAACATTTATTTTTATTTCACATTTTGGGAAAAATATTCAGGATTTTATGTGACCTGACAGGATGTTTGATTGATGTGAATATAAACCAGATATATTTTTGTGACAATATGTTCTTGTACCATCAAGCTAACAAGACATGAACACTTGGTCTTGTTTACCTGTAACTGCTGTTGACTATGATATTTTGGTCAATAATATTTAGACATGGGATTTCCTCTGATGCCAGAGTCCACTGTTTATATTGACGTGTGATGTCATTTGTTTACTTCTCTGGGACTTTCAACTAAAGGCTCGTCAACAAATAGGTACATGTAGTCTACTAATATCCAAAGTCTATTTCTTGTTCAAAACTGTTACTCTTCAAGCAACTAAGGGCTCATCAACAAATCGGTAATCTACTAACATCCAAAGTCTATTTCTTGTTCAAAACTGTTACTCGTCAAGCAACTAAGGGCTCATCAACAAATCGGTAATCTACTAATATCCAAAGTCTATTTCTTGTTCAAAACTGTTACTCTTCAAGCAACTAAGGGCTCATCAACAAATCGGTAATTCTATTAACATCCAAAGTCTATTTCTTGTTCAAAACTGTTACTCGTCAAGCAACTAAGGGCTCATCAACAAATCGGTAATTCTACTAATATCCAAAGTCTATTTCTTGTTCAAAACTGTTACTCGTCAAGCAACCAAGGGCTCATCAATAAATCGGTAATCTACTAACATCCAAAGTCTATTTCTTGTTCAAAACTGTTACTCGTCAAGCAACCATACTTAAAGGCGTGATGATTCTGAAGCTGATAGATTTTCTTTTATTTTCTACCAAGCTAACAATGCCAGTGTGATCAGTGTAGTACCTGTGGTCATTGGCTAAGTGATGTTAGGAAGAAGGACTTTATTTTCTATCAAGCTAACAATGCGAGTGTGATCTGGTCACAGACTAAGTGATGTTGGGGAGAAGGACTTTATTTTCTATCAAGCTAACAATGCAAGTTTGATCACAATGTACAGAAGTACCTGTGGTCACAGACTAACTGATGTTAGGGAGAAGACTTTATTTTCCATCAAGCTAACAGTGCGAGTGTGATCAGTGTAGTACCTTTGGTCACAGACTAAGTGATGTTAGGGAAAAGGACTTTGTTTTCTATCAAGCTAACAATGCGAGTGTGATCTGGTCACAGACTAAGTGATGTCAGGAAGAAGGACTTTGTTTTCTATCAAGCTAACAATGCGAGTGTGATCAGTGTAGTACCTGTGGTCACAGACTAAGTGATGTTATTGAAGAGGACTGGAGCTAGCAGTATCACACATTTCGAAGATCCATGTACATCAGCGAGAGATACTGTGAAGGGAGATAACTCTAACACAAATCATGATGTTTATACTTAGACCTATTAGGGTCTGCAGCCTGATTGGTAAACTTAAAAGTTTTGGAATCTAATGTGGGGTCTATTGTGTAGAGAGAGAGACGGAGGAGCTTTATCTGACAGGATAAAATCAGTTTCTTCCAAGCTGGTCAACGATATAGTATAGATATTTTAGCTTAATATTTAGCTTAATATAATCAATTACAATATTATGATAGCAATTGAAATCCTTTTAAACGTTCCTGTCAGCATTGTTTCAGCCAAGCCGCAACCATATGTCTGCAAAACATTACCCTCAATGTCATTTGTAGATAATCCTGGATCAAACGCTTATACCAATGTACAGTACATGGAAGTGTTTTATTGACAGCCTTTGGGTTCCCAATAATCTGCTTTAACACTGAAAATACAACCTTCTCCAAATACCATGCTTAAATAATGAAGTCCTAACTTATCCTTCTGTAAGCCTATTATTATGGTACAGCTTAATACACTCGTTTAATCCAGTTATATATAGGAGGGGTGGGGGGGTTTATTAGATTGGGTAAACTCGTTCACCCCTGAAATTTTATGATGAACTGCTCCAACATTTGAATTGGAAGTGTTCAAATGTGTCTTGAGGGGTGAATGAGTTAAACATGTGCTAGACTGACGGTAAGTTATGTAGCTCTTGAGAATAGGGTAAAAGAAACATGTCCGCCCACTTCTACATTAAAGTTTCCTTAGAGTTTCTGTGTTATTACAGATGTCTGTCACAAATACCTAAACAAGGACGTTCTGATGATGGAACAGCCTGTGTGGGGTGTTAGGAGTGGTTTAGGGGTGATTCGGGATTTGTGTTTGAGATGAGGAGGAGAATTTACATGGAATATGATACATTATAACAAGTTTATGTTGATTATCTACCGGTAGTTTAATCTATAATGTGTCTGTGTATTCCCTTTACGACAGATCTTATTTCATTGTAGACTTTACGGAGGATACAATCATATAAATAAATTGATTGGTTCTGTAAAAAATGGATAAATCTACCCTGAAATAAAATGCAAAGTACACTGAATATTGAAAATAAAAAAGTTATGTACTTTTGCTGTGATTTTCTATAACATAATCCATATCTTATGGATGTTCTCATCTATACCGAACACTAGGTTCATTTCGTGGTTGTACATAATACTGATTATCATGTAGCTTTATTTTCGGGGACATTGTACTTTAAGGTAAATCTCCATTAATCCCTGGGACGTCAGGCTCTAGACTGCAAAGATCAATGATCAAGTTCATGGCAAGGTATCTAAAAGATAAGGTCATCTGGTAGTACTGAGGTTAGAGTTAATTAAGGGACATGGGTTCTAGATGTGTTTAGGAGTACACCCATATAAAAAGGGGGAGTACAACCCCGGCTATCCTACCCTCATCTGTCCAGGAAAATCTCAAATTTAGGGTTGGTTGATAACTGGTAACATCCAATGTTTGTTATTACTGAGGTTGTTATCAAAACGAAGGACATTATAGGGAGGTGGATAGAAGAAAGTGTACAAGTTGAGAGTATATGTCATTTAAAGACGGTGTTCAACAAATATTTAAAAAAAAAAATGAAACTTTTGAACATTAAATAAAACCTACAATAGGATGATGATATTGATGATATCTGCATGATCCTAACTTTAGAAAAATCATTTTGAACATTTAGATAAGTACAATTTCACAGCAGAGTTGTTCTTATACCTAGAGTCTCAAGGACTGTTTAAAAGTTTCCAATACAATTTCATTAAGAGTCAACAGAAGGCTAATATTGATATGGTTAGTCAATATGAAGTGTATGTACACATTGTACAGAAGGTATATACACCCGATAGATTTAAAGTTCAAGGTCACACAGCTGATTAGAGTTCACAGGGCTATACCCACAGACAGTTATTAACATACCACTGATACACTGTGTACTGGACCTCCCCCACTCTACCGAGACTGTACCTTCTCAATGAACAGGTGGTTACATTCAAGGAATGGCTAAAAATGTAAGTTAAAAGTTAAATGTTTTCTCTGTTGTCCTATGTGTATAAAATATTTTTAAGATTCATGTCTATTGAAGAACAAAGACATTTTCTAGTGTGCTGATAAGGAGAGGACACATAATTACTACAGACCAAGTAGTGATTGATTCTATTAATATGTATTATTGGTTTTATGGACAGATTGTATGAATAACATGATATTATGAATGTGGAATGTTTGTTATGTAAACAGAAAGCTGCACATGGACAAGTCCTATAAGGCTGTAGGAGTTACCTCCCTTATGCGGTAGATTTTGAGAATCAAATGATCATGAACATGTATAATCAAAGAATGTCAAGGTAAAACTTGAAATCAAATGTGTAGGTAAAAACAACAGGTGTTTGTTTTCTATCAATGTTCTCTGTGTATTAAGTGTGAGAGAGAAACCTGTAGCTGGTGCCACTTACTGTTACGGTACCTGGTGTTTTATCTGCATCAGTTTAAAGTGTTTTTATTGTTACATTTATATGACATCAAAGACCATCACAGGTTATGGGTCCTGAAACAGTAAGAATATATTGGATTATATAAACTCGATGCTTTTTAATAACATCATTAGGTCACGGGGATAAGATATGTTTTCTACGAGTAGGTGTTTATGATAAATGCATTTCTTACATATACAGTATATATAAAACAGGTGCTTGTTTTTTATTTCTTGTTGATGTCACTGATCACTTTACCTGGTTGCCAACAGCGTTATTTTATTGTTCAATATGTGATGTAAACAAATTGAAAGGGTAAACAACAAATATTTGTGCAGTTTTCATACGAAGTCAGGTCCCAGTGATGTCCCGATGAATAAAACCATACCTGTTTAAAATTAAACCGGACCAATAGATTTATTGTGGAGTTATAATCATTCTTACTTGCTCACCTGTTTCCATCTCGTTCCCAAGTCATCTCTTTCACTCCAGTTATGCAGTAAGTGTCAGTTATTAAAGTTTGGCCAATGGGAGATAACTGTGAGAGACTTGGCGTTCTTCACTGTACATGTCTGGGAGTCGGTATAGATATATATATTGGAGTGTGAGTTAATTGAGGCTGACAATGGATCTACAGAACAGTAATAACCCTAATATCTTGGATACCAACTGTCTGGACCACCGTGTACCAAGTATTGTCAGCTTAACCATAGAAGTTTTACAGGTTAGAAATGTTTATGACTCTCCCTCTTTGGGAGGGATATGTTCCCAGTAAGGAAACTGAAATTGAGAATTTCAACCAGTGAACCTGCTTAACTTTTCCCTTTGTTTAAAATTTTACAATTTCACCTGAAAGAACAATTTACAATTTGCCATTTTAAAGTATTATTTTCCCTGTACAATCATCAGTTGATTTATTCAGGTAGTTAAAGTCTTCTGGGTCCACCAACATTTGTTATATGAGATGGTGAAGTTGATCAGGATTCTGTGAGATTGACTATACTCCTCTCGTTTGCTGTGTACATACATATGTGTGGCCATGCTTAACAACAAAAATTATCTTTAAAAACCTTGTTCAGTTCATGTTTGAAAAAGTGAATCAACACATACACCCCTAAAATTTCAAAATGAACTATTCCGACCTTTGATTGGAAGAGTTCAAATATGTGTTTAGGGGTTAACAAGTTATAGGTGTTTGTGTGTGAACTTATAGAGAGAATACACTGGTCCTATTAGTGATGGCGGTGGTCCCAGAGGCTGGTGTGTGTGGAAACTTTGAATAAAATCATGGGCCTGTGTGTATGGATAACGGTATGTATTGAGAATCTCATCCCTAAGTCAACTTAAGTCGTGGGAAGAGTTATTTGTGTAAAACGCAGAACTCGTACCTCAATCTCTGTTCACTCAATCACCCCTGATGACACATTGAACTCTTCCAATTCAAAGGTTGGAATAGTTTATTATAAGATTTCAGGGGTGAGTGAGTCAAGTTGTTCAGTGAGGATAGACATAGGTACGGAGATGTTATTTTTTTCGGTTCGTGTAATATGATGAAGTAAGTGTGTGGGGTAATTATATTGTTTGTTTGTACTCCTGGGCCTCACAAACACCTGGCTGTTCACCAAACATTAGGAGATATATATCCCTCAGACAACCCCACACACTCCTACCGTCATTAATTAAGTGGACAGCGAAATCTGTTATGCATATATATGTACAAGTAAAAGTATATTCCTCATTCAGAGAAGTGTGATGAGTGGCTGAACACGTAGATGCTATATTATACATATATATCAAATGTTATAAATGGAAGTGACCTTGGCTGTTGATAACATGTTTATAAACAAAAGTGAACCAAACCTGTTTGTCTGTTGTACTTGTCTTCTGTGTGTTGGGCGATCATTTAACCCCAGCCTGTTTTGTCTGTCGTACTTGTCTTCTGTGTTGGGCGATCATTTAACCCCAGCCTGTTTTGTCTGTTGTACTTGTCTTCTGTGTGTTGGGCGATCATTTAACCCCAGCCTGTTTTGTCTGTTGTACTTGTCTTCTGTGTTGGGCGATCATTTAACCCCAGCCTGTTTTGTCTGTTGTACTTGTCTTCTGTGTTGGGCGATCATTTAACCCCAGCCTGTTTTGTCTGTTGTACTTGTCTTCTGTGTTGGGCGATCATTTAACCCCAGCCTGTTTTGTCTGTT
Source organism: Mimachlamys varia (assembly GCA_947623455.1). NCBI lineage: Eukaryota > Metazoa > Mollusca > Bivalvia > Pectinida > Pectinidae > Mimachlamys > Mimachlamys varia. The sequence continues at coordinate 554,638 of OX392538.1, read as the reverse complement.
GTACTTGTCTTCTGTGTGTTGGGCGATCATTTAACCCCAGCCTGTTTTGTCTGTTGTACTTGTCTTCTGTGTTGGGCGATCATTTAACCCCAGCCTGTTTTGTCTGTTGTACTTGTCTTCTGTGTTGGGCGATCATTTAACCCCAGCCTGTTTTGTCTGTTGTACTTGTCTTCTGTGTTGGGAGATCATTTAACCCCAGCCTGTTTTGTCTGTTGTACTTGTCTTCTGTGTTGGGCGATCATTTAACCCCAGCCTGTTTTGTCTGTTGTACTTGTCTTCTGTGTGTTGGGAGATGATTTAACCCCAGTGTGTTGGAGCTTAGAATTGAGGACATCTCTCCTTCTAAAGGATGATGGTTGACAGCTACATTGTATGCTAATATTGTAAATTGACTGGCACTGACAGATTACATAGATTGCTTAAAGGGCAATTAAGTGAAGTTTGTTTACTATTTTATAATATCACCAAATATTTTAAAAACAATTGTAGTTCTGTTATCCTTGTGAACTATTCATACCAATATTTTGACAAAACTTAATGTTTTCCATGCGTTTATTAATTAAAAATAAGGAAGTCCTTAGTCGTCCAACCCATGCAAATGACACATGTTTACAAACATCTCTGAGCACTCTGACCTCATGATGATCACGGAACACGCCCAGACCTGCTTCTTGGATGCAATAAAAATGACTTCGAAATCAAAGTGCAAAAGCATAGCACTTATATCTCATTACATTTCATGTACATGATGAATTCCTGAATTTATAGCACTTTCTCCACAGCATCTCTACCCATACCAAAAAAAGGTACAAAAAAGTTACATTTTTATAGGTACAAAAAAGTCATAACTTTTTTATGCTAGATTGGAACCCTATCAGAAAAGAGGTTTCAATCTAGCACTAAAAAGTTACAAAAAAGGTACAAAAAAGTTATACTCAACACATTTGTTCAGTTAAATAATCACTTTATTGTCAAAGAAAAAGGTACAAAAAAGGTATACTTTTTCAAAGGTATTAAAAAGGTACAAAAAAGTTATACCTTTTTAAAAGGTATACCTTTTCAAAGGTATTAAAAAGGTACAAAAAAGTTATACCTTTTTAAAAGGTATAAAAAAGGTACAAAAAAGGTATACTTTTTCAAAGGCATTAAAAAGGTACAAAAAAGGTATACCTTTTTAAAAGGTATAAAAAAGGTACAAAAAAGTTATACCTTTTAAAAAGGTATAACTTTTTTGTACCTTTTTTATATACCTTTTAAAAAGGTATACCTTTTCAAAGGTATTAAAAAGGTACAAAAAAGGTATAAAAAAGGTATTAAAAAGGTACAAAAAAGGTATACCTTTTTAAAAGGTATAAAAAAGGTACAAAAAAGTTATACCTAAAAGGTACAAAAAAGTTATACCTTTTAAAAAGGTATAACTTTTTTGTACCTTTTTTATACCTTTTAAAAAGGTATACCTTTTCAAAGGTATTAAAAAGGTACAAAAAAGGTATAAAAAAGGTATTAAAAAGTTACAAAAAATGTATAAAAAAGGTATTAAAAAGTTACAAAAAAGGTACAAAAAAGGTATTAAAAAGTTACAAAAAAGGTATTAAAAAGTTACAAAAAAGGTGCAAAAAAGGTATAAATTTAGAAGAAAAAAATCTTTTATTTTTCAGAACATCAAATTTCAAAAATAATCCATTGTGGTTACTTTAACATTGATATTATCCTATTACAGTGCACTTCTCTTTATATCAAGTTGCATTTTTCAGACAAAAACATGATATTAACAGGAATGTGACATTAAGAGAAACATGTTTTTTTCCCACTAAATCTAGTGCATTTCCAACCTCCATACCTAAAAGTAAGATATTCAATGTACATATGAAGATGTTTCAATATATAGATAACATTATTTCAAATAAAAATCATTTTTGGGGTTATTTTGTATTTTCTATGCAACATTTTGTACAAGTTGTATCTGAAATCAAAAGAAATGACATCATTTTCTGAATATTTTATGTTATTGGTTAAAAAAAGATGATATTAAGAGGAATTCACCTCAAAATACATGATATTAACCAGATACAATTACATAGATTATATAGAGAGAAAATTGGTGCTTAGGAAAAACATGATTTTAAGAGGAATGTGATATTAACAGGTGTGATATTATGTGGAGTCCACTGTAGTACTATATCAAAATTTTTGCAGAAATTATATGTAGAAATATTCCTTTAAGCTACCTGTATGCAATTATTTTTGTATAGCTACTATTTCAAATATGTCATTATTGAGGAACTGTCATTAAAATGAAATTGTAATAAATATTATCTTCTTAAGATTCCCACAACACATACATCATATGATATACATAAATTTGATAATAAAAAAATCCATCTTACATCATACAAATACACACAAATTTGACAAATATAATAATAATCTCCTAACACTATGTCATACTCACTACAAATACATCAAACTATAACAATGACAGGTCAACAAGGGCCCTGTCATGTGCTATTTCTTTCCTGTGATCATCAAATCTTGAGCTTTAGACCCAATGATCAAACCAAACAAGATTGATCTTTAGTCAATTAACTCCTTGTTAGTTTCTGACCAACCATGCTTCATGATGTCATACGGACCTGTTCATCAGTAAAAGATGGTTTTTGTTTGTTGAGTCTTTATTTAATTAAAAACAAACTTTGCTTCATAATGTCAAAATAAAAAGTTCATCAGTGGAAAGTTACAAAATTTGCCCATGAGTTGACCTTTTACCTGGTAACCATGAGTTTTGGCGTATTGAATCCTTGTTTAATTCTGACCAACTTTGCTTCATAATGTCATATTAAAATGTTCATCAGTGAAAAGGTACAAAATTTGACCTTGGCCTGGTGACTTTATCTTTAACTCAATGACTTTGACTTATTGTCAGCTGACTCCTTGTTTAATTTCAACAAACTTTGCTTCATTACTGTATGTCACAACAAAAAAATTCATCAGTGACAAAGTACAAAATTTGACCTTGACCTTTGAACCATATGACCTTGAACCTCAGAAAGTATTTATGTAAACTTAACATCTTGATCAAGTTTCAAGTAAATTGGTCAATAAATAAGGTATCAGCTATGAGCTATTATTGGACAGGTGAATAGAGTGATTACTGTATTTGTCTTAATTAGTGCCCACTAGGCACCTAAAAATTAGTCCCAAAGGGAGCGCTTAATAGGATAACAAAAGTAGGACCTGCAAGAACTAGAAATATCTATGAGACATAAATATGAAATCCATATGAAATAAGTTCTGCAAAATTTCATGAAACTTGGATATTTGGATTTTGACCAATCAGAGACCATAAAATGTCTCCCACTTTGTATCGTCAGATTACATATACATACTAAATTTCAATCAAATCGGACAATATTTAAATTTCGATAAATCAGAAGCCTCTAGTTGGCAGCCATCTTGAATCGTAATGCCACAGCTTTTTGTTTATAATGAGCGCCTTCATGTTATCATCCATCCCACCAAGTTTCATCATGATTGGTTTAGTATAGAAGAAAAGTTATTACAGGATATGTTTTAGCCAATCAGAAGCGGTGGCGGCCCTCTTGGACGCTTGATCCGAGAAAAAAAAAAAAGAGCAAGGTGCACAACAAGACATCATACTTATTATGTATGCAAAGTCTGATGAGAATGCGTAAGTAGTTATTTAAATTAGCTGGTTACATTACCATGGGATGGGACGCGACAGGACGGACATGACGGGGGCATAAAATGTCTTTTTAATAAGGTAAATAAGTACAATGTATTATGACCAGAATGGATAGTACTCATGATGTGAGACATTATTGTCATCAATTTTGGATAATTTGTACACAAATAACCAATATTTGCGGGGTTTTGTCTTGTAAACATGCACACAGCAAGGTTTTACCGCACCGTTAGATGGAATCCTTTAGTTGCATTGCGATTAAAAGGGCACTTGTATAATTTGTATACCTTGGTAGAATGGGGGAGGGGCGCTAGTTACAGTGAATACGATACTATAGGGTACCAGTATCTCCAATATGAGGCCCTAAATGTGGTCCAGAGATGGAAACATCTACAACAGACCGATGCCAGGTAGATCCAGGTAGGTAGTAAATATACATTAATATTATAAGTACAATCTTAAATCATATAAAAACACATACATTTGTAAATTTAAAATCACTTCACATAAATCATAAATTATACATCAATAAACATTACAATCTTCTAACACCATTATACTCACTACACACTAATCTTCTTTCTAGAAAAATATGGCACTACACTGCTTAAGGAAATCCCAATTCCTTGGACCGTGGCCCTGCACCCATGGGTTTTAAAAAGTTCTAATTTTCATTGGATTTTGGAGAGTGTTCATTATGAAACGCATGGTGAACCACAAGCTAAAAAGTTCTGTATTTAAAGTTAAAAGGATAATAGGTAAAAACAACAGGTGATGTATCTACAAAATGCAGTGTGCGAAAGTAACGAAAGACTGATAGACCGAGGCTACAGGAAAACCTGTCGGTCTATGCAAAATGCTAGTATGGTAGACCTTATGTCCTAAGGAATTTAATTGCTCATGATTATGAATGTCGAAGGAGGGGAGATCATGATCACTCTGTTTAAGAGGTCTGTTGACACTGATGAAACAATTCAGTCTACAGAAATTTTGTTTGGTCTATGCAATTTGAATATCGATAAACATATTGTCTATGAAACATTAAGAATTACTTTCGCACACTGAAAATGTATTGAAGTTGAAGAAAGTCAAATATGCTAGGTTGAAATGTGGACTGGACACTCTCGATTGTTGGTTTGGATCAAGTCTCTGTTGCTATTCCATTCCATGTGATGATGGTTCTGGGTAGGAAGGAGTACTGTCCAGATCTGTAAGTGTCTGTTCTGGATGGTATGTGTCAGATGATATTGGCCCGAGGATCCTCTGGTCTTGGCGTCAGCCAACTTGAACCAAAAAACATATCTATTAACTTTAATCATGGATTTTGATCTAAATTTGTGCTTCTATTTAGGCTTTTTATATTTAAGTTCCTAATTAATAATATTGGAACAAAATGAGAAGAAAATTTGAGAATATTTGCAATGATATATTGAACCTGAAATGTTAATAAATGTTGAGTGTTTGAAAGGTGTATAAAAGAAAACAAAATTGCTGAAATATAGAGAATTAATGTTAAGATGGAAACATTTTAGAAAAAAAATAAACCCTAAAATTTTGACAATTTAAAACACGTAAAGCAGATTTGAATAAACAATGCAAGCATTTAAAACCTTTAATTGTTATTATATCACAGCGAATCTTCAAACGAATGCATAATAGTTACCGTTAGACAATTTATCAGTATTTATGTAGTCAAATACATTGAAAAACTTACATTACAATTTTTAAAAAATCAAGTCAAGTCGTTGTGAGGAAGTCGTGGCCATGTGTTTATGCAGCTGTTAATTGTGATCGTTGAGCTGGAAAAGATGAAGAATATTCACTAATGAACATGATGAATTGGGTTCTTGAAGTATCCAGCAAAACAATTTAAATATTGACGAAACTTTCACAACTTATATCGATGAACTTACGTTTGTAATGGCCGCCACGCCGAGGTGTGCCGCAAGTTCGGGAAGAATCTATTCGTCGCCGTTTGTGTAGAAAACATTCTGTGTTGCCTTCACCATCTACGTGTGTTGTTCTCAGTTGCTGGGGACCGTTAATTTCCAGCGTAACATGATAATACAACTGTTTTCCGGCAATATTGAATCGGTTTGAGACCGACCCCCGTTTGTTTACATTCGCAATCGTAGGTCGTGGGTCAAAGTTGAATCAAATAAGGAATAAATTTCCCGCTACGTTTTGATTGGTCAGTAAATTTTGGGGTTATTGCATCATGGGAAAAAAAATATGGTTTACGGAGGGTGACGAGCGAAAACTCCCTTAGTTATTTAGTTTTCATTTGTCTTTAATTGAATCGAATCAGTGAATGACATCATTATTGTGATTATTTTCAGAAAAGAAATATAACAAGAAAGGCACATCGTGTCGTACGTAGCGACTCGACATGTTTTTTCTCTAATCTTCAATACACTTCCGGGTTCGATTGCGGACTCGGTGAAAACATCCCACCACACATCGACTTCAAAATCAAAATGATTTGTTATCACATCAAATCAGAAGAACACCAACATATATTATATATTGCTATCTTATTGTTGGCTAGTCGCTGACGATAATTCATCACTTACAACGAAGTCATACACCACGAAGCCACTCGGCGTAATTCACGATTTTACGGGACGAAAATTTTCAATAAACTTTTAGGCCTAGCTAGTGCTTGGGTAGCACAGGTTGCAGTGTACATGTATTTTGTTTTGTCCTAAACAGTTACCGATTTTTTCATTACGTATGCATAGACTAAATTGTTTGCGTTTTTGCAAGAGATCTGATTTTACATTTCTCAAAAATATGTCTTCAGCTCGATGTGTAAATATACTTGTAATGAAAATTAAATAATATTATTATGTAGGCCTAGAATTCTATCATTAATAATCATGATTAATAATTAAAATGATATGATATGATTTTTTTTTTTCAATAGAGAAAAAATTATTGAAATCTATACTTGGGCCTTTATGGATATACTGGTGATTTTTTTTTTTTTTTTTTTAAATTAAATTAAATTAAATTTCAAATAATTTATTGTCAATGCCACACATATATACACAATCACATTAATTATACAGCCTTAATTGCAGCATTTACAAGACAATATCAGTCTTTTCCAAAGAAAAGTTCCACAACAGTTGTTTAAAACAGCTAGAATTTTTTTATTTGTTTATTCAAAATGCATACACCTGGTCAGCTTTTCTCCATGTCCATGTAGAACTACCAGATAAATTCAATGGGAGTAATTATCAATTTATTGCTGAATGGGGTTTGTCCATACAGTGTCCAGTACACCTGTGTTATATCTACAGGTTAGGATCTACCTGCTAATTACCTGTTATAATCCAATTATCATTGTGAACTGGCCATGGGTTCTGTTTTGGAGGTAGTTCATACAGGTAAACTTGAGTCTACCTGTTAGGTACAGGTAATTATCCAATTATTAATTGTTAACTGGCCCAGGTTCTGTTAATCACAGGACTGTGGGAGTAGTTTATATAGGTAAGGCTGGTACCTTGTAATATACAGGTAATTGTAATCACTGTTAATTTTGGTTCTGTTTATTTGAAGACTGTGGGAGTAGTTTATACCAGTAAATTGACCTTATACAGATTATTGAGTACTATTCATGCAAAATATGCAACATCTTTTCCATTTCTCATATTCTAATAGAAGTAAATAATTTGCAAAAAACCTCAAAAAAGCCATATCTCAAAAAATATTGATTGTATAGAGTACGTGTAATAATATTTTTTTGTAGATAAACTATAAGATAATATCTAATTTCTTCCTATTCATGTCATGTGAATACAAATTATATCAAGTAATAAAGCTTGCTGTTGGGTCAAAAATTAAAAAAAAAATGGGGGGGGGGGGGATTTAGTTTTCTTTTTTTTTCCTTAAAAATTATTTTTTAGGACAATGGACAATATCATCCCCATAAAAGAGATGTCTTCATTTTTTTAAGCACTACATTAAAGGTTGAACGCCATTTTGAAAATGTCCCTATATATTCTATAGATCTTCCCGTTAAAAAAAAAGTCTCGCATTTCAAACTTCTCCTCAAATTCCACCATTTAGCTCAAATTTACCTGAAGAAATCCTTAAACATTCCTGACTAATTATATAAAGGGTGTTAATTTTGTGTTGGTCTGAAATTCAATATGGCCGCCATGATGTCATACCTCAAAATGTGTAAGTGGTTATAACTAAATAACTTAAACTTGTAGCTTTTTCAAAAGGCATATTTCTGTAAAATACATCAGGGGAAAACTTTTACAAGTTATTACAACATATGTCCAGTAAAAAAACTCACCAGAGGTCAAAGTTAATCTATTTTTAGAATTTTTCATTTTTTGCCATTGTTGAAAAAATCCTTTTACAGATTAAAGCAGCATGTCATTCCGACGATATTGATACCTTCTGTTTTTTCAGTAGCATTTCTCGTTAAGGAAGAAGGCAATTTTGAAAATTCCCCAATATATATATATGCTATGGGCTGACATTTTGCATTTTGATAATGTTTCATAATACTTGTTCTTGTTTCATAATACTTGTTCTTAAAGCTTCCATTTTGTTAACTTGATATCAAAATATTATCTTGAAGTTGCCCCCGTCAGCTGATGATACGGTCCTAAATTCATCAAAAAAAGCAAAATGGCCACCATGACACATTTTCTGGTTTTAACCCTAAATGCCATATCTCATTAACAGCTGAATGTTCAGAATTAATTTTTGAATATGTTAATTATGTGGAATAATAAATAAATAACATTTGTCAGGGAACGTTTTTCTCTAAAATGTCAACTTCCAGTTTTTTGTAGGGGTCAAAGTTGAAAAGTGCTGTATTGGGTGGCAAACTTTGACCAACTTCTGCTCCAGTTCTGTAAAGCCTAGAGCCTTGATATTTCACACATCAAATGTTAAGGTCATGAATCATCAGGTTTTAAAATATGAATGACCTTGACCTACTTTCAGGGTCACAGGGGTCATTAAACTTCAAACGTTTAAATGGCTATTTCTTCATTACCAGAAGACATACAGTGATGATATTTCATCAGCAGCATACTGTGAACACTTTCTCTTAATTGTTTTGAGAAAACATCTGAAAAATCTACCCCTGGTTTTGGTAGGGGTCAAATTTAGAAAGTGCTACTTTGGGTAACAGAGTTTGAAAAGATGCTAAGGTTATTGCATATCAATGGTGGAAGGGAAGGTATTTGTAGACTATGTAAGAGTTACCTCCCTTTTACCAAAGACCAAAGTGGCCATGGATGCGAGTTATTAATTTTATTGATGAAACTCAACAGGACACTCATTTTGGAAACTGATAAATTTAGTAAACTGATGGTTGAATTTTTATTTAAATGTTATTGTATGATTTTTTTTTCTGACATTGATAATAAAAATAATGGTACAAAAACATTAAACATAAAATAATCAAAGTCAGTATTTTTGAAGACCAGTCTTTTAAGAGGTGTTCAATATTTTTATAAGTCCAGAAAAGGTACAAAAAAGGTATACCTGATAATTTCAAAGTCCAGAAAAGGTATAAAAAAGGTATACCTAATAATATCAAAGTCCAGAAAAAATTCTAAGTCCAGAAAAGGTACAAAAAAGGTATACCTAATATTTTCAAAGTCCAGAAAAGGTATAAAAAAGGTATACCTAATAATATCAAAGTCCAGAAAATATTCTAAGTCCAGAAAAGGTACAAAAAAGGTATACCTAATAATTTCAAAGTCCAGAAAAGGTACAAAAAAGGTATACCTGATAATTTCAAAGTCCAGAAAAGGTACAAAAAAGGTATACCTAATAATTTCAAAGTCCAGAAAAGGTACAAAAAAGGTATACCTAATAATTTCAAAGTCCAGAAAGGTACAAAAAAGGTATACTTGATAATTTCAAAGTCCAGAAAAGGTACAAAAAAGTTATACTAGTAAATTACAAGTTTTGAATAAGGTACAAAAAAGTCATAACTTTTTTGTAACTTTTTTAAAAAGTACAAAAAAAACACTAAAAAGGTACAAAAAAGTTATGACTTTTTGTACCTTTTTTTGGTATGGGATATACAGCTGAAATTTGCAACGATTTTTATTTACGCAGCATGGTAAAGAACAAACACGTGTTTAGGTTAACAAATTTCCCCTTCAGTCTAAGGGCCCCTGTGTGTGCGAGCTTTCAATAATGTCTGCTTTTGGTTAGTTTGAAGTATACCAACATAATTTTTCATTGGATCTAATAATAATCATATATATCATAATTGTTGGCAATGTATTTCGTGAGTCTAACACCTTGAAAGAAGTACCTGAAATGAAACTCCAGACCTCGTGTTCTCAAGCTCGTATCAATTTGCATTGTTTACAACGCACATTCATGTGGTCGCTCCCCTTGGTTTTATTTCATGCTATATTTTGATGCCGCTATATTTGGCGCAGGTATTTCTAATAATTTAACTGACCACATCAGACATCGGCTACACTGCATCTTATTATTAAGTACAGAATCCTTTGTTTGAATTTAGGTAAATTTCATTCTAGTTAATTAAAAAAAAAACGTGGGGTCACTAAATTGCCTCTTTTAATCATTTGGCAGTTAAAAATATCAAATGATTAAAAGAAATGTTTTATTTTGGGAAGTTAAAGATACAAATTTACAAAGGGTACTACATAGGAATAAAATGCTTCCTCTTTCCTGTGTGCTTGGTACAATATGTAAAAACATATTCTCTTAAGGGGAAGTAACTCCAAATCACAGGAACACTATGTAAAATTATTATTATAATGTGTAGGGAAATAAGAACAACAGTAAAAATATTCAGTTTTAAGACTTCATAACCAAGTGATCCGTTATTACAAAACTTAACATTCATACATTGACTTTTTCTCTTAGTGAAGGGTATAACAGATGTTTACTCAGTGTTTGCCTGGGAAATTAATGGAATTCAGTGTTTGGCAGCCTCTTCTATTAATTTATTGAAATTAGATCTCAACACGTACCATGTGGTTTGTATTAAAGTTACAATGATAGAAACAGAAATAAAAATAAGTGATCTGTCTGATGATCTAGACATTCTACGGGCTGTTAGTCCTCCGTAGGTATACCATACAGTTAACTACTGAAAATGAATTTTTGTGATCAAACAGTAGATAAAATAGATAGCAATACGTATACTGTACATATCACCTACTTTCAGATTGAAGCAAGTCTAAGGATACAAAAATAAAAATACTTTTAATAAATAGAGGTAGGCAGACAAAGCTTTCTGCTACACTACAGCCTAATAAGATTTGTACAGAAACATCTATCATCTTTGACCGAGGCTGGTAGACCTTAGAATTTGATTTAACCCAATATCGTGAATCCAATCCTGCCTGGGTTGTGAACAGTACATTGCTGGTATGAAGTGAATGTGTTTTACATTGAGAATTTATTCTGGTTCTAATTATAAGTTACTGTTTTGTTTCAACAAAATTCCATACAAATACTTTACTGCCATAACTTTCATTTTGTGGAATTTCTTTTTAAATCAAATAAAGCCTATTTTATGGTCTGATAATATAATTGTTTTCAGGCTTTGGTGAATGTGTTATTGAAATCTTCCCTGGCAAATCATTTTCTTTATTGTGTGAAAGAGAAGTTCTAACATGTGGAAGTTTTCATATTGTCTTCAAATGGACTTTGTAGGGAAAGTTTTCATGTTAGCGATGGTGTGAATATATATTTCTACCACAATACCCTCTGTTATTCCACTCTCAGACCATTGTATAAACGTGCTGACTGTTGGTTAAATATATGTTATATACCACTAGTGGAATATGACCTTCTGGACTTTTGATTGGTTGAGAAGTAGAACTTTGACCGGAAATTTGGATTGTTGACGTCGTCACAACTTGGCGGGAATGTATTTGAGATGATGTGATTTCCCGCAAATCTGCGTTTCACCCCAGAAAACAACACTGCAACTGCTGACTAAATATCAATGTGGTAGAAACAGGTCACACGACTCTTGGTTATTGGATATGGAATTTATTTCACTCGAGTTAATTATTTTTTAAAAGTTACAAAAGACACTCGCTAAAGCTCGTGTCTTTTATAACTTTAAAAAAATAATTAACTTAGTGAAATAAATTCCATATCCAACAACCACTCGTTGTGTAACCTCTATATATCAAATATTGTGCATTTGATCATTCCAGAACTTCAAAATTTCTGTTATTGAAGTACATTATATTTTCAGAGCACATATTTATGCTGGTTTAAAAAAATATTTATTCTTATTGAGTCTGTCTTGAAAGTAGGTAATAATAAACCCTCGAGTTAATACTGTCTCACCTGACTCGAGTGTTAAAAAAGGTGGTGAAGACCCCTAACTTTATCTGATGTATACCTAGCTCCAGTGTCACAATAAGGTAGCATGCACCCTTAAGTTGACCATGTTTCACCTGGCTTCAGTGTCACAATAAGGTAGCATACACCCTTAAGTTGACCATGTATCACCTGGCTCCAGTGTCACAATAAGGTAGCATATGCCCTTAAGTTGACCATGTATCACCTGGCTCCAGTATCACAATAAGGTAGCATACGCCCTTAAGTTGACCATGTATCGCCTGGATTCAGTGTCACAATAAGGTAGCATCCACCCTTAAGTTGACCATGTTTCACCTGGATTCAGTGTCACAATAAGGTAGCATCCACCCTTAAGTTGACCATGTTTCACCTGGCTTCAGTTTCACAATAAGGTAGCATGCACCCTTAAGTTGACCATGTATCACCTGGCTCCAGTATCACAATAAGGTAGCATACACCCTTAAGTTGACCATGTATCACCTGGCTCCAGTGTCACAATAAGGTAGCATACACCCTTAAGTTGACCATGTTTCGCCTGGATTCAGTGTCACAATAAGGTAGCATCCACCCTTAAGTTGACCATGTTTTGCCTGGATTCAGTGTCACAATAAGGTAGCATCCACCCTTAAGTTGACCATGTTTCCCCTGGCTTCAGTTTCACAATAAGGTAGCATGCACCCTTAAGTTGACCATGTTTCACCTGGCTTCAGTGTCACAATAAGGTAGCATCCACCCTTAAGTTGACCATGTTTCACCTGGCTTCAGTGTCACAATAAGGCAGCATACACCCTTAAGTTGACCATGTTTCACCTAGCTCCAGTATCACAATAAGGCAGCATACACCCTTAAGTTGACCATGTTTCACCTGGCTTCAGTGTCACAATAAGGTAGCATGCACCCTTAAGTTGACCATGTTTCACCTGGCTTCAGTGTCACAATAAGGCAGCATACACCCTTAAGTTGACCATGTTTCACCTAGCTCCAGTATCACAATAAGGTAGCATGCACCCTTAAGTTGACCATGTTTCACCTGGCTTCAGTGTCACAATAAGGTAGCATACAACCTTAAGTTGACCATGTATCGCCTTGCTCCAGTATCACAATAAGGTAGCATACACCCTTAAGTTGACCATGTTTCACCTGGCTCCAATGTTACAATAAGGTAACACACTAAAACTACACAAAACCATGTTTTTTCCCCAGAAGATCTGTAGCTTTGATGAAAAAACATACTCTGTAACTTATATGAAGAAAAAGATGATATATACAAAAATGTTATCAGCATGAGTGTAAAACAATTACGTAGGACTAGACTATGATTGGAACCTAGACTTGAGATAGGGTCATTTAAACAGAAGCGTACTCCAGTTATATGTGAACAAGAGTTCAGGAGAAGCAGATCGGGTGTCGAGAGGTCTCCAGAGCTCGGCCATGTCACTTCAGGAATATTATACTACAATGTATTTCTTTAGAAACACATTATCATTTGAACCTGAAGGTCACACTGAAGTGTGATATGGACAACAACAACACAGAGAACAAAAGTCCTTAGTCAGTGACTTGTTAGCCGAGGAATCCATTACATTAGTAACCTTCGGTGATGGACAACAACACAAACAAAATGCTGATGAAGTTTTTCATGGTGATCTGATGAATTTCCTGACAGTAAAGGATAAAGCCCTAACCTTCACAGTTTTGTAAACACTTTTATAAATGACGAGGTGTTTAATTATACAAGCATGTAACATGTCTAGCTCTTCTGTACATGTAGGCATGCCAAGCTCCCAACCGGGTTAATCAACGTGTCGCAATTAGAATGGTGCAGATAAAAACATTAACCAGTCCTGTCAGCATCTTGTAAAAAATGGTAATCATCATCAGGTGTCTCACAATACAGAAACTGTACATAGCACAATCGTAACGTAGAGGAATATACTTTCCACATAAAAATCACTAAATAAGATATCCTCTGAAATATGTATATACAGATGATACTCATAATGACTTTCTGTTGATGCAGGGTGGTACAGATACCAGCCTGCAGTGTATGTGACATTACCAGTACTATAGTAACCTAGTGTTGCATTCTTAATTGTCATTATGTAATATATTTCATTCTCTGGAATGTTTTCTGTTTTGATTTTTGATATGTAAAAGGTCATTTATTGTTTTATGTCAGAAAGGAATTGTGTTTTGACAGAGACAATGCAAGAAATTTCATGACATTTCAGACATAATATTTTCTAAATTTTAAAACAACAACATTTATTCAGCATGCATGACATTGCAGTGATCTGATAGAAAACTCCCCTTACTTGTCTGTACACAATTAGGTCCTATCTCATTCCATTCCAATAGAAATAAGACCAAGAAACTTGCGAAGATTACATAGGCAATATGTAACAGCTGACTGACTATTATCACAGTGACTATTATCACATTGTAGGCTTATAAACTATCTAAAGACTTCGTAGACAGAACGAATGTACAGAAATAATCATCATCATGTCATGTCAGATAATACACAGGTAAAACACTGACAGGTGTGGTCATTAGAACAGTAATGTTTAACAGGTGAAAATGTTACAGGTGTATTATAAGTACCTATATATTACAATCCTGAAACTTCATATGGAAGCCATTCTGTGTATTGTTAATATACAGTTGAATTAAAAATTGACAACTGCAGGTTGTTGGAAGTTTTTTCAGTGTTATTTGTCCTTCACCTCACTAAAAGATGTGTTTTCAGCCCTGGATGGACTTTCAGAATCTTTCTGTGGCTTATTTTCATACACAGCTTATTTTTGGATTGAATCTTGTGTTGGACTTTTCCATCTGTCCCAGATCTGTTATTGACAGTATTACATCTTGACTGTCATCATTCATTTCACATTGGTCCTAATAATGTCACAGAAATATCTATTTGTTTTCACCGAAACAAGGGATATTAATATGAGTTTGTCCGTCCGTCCATCTGTCCGTCTGTCTGTCTGTCACACTTTGTTTCCGTGCAATAAAAGCAACAAATGTTATTCGATTTTCTTGAAACTTGGTTATAATGTAAAATGCTTAAAGGGCTTGGCCAAGTTCGATCGCCACTTTTGGTGGAGTTACGGCCCTTTGATTAACAAAAAATGCCATTTTCTTTTCTTTCATTTCTGTGCTATAACGGTAAGAAATATTATCCAGTTTTCTTGAAACTTGGTAATAAGGTTAAATGCCTGAAGGTCTCAAGCAAGTTCAATTGCCACTTTAGGCAGAGTTATGGCCCCTTGGTTAATGTTTCTGTCTATCAATGCAACAAATATTATCCAATTTCTGTGTATAAGGCTTTAGTTTTTGCTCAATTTCCAAGCAATACATCTTGTGTCAACAGCATGAAAATAACAAAAGATATTCCCTACAATATGATTACCCCCTTAGGAAAGGGTGAAAAGCGGGGAAAATTAATTCTATACTTATTAGCTTGTTCATAGTAATAATGAGACTTTTCATTTACATTTCATCTTTAGTTAACTAACATAATTATTCTGTCTCCAAAATGTTAATGAGATGTTTTATTTTGCTGAGAGGGGATTATTGCTGAATATTTTGTATGGGACTATATCACGGATGGTGTAGACAATATCGTCCAGTGGTGATGTGTGTAAACCTATACCTCCATAAAAGAACGTGCTCATCTCCCATAAAACAATCACTTACACATGGAGACTAATTAGTAAATCAACGTCACGGAAATTACTTGTTTTTAATCATTGACAGTCTTTAAAACTCCTTGACACGATTTGTCAAATATGGAGATTTTTTCAGTCGTTATTTTCTAATGTGACTGAATACATGGACTACCTGTCTAAACCTCCATGGGACTGATGGATCACATGCATGGTTTTGGTTAAGTTTAGTATTTATTACTTTTTCATGCGCATATATATGTATTATCAAAATATGCTTGTTATGCAAAATTACTCTAAAAGACTCGTAAATGATTTTTATGTTTTACCTGCTCATTTCCTTGTAAAAGATTTTGATATCTTACCTGTCCGTCTTCCGTGATCCAGATGTGGATTGTATCATTGTGAATTAGAGCATTGTTGTGATGATGAAAAATAAAAAAATCGTGATCACAAACATTTGTTCTAAACCGTACTTGTGTATAATATATGTACATATTAATTAGAGATATGCAAATGCTTTTAAATGAAGATTAATAAAGCGTATTGTTTTGTTTTGAGACCTGACATTACATGGTTTGTGTGGGATGATGACGCTAATTTGTTGGATTTCTCTGACAAACTCTATCGTTATAAAGAGAAGAATGACTCACTGAATGTATAGAGGATTATGGTACCCTCGGACCCGTAACAACAACGACTGGGAACTTTCTCCGACATGTCCGTCTGATCTGACTTCACAGTTCATCTTCACCAACACTGATTCATATTTTCGTTGCACATGTAATTTGTGAAACTCTCTAGTACGATAACCAGATATAGAAATCATTCATATTGTTTGATATTTCCAAGTTGTGAAGTTATGCTTTTGATCGCTATATCATTATTAGGGTCTTGGGTGACTTTTACTTTCAGGATCTTATATTTACAATGGTTAATTCTGTTATTGAGAAAAAGATTTTGTTAAAAAATGTATTTCCTTATGTTGATCTCTAAATAAGCATTTTAATGGAAACCTATATTCAGGAGTTGTGTCTATCTATTTACTTAACCAAATTTTAGGAGCCCTGGGTGCTGATTACGGCAAATACGGTATGAACACTCCTGGAACCTTACAAAACATGAATGTCAACATTTGTCAACACTTATTGGCCATTGCCTCTTTACCCCAGCATTTCTTTTAGAACACTTTTGTTACAATAATATTTCATCAATATTCCATAATCAGGAAAGGGAGGCAGCTGATAACTGTGTTTGTTCTTTGTTTAGGGAGGAGGTAAGGTATAGTTGAAGGATATTTACTTTGTCATAATTCCTGATTGCTCCTGGTATGGTTTGTATAATATAGGCTGTAAAAAAGGATTTTCACTATTCCGCTTATTTTCTTTATCTGTCAGAAACGAGGACATTAAACAACTACTGCTATAGAATGTTAGAATAATGAACAGGAGATTATTGCTATCAGATGTTCATCATTATGAAATTATGTTATTAGGATATTAGCATGAATTCCGTCCCAAAAATGTATTCTTTCAACTCATTGAAATCATGGACAGTCAGAAAGTAAACTTGTAGACAATGAAAAGGTATTTGGTTTCTATATTGTGTCCACAGTTCTTAATATCAAAATCACAGGAAAGGAACCGAGCTTTCATATAAACAGATTTTGAGCTTTATGAAGACGTCAGTTTACATCATATACTCCAGCTGAGACCACGTGTGTACAAGTGTTTGTTTGGCCAGAGATAAACAATACTTATTGCTGTGTACATAAAAACAAAGTACTTTTTACTACCAGTTCTTGGAAGAGATTCAAGCTCCTTATCCGGGTTTGGATTCGATTGACTTGATTGCTACGGACACGTGATGTATCAGTATATTGTAGGGATGCAGATGATCAACACAGGGTTATATGGACAGTATCAACAGGATTTCTACTGTTGGCCGCATTTGTTAGTTTTGTTTAAATAGAGCCCACTATTTTCAACTTGTATTAAGTCAAAACACAACAAAAATCAAGTAAAATATACAAAAGGGAACATTGTTTTGAAGAAAAAATTCAACATTGAATCAGATACAATTTTGAGTAGGAGCACTTCATAGGGAAGTATTTACGGATAAAAAGCTGCTCCCCAAACAAGATTAATATCTTTCTTCAAAACTTGAAGGAATACATTCAGTACTTCTACTGTTGGTGATTGATCCTGGACTTTTACCAGTGTAGTGAAATGATTCCAGATCGACCAGTACGTCAAGAATCCTCTGTCAAGTCGCTACAGTGTTAATATTCTGCTCCCTGGTAAAATACTGTCCCATGTGTAAACAATGATGTGTGTGCGACTCAATCTTACAGAAGGACGTGTGTAATTAATCACATTGTTTAGACTTATAAAGTGTGCACCTTGTGACCAGGTACAGCAGTAGTGACGTATGTAGTCCTTAACATGATCTTATCAGAAACCTACCTGTTGACAGGTTGGTTACCTGCGTTTCAGCTGCAAGACTTTCCATAAACATGAAAACACAGGTCATTGACATGAATCAGAAACACAAAGGGGTTATTCATCATGATCTTGTATCCTTGACCAACACTTGTTCCTTACATAATCTGCCTATGTGTTAATTGCCACCATTACTAGACAAGGGCAGATAACTGAGAGATAATTAATACTGTCACATAATAATGATTAAGCTGATACCAGGTAGAATTAGGTTAGTGTGATGATAGAGATACACACCCTAACTAGCTGTTACACGACACCTCGTCATAGACTGCCATCTAGTGGTGTATAACTCTCAAGGTCAGAGGTCAAGGTCAGTTCTGCATGTTTATAGAGATAGGTAGATGACAGAATGAGGTAATCTTGTTATCGAAAGTCAAGGTCGAATCGGTGCACTACATACAGAGAGCCGTGTCTGGTTGTGTAATACAGTGATTAATTATGTTGTGTCACTAATGATTAGTGCACATTTACAATGTAGGTGTCTCACCAATGATTGTGGTGGGGGAGACACTCTCCTGGCACCGTACCACCCAAGGGCTGCACCTCTCAAGGTGTAGCGCTTGGTGCAGCATTGAACTACTTTTAGTTGACATCAATAGGCAATATGAATGCCAACGGGACAAAAACAAAATCCTCACAGGAGATTAAATTAGATAAAAGTTTTAAATGAAGAGAACATGCATCTGTTATGGAGGTTTACCATTGACAAATGAAAGGTTATGATTATTGTATTATAATGATGTTACTTAACACTCCAGGCTAATTGGTTATACAATGATAAATGTTTACTACACATATACCAGTGCTAAAAGTCCTCAAACATATCTGGATTCTCGTCAACATGAGTTTTACTTCCCTTGGTTTAACAGACACGCTGTACTTTTGTGAGTTACAAAGTATGGTAGTGATTGGTGCCAAGTCAAACACAGGATCGCCTAAAGATTACGGGAACTAATAACAAACTTGAGATATTTCACATGTTGTTCAGTATGTTTTGTGTAGCACAGTAACTGACGGAGATGATTGTAATGTGTGTCACTGTTATTAACAGGAATGAACATCAAAATGGATGGTAACTTTCATGTAATATACGTGATGTAATTCTGGATGATGTGGTATTATATACAGGTGTATCAGACCACTTTACGTCGCCAAGTGTGAGA
Source organism: Mimachlamys varia (assembly GCA_947623455.1). NCBI lineage: Eukaryota > Metazoa > Mollusca > Bivalvia > Pectinida > Pectinidae > Mimachlamys > Mimachlamys varia. Next base: position 535,254 of record OX392538.1, on the reverse strand, counting down.
TAATATTATAGAAAGCAGTGTATGTAAAGGTCTGTTTTATGCAGGTTTCTGGAATAAGCAGGCTTTGGTGTATACCTCTAGCAGCTAAATTCTGATTTGTGCAGGTTTCTGGAATAAGCAGGTTTTGGTGTATACCTCCAGCAGCTAAATTCTGATTTGTGCAGGTTTCTGAAATAAGCATGTTTATGAAGAATACTTATTGCAGTAAATGTCTGTCTTATGTTTTGAAGAACTACTTTATACAGGTATGTGGTTTACACAGGTATCTGGTATATTGATGGTATATGCAGGTTTCTGGTCTCTACAGGTACTGTTGTTTATACAGATTTCCTGTTAATACAGTTGTCAGGTCTGTGTAAGCTGGTGTATTGATCGTTAACAGGCTGGTGTATCGTTAACAGGCTGGATTATAAAAAGTTCATTTTGGGTAGGTACAATTTTACATGTTATAATTCAGGTCCTTACTGATTTACTCCAGTTAGGAAAGTGAAGTCAATGTCCATTTAAGTCATTAGTTGTCGTTTTCCAGTCAATGATGTCCCGGTCTAGTGAAGTACGAGACCTCAGCCTCTAGTGAAGTCTAGTCTATTAAGTAGCTATATTGTCGTACCTGAGCCTCTAGTGAAGTCTAGTCTATTAAGTAGCTATATAGTCGTACCTGAGCCTCTAGTGAAGTCTAGTCTATTAAGTAGCTATATAGTCGTACCTGAGCCTCTGGTGAAGTCTAGTCTATTAAGTAGCTATATAGTCGTACCTGAGCCTCTGATGAAGTCTAGTCTATTAAGTAGCTATAGTCGTACCTGAGCCTCTGGTGAAGTCTAGTCTATTAAGTAGCTACATAGTCGTACCTGAACCTGTAGTGAAGTCTAGTCTATTAATTAGCTATATAGTCGTACCTGAGCCTCTAGTGAAGTCTCGTCTATTAATTAGCTATATAGTCGTACCTGAGCCTCTGGTGAAGTCTAGTCTATTAAGTAGCTATATAGTCGTACCTGAGCCTCTGGTGAAGTCTAGTCTATTAAGTAGCTATATAGTCTTACCTGAGCCTCTGGTGAAGTCTAGTCTATTAAGTAGCTATATAGTCGTACTTGAGCCTCTGGTGAAGTCTAGTCTATTAAGTAGCTATATAGTCGTACCTGAGCCTCTAGTGAAGTCTAGTCTATTAAGTAGCTATATAGCCGTACCTGAGCCTCTGGTGAAGTCTAGTCTATTAAGTAGCTATATAGTCGTACCTGAGCCTCTGGTGAAGTCTAGTCTATTAAGTAGCTATATAGTCGTACCTGAGCCTCTGGTGAAGTCTAGTCTATTAAGTAGCTATATAGTCGTACCTGAGCCTCTGGTGAAGTCTAGTCTATTAAGTAGCTATATAGTCGTACCTGAGCCTCTGGTGAAGTCTAGTCTATTAAGTAGCTATATAGTCGTACCTGAGCCTCTGGTGAAGTCTAGTCTATTAAGTAGCTATATAGTCGTACCTGGCTCACAGCTACAGTAGTGAGATAGACATCATGGACACCTATCAGGTATATAGAGGGAGGCTGCCAGCACCACTACACCGCCCTAGAAGTTTGGAGGTGTAGGCGCTGGTACAACTTGGAGAAATTTTACATCTTCCATTCCACTACGGGACATTATATACCCCAGTAGAGGTGTTCTAGCAGTGTATGTTTGTTTCTGACCCGTTCAACAATCGTGCTCAGGATGAGTTTTTGGGATAATTGGCGTTATTTTACTCCAGCTGTGGTTTTGTTCTTGTGTAACCTAAAACACATGGAATGATTCGCATGTGGTGTTTTCTCAATCTCCCCAGCCGTGATGAGGAACTGTCTGTCTGGTTTGTAGTCAGCGTTTCATGTTTCCATGTTTTGACGGAATTATTTGAACCGATACAAGCTACTTTGGACACCTCAAGTGTTAAATCCTTTTTTCAGAAGTGTTGAAAGATACCGAGAAAGTGTGACAGTCAGTATCTGCGGATGAAATAATTAGTCGGAAATTTTGGCAAATGTTTACAAATGGTGGCCATGTGGGAGTGTTTACTCTGATGTGTGGTTTCTTCTGTGGAGCAAAGAAGTTTGTATAGCTACCAAAAATATCATGTGTGACCTTGAGTTAAAACATCATTGTTAGTTACGATTTTCATAAATATTCATACAACTATATTTTAACTTCTTTAAGGAAGTTGTTAATTATTTAACATAATGAAAGATTTATTGAAAGGAAAGAGTATTTTATACTGTTCCTTCATTTACAACATTCAAAAGGTATCAAACAAGTTTCTCCTTTAATTCAATTTGGATTTATAAATGAACTTATTTTAGTATATTTTTCAAATTGTTTTAGAAGTATCTTTCAGTTGTTCAGAATCATGTTTTTGTCAGCTGAGCAGCTAAAACATTTTGGTATCTGTAACATAGATTATGTAGGAATAAAAGGACCTGAGCAAGTCTAGTTGGTTCATCCCATATTAGATCTTGCATCAGTTTCTATTTATATATATTTATATAATCACGACTTGGCAAGCTTGTGAAAATTTCATGGAAGTTTCATAATTCTTTACAAACTTTTTTTTTCTAAACTAAAAACACAACATTTGAGCTCATTGCTAACTTCTCTAGTTCTCAATTTTTGTTCAGCTTTGAGTGTGTTTTCCTCATCATATATGATGTCACACAAAGTCATATTACTGAAATTATTGACAAAGTAAATAATGAGTATATTAACTAAATAAGCACCTATTCTGTGATACATATAATTATTACTTATGTGATACATATAGGTGTATAAGTTGTTTTTGTTTTGAAAATATCATAAAGGTTTTAACCCTTAGGTCATACACACGACCTGAATGATAAAATACTGGTCAAATTCCTGTGGGTCAGATGTCTACGGGGCTGTTAGGTTAACGACACGAGGTATGATTGTTCTCTATAGCCGGACTGTTGTGAGTGTCTTCATTATCTCTGATAATGTATACTTATTTACAATAATAAGGAGGAGGAGGAGGATGGTGTTGCTGTGCTGGGTTGAGTAATAACTTGTGAGTTATGGTAGGATTATCTGACATTACTTGTGGACTGGTTATGTGTAGTTTTACATGATTGATGTTAAGTGTTGACCAGGTTCAGTGGTCTGGTATTGTTATATGGCTATTTTATTGCTTGATTTATATCCAGGATGGACATATTGATCTGATAAATATTGTTGTTTTTCAAATCTCTCAACTTAAATCTAGGATGAACACTTTTGAGATTGTGTGTTTATTTGAACAATGGAAGGGAATATTTCATGTCTGAAAACATAGGAAGTTTCTGTGATTGACATATAGCCGTGTGGCTGTCATTTCCAGGAAAGATTTTCTTAGGATACTGTGTTTTTGTTTCTTGGAAGATTCTGGAGAAAGGTACAGCTAGCGATTTATTTACTTACTGCAAATAGCTACGCTACATCAGGTATACGCTACATCAGGTATACGATCTCAGTCTATATCACATATGTAAGAATATTAACTGTTACACTGTTCTACAGTAGAGGGAAACATTCTACTTTCTTGTTAGTATGAGTACTAGTTATCACAACTTGTCATCTTCTCCGCTTTTACCATCCTCCATTTTCCATATCTTGTCCTGTTTTTGGAGCACCTCGGATGGTTTCCTTCCCGTGTTTATTTATCGCTGTGTTCAATGGTAAACCCTCTAGCTCCAGTTGTACCTGGCCCAAGTTACCTTCAGTTGTAATTGTATCTTGGCAAGCTAACAGTTGAAATAGTTATCCCAGAATGAGTTGTGAATGGAGGAGATCTGGTAGATAAGTACAAGTCGGTTTTGCTCTTGAGCTCTCATTATGAATGGCTGATAGTTTGGTGTAATTAACCTAACTTTGGCTTTATTGTTTGTGGTATTTCTGTTTATTGATTTCACAATTGTTTATTTTCCGCTTCAGCTTTGATATATGAGTAACACAGGCATTTATATTAAATTCAGCGTGCAGATAGATATGCATAGCATCCAGGTCCAATCTCAGCTATATAAAGCTCAGTAATTTAATGTGAAAATTGTAGAATGGCTTTAAAAATAGCATATTTGTTTTTTTATGATACATCAACTGGTAACACTGAAATATTTTGAAACAAAAATTTCTCAATTTCATCATTTATAGTTAAAAAGTTGCCCAGTTAGTGCTAGCTTTTGATTCTTAAAATAATAAATGTGGAAAATAATATCATCTATAAATGTCGGGGGAAATAATTGTTGCACTTTTTCTATTTGAGAAGTTTTTAAAAAACATTTCAATATTTTTTAATGTTCACTTTGATGGTACCTGTGGTTCATTAATTACAAATTTTTACCTGGCCTGTTAACATGTCATGAATAATCCTAGCTGAAGAACTAATTGAGCATTTTAACAACAGGAAACTGGCTGCTATATTGCTTGCTGAAACAATTTGCCTAGTCAGGTCATTCTGACTGTGGTTGAGTTCTTTGTCACACTCGAGTCAGTCAAACATGTTGTGAGGATTGTGGGCAGGTATGATAAGTATGCGTTCTAGTGATAAGTTCTCTGTCATGTTCTGTGATATATATAATTTGTTCTGTACCTGGCCAATTATATTTTAACATTTGCCTGTGTCTGATAGCACATGGAGGAAAGGTCAGAGGTCGTTATTATGTCTATTCCGCATTTTTAGATTCGCTCCGTGCCACCAGAGATGGAACTATATCTAAATGTATATAGGCTGTAGGTTTTAGAGTCCTATCAAAAGTCTTAATGCTTTTGCATTAAAAAAGATTCTCAGATGTACAAACATACAGGAGAAGCAATCTGTTTATCAAAAAGATAAATATGTTTTATTCTGTTCCAGGATATCTCAAAAACTTTCTGTGGGCAGAAGTCTGATATTTTGAAATACACAGTTAACCAGACTTTGGCATTAGTATGAGTTATGTATAACACAGCACGAAATACTAAAATTTGGGACAAAGATGAATCCGGCTCTTCATTTCTCTTGAATCTATAGATATGAATCCGGTTCTTTCTGTCTCTTGATTCTAAGGGAAGAATATTGTGGTACAGAAGATTGTGATGTAAAAGTAGTTGATACTCTTGGATGCTTTGGGCGACAAGGACGGAACTTATAAACTGACAAAATGACAAATCTTTATGTTTACTGTTTGAAATCACAACTGGAGAAATCATGGATTCAGGAGCAGACTTCAAAACAGCCACCTACAGTGAAAAAGGCCGAGGTAAAGTCTTGCATGGAAAGTTATTGTTGATAAAAGGAAGTGCCTCAATATTTTTAATATGAGGTGTGTTTGATCATGCACTCATTTAGGAATTTCATTCCTGATAAATTGCACATTGTTTTAAGAATAAATAAAAAGGTTTTATGATGTTGATACAACTTAAATGAAAAAAAAACTTATTGATAAACTTACTGGTCATTAAAATGTAGCTCAGGAAAGATTTCGGTCAATTCAAAAATCTTTATAAAGGTCACTGCACTGAAGGGAGATAACTGTGTATTACGTGTGATATTTTGGCATGCTCTTTCGTTTCCCATTACTGTAGAGTGTAGATGTCTTAGTGATGAAGTAGGAACATATACTACAACAAGTGCCCATGGTTCAAAATCCTAAGACTTGTGTTACTGAATTACACCATAGGTGTACGTAAACATTTTTCTAAACTATTATGCATTCATACCAGGAATTACATATTTTTAGGTCAGAAGCACCTACCTATGTATTAGCCATGCATTTAAGAAATCTTAGGATTGAAAATACACATTTATCACCTGGAGGTTCAATTAAAGCACAATTCATAAAGGTCGTTTATTAAGTTGTTTTACAAGTTTCTTACTGCCAAAATCATTTTGAACATAGATTAAAATGTAACCTATATTAATTATTTTCTTTAAGTAAAAAGTGATCTTGTTAAATGAGTTGAAACGTTGAGGGGTTAATAACTCTATGTTTGGCAGGAGGTTATTTATCAAATTAAGTTGAAACATGAACATGAAAGTAATACATACTTATACTTCTGTACTGTACGGGGAGAACATTTCAACACTCCAAAGCTTGTGAAGTTATCCTCCCCCTTTACAGTGTGTCTGACCTTGTTTAAAGTTTAAATGTTAAGTGTGGATATGAAAAGCTAGAATTTGAAAAGTGTTACGTAAATATTTCCTTCAGTATATCATTAAAGATTTTATTGATTCTTTATGCAAACAGGTTGGTTTTGTTAGTAAGACAACTTCTGCCATGAAAATAACAATTTCAGTAAAGAAAAACAAAATTGTCATGGCAGACTTCCTCCAAAACAGTGACAACACAATCTTATTAACTTATTACCACTGAAATTACATAATGAACTTCTCCAACCATTGAATTGGAAGAGTTCATATGTGACTTTCAGGGTGTTCACCCTTTGCCACATTTATGTGCCTCCGGACGCCTTTATGATTTAATGTGGAATTTGAAAATGACAAAATCTTTTGTCACAATGAGAAAAATTGATGTTTTTAAGGAACAATTTGTGGCTTTATTTAGATAATTTTTTAGGAACAATTTGTGTCAATAAAGCCACCTTAATCATCATTTACCCACAGCAAGAACCCTTAATATGTCAGATACTGTATGCTTTATGTTGATGATCAACAGTTAACAAATATTAAAAATATTGGTAAGAAATGTGTTTTACCTAGTTTGAAAGTTGGATAGTACCCAGGTCCTTGAAAATGTTTTACAAAATTGAAAGTTTAACTTGATCCTATAGAAATAGGGCTGCACCTGTGTTGGAACAACATGTAGCCTTCAATAGTTGGCTCCCAGATCATAGAGAGAGGGGGGGGGGGGTGTTGGAAATAGTGGGAGGCGGGAGGCAGAGCAACAGGTGGAATGGGAGGGATTGGGAATCTTAGTATTTCATCAATCTGGCATAAAGGGCCTGTAATAGCTCTCTTTACATTACAGGCAATAGCCTCGTCTGTCAAACACCTATAATATATAAACCATTGTTTATATTATAGGTGTTTGACAGATGAGACTAGCGCCTGTATTCACATCATGTTTCTTTAAAACAGTGGTATAAGCTATATTACCGAAGTTGATACTGACATAAGCTGTTTGAAGGATCGGATAATGCCATGGAAAACTATAAGCAAAAAAGGTTTTGCACTCCAGAAACTAAGAAAATTCATTCTCTGCATCACAAACTTTAAATTGCAGTTGATATCATATGTCAAAGGAAACTTACAAAAACAAAAGAAGAATAATTGCAGAACTCTCATCTCATAGATTTTACCGAAGAGCTTGAGTACGAGTGAATTGGTAATATGTTTTAAGATTAAAGGCCCTCACATTAAGGTGTAACAGGAATTAATGGTTAAGCTCTCGTGCAAGATTCCGGTGCATTACCCATCCCTCGGGATCAGTGTATGTATAAACCTCCCAGAGGAAACGTGATCCGTGCAAACTCTTAGATGTTAATATGAATTGATAAACATCAATATTTAAAAAATGGAGATGATTAAAACATGACTTTTTTTAAATAAAAGACATGTTGATAACATGTATTAAGGTACCAATTGAAGTGATTCTCAACCAAAAATTATGTTATGGATGATTTATGGCGGGTTTGTGCAGTACTATAATGTGTGTTGGCCTATTCACCAATGTTCAGGTTTACATCCCTCCAACAGCACAGTAAGGATGAGGTCCCGTTATATTGAACTCCATCTACCAAGAATGGAGTATACTATATATGGTCTGGGCTGAGTATAACATTACAATTTAACCCTTTTTTCTCAAATTCTGCAGGACTATGATAAAAAATTGAGTCATCTGATTATTCAAGTTAAGTGTATTCGAATGTTTGATGTTTGATTAGGACCGACCAAATACATTGAATAAACCGGGTCTTCCATTTATCCAAGTTTAAGATAAAGAGGTGTGACTGTATTTGTATTGCAGTAAAGCTTTGAAAATACAGACCAATAACAGGTAGAACACGTTTACAGACTCCAGCATATGTACACAAACTATATGAATGTATAAAATAGAATGACATCCTAAAATGTGCTGAAGAAAGGCTCAGCTCCCCTATAATGTGCTGAAGAAAGGCTCAGCTTCCCTATTCTGCTGGCTTTAGGTTAAAAACAAAGAGTGCCTTATAAGAGTAAGTTCTTTGGGATATTTCATTTGTCCGCTTATATCTGTCTTTTATATTGATACAGCATAGCCAGGCCCTTTATGACAATTATTTTGTCGCATTGGGAGATCTGAAAAAAATGAATGATTTTTGTTTGCTGTGAAAACACCTTTTTAGCATCAGAGACTTTAATAAGAGTGTCATGTTGGTTCTATTGTAAAACTGTTAAAGGTTTGTTTGAATACAGTATTTCAAAGGTAAATCAAAATCTGCTGTTAAATATGTTTGTTTGAATCCATTATTTCAAGGTCATTTAACTCTGAACCACAATACATTGTACTTATTGAAATCTTTTTTATTGTAGGATTTAAGTGCTTTCGCCATGCCTCTCCTGGAGCCAGATGTTCGGGATGTGGCAAATGATTTTCCTGATGGTGAATTTCGTCCACGGGCAGGCTCAACAGGTCTTAGAGGCCTTTTCTCAGGGAAAGCCCGTCAGCGGAATAAGTCGGGGGACGACTTCAAGGAAAGTAAGGGAAGTTCACCTTCTGGGAGTCACAGTGCGTCGTCAAAAGTGAAAAATTTCTTTGATCAGTTTAGACCTCGATCAAAATCGGATTTATCAGGTGTTAAAAAACCAGGGAAAAAGCACAGTGCTACCTCAACGGCCAATAAGATGGACCATTCTATGGATGAGTCACAACTTCGCGATTCATTAATGAATGCAAGGATGAATGAGCATGGACCCAAACCCCAAGGGGCGAGTACGCCGATGGGGCAGATTCTAGAGAACCAGTTGATGGTCCCACTAAATGATGGTAGGACTCGGCATGCTTCTAGTCCAGCCGATTTTGTGTTGAATAGATATCGTGCACGTTCTAATTCGGATTCTAAAACAAAATCCCCTAGGAGACCGCTAGTCCACCAGGTGAGATTTTTTTTTATTCAAATTCTATACTAAAAATTTTGATTGGCCTGATATAGCTTAACCTTTTTACCAGTTTGTCTTTTCTATCACCTTGACAACCTCGTTAACCAGTTTGTCTTTTCTATCACCTTGACAACCTCGTTAACCAGTTTGTCTTTTCTATCACCTTGACAACCTCGTTAACCAGTTTGTCTTTTCTATCACCTTGACAACCTCGTTAACCAGTTTGTCTTTTCTATCACCTTGACAACCTCGTTAACTTTGCGGTTGGTCTGTTATATATCATGTTGCCTCCACAATTTCTCAACAACTGTTTTCATTTTGATGTGAGTAATGCTGGTTGATTCGTTATGTGTTTTTGTAGGCCAATGTTAATAACATTCCATATCTGTAAAGTAGACCCCAGGAAAACATAAACCATATGTCAGAATGCCACAATATTTTATAGATGATCATAAGAGTGTATTGAATCTTTGAATGAACTTTAAAAATCTTCTGTTGTTAAAAAAGGACATTTCACTTGCTTCCTGTTTGTTTCTTAATATTTGGCTTATGATGATGGTAATATTTGTCAACAATAATTCAGAAGAGTTATCTCCCTTAGACCACATGAGAATTGTTACTGTGTTGTAATTTTTTACCTGTGTGTGTTTCAGAGAAGTATAAGCCCGCCTAACTCACCTTTACGTAAGTACCACAGTTGTGATAAGTTTTTGTTGTAAATTGTTGATAAACATGAGATCTGAAAAACTCTTCACATCTTGTAACCTGTGAAGGAAATTATTTTGTTTACAGGTACAGGATTTTTAACTTATTCACCCCTGAAATTTAATAATGAACTAAACCAACCTTTGAATTTGAAGAGTTCAAGTGTGTTTTTAGGAGTGAATGAGACAAATAAATTGGTCTGTTAATATTTTCACATACTGGCTTTCCATTCTTTTGTGCAGTGATAATGTGTTTTGTCAAATTGGTCTGAGGTCTTGCACAGTGATAATTATGTTTTGTCAAATTGGTCTAAGGCCTAGACTAATATTAGCTAGAGTGTGTCCCGTGCATTCTCCTGAGGAAAAAAGAGTTTAAAATAATTTTTTAAGTTATGTATAAGGGTAAAGAATCTTTTGAAAAGCAGAATCACTAGGATTGGGTGGAGTGAGTCAGGCTAGAAATTTCTTTATTTTGGGAAAGATGTTTTGGATTCCAGAGTTGACGTAGCTTTAGTCTCATCACTAATATATTAGATGTCAACTTGTACAAGGTTTTATTTTCAAAATTACTTGGAATATTGGTGTCATATTCAGAAAGGGCTTACTGGAGTTTAGGTTTGTCCAGAATGGAGGAGATATCGGACATAACAATCTGTAGACAGAAACCGGTTGAGATCTGAGAATTTTGTAAAATTTTCCAAATATTGAACAGTGAGGTGAAGAACTGATTGCTGCATGTTGTTCAATAGTAAACGTTGTGAATATTTGTTAATATTTATCAGACACTTAGAGCTACACTCTTTTAATTTTGTTGCAATTTTAACTGATGTTCTGAAGGGACAAGATTTTGGTATAATTCAAAGGCACTTTGTGATTTAAAAGTGTTATTTTGCTGAATATATGTAAATTCTATCTCAAAGAGTGAAGTGTCATTGTAGTTGACTTGAGTGGAGCTGAGACAGACGGAAATGAGATTTGTATGGATCGGAATCGTGTCGTGTATTCTCTACACACTAGTGTTCCTGACATGAGATTAGCAATGCATATCTCTAGAATAAATGAGATTTATTCTACAAGATTATATTTAGTGAAGACAACTTTGAGGACGTCTGTACTGACTGTTAGTGACAACAACTTTGAGGACGTCTGTACTGACTGTTATTGACAACAACTTTGAGGACGTCTGTACTGACTGTTAGTGAGGACAACTTTGAGGACGTCTGTACTGACTGTTATTGACAACAACTTTGAGGACGTCTGTACTGACTGTTATTGACAACAACTTTGAGGACGTCTGTACTGACTGTTATTGACAACAACTTTGAGGACGTCTGTACTGACTGTATTATTGACAACAACTTTGAGGACGTCTGTACTGACTGTTAGTGAGGACAACTTTGAGGACGTCTGTACTGACTGTTAGTGACGACAACTTTGAGGACGTCTGTACTGACTGTTAGTGAGGACAACTTTGAGGACGTCTGTACTGACTGTGTTAGTGAGGACAACTTTGAGGACGTCTGTACTGACTGTTATTGACAACAACTTTGAGGACGTCTGTACTGACTGTTATTGACAACAACTTTGAGGACGTCTGTACTGACTGTTATTGACAACAACTTTGAGGACGTCTGTACTGACTGTTATTGACAACAACTTTGAGGACGTCTGTACTGACTGTATTATTGACAACAACTTTGAGGACGTCTGTACTGACTGTTAGTGAGGACAACTTTGAGGATGTCTGTACTGACTGTTAGTGAGGACAACTTTGAGGACGTCTGTACTGACTGTTAGTGAGGACAACTTTGAGGACGTCTGTACTGACTGTTAGTGAGGACAACTTTGAGGACGTCTGTACTGACTGTTAGTGAGGACAACTTTGAGGACGTCTGTACTGACTGTTAGTGAGGACAACTTTGAGGACGTCTGTACTGACTGTGTTAGTGAGGACAACTTTGAGGACGTCTGTACTGACTGTTAGTGAGGACAACTTTGAGGACGTCTGTACTGACTGTTAGTGAGGACAACTTTGAGGACGTCTGTACTGACCGTGTTAGTGAGGACAACTTTGAGGACGTCTGTACTGACTGTTAGTGAGGACAACTTTGAGGACGTCTGTACTGACTGTTAGTGACGACAACTTTGAGGACGTCTGTACTGACTGTATTATTGAGGACAACTTTGAGGATGTCTGTACTGACTGTTAGTGAAGACAACTTTGAGGACGTCTGTACTGACTGTTATTGACAACAACTTTGAGGATGTCTGTACTGACTGTTAGTGAGGACAACTTTGAGGATGTCTGTACTGACTGTTAGTGAAGACAACTTTGAGGACGTCTGTACTGACTGTTAGTGAGGACAACTTTGAGGACGTCTGTACTGACTTTGTTAGTGAGGACAACTTTGAGGATGTCTGTACTGACTGTTAGTGAAGACAACTTTGAGGATGTCTGTACTGACTGTTAGTGAAGACAACTTTGAGGACGTCTGTACTGACTGTTAGTGAAGACAACTTTGAGGACGTCTGTACTGACTGTTAGTGAGGACAACTTTGAGGACGTCTGTACTGACTTTGTTAGTGAGGACAACTTTGAGGATGTCTGTACTGACTGTTAGTGAAGACAACTTTGAGGATGTCTGTACTGACTGTTAGTGAAGACAACTTTGAGGACGTCTGTACTGACTGTTAGTGAAGACAACTTTGAGGACGTCTGTACTGACTGTTAGTGAGGACAACTTTGAGGATGTCTGTACTGACTGTTAGTGACGACAACTTTGAGGATGTCTGTACTGACTGTTAGTGACGACAACTTTGAGGAAGGCTGTACTGACTGTTAGTGAGGACAACTTTGAGGATGTCTGTACTGACTGTTAGTGAGGACAACTTTGAGGATGTCTGTACTGACTGTTAGTGAGGACAACTTTGAGGACGTCTGTACTGACTGTATTATTGAGGACAACTTTGAGGATGTCTGTACTGACTGTTAGTGAGGACAACTTTGAGGACGTCTGTACTGACTTTGTTAGTGAGGACAACTTTGAGGATGTCTGTACTGACTGTTAGTGAAGACAACTTTGAGGACGTCTGTACTGACTGTTAGTGAGGACAACTTTGAGGACGTCTGTACTGACTGTTAGTGAGGACGTCTGTACTGACTGTTAGTGACGACAACTTTGAGGACGTCTGTACTGACCGTGTTAGTGAGGACAACTTTGAGGACGTCTGTACTGACTGTTAGTGAGGACAACTTTGAGGACGTCTGTACTGACTGTTAGTGAGGACGTCTGTACTGACTGTTAGTGAGGACAACTTTGAGGACGTCTGTACTGACTGTTAGTGAGGACAACTTTGAGGACGTCTGTACTGACTGTGTTAGTGAGGACAACTTTGAGGATGTCTGTACTGACTGTTAGTGACGACAACTTTGAGGACGTCTGTACTGACTGTTAGTGACGACAACTTTGAGGACGTCTGTACTGACTGTTAGTGAGGACAACTTTGAGGATGTCTGTACTGACTGTGTTAGTGAGGACAACTTTGAGGACGTCTGTACTGACTGTTAGTGAGGACAACTTTGAGGACGTCTGTACTGACTGTTAGTGAGGACAACTTTGAGGACGTCTGTACTGACTGTGTTAGTGAGGACAACTTTGAGTATGTCTGTACTGACTGTTAGTGAGGACAACTTTGAGGACGTCTGTACTGACTGTTAGTGAGGACGTCTGTACTGACTGTTAGTGAGGACGTCTGTACTGACTGTTAGTGAGGACGTCTGTACTGACTGTTAGTGAGGACGTCTGTACTGACTGTTAGTGAGGACAACTTTGAGGACGTCTGTACTGACTGTTAGTGAGGACAACTTTGAGGATGTCTGTACTGACTGTTAGTGAGGACAACTTTGAGGATGTCTGTACTGACTGTTAGTGAGGACAACTTTGAGGATGTCTGTACTGACTGTTAGTGAGGACAACTTTGAGGACGTCTGTACTGACTGTTAGTGAGGACAACTTTGAGGACGTCTGCACTGACCGTGTTAGTGAGGACAACTTTGAGGACGTCTGTACTGACTGTTAGTGAGGACAACTTTGAGGATGTCTGTACTGACTGTTAGTGAGGACAACTTTGAGGATGTCTGTACTGACTGTTAGTGAGGACAACTTTGAGGATGTCTGTACTGACTGTTAGTGAGGACAACTTTGAGGATGTCTGTACTGACTGTGTTAGTGAGGACAACTTTGAGGATGTCTGTACTGACTGTTAGTGAGGACAACTTTGAGGACGTCTGTACTGACTGTGTTAGTGAGGACAACTTTGAGGACGTCTGTACTGACTGTGTTAGTGACGACAACTTTGAGGACGTCTGTACTGACTGTTAGTGAAGACAACTTTGAGGACGTCTGTACTGACTGTTAGTGAAGACAACTTTGAGGATGTCTGTACTGACTGTTAGTGAGGACAACTTTGAGGATGTCTGTACTGACTGTGTTAGTGAGGACAACTTTGAGGATGTCTGTACTGACCGTGTTAGTGAGGACAACTTTGAGGATGTCTGTACTGACTGTTAGTGAGGACAACTTTGAGGACGTATGTACTGACTGTTAGTGAGGACAACTTTGAGGACGTCTGTACTGACTGTTAGTGAGGACAACTTTGAGGACGTCTGTACTGACTGTATTATTGAGGACAACTTTGAGGATGTCTGTACTGACTGTTAGTGAGGACAACTTTGAGGATGTCTGTACTGACTGTTAGTGAGGACAACTTTGAGGACGTCTGTACTGACTGTATTATTGAGGACAACTTTGAGGATGTCTGTACTGACTGTTAGTGAGGACAACTTTGAGGACGTCTGTACTGACTGTGTTAGTGAGGACAACTTTGAGGATGTCTGTACTGACTGTTAGTGAGGACAACTTTGAGGATGTCTGTACTGACTGTTAGTGAGGACAACTTTGAGGACGTCTGTACTGACTGTTAGTGAAGACAACTTTGAGGACGTCTGTACTGACTGTGTTAGTGAGGACAACTTTGAGGATGTCTGTACTGACTGTTAGTGAGGACAACTTTGAGGACGTCTGTACTGACTGTGTTAGTGAGGACAACTTTGAGGATGTCTGTACTGACTGTTAGTGAGGACAACTTTGAGGATGTCTGTACTGACTGTGTTAGTGACGACAACTTTGAGGACGTCTGTACTGACCGTGTTAGTGAGGACAACTTTGAGGACGTCTGTACTGACTGTTAGTGAGGACAACTTTGAGGACGTCTGTACTGACTGTTAGTGAGGACAACTTTGAGGACGTCTGTACTGACTGTGTTAGTGAGGACAACTTTGAGGATGTCTGTACTGACTGTTAGTGACGACAACTTTGAGGAAGGCTGTACTGACTGTTAGTGAGGACAACTTTGAGGATGTCTGTACTGACTGTTAGTGAGGACAACTTTGAGGATGTCTGTACTGACTGTTAGTGAGGACAACTTTGAGGAAGGCTGTACTGACTGTTAGTGAGGACAACTTTGAGGACGTCTGTACTGACTGTTAGTGAGGACAACTTTGAGGAAGGCTGTACTGACTGTATTATTGAGGACAACTTTGAGGATGTCTGTA
The DNA here is from genome assembly GCA_947623455.1 of Mimachlamys varia. NCBI lineage: Eukaryota > Metazoa > Mollusca > Bivalvia > Pectinida > Pectinidae > Mimachlamys > Mimachlamys varia. The sequence continues at coordinate 519,857 of OX392538.1, read as the reverse complement.
CTGACTGTTAGTGAGGACAACTTTGAGGACATCTGTACTGACTGTTAGTGAGGACAACTTTGAGGACGTCTGCACTGACTGTTAGTGAGGACAACTTTGAGGACATCTGTACTGACTGTTAGTTAGGACAACTTTGAGGACGTCTGTACTGACTGTGTTAGTGAGGACAACTTTGAGGACGTCTGTACTGACTGTTAGTGAGGACAACTTTGAGGACATCTGTACTGACTGTTAGTGAGGACAACTTTGAGGACATCTGTACTGACTGTTAGTGAGGACAACTTTGAGGACGTCTGCACTGACTGTTAGTGAGGACAACTTTGAGGACATCTGTACTGACTGTTAGTTAGGACAACTTTGAGGATGTCTGTACTGACTGTTAGTGAGGACAACTTTGAGGACGTCTGTACTGACTGTGTTAGTGAGGACAACTTTGAGGACGTCTGTACTGACTGTTAGTGAGGACAACTTTGAGGACGTCTGTACTGACTGTTAGTGAGGACAACTTTGAGGACGTCTGCACTGACTGTTAGTGAGGACAACTTTGAGGACATCTGTACTGACTGTTAGTGAGGACAACTTTGAGGATGTCTGTACTGACTGTTAGTGAGGACAACTTTGAGGACATCTGTACTGACTGTTAGTGAGGACAACTTTGAGGACGTCTGCACTGACTGTTAGTGAGGACAACTTTGAGGACATCTGTACTGACTGTTAGTGAGGACAACTTTGAGGACGTCTGCACTGACTGTTAGTGAGGACAACTTTGAGGACATCTGTACTGACTGTTAGTTAGGACAACTTTGAGGATGTCTGTACTGACTGTTAGTGAGGACAACTTTGAGGACATCTGTACTGACTGTATTATTGAGGACAACTTTGAGGATGTCTGTACTGACTGTTAGTGAGGACAACTTTGAGGACGTCTGTACTGACTGTTAGTGAGGACGTCTGTACTGACTGTTAGTGAGGACGTCTGTACTGACTGTTAGTGACGACAACTTTGAGGACGTCTGTACTGACTGTTAGTGACGACAACTTTGAGGACGTCTGTACTGACTGTTAGTGAGGACAACTTTGAGGACGTCTGTACTGACTGTTAGTGAGGACAACTTTGAGGACGTCTGCACTGACTGTGTTAGTGAGGACAACTTTGAGGACGTCTGTACTGACTGTGTTAGTGAGGACAACTTTGAGGACGTATGTACTGACTGTGTTAGTGAGGACAACTTGGAGGACGTCTGTACTGACTGTGTTAGTGAGGACAACTTTGAGGACATCTGTACTGACTGTATTATTGAGGACAACTTTGAGGATGTCTGTACTGACTGTTAGTGAGGACAACTTTGAGGACGTCTGTACTGACTGTTAGTGAGGACGTCTGTACTGACTGTTAGTGAGGACGTCTGTACTGACTGTTAGTGAGGACAACTTTGAGGACGTCTGTACTGACTGTTAGTGAGGACAACTTTGAGGATGTCTGTACTGACTGTGTTAGTGACGACAACTTTGAGGACGTCTGTACTGACCGTGTTAGTGAGGACAACTTTGAGGACGTCTGTACTGACTGTTAGTGAGGACAACTTTGAGGACGTCTGTACTGACTGTTAGTGAGGACAACTTTGAGGACGTCTGTACTGACTGTGTTAGTGAGGACAACTTTGAGGATGTCTGTACTGACTGTTAGTGACGACAACTTTGAGGAAGGCTGTACTGACTGTTAGTGAGGACAACTTTGAGGATGTCTGTACTGACTGTTAGTGAGGACAACTTTGAGGATGTCTGTACTGACTGTTAGTGAGGACAACTTTGAGGAAGGCTGTACTGACTGTATTATTGAGGACAACTTTGAGGATGTCTGTACTGACTGTTAGTGAGGACAACTTTGAGGACATCTGTACTGACTGTTAGTGAGGACAACTTTGAGGACGTCTGCACTGACTGTTAGTGAGGACAACTTTGAGGACATCTGTACTGACTGTTAGTTAGGACAACTTTGAGGACGTCTGTACTGACTGTGTTAGTGAGGACAACTTTGAGGACGTCTGTACTGACTGTTAGTGAGGACAACTTTGAGGACATCTGTACTGACTGTTAGTGAGGACAACTTTGAGGACGTCTGCACTGACTGTTAGTGAGGACAACTTTGAGGACATCTGTACTGACTGTTAGTTAGGACAACTTTGAGGATGTCTGTACTGACTGTTAGTGAGGACAACTTTGAGGACGTCTGTACTGACTGTGTTAGTGAGGACAACTTTGAGGACGTCTGTACTGACTGTTAGTGAGGACAACTTTGAGGACGTCTGTACTGACTGTTAGTGAGGACAACTTTGAGGACGTCTGCACTGACTGTTAGTGAGGACAACTTTGAGGACATCTGTACTGACTGTTAGTTAGGACAACTTTGAGGATGTCTGTACTGACTGTTAGTGAGGACAACTTTGAGGACATCTGTACTGACTGTTAGTGAGGACAACTTTGAGGACGTCTGCACTGACTGTTAGTGAGGACAACTTTGAGGACATCTGTACTGACTGTTAGTGAGGACAACTTTGAGGACGTCTGCACTGACTGTTAGTGAGGACAACTTTGAGGACATCTGTACTGACTGTTAGTTAGGACAACTTTGAGGATGTCTGTACTGACTGTTAGTGAGGACAACTTTGAGGACATCTGTACTGACTGTATTATTGAGGACAACTTTGAGGATGTCTGTACTGACTGTTAGTGAGGACAACTTTGAGGACGTCTGTACTGACTGTTAGTGAGGACGTCTGTACTGACTGTTAGTGAGGACGTCTGTACTGACTGTTAGTGACGACAACTTTGAGGACGTCTGTACTGACTGTTAGTGACGACAACTTTGAGGACGTCTGTACTGACTGTTAGTGAGGACAACTTTGAGGACGTCTGTACTGACTGTTAGTGAGGACAACTTTGAGGACGTCTGCACTGACTGTGTTAGTGAGGACAACTTTGAGGATGTCTGTACTGACTGTGTTAGTGAGGACAACTTTGAGGACGTATGTACTGACTGTGTTAGTGAGGACAACTTGGAGGACGTCTGTACTGACTGTGTTAGTGAGGACAACTTTGAGGACATCTGTACTGACTGTATTATTGAGGACAACTTTGAGGATGTCTGTACTGACTGTTAGTGAGGACAACTTTGAGGACGTCTGTACTGACTGTTAGTGAGGACGTCTGTACTGACTGTTAGTGAGGACGTCTGTACTGACTGTTAGTGAGGACAACTTTGAGGACGTCTGTACTGACTGTTAGTGAGGACAACTTTGAGGACGTATGTACTGACTGTGTTAGTGAGGACAACTTTGAGGACGTCTGTACTGACTGTTAGTGAGGACAACTTTGAGGATGTCTGTACTGACTGTGTTAGTGAGGACAACTTTGAGGACGTCTGTACTGACTGTGTTAGTGAGGACAACTTTGAGGATGTCTGTACTGACTGTTAGTGAGGACAACTTTGAGGACGTCTGTACTGACTGTTAGTGAGGACAACTTTGAGGACGTCTGCACTGACCGTGTTAGTGAGGACAACTTTGAGGATGTCTGTACTGACTGTTAGTGAGGACAACTTTGAGGATGTCTGTACTGACCGTGTTAGTGAGGACAACTTTGAGGACGTCTGTACTGACTGTTAGTGAGGACAACTTTGAGGACGTCTGTACTGACTGTTAGTTAGGACAACTTTGAGGATGTCTGTACTGACTGTGTTAGTGACGACAACTTTGAGGACGTCTGTACTGACTGTTAGTGAGGACAACTTTGAGGACGTCTGTACTGACTGTTAGTGAGGACAACTTTGAGGATGTCTGTACTGACTGTTAGGGAGGACAACTTTGAGGATGTCTGTACTGACTGTGTTAGTGAGGACAACTTTGAGGACGTCTGTACTGACTGTTAGTGAGGACAACTTTGAGGACGTCTGTACTGACTGTTAGTGAGGACAACTTTGAGGACGTCTGTACTGACTGTGTTAGTGAGGACAACTTTGAGGACGTCTGTACTGACTATTAGTGAGGACAACTTTGAGCACGTCTGTACTGACTGTTAGTGAAGACAACTTTGAGGACGTCTGTACTGACTGTTAGTGAGGACAACTTTGAGGACGTCTGTACTGACTGTTAGTGAGGACAACTTTGAGGACGTCTGTACTGACTGTTAGTGAGGACAACTTTGAGGATGTCTGTACTGACTGTGTTAGTGAGGACAACTTTGAGGATGTCTGTACTGACTGTTAGTGACGACAACTTTGAGGAAGGCTGTACTGACTGTTAGTGAGGACAACTTTGAGGATGTCTGTACTGACTGTTAGTGAGGACAACTTTGAGGATGTCTGTACTGACTGTTAGTGAGGACAACTTTGAGGAAGGCTGTACTGACTGTATTATTGAGGACAACTTTGAGGATGTCTGTACTGACTGTTAGTGAGGACAACTTTGAGGACGTCTGTACTGACTGTGTTAGTGAGGACAACTTTGAGGACGTCTGTACTGACTGTGTTAGTGAGGACAACTTTGAGGACGTCTGTACTGACTGTTAGTGAGGACAACTTTGAGGACGTCTGTACTGACTGTTAGTGAGGACAACTTGGAGGACGTCTGTACTGACTGTTAGTGAGGACAACTTTGAGGACGTCTGCACTGACTGTTAGTGAGGACAACTTTGAGGACATCTGTACTGACTGTTAGTTAGGACAACTTTGAGGATGTCTGTACTGACTGTTAGTGAGGACAACTTTGAGGACGTCTGTACTGACTGTGTTAGTGAGGACAACTTTGAGGACGTCTGTACTGACTGTTAGTGAGGACAACTTTGAGGACATCTGTACTGACTGTTAGTGAGGACAACTTTGAGGACGTCTGCACTGACTGTTAGTGAGGACAACTTTGAGGACATCTGTACTGACTGTTAGTTAGGACAACTTTGAGGATGTCTGTACTGACTGTTAGTGAGGACAACTTTGAGGACATCTGTACTGACTGTATTATTGAGGACAACTTTGAGGATGTCTGTACTGACTGTTAGTGAGGACAACTTTGAGGACGTCTGTACTGACTGTTAGTGAGGACGTCTGTACTGACTGTTAGTGAGGACGTCTGTACTGACTGTTAGTGACGACAACTTTGAGGACGTCTGTACTGACTGTTAGTGACGACAACTTTGAGGACGTCTGTACTGACTGTTAGTGAGGACAACTTTGAGGACGTCTGTACTGACTGTTAGTGAGGACAACTTTGAGGACGTCTGTACTGACTGTTAGTGAGGACAACTTTGAGGATGTCTGTACTGACTGTTAGTGAGGACAACTTTGAGGACGTCTGTACTGACTGTGTTAGTGAGGACAACTTTGAGGACGTCTGTACTGACTGTTAGTGAGGACAACTTTGAGGACGTCTGTACTGACTGTTAGTGAGGACAACTTTGAGGACGTCTGTACTGACTGTTAGTGAGGACAACTTTGAGGACGTCTGTACTGACTGTTAGTGAGGACAACTTTGAGGATGTCTGTACTGACTGTTAGTGAGGACAACTTTGAGCACGTCTGTACTGACTGTTAGTGAGGACAACTTTGAGCACGTCTGTACTGACCGTGTTAGTGAGGACAACTTTGAGGATGTCTGTACTGACTGTTAGTGAAGACAACTTTGAGGACATCTGTACTGACTGTTAGTGAGGACAACTTTGAGGACGTCTGTACTGACTGTTAGTGAGGACAACTTTGAGGATGTCTGTACTGACTGTTAGTGAGGACAACTTTGAGGACGTCTGTACTGACTGTTAGTGAGGACAACTTTGAGGACATCTGTACTGACTGTTAGTGAGGACAACTTTGAGGATGTCTGTACTGACTGTTAGTGAGGACAACTTTGAGGATGTCTGTACTGACTGTTAGTGAGGACAACTTTGAGGATGTCTGTACTGACTGTTAGTGAGGACAACTTTGAGGACGTCTGTACTGACTGTTAGTGAGGACAACTTTGAGGACGTCTGTACTGACTGTTAGTGAGGACAACTTTGAGGACGTCTGTACTGACTGTTAGTGAGGACAACTTTGAGGATGTCTGTACTGACTGTTAGTGAGGACAACTTTGAGGATGTCTGTACTGACTGTGTTAGTGAGGACAACTTTGAGGACGTCTGTACTGACCGTGTTAGTGAGGACAACTTTGAGGACGTCTGTACTGACTGTTAGTGAGGACAACTTTGAGGACGTCTGTACTGACTGTTAGTGAAGACAACTTTGAGGACGTCTGTACTGACTGTTAGTGAAGACAACTTTGAGGACGTCTGTACTGACTGTTAGTGAGGACAACTTTGAGGACATCTGTACTGACTGTTAGTGAGGACAACTTTGAGGACGTCTGCACTGACTGTTAGTGAGGACAACTTTGAGGACATCTGTACTGACTGTTAGTTAGGACAACTTTGAGGATGTCTGTACTGACTGTTAGTGAGGACAACTTTGAGGACGTCTGTACTGACTGTGTTAGTGAGGACAACTTTGAGGACGTCTGTACTGACTGTTAGTGAGGACAACTTTGAGGACGTCTGTACTGACTGTTAGTGAGGACAACTTTGAGGATGTCTGCACTGACTGTTAGTGAGGACAACTTTGAGGACATCTGTACTGACTGTTAGTTAGGACAACTTTGAGGATGTCTGTACTGACTGTTAGTGAGGACAACTTTGAGGACATCTGTACTGACTGTTAGTGAGGACAACTTTGAGGACGTCTGCACTGACTGTTAGTGAGGACAACTTTGAGGACATCTGTACTGACTGTTAGTGAGGACAACTTTGAGGACGTCTGCACTGACTGTTAGTGAGGACAACTTTGAGGACATCTGTACTGACTGTTAGTTAGGACAACTTTGAGGATGTCTGTACTGACTGTTAGTGAGGACAACTTTGAGGACATCTGTACTGACTGTATTATTGAGGACAACTTTGAGGATGTCTGTACTGACTGTTAGTGAGGACAACTTTGAGGACGTCTGTACTGACTGTTAGTGAGGACGTCTGTACTGACTGTTAGTGAGGACGTCTGTACTGACTGTTAGTGACGACAACTTTGAGGACGTCTGTACTGACTGTTAGTGACGACAACTTTGAGGACGTCTGTACTGACTGTTAGTGAGGACAACTTTGAGGACGTCTGTACTGACTGTTAGTGAGGACAACTTTGAGGACGTCTGCACTGACTGTGTTAGTGAGGACAACTTTGAGGACGTCTGTACTGACTGTGTTAGTGAGGACAACTTTGAGGACGTATGTACTGACTGTTAGTGAGGACAACTTTGAGGACGTATGTACTGACTGTGTTAGTGAGGACAACTTTGAGGATGTTTGTACTGACTGTTAGTGAGGACAACTTGGAGGACGTCTGTACTGACTGTGTTAGTGAGGACAACTTTGAGGACGTCTGTACTGACTGTGTTAGTGAGGACAACTTTGAGGACGTCTGTACTGACTGTTAGTGAGGACAACTTTGAGGACGTCTGTACTGACTGTGTTAGTGAGGACAACTTTGAGGACGTCTGTACTGACTGTGTTAGTGAGGACAACTTTGAGGACGTCTGTACTGACTGTGTTAGTGAGGACAACTTTGAGGACGTATGTACTGACTGTTAGTGAGGACAACTTTGAGGACGTATGTACTGACTGTGTTAGTGAGGACAACTTTGAGGATGTTTGTACTGACTGTTAGTGAGGACAACTTGGAGGACGTCTGTACTGACTGTGTTAGTGAGGACAACTTTGAGGACGTCTGTACTGACTGTGTTAGTGAGGACAACTTTGAGGACGTCTGTACTGACTGTGTTAGTGAGGACAACTTTGAGGACGTATGTACTGACTGTTAGTGAGGACAACTTTGAGGACGTATGTACTGACTGTGTTAGTGAGGACAACTTTGAGGATGTTTGTACTGACTGTTAGTGAGGACAACTTGGAGGACGTCTGTACTGACTGTGTTAGTGAGGACAACTTTGAGGACGTCTGTACTGACTGTGTTAGTGAGGACAACTTTGAGGACGTCTGTACTGACTGTTAGTGAGGACAACTTTGAGGACGTCTGTACTGACTGTTAGTGAGGACAACTTTGAGGACGTATGTACTGACTGTGTTAGTGAGGACAACTTTGAGGACGTCTGTACTGACTGTTAGTGAGGACAACTTTGAGGACGTCTGTACTGACTGTGTTAGTGAGGACAACTTTGAGGACGTCTGTACTGACTGTGTTAGTGAGGACAACTTTGAGGATGTCTGTACTGACTGTTAGTGAGGACAACTTTGAGGACGTCTGTACTGACTGTTAGTGAGGACAACTTTGAGGACGTCTGCACTGACCGTGTTAGTGAGGACAACTTTGAGGATGTCTGTACTGACTGTTAGTGAGGACAACTTTGAGGATGTCTGTACTGACCGTGTTAGTGAGGACAACTTTGAGGACGTCTGTACTGACTGTTAGTGAGGACAACTTTGAGGACGTCTGTACTGACTGTTAGTTAGGACAACTTTGAGGATGTCTGTACTGACTGTGTTAGTGACGACAACTTTGAGGACGTCTGTACTGACTGTTAGTGAGGACAACTTTGAGGACGTCTGTACTGACTGTTAGTGAGGACAACTTTGAGGATGTCTGTACTGACTGTTAGGGAGGACAACTTTGAGGATGTCTGTACTGACTGTGTTAGTGAGGACAACTTTGAGGACGTCTGTACTGACTGTTAGTGAGGACAACTTTGAGGACGTCTGTACTGACTGTTAGTGAGGACAACTTTGAGGACGTCTGTACTGACTGTGTTAGTGAGGACAACTTTGAGGACGTCTGTACTGACTATTAGTGAGGACAACTTTAAGCACGTCTGTACTGACTGTTAGTGAAGACAACTTTGAGGACGTCTGTACTGACTGTTAGTGAGGACAACTTTGAGGACGTCTGTACTGACTGTTAGTGAGGACAACTTTGAGGACGTCTGTACTGACTGTTAGTGAGGACAACTTTGAGGATGTCTGTACTGACTGTGTTAGTGAGGACAACTTTGAGGATGTCTGTACTGACTGTTAGTGAGGACAACTTTGAGGAAGGCTGTACTGACTGTTAGTGAGGACAACTTTGAGGATGTCTGTACTGACTGTTAGTGAGGACAACTTTGAGGATGTCTGTACTGACTGTTAGTGAGGACAACTTTGAGGAAGGCTGTACTGACTGTATTATTGAGGACAACTTTGAGGATGTTTGTACTGACTGTTAGTGAGGACAACTTTGAGGACGTCTGTACTGACTGTGTTAGTGAGGACAACTTTGAGGACGTCTGTACTGACTGTATTATTGAGGACAACTTTGAGGACGTCTGTACTGACTGTGTTAGTGAGGACAACTTTGAGGACGTCTGTACTGACTGTTAGTGAGGACAACTTTGAGGACGTCTGTACTGACTGTGTTAGTGAGGACAACTTTGAGGACGTCTGTACTGACTGTGTAAGTGAGGACAACTTTGAGGACGTCTGTACTGACTGTGTTAGTGAGGACAACTTTGAGGACGTCTGTACTGACTGTGTTAGTGAGGACAACTTTGAGGACGTCTGTACTGACTGTGTAAGTGAGGACAACTTTGAGGACGTCTGTACTGACTGTGTTAGTGAGGACAACTTTGAGGACGTCTGTACTGACTGTGTTAGTGAGGACAACTTTGAGGACGTCTGTACTGACTGTGTTAGTGAGGACAACTTTGAGGACGTCTGTACTGACTGTGTTAGTGAGGACAACTTTGAGGACGTATGTACTGACTGTTAGTGAGGACAACTTTGAGGACGTATGTACTGACTGTGTTAGTGAGGACAACTTTGAGGATGTTTGTACTGACTGTTAGTGAGGACAACTTGGAGGACGTCTGTACTGACTGTGTTAGTGAGGACAACTTTGAGGACGTCTGTACTGACTGTGTTAGTGAGGACAACTTTGAGGACGTCTGTACTGACTGTGTTAGTGAGGACAACTTTGAGGACGTATGTACTGACTGTTAGTGAGGACAACTTTGAGGACGTATGTACTGACTGTGTTAGTGAGGACAACTTTGAGGATGTTTGTACTGACTGTTAGTGAGGACAACTTGGAGGACGTCTGTACTGACTGTGTTAGTGAGGACAACTTTGAGGACGTCTGTACTGACTGTGTTAGTGAGGACAACTTTGAGGACGTCTGTACTGACTGTTAGTGAGGACAACTTTGAGGACGTCTGTACTGACTGTTAGTGAGGACAACTTTGAGGACGTATGTACTGACTGTGTTAGTGAGGACAACTTTGAGGACGTCTGTACTGACTGTTAGTGAGGACAACTTTGAGGACGTCTGTACTGACTGTGTTAGTGAGGACAACTTTGAGGACGTCTGTACTGACTGTGTTAGTGAGGACAACTTTGAGGATGTCTGTACTGACTGTTAGTGAGGACAACTTTGAGGACGTCTGTACTGACTGTTAGTGAGGACAACTTTGAGGACGTCTGCACTGACCGTGTTAGTGAGGACAACTTTGAGGATGTCTGTACTGACTGTTAGTGAGGACAACTTTGAGGATGTCTGTACTGACCGTGTTAGTGAGGACAACTTTGAGGACGTCTGTACTGACTGTTAGTGAGGACAACTTTGAGGACGTCTGTACTGACTGTTAGTTAGGACAACTTTGAGGATGTCTGTACTGACTGTGTTAGTGACGACAACTTTGAGGACGTCTGTACTGACTGTTAGTGAGGACAACTTTGAGGACGTCTGTACTGACTGTTAGTGAGGACAACTTTGAGGATGTCTGTACTGACTGTTAGGGAGGACAACTTTGAGGATGTCTGTACTGACTGTGTTAGTGAGGACAACTTTGAGGACGTCTGTACTGACTGTTAGTGAGGACAACTTTGAGGACGTCTGTACTGACTGTTAGTGAGGACAACTTTGAGGACGTCTGTACTGACTGTGTTAGTGAGGACAACTTTGAGGACGTCTGTACTGACTATTAGTGAGGACAACTTTAAGCACGTCTGTACTGACTGTTAGTGAAGACAACTTTGAGGACGTCTGTACTGACTGTTAGTGAGGACAACTTTGAGGACGTCTGTACTGACTGTTAGTGAGGACAACTTTGAGGACGTCTGTACTGACTGTTAGTGAGGACAACTTTGAGGATGTCTGTACTGACTGTGTTAGTGAGGACAACTTTGAGGATGTCTGTACTGACTGTTAGTGACGACAACTTTGAGGAAGGCTGTACTGACTGTTAGTGAGGACAACTTTGAGGATGTCTGTACTGACTGTTAGTGAGGACAACTTTGAGGATGTCTGTACTGACTGTTAGTGAGGACAACTTTGAGGAAGGCTGTACTGACTGTATTATTGAGGACAACTTTGAGGATGTTTGTACTGACTGTTAGTGAGGACAACTTTGAGGACGTCTGTACTGACTGTGTTAGTGAGGACAACTTTGAGGACGTCTGTACTGACTGTATTATTGAGGACAACTTTGAGGACGTCTGTACTGACTGTGTTAGTGAGGACAACTTTGAGGACGTCTGTACTGACTGTTAGTGAGGACAACTTTGAGGACGTCTGTACTGACTGTGTTAGTGAGGACAACTTTGAGGACGTCTGTACTGACTGTGTAAGTGAGGACAACTTTGAGGACGTCTGTACTGACTGTGTTAGTGAGGACAACTTTGAGGACGTCTGTACTGACTGTGTTAGTGAGGACAACTTTGAGGACGTCTGTACTGACTGTGTAAGTGAGGACAACTTTGAGGACGTCTGTACTGACTGTGTTAGTGAGGACAACTTTGAGGACGTCTGTACTGACTGTGTTAGTGAGGACAACTTTGAGGACGTCTGTACTGACTGTGTTAGTGAGGACAACTTTGAGGACGTCTGTACTGACTGTGTTAGTGAGGACAACTTTGAGGACGTCTGTACTGACTGTTAGTGAGGACAACTTTGAGGACGTCTGTACTGACTGTTAGTGAGGACAACTTTGAGGACATCTGTACTGACTGTTAGTGAGGACAACTTTGAGGACGTCTGCACTGACTGTTAGTGAGGACAACTTTGAGGACATCTGTACTGACTGTTAGTTAGGACAACTTTGAGGATGTCTGTACTGACTGTTAGTGAGGACAACTTTGAGGACGTCTGTACTGACTGTTAGTGAGGACAACTTTGAGGACGTCTGTACTGACTGTTAGTGAGGACAACTTTGAGGACGTCTGTACTGACTGTTAGTGAGGACAACTTTGAGGACGTCTGTACTGACTGTTAGTGAGGACAACTTTGAGGACATCTGTACTGACTGTTAGTGAGGACAACTTTGAGGACGTCTGCACTGACTGTTAGTGAGGACAACTTTGAGGACATCTGTACTGACTGTTGGTTAGGACAACTTTGAGGATGTCTGTACTGACTGTTAGTGAGGACAACTTTGAGGACATCTGTACTGACTGTATTATTGAGGACAACTTTGAGGATGTCTGTACTGACTGTTAGTGAGGACAACTTTGAGGACGTCTGTACTGACTGTTAGTGAGGACGTCTGTACTGACTGTTAGTGAGGACGTCTGTACTGACTGTTAGTGACGACAACTTTGAGGACGTCTGTACTGACTGTTAGTGACGACAACTTTGAGGACGTCTGTACTGACTGTTAGTGAGGACAACTTTGAGGACGTCTGTACTGACTGTTAGTGAGGACAACTTTGAGGACGTCTGTACTGACTGTTAGTGAGGACAACTTTGAGGATGTCTGTACTGACTGTGTTAGTGAGGACAACTTTGAGGACGTCTGTACTGACTGTGTTAGTGAGGACAACTTTGAGGACGTCTGTACTGACTGTTAGTGAGGACAACTTTGAGGACGTCTGTACTGACTGTTAGTGAGGACAACTTTGAGGACGTCTGTACTGACTGTTAGTGAGGACAACTTTGAGGACGTCTGTACTGACTGTTAGTGAGGACAACTTTGAGGATGTCTGTACTGACTGTTAGTGAGGACAACTTTGAGCACGTCTGTACTGACTGTTAGTGAGGACAACTTTGAGCACGTCTGTACTGACCGTGTTAGTGAGGACAACTTTGAGGATGTCTGTACTGACTGTTAGTGAAGACAACTTTGAGGACGTCTGTACTGACTGTGTTAGTGAGGACAACTTTGAGGACATCTGTACTGACTGTTAGTGAGGACAACTTTGAGGATGTCTGTACTGACTGTTAGTGAGGACAACTTTGAGGATGTCTGTACTGACTGTTAGTGAGGACAACTTTGAGGATGTCTGTACTGACTGTTAGTGAGGACAACTTTGAGGACGTCTGTACTGACTGTTAGTGAGGACAACTTTGAGGACGTCTGTACTGACTGTTAGTGAGGACAACTTTGAGGATGTCTGTACTGACTGTTAGTGAGGACAACTTTGAGGATGTCTGTACTGACTGTGTTAGTGAGGACAACTTTGAGGACGTCTGTACTGACCGTGTTAGTGAGGACAACTTTGAGGACGTCTGTACTGACTGTTAGTGAGGACAACTTTGAGGACGTCTGTACTGACTGTTAGTGAAGACAACTTTGAGGACGTCTGTACTGACTGTTAGTGAAGTCAACTTTGAGGACGTCTGTACTGACTGTTAGTGAGGACAACTTTGAGGACGTCTGTACTGACTGTTAGTGAGGACAACTTTGAGGACGTCTGTACTGACTGTGTTAGTGAGGACAACTTTGAGGATGTCTGTACTGACTGTTAGTGAGGACAACTTTGAGGATGTCTGTACTGACTGTTAGTGAGGACAACTTTGAGGACGTCTGTACTGACTGTTAGTGAGGACAACTTTGAGGACGTCTGTACTGACTGTTAGTGAGGACAACTTTGAGGATGTCTGTACTGACTGTTAGTGAGGACAACTTTGAGGACGTCTGTACTGACTGTTAGTGAGGACAACTTTGAGGACGTCTGTACTGACTGTTAGTGAGGACAACTTTGAGGACGTCTGTACTGACTGTTAGTGAGGACGTCTGTACTGACTGTTAGTGAGGACGTCTGTACTGACTGTTAGTGAGGACGTCTGTACTGACTGTTAGTGAGGACGTCTGTACTGACTGTTAGTGAGGACGTCTGTACTGACTGTTAGTGAGGACGTCTGTACTGACTGTTAGTGAGGACGTCTGTACTGACTGTTAGTGAGGACGTCTGTACTGACTGTTAGTGAGGACGTCTGTACTGACTGTTAGTGAGGACGTCTGTACTGACTGTTAGTGAGGACGTCTGTACTGACTGTTAGTGAGGACGTCTGTACTGACTGTTAGTGAGGACGTCTGTACTGACTGTTAGTGAGGACGTCTGTACTGACTGTTAGTGAGGACGTCTGTACTGACTGTTAGTGAGGACGTATGTACTGACTGTTAGTGAGGACAACTTTGAGGACGTCTGTACTGACTGTTAGTGAGGACAACTTTGAGGACGTCTGTACTGACTGTATTATTGAGGACAACTTTGAGGACGTCTGTACTGACTGTATTATTGAGGACAACTTTGAGGACGTCTGTACTGACTGTTAGTGAGGACGTCTGTACTGACTGTTAGTGAGGACGTCTGTACTGACTGTTAGTGAGGACGTCTGTACTGACTGTTAGTGAGGACGTCTGTACTGACTGTTAGTGAGGACGTCTGTACTGACTGTTAGTGAGGACGTCTGTACTGACTGTATTATTGAGGACAACTTTGAGGACGTCTGTACTGACTGTTAGTGAGGACAACTTTGAGGACGTCTGTACTGACTGTTAGTGAGGACAACTTTGAGGACGTCTGTACTGACTGTTAGTGACGACAACTTTGAGGACGTCTGTACTGACTGTATTATTGAGGACAACTTTGAGGATGTCTGTACTGACTGTGTTAGTGAGGACAACTTTGAGGACGTCTGTACTGACTGTGTTATTGAGGACAACTTTGAGGATGTCTGTACTGACTGTTAGTGAGGACAACTTTGAGGATGTCTGTACTGACTGTTAGTGAGGACAACTTTGAGGACGTCTGTACTGACTGTTATTGACGACAACTTTGAGGACGTCTGTACTGACTGTATTATTGACGACAACTTTGAGGACGTCTGTACTGACTGTTAGTGAGGACAACTTTGAGGACGTCTGTACTGACTGTTAGTGAGGACAACTTTGAGGACGTCTGTACTGACTGTTAGTGACGACAACTTTGAGGACGTCTGTACTGACTGTTAGTGAGGACAACTTTGAGGACGTCTGTACTGACTGTTAGTGAGGACAACTTTGAGGACGTCTGTACTGACTGTTAGTGACGACAACTTTGAGGACGTCAGTACTGACTGTTAGTGAGGACAACTTTGAGGATGTCTGTACTGACTGTATTATTGAGGACAACTTTGAGGACGTCTGTACTGACTGTTAGTGAGGACAACTTTGAGGACGTCTGTACTGACCGTGTTAGTGAGGAAAACTTTGAGGACGTCTGTACTGACTGTTAGTGAGGACAACTTTGAGGACGTCTGTACTGACTGTGTTAGTGACGACAACTTTGAGGATGTCTGTACTGACTGTTAGTGAGGACAACTTTGAGGATGTCTGTACTGACTGTTAGTGAGGACAACTTTGAGGACGTCTGTACTGACCGTGTTAGTGAGGACAACTTTGAGGATGTCTGTACTGACTGTGTTAGTGAGGACAACTTTGAGGACGTCTGTACTGACTGTTAGTGAGGACAACTTTGAGGACGTCTGTACTGACTGTTAGTGAGGACAACTTTGAGGACGTCTGTACTGACTGTTAGTGAGGACAACTTTGAGGACGTCTGTACTGACTGTTAGTGAGGACAACTTTGAGGATGTCTGTACTGACTGTGTTAGTGAGGACAACTTTGAGGACGTCTGTACTGACTGTGTTATTGAGGACAACTTTGAGGATGTCTGTACTGACTGTTAGTGAGGACAACTTTGAGGATGTCTGTACTGACTGTTAGTGAGGACAACTTTGAGGACGTCTGTACTGACTGTTATTGACGACAACTTTGAGGACGTCTGTACTGACTGTATTATTGACGACAACTTTGAGGACGTCTGTACTGACTGTTAGTGAGGACAACTTTGAGGACGTCTGTACTGACTGTTAGTGACGACAACTTTGAGGACGTCTGTACTGACTGTTAGTGAGGACAACTTTGAGGACGTCTGTACTGACTGTTAGTGAGGACAACTTTGAGGACGTCTGTACTGACTGTTAGTGACGACAACTTTGAGGACGTCAGTACTGACTGTTAGTGAGGACAACTTTGAGGATGTCTGTACTGACTGTATTATTGAGGACAACTTTGAGGACGTCTGTACTGACTGTTAGTGAGGACAACTTTGAGGACGTCTGTACTGACCGTGTTAGT
The DNA here is from genome assembly GCA_947623455.1 of Mimachlamys varia. Taxonomy (NCBI): domain Eukaryota; kingdom Metazoa; phylum Mollusca; class Bivalvia; order Pectinida; family Pectinidae; genus Mimachlamys; species Mimachlamys varia. The sequence goes on along the minus strand of OX392538.1, from coordinate 503,402 downwards.
GAGGAAAACTTTGAGGACGTCTGTACTGACTGTTAGTGAGGACAACTTTGAGGACGTCTGTACTGACTGTGTTAGTGAGGACAACTTTGAGGATGTCTGTACTGACTGTTAGTGAGGACAACTTTGAGGATGTCTGTACTGACTGTTAGTGAGGACAACTTTGAGGACGTCTGTACTGACCGTGTTAGTGAGGACAACTTTGAGGATGTCTGTACTGACTGTGTTAGTGAGGACAACTTTGAGGACGTCTGTACTGACTGTTAGTGAGGACAACTTTGAGGACGTCTGTACTGACTGTTAGTGAGGACAACTTTGAGGACGTCTGTACTGACTGTTAGTGAGGACAACTTTGAGGACGTCTGTACTGACTGTTAGTGACGACAACTTTGAGGACGTCTGTACTGACTGTTAGTGACGACAACTTTGAGGATGTCTGTACTGACTGTTAGTGAGGACAACTTTGAGGACGTCTGTACTGACTGTTAGTGAGGACAACTTTGAGGACGTCTGTACTGACTGTTAGTGAGGACAACTTTGAGGACGTCTGTACTGACTGTTAGTGAGGACAACTTTGAGGATGTCTGTACTGACTGTTAGTGAGGACAACTTTGAGGACGTATGTACTGACTGTTAGTGAGGACAACTTTGAGGACGTCTGTACTGACTGTTAGTGAGGACAACTTTGAGGATGTCTGTACTGACTGTTAGTGAGGACAACTTTGAGGATGTCTGTACTGACTGTTAGTGAGGACAACTTTGAGGATGTCTGTACTGACTGTTAGTGAGGACAACTTTGAGGATGTCTGTACTGACTGTTAGTGAGGACAACTTTGAGGACGTCTGTACTGACCGTGTTAGTGAGGACAACTTTGAGGACGTCTGTACTGACCGTGTTAGTGAGGACAACTTTGAGGATGTCTGTACTGACTGTTAGTGAGGACGTCTGTACTGACTGTTAGTGAGGACAACTTTGAGGACGTCTGTACTGACCGTGTTAGTGAGGACAACTTTGAGGATGTCTGTACTGACTGTTAGTGAGGACGTCTGTACTGACTGTTAGTGAGGACAACTTTGAGGACGTCTGTACTGACCGTGTTAGTGAGGACAACTTTGAGGATGTCTGTACTGACTGTTAGTGAGGATGTCTGTACTGACTGTTAGTGAGGACAACTTTGAGGACGTCTGTACTGACTGTATTATTGACAACAACTTTGAGGATGTCTGTACTGACTGTTAGTGAGGACAACTTTGAGGATGTCTGTACTGACTGTTAGTGACGACAACTTTGAGGACGTCTGTACTGACTGTGTTAGTGAGGACAACTTTGAGGACGTCTGTACTGACTGTGTTAGTGAGGAAAACTTTGAGGACGTCTGTACTGACTGTTAGTGAGGACAACTTTGAGGACGTCTGTACTGACTGTTAGTGAGGACAACTTTGAGGACGTCTGTACTGACTGTGTTAGTGAGGACAACTTTGAGGATGTCTGTACTGACTGTTAGTGAGGACAACTTTGAGGATGTCTGTACTGACTGTGTTAGTGAGGACAACTTTGAGGACGTCTGTACTGACTGTTAGTGAGGACAACTTTGAGGACGTCTGTACTGACTGTTAGTGAGGACAACTTTGAGGACGTCTGTACTGACTGTTAGTGAGGACAACTTTGAGGACGTCTGTACTGACTGTTAGTGAGGACAACTTTGAGGACGTCTGTACTGACTGTTAGTGAGGACAACTTTGAGCACGTCTGTACTGACCGTGTTAGTGAGGACAACTTTGAGGACGTCTGTACTGACTATTAGTGAGGACAACTTTGAGCACGTCTGTACTGACCGTGTTAGTGAGGACAACTTTGAGGACGTCTGTACTGACTGTTAGTGAGGACAACTTTGAGGATGTCTGTACTGACTGTGTTAGTGAGGACAACTTTGAGGATGTCTGTACTGACTGTTAGTGAGGACAACTTTGAGGACGTCTGTACTGACTGTGTTAGTGAGGAAAACTTTGAGGACGTCTGTACTGACTGTGTTAGTGAGGACAACTTTGAGGATGTCTGTACTGACTGTGTTAGTGAGGACAACTTTGAGGATGTCTGTACTGACTGTTAGTGAGGACAACTTTGAGGACGTCTGTACTGACCGTGTTAGTGAGGAAAACTTTGAGGACGTCTGTACTGACTGTTAGTGAGGACAACTTTGAGCACGTCTGTACTGACTGTTAGTGAGGACAACTTTGAGGACGTCTGTACTGACCGTGTTAGTGAGGACAACTTTGAGGATGTCTGTACTGACTGTGTTTTTCCTTTTCACATGTTATATACTGAAGAACTTCAGAAAACTAATAATAGTAATGATAATTTGAGGTTCTTATATATTCCTCTTTATTACAACCTATAGGTCGTCTCAAAGCAGTTCACAAATTATTATCCATGGTTATAGGGCCTAAGCAACCAACCAATGTCGTTCTCAACTCCCTGGGGAGCATACAATCGGTACTGCCATTTCGGTGATCACAGCTATAGCATTCTATAATTTCTAGCACTACCCAACCACGTACTCATTTACAGCTGAGCAGACTGGAACAAGCAGAGTTAAGTGTCTTGCTCAAGGATACAAAACAATTAAGTGCCTTGGCAAGGACTCGAACTCACAACCCTTCAATCACAAGTCCGACATCCTACATGCACCACTAGACCACCGTGCCTCCTAAAGAGTTAAGAAAACTGATGTTAAATCATTTTGGTTTATGTATAACCTGCAATATACACATACAGCCACTATAAGTACAATTGCATTAAACAAGCCAGTATACTAACTACACTACAGACAAACATTACACAAATCATGTATCTTTACACAAACATTACACATTAACCAGTATCTGTACACAAACATTACACATTAAACCTGTAGCTAGTATATGAACATTACAAGTGTATAAAGTATGCGTTCCCACAGCCAAGTACAACACACACATGAAGCGAGCTGGGCCCTGATGTACAGACTTAGTTTATTGATTAGTGTTGACCCTGTCAGCCTATCTCCCAGTCAACTGTGACAGGCTAAATACTTCTGTATCACATAGAACAGGTGGCAAACTTAAAATCCCTGTCATCACCGTAGCAACAGTCTGCTGGAATTCTCCACCAATGTGAAAAATTACTCTTCCAAGGTGTGGTTCTGATCGAAGCCTTGCATCATTTTGGAAGTCTATATTTAGAAATGCTGTAAATGAATGTCTAGATTATTGGAAGAGACAAAACAGGAAGTGATATTTGAATTGTGGGAGATTAGGAGGTGTGTGTGTCAGAAATTTGGGGGTGTGTGCCTCTGCCTTGCATCATTGGAGGAGCTATTTTTAGAATGGTGTTCCCGGCTCACCACCGATTGTGAATGAAAACAAACCGTCTATCTATTGGATCTCTATTGGATCGACAAGACTAGTGATTTTCTGTTGGTAGCTCTTGTGGTTGAAAGTGAATTTCATTTGAAACGTTGAATAGGCGTTCACACTGGGGGCGGAGAAATCTACAATAGGGGCTCGATCTAAGAAGCCGTCTGCTCAAAAAAAAATGGAAAAAACTGTTGGAAAATGTGAAGATTCCATTGAAGATGGTTTAGGGTCAGGTTGGTATGTTTACATGTTTGAGAGGAAGTTTTCATTATACATATTTGTTAGTTGTGTGTAGGCAGAGTTCTCATGTACATACATGTATATATAAATGATATTTCCTGTATCAAATCTGCGTAATTATAGGTGTGTAGTGCGTGACATCAGATGAATTATTTGTCCACTTATAACTGTAGCTGTTGTGGCTATACATGTCACTGGTCGTCAGACTCTGTCGTATAAAACCATTGTTGTCTGACTTGTATAACATCTGTTGTAGATTTTGTACAGATGTGTCATTGTAGTACATTAACTACACTACAGTCATATTGTAGAAGGTAATAATCCTTTTGTTTGTTTTTCCGAAGGTTTGGTTGTAATACTTGTATATATAATTTGTTTACCGTCCTATTGACAGCTAAGGTCGTTTAAGAAGGTGTGTAACTCGAAGAGGGATTTTTTCTTTTTTGGTGCATGGCCAAATGAGAAAATGTTATTCATTGTCTCCTTGAAACAAAACAACAACACTCTCGATTTACAAATTTGGTTGTTATTTATTCTCTTCTGGTATAAAATCAACAGTGAAGATTTATTGTTTCATTATGATAATGACGTCACCAGTTTTTGAGGATATCGCAGTGTTCTTGTAATAGGTTTGTTGTTGTGAATCCCGTCAAAGCCAGTGTACTTTACTTGGATTTGAAGTCACTATTTATCGAACAATATTTATCATATGTTATTTATCCTTGTATATTTATCATACGCTATTTATCATACACTATCTATCACTCTATTTATGATATATAACAAGTCAAACTTCAAATGGTTACAGTTGAATAACGTCTGTGTGATCTTACCTAAAATCTTACTTCGGCTCAATAAGTAAAACTAAATCAAAAAGGGGTTTGACAGCTACATATTAAGGAAGAACTGCTGATACAAAAAGGTAGATCAGTCAAATCTAGCTTCCTGATAAGCCACACAAATCAAATATCCCTGGCGGGGTGTAAAATGGTCTCCAGGGATAGGATGTACTATAAAGGTGAAAACGGTACCATTAGAAGAGAACTAGCCATGTGCTCAATGAACTTGACCTCTATAACCTTTTCTGTGCTTCCGGTTTTTTATTTTTTCAAAGACAACCACTGTCATTAAGTGTTAGCACATTTTTTCAGTATGCAGATATATTTAATTTGAAAAAAAACCTTCAAAATTAGCTAAAATCTGGCTAAACATGGCCCTATGTTGAAGCCTATATTATAAAGTTTGGTTCAAAAACCTGTAATAATTGATATGCGTGTGTGTTAGAAGTACTTCGTTGATATATGTAGCAGGTTTTAGCATCCAATAGAGATCTAATCTTGTGTGTTGTCCTGCACAACCAGCACCCCCCTTCCTAGTTCCAACTCTGGCCAGTCGTTCTTAGGCTTCTTTATCCATACAAATTACAAATGTATGTGTTTTTTATAGCCAGAAGAAAGCAATAACTAGAACTAGTACGGAATAGGCTTGTATAAAAATGCACATATGAAATTATACATGTGTATGTGTCCCTTGTAGGTTTTGGTGGCTTAATCCAACTTAAAATTCCATATTTTTAGTTAATTGTAGGTATTTCTTTATTCCCGTCACAATATATACCTTGTTCAACATCTTGTTTATTGATTTAATGTGTTTGTAATCTTTGTTTACTCATACAATAAGCTGTTTATGGCATTACATCTCCCCTACCCCCAATATTCTCCCTGTAAAGTGGCCGCACCCCGGGGAGCTATAAGTGTTATATGTAAGCCTGTGTAATTGATAGATAAACAGTTAAGATGGATATCTAATAACCCTTTATGACTCAAGTTTTCTGTAGAATTTTGGAGTTTTGTGTGAATTCTAAATGTGTTTAATTATTAAAATTAAATAAAATTTACTTAAAATAAAAAATTAATTACTTCAGAGACTGTAAAATTAACAGAAAGTAAAATAACAAGATTTCTTTTCCAAAACTGTTGAGTGGTATGCGTATTTGATCTGTGGGCAAAATATGAAATTGCTAATTGCGTGCTTAATTGAGGTGCTAGAGGTTAATGTTATGCAAAAGAAATGAAAAAAATCTGGTGCTAACTCTGAATAGCAAACGTACATCAGGTGCAATAACTTGTGTTTTCTTCATAATTTATTATTCAATTTCAACCAAACTTCACCATTTTACTCGGAAATGTATATGCTTTCAAATAGTTAACTTTATTTCAACATCTTAAAGGTTTGGGACCCTTAGAAGTACAGTCTCACAAAAATCAGAACACACCAAGCACACTTTCACAGCCAGCAATCTCTTGTGGAGGTATTAGTTAGGTGGCTCCTGCAAGTCTTCTGATTAGTTAAATTGTATCAACTTGATATTTGTGTTTTATTTAGACCCAACATGACTCAAAGAAGTAAAAAATTACTCAAGGATTGAATGAGATGTTCCTTACATTTCTGTATGGCATATGCCATAATCCGTCATTGACCAAAGATTGCTAAATACTTATGGCTGAATTATAATATCAAATGTACATATTTGGAGACAATTCTTATTGATAGAAGAAAACTGATTTGAAAAATTTATGTCACAAAAATTTATTTAATAAATTCATCTTCATAAAAAAAATCCCTCTGTGATCCAACATAGATTTTTTTGTCAGTTTTTTCTTCACTTTTTATGTGTCTAACACAATGTTAGATTTATAATTATTCTTAAGCTTTTGTTTACTAATTAAAAAGTACAAGATTGCAATGGAAGTTAGGTATCATTAATTTACTTAATCATTTCTTTCCTTTTCTCCAGCAATGGAACATATCATTTACTGTTAACAAATGACTTGATCTTTCTGTCCTTCTAGGTTCATATAAAACAAAAATCGGGTAATTTATCTGTGTCCGTTTCCTCATCGCCCCCATCCTGGTATCGCGGCTACGCCATCAGAAGGCAGGATCAGACAGTATACATAGCTATATACACCAGTGATATCATTGATTTTTGTGTCGTACGCAGGTATCAGGGCAATAATTGTCACGAGATGGGGTGTAATAATGTTGTCTTTGTCACTGTATCAGGTCCATTCATTAGGTCAGTTTACTGGCTGTAGGTGGGGATAGGGTTATAACACTGGCTGTAGGTGGGGATGAGGTTATAACACTGGCTGTAGGTGGGGATGAGGTTATAACACTGGCTGTAGGTGGGGATAGGGTTATAACACTGGCTGTAGGCGGGGATAGGGTTATAACACTGGCTGTAGGCGGGGATAGGGTTATTACACTGGCTGTAGGTGGGGATAGGGTTATAACACTGGCTGTAGGTGGGGATAGGGTTATAACACTGGCTGTAGGCGGGGATAGGGTTATTACACTGGCTGTAGGTGGGGATAGGGTTATAACACTGGCTGTAGGTGGGGATAGGGTGATAACACTGGCTGTAGGCGGGGATAGGGTTATTACACTGGCTGTAGGTGCGGATAGGGTTATAACACTGGCTGTGGGTGGGGATAGGGTTATAACACTGGCTGTAGGCAGGGATAGGGTTATAACACTGGCTGTAGGCGGGGATAGGGTTATTACACTGGCTGTAGGTGGGGATAGGGTTATAACACTGGCTGTAGGTGGAGATAGGGTTATAAAACTGGCTGTAGGTGGGGATAGGGTTATAACACTGGCTGTAGGTGGGGATAGGGTTATAACACTGGCTGTAGGTGGGGATAGGGTGATAACACTGGCTGTAGGTGGGGATAGGGTGATGACACTGGCTGTAGGTTGGGATAGGTTTATAACACTGGCTGTAGGTGGGGATAGGGTTACAACACTGGCTGTAGGTGGGGATAGGGTAAAATCATTGGCTGTAGGTGGGGATAGGGTTGAAGGTGGGGATAGGGTTATATCACTGGCTGTAGATTGGGATAGGGTTATAACACTGACAGTAGGTGGGGATAGGGTTATAACACTGGCTGTAGATGGGGATAGGGTTATAACACTGACAGAAGGTGGGATAGGGTTATAACACTTGCCTCTAGGTGGGGGGGGGTTATAACACTGGCTGTAGGTGGGGATATGGTTATAACACTGGCTGTAGGTGGGAATAGGGTTATAACACTGAATGTAGGTGGGGATAGGGTTACAACACTGGCTGTAGGTGGGGATAGGGTTATAACACTGGCTGTAGGTGGGGATAGGGTTATATCACTGGCTGTAGGTGGAGATAGGGTTATAACACTGGCTGTAGATGGGGATAGGGTTATAACACTGGCTGTAGGTGGGGATAAGGTGATAACACTGGCTGTAGGTGGGGATAGGGTTATGACACTGGCTGTAGGTGGGGATAGGGTAATATCATTGGCTGTTGGTGGGGATAGGGTTGAAGGTGGGGATAGGGTTATATCACTGGCTGTAGATGGGGATAGGGTTATAACACTGACAGTAGGTGGGATAGGGTTATAACACTTGCCTCTAGGTGGGGGGGGGGGAGTTATAACACTGGCTGTAGGTGGGGATATGGTTATAACACTGGCTGTAGGTGGGAATAGGGTTATAACACTGAATGTAGGTGGGGATAGGGTTACAACACTGGCTGTAGGTGGGGATAGGGTTATAACACTGGCTGTAGGTGGGGATAGGGTTATATCACTGGCTGTAGGTGGAGATAGGGTTATAACACTGGCTGTAGATGGGGATAGGGTTATAACACTGGCTGTAGGTGGGGATAAGGTGATAACACTGGCTGTAGGTGGGGATAGGGTTATGACACTGGCTGTAGGTGGGGATAGGGTAATATCATTGGCTGTAGGTGGGGATAGGGTTGAAGGTGGGGATAGGGTTATATCACTGGCTGTAGATGGGGATAGGGTTATAACACTGACAGTAGGTGGGATAGGGTTATAACACTTGCCTCTAGGTGGGGGGGGAGTTATAACACTGGCTGTAGGTGGGGATATGGTTATAACACTGGCTGTAGGTGGGAATAGGGTTATAACACTGAATGTAGGTGGGGATAGGGTTACAACACTGGCTGTAGGTGGGGATAGGGTTATAACACTGGCTGTAGGTGGGGATAGGGTAATATCACTGGCTGTAGGTGGAGATAGGGTTATAACACTGGCTGTAGATGGGGATAGGGTAATAACACTGGCTGTAGGTGGGGATAAGGTGATAACACTGGCTGTAGGTGGGGATAGGGTTATGACACTGGCTGTAGGTGGGGATAGGGTAATATCATTGGCTGTAGGTGGGGATAGGGTTATATCACTGGCTGTAGATGGGATAGGGTTATAACACTGACAGTAGGTGGGGATAGGGTTATAACACTGGCTTTGGATGGGGATAGAGTTATAACACTGGCTGTAGGTGGGGATAGGGTTATAACACTGGCTGTAGGCAGGGATAGGGTTATAACACTGGCTGTAGGCGGATATAGGGTTATTACACTGGCTGTAGGTGGGGATATGGTTATAACACTGGCTGTAGGTGGGGATAGGGTTATTACACTGGCTGTAGGTGGAGATAGGGTTATAACACTGGCTGTAGGTGGAGATAGGGTTGTTACACTGGCTGTAGGTGGGGATAGGGTTATTACACTGGCTGTAGGTGGAGATAGGGTTATAACACTGGCTGTAGGTGGGGATAGGGTTACAAAACTATCTGTAGGTGGGGATAGGGTTACAACACTGGCTGTAGGTGGGGATAGGGTTACAAAACTGGCTGTAGGTGGGGATAGGATTACAACACTGGCTGTAGGTGGGGATATGGTTATAACACTGGCTGTAGGTGAAGATAGGGTTATAACACTGGCTGTAGGTGGGGATAGGGTTGAAGGTGGGGATAAGATTATATCACTGGCAGTAGATGGGGATAGGGTTATAACACTGGCTATAGATGGGGATAGGGTTACAACACTGGCTGTAGGTGGGAATAGGGTTATTACACTGGCTGTAGGTGGAGATAGGGTTATAACACTGGCTGTAGGTGGGGATAGGGTTACAAAACTGGCTGTAGTTGGGGATAGGGTTACAACACTGGCTGTAGGTGGGGATAGGGTTATAACACTGGCTGTAGGTGGAGACAGGGTTATAACACTGGCTGTAGGTGGGGATAGGGTTATTACACTGGCTGTAGGTGGAGATAGGGTTATAACACTGGCTGTAGGTGGAGATAGGGTTATAACACTGACTCTAGGTGGGGATAGGGTTACAACACTGGTTGTAGGTGGAGATAGAGTTATAATGCTGGCTGTAGATGGGGATAGGGTTATAACACTGACTCTAGGTGGGGATAGGGTTGAAGGTGGGGATAGGGTTATATCACTGACTGTAGGTGGGGATAGGGTTGAAGGTGGGGATAGGGTTATATCACTAACTGAAGATTGGTATAGGGTTGAAGGTGGGGATAGGGTTATAACACTGGCTGTGGGGTTGGGGGAGAGGTCAGGGTTAGGGTTAGGGTTATAACACTGGCTGTAGGCGGGGATATGATTATAACACTGGCTGTAGGCAGGGATAGGGTTATAACACTGGCTGTAGGTGGGGATAGGGTTATAACACTGGCTGTGGGGTTGGGGGAGAGGTCTAGGGTTATACAATAATGACCAGATTTCTCCTCTTATACTAACTGTATTATAGAATACAACCATTTCATGTACTGGCTTTCTACTCCTGTTTTGAGCACAAATAGAATGCAATCATTGCATATGTTTAAACTATGGAACACATTAAGGATTTCCATTTTGGAACATGTGCTAATAATATAAGATGTTATATTGGTGATTTTGTCAATGTTACAGGGGTGATGTTGAGATGTTATATTGATGATATTGTCAATGATACAGAGGTGATGTTCAGATGTTATATTAGTGATTTTGTCACTGTGAGAATAACTGTAAGATTATTGTTAAAATGTGACAGGTGAATGTTACTGTCACATGAATATTTTGACAAAAAGAATTGATGTTTAAAATGGTCTCTGTGATGTTGCGGATGTTACCTTCAGTATAGCAATTTGTTGCTTTTAATTTGTCATATATCAACTATTTAACAATGTGCCTCCTATATCCCTCCTTATATGGTCAGACCCTTTTATACCATCATCAGAATGTCATAAAAAATGTAAGGGTATTTAAACAAGGTTTTACTGGGGCCAAAAGTTTATAAGGCTGTGCGTAAAAGATGTACAATATTTCCCAACAAGGCTCATGCATATTTTACTATCGAACATGGTGGGTCTACTTCGGAAGTCAGGATCGTTCAGTTACCGTGGTAATTACACTTTGTGGTCTACCACAAATCTCCTTTTTTCTCCAGCCCTGATACAGACTGAGAGTTTCACACTAATAGGTATAGACATCTGTGACCTCTGACCCTGAATATGTAATGACTTTGGCAGACGATGAGCTCCCCATGTATCCAAGCATCAGTTTGACTAGAATCTGGTTCATCAGAATGTTTTTGTGTCTGGGTAGAAGTTGTTGTTAAATGTGCAGTGACTGATCAATCTGCAGAAGTTTTGTTTGGTGTTAAGATGTGGTTCACTCATTAGTTCTACGACAGGAGATAAATGGTTGTAGCTTCCTGTTTTCTCTACCTATTGTAGGTGTGTTATATAGTGTCTTACACCTCATAGCACAATGTATATCATTTCAGTTTTGCCATTGTGCTTCTGTTTTACGCAATCAACTAAATATATATGCACTATTCAGTCTGAAATGAAAAAAAAACATTAATGCAAACTTTGGTTGAAATTTTGGTGCTTCCTTCAAATGTAGTAAAATTCAGTATATACAATTATAAGAAATCGCAATAAAAATTAGCGCAAACAGATTTTCTACATTGGAGATCGAGTATGTACAAGTGTTTGTCAGAGATGTCTAAAACACATTTTAAATGTTATGTAGAAAAGCCATGTTTTCCTCTGTAGAAAAGTAAGCAAGACCAGTACCGAGTCGAGCATTAATTACTTTTCCAATTGATTAAGCCTTCAAACATGGTATACATTGAACATTGCCATTCATAGAAACAGTCATCCATTATTCATGTACGCTGTTGACTATGTCAACTCACCGTTCTGTGTTTATTGTACAAAGTAATGAGGTAGCCGACTTTCCGGTCATTATTCCAGAATTATTCTGCGACCAAGTCATCCGTTTGGCGACAAATTGTCCATCCCTGGGGAAGTCCATTTCAATAGTCTCCGACGATTTGGACATTAAATGGAATGTGATTAGGGGAATGTTCAATTGTTCTGTCAGGGCTTTTTGTAAAGTCTCAGAATTGATCTGTTTCTGAATATTCTATTTTCTGGTTTTATCCGCGGGATTATTAGTGTAACTGCTGTGAGCTATGACAACAATAACAATGATCTAATACTCAGCACTCTTGTTTGTCCCGGATGTTAGCGCACTTGGGGTGTTATTTTGGAAGGAAATCAGTTGTAACCCATGTGGTCCGGCAGGTGACCCCAAACCTTTTTCACATTCTATCAGAGTTTCAAACCCCAGCCGACTTGGTCAAATTGATAAGGTAATCTACTTCTTCATTAAGATACAACGTGAAAAAGTTACAGAAAAAAAGACAAGAAAAGTGAAAGTCGTAACTGACATTGGATTGACCTGACTCGGTAATCGGCTTGGTCTTTATTTAGACCTGCTAACAACGTATTGGTCAAGCCCTATATTTAGTGGCTATTTTGGACATAGGCCTGGACTACATTTACATATATGTCAAGCTTATTAGAATGTAACAAAAAATGGTTGTGATGGATTTCTGCACAAGAAGCCAAATATTCATATTCTGAAAGTAAATGATGACATGATCAACAGTTAGGCACTGAAGCAGGCATTATTATCTACAGTTAGGCAGTAAGACAGGCATTATAATATACAGTTAGGCAGTAAGACAGGCATTATAATCTATAGGTAGGCAATAAGACAGGCATTATAATATACAGTTAGGCAGTAAGACAGGCATTATCATCTACAGCTAGGTAGTAAGACAGGCATTATAATATACAGTTAGGCAGTAAGGTAGGTATTAAAATTTACAGTTAGGTAGTAAGGTAGGCATTATGATCTACAGTTAGGTAGTATTAAGTTTTCGTCTATTGTTCCAATGATTTGTAAGCAGAAATAATATTTTATTACTACAAAATCATGCCTAACAATATTTTATGATTTTGTTTATTTAGTTGGTTTAAGTGCTTTGGCATAGAATTACCTGATCGTTTCTCCACTGCCCTCTTGCCTTCACTGTTCTGTGGCTTGTATTCTTGTTTTAAGATTGGATCTCATCCAGTTTTACATAGACAAATGGCATTATTGATTTCTCCATTGAAGGAAGAGACAGCAAAGCTTGTGTGGAATATACTTAATAATGTTGTCTTCTGTATCCCTGAGATGGTGATCAACGCTAATACCTGATGAAATTGGAACTTATGATGGCCTAATCATTATGGAACTAAGCAGGGCCAAGATCATGATCAGAGGGGAGTGTCTGTTGTTTACTTGGTATAGAAGGGCCGGGATCTTCATTAGAGGGGAGTGTCTGTTGTTTACTTGGTATAGAAGGGCCGAGATCATCATCAAAGGGGATTGTCTGTTGTTCACTTGGTATAGAAGGGCCGAGATCATCATCAGAGGGGAGAGTCTGTTGTTTACTTGGTATAGAAGGGCCGAGATCATGATCAGAGGGGAGTGTCTGTTGTTTACTTGGTATAGAAGGGCCGAGATCATCATCAAAGGGGAGAGTCTGTTGTTTATTTGGTATAGAAGGGCCGAGATCATCACCAGAGGGGAGTGTCTGTTGTTTACTTGGTATAGAAGGGCCGAGATCATCATCGGAGGGGAGTGTCTGTTGAAGCTGTTGTTTACTTGGTATAGAAGGGCCGAGATCATCATCAGAGGGGAGTGTCTGTTGTTTACTTGGTATAGAAGGGCCGAGATCATCACCAGAGGGGAGAGTCTGTTGTTTACTTGGTATAGAAGGGCCGAGATCATCATCAAAGGGGATTGTCTGTTGTTTACTTAGTATAGAAGGGCCGAGATCATCACCAGAGGGGAGTGTCTGTTGTTTACTTGGTATAGAAGGGCCGAGATCATCACCAGAGGGGAGAGTCTGTTGTTTACTTGGTATAGAAGGGCCGAGATCATCACCAGAGGGGAGAGTCTGTTGTTTACTTGGTATAGAAGGGCCGAGATCATCACCAGAGGGGAGAGTCTGTTGTTTACTTGGTATAGAAGGGCCGAGATCATCACCAGAGGGGAGTGTCTGTTGTTTACTTGGTATAGAAGGGCCGAGATCATCACCAGAGGGGAGAGTCTGTTGTTTACTTGGTATAGAAGGGCCGAGATCATCATCAGAGGGGAGTGTCTGTTGTTTACTTGGTATAGAAGGGCTGAGATCATCATCAGAGGGGAGTGTCTGTTGAAGCTGTTTTTTACTTGGTATAGAAGGGCTAAGATCATCACCAGAGGGGAGTGTCAGTTGTTTACTTGGTATAGAAGGGCCGAGATCATCATCAGAGGGGAGTGTCTGTTGAAGCTGTTGTTTACTTGGTATAGAAGGGCCGAGATCATCATCAGAGGGGAGTGTCTGTTGTTTACTTGGTATAGAAGGGCCGAGATCATCATCAGAGGGGAGTGTCTGTTGAAGCTGTTGTTTACTTGGTATAGAAGGGCTGAGATCATCACCAGAGGGGAGTGTCAGTTGTTTACTTGGTATAGAAGGGCTGAGATCATCACCAGAGGGGAGTGTCAGTTGTTTACTTGGTATAGAAGGGCCGAGATCATCATCAGAGGGGAGTGTCTGTTGAAGCTGTTGTTTACTTGGTATAGAAGGGCTGAGATCATCATCAGAGGGGAGTGTCTGTTGTTTACTTGGTATAGAAGGGCAGAGATCATCACCAGAGGGGAGTGTCAGTTGTTTACTTGGTATAGAAGGGCCGAGATCATCATCAGAGGGGAGTGTCTGTTGAAGCTGTTGTTTACTTGGTATAGAAGGGCCGAGATCATCATCAGAGGGGAGTGTCTGTTGTTTATTTGGTATAGAAGGGCCAATATCATCATCTGAGGGAAGTGTCAGTTGTTTACTTGGTATAAAAGGGCCGAGATCATCATCAGAGGGGAGTGTCTGTTGAAGCTGTTGTTTACTTGGTATAGAAGGGCCGAGATCATCACCAGAGGGGAGTGTCTGTTGTTTACTTGGTATAGAAGGGCCGAGATCATCATCAGAGGGGAGTGTCTGTTGTTTACTTGGTATAGAAGGGCCGAGATCATCATCAGAGGGGAGTGTCTGTTGTTTACTTGGTATAGAAGGGCCGAGATCATGATCAGAGGGGAGTGTCTGTTGTTTACTTGGTATAGAAGGGCCGAGATCTTCATCAGAGGGGAGAAGCTGTTGTTTACTTGGTATAGAAGGGCCGAGATCATCACCAGAGGGGAGTGTCTGTTGTTTACTTGGTATAGAAGGGCCGAGATCATCATCAGAGGGGAATGTCTGTTGTCTTGGTATAGAAGGGCCGAGATCATCACCAGAGGGGAGAGTCTGTTGTTTACTTGGTATAGAAGGGCTGAGATCATCATCAGAGGGGAGAGTCTGTTGTTTACTTGGTATAGAAGGACCGAGATCATCATCAGAGGGGAGAGTCTGTTGTTTTCTTGGTATAGAAGGGCCGAGATCATCATCAGAGGGGAGTGTCTGTTGTTTACTTGGTATAGAAGGGCTGAGATCATCATCAGAGGGGAGTGTCTGTTGTTTACTTGGTATAGAGGGGCCGAGATCATCATCAGAGGGGAGTGTCTGTTGTTTACTTGGTATAGAAGGGCCGAGATCATCATCAGAGGGGAGAGTCTGTTGTTTACTTGGTTTAGAAGGGCCAGGGTCATCATCAGAGGGGAGAGTCTGTTGTTTACTTGGTTTAGAAGGGCCAAGATCATCATCAGAGGGGAGTGTCTGTTGAAGCTGTTGTTTACTTGGTATAGAAGGGCCGAGATCATCATCAGAGGGGAGTGTCTGTTGTTTACTTGGTATAGAAGGGCCGAGATCATCATCAGAGGGGAGTGTCTGTTGAAGCTGTTGTTTACTTGGTATAGAAGGGCTGAGATCATCATCAGAGGGGAGTGTCTGTTGTTTACTTGGTATAGAAGGGCCGAGATCATCACCAGAGGGGAGAGTCTGTTGTTTACTTGGTATAGAAGGGCTGAGATCATCATCAGAGGGGAGAGTCTGTTGTTTACTTGGTATAGAAGGACCGAGATCATCATCAGAGGGGAGAGTCTGTTGTTTTCTTGGTATAGAAGGGCCGAGATCATCATCAGAGGGGAGTGTCTGTTGTTTACTTGGTATAGAAGGGCTGAGATCATCATCAGAGGGGAGTGTCTGTTGTTTACTTGGTATAGAAGGGCCGAGATCATCATCAGAGGGGAGTGTCTGTTGTTTACTTGGTATAGAAGGGCCGAGATCATCATCAGAGGGGAGAGTCTGTTGTTTACTTGGTTTAGAAGGGCCGGGGTCATCATCAGAGGGGAGAGTCTGTTGTTTACTTGGTTTAGAAGGGCCAAGATCATCATCAGAGGGGAGTGTCTGTTGAAGCTGTTGTTTACTTGGTATAGAAGGGCCGAGATCATCATCAGAGGGGAGTGTCTGTTGTTTACTTGGTATAGAAGGGCCGAGATCATCATCAGAGGGGAGTGTCTGTTGAAGCTGTTGTTTTCTTGGTGTAGTACTTGTTGGTTTTATAAGTCGTTGAATTGTAACATTTAAACACTAGTTCTTGGTTTTAAAACGTGAATCCTTTCAATATCAATGATCCCTTTGAATTAGAGGGAGTTGGTTAGATGTTTCTCTGTTAGATAGCTGAGTGAATTCTTTCCTAAAAACTACTTATAGCATATATCATTGTTGTTATGATAGAATATCTTCTTATGGAATATTTGTGTTTGCTGTATGGAAATAAATATCACTACCATATGATGATCTGTGGTGATGAAAGTTGAGATTTGTCGGAGGGAAGTTTTTGATAGCACTATGGGGAACCTGTTACCCTTCAACAACACCAGCTTTGTCTGTACTTAAAAATAAACTGCTCAAGAGAATTTTAATAAAACATTTGGACAGGTATCAAAACCACTAACGTTGGAAAAATACGGAACCACTGTTAAAAAATACAGATGGTTTGGGGAGATGCCAAGCCCAGCATGTTTGTAGTAGAATATGCATGTTGTGCTGATAAGTTGTGTAAGATTTGTGGGGGAGGGCTGCAGTCCTGGCTGCTGTTATGTTAAATGTCAAATGTGATGTAGTGGTTCTGTATACAGCTATCGGCCTACAGCTGCTTCCATTTGGTGCTGGTCTCTGGGAGGCTATTTATGTTTGATGTTGTAGGTATTTTAAATATCAAGACATTTATAAGTTACAGGAACATGCACATGTTGAAAAGTTGGCACATTGATTGGATAGCAGAAATTGTTTGAGGAGATATCACAAAATGGTTAGGTTTCAGTAGGAACAAAAGAGTTATCCCCCTTACTACTTGATTGTAATTCAGCAGATACATGAATGGGGCATAGAAGAGTTACTTCCCTTACAACTGATTTGCTGTTTTGCTATAGGGGAAGTAACTCCTACAGGCCTATATAATCTTGTTCAACTCTTCTCAGACTTGCATAATAGTAAAATGCAAATATTTCTTCGGCTACACAAAATGCAAATATTCTAAGTGCAGTTTTTGATAAGGAATTGGAAAATCCAGAAATACTTTTTTGTTTTTCTTTATATTGAAATGTTAATGAGTTTCCTCTCGACCCAGTTTAATACAAATTTTCTAACCTGCTAGGCTTCTACACCATGTTATTTTTTCTTGAGTCATTAACTTTACAACAGAGAGCCATCCATTTCCTTCCTTCCTACTTCATATTCCTGGCACTTGACCAATTAACTGTGTGACCTAATGTCCTAGTTCCCTTTATATATCTACATTTCCATCCTTATAAGTGTATAACAGGCACATTATGTATGTAGTGAGTAACAGAAGGACCGCTATGGAGTGAGTAATACCAAGACCTTGATAAATTAACACAATCTTTGGAGGACAAACTGATCGTAACCTTCATCAGATGTCAGTCCTATTCTGTAAAAATTTCATAATTCTACAATTCTTGTTTGACTTCATTTGAATGTGATGATATTTATTGCCTTTTAAGATACATTTTGTCATGACTTGATGTTTTTTTTTCAGGAAGGAATATGGCTATTGATTTACTGACTTGTTAATTCATGGTAGACAATGATGGTGGTGTAGAATGACATTATAGGCATAGAAGCAGAAGTAAGGGGAGGGGGTATAAAAACTGGCTGATAGTAAGGGGAGGGGGTATAACAACTGGCTGATAGTAAGGGAGGGGAGGGGGTATAATAACTGGCTGATAGTAAGGGAGGGGGTATAATAACTGGCTGATAGTAAGGGGAGGGGGTATAAAAACTGGCTGATAGTAAGGGGAGGGGGTATAATAACTGGCTGATAATAAGGGGAGGGGGTATAAAAACTGGCTGATAGTAAGGGGAGGGGGTATAAAAACTGGCTGATAGTAAGGGGAGGGGGTATAATAACTGGCTGATAGTAAGGGGAGGGGTATAATAACTGGCTGATAGTAAGGGGAGGGGGTATAATAACTGGCTGATAGTAAGCGGAGGGGTATAATAACTGGCTGATAGTCAGGGGAGGGGTATAATAACTGGCTGATAGTAAGGGGAGGGGTATAAAAACTGGCTGATAGTAAGGGGAGGGGGTATAAAAACTGGCTGATAGTAAGGGGAGGGGGTATAATAACTGGCTGATAGTAAGGGGAGGGGTATAATAACTGGCTGATAGTAAGGGAGGGGAGGGGGTATAATAACTGGCTGATAGAAAGGGGAGGGGGTATAATAACTGGCTGATAGTAAGGGGAGGGGGTATAATAACTGGCTGATAGAAAGGGGAGAGGGTATAATAACTGGCTGATAGAAAGGGGAGGGGGTATAATAACTGGCTGATAGTAAGGGGAGGGGGTATAATAACTGGCTGATAGTAAGGGGAGGAGGCAAATAACAGGCTGATAGTAAGGGGAGGGGGGTGAAAAGTGGCTGATAGGAAGGGAATTGGGGTGAAAAGTGGCTGATAGGAAGAGGTATAATAACTGGCTGATAGGAAGGGGGTTATGTGAAGAAGCTGGGTAAATGGTTAAACTGGGCGTGATCGAGATTCTAATATCTTAAGTATTATGGTAGCTTCACCAT
The DNA here is from genome assembly GCA_947623455.1 of Mimachlamys varia. Classification (NCBI taxonomy): domain Eukaryota; kingdom Metazoa; phylum Mollusca; class Bivalvia; order Pectinida; family Pectinidae; genus Mimachlamys; species Mimachlamys varia. Next base: position 484,515 of record OX392538.1, on the reverse strand, counting down.
TAATATATATGTTAAATAACGTGATTTATCTTCCATTATCTAGGGCGTCCATTTATAAGTCGCAAAAGAGGGCTCAACCAAATATGGATATATGTTCTTAGGGAGGCGTGTTATGGATGACATGAGATGGTGGTATTATGTCTATAAATAGACATATACAAAGTCAATAATGAATGATCTATCCTACCGATATATTTTGTAACATCATTTTCTGTGGGTACATGTTAAGGGTTAAAGTAGAAATAAGTTCAGTTCATCCTCGGGCTGAATACCTTTCTTTCTGCATGATTAATCTTGGAAATTTCATTCAAATGGAAAATTTCATAGGTATATTATAACACTCCGCTACTGGCAGTGCTAGTTATTGATTCCGTAGAGTGCTTGTAAACCGCGATCCGATTCACCGACAATCTTGACATATTGCAATGAAAAGTGCCGACTTCAGCAATAATGTGTGATGTTACATAGGCTTTGATATACCTACAGCACTACGTGTGTTTCGTGGTCTAAGATTAACACTGATACATCACCTCACTAACCAGGTGACATTTAAATCTCAGGTTTATTTATCAAATCAGATTTTATTTATAGCAATTTACTCAGAGAAACCTTGCTTACTTAGATGGTCTGTCTACCATTGTTGGAAAAGAGGTTAAGATAGTTTGATTATCATCGTGAAGTGACAGTCATGTTTGCTGAAACTAGGTCAATCGTTTGTGAGTTTATGTAAACTGACAGATTGATTTCCTAGCTGCCCCCTAAAAATGTAAATAAGAAATGTATCGAGGGTCATTATAAATTCTATTTCCCTCTAAATGCAATTAATAAATTGTTTATGCAAATATTTACCACACACAGTCACAGTGATCATGATTGGTAACCAGGACTGTAGAGTTCCTATCAACGGAGAATATTTAATTACTAAGTACGTTAGCTGACTGTAAACCTCCTGTCCTGGTAGGAGAATCAGGGAAGTGAATGATTGTATCAACTGTGTTATGTTAGAATATCGGTCAGTATAAAATGTCTGGTGATCAGGCGGTCAGTATAAGATGTCTGGTGATCAGGCGGTCAGTATAAGATGTCTGGTGATCAGGCGGTCAGTATAAGATGTCTGGTGATCAGGCGGTCAGTATAAGATGTCTGGTGATCAGGTGGTCAGTATAAGATGTCTGGTGATCAGGCGGTCAGTATAAGATGTCTGGTGATCAGGCGGTCAGTATAAGATGTCTGGTGATCAGGTGGTCAGTATAAGATGTCTGGTGATCAGACGGTCAGTATAAGATGTCTGGTGATCAGGTGGTCAGTATGAGATGTCTGGTGATCAGGTGGTCAGTATAAGATGTCTGGTGATCAGGCGGTCAGTATAAGATGTCTGGTGATCAGGCGGTCAGTATAAGATGTCTGGTGATCAGACGGTCAGTATAAGATGTCTGGTGATCAGGTGGTCAGTATGAGATGTCTGGTGATCAGGTGGTCAGTATAAGATGTCTGGTGATCAGGCGGTCAGTATAAGATGTCTGGTGATCAGGCGGTCAGTATAAGATGTCTGGTGATTTGGGAGTTATTGAACAAGGTTAAAGGGTCAAAGGTTACATCCGACCACTTTGTGGAGGGTAGTCTATACATGTAGATAGTAATACTGATGTACTGTACTGAAGCCACATCAGGGGATAGCACTCTTTCTTATCTGAACATAAACAGTTTCCTTACCAACTTGTTGATGTGGTGACAACAATAATTCATTGATGGTGAAGTGTTGGGGTAAAATCACCTTCCGTCCATCCTGGTTCGTCCTTCAACAATTCTTGTTATCACGATAATTCTTGAAGTAATAGATTGATCTTTCTCATATATTATATGTAGGTTCCTCTAATCCTGCATTATTTATTAGTTGTATGTTGTCCTATTATCGTGCAGTTCTGAGAAACATTATGGTTGACAAACTCACATTTTTGATTTTTAGATCAATAGGTCATTATGTCACTATTTCTGAAGAAATACTGGATCCATCATTCTCAAATTTAATATAAATGTTTCCCTTGGTCCTTATTTGTGCATTGTCCAATCTTCAGGTGCCCCAAAAAACAATATGGCCAACATGTGACCATCTTGGATTTTGAGAGTAATACTTTATCTCTATTTCTTGACATGTACTCCATGGGTCATTTTCAAAGTTCACACAAGGTTCCCCGCCGTGCCTAGTTGGGCATTTATCTGGCCCCTACACCTTAGCTATTATTTTACCCTATACTTGAGCTATAACTCATCAAATATAGTTATTGCTTTGCCATATTGTATACAGCTGTGTTGATGTATTAGTCAGCCAGCTGATATGTGTGACACATCTTAAATGTAGGTAAATATGTCTACACAACACTGTGTCATATGGGTAGGACCAGCAGGATTATAGATTTGTGAAACAGCTGCAAAGGTCCCAATCTCCTACAGCTTACTCTGTCAAGATGCAAGACTCATACATTTAACTCAATCAAACTGTCAGACTTGTACAGTTATAACTAAGTCAAGCTAACCCGACTTGTACAGCTATAACTCTGTCAAAGTGACAGACTTGTACAGATATAACCCAGTCAAGCTGACAGTCTTGTACAGATATAACTCAGTCAAGCTAACCAGACTTGTACAGATATAACTCTGTCAAGCTGACAGACTTGTACAGCTAAAACTCAGTCAAGCTGACCAGACTTGTACAGATATAACTCTGTCAAGCTGACCAGACTTGTACAGTTATAACTCGGTCAAGCTGTCAGACTTGTACGGCTAAAACTCAGTCAAGCTGACCAGGCTTGTACAGTTATAACTCGGTCAAGCTGTCAGACTTGTACAGCTATAACCCAGTCAAGCTGACCAGACTTGTACAGAGGTACCTAGTCAAGCTAACCAGACTTGTACAAGTATATCTCAGTCAAGCAGTCAGACGTGTACAGCTATAACTCAGTCAAGCTGACCAGACTTGTACAGCTATAACCTTATCAGGCTATCAGACTTGTACAGCTTTAACTCAGTCAAACTAACCAGACTTGTACAGCTAACATGCTCACACAAATATATGCAGCTAACTCAGTAGCAATTTTCATAATGCATTCAATGGATATAACTAACATTTAGGGTGAATATGTAAAAAAGAAGATTTTATATTAACATAAACTTTTCATGGTGTAATCCATGAATAAATTTGCATGCATACTTATTTGTAGAAATGATTAAAAACCTACCGTATTTTACCGGGAATAAGCCCCCTCTCACGAATAAGCCCCCTCCCCACTTTGGCAAAGGTTCTTGGAACAGGGTGGGAGCCTGGGAATAAGCCCCCACCCTAAATTTTGTCTTTTTCTCAATAAAAACTATGTTGATTTCTTTTTAATTTTGTGTCTGAACATAAAATATATCTGTGCAAAAAAAAATAAATTATATCTATAAGGCTAAACTTGAAATAAAACGTTGTTTAGCTGGTGTTAAGAACACCATACTTTCATGTTTGAACTGGTTGTGCATTTTGCAAACTTTGAACAAAAACGAAATATTATTCTTGTACTTGATCCATTATATGTAAGTCTCTATTGAAAAAGAAAATAAAGAAAATATATTTTATTGTGATAAAATAAAAGTAAATTCATTTTGAAGTAGTTTGTTGCCAAGTAGTTTGTTTCAAATCTAACCTTTCTGTCAATATCAGTTCGTTAAAATTGTCATTCTGAAATTTGTATCAACCGGCTCTCTGAGAAAACAAGATGGCTGCCTTCAGATGGCCTTAGCGTTTTTTGGAAGACTTTTATCCATAAATACATGTCTCTTGCTCTTAATGCTTCCAGACTCAATGCAGATAAGTTGGTTTGTTGTTTTTGTATGATTCATGCATTGGTTTTGTGTTAATTTTACATTGTTTACTCAAATTTCTTAATCTATTTAATGCCTTGTAGGCCTCTCTCAAATCTCATAATGGCGGTAGCCAAACGACAAGCAGTCTTATTGTCATGCTATTAATTCCTTTTACACATCTGAATGTTATTATTATATCTAAATGAATACTTAATAACTTATAAATGAAAATGCATTCAAGATGATGCTTGATAAATTGAATTGTCTAGACCAATTGCTAATAGAAAATATGTTAACAGCACCATCAATGGCATCAATTTGTACTGACTGTTTTTAAACATTCTGAATATAAATTGCTATTTTAACAAAACAAACAACTATAATTACATTACTGGTATAGTGTGAACTGAGTTCCTAGATCAAAACAGTAGAATATCCAAGATGGCGGACTTTTGTGAACAGGGGTGTATTCGGGAATAAGACCCCTCCCTACTTTTGATCAATTATTTTTCTCAGGGGGTGGGGGCTTATTCCCGGTCAAATACAGTATGTGGTCAATCTATAAATACATCACATGATGAAATATGAGATAATAATTGTAATGATTGGATGTTTATGAAATGGAAGCACCAACAGAACGTGGTTTACCAACAATCACTTGGTTACAGGTATGTGATACATTGCTTGAATTGTGACATGTAGTTCTCTGCACAAAGTCGTGAAATATTAAATGCATCATTGCCTTATGCTGAGGTCCACCAACTGTCTAGCTAACAACTCCCCGGGTAGCAGTCCCTCAGTGCCTGACCCTCAGTCCTTCTACTGAGGTCCATCGACTGTCTCGCTAACAACTCCCCGAGTAGCAGTCCCTCAGTGCCTGACCCTCAGTCCTTCTGCTGAGGTCCACTGACTTTCCCACTAACAACTCCCCGGGTAGCAGTCCCTCAATCCCTGCGCCTCAGTCCTTCTGCTGAGGTCCACCGACTGTCCCGCTAACAACTCCCAAGTAGCAGTCCCTCAGTGCCTGCACCTCAGTCCTTCTGCTGAGGTCCACTGACTTTCCCACTAACAACTCCCCGGGTAGCAGTCCCTCAATCCCTGCGCCTCAGTCCTTCTGCTGAGGTCCACCGACTTTCCCACTAACAACTCCCCGGGTAGCAGTCCCTCAGTGCCTGCACCTCAGTCCTTCTGCTGAGGTCCACCGACTGTCCCACTAACATTTCCCCGAGTAACAGTCCCAAAGTGCCTGCGCCTCAATCCTTCTGCTGAGGTCCACCGACTGTCCCACTAACAACTCCCCGAGTAACAGTCCCAAAGTGCCTGCGCCTCAATCCTTCTGCTGAGGTCCACCGACTGTCCCACTAACAACTCCCCGAGTAACAGTCCCAAAGTGCCTGCGCCTCAGTCCTTCTGCTGAGGTCCACCGACTGTCCCGCTAACAACTCCCCGAGTGGCAGTTCCCAAGTGCCTGCGCCTCAGTCCTTCTGCTGAGGTCCACCGACTTTCCCACTAACAACTCCCCGGGTAGCAGTCCCTCAGTGCCTGCACCTCAGTCCTTCTGCTGAGGTCCACCGACTGTCTCGCTAACATTTCCCCGAGTAACAGTCCCAAAGTGCCTGCGCCTCAATCCTTCTGCTGAGGTCCACCGACTGTCCCACTAACAACTCCCCGAGTAACAGTCCCAAAGTGCCTGCGCCTCAATCCTTCTGCTGAGGTCCACCGACTGTCCCACTAACAACTCCCCGAGTAACAGTCCCAAAGTGCCTGCGCCTCAGTCCTTCTGCTGAGGTCCACCGACTGTCCCGCTAACAACTCCCCGAGTGGCAGTTCCCAAGTGCCTGCGCCTCAGTCCTTCTGCTGAGGTCCACCGACTTTCCCACTAACAACTCCCCGGGTAGCAGTCCCTCAGTGCCTGCACCTCAGTCCTTCTGCTGAGGTCCACCGACTGTCTCGCTAACATTTCCCCGAGTAACAGTCCCAAAGTGCCTGCGCCTCAATCCTTCTGCTGAGGTCCACCGACTGTCCCACTAACAACTCCCCGAGTAACAGTCCCAAAGTGCCTGCGCCTCAATCCTTCTGCTGAGGTCCACCGACTGTCCCACTAACAACTCCCCGAGTAACAGTCCCAAAGTGCCTGCGCCTCAGTCCTTCTGCTGAGGTCCACCGACTGTCCCACTAACAACTCCCCGAGTAACAGTCCCAAAGTGCCTGCGCCTCAGTCCTTCTGCTGAGGTCCACCGACTGTCCCGCTAACAACTCCCCGGGTAGCAGTCCCTCAGTGCCTGCGCCTCAATCCTTCTGCTGAGGTCCACCGACTGTCCCACTAACAACTCCTCGAGTAGCAGTCCCTCAGTCCTTCTGCTTTCTTTGTAGACTTAATGCTGGGAGGCAAACCCAAAAATATATACAAATAGATTTCATGAACTGTGGCGAAGATTAAATGGAGTGCATTAGGTTTTTGTCACTATAAAAGCTATAAAGGTCAATAGTAGGTGTGATCTAAAAATAGATTTGCCTAGACAGCACAATAGAAGTGTTATGATATTTAAAATCCATCACATGTATATATACATACAGAACTATACCAATTTATGGTGCGATGTCAGTATTTACCAATGCATTATGTCTATTACATTTTCTCAACATCTTTTTGTTCAGAGAACACAGTTAACTCCCTTTTCTATAAAATAAAGATATATGTTTCTTATATGAATATACCACGAAATTTTGGTTGCAATGTATTTTTTTCTTTTTTCCCAATTGTAATGAGGGTGAAATAGTCGTTGAATATAATAAATCACTTCTTGAAATCTTAATTCTACTTACTTCACTTAAGTGGAAGAGGCATTGAGTGGTTCTTATTTTTAGCCATCAACTTTCTATCAGTTCAGTAATAGTGACAACAGAGAATATCGTGGACAGGTAGCTAATACTGAACACTGTGTATGTACATGTATACTCTTTTAGCAGATTCAATGTTTACATATACGATAAGTCCAGGATAAGTCCACAGTGTCACAGGGCCAGGTCTATTGCATACCCTGTTATGGGAACCCCCAGATTAGGTGCATTTGTGTACTTGTTGTTTTTGAGCTACGATATTGACCTGGAAAAACATAGATGTCTTAACTGTGCTGGGGAGAAAGGTCATCTGATTAAAATATGTCAGCCAATGAGATTGCTCAGCTGTATACAAGGCTGTGTGGAGCTATACATACACACACACTCACACTCTTGTGTATTGATACACAAGTCATAGGCTTAGCACATCTGCTGAAGGTAGCTAACTTCTCCTCAAGGTAAACTGCAAAAGGACACTAGAGATTAAAATCTCATCGGCCGCAAATTAATTGGGGCTGCAATTCCACTGTTTGGCTTGATGCTTTACATAGGAAGATCAGCGAGATACCAGTGTCTGAGGGATTTGGACGTCAATTTGACCTGATCTCGGGGAAGTCCCTGGATTTCTTGCCAGTTTCATTGTGACACTTGCATTCAGTCTTTTGGACCATTTCCTAAACATTTGGAATTTTGACAGCATGAGCAAGAAAAGGAAGCTGAGTCTGAGGCTGAAGATAAGTGAGTAGAATTGTTCTGATTCAATGTCATGCCCGGTAAACGAGCTGTTTTGTTGGTTTGTTTACGATTTTCTGATAGCCGCATGGTTTCCCTGCAGTAAGTAGGTCAAGCATGAAACTGAGTGCATTCAACAAACAGGGGTACTGCCTGATACACTTCAGTTGTGTGGCTAGATAATCGATAGTTTACCTAACTCTAACAGTGTAAATCATACTGACCAACGGATCAGGCACTGACCAACACAGCCTCTAATCATATCTGGGCTGGACAGAAAAAATCTATATAACTGGAGCGGAGTAGGCATGCATACTAACCTCTCCAGATAGGGAGGCTAATTTCTATGCATATGCATATATATATCCTGGACAGGAAGTATTTTCAATATTTCACCACCATTGAAGTTCATAGTGTGATTTATACATGATTTAAAATCTTAGTGACCTAAATTTTCTGCAGAGGTCCAAATATTGATATGTAAACAAATCTTCTCAAGGTCGGCTTGGTGATAAAAGACTTGAGCTCATCACCGACTTTAGCCAGCTAGTATCACTAGGCTTTACAATCATTAGCTCTAAAATATCCATATGCATCCTTAGTGGATTGAAAAATGTCAATAAATATCAATAATTGTATTAATAGGAAAACGAATGCTGTAAATTGGAACAGATATTGATGTTTGTTTTCTGCTTACAAAACAAATGACGTTCTAAAATAAATGAATATGGTGTTAAATTGTGTAATGAGAGATTTTGTTTTGACAGAATATTTTATTTGTGTGCTCTGTTAATTGGAAAAGCTAGTTTCAATTGCCAACAAATTGATTTCTGTGGACAGCATTGAACACAGGTAACGTTACATTGTTGCAAAATGTGTTGATGAAATTTTATCTGAATTATCGGGAACGGCATATCCCTGAAGATTTATTGATGCATGTAATTGTGTTTGGTGATGAACTTTGTTGAGGAAAATCATTAAAAATCAAATTGATTTGAGTATGAGGAAGTTGAGTAACCTAAATTATAAAGCTGTTGGTACAGTAGACCGCAATTCAGAAAAAAATTAATTGATATTTAAAATCCTGAAGATTAAAATGTAAATTTAATAGAGATTTTAGATTAAAATGTCATTTCTCATCTGATTAATGAGTATTAGATCTCAGTGTTGTACTGTATGTAATATATGAATCTAGCTTATGGAAATGGCATCCAGGAAAAGTTCTGTGATATATAGGTAGATAATACACAAAGAGAGCTAGAGCTGGCCACTAAGATTTCACTTTAAGCTGGTACCTGTACTGGAAATATTTGACAGGTGATAGAATAGCCCTTATCAGTGGTGCAGCTTTTGTCCTGGCTCGGTGTCGTGAAATCATGTTGAAAGGCTCTCAACAGTTGGCTGTCCATGGTTGATGGAAGATGGAGGTGTGATAACATCAGTTCTCATTTTCTAGGCAGTTAACCTTCAAGTTTTTTTTCCTCCAAAGTTTGATTTAGAAAAGAAAGTTTCTATGGTGAACGGTAATGATTTGTGTTAATGCAGGTACACTTCAATACCTGGATGTGGATAGTAACCAGATCCCTACCTGTGTGTTCTGTGTACCAAATGTATAAACAAGTGCATCTAGGTTACAATACGAAATTTACTTTAAAAACTCATCCAAAAATGTTTTATTTACAGACTCTTTCAGAGTAGCTGAACCATAAGACAACAAAACTCAGCTTTTAATGGCTTTGATGAAACATTTCATTAATTTGCATAAATTTCTGGATTTTAAACCAGAAGAAAATGTAATGCTCAAATTTCTACCCAAGTTAAACATATGTTTTATTATCAGATACTGTAGTGGCAGCTCACATTGCACATGATTATATAGGGTGGAACTCACATTAATCAATTGTCGGTACAAAGAAATGATTGGCGTGCCGTAAGGAACTGTTATCTTGCCAAATTTTACCTAATTGTCTGTTAAGTAATCAACCAAAAGTGCATGAAAAGTCAGGGCAAGGTCAAAAGAACTCGGTCAAAGAGGAAACCGATTTGACAGAATTCTGGCTCTTAGTTTAATTGTTAATGGAGAGTGTTAAAACCACATTGTATGAGGCACATTTAATATTGATCAGTTCTAGGTAATTACTGGCACTATACCTCGGTGTTTTGTGTTGGAGTCTGTCGGTTTATGGGACTGATCATCTCCATATGACTTTCCAGATCAGCAGATTAGAAATTTATTGAAATTTAAGCATGTTTACTGTGATAACATATTTATGTTAGAGACATGTAAGCATTCCTAGCTTGTGGTATCTATTCTGACATATGTTTGGTGAATCTGGGGATGTTTATGATGTGAGTTGATGGTTGGTACACTCTTATGGTGATTGATTACATTTACCGACTAATCAACATTCCCAGGAGTTTCAAGGTCAAGGTCACAACAGAAATCATGATCGGCTGACATGGAATTCATTTTCTGTGGAATCAATAAAGGTTTTCTGAGGATCTGAGGATTTGATTAGTGATATGCCTTGTATTCACACAGTTAATGTTTCAGTAAACTGTTGTTGGTGGTTACATATATATGTCTATTCTTGTGTACATGTGATTACACTTAACAACTAGTTATAGTTCTGCCTCTCACTAATTCAGGACTGGCGGGTAGGCAAACTTAATATTCTGCAGAATACTTCAGCAAATGTTTCACAAAGATAATATTTTGGAATCAGACAATTAATGCTTGTTTAGAACTAGCAAGAAATAGATTGGAGTAGACACTGAGAAAGATGGCCAGAAAACAGAAAACAATTTTTGTTTGGCCTCAAACACCTGTTTCATGAGCATTTATATATAACCATTCGTTAAAAATGACATCAAGATTATCTCTTCTCGTTTCACAATGTCAGCTGTCTGTTGGTATCTGTATTGGATGTGACCACCACTATGAAATGACCATGTGTTATATATATGTCAGCTGTATGAAGTAGTCACCTGTATTAAGTAACCTCCTATATTGAGTGACGACCTGTATTAAGTGACCACTAGTACTAAGAAATCACCTGTATTAAGAAATCACCCGTATTTTATAGGAAATCACCTTTATGAAATAGTCACCTGTATTAAGTAGCCTCCTATATTGAGTGACGACCTGTATTAAGTGAACACTAGTATTAAGAAATCACCTGTATTAAATAGTCACCTGTATTAAGTAACTTCCTATATTGAGTGACGACCTGTATTAAGTGACCACTAGTACTAAGAAATCACCTGTATTTTATAAGAAATCACCTGTATGAAATAGTCACCTGTATTAAGTAGCTTCCTATAATGAGTGACTACCTGTATTAAGTGACCACTAGTATTAAGAAATCACCTGTATTAAATAGTCACCTGTATTAAGAAACCACCTGTATTAAATAGTCACCTGTATTAAGAAACCACCTGTATTAAATAGTCACCTGTATTAAGTAACCTCCTATATTGAGTGACTACCTGTATTAAGTGACCACTAGTATTAAGAAATCACCTGTATTAAAATGCCAATTGTATAATTAACCACCTGTATTAATTTAAGAGACCAATTTTAATGTGTGCCTGATTGTAGGGATGTAACCTGAATAGACCATGCAGTTAGGACTGTTTGAGGATCGTCCCTGTTTACAGGTTTTGCCTTCCTCGTCAACAATATTATCCTACATAAGATGTATGTCCTGTTTCTTTTTATGAGTTGGTAAACAAATCAATCATAATTAACACACCTCACCTTTACATCACACCTTTAGTTAGTTGACGTGTTATTATCGTCATTCCTCAGATGTTGACATTACAAAACTCATACAGGATAAATTATATATATAGCTGTCTGGTTGTTAAACCACAGTAAGTAGCCTCTAGTTAACAGTCAGTAACCACTAGTTAACAGTAAGGCATCTTTGTTAAACCAAGGTACGTAACCACTAGTTTACAGTAAGGTATCTTTGTTAAACCACAGTTAGTAACCACTAGTTAACAGTAAGGTATCTTTGTTAAACCACAGTAAGTAACCACTAGTTAACAGTAAGGCATCTTTGTTAAACCAAGGTACGTAACCACCAGTTAACAGTAAGGTATCTTTGTTAAACCACAGTAAGTAACCACTAGTTAACAGTAAGGCATCTTAGTTAAACCACAGTAAGTAACCACTAGTTAAAAGTAAGGCATCTTTGTTAAACCACAGTAAGTAGCCACTAGTTAACAGTAAGGCATCTTTGTTAAACCACAGTTAGTAACCTCTACTAGTTAACAGTAAGGCACCTTTGTTAAACCACAGTAAGTAACCAGTAAGGTATCTTTGTTAAACCACAGTAAGTAACCTCTACTAGTAAACAGTAAGGCATCTTTGTTAAACCACAGTAAGTAACCTCTACTAGTTAACAGTAAGGCATCTTTGTTAAACCACAGTAAGTAACCTCTACTAGTTAACAGTAAAACATCTTTGTTAAACCACAGTAAGTAACCTCTACTAGTTAACAGTAAGATGTCTTTGTTAAACCACAGTTAGTAGCCACTAACAGTAAGGCATCTTCCCTATCAGGAGAAAAGCAAACGGTTTACCAATCCAAATATACCATTATACAGTCAAACCTGCTCTAACGACCGCCTGTCTATAACGACCGCCTGTCTATAACGACCGATTTTCATATTCCCCGTGAGATGTCACTATATAACAACCATCTGTATAACGACCACCTGTCTAATGTGGCTAACGACCGGTAATTTTGGAACGACGGTCGCTAGTTCGCTTTCTATAACGACCGATTTTCAGATTCCTCGTGAGATTTCATTATATAACGACCATCTGTTTAACGACCACCAGTCTGATGTGGCTAACGACCGGTAATTTTGGAACGACGGTCGCTAGTTCGCTTCCTATAACGACCGATTTCCGATGAAAATGCCGTTCCGGTAACCCGTCGCACATGTACAGCTCCGTACAAAATGTCCGGTATTTGCGTACATGATTCATTAGTAGAAAATACTATAAATGTTGAAAATATGAGTTGTAAAACACATTGACTGAAGATATTATTATTTTATGACAAGTGAAAACTTTCCGGTAAGCCCATCACTGCTGTATCTGTTTTCGACAATATCCTGCATTTTGATTGGCTACTGATAGCGACGATCTAGGTTATTTCCTTACCTGAATAACGCGTAGTGCTTTCCAGTATGAGTGTAGTCAAATGATACGATTGAACAGCGTTGCATCATTTGTGTTCACGTTTATGCAGGCCTGTTCGCGACCCGTGTGTCAGGCTTTAATCGTCAGAATTACCGTCAACCCAGGACACTGCCGACTCTTTCGATGTCTAGACGCACAGAGATTAAGTCTTATGTAAGATTTAATTGAATAGGCCTAATTTATGAATGATATTGCCGTGGAAACATCGTTTATTTCAATTATCAGTATTAGACCTGTGCCTTCGCTGGTGTCAACAGATCTTCATCGTAACTCGCGCGAGGTGTCAATCAATGTCAAGCCTAATTAACGAGGCATTGTGTTATGTTTTCAAAGTTTCCTATTCAAAGGTGTTTGTTTTATTGACCTTAAATGCCGACTTACCTGGTTGGTGTTATCATTCCGATTTGACGTTTTTTTTTTCAAAAAAATTTTTTTTTTTCTTCAAGATTTTATTTTTCATTTTTTGGACCACAAAACGTACCTGCGCACTATATGCGATAAATTACGTTACTGTTTAATTTTATACTTTTTAGAAAAAGAACAACAAACTCAACCAAGAATTCACAAATGTAATAAAATGATCATGAATATTATTGAATAGGGCATTCATCATACCATTTTAAGATGTTTTAAAAAATATAGATTTAAACCTAAAAATAATATTATAAGAATATATTTCAAAACAAAAAGTTTGACTTCTGTAATGTTATACTGAATGCCCTATTTAATGACAAGTCATTTATGACATTTTCAATTAAAGTGGTTGGTCCAAAAATCTTGACCTGTCTATAAAGGCAACCTGTCTATAGTGACCGTTTTTCTGTCTCCCCTTGAGCGGTCTTTATAGACAGGTTTGACTGTAGATAATTATTTTTGAAGCTGAAAATCGACAAAGATTCCAGTGACACATTGGCATGATTATATAGATGTTTACCTTCCATAAATCTGTACCATTTCAAATCAATTTGTAAGTGTATTTGTATAATACTGGCCATTTATATGTTCTTCTCACCTTTATTTGGGGACATTGCAATTTGATGTCCGATAAAATTTCAGAAGAGGGAATCTCATCTCAAGTTTAATAATAGTTTTAGAGAAGTAGTTGCAACAACACTTTCAAATTGAGTTTATACAGAAGGTTAACAGAAGTGCCGGCTTGGAGTTTGTATATAGACGTTTTAATGTGTTCTGCAGGTGTTCTGAACCAAAACAGGATCTTACTAGATCCGGTATAACACTTGAGTTTCTGTGTAAAAACCAATAATCGGATTGTTACAGTAGATACACCTCTATCGTGTGATGGTTCGTAGAGAAGTTCAATTAATGAGGAACTTATCAACTAAATCTTAAGTACATGATCCAAACACGAGAAGGAAACAGAAACTAAAACGTGATAACAGTGTGGTATAACACGAGATGCAGTTGGTCAGTTGGTCAGAAGTGTACTTGACCATCACATAATCAAGTTTCACAAGAGAAGCCATTGATTTTCAGGAAACACTGAGCTGGCTAAATCTCGCCATTCACATTCTTACTAATCAAATTCTACTACAGATGTAAACGGTGTGTATGAGAATACATCCAATAAGCTTGTGCTTAAGGAGCCCTAGGTCAAGGCCAAGGTCATCTGTGTTAGTAGGTCATTCACAGGTCAAGGTCATCTCTGTTAGTAGGATTCTCAGGTCAAGGCCAAGGTCATTTCTGTTTGCACTTCTAGTTTAAATTTGTGAACCTTATCAGTGAAATAAGTTCAGAAACTTGTCAACAGCTTGCATGGATCTAGCTATTTTCTAGCTTTACTTGTATAATTGAAGAACTACAGAGATTAGTGATGCCGAAGTGACTGCAGTTACATAATACAATTACCACAACTTGACTGGACCACTTACCAGCTTGTTGTGCCTTACCACAACTTGACTGGACCACTTACCAGCTTGTTGTGCCTTACCACAACTTGACTGGACCACTTACCAGCTTGTTGTGCCTTACCACAACTTGACTGGACCACTTACCAGCACGTTGTTCCTTACCACAACTTGACTGGACCACTTACCAGCTTGTTGTGCCTTACCACAACTTGACTGCACCACTTACCAGCTTGTTGTGCCTTACCACAAATTGACTGGACCACTTACCAGCTTGTTGTGCCTTACCACAACTTGACTGGACCACTTACCAGCTTGTTGTGCCTTACCACAACTTGACTGGACCACTTACCAGCACGTTGTTCCTTACCACAACTTGACTGGACCACTTACCAGCTTGTTGTGCCATACCACAACTTGACTGGACCACTTACCAGCATGTTGTGCCTTAAAGTGTCCTCCAGATATTTTATGTATATTGTCATTTGCAGTACTTTAGCCTGATGACTTTTTGAATCATTGGTTTCTAACCCTATCCCTCAAAAAACATAAAATGGAAAACATTATTTTAGATTTTACAATACACCTTCCAGATAAATAACTTGAAGGGGACAAGAATGACAAGTATGTGACCTTGTAGGGTTTTAACTTCACAGGAAGTCGTGCTGCAGAAAACATTGGCCGCTTGTCAGTGACAGGAAGTCAGCAGTGAACATGTGACCTACATATCCTGGCATTTCTCCGCTAGCTCAGCCTAGCCTGACAACACTAAGTCATAGTTATACATATGTAAAACATGCTTTAAAGGAATCCATGCCTTGTCAATATGTTCTACAAGAATTTGGGGAAAAAAACTTAACAGTTTATGGTTAGCTCTGTACATCTTTGTTTTCCTACTGACCCCTGAATTTACATGGAGAGATGCCTGATGTACTGCTACTGTGTGTGTAGTAACAATTGGACATCTGTCGTTCTGTGTCCCAGATTTAAAGCTGAGCCTTGTTTATGTTGTAGGGGTTTTATACAACCATACAGGCAATCAGTTTTAACAGTCTAACATAACTGGTTATTGTTGGAAATACATTTGTTTTTCTGTTGCCAAATTGTTTTTTAGATGTATAAATTTGGCTGGAGATCCAGGTATTACTTACTTTATAAAATAAGCTTTTTATATACAGGCCTTTAGTCAATGTCAATGTGTGGAATGTACATCTTGTAAGTAGAAAATAGGTCCCTACATAAACTGTTGGTACAAACTGTTAAATAGAGCTGACCGAGTAATTGACACTCTCAGATTTTGTGGCAATTTTACAGAGGTTTTCAATAGATTTATACGTTTATTAAAATATTACAATCATATGATCCCTAGTAGAAGTTGGTCGCATCATAACACGTGTCAGACTAATTAGTATTGAAGGGATCATTCTTTTTAGAGGTTTTCATTAGATAATGGTCTAAACAGAGATAAGGGGAAATGGTTTTGGAGGCCATGAGAAACAGAATCTTTTACTGTTGTGTTTGATTACATTCTATGAGCTGAAATGATTTTGGTATAGCCATGAGAAACAGAATCTTCTATGGTTGTGTTTGATTACAGTCTATGAGCTGAAATGATTTTCGAGGCCATGAGAAACAGAATCTTCTATGGTTGTGTTTGATTACAGTCTATGAGCTGAAATGATTTTCGAGGCCATGAGAAACAGAATCTTCTATGGTTGTTGTTAGTATATGCAGGTTTAAAGTGATAGTTGTACATTCCCTCTTACAAGGAAGTTACTATAAACACTGGTTTTCATTGTATGCAGGTTTTATTTTATACAGATAATTATTTTTGTATCCATTTCCTTAAAGAAGTTTGCAGGTCTACAGAATTTATCAGTAAGTGGCCATATTTGTTTTCCCTAATGGGTGATGTTACCTGTGAGTTGGCTGCTATAGACAGGTGACTTTTACCTGTTATAGCACACACAGCTAAATGGCTGGGACCTAAATCTTGCTGTTGTAGAACAAGAAATAACCAACAAATGAGGCCTTGTTTGTGATTTTTTTACCCAGTATATGATCCATGATGCATAGCTGTGAAATTGAAATAGAAGACATAACAGCGCTATTTCCAGATTGTTTGTGATACCAGAGGCAGGTGATTTCTATAACATGTGGTTCTACAGGGAAAGAGAAAAAACAAAGCAATCTACAGTACTTAACAGATTGTTAGTGAGCTGAGAGCTAGCGAGGTTATATAAGGGTTAATATCTTCATAAATTATTCATGAAAGGAAGTTCATTGTGTGGAAAAAGTTCTTGGCCAGGCCTGTGCTATTTGTTTACATATCTTATATACAAAGTGCTGTCTCTATGTATAGACACTGATGTGTCCAGTCACAATATACACCGGGATTTAAATCCTGGCCTTCAATATCCATTAGGAGTGAGATTTGGTGTGGAGTGAGATTTGGTATGGTTTGATCAGTGTTTTTCTGGGTCAAATGTTACAGTACTGCTATAGAGAGGTGTTATGTTGTATTACACAGGACTGGCCCTGACCTTATCATGTCCCTGTACAGTTCTCCAGTGTTACAGTACTGGTATTGAGAGGTGTTATGTTGTACACAGGACTGGCACTGACCTTACTGTGTCCCTGTACAGTTCTCCAGTGTTACAGTTCTGCTATAGAGAGGTGTTATGTTGTATTACACAGGACTGGCCCTGACCTTACCGTGTCCCTGTACAGTTCTCCAGTGTTACAGTACTGCTATAGAGAGGTGTTATGTTGTATTACACAGGACTGGCCCTGACCTTACCGTGTCCCTGTACAGTTCTCCAGTGTTACAGTACTGCTATAGAGAGGTGTTATGTTGTATTACCCAGGACTGGCCCTGACCTTACTGTGTCCCTGTACAGTTCTCCAGTGTTACAGTACCGTGTCCCTGTACAGTTCTCCATTGTTACAGTACCATGTTCCTGTACAGTTCTCCTGTGTTACAGTACCGTGTCCCTGTACAGTTCTCCATTGTTACAGTACCGTGTCCCTGTACAGTTCTCCATTGTTACAGTACCGTGTCCCTGTACAGTTCTCCATTGTTACTGTACTGCTATAGAGAGGTGTTATGTTGTATTACACAGGACTGGCCCTGACCTTACTGTGTCCCTGTACAGTTCTCCAGTGTTACAGTACCGTGTCCCTGTACAGTTCTCCATTGTTACAGTACCATGTTCCTGTACAGTTCTCCTGTGTTACAGTACCGTGTCCCTGTACAGTTCTCCATTGTTACAGTACCGTGTCCCTGTACAGTTCTCCATTGTTACAGTACCGTGTCCCTGTACAGTTCTCCATTGTTACTGTACTGCTATAGAGAGGTGTTATGTTGTATTACACAGGACTGGCCCTGACCTTACTGTGTCCCTGTACAGTTCTCCAGTGTTACAGTTCTGCTTTGAGAGGTGTTATGTTGTATTACACAGGACTGGCCCTGACCTTACCGTGTCCCTGTACAGTTCTCCAGTGTTACAGTACTGCTATAGAGAGGTGTTATGTTGTATTACACAGGACTGGCCCTGACCTTACTGTGTCCCTGTACAGTTCTCCATTGTTACAGTACTGCTATAGAGAGGTGTTATGTTGTATTATATAGGACTGGCCCTGACCTTACCGTGTCCCTGTACAGTTCTCCATTGTTACAGTACTGCTATAGAGAGGTGTTATGTTGTATTACACAGGACTGGCCCTGACCTTACCGTGTCCCTGTACAGTTCTCCAGTGTTACTGTACTGCTATAGAGAGGTGTTATGTTGTATTACACAGGACTGGCCCTGACCTTACCGTGTCCCTGTACAGTTCTCCAGTGTTACAGTACTGCTATAGAGAGGTGTTATGTTGTATTACACAGGACTGGCCCTGACCTTACCGTGTCCCTGTACAGTTCTCCAGTGTTACAGTACTGCTATAGAGAGGTGTTATGTTGTATTACACAGGACTGGCCCTGACCTTACCGTGTCCCTGTACAGTTCTCCAGTGTTACAGTACTGCTATAGAGAGGTGTTATGTTGTATTACACAGGACTGGCCCTGACCTTACCGTGTCCCTGTACGTACAGTTCTCCAGTGTTACTGTACTGCTATAGAGAGGTGTTATGTTGTATTACACAGGACTGGCCCTGACCTTACCGTGTCCCTGTACGTACAGTTCTCCAGTGTTACAGTACTGCTATAGAGAGGTGTTATGGTGTATTACACAGGACTGGCCCTGACCTTACCGTGTCCCTGTACAGTTCTCCATTGTTACAGTACTGCTATAGAGAGGTGTTATGGTGTATTACACAGGACTGGCCCTGACCTTACTGTGTCCCTGTACAGTTCTCCATTGTTACAGTACTGCTATAGAGAGGTGTTATGTTGTATTACAGAGGACTGGCCCTGACCTTACCATGTCCCTGTACAGTTCTCCAGTGTTACTGTACTGGTATAGAGAGGTGTTATGTTGTATTACACAGGACTGGCCCTGACCTTACTGTGTCCCTGTACAGTTCTCCAGTGTTACAGTACTGCTGTAGAGAGGTGTTATGTTGTATTACACAGGACTGGCCCTGACCTTACCGTGTCCCTGTACAGTTCTCCAGTGTTACAGTACTGCTATAGAGAGGTGTTATGTTGTATTACACAGGACTGGCCCTGACCTTACCGTGTCCCTGTACAGTTCTCCAGTGTTACAGTACTGCTATAGAGAGGTGTTATGTTGTATTACACAGGACTGGCCCTGACCTTATCATGTCCCTGTACAGTTCTCCAGTGTTACTGTACTGCTATAGAGAGGTGTTATGTTGTATTACACAGGACTGGCCCTGACCTTACCGTGTCCCTGTACAGTTCTCCAGTGTTAATGTACTGCTATAAAGAGGTGTTATGTTGTATTACACAGGACTGGGCCTGATCTTACTGTGTCCCTGTACAGTTCTCCATTGTTACAGGACTGCTATAGAGAGGTGTTATGTTGTATTACACAGGACTGGCCCTGACCTTACCGTGTCCCTGTACAGTTCTCCAGTGTTACAGGACTGCTATAGAGAGGTGTTATGTTGTATTACCCAGGACTGGCCCTGACCTTACTGTGTCCCTGTACAGTTCTCCAGTGTTACAGTTCTGCTTTGAGAGGTGTTATGTTGTATTACACAGGACTGGCCCTGACCTTATCATGTCCCTGTACAGTTCTCCAGTGTTACAGTACTGCTATAGAGAGGTGTTATGTTGTATTACCCAGGACTGGCCCTGACCTTATCATGTCCCTGTACAGTTCTCCAGTGTTACAGTACTGCTATAGAGAGGTGTTATGTTGTATTACACAGGACTGGCCCTGACCTTATCATGTCCCTGTACAGTTCTCTAGTGTTGCAGTACTGCTATAGAGAGGTGTTATGCTGTATTACACAGGACTGGCCCTGACCTTACCATGTCCCTGTACAGTTCTCCAGTGTTAATGTACTGCTATAAAGAGGTGTTATGTTGTATTACACAGGACTGGCCCTGACCTTACCGTGTCCCTGTACTGTTCTCCAGTGTTACAGTACCGTGTCCCTGTACTGTTCTCCAGTGTTACAGTACCATGTCCCTGTACAGTTCTCCAGTGTTACAGTACTGCTATAGAGAGGTGTTATGTTGTATTATACAGGACTGGCCCTGACCTTACCGTATCCCTGTACAGTTCTCCAGTGTTACAGTACTGCTATAGAGAGGTGTTATGTTGTATTACCCAGGACTGGCCCTGACCTTACCATGTCCCTGTACAGTTCTCCAGTGTTACAGTTCTGCTTTGAGAGGTGTTATG
This sequence comes from Mimachlamys varia, assembly GCA_947623455.1. Lineage (NCBI taxonomy): Eukaryota > Metazoa > Mollusca > Bivalvia > Pectinida > Pectinidae > Mimachlamys > Mimachlamys varia. The sequence continues at coordinate 464,202 of OX392538.1, read as the reverse complement.
TTGTATTACACAGGACTGGCCCTGACCTTACCGTGTCCCTGTACAGTTCTCCAGTGTTACAGTTCTGCTATAGACAGGTGTTATGTTGTATTATACTGGACTGGCCCTGACCTGACAATAATGATCAAGGGAGATAACTACTGTAGTGTAGTATGTTGTTACATTTGATGTAAAACAAATGCATTCACTAAGATTGAATCAATTTAAGAGTCTCACCTCAGTAAGTTAGATATAGGACATCCTGTTACAAAATGTCATCAAGGAGACATAAATAGTTAAAATGTTTGTCTGTGCTCTATGTAGAAATATACCCGGACCTGGAAGGAGATTTAGGTACACATGTACTGTGTTACAGGTGGTAATTAGAAGTTACATTAAGTTAATTCACTACCCAACACTGTGCTGACATTTCTGTCGATAAAATACTATATCAATCATGTAGAGGAAAAACTCGTTTGAGTTGCTTTAAATGCAAATGCCTGTTTGAAATGTTGAAATCTAAATTTCAAATCCTAGTTATTGGTTATATATATATTTACAGAATTTTCTGATTTTAGTGTTAAAGTTGATACACACCAACATACCTATCCACTTGTTACTAGCTAGATTTTGTCCTGAATTCTTCCTGACCAGCTGATAAAAAACATAATCATACTACTTTTTTATCATAAAGTCTTAAAACTAAGTAACCATGCAAATTGTGATCTACTATTCAATAGTTTATATTTTACTTCAAAGAAAATTGGGATCAGAAGTATTTCAACTTTTTTATTGCAAAAAAGATGTTCTTACAATGACATTTCTTATTAAAGTACATTTCTTTTCTTGATCCATGATTTTTAGATAGATAGTCTGCCTTATTTCTGTAGGGATAATTGTCTCAGGCTTTATCTAAATGACAAGTCTTAAGTAAGGCAAAAACACAGAAACATTGTTTGCCTCAGGTGCAGTTTGAAAATAAACATGAAATACACATAAACAGCTGTCAAGAATTAAAGGAATGTATTATAAAAACTTATGTTACTTGTATCTGCCTGTGTATAGCAGATAATTCTGTGTCTTATGGATTCCTTACACATTCCTCTTATAGCATCCAAAATCATGTTTGACAACAGACTGTAATTAAAGAATAGTAGAAGATTCTGTTTCTCATGGCCTCCAAAATAATTGCTGCGCATAGGCATAGACTATAATCAAACACAACATCAAGCACAACAGTAGAAGATCCTGTTTCTCATGGTCTCAAAAATCATTTCAGCACACAGACGGCATAATCAAACAGAGCAGTAGAGCTCTATCGAATAGTCTCGGGATCAATTAGTAGAATGCTTTTCAGATTGTTCAGTGCATGTTTTCTTGTTTATTATGTTATGCAACTTGAAAAGACTTCACTTCTGGTTGATGCATATCTAGTACAAGAAAACGTGTTTGCAGATGGTAATATTTAGCGAGTTGTAAACAATCTTCCATGTAGGAGAGTCAACTAACAGACATCCTATCATTAGTAGATTATTGTAGCACTGTGTGCTGAACGTCTTATAACAAATGGAGGGTTTCAGTTCTGAGCTTGTTAACAGGTATGATGTGCACATTAGCAGGTGGTTTGTCTGCTGTATCTATCCTAATGGGCGTGTCACATGTAGGGTCTATACCCAGCCAGACCAGTTCTAATGGGCGTGTCACATGTAGGGTCTACCCAGCCAGACCAGTTCTAATGGGCGTGTCACATGTAGGGTCTACCCAGCCAGACCAGTTCTAATGGGCGTGTCACATGTAGGGTCTACCCAGCTAGACCAGATCTAATGGGCGTGTCACATGTAGGGTCTACCCAGCCAGACCAGTTCTAATGGGCGTGTCACATGTAGGGTCTACCCAGCCAGACCAGTTCTAATGGGCGTGTCACATGTAGGGTCTACCCAGCCAGACCAGTTCTAATGGGCGTGTCACATGTAGGGTCTACCCAGCCAGACCAGTTCTAATGGGCGTGTCACATGTAGGGTCTATACCCAGCCAGACCAGTTCTAATGGGCGTGTCACATGTAGGGTCTACCCAGCCAGACCAGTTCTAATGGGCGTGTCACATGTAGGGTCTACCCAGCCAGACCAGTTCTAATGGGCGTGTCACATGTAGGGTCTACCCAGCCAGACCAGTTCTAATGGGCGTGTCACATGTAGGGTCTACCCAGCCAGACCAGTTCTAATGGGCGTGTCACATGTAGGGTCTACCCAGCCAGACCAGTTCTAATGGGCGTGTCACATGTAGGGTCTACCCAGCCAGACCAGTTCTAATGGGCGTGTCACATGTAGGGTCTACCCAGCCAGACCAGTTCTAATGGGCGTGTCACATGTAGGGTCTACCCAGCTAGACCAGTTCTAATGGGCGTGTCACATGTAGGGTCTACCCAGCCAGACCAGTTCTAATGGGCGTGTCACATGTAGGGTCTACCCAGCCAGACCAGTTCTAATGGGCGTGTCACATGTAGGGTCTACCCAGCCAGACCAGTTCTAATGGGCGTGTCACATGTAGGGTCTACCCAGCTAGACCAGTTCTAATGGGCGTGTCACATGTAGGGTCTACCCAGCTAGACCAGTTCTAATGGGCGTGTCACATGTAGGGTCTACCCAGCTAGACCAGTTCTAATGGGCGTGTCACATGTAGGGTCTACCCAGCCAGACCAGTTCTAATGGGCGTGTCACATGTAGGGTCTACCCAGCCAGACCAGTTCTAATGGGTATGTCACATGTAGGGTCTACCCAGCCAGACCAGTTCTAATGGGTATGTCACATGTAGGGTCTACCCAGCTAGACCAGTTCTAATGGGCGTGTCACATGTAGGGTCTACCCAGCTAGACCAGTCTAATGGGCGTGTCACATGTAGGGTCTACCCAGCCGGACCAGTTCTAATGGGTGTGTCACATGTAGGGTCTACCCAACTAGACCAGTTCTAATGGGCGTGTCACATGTAGGGTCTACCCAGCCAGACCAGTCCTAATGGGCGTGTCACATGTAGGGTCTACCCAGCCAGACCAGTTCTAATGGGCGTGTCACATGTAGGGTCTACCCAGCCAGACCAGTCCTAATGGGCGTGTCACATGTAGGGTCTTCCCAGCCAGACCAGTTCTAATGGGCGTGTCACATGTAGGGTCTACCCAGCCAGACCAGTTCTAATGGGCGTGTCACATCTAGGGTCTACCCAGCTAGACCAGTTCTAATGGGCGTGTCACATGTAGGGTCTACCCAGCCAGACCAGTTCTAATGAGCGTGTCACATGTAGGGTCTACCCAGCCAGACCAGTTCTAATGGGCGTGTCACATGTAGGGTCTACCCAGCTAGACCAGTTCTAATGGGCGTGTCACATGTAGGGTCTACCCAGCTAGACCAGTTCTAATGGGCGTGTCACATGTAGGGTCTACCCAGCTAGACCAGTTCTAATCACCTGCCAGACTCAACATCTATAAATCTCTTCTTCGTCTTCACCACCAGCTCTCAGGCTCAGCATCCGTTAAAACCTTCCTCTTCACAAACACCTGATACGCTAGTAAGCTCCTGACAATAAAAAAGGCCAACATTTAAATGTTGTAAAAAATGTTTTCTGAAAATACTTGGTTTGCTGAAGGATGAAACATGACATTTTATTTGCTGATCTGTGTACTCTTACAACAATTTTGTGAATCCTCTTTCTGTGTGTAAAATGTTAGTGTTCTTGTGATTATTATTAGAGAGAGGCCATTGTGAATATGATGGCATGTTTTGTATTCCAATAAAAAAGATGCACTATACAAATGTTCCAAATTTCAATTGTAACCTGCGTGTGTCAATAAAGACACAAATATAGAGATTTCACTATAGTCTGCATAAAACAAAAAATCATGAGTTTAATTCTTTTCAGTCTACACATCTAGCTGTTTATGGTTACTTTCCTTCAGCCTACATGTCTAGTTGTGTATGGTTACTTACCTTCAGCCTACACGTCTAGCTGTGTATGGTTACTTACCTTCAGCCTACACGTCTAGCTGTTTATGGTTACTTACCTTCAGCCTACATGTCTAGCTGTGTATGGTTACTTACCTTCAGCCTACACATCTAGCTGTGTATGGTTACTTACCTTCAGCCTACACGTCTAGCTGTGTATGGTTACTTACCTTCAGCCTACACGTCTAGCTGTGTATGGTTACTTACCTTCAGCCTACACGTCTAGCTGTGTATGGTTACTTACCTTCAGCCTACACGTCTAGCTGTGTATGGTAACTTACCTTCAGCCTACACATCTAGCTGTGTATGGTTACTTACCTTCAGCCTACACGTCTAGCTGTGTATGGTTACTTACCTTCAGCCTACACGTCTAGCTGTGTATGGTTACTTACCTTCAGCCTACACGTCTAGCTGTGTATGGTTACTTACCTTCAGCCTACACATCTAGCTGTGTATGGTTACTTACCTTCAGCCTACACGTCTAGCTGTGTATGGTTACTTACCATCAGCCTACACGTCTAGCTGTGTATGGTTACTTACCTTCAGCCTACACATCTAGCTGTGTGTGGTTACTTACCTTCAGCCTACACATCTAGCTGTGTATGGTTACTTACCTTCAGCCTACACGTCTAGCTGTGTATGGTTACTTACCTTCAGCCTACACGTCTAGCTGTGTATGGTTACTTATACTTTCAGCCTACACGTCTAGCTGTGTATGGTTACTTACCTTCAGCCTACACGTCTAGCTGTGTATGGTTACTTACCTTCAGCCTACACGTCTAGCTGTGTATGGTTACTTTCTTTTGTTTCAATTTTTTTAGTTTTAATCAGAATCGGCTTATTTTACACAGAGCATTAAGTGTTAAGATTTCACTGTTGTACTGTCATTAGAACAGACATACATATATCATATTAAACATTGATCTGGAGATTACGTAGTCGGAGGGAAATCTACACTTATAGAATATAAGATGCTTTATTACATCCATTTATCCTGCCGAGCCCAGATCTGCTTTTACTCAAAAATACAATTTAATTTGGTTTTCTTTTGGAACCATTTACACAAATTTGCTGCTGATATTGTGATGAAAGACTTCTGAAATGATGACATGACGACTCTGCTGGGAAATCTGTCATCATTAGATAAACAGCTGAGGCCCCTGGTGCTGTGATCATTTTCTTTAAATCTCACAACACAGTTGTTGGAGTCTGAAATTAAAACATTCATGTTTAATACAGGATATATACACACGAGTATTGAATAAGATTCTGAAATTGCAAATTTTCTATGAGCAAGGATTTTAATTAGATTTACTTATTAGCAAAAAAAGTTTTGCAGAACAAACACTTAACAGGAAGAATTGTTTACCAGTCATAAGTGCATATAGTGCATTTATGATAATAGTAACCAACCAGACGACTAGAAGCTTCTGAAAAAGGTGGTTACAGAGGGAAATAGTGAATATTCAATATTTTCAAAATGTTTGTAGTGGTTAGATTCCATTGTTGATAATGTGAGCTGTGGAAGTGAAGTACAAATGATGATGTTGTTGATCACACAAACAGATATTTCATTACCTCGCAATGATAAGATATTCTGGTAATCACAAAGTCCAGTTGACCTCTAATAGTAAGGGATATAATTTTGGCTGCTGCTGGATTGCGTTTTAATGTCAATTGACTTTAGATAATTATAAAAAAATAAAATCTTATTGATGTGGTGACTTATATATTTTATTTTTTTCTTCCAGTCTCGCCCTTAAAGTCATTTTCTTCATCATCATCCGAGCCTAAATCAGCGCCCCCTACAGTGACGCGGCCCCCCTCGTTGTCTAACAATGACCACACTCACGCCATCGTCTACAAAACAGATCATCACAAGGTAGGCAGGAAGTGTGAAGATGAGGGAGTCACGGAGATTGGATAACATTACACTAATAATGAAATAAAATATTACAGCTATTTATCTTATATATCAAAGAAGAACTTTTTAAACTCCACAACAAAGGAAAAATTTAGATGTTTATTGTGCTAGAATGATTAAAAAATGTTATAAGATTCTTTCATAACAAGAGTTGTAAGATAGGAAAATTACAAGTTGGGTAAAATCTGAGGCTTTGATGAAAAGTTTTCCCAATTTTGAAAATCCCCAGCTTGGGGAAAATGCAGGTGGGGGGGGGGGGGGTTAATTAGTATATATACAGTACGTTGATAGTAAGGGCTGGTTTGACGACATCTTGTTTACCAGTAACCTGCTATCTACATGTATACACAGTTTGTCTGTAAAATTCAAATTAATGTGAGATTAATATCACGATGCTTAAAGGCCAAGGTTATTGTGGAATAGCTTGAAGCACATGTACATACTGATTGAGACAAGATTTCTCCAACATTACACAGTCATGTATAAAAGTGTAAGGCCATGTATAAAACTTGTCATTAGCATGAGTGTGACAGAGAATTTTACCTGATGGTAGAAACTCTCGAGTTCCATTTAAGTGCTGTCCACTAATGTTGTTTAAATTTGAGGGTCAATGAAAACAGACCACAGTGTATCAGATCTATGGATTCTCAGTAGATCAGATGGCTTTATAATGTTTTACTGATCTATACTTATGTTTCTCTCATTGCAGTTACTGGACTCCACTGAAAAAATGGAGATAGAAGACCTGGGTAAGATTTGAGTTATATATACGATACCTTGACCTTACTCAAAGCAAAGGTCGTGAGCTGTTTAATCTGTCCCATGATCTTACCATGATCAGTATGTCTATAAGGGTCAGTTGAACTCAGGATCAGGGTAAGGTTTTGCCTTTAGCCATTAGACTTAGATTTTTGAGGTGACTTTAAATCATAAGCAAAAGGATGGTCTGGTTGGTTTCTTTTATCCCAAGAAGCTTTTTATGTGTAATCAGCCTAAGACCTTTACTAGGTTAGAATATAGGTTCTGAGCCTGAGACCTTCATGTGTGTGATGGCTTAGTGCTCAGCAATGAGATCTGGACCTTAGATTAGATTTGGCAATAATGGCAATCTTCATCTTTCCAATAAATTTATAGTATTTAAAAGGGACAAACAAGTTTGACCTCATAAACACTCTTATTGTGAACACAGAAAGAGAATAGGACATTGTTTCATATCTTGTGAATACAGAAATAGAAAAGGACATTGTTTCATATCTTGTGAATACAGAAATAGAAAAGGACATTGTTTCATATCTTGTGAATACAGAAATAGAAAAGGACATTGTTTCATATCTTGTGAATACAGAAATAGAAAAGGACATTGTTTCATATCTTGTGAATACAGAAATAGAAAAGGACATTGTTTCATATCTTGTGAACACAGTAATAGAAAAGGACAATATTTCATCCTTTGAGATACATTTGTATTGGACTTTTAATTGATGTCAATTAAGAAAGTAAGGAACTGTCCTGGCAGTCGGTATTGATTTACTGGCATATAACACGTATCAAAAGCCTGAACAGGAAAAGGTCATCACATCTTCATCAAGTTGTATATCCACTCACAACAGGCAACAAATGTGGTTCAGCATGGATTACTTCTGCTTTTATCTACTTCTTTCCCTGAAGCATTCAAGAACCTATCTTCTTGATCAATATTTATTTTTGGTTTCGCATATATCTTACTAATCAATATTTACTGCTGGGTCGTATATATGTATTGGTCTGTTTTGATTGGGTTATCTGTTGGCCTCTACACAAAACCGTCCAGAGTTGATTTAATTAGCACATCAGGTGTTTAAGGTGATCTGTATATAGGTATATGGTTGTCTGTATAGAAGGTAAACTTAATGTTGTCTATAGAAGGTGTACTATATATAAATATAGGTCTACTCTCTAATTATAACCTAATTACTGCCTGTAACCACTTAGTCTTTCAGAACATGTCATAAATCTACAAAGCAGTGAATTCTTCCAATTAGTAAAATATCCTTCTTTACAGGACTTGATCCGAAGTCAAAATGTCCCCTCACTGATTTGTATGCCCCATAGAATAGGGGGAAGGGGGCATCATGTCTGTCCATCTGTCCAATCCCGATTCAATGTAAACGCTAACGTCATGTTCTTTGGTGGATCTTCTTCAAACCTTATACAAAGGTCATCTGAGTATACCTGCGACCCCTCATTTCATTTCAGGGTTCAAAGGTCAAGGCCATGCAAGGTCACGGCTGCTGTATAAGTCAAAAGCAGCAGAAGGGCATTCATGTCTGACACATTTTCTAGTTTCAGTAAATCAACTCTTTAAGGAAGTTAAACTTGTATAGACATCAGTAAACCACCTGGTAGATGTATAAGGTACCAAGTTTTAGTTTCTACTGTAGCAGGAGTCTTTAGTGCCAGAATACATAGGCGAGAAGGGTTGCTGTTGGTGGATAGATTCTACAGGAATGCTCTTATTTTGTGTTCATTACTCCTATTACACTTGTACTGGGGGTACTTAACTACTTACGGGAACATATAACACTTTTCTGGATTGATATAATTGCATTTTTAAAAAAAATCATATTGAATCATAAAATAACTTGAAGCTTTCAAATCTGTAAAGAGGGCACTTGTTGAAGATGAGATTAGAATGGGAGCTTTTAGATGGAGATTGGACCATTATACAGGTAAAAATGGAGTAATTTAGGGTACAATATCACTTTAGTTACGTACACAGTCCTTGAGATCAGGTAGAAATGGAGAGGTTTATGGTACAGTGTTATTTCAGTTACCAGTCCTCAGTGACCTGTACTGAAATGTAATTAGATCACAGGTGTTGAGGGGATGGAGATTGGTGATAAATTGGCTGTGCTTCAGGTGGTTAGTGAAGAAGACATGATTCTAATAGATTTAAATACCAATCACTGGCAGTGGCCATGGCTTCCTGGTAAAATGAATTACTGAAGTATTCTCAGGTACCTCAAGTTTTATGTTCTTGTCTGTTTGGTTGCTGTTCAAAGATCAGTTAATTACATTTTGATTGTCCAGTTTCCAAATAAACCTACGGTACCAAATGTCGCTATCAAAGTAGTTACACCAGGAAATTAAGGTACACTGTATTGCGCACAACTTTTCCAGTCAAATTTTGTTCATGATGCAGGACAGCAAAACAGTACCAGTCCTGTCCTGATGTCAGATTCAATCTCATGTAACAGACAGTCTCGTTCAAAAGCTGGCAAAGTTTCAACCATGACCAAAAACAACCCTAATTCCTAGATACAAGTTAATTACATCGCAAATTAGCCATAGGTAACTAAAAGAGGTGATTATGTCTCAGTCAAATTGAAATAATTTGTGGTTTGGAAAAAGAAAACTGTCAATTTAAAAGTAGATCAAGCAAACAAATATATGTTAAATTGCCTTGTTTGTCAAAATTATAGAAAATTGTTTTGTTATTGACACACATTTTCCTTTGCTTTTTCTTTAAGTTTGTAGCTTTTCTCATAACTTAACATTAAACAGCTATCAAATTATACCTTAAATTTTACTAGCCAAAACCACAAAAGACATATCACACCTCACATTTCTTCAAGTTTGACCAAAAATAGAGAGTCTTGACACTTAAACAAATATGTGAACTCAGCAAATAGCATATTCTGTAAGTAAAATAACCTTATGCCTGACAGAGATAAGTATTAAGATGTATCATGTATTGTACGGTCTACATGTAACCCAAATTTCATGTATTGTACGTCCTCCTTGAATAAGGTGATCTGACTGCTGATAAATAAATAAACTTTATTCATTTTACAACAGTTAATGAAACCCGTTATCCAACTTATATTAATCACTATTGTTCGGATGTTAGCATGTGAGAGGTCTATTTGTAGGAGGGAACTGGAGAACCCGGAAAAAAACCCATGTGGTCGGACAGGTGACCCAATACCTTTTCATGTCTGGTCGGAGAATCAAACCACTGCATCACCTGACCACTCATTTGACTACTGATACAGCAGTCTTTGTAATTCTGATTAAATTTTAAATAAAAAGTTTTAAAGTTTTTCCGTCTGGTTACTTCACAAATTACTTCATGTTATTATAAAGCCAGTTCTGAATCTGAGTCTGAAACATGAAATTCAGTAAATTTTTTATATTGTTTTCCTAAATTCCCGGCTATGATTGTAAGTCATGCAACAATTTAAAAAGGTTTCTGCTTTCTTTTAATTGTTCTGAACTTTGTTAGTTATCTCTCTGTTTCACTATCTGCACATGTATATTCTGATTTATAAAGCTTAGTTATCTCCTTGTCCTCATCTGTCCACATCTTGTTGTTTAGGTGTATATAATAGAAATTGACAGGATAAATGTCTTTCCTGGAGCACTGCACTTTTTACTCCCTGTGTCGTTGAGACTTGCTGTTATAAGTCCTTGGCTGTTATCTTTAAAAAGTAAATATGTTTTGATGATAGATTAGAACTCTGTTTGAAAAAAGGTAACAACAAAAAAGTCTGGTGAATGTTTTCTACCAGAAAGAGGATTTCTTAAGCTTGTGTCTGTCTTTTTATCAAGATATTTTTAATTTTAAAACTTACGTTAAATATCCTTGTTTATCAGTCATGCTAGCTATGCAGAAGCTATGACATTTATTACCTAGAGATTAATTAAGTTAAGAAATCTGAAGTTTTTTATTAGTTTTATTACTTGTGATCTGCATGTTTCTCTGCCTGGTCACGTGATTTAGACATCAGAATCGTGTTAAAGGAGGAGACTAAAGCGGTAAATCAGTACTAATTATAGACATGCCCTTCTCCAGCTATTTTCACCTGTCCGCTCAGGTATACTGGGCCTAAAATACCTATACCTGTTAAAGTTGTATGTCCTGATTTGGAAAGAATTTCATTTTCTTATTTGTACATGTAGAAAATTACTAATAGTCATTCTTAAATTACTGATAAATGTTTGACAAATTACTGATAAATGTTTGACAAATTACTGATAAAAAAACTGATGAATATTTGACAAATTACTGATAAATGTTTGACTAATAGCTGAAAAATGTTTGACAAATGACTGATAATGTTTGATAAATTACTGATAAATGTTCGACAAATTGCTGATAAATGTTTGATAAATAACTGATAAATGTTTCACAAATTACAGATAAATGTTTGACAAATGTTTCACAAATTACTGATAAATTATTGATAGATGTTCGACAAATTGCTGAGAAATGTTTGATAAATAACGGATGAATGTTTGACAAATTACTTATAAATGTTTGATAAATCATTGATAAATGTTTGACAAATTACTGATAAATGTTTGACAACATCTAGTACATCATGTCAGTAGGTATTACTAGTGTTTTGCACTGACAGCCAGACACCTGGAGTAATGGCCTTAATTGAATCTTGCCTACCACAGAGCTTAATACTAACATGTAAATAAATCATATAACCATTTTATGCTGATTTATTTTGTTCTTGTCAAAATGTGTCTATGTATAGTTATACATTTGCTTTTACCCCTTGATACGAGAACCCAGACATTGGTGTTAAGCCCCTTGATACTAGAACCCAGACATTTGTGTTAATCCCCTTGATACTAAAACCCAGACATTTGTCTTTACCCTGCCCCTTGATACTAGAACCCAAATATCTGTGTTTACCCCCTTGATACTAGAACCCAGACATTTGTGTTTACCCCCTTGATACTAGAACCCAGACATTTGTGTTTACCCCCTTGATACTAGAACCCAGACATTTGTGTTTACCCCTTGATACTAGAACCCAGACATCTGTGTTTATCCCTTGATACTAGAACCCAGACATTTGTGCTTATCCCTAGATACTAGACCGCAGACATCAGTGTTTATCCGGCCCCTTGATACTAGAACCCAGACATCTGTGTTTACCCCTTGATACTAGAACCCAGACATATGTGTTTACCCCTTGATACTAGAACCCAGACATATGTGTTTACCCCTAGATACTAGAACCCAGACATCTGTGTTTACCCCTTGATACTAGAACCCAGACATTTGTGTTTATCCCCTTGATACAAAAACCCAGACATTTGTGTTTATCCCCTTGATACTAGACCGCAGACATCAGTGTTTATCCGGCCCCTTGATACTAGAACCCAGACATCTGTGTTTACCCCCTTGATACTAGAACCCAGACATTTGTGTTTACCCTCTTGATACTAGAACCGAGACATTTGTGTTAACCCCCTTGATACTAGAACACAGACATTTATGTTTATCCCCTTGATACTAGAACCCTGACATTTGTGTTAACCCCCTTAATACTAGAACCCAAACATTTGTGTGTACCCCCTTGATACTAGAACCCTGACATTTGTGTTAACCCCCTTAATACTAGAACCCAGACATTTGTGTTAACCCCCTTAATACTAGAACCCAGACATTTGTGTTTACCCTGCCCCTTGATACTAGAACTCAGACATATGTGTTTACCCCCTTGATACTAGAACACAGACATTTGTGTTTACCCCCTTGATACTAGAACCCAGACATTTGTGTTTACCCCTTGATACTAGAACCCGAACATCATCCAAACTTTGTATGTATCAGACCTGTTTTTCATTTCACTGAATATGGCTTTGTACTGCAAAGCTTAAAAGTGGGTACATGTATATTTTACAAACATGTTTCCGATTTTGTAAGGTGTGAATGGTGAAATAGAAGTCAACAGTTCTAGTTACTATAGAAACATCTAGCTGCTGATAATACATCTACAAGCTGTGAAGTTCTATATCAAATTGTCTTCGGGATTGACTTGTCAGAAGGTCAGAGATAATTGGTGAAATCTATTGACCTTTAAATAACCTTGTACATGGACATGGTTTCAATTTACCTGTCCACTATGTGACATTTGTTGGTATTTAATTATGATATATGTACATGCTCATGAATGCATCTACATATTGAAGAATAATTTTTTGGGTATTTGTATCAATTATCTTTGATCTTTTTAACATGCCATACTTTGGAAATTAAAATAATTATTATGTCTTTTTCTTCATCTTTTTAGTATTTTTAGTACACAGTTCGTTGGTTAGCACACATTATCTTCAATAAAATGGCACAGATTCTCTTTTAAAGAAAAATCTATATCTGAGTGTCTGATTGCTGTATTATCAGTTAGGGGAGGTGAGCTGTATTATCAGTTAGGGGAGGTGAGCTGGAGGAAATATGACCATTACTGGATGTGTAAGATCTCTTTAATAAAAATGTCTTATGTCATTTCAGATGAGAATGAGGACCAGGTATTTGTAAAATTCATGCGGGCACACAAATGCTACGACCTTATTCCAACCAGTGCAAAACTTGTGATCTTTGATACACTGCTAAATGTAAGTATATAGACACCTGGAAAGTCAACTGTGAGTAAATATTCACTATATCTAAACTGTTCAAAGCTACCTTTTAATGCACGCTTTCACATATATAAGGTTTAGGAATATTTTGATGATTTTAAGTTCGATTACAGGTCAGTTAAAGGTTGACCTATGTAAATGTAGATCGGTTAAAGGTTGACCTGTGTAGATATAGGTCAGTTAAAGGTTGACCTGTGTAAATGTAGGTCAGTTAAAGGTCGACCTGTGTAGATGAAGGTCACTTGGCCAGTGTGAACACATGAATTATTATTTTCTTTTACTATAGCCTTATACTTTACTGTATACTTAAGTTACCCTCTCTCAACATCGTATGAATTCCTTGTTACTCTTGAAGGAAACTCCAAGTACATGTATAACAGCACTATACCACCTTCAGTAAGTATAGGGGGAATGGCATATGTCCTTATATTTTACAAAAACCTTTCTGGATTCTGTATCATGTTTGAAACTATTACTGACATTATATATAAATAAAACACATCCATCATTTTACTGTTGTCATCAAAACCAAACCTGTAGTTAACAATGTAAACTGTGTTTGTCGTCGTCGCTGTCAAACAACTTGTCACGCTTCTACACAATGTGTTCAGTCTGTTAGAACAACCGGCCCCCTATCTATAACACCCAGGGATTCAGTGTTGACCGATCAGATATGGAGAAATGATTATTTGTTTCCATTTCTAAATAGGGGTAGGTCTGTATTATAACTTATATTTAGTAGGAATCATTACACAAAACTAATCAAGAAAAAAGGCATTTTATTTAACTGTCGGTTATAGTAGTTAGATGTGATGCTTCAATTTTTCTGTAATAAGTGCCCCTCCCCTTGAGAGACTGATCCCTACTATATACTGAACACTTACTGAAATGATATGAACAAACCTTTAGGCCAACTTGACCCTTTGTCCTGTTCATTTCCAGTTAACAATATAGAGTACTATAAACTTTGAGTCAGAACCATAGCCCCACAGTCACACATTTAAGTATGTTACATTTGTTTGCGTTATTTGAAGGCAAAATATGTGGTTAATGTTTTAAAACATTGCCTTTTAACACAACCTACCAAATCAAATCTCACCAGGAGTTACAACTGTAAAATTTTAACTATCCTTCAAAAGTCAAACCAGTTTAAAATTATCCACAATTTTCCTATAATCTGATGGTAACCGTAGAAACAGACATGTCGGCCATATTGACAGAGTAACCTCATCATAAAGATGCAGTGCCCTGGAAAAGTGCCATGGATGGTTTTTAGGTACTTTACCAGACTGACAATAGCTATTTACCAGTGAAAAAAAGCTATTTAAAACCAAAAAACAAAACCTCTTGGACATCTTGGCAATTACTGTAAAGAGTGAATGTGTTCAGGCATGCTGTCTGATAAAATGTTCCTTGTTATTTCAGTTTCAAATTAATGCTGCTTGCAGATCATCCATTGATAAATGAAATTAGATGGTGTGCCTGCCTCCTAGTGTTCAAAATATATTAATGTAGAATGAAAAAAAACACCGCTGTTTCCCCTGACATACACAGACACCAAAATTCAATTATTTCAGATGTTTTACAAATCAACACAAAAAGGACCTAAAACATATCTAATGAATTTTATACAGAGGTTTCAAAGTTTTCAGGTGGCACAAAAATGAAGGGTTGATACCGATAAACACTATATTTTATAGAGTGGGGTCTGTACCGTAACAAGATGCTACAAAGTGCAAGGTATTCACTGTAGCAGAAACTGTTTGATTTACATAGACTTCTTTATGATTTAAAGAAGAAATAGAATTCTTACTGGTGTAAAGTACATAAACCAATTTTCTGATTGTATGAACTAGTGTATATATTCATAAAATGTCTGAGACTACATATAATGCGTCTTAGAGTGTTTTAAGTCTTTAACAAAGATAGAAGGCTTTCTGAAAACTTTATCAAATATCTACATGTTTCATTTATCTTTAAGATATAAAACAGAAAGCTGGCACATCAAGATGTATTTCATGTTTCTCTCGACCTGTAACAATCATCAGTTGTACCTATTGTACAGACACTAGAAACCAACGATTTCTTCTGAAGGCTACTCAACAGCAAGAGTCGGCTGTTTCAGCTAGATGTTCTGACATTTAAAACATCTTTATCTTTTGAACGCTTTGAACCAGACAGCATCAACAGGCTCAAGGCCAAGCATTGTAGTGAACAGGAAGATAGTTGTCTAGATGTATTGCAGTGTCAGTCAGTATCAAATGAACTCTTGAAAACAAGTTGCTGTACTTTAACAAGGTCAAGCATTTTACTGAGACGAACACATTGGTAATCTCATATTTTGACAACTGTTGATTGCTCTTTAGAAATTTATAAGCATTTTGTTAAGAAAGATTCCTCACAACTAATCATCAGTCTTGATGGAGGATCTGAATTTGAAATAAAAGAATGATGTTTTACGAATTTTGTTACAAAAAGACATGGGTTATTTGTCATGCTTCCAACATGCAATACTATAACCAGTCAGCGTTTTATTTGTGTTGTGTGTTATAGAGTATCCCTCCTTTCACATAATGCAGAATGTAACAGCAGTTCATGGTTTTACTGATGTAGGATGCTCGAAGATTTCCCAAAGTAGCAATGGAGACGGTGATTATCTTAAGCATCTTGATGGAAACATTATGACCATATCTTCTTTGATAGAACTGCATCTGTAAAACATTTGTTCACTGGAATCACCAACAAGGCAGTGTCACAGCTCAAGTTGCCAGAAAAAATGTCTTCCCGCTGATGTATTGATCCTTATAGATCTAGAGCTGGAAAACTTTTAACTCAATTCCAAGATTGGGTTTGGCAAGAGAATTCACCCTGCAGCCCCATAAAGGTGTAAGGGGGCTTTATGGGTGTCTTGTGTTATAGGAATTCAGAGCTGTTCTTTACAAGCCAAAAACAAAAACTTTTACATTTTAGCTAACTGAACACAATGGGAAATGTTAGGACATGTCCTTTGTTGGTTTATCTCCATAAAACACATGGTTCGGTTCTTTGATCGACATCATTTATTGTCTGAGAATCACCTGTTCTGTGGTATTTAAAGAGCGCATTCTGATCCTGGGCAACAAGCCATTCCTCAAAATATAGAAAGATGTTATTTTCATTTAGGGAGCAAGGCAAGGAGCAAGGGCAAGGACACCGAGAGTCCTGTAAACAGTGTGTACATTGTACTCCCAGCCCGCACAGTTTACGTGATTTACCAAAAAAGTTATTGCGGGCAAGATGCCAAAAGTTTGCAGGAGATGTCACTGGGAAGATTAGAAAGTTGTCCATTTGGCAGCATCAGTGGAACAAAGGCTAGCCTAAGCTTTCAACAATGTAAATAGAGCTATTTAGAAATACATATAAAACTATAGATCTGCGAGGCTGTTAGACTAACTGTCAGCTAGCACAGATGTAAATTATAAAGACCATAATTCACAGGTAACCTCTACCTGGTGCAAAGGAATACACATTTTATCAAGCTGAATCTTAATTTCTCCAATAAAAAAAAAGTTTCAAGGGGCTGAACAGTCCTCGCTAATGAAATGATTGAATTTGAGAAGTGCAAAAGAAAGGGCATTTGCGTTACTGCAAGCCTCTCAAGCTGTCATGGGATATTGGGGTGAGTGAAGACTTTGAAGGATCGTAAAGTTTTCATATCAATAACTTCTTTGTACATGTATCTCACTGGTAAAAGGGTAATAAGTCCTAGACTTTATATGTAGATAGGTGTTTAGGTTTTGGTTGATACCGCATAGCGGGAAATTTTATAGGTCATAAAATTTGGTGATTTGGTCATGAAAAGTAAAAGTTTAATTTTGGCGGGTTAAAATTTGGCGATTTTCAATAATCTATGGTTTTAATTTGGTGTCGAGCATATATATTACCCACCGGAATATATAGATTAATATTTTATGTCCATATATCCTATCCAAGTTGATTAAATTTGTTGTGTATTATACCAACAATACGCATAACTTGATCGTTACTTGCAGGAGTTAATGGAGCAACAGGAGTAATCGAAGGTAAATTACGGTCAGAGCGAAAACTTTTTCTGAAAGTGAAATTTTCACATCCTTTTAAATGGCGGTGTTAAAAGTTGACAGGTTAAATTTTGGCAATCTATATACGGACCCGCCAAATTAAAGCCCCACTAAAATTTCCCACCATAGGGTATTATGTCTGTTTAAAAACATGGTCACTGTGACCCAAAGGCTTTCATTGACCGCTCAATCCACTCAGCAAACATCGGTTCTGTTTGACACGGAACTCACAATTTAAAAAATTAAATGGTTGTTTATGTCAACGAATTTAGATTGCCACCTATGCCATTGAGACTTTCAATGAATTACCAGGATAATAAGGATAACATTACTGGTTCGTAGTTTCACTTACTAGTCAGAATCCTGTTGGCGTGATGTGAACCCCAGTTGATCTTACAACACTTATCTATAGATAGATTTGGGTGAGACTCTGTGTTACAATATGCATTGTCATTGCGGTGTAACAGAGTGCCAAGTAACCTATTACACAATATCTGTACGACTTCCAAGTACACAATATGTGCCTCCAATATGTGCCTCCAATGTTACTGAGATATAGGTGACAGGCTGTATGTCCTTGTATGTTATAATATAAGTATGTCCCTCCAATGCTACTGAGATATAGGTGACAGGCTGTATGTCCTTGTATATCATAGTAGTGGGTGTCTGTTATACATAAACAAATATCGGAAGTGTGAAACAGCAATTCTTAAAACTTTCTGATTATACTATAATTTATAAGGGAGGGCTTTTTCTTGGTGTTCTGATTATACTATAATCAGGAGAGAGATCTTTTGTGGTATTCTGATTAAACTTATAGATCTTTTCGTGGTGTTCTGATTACACTGATAGATCTTTTTGTGGTGTTCTGATTACACTGATAGATCTTTTTGTGGTGTTCTGATTACACTGATAGATCTTTTTGTGGTGTTCTGATTACACTGATATATCTTTTTGTGTTGTTTTGATTATAGAGATTTTTTTGTGTTGTTCTGATTACATTGATAGATCTTTTTGTGGTGTTCTGATTACACTGATATATCTTTTTGTGTTGTTTTGATTATATAGAGATCTTTTTGTGGTGTTTTGATTATAGAGATCTTTTTGTGGTGTTTTGATCATAGAGATCTTTTTGTGTTGTTTTGATTACACTGATATATCTTTTTGTGTTGTTTTGATTATACTGATAGATCTTTTTGTGGTGTTCTGATTACACTGATAGATCTTTTTGTGGTGTTCTGATTATACTATAATCAGGGGAGAGATCTTTTTGTGTTATTTTGATTACACTGATAGATCTTTTTGTGTTGTTTTGATTATATAGAGATCTTTTTGTGTTGTTTTGATTACACTGATAGATCTTTTTGTGTTGTTTTGATTATATAGAGATCTTTTTGTGGTGTTTTGATTATAAAGATCTTTTTGTGGTGTTTTGATTATAGAGATCTTTTTGTGGTGTTCTGATTATACTATAATCAGGGAAGAGATCTTTTTGTGTTGTTTTGATTATATAGAGATCTTTTTGTGTTGTTTCGATTATACTGATAGATCTTTTTGTGGTGTTTTGATTATACTGATAGATCTTTTTGTGGTATTATTATTATACTATAAACAGGGGAGTGATTTTGTCCTGGTGTTCAGTACCTGCATATTGGGTCTTTTTCTTGGTGTTTCTGTGTTAACATCCTTAATTTAACACACACATGCCCGATTCTTGGTACCATCCACGAATTTGAACTGATTTATCAACATTTGAATCTGCTATATAGATCTTTTCAGGGTTGTGAACTTATGTTTGATTCTGGAATATTGTGATTTCATAACCAATTGTATATCTATAGTAGATGTTTTGTAAGAACACTAATTGCAAGGCAGCGCTGGTCAGTTTCTATGTCAGAGAATTCAAGGTTACAACTCAATACATGTATACAGTCTTTAGACTTTCTTCCGTGTTTTGTGATAAACATGAAAATCATGAGCCAATACATAGTATATTTTCCTGGTATTCAGAAGTTCATGATCCAGTTGAACACCACCAAAGAGTCTTCTGTCTTTAAGAGCTTCTAGATTAAGACCTGGGCTGTCAAGTATACATTGGTGATATCCACAATCGTCCATATAGGTTGGCTACAGATGGTCATACAAGAATCAATACTCATCCAATTCAACAAGATACTTGTCCATCTCACAGAGATAAGTCTTGGGGACAAGTGTTGGTTTGTGTACTCTGAAAAGGATCAATTACTTCGACTTGAAAAAATTGTAACATATTTCTGCTGATATTAATTTTTTTATAAATTAAGAATTCTTCTCATTACAATACCAATTCCTCTTTTGTTTTAGAATCTTGAGAGACAGCCATGACTCTTAGAAAAAAATGTGTGTTAATCTAGGATATTTTTATTTTGGGGTAGTTAGGTAAGGATTAAAATAGACTGTTAAGCTCTTAGGTTAGGATTGAAATATACTAGGAAATTAATACGTTGTAGGAATTGAGAAATCCCTACCTTAAGGACGTTTGTTTTCTGGTTTTGACTTGATACCTTCACAAAAGAGTTCAATATAATCAAGAAGACAAATCTGTTAAATAGTAATAAATGTAGTTTGGAAGTTAGTTTATTTATTGATTATTGGGGTCTTATTTCATTTATGCAAGGGGGGTAACTCTACTGTAAGGGAGATAACTCTAACGTAAATCAGAGGTTTAACATCACATAAAGCTGTAGTATCATGCACAAAGACGGTCTTAGTGTAAATAAGCGGAAACATTGCAGTTGTCTGTATAATTGTTACAGAGAGCTCTTTAAGATTTAACTGACATAAATCTGTGTGCACAGCCTGACAATAGTCATACATTTTGTTAGGTGGTATATATAACTGGACCACTTGTTTGTGAGGACCTGTGTAACACTGACAAGTCGGAGTTTACCTGATACTACGGTAATTAGCCTTGACATCTTGTAGACATCATTCTGACAGTAAACACATTTAAGCTTATTTTGTACGTTATGAGATTAATTAGAATTGGCATGCTGAAACAAAACACATGTATATTTTACTGTGAACATGCCCTACCTGTCAGACAGGTAAAATGTAGCAGTGTTTTCTCATTCACTTTTGTTTATTACACCTGTGTCTATCCTGCAATCTTCCTTTTTTGTACCATAAATCAAAATCATGTGATCTGTACATGAAAAATATGTTTATTAAATTCTTATTTATGGGAATTTTTTTTATTATTATTATTCAGATCTTTTTGCTACATAATATACAAGTCACAACATCAAACATCCTTGCATTCATGCATCGATATCACTAGACTATTGTAATCATTATCTGCATCACCATCATTACATTGGCTGGTGCAATAGCCAACATCATCACCCCTCTTGATGATGAGGAAAATAGTTTTAAAATTTACTGCTCTTCCATGCTTAAAACGGTGACAATGTTTTTTTTTTTTTTTTGTATCCATACTGATTTAACCAAAATAACGTGAAATAAGTTATGTACTACTTTCTAGACAAGTTGTTCAGTCATATAAACATTTATAAATCGGTATACAAAAGATTCCCAAGTGTCTGAAAATTTTAGGAAATCCTAGCAAAAGATGCTAGTTGCCATGGTAACCATGCATTGTAAAGCATATAAGCATAGCATGAAATATATTGGCGTTGTTCTATGGAAACATTCTTCAAGAAATATCTGCCCGTATATTAACAATTTCTGTGTTATCTTACAGTCCCAAGTGACAGCTTGTGAAACAAGCTCCTTCATAATTAGAAATTAAACTTTAAAATCAATACATTAATATTCATGCAATCTAATTATGTGGCGCCACTGTCATTAAAACGAATATTGTAAGATTTAATTACAAGTATCACATTTGTAACTTGGTTTAGTGTTGTATGTCAGTGTTAGATTAAGTACACTACAGTGTACCTAGCTATATAATATTATAAATTACAAACATTAACTGAGAGTTATATTCAACTGTCTATAGGGATTCTCATTTAATTTGTTGTTTAAACTTTTTGGAAATTAGGCAATAATCAGAATATAACTTTTGAAAATGAAATGAAAAGAATCCATTAATGTTGTGATTTGATTTTTCTAGCCACAAGTCAAGCTAGAAATTAACAATTAAATTTCAACAGGACACACTATAATGTCACACTCATAGTGGAATGTAGGACAAAAACAAACGGGACACACAATTATGTCACACTATGACTAAAAAAGACAGGACACACTATAATGTCACACTCATAGTGCAATGTGGGACCAAAAAAAACAAGACACACTAATGAGCGTTATATAGAATACTGACTTCATTCTACACAAGGCAATAGCAGATTTTCCAATGAGGGCATGATGGTGACCACAAAACTTAGTCTTATACATCTTGATGTTTCAAAAGCTTGCTTTATAAGGAGACTATACATCACTCCTACCTACTAGAAACGTTCAGAACATAATGTTTTAGCTTTACAGAACAGACATGTTTTAGCTTTACAGAACAGACGTGTTTTAGCTGTATATAACAGACATGTTTTAGCTGTACAGAACAGACGTGTTTTAGCTGTACAGAACAGACGTGTTTTAGCTGTACAGAGAAGACGTGTTTTAGCTGTACAGTATCTGGGGCAGTCTCCCGGGTTCAGCAGTGACATTTCATTAATTCAAACTTTGATAATCAAGAAAATTCCATTTCCAGACTTGTGCAATCAGCGATTTCCTTTTAGTGATTCTTCTTGTGTTGTTAATCTACAACAAACTGTCACTCAGGAAACAAAAAGTTTCCAGATTAAAATCAGTTCCATTGCTGAGAAAGTTACAGGTTTCAAGATTAACCCTTGCATAACAGGGTTTTTTTTTATACATTAATTCTTTTAGCATTCTCTGTCATTTCAGGTAAAAAATTAAGGCATTTTTCACTGGTATCAAAATTTACCCGCAAACAATGGAATTTCGTTGATAATAGCAATTTCATTTAAAAAGTTGCATTCATATTGGATAAGATGGTTTTTAATCAATTTTTAACATTCTGTCATTTCAGGTAAAAAAGGCATTTTTTGCATTGGTGTACAATGGTGTGCGGGCGGCCCCTCTCTGGGACAACGTTAAACAGGATTACGTTGGTGAGTACAAACTGTAGGTCACTCTAAATAGGTCACTTTAAATAGGTCATGTACAGGCATCTGGTGGAGATGTGTTGGTAAAATGCTTATACAGGGTTAATCACTTTACCTGAGTCTGTTTACATCAGATGTTACTGAGGTCACTGTCCTTATGTATGTTACCTGGGGTCACTGACTTGCCGAGTTTCAGGACCAGAGAATAATCCCCTGGTGTTGTAGAGGTGTAGAACAGTTTCTAATGTCCATGCCCGCAAATGTTGGCAGCTTTCATCAAATTATCAAGATTTTGGCAAAATTGGGTTCTCATTACATGACTCAAATTGTAAATTGTTTTCTTATCATTATCAAGGCTGCTGTAGCGATGGTTTGTGATTTTTTGGTTTCGTCATAATATTTATTTTCTTCTATACACAATTAATGATTGGTATTTCTAAAAAGAATGGCCATTGTTTAGACATGACCAGTTTAAGGTTTAGTAGCGGTAACACATGTGTAAGAGGCTGTTAAGATTTACGTACAGTTTACACAATTGAACTGTTTATCTAATTTGTCCGTCTTTGTTTAGCTTGTGCTAAAGTCGGTTTATACCCCCGAATCTCAAGTTGTGTTTCTGTAATCTGGTTTCTATCCAAGTAAAGTTGCTCTGTCAAATCTTTCTATCTCCAAGGTTTCTGGGTTTGTTTAGTCGGAAGGTTAACAGGGGTACACTAAACATCTGTATATTATGTAATGAACATCTCAAGTTTGTGTGTTTAGTTACCAGGATTGTATACATAGACATCTAACTGTATAGTAATATCTGGTACAACAGTCAGGTAATCATCTACCAGCAGTATTTATACACAGTTAAATATTGACTTATGTTAATTTCTTTAGCATTTCTAATTTGTTGAACCTTGAAACGTACAGAAGTATATAATGGATCAATATTCCTAAGAAAAGAAAAAAAACATGAAAGTATATAATGTTAAGAAAGACAAATAGTATTTTGAGAGCTGGGACTGTAAAATATGTTTTAAGTCTCAGATATGTGTTGAAAACTAAGGAAGTTTATATTCCTAAGTATGTTTGACCACTTCTTTATTTTTACAGGTATGCTGACAATAACAGACTTCATAAACATTCTACATAAATACTACAAGTCTCCAGAGGTAAAACACTTCATCAGCTTGATTCTAATTCTGTTTAGCTGACAAAGGCAAACAATAACAATATGTTAAACACTGTAGATTAAGGTGTATTGTTTATATCCACAAACTAAACAAGGAAATTTCATTTGATATCAGAAGAAAAAAATCCAGAAAGGTGTGTGTTTACCTGTGTAAAAGCTGTAGGTAAATACCTGGTGTTTCTCACCTCGAGCTTTATCTGATAGATTTGTCTGTGGATGTAATGTCATTATCAGATGTCGATAGACAAGTTTAACTTAGCTCAATGTTTCTGTGACAAAGTAAGAGATGTACCTTAGATGTCTTTAGTAAGAAATATGGTTTAGGAATAGACATGTTTAACTTAGCTCAATGTTTCTGTGACAAAGTAAAATATGTACCTTAGATGTCTTTAGTAAGAAATCTGTTTTAGGAATAGACATGTTTAACTTAGCTCAATATTTCTGTGACAAAGTAAGATATGTACCTTAGATGTCTTTAGTAAGAAATCTGTTTTAGGAATAGACAAGTTTAACTTAGCTCAATGTTTCTGTGACAAAGTAAGATATGTACCTTAGATGTCTTTAGTAAGAAATCTGTTTTAGGAATAGACAAGTTTAACTTAGCTCAATGTTTCTGTGACAAAGTAAGACATGTACCTTAGATGTCTTTAGTAAGAAATCCGTTTTAGGAATAGACATGTTTAACTTAGCTCAATGTTTCTGTGACAAAGTAAGATATGTACCATAGATGTCTTCAGTAAGAAATATGGTTTAGGAATAGACATGTTTAACTTAGCTCAATGTTTCTGTGACAAAGTAAGATATGTACCTTAGATGTCTTTAGTAAGAAATCTGTTTTAGGAATAGACAAGTTTAACTTAGCTCAATGTTTCTGTGACAAAGTAAGATATGTACCATAGATGTCTTTAGTAAGAAATCTGTTTTAGGAATAGACATGTTTAACTTAGCTCAATGTTTCTGTGACAAAGTAAGATATGTACCTTAGATGTCTTTAGTAAGAAATATGGTTTAGGAATAGACAAGTTTAACTTAGCTCAATGTTTCTGTGACAAAGTAAGATATGTACCTTAGATGTCTTTAGTAAGAAATCTGTTTTAGGAATAGACATGTTTAACTTAGCTCAATGTTTCTGTGACAAAGTAAGATATGTACCATAGATGGCTTTAGTAAGAAATATGGTTTAGGAATAGACATGTTTAACTTAGCTCAATGTTTCTGTGACAAAGTAAGATATGTACCTTAGATGTCTTTAGTAAGAAATATGGTTTAGGAATAGACATGTTGGTGATAACTAATTAGCTCAATGTTTCTGTGACAAAGTAAGATATGTACCATAGATGTCTTTAGTAAGAAATATGGTTTAGGAATAGACAAGTTTAACTTAGCTCAATGTTTCTGTGACAAAGTAAGATATGTACCTTAGATGTCTTTAGTAAGAAATATAGTTTAGGAATAGACATGTTGGTGATAACTTAGCTCAATGTTTCTGTGACAAAGTAAGATATGTACCATAGATGGCTTTAGTAAGAAATATGGTTTAGGAATAGACATGTTTAACTTAGCTCAATGTTTCTGTGACAAAGTAAGATATGTACCATAGATGGCTTTAGTAAGAAATATGGTTTAGGAATAGACATGTTTAACTTAGCTCAATGTTTCTGTGACAAAGTTAGATATGTACCATAGATGTCTTTAGTAAGAAATCTGTTTTAGGAATAGACATGTTTAACTTAGCTCAATGTTTCTGTGACAAAGTAAGATATGTACCTTAGATGTCTTTAGTAAGAAATCTGTTTTAGGAATAGACATGTTTAACTTAGCTCAATGTTTCTGTGACAAAGTAAGATATGTACCTTAGATGTCTTTAGTAAGAAATCTGTTTTAGGAATAGACATGTTTAACTTAGCTCAATGTTTCTGTGACAAAGTAAGATATGTACCATAGATGGCTTTAGTAAGAAATATGGTTTAGGAATAGACATGTTTAACTTAGCTCAATGTTTCTGTGACAAAGTAAGATATGTACCATAGATGTCTTTAGTAAGAAATCTGTTTTAGGAATAGACATGTTTAACTTAGCTCAATGTTTCTGTGACAAAGTAAGATATGTACCATAGATGGCTTTAGTAAGAAATATGGTTTAGGAATAGACATGTTTAACTTAGCTCAATGTTTCTGTGACAAAGTAAGATATGTACCATAGATGTCTTTAGTAAGAAATATGGTTTAGAACCCTGCATTAAGTATCATACAGTGTATATGTATCAATCTTTAGTCAGATGGCATTCAAAGCACTATAAATGCCAGAAACCACTTGTACATATTAGGGTTCTCATTAAAAGCCGGTTGCCGGCAAAAGTAGCCTGTTATTCACCAATTTTGAACCGGCTATTTTTGAGAATTTTATATATGTCAACATTACAGAATGTGAAAATTCAACCAGCTATTCTTTCAAAGTCAACCAATTATTGCTAAACTTAGTGAGAACACTGCATATTTTATCCATTCTGTCCCAATTTAACATTATATAGATGCCACTGACCTTTCCTTAGGAGGGCTATTCATTGATAATCAAGCCTTACAATGGGTTGTGTTGTGTATAAGGATAGCTCTGGTATGTGTTGTGTTGTGTATAAGGATAGCTATGGTATGTGTTGTGTTGTGTATAAGGATAGCTCTGGTATATGTTTTAAACTTTTGAACTGTAAATGTGATAATTATCACGTTTATAGACACTTAACTAATATAAATGAAGTATATAACCCTGGGGGGCACACAGGACCACCTATTATACATGTTTATTTATATCAAGTCTCGGCCATTACATGATGATGTATGGAGTAACCTTATCGTTGTTTATAGTTATGGTTTGGAAACCTTTACTGAAAATAGCTTATAGTACATATTTAACATGATGTTGGAGTTACCTCCCTTGAAGTTCTAATCCTTGTGTTTATAAAAAAAACTGGGTCTGCTGTTAAATTTGCCTGTATTTTCAAATTTCTTTGAAGGAAATGTTCCAGGGTTATAAAATGTTGATGAGTTTTAGCTTTAAAATGGCAGTTGATCAGCAGTCACTTATCGTCTGTATATATCACTATAACATCAGCTATCCTGAGGAAATACTATAATATATCAGCTATCCTGAGGAAATACAATAATATATCAGCTATCCTGAGGAAATACAACCCAAATCAGTCATAATGATAGGATGATGTACAGTTTACGTGTTTCAATTTCAGGCGCGAATGGATGAACTAGAAGAGCACAAGATAGAGACTTGGCGGGGTAAGTGATAACAAGTTATATTTGAACTAGTCCGATAGAAAAACATGCAATTATTCATACTGATAGCTGTTGTTTGGTCACATGTGCTACTATAACCAATCACTAAACTTGTAACAAAGCACAAAAACAGAGATGAATTTTAAATTGATCAGAAACTTTTATGAAATATGAGAAAAGTACACTTTTCTTACAAAATGATATAAGTTGACATACACTGATAAATACATCCACAGAAGAAGTTTTAAGTTATTATTTGTCAAGATCTGATCGTTTGTTATTCAGTACACACCATATTCTTTTCCTTGATCATTCCTTGACCCTACAGCCCCTAAAATGTTAGTGCTCTAGATCTGTATGTCATATTTCCATTTTTCTTTCATAAAAAATATTTCTAATTTCCAAGTTTTTCCTTTGTTTTAATATGAACATTTCAGTTATATTGAATGGATTTTTAATCATGATTTCCACGTTACTGTTATGTAGAGGAGCTGAAGGACAAACAGAGGCCGTTTGTGTACATTGATCCAGATGCTAGTTTGTTTGACGCCATCAAAACCCTGATTGACAAACATGTACACAGACTTCCGGTCATTGACAGACCTACAGGCAACGCCATCTATATCCTCACTCATAAACGGATTCTGCGATTTCTGTATCTTTATGTAAGTAAAGGTCCACACGATCACATACAGGTATACAAAGCTCTTGTCTGTGATAGAAAAGAAATTCAAAATCAGTTTCAAATTGCTCCCATAGATTAAAAGTGTAGGCTGTGGTATACAATTGTTATCAGACCCAAATATGTAGATTTTGACAATTAAAACTCCATTATATTATACATTTTTCATTCAATCAAAAATGATGTTACAGAGTGATTGAAATACTCCTTATGAAAGATGAATGTTTTAAAGGTCAGTCTTTATACATACATGTTAATTTGTGTTATGTGAGTTATGTTCTATTCAATGCTGAACTCAGTAAAAACCTTAGTCGGTCATCACGCTGAGTGGTGATTCTTGTCTTTAAATAAGTTTTATGTTTCAGTAAGATTGTATCAATGTGACTTGTTTTTACAGATCAATGAGCTACCAAAGCCGAGCTATATGCAGAAGACATTGAAGGAGTTGTCTATCGGGACCTATGACAATGTCATTACAGTGAGTTTGAGAATTTTATGCTGGAGGGGGGTTGGGGGTAGGAGGGGGTGGGGGTAGGAGAGCTATACGGACAGGGAGGGGGGTGGGGTAGGAGAACTATACAGACAGGGAGGGGGGTGGGGGTAGGAGAGCTATACGGACAGGGAGGGGGTGGGGGTAGGAGAGCTTTACGGACAGGGAGGGGGGTTGGGGGTAGGAGGGGGTGGGGGTAGGAGAGCTTCACATAAAAAAAACCCTGATACTGTGTCACAGTGAGTATGAGGACAGGGGGGGATGGGGGTAGGAGAGCTTTACATAAAAAAAAAAACCCTGATACTGTGTCACAGTGAGTATGAGGACAGGGAGGGGGGGTAGGAGAGCTTTACATAAAAAAAAACCCTGATACTGTGTCACAGTGAGTATGAGGACAGGGAGGGGGGGTAGGAGAGCTTTACATAAAAAAAAACCTGATACTGTGTCACAGTGAGTATGAGGACAGGGAGGGGGGGGGGAGTAAGAAAGCTTCACATAAAAAAAACCCTGATACTGTGTCACAGTGAGTATGAGGACAGGGAGAGGGGGGGGAGTAAGAAAGCTTCACATAAAAAAAACCCTGATACTGTGTCACAGTGAGTATGAGGACTTGGGTGGGGGGGTTACAGAAAAATCATCTGATACCTCAGAATGCACTAATGTTGCCAAGGAGAACACAATAAGTTTCAAATGCAACAATACAAATCAAATTATATACAAATGTAACATTTAAAGCACGATGCAAGGTACTTTGCTGTTTTTGAGAATGATTTTTTTTTTTTTAAATGCTCATTATGAATTTATCAATTAGTAAAATATCACTCATCATGATTTAATTTTTAATGAAAACACAAGTCATTACATAGATTACTCTGGTAATGGTGAAAATGCGAACTGTCAAAGAGTCAGATTGTGATGAGAATAATAAGATAGTACTGTCAAACCTCACTAACTCGAACTTGTGTAACTTGAAGACCCTGTTAAATTTGAAGTATTTTGTTCTTTCACTTAGTATTCAAACTCACTTGAAAAAAAGTTTTTTGTGGTCCCGCCAAATGATGATCTAATGATTGAGATTTCCTTAGCAAAAAGAAAACTGGAATAATGGGTAGACAAATGCATTTAGTTGAAAGATATATCCTCATTTTTAGGCAATGATGTATATTTGGTAATAGTTTATTTCGTAGATTATTTCTGAAAAACTTGTATGTTTAAATGTTTTAAATGCTGTTGCCAGGCAACAACAGATACACCGCTGTACAAGGCCTTGAACATGTTTGTGGAACACAGGATATCGGCACTACCTGTCCTTGACGCTAACGGACGTGTTGTCAATATATACGCCAAGTTTGATGTCATCGTAAGTCGGTCAATATAAATACTCTGTATTTGATATCTTTGTCAAATGTCATAACTTTGCAAGTAAATTAGGCGAAATTATGTTTCAAACAACTGCCAAAAGAAAAGCTCTTAAGGGGATCGAGAGCAAATCTAAATAATTCAAAATTGAATAGGAGTTCTTGGAATCGTCCTCCACCATCTTGTGTGTTATACCATGATTCATCAGAATGTAATTGTATAACCTAATGCTGTATTGTATTTGGTAAATAAAGGACTTAATGTTGGTCTTCTTATTGCTGTTTAGTGTGGTGACATTATCAAATTACTCCTAGTCTGTCACCATAGCATTCAAATAATGATATTGATATGATTGTGAGTCTCTCTGAAGTGCTTGATGCTAAACATTCAATTAGTGACTTAAAACACCAAGTTTGACAGTAAAAAGAAAATATTTTCAATCTGAGATAGAATGATAGTTTGTAATGATATGATAAATCTGTAAGCAATTATCGAAAGTATTAACAGAATTGTATGTGTAGAGAGTCCTTGGGAATGAAAAATAAGAAATTAAAAATACGTGATTGGCTAAGAGTTGTATTGACTTTTATATGTGTAATTTTAGAATCTGGCAGCAGAGAAGACCTACAACAACTTAGATATCACAGTGGAACAAGCTCTACAGCACAGGGAACAGGTAGGCACAATAATTTCTACAGAGATGTAAGGTACAGTAAAACCACACTTACTGGAACTCATGGGGGCCTGATCAATAGTTTGTGGAAGACATGGTATTCAAGTAATCCAAGGTTGGTTGAATATGTACGAACTTGGTTGGGACCAAGTGAACTGTTCGGCGAATGAGGGGTATTCGAGTTTAGTTGGGTTTTACTGTATGTTGGTGTAAGGCGGCAAACATGTTATGCACACACTCACTACGACACATGTACAGAGTCCGTTCTGTTACCTGATATAGGATCAGTTTATAGAATGGCTTCAATCACATCAACCAGTGTTGTTTTATGTGAGAATTGAAGTTGTAATAAAAATATATTCAAACAAAAATTAATGTGAAATATAAACTTCACAAGAATATTTAGGAATGTTGAAGGTCCCCTTGAGATTCCCCAACAGACCAAGGTGCCTGCTTTTACATTAAATATGGTACATATGATTCCGTTGTCAAGATCCAGACTTGTTCATGTGAGTTAAGCTTACACATTCTTAAAAAGATGATATTTCTGCATATACAGTCAAACTTCGATGTTTCGAACTTTGCGGGACCGTCGGAAAACTTCGAAACATCGGGACTTCACCTCTTGAATTTTGAACATCAAAATGCATATATGTATATAAATGTATGTACTTTACATAAAAAGAACCGATGCAGTGCTAGTGTAAAGTAGCACAGGCTAAGAAATTGTAGATTCACATTTATAAAGAATAGTATATTAAAATACACACTGTAATTTTTGTAACGTGATAATCTTGTAAGATTTTTTTGTTTGTCAACTTAATTTTCAAAGCAGGTAAAATTTTCACTTCGATTTATTAATTGTACTTTTCAATGTTTTCATAACAAAGAGGTCAGATTAAAACTTCGATACAGCGAAATATTCGATTCATAGAAGATCGATTCATGAAAAGTAAATCAAAAGTGTTATATAATGAAAAAATCGGACTTTGTGTCAAAAATTTGACACATCGAGAAATTTGAATCATCGAAGTTTGATTAATTGAGGTTTGACTGTAAACTGTGCTAAAATAATTAGGAATATTGAAGATGCTTTGGGTTTCCTTATCAGACCAAGGTGCTGGTTTTTACATTAAATATGGTCTGTGTCATTGTGTTGTCAAGCTTCTGTTGACTGATGAAGGATCACATGTGGGTGAAGTTTACACCTCCTCAGAATGACCATGTTTGTGTTTGTAGGAGATGTGGTTTGAGATGACAATGTTTGTGTTTGTAGGAGATGTGGTTTGAGATGACAATGTTTCTGTTTGTAGGAAATGTGGTTTGAGATGACAATGTTTCTGTTTGTAGGAAATGTGGTTTGAGATGACAATGTTTCTGTTTTTAGGAGATGTGGTTTGAGATGACAATGTTTCTGTTTGTAGGAAATGTGGTTTGAGATGACAATGTTTCTGTTTGTAGGAAATGTGGTTTGAGATGACAATGTTTGTGTTTGTAGGAGATGTGGTTTGAGATGACAATGTTTGTGTTTGTAGGAGATGTGGTTTGAGGGGGTTGTAACGTGTCAGGAGACGGACTCACTAGATTCTGTCCTTGAGAAGATTGTCAGAGCAGAGGTAAGTTGTAGAGGTCATTAAAGATATATCCAAGTTCTAAAATATAGCTAAAGAGTGGTATTGTTTGTGTATTTAATGGTATGTTTTGATACATATGTTATTTTGTTGAAATATTATTGGGCAATCATTTATGTTTTTTACAAAATTATCATTTTGGTTCACTTTTAAAAATGATCAGGGATTTGAGTAACAACTGAAAATTTTACAACAAATCGAAATTAAACTGTACTAATAATTCTTTAATATATAGACCTTTCCAATTGATCTATTGTAAAGTAAGGGAGATAACTGGACAGATATCTGACCTTGACCTTTCTCTCCACAGATCCACCGTTTGGTGATAACAGACAGTGACATGCACGTGGTTGGCATTGTGTCGTTGTCCGACATACTTACGTTCTTAGTTCTCGCACCATCAGGTATTTATCATTAATATCATATTTCCATCTTTTTTCTGAATGGATTTAAATGAGGGTTCATATAGAGTTGAATGGTAGGACAAGCCTCTTAATTACAGTTTGTTAAAGATTTTTACGAAGACTTGTATATTTCTTAACATTTACAGGATGCTGAAAAAAGTGATAAAGGAAATATTTGGAAAAGTCACTAAGTACAATTAAGGGGAGATAATTTTGTAATCTCCCAGAGATTTAGATGTTGTGGCTAATCTAGTGATCGTTGCTGATTTTGTGTTTCAGGATTTGAACCGTCGCTAAAGAGGTCCTGATTTCTACTATATTTGATGACTTGGATAACTTATGTTGACTTGTTCAACTTAGAGGGAGGCATTGTGGGTATTGGAGTGGTCTAACACCAAAGTCGGTGGAGCTTCAGGTATACCAGCCAATTACAGTCAACGCATCAGTTGTCCGAACCATGGACAGCAGGATGGTCAAGAGTTCATCACAGCACGATGATCTGACCAGTTGACGGAGCGTCAGTTCGGAACAAGATTGGTCATGGATTCAGGCTGTGAAGAGGAACGAGACTCTACATCATTCTATTTATAAGTTTTTTTAATTGGTCTGATATCATCACTAAACCATGATTCATATCAAGGATGATAATTAAATGTATTTAAGTAGATAATTTATTGCTATTTTCCTGATGACATGTAGTCATGTGATGAGTTTATATTGACTATCGTCAGATATTTTGAATATTTGAGATAAGTTCATGCTCCTGAGAGAGCCGAGAATTTCCGATAGCAAGATGTGATTTTGTCTGATATGCTCAAATATTTGTTCATCAGTCGAAATGTCAAACATGTAGATTGAAAAGCGAAGGAGATATCCAAAATCATACATAGAAACACCATATTATGGTACAGAAGTGTGAAAGTGTCAATATGAAATATTGACGACTGCATGGAAACGACACTCATAGTCGGATGTTATAATGACAGGGAAGTAATATTAACCACACAGCTAGTTCAAAACAGATAAGCTCAAAATTTCATGTTTCTTTTCTTTTTCCCTCATTTTGAATATATACAAATACCGCTAGTACATTAAGTTCATGTCCTGATATCTTCACATAGGAACGTACACATAGTTTACCAAAGTATCAATGACCTGGTTGCTTAGCAACTGAGGAAATTAGCATGATTTCAGAATTGAAAATGATCACCCATCAGAAGGAATCAAGGTTAGATTTGTACAGCATAGACATTGGCTGAGGATGTATGGCAAAATGTTCTGATTAGATCAAGATAATTTCATAACAAAATGATAAGATGGTGAATTATACATTCTGATGAAGATTTTCTCGTCTGTGGCATTATTTATGTGTTCGTAAAACTGTCTA
This sequence comes from Mimachlamys varia, assembly GCA_947623455.1. Taxonomy (NCBI): domain Eukaryota; kingdom Metazoa; phylum Mollusca; class Bivalvia; order Pectinida; family Pectinidae; genus Mimachlamys; species Mimachlamys varia. The sequence goes on along the minus strand of OX392538.1, from coordinate 430,583 downwards.
CATTTATCAGTACTATTAGCCCTGTTGACCTTACACATTTGATTTAGTAAGCTGGCCTTCAGTACTTATATTACCATCAGTTATGTATGTCGTACATTGCATTTAAATCATTAAGGAATATCTAGATTTATGATCAATTCATGACAAGGAATATATGCAACAAGAAATATCTCTTAAAACCTGTAATCGCCATTATTTTGTATGTTCAACTTAAGTATGTAAAAAGTACATTTAAACTGTAGAATTAAATACGTCACAATTGAGTAAGGAATTCAAATCAATATTGATTTATGTTAATTATTTGATCAGCTGAAAGCAATGTTGTATTATGTTTGCTTTTCTAAAAATTGAGTGTTTTTTATTGGATCATGTTGACTAGAAATTGATAAAACCGACAAAAAAATAGGTGTTAGATCATGATAAGTCTGAACTTGAAAGTATATTGCTATTATTTTTAAGAAGTAATGTAGAATTTTTTGCATGTGTCCATTTCATATCAGTGTCAGAGTACAATTTTATACCTTGTCAAATTAAAACTTGAGATGCTTTGTTCATGTATTGAGAACCTGATGGGTAAAAGTGGTTTTCTGTGGTAGTTTTGAGTTCAGCCTTGTAGACTATTGAGAGATGAACTCAGGGCCTTATACAATGGGTAATGAGCTATGGGGGTCTCCTTTGTTAGGCTCTGGGCTTGTTTTTTTTTTTACTTCTTGCAGTAATGCACACTAGCTATTAATGTGTTGGTCCTGTACATGCAGATTTCATTGATGTAGCTCTTGAAGTGTTGGGTCTATATGAACTTCATTGATGTAGCTCTCAAAGTGTTGGGTCTATACGGACTTCATCGATGTAGCTCTTAAAGTGTTGGGTCTATACGGACTATATTGATGTAGCTCTTAAAGTGTTGGGTCTATATAGACTTTATTGATGTAGCTCTTAAAGTGTTGGGTCTATACGGACTTTATTGATGTAGCTGTTAAAGTGTTGGGTCTATACAGACTTCATTGATGTAGCTCTTAAAGTGTTGGATCTATATAGACTTCATTGATGTAGCTCTCAAAGTGTTGGGTCTATACGGACTATATTGATGTAGTAAATATAAGAACTCTGTTGATGTCAACTCACTGCCTCATTAAGTGTTGAGTTCAGCAGAACTCTGAAGTGTTAGGTTCTAGTTCAGCAGAACTCTGAAGTGTTAGGTTCTAGTTCAGCAGAACTCTGAAGTGTTAGGTTCTAGTTCAGCAGAACTCTGAAGTGTTAGGTTCTAGTTCAGCAGAACTCTGAAGTGTTAGGTTCTAGTTCAGCAGAACTCTGAAGTGTTAGGTTCTAGTTCAGCAGAACTCTGAAGTGTTAGGTTCAGGGCCTCATGAAGGGAACTTCTTGCTAATAAATGTAAAACCATGCTTAAACCTATAGCCTGTGTGTATGTTCACTGATCTCATTGATTTAGTTTGTAAACATTAAGTTTTGTTTATGTACAATGAGTTGTCCTGACTCCCCAACCCTTATGTTTAACTACCTAGCAGTAAAACATCAAAAAAAAAATTGCAAGACAACAGAAAATGAAATTTGAAATAGATGTATAGAGTTGAGATAACAGATTCAGAAAAAATAACATATTTGTTTGTAGGACTGTGAAAAAACGTATTTAGCCCATTTTCATATTAAGGAAATGTGCATTACTACCCTTGGTGCTGTCCAGGCAGCATGCCGTACGGCACTAGAGTCCCACCAGGGACAACCAATTTTCATTGTAAACATGTTTTAAAAGCTGGTTCATTCAATGTTTACCTGCCTTTGCAACTGTCAAACGCATTTAAGTACATCGCATGTCTGTCTGTTCACACTGATGGCCTTCACTAGTAAACTTGTTCAAATATCAATACATATTATGAAATATAAAATACAAAGTCTAATGTGAAGTTTGATGTTGAACAAAAACCATGTCCAGCATACAGTGCTTTGATTTGTCAACTGTTTCTTTGTGCAAGCAGTTAATGGAACAAGTTAATGGATTTCGGTTAAAAGTTAATGGATTTTGGTTAAAAGTTAATGGATTTTGGTTAAACATGGTCAGTAATTATACCAGCATGTGATTATATTATTACGCCAAGGGAGGTAATAACATAAGATATAAACACATTATGATCAGCTAATTAAGTGAGGTACACCACATCCCTGAAATATCTATTACCAATATTGTTGCTTGTTGTTATATTTCAGTATTTTCATACATTTTCTACACCAGTACATCAGAAGGATTCATTGTTTTTGCAAAAAGTAGATACTTCACTGTATTGGATGGGTACCCATTGTCCTGCCCCTTAACTTAGGATTAGTACAGAGGATGTGGGACACAAGATTTTACCCTTGGTCAGACTCGGACTGTAAATGTCTGTAAGAGGATGACGTGGGACACAAGTTTGTACCCTTGGTCAGACTCGGACTGTAAATGACTGTAATAGGACGACGTGGGACACAAGATTGTACCCTTGGTCAGACTCGGACTGTAAATGTCTGTAATAGGATGACGTGGGACACAAGTTTGTACCCTTGGTCAGACTCGGACTGTAAATGTCTGTAAGAGGATGACGTGGGACATAAGTTTGTACCCTTGGCCAGACTCGGACTGTAAATGTCTGTAAGAGGATGACGTGGGACACAAGATTGTACCCTTGGCCAGACTCGGACTGTAAATGTCTGTAAGAGGATGACGTGGGACATAAGTTTGTACCCTTGGCCAGACTCGGACTGTAAATGTCTGTAAGAGGATGATGTGGGACACAAGTTTGTACCCTTGGCCAGACTCGGACTGTAAATGTCTGTAAGAGGATGACGTGGGACACAAGTTTGTACCCTTGGCCAGACTCGGACTGTAAATGACTGTAATAGGACGACGTGGGACACACTTTCCTACCCTTGTACATCCTAGTGTATCACTGTTAATGTTTGCGATTGTAAATATGTGTTATAAAGATTCTGTTGGAAGAGTATTTCTGTAGAATTGTATATATGTTATAAGGTAAATATTTCTGAAACAATTCTTTTTTTTAAAGTGATCTCAATTGTTTTTGATTTTTTTTTTTTTAACTGGATGAAAAAAACTTGTTGAATTTGGAACTGTTTGAGTATTCTCTGTAAACAAGTAGTGAATTGCCTAACAATCGATTCCCCGACCAGGCAACATGAAGTTTTTTTATCAAGACCCTAAATTGATCAACACTGGGCAGCCTTGTCAGTTTCTTCTACTTTGGTTTTTGTTGGAGTAGATTTTACTTTGTCCAGATGTTGCTAAAAACCAAGTGTACAAGTTTAATGTTTTTCATTTAAAAACATGCATGGGTTGCATTTTTAGTTAATTTTCAATGTTATTGTGATTTGCATAAGTATGCAAGGAAATTGTTTGAATGTATTTTTGTAAGCAAATGTTAAAAATGTGTTTCCTATAGTATACAGCATTATTATATTTCAGCCCCCTCTACAAAAATGGTATTAATCTTGTAATGAAGAAGTAAATGTCATTTTAATTCAGAATGTCAAGTTTCATTGACTAATTGGAGCTTCTAAGGAATGCTCATTCTAGAAGTTTGTTTAACGTGGGATTGCGCAAATGACAGTCCTGCCGTCTGTGAACTTATACAGCTAATTACCTAGCGGCAGATGATGGTGTTTAAACGTTATCATTCATGCATTGGTGACACCATTTTGTGGTTAGCAAATAAAAGCATTCAATTCACCACGTGCATAACTTGTAAGAGGAATACAGGCCCAAAGCTGAAGTGAAATGTCCAATTGAAAAGATTCTAAATTTTAAGAATCATAATCAACTTCTCATTGTGTCTTTTGCTAAAGGTAAATGTGAAAAAAGCAACATTTCTATTCAAAGTTGATGAAACAATTCCCTGTTTAGGATAGAGGGCTTGACTATGATATTGTTTTGTTTACTAGTTGTTTAATTGCATAAAGAATTGCTGCGTTTTCAAATGTGTGTTGAGATATATAGATGGGATGATTGTTAGATGTGTGGGAGTGTGAGGGGTAGGAGGTATGTACAGATAACCATTATGCAAGGGTTCATTTACACCAGAGGTTTTGAAGAGAATTGAAAAAAATGACAAAGAATTAATTAAAAGGAAAGCACTTTGATGAAAATTTCTTGTTTGTGTTGTTTATTCATTTGAAGATCAATAAAAATCCATCCAGAGAAATGTCAAACCTAACATAAGTGATTCCATAAACTATAAAGAAGCAACCATTGGAGAATTGATTCCATACTCATTACTCATTTAGGTCATTCAGCAGAATTTACAATTAAGATCACATCATTATCTTCAGATTTACTGTAGATACAAAACACAGTGATAAGTATAACGTAAAGCGTCCATCTTCTGTCAATTGTTTCTGTGGCCCCTTTCTGACTACCTAGCGTATGTCGCCAAAGTTTCTGTTGCCCCTTTCTGACTACCTAGCGTATGCCGCCAAAGTTTCTGTGGCCCCTTTCTGACTATCTAAATGAATGTAGCGTATGTCGCCAACATATCGTTTCCGTTGATTCGTTCTGCATCATAAAGGTTGCACTCCAAAACTTACGCAGATACAAATATACTGCTATTCTTCTGGTGGACAAGGGACACCGACGATTATGAACATCTGCAATCAACCCAACACAAAAGTATTTATAAACGTCGTCTCTGCCATCCTTACAAAATTAAAACGAGAGCGAGATCAACGAACAGCCCCCCCCCCCCCCCCCCCATGATGCCTATTGTGGACTTTACCGGATAGTTTCAATCGCTAGTAGGTAAATCAGAACAAGTTAATAGTTTAAAACATCTAGTGGAATCGATGTCTGTACGATTATGATTCAGAAAGATAACGATTTCATTTCAGTTGATGTTACCTCCCTCTTTACCATCATACCCATTGAGGATTCACTCAGAATCATGTAAAACGCTTAGAATCGGGCCAATTCTGGCAGAAAGATACAAACCTAAGATTCTGGGCATCATGGATTTGCTGGAATTTATACTGACTACTACATAATTTGGTTTCCGAGAGAACCTTTGTCAGCAACCCTTGGTTCTGCTATGGAGAGTCCAATGTCGCCCATTGTGGCCAATCTGTTCATAGAACAAAGAAGCAACAGCCATTGTCCCAATGGAACGCAGATTGAATTTATGGAAACGACATATGTGTTGACGACCTGCTTGAGATGATCATGAAGGGGTTACAGAAATAATTGACCACACATACATCAGCAGTATAGATGCTACTAAGAGCATCAAATTTACATGCCAAGACGCAATGCCCTGCCTAGACACTGTTGGTAAAGAAATAAGACCGTGTGTTGGAAAACAAAATTGTAAATATAAAAACCAATCCTGAATTAACCCGATTTTATTAACCCAAAAGTTTCAACGATTATTTATTAAAATTGTATAACAGTGGTCGGAACTCGCTTAAGAATTACATGTCATGGCGTGCAGGCAGATATTACTAGGTGGGACTGGGTGGACATTCCGCGTTACAGTAATCGGTGGAACAGCAGGAATGACAAAGTCTGGACGGCTGGTCCTGGTCACGTGGGGTAGCGTCCCTCCCTACCAAAGGGTCGGCTTGTGGACAAGTCTGGGGAAACGAACATTATGTAACTTAGAAATATTAGTATAAAATGTTTGCGTATAATAAAACATTTTATAGAAAAAGGCTGATGGTTAATAAAATCTTACGGTATTCAGGACACATCTGTTGGTGAAGACAGGGTTACCGTCAATCATCGATTCTTTGATGCTGCAAACCTGCAAAGCAACACGGAAAATGTCATAACATAGACAACATTTCTTATTTAGAGTTACAAGTACCATTTGAAGTTCAAAATTAACCGCTACGAGTTCAGGGCTCACGGCACCACCGGAAATTCAATGTTCGCGATCACCACGAGACATCCAAAAGGTTGCGATATTCGATTGGAATAAAGGTCAATTATTAACGTTCAGAATCCAATGTTGACTTGGTCGTCACTACATGTAGAAATTCATGGTTTACAGCAACTCTTTGAATGCAATGTTTACGATCAACGTTTGGTATTCAAGGTAAACGGCACAGCTAAGAACTCAAGATATCAGTCGCCATTAGGAATCTAAGGGTACGGTCACTGCAAAGAACTCAAGCTTAAGGTATATGGTCACCACTGAGAATTCAAGAATTCAAGGTTAAAAATAACTGTTAGGAATTCAAGGTTTGTGGTACGGTAACCTTTAGGAATTTAAGGGTTGTGGTAACCGTTAGGAATTCAGTGGTTGTGGTAGCCGCTAGAATTCCAGAATACATGTGCACATGGCCCGACTGGTTTTACTTCCGTTGGTAGAAAATATATGTGTAATCGTAAGAAATTAAAGGGAGTCAGTGTTACTACCTGGGCGCACTGTACTGTACATAACTGACCTGGTCTGATCTGCAGGCGTGTAGCGTCCCACAGTGAGCTGAAGAAGTTATGTTGTCACACTGGAAACAAAAAGGCCCGCGAATGTCTCGTGCTGGGGGTCCTACAGGTAGAATTAACCGTTATTTTTTTTACCATTCCATCAAAACTTATCTGTAAAGGGAAAAACCGTTCGTCACCTTTGTTTTTTTTTCGTCACCTTGGTTACCTAATTGTACACAGAAGAAACAAGCCTTGTCACTTGCGACAATCACTATTAAGTACCTTTGGTTCTTACAATACAGCAAATCTACTACATTTCCAAAGGAAAAGCCCACAATCGATTTTTTTTTTTTTTTTTTTTTAGTTTAAATCAAAGAACGATTCCGAAAAACACGGTGAAAGACTATTTTATCTTCAAATAGATGACATCTTAATAATTTGTCGCATCTTAATAATCGTTCGTATTTTATTCAAGAATGCAATATGCGTTAAATCCATATCCCATATAGCTGATTTTTATATATCCATTTCAAGGTCATTTTATATGAATCGTAATTGTATTATGTCTTTTTTTAAATTTCGCCTGGTAAAAGGCGCACGGGGTTCTATTTTTTAGCATCGGTGTAGGTGGCGCTGCATTCATAGTAATGTTATTGTTTAATTGTTGTTTTATTATTTGTTTTGTTATAATTAACTTATTAAGATAAAACAAATTGTACACATTGTCGTGGGCCGTACTTCTCCTCTAAATACAACACTTTCTTTAAACAGTCACGATCAATCGAAAATTGTTCCATATGGTATCGTACAGTATAAAAGATGACTTAACACACACATATGCTGCACTTTTTAAATTTAGTAATAGATACAGTTTGCCGAAAATTAATTAAACTGCACCCTACAGCTGTTTCGTCCTCATAGGACTCGTCAGTGATGCTAGGGGCCAAAAGGTGGGAATCCAAAAGTTCTAAACTAATGTAGAAGCAGAAGGGTCCGGTGCGTAAAACTCATTAATTTATGAATATAGAACTAAAATGAAACTAGTTCTGTATAATTTCAAATCGTGTCCTACGAAAATGCGTATATTATGTACCGTGCCACTACCCATATGAGATAAACGTTAGCTTTGGAGGCTCCATACATGTATATGTGTTTTCGAACATGTATTTGTGCTGATGTTTGTGGTTACTTTTATTGTAAATAGGAAATGTGAAGGACTAAGGGTGTTGAAAAAGATGGGTTTTTTTTTTTATAATTCACTTAAATATTATAAACTACATAGAAGCGTATACAACGCATTAGCTTCAGTCGTTATTTCTATCGAAGCAAAGAAAACTTTTCAACAACGGTACTACAATATTAATATAATTATAACGACTGTCCGACATGGTATGCTATTGATGACGTAACACACACGCGCAGCACCTTTTGAAGATTCAGTAATAGATACAGTATGCCGAATGCATCATACAGGTGGGAATCCACAATTTCTTAACTAATATAGAAGCAGTTGATGTAAAAGCTGTTTTAGCGAGAGGTTTGGTAAGGTTAAATGATAAATTCGTTTCTTAAATATCAAAATCAAATGACTATAATTATTAATACTAAGATAGACGAAGACAACATTTACTCGGCTGATTTGCAATTACAACAGCGACATTTTCACCAGGTTTGTTTTCTTTAGTTAAGCCAAAATTAAATAAGGAGCTATGAAGTTGTTTTAGTTGGTAACTAACATTAACTTATGAAATGGTTATCCTGGCACTAATAGCATGGTTCAGTGATGTGATGTACGGTTTCATTTAGTAATCATACAACTAGAAAGAAAAAATTATACCTGGATCTCCGCATCCTTTGTTGTTACAGAAATCTCCATGGCAACATTCAACGCAGGTGACATGACCATAGGGAGTGCCAAAGGATCCGTGTAGAGACCCGTCCACCGCACAACTCTGCCGGAAAACATATTTACCTATAGACATTTAAAAATCTTACTTTTTAAAAACAACGTACAAAAACTTTCAGACAGTCTACACTAACTTTCAAACTGCGTTAAAAATACCCTTCAAACAGCCTGTAATAACCTTCAGACAGCCTACAATAACCTTCAGACAACCTACAACAACCTTCAGGCAGCCTACAACAACCTTCAGGCACCCTACAATAACCTTCAGACAGCCTACAACAACCTTCAGACAACCTACAACAACCTTCAGGCACCCTACAATAACCTTCAAACAGCCTACAATACCCTTAGACAGCCTACAATAACCTTCAAACAGCCTACAATAACCTTCAAACAGCCTACAATAACCTTCAGACAGCCTACAATAACCTTCAAACAGCCTACAATAACCTTCAGACAGCCTACAATAACCTTCAGACAGCATACAATAACCTTCAAACAGCCTACAATAACCTTCAAACAGCCTACAATACCCTTAGACAGCCTACAATAACCTTCAAACAGCCTACAATAACCTTCAGACAGCCTACAATAACCTTCAGACAGCCTACAATAACCTTCAAACAGCCTACAATAACCTTCAGACAGCCTACAATAACCTTCAGACAGCCTACAATAACCTTCAAACAGCCTATAATAACCTTCAGACAGCCTACAATAACCTTCAGACAGCCTACAATAACCTTCAGACAGCCTACAACAACCTTCAAACAGCCTATAATTAACCTTCAGACATCCTACAATAACCTTCAAACAGCATACAATAACCTTCAGGCAGCCTACAATAACCTTCAGACAGCCTACAATAACCTTTAAACAGCCTACAATAACCTTCAGACAGCTTACAATAACCTTCAGGCAGCCTACAATAACCTTCAGGCATCATACAATAACCTTCAAACAGCATACAATAACCTTCAGGCAGCCTACAATAACCTTCAAACAACCTACAATAACCTTCAAACAGCCTACAATAACCTTCAGAAAGCCTACAATAACCTTCAAACAGCCAACAATAACCTTCAGGCAACCTACAATAACCTTCAGACAGGCTACAATAACCTTCAAACAGCCTACAATAACCTTCAGAAAGCCTACAATACCCTTCAGACAGCCTACAATAACCTTCAAACAGTCTACAATTACCTTCATTCACCATACAATAACCTTCAGACAGCCTACAATACCCTTCAGACAGCCTACAATAACCTTCAAACAGCCTACAATAACCTTCAGGCACCATACAATAACCTTCAGGCATCCTACAATATCCTTCAGACAGTCTACACTTACCTTCATTCACCATACAATAACCTTCAAGCAGCCTACAATAACTTTCAAGCAACCTACAATAACCTTCAAATAGCCTACAATAACCTTCAGGCATCCTACAATAACCTTCAGGCACCCTACAATAACCTTCAGATAGCCTACAATAACCTTCCAACAGCCTATAATAACCGTCAAACAGCCTATAATAACCTTCAAACAGCCTACAATGACTTTCAGGCATCCTACAATAACCTTCAGGCACCCTACAATAACCTTCAGACAGCCTATAATAACATTCAGGCATCCTACAATAACCTTCAGACAGTCTACAATAATATTCAGGCATCCTACAATAACCTTCAGACAGCCTACAATAACCTTCAGACAGCCTACAATGACTTTCAGGCAACCTATAATCACCTTCAACAGCCTACAATAACCTTCAGGCACCCTACAATAACCTTCAGACAGCCTATAATAACCTTCAAAAGCCTACAATAACATTCAGGCATCCTACAATAACCTTCAAACAGCCTACAACAACCTTCAGGCACCCTACAATAACCTTCAAACAGCCTACAATACCCTTAGACAGCCTACAATAACCTTCAAACAGCCTACAATAACCTTCAGACAGCCTACAATAACCTTCAGGCAGCCTACAATAACCTTCAAACAGCCTATAATAACCTTCAGGCATCCTAAAATAACCTTCAGGCATCCTTCAATTACCTTTAGGCATCCTACAATTACCTTCAGGCAGCCTACAATAACCTTCAAACAGCCTACAATAACCTTATACAGCCTAAAATACCCTTCAAACAGCCTAAAATAACCTTCAAACAGCCTATAATAACCTTCAGACATCCTACAATAACCTTCAAACAGCATACAATAACCTTCAGGCAGCCTACAATAACCTTCAGACAGCCTACAATAACCTTCAAACAGCCTACAATAACCTTCAGACAGCCTACAATAACCTTCAGGCAGTCTACAATAACCTTCAGGCATCCTACAATAACCTTCAAACAGCATAAAATAACCTTCAAACAGCCTAAATAACCTTCAGGCACCCTACAATAACCTTCAGGCACCCTACAATAACCTTCAAACAGCCTACAATAACCTTCAGAAAGCCTACAATAACCTTCAAACAGCCTACAAAAACCTTCGGGCAACCTACAATAACCTTCAGACAGCCTACAACAACCTTCAAACACCATACAATAACCTTCAAACAGCCTACAATAACCTTCAGGCCCCATACAATAACCTTCAGGCATCCTACAATAACCTTCAGACAGTCTACAATAACCTTCAGGCACCCTACAATAACCTTCAAACAGCCTACAATAACCTTCAGAAAGCCTACAATAACCTTCAAACAGCCTACAAAAACCTTCAGGCAACCTACAATAACCTTCAGACAGCCTACAACAACCTTCAAACAGCATACAATAACCTTCAAACAGCCTACAATAACCTTCAGGCACCATACAATAACCTTCAGGCATCCTACAATAACCTTCAGACAGTCTACAATAACCTTCAGGCACCATACAATAACCTTCAGACAGCCTACAATAACCTTCAAACAGCCTATCATAATCTTCAAACAGCCTACAATAACTTTCAAGCAACCTACAATAACCTTCCAACAGCCTACAATAAGCTATAGGCACCATACAATAACCTTCAGGCATCCTACATTAACCTTCAGGCACCCTACAATAACCTTCAGGCAGCCTACAATAACCTTCAAACAGCCTATAATAACCTTCAGGCATCCTAAAATAACCTTCAGGCATCCTTCAATTACCTTTAGGCATCCTACAATTACCTTCAGGCAGCCTACAATAACCTTCAAACAGCCTACAATAACCTTATACAGCCTAAAATACCCTTCAAACAGCCTAAAATAACCTTCAAACAGCCTATAATAACCTTCAGGCATCCTACAATAACCTTCAAACAGCTTATAATAACCTTCAAGCAGCCTAAAATAACCTTCAAACAGCCTACAATAACCTTCAGGCAGCCTGCAGTAATCCTAACACAGCCTACAATTACTTTTAGATAGTCTTAAATGACCCTCAGACGGCGGCCTTCACTTAAACCTCACAAGGCATACAAAAGTAGTACTGAAGTAGTAGACAACATTGAAAAGCAGACTTCAGAGATCCCAAAACATGATTCGTACATACAGTACAGAGATCTCAAAACATGATTCGTACATACTGTACAGGTATCCCAAAACATGATTCGTACATACTGTACAGAGATCTCAAAACATGATTCGTACATACTGTACAGGTATCCCAAAACATGATTCGTACATACTGTACAGAGATCTCAAAACATGATTCGTACATACTGTACAGGTATCCCAAAACATGATTCGTACATACTTTACAGAGATCCAAAAACATGATTTGTACATACTGTACAGAGATCTCAAAACATGATTCGTACATACTGTACAGAGATCTCAAAACATGATTCGTACATACTGTACAGAGATCTCAAAACATGATTCTTGTATACTGTACAGACATCTCAAAACATGATTCGTACATACTGAACAGAGATCCAAAAACATGACTCGTACATACTGAACAGAGATCTCAAATCATGATTCGTACATACTGTACAGAGATCTCAAAACATGATTCGTACATACTGTACAGACATCTCAAAACATGGTTCGTACATACTGTACAGAGATCCCAAAACATGATTCGTACATACTGTACAGAGATCTCAAAACATTACTCGTACAAACTGTACAGAGATCTCAAAACATGATTCGTACATACTGTACAGAAATCTCAAATCATGATTCTTACATACTGTACAGAGATCTCAAATCATGATTCGTATATACTGTAAAGAGATCTCAAATCATGATTCTTACATGCTGTACACAGATCTCAAATCATGATTCGTACATACTGTACAGAGATCTCAAAACATGATTCGTACATACTGTACAGAGATCTCAAAACATGATTCGTACATACTGTACAGAGATCTCAAATCATTATTCGTACATACTGTACAGAGATCTCAAAACATGATTCGTACATACTGTACAGAGATCTCAAATCATGATTCGTACATACTGTACAGAGATCTCAAAACATAACTCGTACATACTGTACAGAGATCTCAAAACATTACTCGTACAAACTGTACAGAAATCCCAAAACATGATTCGTGAATACTGTAAAAGTACTATTTTGTCGCACTCAAATTATAGCGCAGAATCTTATTAAAAAAGATAAGCTCTATAATAAATAAAATACTTATATATATTTCCTTTGGTCAGGATAAGGAATTCATTGATTAAAAAAGCTATTAACCTTTAATAATGTGAGATTTATTTGACAATAACAATATACCTACCCTGTCACTGATACAGCCCGATGTGTACTTGACATGTCCGTTACGGGTTGATATTTTACGGATATGACAGATCTGTAAAAGAACCATTAGTATCAATGCTATAACTGCTTTGGTGTGATGGGTCAGGAAATATGTACCATTAATGTCACAAACATGTTAAGTTTGGTTCCTGAAATAGGAAGGAAAGATAATGATGTGCTTTCACCGAGGATCCAACCCTCGAGTGTTTGATACTCGATGAAAGCACATTATTTCATGTGTTAGGAACCTAATCGGACGCTCTGCCACTGAGCTAAAGAGAAATTTCCTCTAGTTCAGTGTAAAATCAAAATATGGCACTAATGTAACGGACTTTAACTCAGAAACTAACAATCAATAGGAGGTGTGACAGACGATATCACTTGATATTGAGACTCACGTAAGAAATTAATGAACATAAAAGATACTTACAGCTGTCCATGCTTTCAACATACATTGTATTCGTCTTTGAAACTATAAATGTCCAACATGCCCCTCGTGGATTATACATTCATATAGGGCATATACCATTATTGAACATTTCTATCGTTTATTAGCACTCATGTGATTTCCATTCTCTTCCCGTAGTATCCCTCGGTTGCATTTGTTACACGTGAAGAAATAAGGTCATTTTATAAGACTTGAAAAAACATTTCGAAAATAAATTAGGGAATACCGAAGCGTTAACAAAATCATAATCCGAACTCAAAATCTATTAAACCAGGGGCAAAATATGAACGAAGGAAAGATTTACATGGAAACCCTGGTAACAGTACAAGAGAATAAGACCATGTGTTCCGATAGAGTGAGCGTCTTCTGCTTCATCGACGACACCCGCCATGTAAATCTTTGTCACATCCAAGAAAACATCCGAGTATCATTGTCAATCACAACAAGTAAACACACTAATGAACATACTCAAAAACGTCCACCTTCATATCGCTTAAAGATACAGAATAATTTTCAATGTGACAAAGATGGCGACCATAAAACTTGCCCATAGTTCTGATCAACCTGCATCTCTCGAATCCTTGTGTTGTTACTTTGTTTGTCAGCAGTCGACATCGATCACGAAAATTACGAACAAGCCTTAGAATATCGAATCAACTGCAACATGTAAACACCATAGGTTGGAAAAGCAGCGATGCTACTATCAAGAAATGGGAAGTTAACGATCGGAATTGGAAATAATCACGTTTCTCGCATAGCTTAGTAGTAAGCTGTCGAGGTTCGTCATAGTTTAAGTAGAGATATGGTGTCGTTACTGAAACAATACTGACGGAATATTTGTTCAAATCAAGTACTCACAAATAAAACCTGCTGAAAAAATAGTTAAAGGTTTTCAGTTCTAAATCATATTGTTAAATCAGTATGGAAAAATATCGTGAAATAATTCGGCATTTTAGTGCATAACACTGATCTTTGTATGTGGCTGTTGTAAGTTCTCAATGGTGGCTTCTTAATACTTAGGTATCTGTGTCACATTCTCCAGGGAGGTTCAGACCAAATTTTGGAAATTTTGGATTTCCACCTTTTGGCCCCTAACATCACTGAAGAGTCCTAGGAGGACGAAACAGCTGTATGGTGCAGTTTAATTCCTTTTTTCGTCATACTGTATCTATTACTAAATTTAAAAGGTGCAGCACATGTGTGTGTTACGTCATCTTGAATGATAGAGGGTGGCCGATTCTGCTGGTGGATTTTGTAGTCCCAGAGGTTCGCTGGAGCCTCCATAGCCACAGTTAATCTCATTTGAGTAGTGGCACGGTACATAATACACACATTTTCGTAGTACACTATTTGAAATTATACAGAACTAGTTTGATTTTACTTCTAAATTCATAAATTAAACGGGTTTTACGCACCTGACCCTTCTGATCCTTTAGTTTAGAAATTTTGGATTCCAACCTTTTGGCCCCTATCATCACTTTAGAGTCCTAGGAGGACGTAACGCTGTATGGTGCAGCTGTATCTATAACTAAATTTAAAAGGTGCAGCACATGTGTGTGTTACGTCATCTTTGTACTAAAACAATTTACCTCTCCACCACGGAGGTTCAGACCAGGCTTTGTACTAAAACAATTTACCTCTCCTTCATCGCAGTGAACGTAGTTGTCACAAAACCACGGATGTGAGATGTACGTGCATGTTAAACATTTCTGTCCCGTCGAGGAGACTGTAATATATAATAAATTATGTGAAGTGTAAAGGTAAATAAAGTACCATGTCTAGTGTAGATTTTATCATTCAAGGAGTTTCGTGTAGAAGAATTTCTGGGGACGCGATATTGATATGCTCCAATGATGGGTTAAAATCAATCCGTAGACTTTCACATTCATTCTAATGAGGTACAAATGATAGGTCATACCTTACCTGAAACTATCACAAATTATAGTTAATACCTTACCTGAAACTATCACAAATTATAGGTAATACCTTACCTGAAACTATCACAAATTATAGGTCATACCTTACCTGAAACTATCACAAATTATAGTTAATACCTTACCTGAAACTATCACAAATTATAGGTAATACCTTACCTGAAACTATCACAAATTATAGGTAATACCTTACCTGAAACTATCACAAATTATAGGTAATACCTTACCTGAAACTATCACAAATTATAGGTAATACCTTACCTGAAACTATCACAAATTATAGGTAATACCTTACCTGAAACTATCACAAATTATAGGTAATACCTTACCTGAAACTATCACAAATTATAGGTAATACCTTACCTGAAACTATCACAAATTATAGGTCATACCTTACCTGAAACTATCACAAATTATAGGTAATACCTTACCTGAAACTATCACAAATTATAGGTAATACCTTACCTGAAACTATCACAAATTATAGGTAATACCTTACCTGAAACTATCACAAATTATAGATAATACCTTACCTGAAACTATCACAAATTATAGGTAATACCTTACCTGAAACTATCACAAATTATAGGTCATACCTTACCTGAAACTATCACAAATTATAGATAATACCTTACCTGAAACTATCACAAATTATAGATAATACCTTACCTGAAACTATCACAAATTATAGATAATACCTTACCTGAAACTATCACAAATTATAGATAATACCTTACCTGAAACTATCACAAATTATAGATAATACCTTACCTGAAACTATCACAAATTATAGGTCATACCTTACCTGAAACTATCACAAATTATAGGTCATACCTTACCTGAAACTATCACAAATTATAGGTCATACCTTACCTGAAACTATCACAAATTATAGGTAATACCTTACCTGAAACTATCACAAATTATAGGTCATACCTTACCTGAAACTATCACAAATTATAGATAATACCTTACCTGAAACTATCACAAATTATAGATAATACCTTACCTGAAACTATCACAAATTATAGGTCATACCTTACCTGAAACTATCACAAATTATAGGTAATACCTTACCTGAAACTATCACAAATTATAGGTAATACCTTACCTGAAACTATCACAAATTATAGGTAATACCTTACCTGAAACTATCACAAATTATAGGTAATACCTTACCTGAAACTATCACCTTTAGTAACAGTATCAGCATGCACTTTGATTCTGAAATAAACAGAAAACAATTGAAAGAAAAAAAAAACACAAATTCGCAAAACTGTCAAGCTACATGTAAGATACAATATACTCTGATTGATGATATAACTGAAGTCCTTGTTAACAATTAACAATGTATTTGTTGAGTTTAGTGCATTCCAAGGGGAATATATTTTGTTGTTTTCATACGAAGCTAAATTTGTTGAGGATCTTATCAGGAAAGGTAATACAACCCTTGCCAAAAGAAGTTTGCTAACCTAGTCGATCGTTTACACCCTTCTAAACTTAAAATCAGGCACAAAACAGACTATTTAACATTAGTTGCTTGATTCGATCTTAACTTGAACTACGGACAGCTTACTAAGCTACACGAAAAACGTGATAATTTCGATTTTACGATCATGAACTTTCCCTTTCATAATATCAACATTCTTGCTTCTTGACACTTATGGTGTTTATATGCCGCAGTTATTGATTATTTGTTTTTGTTCATATGTAGGCATAAACCAAGTTTATCTTTGAAATATTAAACAAATCATAGAAAGGTCACTATGATCTACGTTTCGACCATGGACATTTCTAATAATAATTTAGATTTTCTACTGTTTTGGAATAGCAGCTTGCATTAAATTATGAAGAAAGATTCCGCACATATCAAGTTGTTTTGTAAAAATGGGGCCTATTATGAATTTTAACCCTCACTTTGACCCCCACATAACTCGTTATGATATCCGACTTGACCTTAATTTCATACCATGTTAATACGACAACCTAACCCAAAAGGGTTCATATACAAAAAAAAGAAAACTTATCGGCGATAGCCACCAGAAGGCACACCTTGAAACTCCTCCTTTCATCAGCCTGTATTTATCAACAAAGACATTCGAAGCGAACAAAACAAAAGACAAAAACAAGGCGTGATGTAACATTGTCAGTATTAAGAGAAAATTTTATTTAAGATCGTTTCCTTACTTAGATAGTTTCTAATGAATATGTTTTCTGGCGATGAAGAAACGTCTACCAATAATAATAATTATAAAAGTTATTTATACCTATGAGAAAGTTGAATCAAAGTAGTAAAAAAAAATACTATGTTTTGCAAACTGTGCACCAAAAAAAATCATGAGAATAACGCATAAGGAAATGCCATTGCATTAAACATCCATTACAGATTTCAAGATTTTGTTACGAAACGTGACGGCAAATTGATCCGAATGCAGGCATACACAATGTACAAATATAACAGATCCGTCACGACGTAATATTGAATCGGGTACCAGGGACTGTAATTATATCTAAGAAAAATTACCATTGTGATAATCAGCACATTTTGTACATACAAATATCCAGACCTGGGAAATAAACAATATTTTACAACAAAGAGCAGATATGAAACTAGTGAGACGAGCGGGCGCAAACACGAGACCTCTAGGTCATGGAGCCAGGACGTTCATACCAGGCCAAAAGGTCTAAACCAGTTGACCTTGTTTGTAATTTCCTGATACTGTTATGCAAGGTCGACTCTACATGTAACAATTAACATGTAACATGTAATGGTCCCTGGTTAGTAAACAATCTCCTAAAGTTATTAGGAAAAGTCTAGTAACTCTTGTCTTGACATCCGCAGTGTATTTATTAATCGTTTTAAAGAGACCATTACAAGCAAATTGACAGTACTGACAACTATCGCCAACAGCGAAATAAAGTTTCAAAACTAATAAAAGATGCTAAGTCCATCTTTTTCCAAAATGTAATCGAGAACAATCTCGATAATCCCAGTAAACTTTGGAAGTATATTCCCGAAGTGGCTCTTAATCAGTCCACTTCTTCTCCTAGTATGGTTGAATTAGACGGCAAATCTTTTCAACTATTGCTAGTAATTTATGTACAACATTGAAGAATGTTTCTGGTTCATTTGATTTATTGCGAAATTTTATTCAGTCCAAAATCTCTGAAAACTGTATTTTCATTCGTAGAGTCACAGAAACATTCACGGAAGATTTCTTAAAGTCTCTAGACACTCATAAAGCTATGGGCCTGGATGACAGCTAGTTCCCATATTTCTTCTTCCTTGACATATATATTAAATTTGAGTTTAACATCTGGCAAATGTCCTAGTCAGTGGAAAAGTTCAAAAGTAATACCACTGCACAAAGGCGGATCAATGTCAGATATCTCAAATTACAGACCGATTTCAGTCTTACCAATCATGTCTAAAGTTCTAGAGAGACACGTACATAATAGTTTTTATGCTTTTTTAAATCAACATAATTTATTAGTTGCCTCACAATCTGGGTTTCGTAAAAATCACTCTTGTGAAACTACCCTTCTCAGCATTGTGAATAATTGGGCAAAAGAAATTGACAAAGGAATATCAATGGTGTGGTATTTATAGATTTCAGAAAAGCATTTGATATGGTCAATCATGAAGTCCTTATTCGAAAGTTAGCTTTATATCAATGTGATTGCACATCTTTGAGTTGGTTTAATTCCTACATTTCGGATCGATTTCAAAAAGTTGCTGTATCTGGAAAAATCTCTAGCAGTAAGCCTATTACACATGGTGTACCTCAGTGGTCAATATTGCGTCCCCTCATGTTTCTCATTTTCATAAATGATCTTCCACTTAAACTTCAGTCTTCCACTGATATGTATGCCGACGACTCAACTTTAAGTTCATCTGACTCAACTATTCCTGTTATTGAAGAAAAGTTGCAGTCAGACCTTATCAAAGTCCAAGAGTGGTGTAATGAAAATCAAATGTTACTAAATACAAGTAAAACCAAATGTATGATTATTGGCTCAAAACAGAAACTGAGTAGAACCAATGATGTTTTAAATCTTACATTAGATTAGGAAATTATTGAACAAGTTACTTCCGATAAGCTACTGGGTGTCAAAATTGACCCCAACTTATCTTGGGCAGATCATATAAGAACTGTTGGCTCTAAAATAAACCGTGGTTTGGGTCTACTCCGACGTATACGTCAATATTTGCCACTTCCAGCCAGAATAAAAAAAATCACTCCTGTATTTTTCCACACTTTGTGTATTGTTGTACAGTATGGAGTAGATGATCTCTTAATCTTACACAGAAATTGTCAAAAGCACAGAAACAAGCTGCTCGATTGCTATTAGATGCTCTATTTGACACCCCATCTGCGGAAATGTTTACTCTATTGAGATGGGTACCAATCAGTGATCATTTGAAATTTAAAAGAGGTGTAATGATGTATAAATCTGTCAATAATCTTGTACCTGAATACCTGGCAAGACAATTTGAGTTCTCAAACAGCAGTCGTACAAGATCTGCTTCTCAAAAGTTTATACAAGTTCCAAGACACCGCACAACTTTTTATTCAAAGCAGTTTGTAGTAGAAGGGGGCCAAATTTGGAACAACCTACCAGTTGAATTTAGACTTGCGTCCTCCATTCCAATGTTTAAAAAAATGGCTGGAAACAGTATGAATGCAGTTTGAATATTTTTATTTTTATCAAGGAAACCTCTTAAATATTACTTTCTGTTTTATGTATGCTATATTAGCGTATATACTGTCATTTTTTTATTTTTTGCTATATTAGCATATATGTAAATTAGACATCTGGTCTTTTACTGAACACGAAATTGGTTAAGCTTGGAATAGTGAATCTTTGCTTCTGTGATAATTTTAATGAAATTGTGTAAATGACCCTTTAATTGTGTATTGAATACGTAGTCTAATTATATCTGTAGTAATTTAAAAAATTGAAATTATATTAATTTAACTTAATTGTATACTTATGCTGTGATAATAATACCGAGTACCATATTTTATCTTTATTTCTGTGATATTTTAAATGATATTGTGTAAATGATCCTTTAAATGACGTATTTAACTTAATTATGGTAGTTTAGCATGCCACATAAATATTTTGGCTATCTTAACTGTAATGAATATTGTTTTAACTAATCCTTTTACTAACAAAAGGACCCTGTGAAAGATTAGCTTTGCTAAACAGGTCTTTTATCCTCAATAAATAAAGTTTATTATAGAAAGGAAACCATTTTAATATTTAAACATGCCAATTGACGGAGTGTTCCAACCGCTGTCCAGTTTACCATTGATGCTCTCAAAGTTTATGCAGGTTTGGTTACATTTTCCTGTGTGGCATTTACCCAGATAGTTGCAGAATAGTTTAAATGTGGATTTGTATAACAGTTGTCATTCGTGAAACAGGAATACAGGCTTGTACATGATCTCAAACGTTTCATCTCAAAGTAGAATCCCAGGTACTCCAACCTTTGGTGATAATTCGATATTATAGAGCTTGCTTTATATATCGAGATTTTGGCTGCTGATAAACAAATTTACGGCAGAGGGACTCAAGATACGTTATGTTTAAAGGTTGCTCAAGACTATTGGGAAATGATATGGTCTTTATTTTGGTCTCATTGTGACGTGTGTGAATATGATCATCATTATGCCATGTTGTTATTCTTGTAAGTACCTCATTCTCCCTTTGAGGACATGACATTGACTTAAATGTGACCTTAATTTTTACATGGCGGGTGTCGTCAGTGAAGAAGAGGACGCTTACTTTTTCAGAACACCTGGTATTATTCTCTTGTACATGTTTAATGGCCTTCGTATGAACCTTTTCCTAATTTGCTTCATCTATTTATTCATCAGCAGTGACGCCAAATGACTGTTTAACGATATGGAACTATCATGAAACATTTCGGAGAGCAGTAAGAATCTTTTCCAAATTCTGAAAAGAAGGAATTAAACAGAGAGGCAGGCCTGAAAGTATACTGGCATGGTTTGTTCTACATATTCCGAAGTTGAGATCAACGTTATAGTTTGGAAAGTTAAGTGATAATCGGCCTGAACAACCGTATCTGCTGGCTGGATTGTAATGATGGAACGAGTGATACTTGTAGCAATATTACGATTGTACTCACGTAAATTCCTCGCCCGCATTGCTTACTTTGTTCAAACGTTTAAATGATATCGTTATTGAAGTCAGAGTACGTTCTACAGTCGACCAATCGTAACTTAGAATAGTATTATCTTATCTGTGACCTTGAGCCAAAGCTTGACATATAAATACTCACGGGCCAACAACTCTGTTACAGTGTTAGGCGTTTCCTTACATCTGTAGAAAAGTGATAACTTGTATGTTTTACATGTTTTACAATTTTATATGCAATATGATCGAGTTGAGAAACAGAAGCACATGCACACAGGGTCGGTGGACCACCCTTAGACAGAAACGGCATGCGTCTTTACAAACTTGAATAGTAACTAGAATATTGAAATAGTTCTTGAAACTATTTCCTGTAAGGATTTAGACTTATAACTTTTTAATTCAATAAACTCAACTTAAAAAACGGCCCTTGTTCATATTTTGCCCTTAGTTTAATCGATTTTGAGTTCGGTTTATTGTTTTATAGACAGTTCGGTATTCTCTATTTTTTCCAATACCAGGTATTGAACATGCTTTCCCGTTACTGTATAGTGTCAAATCAAGATTTGTTTGAGGACATCGTCGAACTATCAGAGGAGAGATGATTCACATAACACTACTGTCTCTACATCTATATTTTTTAGCCATTATGCTTTTACGCCGTAAATACCTGCCCTCCGAAATCCATCGGTTATAGATGATGTTTGGTGATTGTAACCAAAATCATAATCCGAACTGTAAATCGATACAACTATGGACAAAAAATGAACAAAGAAAACAACAACACAGAGACTCGTAAATTAAAAAAAAAACCACAAGACTAGGCGTTCCAGAAGAGCAAGCGTCCTCCGCTGTATCGAAAAATCCCGTAATGCAATTCCTGGTCACATCCAAGTAAATGTCACTCCCTCAAAGAGATAACCGAGGCACCACTTTCATTCACAATAAGAAGGCACATCAACGAACATGCCTAAATTGCCTACCCTCATATCATACAACGACACATACCATTTCTCCATATTTACATTCTGATTGTTTCTTCTCTATATGAATATACCAACTGAAAACAACAATCACTATACCTTAAAACTTGCTCAGTCTTCATTTACTTGCATCTCTATAATATCGAGTGACTTGCTATTAGAATGTCTTGCTCATGTTTTGAAAACTGTCTACAAACGTCAACGAATACAACATTGGTTTTGTATCCAGCTACTGCAATAAAACACGACTTTACATTTGTAATAGGATATCGCATAAACTCTATGTGATCATTATTTGCTTTAGAGGAATTAAAGATACACTGTTATGAACGTATGGGAAAGCATTTCACTAGTCCTGATGGAAGCGCGTTAAGGTTATGTTACTCAACGTAAACAGAGTGCCCAGAGAAAATATTTATAAAATAAGGCACAGGAACCCTGCGTTGCTGGTTAGTACTCCACGAATTACGCCATTCCATTCACTGTGTTGTTATCACAGCTGATTCCTAGTTTTATTTGAAAACATGACAAGATAATGCATTTTAAAAAATTGAGAAAATTCCCCTGATTATAATAGATAAAGGGTGCTATACATTGTATGACTAGTTTATGTACAAACTTAAGATATCTTAATGTTCGATGAACTTAAAATAATTAGGACCTGGCCCCGGTTTCATCAATGTTCCTTAATTTAAGGAAATTAATTAACTTAAAATCTCCATAGGCAAGCATTGCAGAAGTTCAGAGGAAATCCCTTCCTTCCTTAAGTTAAGGAATGCTGATGAAACCGGGGCCTGGTGCCATTCAATATAATAAGCAGCCTGAATCAGAAACCCGATATAACAAAAAACATTGACTATGTGTTTTTTAATGGCGTCACATATGCTGCACCTTTTAAATTTATTAATAGACAACATATTCAACAAGTACAAGAAACCTTTTTATTAAAAATCAATGTGACATGTCAAATGCTTTATGTTACATGACAAACTGTGCCCTATAACAAACATAGAAAGCGAGTTATCGATACAGTGTTGAAGTGTCATGTCAGTGATATTCCTTCTGGAAAGAGACCTTGTTAACTCTCTATAGGGGATGACATCCATGTTACAATAGACACATTTTATAAATGATATTGGAAAACTAGTGGAAAGTGTTAACTAAAAACGTCATGACTTAACAAACATCGTAAAGTACTATTGATGATTTTGTTTATAAAATGAAAATGGGCAATGATTTAAAAAATTGTTGAAAGAATAATTTTGAATGAAAATAATGATATGTAATAAACAAACGGTTAACTACATATAAAATATAAACAATTATATATGGTTTCTCAATTATTAGATAGCGAAATAACATGATGGGATATATCTAATATGTCTGTCCAATAGGGATTGATGATTACCTCTCTGCAACATCTGGACCTATATGTATGGAACCATTTTTATGATCAAGCGTGATATGTTGTGATCTTCAATATTACATCATACAAAAAGAAATGATTTCGAAAGCATTTGAATGGTCCTAGCATTGAATATCGCTTTAAAACAGTTTGAATATTTAACATGAAATATCTGAGTCGCAAAAACCAACATTTTGGTTTGGGCTTAGTACCATGCTTGAACATTAAAAACCGGTTTCATGAATACAGGCCCTGGTCTTATTAGCGAATAGTCTTGTGTTCGCGTTCAGATTACGTCGACAATTGGTTACTGTCTTGTTAGATGGACATGCTTCTTGTAGAATTGCAAATGTGGTAAAAAACAAACAAATCAATTGAATTCATAATCAACTATAACAGAAATGATAACATAGTGATATACCACTTGCTTTTTTATATATTCAATCTAGAGGGTCTCTTGAACTTTGAGACTACCCAGAGATTTAACATCGAAGGGTAATATCCTCAACTAAGATATTTCTTGTGTGTTCCTATGCTTTCAGACTCCTCTCACTTAACATGGTTGTCAGTTTTTTTTCTCATATATTCCATATTTATAATTATTGCTTAAATGTTCCTTACTTTGAAATCCCCTATAATTTTAACATGGTTTTAGTTTTTCCAAATCTTATTATTCATTATTTAGTTAATAATGCTTCAAATACTCCTTTCCTTTAAGATCAACTTCATAATCAACATTAGTTTAAATACTCAAATAATAAAAAACGTTTTCTTAAAATAGAGATAATAAGTAATTTTGGTAAACTTCAACACTTACAGTGTGTACTTGTGTAGATAGAGGGAACATTTAGAAATAACATTACTTATTTATAGTGCATATACACGGTTAAAACACTTAATACCAAACCTTTCTGTACAATAAAATATAGACATTTAGGGTTCATGAAATCTTCTTCCGGTTAAATATATTCTGATATGTTAAGTACATTGTTAGTATTTCAAACATTCAGTATTTTATTTTCATAGTAACCGATTTTTAAGGCAATAATTTGACTGATTTAAAAGGAAAAAGAACCATAAAGAACATTCTGGGAACAGTATCTCCCTGTGTGATGTACTGAGAAATCTTATCACGAGTTTTTGCCTAGTGCTAAAATTCATCAAGCTTATCCAGAAGGCTGAGATTTCTCTGTCTTTTATTTACAGGGTTACACTGCATAATGTCATCACATTATAGTGATAGTGACGTTTTAGAATAATAGCACGTGTGCGCTTTCTTTTCCGTGTCATGGTAACAGACAGGTTTATCTTTTCTCTAGAAGAAAAAATGGAATGAACCAATGAAGTGTGGGAGAATAAAACATCTTACGCCTCATTTGTTTAACCTTCATTTATTAATTCCAAAACCTATCTATGTTTTATATCATATCTTTATTTAAATGCCTGCGTAATATAATCTCGGTACTTCTTTTTACATACCCAGTGTTCAATTCAGTTCTTTACTACAAACCTGAATTTAGTAAGTATTAAAACGTTCCAAATCTTTTTACAGAGACCCGTTAAACAAAACCAATAAATATGACGTAACACACACACTGCACCTCTTAAATTAAGTAATAGATACAGTATGCCGAAAAATTGAATTAAACTGCATTATGCAGCTGTTTCGTCCTTCTTGGACTCTTCAGTGATGCTAGGGGCCAAAAGGTAGGAATCCAAAATGTTTAAACTTATGTAGAAGCAGAAGGGTCAGGTGCGTAAAATCGTAGTAATTTAAGGGTTATAAAATTCAAATATGGTCATATCTTTAAATTATTAATATGAATATTAAATGTATATAGTTGCAATGAAAATATGTTGTCAGACTTGATTTATTGAATGTTTTTTAATTCCTTATTCTTTGGACGTTAACTACTCTCTCTGATTTAGCTATACAAGGAGTTAATATTTACTGATTGCATGAAGACAGAGGCACATATGATTGCACATTTGAATGATTACAGTATGCATAGAAAAATGAAATATTTCATTATACAGCCATATGCATTTGAAAATTGTGTAAAAATAAATGTGTCTGTTTCTTGTAGAACTTTTTCTATTTGAGTTTAAAAAAAATATCAATTCGGCGGCCATTTTGAAAATGCATATTTCTGTGTATAAGTATTTTGCACTTCGCGAAAAGCTATAAATTTCACATTTTGATGCTGGGTTGATCTGTTAAAAACATCAATGTTTCGCAATTTTTAATAATAGCAAGTTTTTTTTGCTGTATAGCTTTATGATATATAATGTTATAATAATTTTATGCAACAAAGTGCATAATTATATACTTTTTGTATTATTCTCTTATTTCTAGTTTAACTGGAGCATATTTTATTTTTGAACCCGAAATTGTGAAAATTTACACAAATAGTAATGGGTCAAAAAATGAAGCACGCTTACCTCCCTTTTTATGACGGTTTTAGACAGAGAAACCCATTTTCTTTTCATAGGCTAAATATTAAAAATAATTTCCCGTTAAAAATTAAGGGTTAGGGGCAGCTAAAATCGCTTTCCAGAGTTAAAATATTAAGCTAAGAGAAATTTTACTCCCATAACTTAAAAGAAAATAGTAGTTTTGTCATGCATTTTGGATTACAAATTCGGTGGATATTGTATGAAGATGTCCTGCAATTGGTCAAAACTGCAAAATTCACTTAAAATCTCTTATTATGTCATATTGGTATCTTTGATCGATCATAGCACAAAAACGAGCACTCTGACATATCATTATCTTGCATTTTCTGCCATGCCATGAACTCCGTTTTCCACAAATGAAAAAAGGTTGATATAGGAAAATTTTGATTTCTCAGAAGAATACATCCTTAAAACGTGTTTTTACTTAAAGAGGGAAGTTATTATCTTAAACAGTGATAAGCACAAAATTCCATTTTTGTGTACACTATTGTGAGGTTTACCCTGTAATATGACCGGATTACAGATGGTTGAAAATACCATCAAACAGAGATAAGCTTATCACCTTTCGGACACCTGTGTTCATCTAATGGCGATGTGGAGGGGTAGTCTCAGTGAAACAAAAACTTTCTGATGACTTCACAAATATAATATGTGTATATGATCAGCTTATGACTATTTAATGTTCGTTTTATTGCGGTTGTTATATGCTAAAAATCAGTTTGAATGTATCTGCTCTGTCACTGTTATTAGGGTCATCGTGGTCAGCTAGGGTCAAAGTGGTCATCTAGGATCATTGTGGTCAGCTTGGATCATTGTGGTCAGCTAGGATCATTGTGGTCAGCTTGGATCATTGTGGTCAACTAAGGACACGCAGCTTTCTCCAAACGGAAATCACTCAGTTCTATATTAGCACCTTCGGTGGGAATAGTCTGCAGTTTGAACGCCAACTGCAAATGAGCACAACATTCAATATTACTGCTGTACTGAAATACATGTATATGACATTTCAACTCGTTAAAAAAGTGGATGACACCATTGATATGTAGGTACATGTACATTGTATGTGAACATCTTTAAAGGCCCAATATACGTAACTTCAGGGAAATTTTTCAGGATTCTAAAAAATTCTGAAAATAATCAGTTGATATCCATGCAAAAATAAGTCTAAAACGAAGTAAACCTGAACGGAAACTACCCAAAAACTCTTGACAGAAAAATCAAAAGAATTGAAAATAATTCAGGTGTTGCCCACTTCAACAACAAGCCGAAGTCAGAAGACAGATCAAAATGGACGCGTGTTTACAAATACCGAGTTTCAACTGCTGCTGTATCGGTAACCGCGTAGGAATTCATCTTGCATGTTGCTAATATTAGTTAATCTTAACTATATCTATAAATATAATAAGCTATTAGGCTTGATCTTAGCTTCAGGTTTTGCCGAAAGTTACGTATATTGGGCCTTCAATATTTTTGTTTTCAGATGTGCTTCTATACCTTAGAGAGTCTTGGCCGAGTTTTTGGATGTGCTTCCATACCTTAGAGAGTCTTGGCCGAGTTTTTGGATGTGTTTTCTATACACTAGAGAGAAAATTTTGGCCAACTGTGTCTCAATGTGTTAGTAAACCGGTAGCATATAGACACTTCATTATGTCATCAAATGCATACAGAAAGTCAAACAAACAGTTAATCATCATATTTAAGAGTTGCTAGTAAAAAAATGTCTAGAGAATAAATCATGAAGGCAATCAGTTCAAAGTTGTCTCCCTTTCACTAAACATAACGTATATTTTGGGGTAACTCTAACAGGAAAACAATACTACTCACAAGGGATAGTAATTCTAACACGATAATAATAATTCTTCTAAGGGGAAGCAACTACATGAGACAGGATGATCGTACAGCTAATAAGGGAGGAGGGATGACTAACAGGATGATCGTACAGCTATAAAGGGAGGAGAGAGGACTCACAGGATGATCGTACAGCTAATAAGGGAGGAGGGAGGACTAACAGGATGATCGTACAGCTAATAAGGGAGGAGGAGGACTAACAGGATGATCGTACAGCTAATAAGGGAGGAGGGAGGACTAACAGAATGATCGTACAGCTAATAAGGGAGGAGGGATGACTAACAGGATGATCGTACAGCTAATAAGGGAGGAGGGAGGACTAACAGGATGATCGTACAGCAAATAAGGGAGGAGGGATGACTAACAGAATGATCGTACAGCTAATAAGGGAGGAGGGAGGACTAACAGGATGATCGTACAGCTAATAAGGGAGGAGGGATGACTAACAAGATGATCGTACAGCTAATAAGGGAGGAGGGAGGACTAACAGGATGATCGTACAGCTAATAAGGGAGGAGGGATGACTAACAGGATGATCGTCCAGCTAATAAGGGAGGAGGGAGGACTAACAGGATGATCGTACAGCTAATAAGGGAGGAGAGAGGACTAACAGGATGATCGTACCGCTAATAAGGGCGGAGGGAGGACTAACAGGATGATCGTAAAGCTAATAAGGGAGGAGGGAGGACTAACAGGATGATCGTACAGCTAATAAGGGAAGAGGGAGGACTAACAGGATAATCGTACAGCTAATAAGGGAGGAGGGAGGACTAACAGGATGATCGTACAGCTAATAAGGGAGGAGGGAGGACTAACCGGATGATCGTACAGCTAATAAGGGAGGAGGGAGGACTAACAGGATGATCGTACAGCTAATAAGGGAGGAGTGAGGACTAATAGGATGATCGTACAGCTAATAAGGGAGGACTAACAGGATGATCGTACAGCTAATAAGGGAGGAGGGAGGACTAACAGAAGGATCGTACAGCTAATAAGGGAGGACTAACAGAATGATCGTACAGCTAATAAGGGAGGAGGGAGGACTAACAGGATGATCGTACAGCTAATAAGGGAGGACTAACAGAATGATCGTACAGCTAATAAGGGAGGAGGGATGACTAACAGGATGATCGTACAGCTAATAAGGGAGGAGGGATGACTAACAGGATGATCGTACAGCTAATAAGGGAGGAGGGAGGACTAACAGGATGATCGTACAGCTAATAAGGGAGGAGGGATGACTAACAGGATGATCGTACAGCTAATAAGGGAGGAGGGAGGACTAACAGAATGATCGTACAGCTAATAAGGGAGGACTAACAGGATGATCGTACAGCTAATAAGGGAGGAGAGAGGACTAACAGGATGATCGTACAGCTAATAAGGGAGGAGGGAGGACTAACCGGATGATCGTACAGCTAATAAGGGAGGAGGGAGGACTAAGAGAATGATCGTACAGCTAATAAGGGAGGAGGGAGGACTAACAGGATGATCGTACAGCTAATAAGGGAGGAGAGAGGACTAACCGGATGATCGTACTGCTAACAAGGGAGGAGGGAGGACTAACCGGATGATCGTACAGCTAATAAGGGAGGAGGGAGGACTAACAGAATGATCGTACAGCTAATAAGGGAGGAGGGAGGACTAACAGGATGATCGTACAGCTAATAAGGGAGGAGGGAGGACTAACAGAATGATCGTACAGCTAATAAGGGAGGAGGGAGGACTAACAGGATGATCGTACAGCTAATAAGGGAGGAGGGAGGACTAACAGGATGATCGTACAGCTAATAAGGGAGGAGGGAGGACTAACAGAATGATCGTACAGCTAATAAGGGAGGAGGGAGGACTAACAGGATGATCGTACAGCTAATAAGGGAGGAGGGAGGACTAACAGGATGATCGTACAGCTAATAAGGGCGGACTAACAGGATGATCGTACAGCTAATAAGGGAGGACTAACAGGATGATCGTACAGCTAATAGGGGAGGAGGGAGGACTAACAGGATGATCGTACAGCTAATAAGGGAGGACTAACAGGATGATCGTACAGCTAATAGGGGAGGAGGAGGAGGGAGGACTAATAGGATGATCGTACAGCTAATAAGGGAAGAGGGAGGACTAACAGGATGATCGTACAGCTAATAAGGGAGGAGGGAGGACTAACAGGATGATCGTACAGCAAATAAAGGAGGAGAGAGGACGAACAGGATGATCGTACAGCAAATAAGGGAGGGGGAGGACTAACAGGATGATCGTACAGCTAATAAGGGAGGAGGGAAGACTAACAGGATGATCGTACAGCTAATAAGGGAGGACTAACAGGATGATCGTACAGCTAATAAGGGAGGAGGGAGGACTAACAGGATGATCGTACAGCTGATAAGGAAGAGGGGGGGGGACTAACAGGATGATCGTACAGCTAATAAGGGAGGAGGGATGACTAACAGGATGATCGTACAGCTAATAAGGGAGGAGGGAGGACTAATAGGATGATCGTACAGCTAATAAGGGAGGAGGGAGGACTAATAGGATGATCGTTCAGCTAATAAGGGAGGACTAACAGGATGATCGCACAGCTAATAAGGGAGGAGGGATGACTAACAGGATGATCGTACAGCTAATAAGGGAAGAGGGATGACTATCAGGATGATCGTACAGCTAATAAGGGAGGACTAACAGGATGATCGTACAGCTAATAAGGGAGGAGGGATGACTAACAGGATGATCGTACAGCTAATAAGGGAGGAGGGAGGACTAATAGGATGATCGTACAGCTAATAAGGGAGGAGGGAGGACTAATAGGATAATCGTTCAGCTAATAAGGGAGGAGGGAGGACTAACAGGATAATCGTACAGCAAATAAGGGAGGAGAGAGGACGAACAGGATGATCGTACAGCTAATAAGGGGGGAGGGAGGACTAACAGGATGATCGTACAGCTAATAAGGGAGGAGAGAGGACGAACAGGATGATCGTACAGCAAATAAGGGAGGAGGGAGGACTAACAGGATGATCGTACAGCAAATAAGGGAGGAGGGAGGACTAACAGGATGATCGTACAGCTAATAAGGGAGGAGGGAGGACAAACAGGATGATCGTACAGCAAATAAGGGATGGAGAGAGGACGAACAGGATGATCGTACAGCAAATAAGGGAGGGGGAGGACTAACAGGATGATCGTACAGCTAATAAGGGAGGAGGGAGGACTAACAGGATGATCGTACAGCAAATAAAGGAGGAGAGAGGACGAACAGGATGATCGTACAGCTAATAAGGGAGGAGGGGGGACTAACAGAATGATCGTACAGCTAATAAGGGAGGAGGGATGACTAACAGGATGATCGTACAGCTAATAAGGGAGGAGGGAGGACTAACAGGATGATCGTACAGCATATAAGGGAAAGGGAGGAGGGATGACTAACAGGATGATCGTACAGCTAATAAGGGAGGACTAACAGGATGATCGTACAGCTAATAAGGGAGGAGGGAGGACTAACAGAATGATCGTACAGCTAATAAGGGAGGAGGGAGGACTAACAGGATGATCGTACAGCTAATAAGGGAGGAGGGAGGACTAACAGGATGATCGTACAGCTACTAAGGGAGGAGGGATGACTAATAGGATGATCGAACAGCTAATAAGGGAGGTGGGGTCATACTTCTAATGAAGAGGGCTAAATCTAACATGCTAATCCCATTACTTATAAGGGGGAGTAACTCTCACCTCTTTAATTGGCAAGTCTGACGTAAACCCAATCGACGATGTGACATCAGACCTTTCAGCGCAATTGCGATCAGAAAACAGATGATCGTCAAAAGTAATCTGAAATCCGTACATGTCCATCTCTCTTTTGATGAGAAATGTTAGCTCGGAACATGTCTTCTGTGAGTTAGGTCGGTCCATCCGGAAGTGAAGGCAGTACTGCTCGTTTAGGCGGGTGATGGTATACGGAATCTGAAGTTTCACGGAACCCTGAAAAATATGTCATAGAATCTGGATAGGGGTTGAACTTTTTTGTACGGTGGAAACAGAAACAGGAAATATGGAACTGTAGCTTCCTATTAAGCAGGGTACGATGGGATTGTAAGATCATATTAAGTAGGTCATGATGAGTTTTTTTATTTAGTAACGCATGATGGGATTGTAGGATCAAAGTAAGCAGGGTATTATAGGGTTGTAGGATCATATAAAGCAGTGAATAATGGGATTGTACTTTTTTTATTTAGTAGCGTATGATGGGATTGTAGGATCAAAGTAAGCAGGTTATAATCGGATTGTAGGATCATACTAAGCAGGTCATGATGGGTTGTTTTTTTATTTAGTAGCGCATGATGGGATTGTAGGAGCCGATTAAGCAGGTAATGATGGGATTGTAGGATCCTTTTAAGCAGCTCATGATGGAATTGTAAGTTCCTTTTAAGCAGCTCATGATGGAATTGTAAGTTCCTTTTAAGCAGCTCATGATGGAATTGTAGGATCCTTTTAAGCAGCTCATGATGGAATTGTAAGTTCCTTTTAAGCAGCTCATGATGGAATTGAAAGATCCTTTTAAGCAGCTCATGATGGGATTGTAGGATCCTTTTAAGCAGCTCATGATGGAATTGTAAGATTCTTTTTAGCAGCTCATGATGGAATTGTAAGATTCTTTTTAGCAGCTC
Organism: Mimachlamys varia; assembly: GCA_947623455.1. Classification (NCBI taxonomy): domain Eukaryota; kingdom Metazoa; phylum Mollusca; class Bivalvia; order Pectinida; family Pectinidae; genus Mimachlamys; species Mimachlamys varia. The sequence goes on along the minus strand of OX392538.1, from coordinate 397,595 downwards.
ATGATGGAATTGAAAGATTCTTTTAAGCAGCTCATGATGGAATTGTAAGATTCTTTTTAGCAGCTCATGATGGAATTGTAAGATTCTTTTTAGCAGCTCATGATGGAATTGTAGGATCCTTTTAAGCAGCTCATGATGGGATTGTAAGATTCTTTTTAGCAGCTCATGATGGAATTGTAAGTTCCTTTTAAGCAGCTCATGATGGAATTGTAAGTTCCTTTTAAGCAGCTCATGCTGGAATTGTAAGTTCCTTTTAAGCAGCTCATGATGGAATTGTAAGTTCCTTTTAAGCAGCTCATGATGGAATTGTAAGATTCTTTTTAGCAGCTCATGATGGAATTGTAAGATTCTTTTTAGCAGCTCATGATGGAATTGTAAGATTCTTTTTAGCAGCTCATGATGGGATTGTAGGATCCTTTTAAGCAGCTCATGATGGGATTGTAGGATCCTTTTAAGCAGGGAATCATGAGATTGTAGGAGCCTATTAAGCAGGGTACATGTATGATGGGATTTTAAGAATGAATGCAGATATGCATGAGATTATTTGCGATTAAAATTATTTTGAATATTTCTTAATGAGTTATGCCAAATGAGTGATTTGAAATACATTTCATATAACAATGTAAGAGTATCGTGTAATATAAATAAAATGCTCCTATTAACCAACCTGTTGTTCTGGCTTGGGTATGAATCGTCCATTGTCTGTTGTTTCCCATTTCTCCAAATCAAACTGTTCGCATTCGCCGGTGAGTGTTTTGTCACAAAGGAAAACTGAAATGTACAATGACGTTATACGTTAATACAACCCTAGTTGTTTAGTCTAAGCTTATTGTCGCTTAAACAGATTGATGCAATGTACATAACTTGACCTGTACTGCAAATACTCAAATAAATTATTGTGTAAATTGCTTAAGAAAATAAACTCCATGTTGTATGTCTCAGCCATATACGCATCAGGCGGACGACGATACAAATATATGGAAGTGAACTATCTTGGAACATACTTAGTAAAAAAAAAAAAAAAAAAACCAAGATGGAATATACTCAAGAAGATATAGTAGCAATAATTGGATTCCTTATTGACAATATTTGTGTTGAGTTTGGAAGGAAGACTTTCCATTATACCAATAGCATTCCCATAGGAACAAACTGTGCCCCACTCTTAGCTGGCTTGTTTTTGTTTTCATACGAGGCTGAATATGGAAAAGAGCTGACCAGGGCAGGTAACATACGCCTTGACAAATTCTTTAATTTCGACGTATCGTAACGTTATAATGTAAAACAATTTATATAAAATCATTCAATACATCACGGATCACCGATAACGAGAAATGTTTATACCCGTGTTCAGGTCACTCTGGTCAGTTTGGTCTTTCTCGTGGTCACAGTACCGCCCCCGGAAACCGGGGTCACACTCACACCAGAAGTTGTTATCTTTGTTGCGACAAGTCCCTCCGTTCTTACACAAGATATCCTTACACACGTCTGCCGCTTTAGTGTCTGAAATCAAAAGTGACGATTATCATCAGACGTTTTAAGGTTTGCCTAATTTGTAGAAAGTTTGACATCAGAAATGTATCTAATAATCTGATATGTACGTACTGATACACTAAAAGGCCACACACATATTGAGAGTATGGTATACAATGTTATATTTAATTTTGGCGTGTTGATAACAAAATATATCCGGCATTAAGTTTTTCCTCACTGATATTACACATCGTGACGAAGTAAGTGTTTCCTCACTGATATTACACATCGTGACGAAGTAAGTGTTTCCTCACTGATATTACACATCGTGACGAAGTAAGTGTTTCTTCACTGATATTACACATCGTGACGAAGTAAGTGTTTCCTCACTGATATTACACAACGTGACAAAGTAAATGTTTCCTGACTGATATTACACATCGTGACGAAGTAAGTGTTTCCTCAATGATATTACACAACGTGACAAAGTAAGTGTTTCCTCACTGATATTGAACATCGTGACGAAGTAAGTGTTTCCTGACTGATATTACACATCATGACAAAGTAAGTGTTTCCTGACTGATAGTACACATCGTGACGAAGAAAGTGTTTCCTCACTGATATTACACATCGTGACGAAGTAAGTGTTTCCTCACTGATTTTACACAACGTGACGAAGTAAGTGTTTCCTCACTGATATTACACAACGTGACAAAGTAAATGTTTCCTGACTGATATTACACATCGTGACGAAGTAAGTGTTTCCTCAATGATATTACACAACGTGACAAAGTAAGTGTTTCCTCACTGATATTGAACATCGTGACGAAGTAAGTGTTTCCTGACTGATATTACACATCATGACAAAGTAAGTGTTTCCTGACTGATAGTACACATCGTGACGAAGAAAGTGTTTCCTCACTGATATTACACATCGTGACGAAGTAAGTGTTTCCTCACTGATATTACACATCATGACAAAGTAAGTGTTTCCTCACTGATATTACACATCGTGACGAAGAAAGTGTTTCCTCACTGATATTACACATCGTGACGAAGTAAGTGTTTCCTCACTGATATTACACATCTTGACAAAGTAAGTGTTTTCTCACTGATATTACACATTTTGACGAAGTAAATGTTTCCTCACTGATATTACACATCTTGACAAAGTAAGTGTTTTCTCACTGATATTACACATCGTGACGAAGTAAGTGTTTCCTCACTGATATTACACATCGTGACGAAGTAAGTGTTTCCTCACTGATATTACACATCGTGACGAAGTAAGTGTTTCCTCACTGATATTGCACATCGTGACGAAGTAAGTGTTTCCTGACTGATATTACACATCGTGACGAAGTAAGTGTTTTCTCACTGATATTACACATCGTGACGAAGTAAGTGTTTCCTGACTGATATTACACATCGTGACGAAGTAAGTGTTTCCTGACTGATATTACACATCGTGACGAAGAAAGTGTTTCCTCACTGATATTACACATCGTGACGAAGTAAGTGTTTCCTCACTGATATTACACATCTTGACAAAGTAAGTGTTTTCTCACTGATATTACACATTTTGACGAAGTAAATGTTTCCTCACTGATATTACACATCTTGACAAAGTAAGTGTTTTCTCACTGATATTACACATCGTGACGAAGTAAGTGTTTCCTCACTGATATTACACATCGTGACGAAGTAAGTGTTTCCTCACTGATATTACACATCGTGACGAAGTAAGTGTTTCCTCACTGATATTGCACATCGTGACGAAGTAAGTGTTTCCTGACTGATATTACACATCGTGACGAAGTAAGTGTTTTCTCACTGATATTACACATCGTGACGAAGTAAGTGTTTCCTGACTGATATTACACATCGTGACGAAGTAAGTGTTTCCTGACTGATATTACACATCGTGACGAAGTAAGTGTTTCCTCACTGATATTACACATCGTGACGAAGTAAGTGTTTCCTCACTGATATTGCACATCGTGACGAAGTAAGTGTTTCCTGACTGATATTACACATCGTGACGAAGTAAGTGTTTCCTCACTGATATTACACATCGTGACAAAGTAAGTGTTTTCTCACTGATATTGCACATCGTGACGAAGTAAGTGTTTCCTCACTGATTTTACAAATCGTGACGATGTAAGTGTTTCCTCACTGATATTACACATCGTGAACGAAGTAAGTGTTTCCTGACTGATATTACACATCGTGACGAAGTAAGTGTTTTCTCACTGATATTACACATCGTGACGAAGTAAGTGTTTCCTGACTGATATTACACATCTTGACGAAGTAAGTGTTTTCTCACTAATATTGAACATCGTGACGAATTAAATGTTTCCTCACTGATATTACACATCGTGACGAAGTAAGTGTTTCCTCACTGATATTGCACATCGTGACGAAGAAAGTGTTTCCTCACTGATATTACACATCTTGACAAAGTAAGTGTTTTCTCACTGATATTACACATCGTGACGAAGTAAGTGTTTCCTCACTGATATTGCACATCGTGACGAAGTAAGTGTTTCCTCACTGATATTACACATCGTGACGAAGTAAGTGTTTCCTCACTGATATTACACATCGTGACGAAGTAAGTGTTTCCTCACTGATATTGCACATCGTGACGAAGTAAGTGTTTCCTGACTGATATTACACATCGTGACGAAGTAAGTGTTTCCTCACTGATATTACACATCGTGACGAAGTAAGTGTTTTCTCACTGATATTGCACATCGTGACGAAGTAAGTGTTTTCTCACTGATATTACACATCGTGACGAAATAAGTGTTTCCTAACTGATATTACACATCGTGACGAAGTAAGTGTTTCCTCACTGATATTACACATCGTGACAAAGTAAGTGTTTCCTCACTGATATTACACATCGTGACGAAGTAAGTGTTTCCTCACTGATATTACACATCGTGACGAAGTAAGTGTTTCCTGACTGATATTACACATCGTGACGAAGTAAGTGTTTCCTCACTGATATTACACATCGTGACGAAGTAAGTGTTTCCTCACTGATATTACACATCGTGACGAAGTAAGTGTTTCCTCACTGATATTACACATCGTGACGAAGTAAGTGTTTCCTGACTGATATTACACATCGTGACGAAGTACATAATGTAAGTGTTTCCTCACTTATATTACACATCGTGACGAAGTACAGAAAGTGTTTCCTCACTGATATTACACATCGTGACGAAGTAAGTGTTTCCTGACTGATATTACACATCGTGACGAAATAAGTGTTTCCTCACTGATATTACACATCGTGACGAAGTAAGTGTTTTCTCACTGATATTATACATCGTGACGAAGTAAGTGTTTCCTCATTGATATTACACATCGTGACTACACATACCCGGTTTTCAGTATTTCCTTACCAATATTACACATCGTGACGAAAAATACCCAGTTTTAAACAACATTCTCAGTCCGTATAGAACAAAATACATCAAACAAAGGGCATGGCTAGTATGCATGTTTGAATTAAAAGTATCAGACACATTGAAATATTATCTATTTTGTTTTATGTTGTGTTTTTGTTATTTTATTTTTTTCAGAGTAAATATAATAAACGAGCATTAAAGTATTTCATTTTGTTAACTCAACATTTATTAAGACGTACGTACCGTCGTTGCCTGGGATCGCCGTGAAGTTGAACTTGAAACCCCTGTAGCCATCAGATGAAACTGTGTTTTTCGTATCAAAAGTCATGAGCATTGTGTTTGCTCTTGGATAATCAGCTGCTTCATAGGTCGCGACCCGTCCCTCATTGTTTCCACACATTCTAAAACAGAGAATATCAACAAAAGAAAGATTCAATTAGAGACCGTGTTAAAGTACAAGAGAATAAGACCAGGTGTTCCGGAAGAGTAAACGTCTGACGGCACCAGTTGCGTACATCAGCTGCTTCGATCTTCACTTAGACCAACATGGATAGCTTACTACTAAGCTATAGGATAAACGTGATAATTTCAAATTTGTAATCATGAACTTTCCATTTCTTGATACATGTAATGCCATTCCGGCTTCTCAAACCTATCATGATTCGTTGCTCTAGATATCGAACTAAGTTTTATGGTTGCCATCTTTGACTGTTTAAGATTTTTTTCAATATCTCTGTGGTATTTAATAAGACTTGTGTTTTGTGTTAGATGACTTACTCTGGACCAAGCTGTCCCAAGATGTTGTAGCGATAAGACTTGTGTTTTGTGTTAGATGACTTACTCTGGACCAAGCTGTCCTAGGATGTTGTAGCGATAAGACTTGTGTTTTGTGTTAGATGACTTACTCTGGACCAAGCTGTCCTAGGATGTTGTAGCGAAGCTCCAAAGAATGAAGACAATACGTATCATCATCACTTCCGGCTGATCTAATATCCATCCACAACATGGTCGCTCGCAGTTTACTTCCCTTTGGTCCCTTTATGAAGACGCAACATTTTATAAAACATTGGTGAAATATAATTGTAATTATAACAAAACAGACTTGTCTGTGTATAGTAAATTGCACGCTAAATTTATATTTTGCTAGAAAATGTGAAACTGATATACTATTGTGTCTAACTGATATACTATTGTGTCCAACTGATATACTATTGTGTCTAACTGATATACTATTGTGTCCAACTGAGATAATATTGTGTCCAACTGATATACTATTGTGTCCAACTGATATACTATTGTGTACAACTGATATACTATTGTGTCTAACTGATATACTATTGTGTCCAACTGATATACTATTGTGTCTAACTGATATACTATTGTGTCCAACTGATATACTATTGTGTCCAACTGATATACTATTGTGTCCAACTGATATACTATTGTGTCCAACTGATATACTATTGTGTCCAACTGATATACTATTGTGTCCAACTGATATACTATTGTGTCTAACTGATATACTATTGTGTCCAACTGATATACTATTGTGTCTAACTGATAAAAATACTATTGTGTCCAACTGATATACTATAGTGTCCAACTGATATACTATTGTGTCCAACTGATATACTATTGTGTCCAACTGAGATAATATTGTGTCCAACTGATACACTATTGTGTCCAACTGATACACTATTGTGTCCAACTGATACATGATTGTGTCCAACTGATACACTATTGTGTCCAACTGATACAATATTGTGTCCAACTGATACACTATTTTGTTCAACTGATATACTATGTGTCTAACTGATACACTATTGTGTCCAACTAATACACTATTGTGTCCAACTGATGTACTATTGTGTACAACTGATGTACTATTGTGTAAAACTGATATACTAATGTTCCCAACTGATACACTATTTTGTCCAACAGATCTACTATTGTGTCCAACTGATACACTATTGTGTCCAACTGATATACTATTGTGTCCACCTGATATACTATGTGTCCAACTGATACACTATTGTGTCCAACTGATATACTATTGTGTCCAACTGATATACTATTGTGTCCAACTGATACACTATTGTGTCCAACTGATGTACTATTGTGTACAACTGATGTACTATTATGTACAACTGATATACTATTGTGCCCAACTGATACACTATTTTGTCCAACTGATGTACTATTGTGTCCAACTGATACACTATTGTGTCCAACTGATATGCTATTGTGTCCAACTGATATTCTATTGTGTCTAACTGATACACTATTGTGTCCAACTGATATACTATTGTGTCCAACTGATACACTATTGTGTCCAACTGATAAACTATTGATTCGAACTGATACACTCTTGTGTTCAACTGATATACTATTGTGTCCAACTGATACGCTATTGTGTCCAACTGATGTACTTTTGTGTCAACTGATGTACTATTGTGTCAACCGATACACTATGTTGTCTAACTGATAAACTATTGATTCGAACTGATACACTATTGTTTCCAACTGATGTACAATTTTGTCCAACTGATGTACTATTGTGTCCAACTGATGTACTATTGTGCCAAACTAATGTACTATTGTGCCCAACTGATACACTATTGTGTCCAACTGATATATTACTGTGTCCAACTGATACACTATTGTGTCCAACTGATACAATATTGTGTCCAACTGATACACTATTTTGTCCAACTGATATACTATGTGTCCAACTGATACACTATTGTGTCCAACTGATACACTATTGTGTCCAACTGATGAACTATTGTGTACAACTGATGTACTATTTTGTAAAACTGATATACTATTGTGCCCAACTGATACACTATTTTGTCCAACTGATGTACTATTGTGTCCAACTGATACACTATTGTGTCCAACTGATATACTATTGTGTCCAACTGATATTCTATTGTGTCTAACTGATATACTATTGTGTACAACTGATGTACTATTGTGTAAAACTGATACACTATTGTGTCCAACTGATACACTATTGTGTCCAACTGATGTACTATTGTGTACAACTGATGTACTATTGTGTAAAACTGATGTACTATTGTGTCCAACTGATACACTATTGTGTCCAACTGATATACTATTGTGTCAAACTGATATACTAGTGTGTCCAACTGATACACTATTGTGTCCAACTGATAAACTATTGATTCGAACTGATATACTCTTGTGTCCAACTGATATACTATTGTGTCCAACTGATACACTATTGTGTCCAACTAATGTACTATTGTGTCAACTGATGTACTATTGTGTCAACCGATACACTATGGTGTCTAACTGATAAACTATTGATTCGAACTGATACACTATTGTTTCCAACGGATGTACTATTGTGTCAACTTATGTACTATTGTGTCAGTCGGATACACTATTGTATCCAACTGATGTACTATTGTGTCAAACTGATTTACTATTGTGTCCAACTGATATACTACTGTGTCCAACTGATACAATATTGTGTCCAACTGATTCACTACTGTGTCCAACTGATATACTATTGTGTCCGACTGATATACTATTGTGTCCAACTGATATACTATTGTGTCCAACTGATATACTATTGTGTCTAACTGATATACTACTGTGTCTTACTGATACATTATTGTGTCCAACTGATATACTATTGTGTCTAACTGATACACTATTGTGCCCAACTGATATACTATTGTGTCCAACTGATATACTATTGTGTCCAACTGATATACTATTGTGTCCAACTAATATACTATTGTGTGTTACTGATACACTATTGTGTCCAACTGATACACTATTGTGTCCAACTTATATACTATTGTGTGCAACTGATACACTATTGTGTCCAACTGATATACTATTGTGTCAAACTGATGTACTATTGTGTCCAACTGATATACTATTGTGTCCAACTGATGTACTATTGTGTCCAACTGATATACTATTGTGTCCAACTGATGTACTATTGTGTCCAATGATATACTATTGTGTCCAACTGATATACTATTGTGTCCAACTGATATACTATTGTGTCCAACTGATGAACTATTGTGTCCAACTGATGTACTATTTTGTCCAACTGATGTACTATTGTGTCCAACTGATACACTATTGTGTCCAACTGATACACTATTGTGTGCAACTGATACACTATTGAGTCAAACTGATATACTATTGTGTCCAACTGATATACTATTGTGTCCAACTGATGTACTAGTTTGTCCAACTGATGTACTATTGTGTCCAACTGATGTACTATTGTGTCAAACTGATATACTATTGTGTCCAACTGATACACTATTATGTCCAACTGATATACTATTGTGTCCATCTGATACATTATTGTGTCCAACTGATACACTATTGTGTCCAACTGATGTACTATTGTGTACAACTGATGTACTATTGTGTCCAACTGATATACTATTGTGTCTAACTGATATACTACTGTGTCCAACTGATATACTATTGTATCCAACTGATACACTGTTGTGTCCAACTGATATACTATTGTGTCCAGCTGATGTACTATTGTGTACAACTGATGTACTATTTTGTCCAACTGATAGACTATTGTGTCCAACTAATACACTATTGTGTACAACTGATATACTATTGTGTCCAACTGATATACTATTGTGTACAACTGATTTACTATTGTGTCCAACTGATATACTATTGTGTCAAACTGATGTACTATTGTGTACAACTGATGTACTATTGTGTCCAACTGATATACTATTGTGTCTAACTGATATACTACTGTGTCCAACTGATATACTATTGTATCCAACTGATACACTGTTGTGTCCAACTGATATACTATTGTGTCCAGCTGATGTACTATTGTGTACAACTGATGTACTATTTTGTCCAACTGATAGACTATTGTGTCCAACTAATACACTATTGTGTACAACTGATATACTATTGTGTCCAACTGATATACTATTGTGTCAAACTGATATACTATTGTGTACAACTGATATACCATTTTGTCCAACTGATATACTATTTTGTTCGACTTATATACTATTGTGTTCAACTGATATACTATTGTGTCCAACTGATATACTATTGTGTCCAACTGATATACTATTGTGTCCAACTGATATACTGTTGTGTCAAACTGATATACTATTGTGTCAAACTGATATACTGTTGTGTCCAACTGAAACTCTATTGTGTCTAACTGATGTACTATTGTGTCAAACTGATATACTATTGTGTCAAACTGATATACTGTTGTGTCAAACTGATATACTATTGTGTCAAACTGATATCCTATTGTGTCTAACTGATAAACTATTGTGTCAAACTGATATACTATTGTGTCAAACTGATATACTATTGTGTCTAACTGATATACTATTGTGTCTAACTGATATACTATTGTGTCAAACTGATATACTGTTGTGTCCAACTGAAATACTATTGTGTGAAACTGATATACTATTGTGTGAAACTGATATACTATTGTGTGAAACTGATATACTATTGTGTCCAACTGATGTACTATTGTGTCCAACTGATATACTATTGTGTCCAACTGATATACTATTGTGTCCAACTGATGTACTCTTGTGTCCAACTGATATACTATTGTGTCTAATTGATATACTATTGTGTCAAACTGATACACTATTGTGTCCAACTGATGTACTATTGTGTCCAACTGATGTACTATTGTGACCAACTGATATACTATTGTGTTCAACTGAAACTCTATTGTGTCCAACTGATATACTATTGTGTCCAACTGATATACTATTGTGTCCAACTGATATACTATTGTGTCCAACTGATATACTATTGTGTCCAACTGATGTTTTATTGTGTCCAACTGATACACTTATGTGTCCAACTGATACACTATTGTGTCCAACTGATAAACTATTGTGTCCAACTGATATACTATTGTGTCAAACTGATATACTATTGTGTCCAACTGATACACTATTGTGTCCAACTGACACACTATTGTGTCCAACTGATATACTATTGTGACCAACTGATACACTATTTTGTCCAACTGATATACTATTGTGTCCAACTGATATACTATTGTGTCCAACTGATATACTGTTGTGTCCAACTGAAACACTGTTTTGTCCAACTGATGTACTATTGTGTCCAACTGATATACTATCGTGTCCAACTGATACACTATTGTGTCCAACTGATACAATATTGTGTCCAACTGATGTACTATTGTGTCCAACTGATGTACTATTGTGTCCAACTGATACACTATTGTGTCCAGATATGTGTAGGACAATATCAAGCAGGTCAGAGATGTTCAGGATGATAACAGACTAGTCAAATGTGTCGTAGACGATAACAGACTAGTCAGATATGTTTAGGACGATAACAATCAGGTCAGATGTGTTTAGGACAATAACAGACTAGTCAGATGTGTTTAGGACGATAACAGACTGCTCAGATGTGTTTAGGATGATAACAGACTGGTCAGAGATGTTTAAGACGATAAAAATCAGGTCAGATGTGTTTAGGATGATAACAGACTAGTCAGATGTGTCTAAGACGATAACAGACTAGTCAGATATGTTTAGGACGATAACAATCAGGTCAGAGGTGTTTAGGACAATAACAGACTAGTCAGAGATGTTTAAGACGATAACAATCAGGTCAGATGTGTTTAGGACGATAACAGACTGCTCAGATGTGTTTAGGATGATAACAGACTGGTCAGAGATGTTTAAGACGATAAAAATCAGGTCAGATGTGTTTAGGACGATAACAGACTAGCCAGATGTGTCTAAGACGATAACAGACTAGTCAGATATGTTTAGGACGATAACAATCAGGTCAGAGGTGTTTAGGACAATAACAGACTAGTCAGAAGTGTTTTGGACGATAACAGACTGGTCAGAGATGTTTAAGACGATAACAATCAGGTCAGAAGTGTTTAGGACAATAACTGACTAGTCAGATGTGTTTAGGACAATAACAGACTAGTCAGATATGACGAGGACGATAACATACCAGCAAAACTGAAACAACATCAAACAAATCAGAAGCGCCTACGCATATCGAGAAAACAGAGGGATACCAGCCGTTGATCAGTTATGTCTTTAATTATAAATACAAGTGTAGCTGTGGTGTTTAGCCCGACAACAGACTAATGTTATAAAGTTAGATGTTTCTATCTTGTTACCTCAATAAGCCAGCGACATTTCGATCCCGTAGGGTAGCTGTCTGGGTAGTCAGGCGACGTCACGGTAACAGTTTCACCGATGGCTTCAATCACTATGTTGTCTTCATTGTTACAGTCCTCTAAATTACAAAACTACATTGCAGTGCTAGAAAACGACAGTCCTATTGTCAACAAGGGAGGGTACATGTTTATCTAGGTACAGGTGTCCTGACAGGATAACTGTTTATCCATGTACAAGTATCCTGGAATGGTACTGTATATCCAGGTACAGGTGTCCTGACAGGATAAGTTTATATCCAGGTACAGGTGTCCTGACAGGATAAGTGTATATCTAGGTACAGGTATCATGCCAGGATAACTGTTTATCTAGGTACAGGTATCCTGACAGGATAAGTGTTTATATAGGTACAGGTATCATGACAGGATAACTGTTTATCTAGGTACAGGTATCCTGACAGGATAAGTGTTTATCTAGGTACAGGTATCATGACAGGATAACTGTTTATCTAGGTACAGGTATCATGACAGGATAATTGTTTATCTAGGTACAGGTATCCTGACAGGATAACTGTTTATCTAGGTACAGGTATCATGACAGGATAACTGTTTATCTAGGTACAGGTATCCTGACAGGATAAGTGTTTATCTAGGTAAAGGTATCCTGACAGGATAAGTTTATATCCAGGTACAGGTATCATGACAGGATAAGTTTATATCCAGGTACAGGTATCATGACAGGATAATTGTATATCCAGGTACAGGTATCCTGACAGGATAAGTGTATATCCAGGTACAGGTATCATGACAGGATAACTGTTTATCCAGGTACAGGTATCCTGACAGGATAAGTGTTTATCCAGGTAAAGGTATCCTGACAGGATAAGTTTATATCCAGGTACAGGTATCCTGACAGGATAAGTTTATATCCAGGTACAGGTATCCTGACAGGATTGGTGTTTATCTAAGTACAGGTATCCTGACAGGATAAGTGTATATCCAGGTACAGGTATCCTGACAGGATAACTGTTTATCTAGGTACAGGTATCCTGACAGGATAAGTGTATATCCAGGTACAGGTATCCTGACAGGATAAGTGTATATCCAGGTACAGGTATCCTGACAGGATAAGTGTATATCGCGGTACAGGTATCCTGACAGGATAAGTGTTTATATAGGTACATGTGTCCTGACAGGATAAGTGTATATTCAGGTACAGGTATCCTGACAGGATAAGTGTATATCCAGGTACAGGTATCCTGACAGGATAAGTGTATATCGCGGTACAGGTATTCTGACAGGATAAGTGTTTATATAGGTACATGTGTCCTGACAGGATAAGTGTATATTCAGGTACAGGTATCCTGACAGGATAACTGTTTATCTAGGTACAGGTATCCTGACAGGATAAGTGTATATCCAGGTACAGGTATCCTGACAGGATAAGTGTATATCCAGGTACAGGTATCCTGACAGGATAAGTGTATATACAGGTACAGGTATCCTGACAGGATAAGTGTATATCCAGGTACAGGTATCCTGACAGGATAAATGTTTATCCAGGTACATGTATCCTGACAGGATAAGTGTATATCCAGGTACAGGTATCCTGACAGAATAAGTGTTTATCCAGGTAAAGGTATCCTGACAGGATAAGTGTATATCCAGGTAAAGGTATCCTGACAGGATAAGTGTTTATCTAGGTACAAGTATCCTGACAGGGTAAGTGTATATCCAGGTACAGGTATCCTGATATGATAGTGTATATCCAGGTACAGGTATCCTGACATGATAGTGTATATCCAGGTACATGTATCCTGACAGGATAAGTGTATATCCAGGTACAGGTATCCTGACAGGATTAGTGTATATCCAGGTACAGGTATCCTGACAGGAAAAGTGTTTATCCAGGTAAAGGTATCCTGACAGGATAAGTTTATATCCAGGTACAGGTGTCCTGACAGGATAAGTGTATATCGAGGTACAGGTATCCTGACAGGATTAGTGTATATCCAGGTACAGGTATCCTGACAGGATAAGTGTTTATCCAGGTACAGGTATCCTGACAGGATTAGTGTATATCCAGGTACAGGTATCCTGACAGGAAAAGTGTTTATCCAGGTAAAGGTATCCTGACAGGATAAGTTTATATCCAGGTACAGGTGTCCTGACAGGATAAGTGTATATCGAGGTACAGGTATCCTGACGTGATAAGTGTATATCCAGGTACATGTATCCTGACAGGATAAGTGTTTATCCAGGTACAGGTATCCTGACAGGATAAGTGTATGTCCAGGTACAGGTATCCTGACAGGATAACTGTTTATCCAGGTGTAGGTATCCTGACAGGCTAAGTTTATATCCAGGTACAGGTGTCCTGACAGGATAAGTGTATATCGAGGTACAGGTATCCTGACGTGATAAGTGTATATCCAGGTACAGGTATCCTGACAGGTAAAGTGTATATCGAGGTACAGGTATCCTGACGTGATAAGTGTATATCCAGGTACAGGTATCCTGACAGGATAAGTTTATATCCAGGTACAGGTGTCCTGACAGGATAAGTGTATATCGAGGTACAGGTATCCTGACGTGATAAGTGTATATCCAGGTACAGGTATCCTGACAGGATAAGTTTATATCCAGGTACAGGTATCCTGACAGGATAAGTTTATATCCAGGTACAGGTATCCTGACAGGATAAGTTTATATCCAGGTACAGGTATCCTGACAGGATAAGTGTATATCCAGGTACAGGTATCCTGACAGGATAAGTGTATATCCAGGTACAGGTATCCTGACATGATAGTGTATATCCAGGTACAGGTATCCTGACATGATAGTGTATATCCAGGTACATGTATCCTGACAGGATAAGTGTATATCCAGGTACAGGTATCCTGACAGGATAAGTGTATATCCAGGTACAGGTGTCCTGACAGGATAAGTGTTTATCCAGGTGCAGGTATCCTGACAGGATAACTGTTTATCCAGGTGCAGGTATCCTGACAGGATAAGTGTATGTCCAGGTACAGGTATCCTGACAGGATAACTGTTTATCTAGGTACAGGTATCCTGACAGGATAAGTGTTTATCCAGGTACAGGTGTCCTGACAGGATAAGTGTTTATCTAGGTACATGTATCCTGACAGGATTGGTGTTTATCTACGTACATGTGTCCTGATAGTATAAGTGTTTATCCAGGTACAGGTATCCTGACAGGTTAAGTGTTTTGAATTTTGACTGAATATAGGAACCTCGGGAGATTAAATGTTTCACCAGGGTCAGGTAGCCATAGAGACAAAAGAAAATACCGGAAAAGTGAATGTTTCACCAGGTGTTGGATAGAAAAGTGTTTCACATGTACAGGTATCCAGGGAGTGTTTCGCATGTAAAGGTATCCCGGGAGTGTTTCACATTTACAGGTGTCCCGGGAGTGTTTCACATGTACAGGTACCCCGGGAGTGTACATGTTTAACCAGGTTTTACTATCCCAAGAGTATTACTGTTATTTCACAAGTCTTTATTTCGAAATGTCTAACACATTCCACAATTCATTGCATTCAAAAATCTCTGCCATATATAAAACATTCCGCGACTTTCTGTATCTATATTACCCTAAATTGTATAAAACATTCCGCAAATTTTTGTATTCCTATAACCCTACACTTTCTAAAACATTCCTTAACTCTTTGTATTCCTATAACCCTACAATGTATAAAACAATCCTTATTTCTTTGTATTCCTATAACCCTACAATGTATAAAACAATCCTTATTTCTTTGTATTCCTATAACCCTACAATGTATAAAACAATCCTTAACTCTTTGTATTCCTATAACCCTACAATGTATAAAACATTCCTTAACTCTTTGTATTCCTATAACCCTACAATGTATAAAACATTCCTTAACTCTTTGTCTTCCTATAACCCTGCAATCTATAAAATATTCCTAACTCTTTGTCTTCCTATAACCCTGCAATGTATAAAACTGTAAAAGATGTGCATTGATCATGTTAGCTTACATGAGTGAGCTGTTGGGAGTTTCCCTTGATCTCAGTGTTAGAGCATCGGGTTGGAGACAACGGTGGCAGGTTGAGCCCCAGTGACGCGACTATGGAGGAAACTGAACCTGACGATAGTATACAAACCTTCTTGTATGATAGATTCACAATGATCTCCAGTCAGACCGTCTGGGCAGATGCATTCACAACCCTCACTCAGGAATCCGTCGTGCTGGCAATCTTTTGGGTCACAGTCACCTACAAAATTCATAAATAGAAGTTTCTTCTGATAGATAAGATCAGAACACAAACTTGCATCATCATCATCATCATCATCATCATCATCATCATCATCATCATCATCATCATCACGAAACTCAGTTATTATAATTATTAGCTTTTGTTAAAGTTAGTGAAGAACCGATCTACACAGTCGTATATAACTAGTCCATCATCATCATCATCATCATCATCATCATCATCATCATCATCATCATCATCATCATCATCATCATCATCATCATCACGAAACTCAGTCATTATTATTATTAGCTTTTGTTAAAGCTAGTGAAGAACCGACCTACACAGTCGTTTATAACGAGTCTATCATCATCATCATTATTATCATCATCATCATTATCATCATGTTAAATCTATTGAGGCTGGGCATGTTATGTTAAATATATTGATGAGGATCTTGTTATGTTAAATATATTGATAAGGAACTTGTTATGTTAAATATATTAAGGATGAGCTTGAAATGTTAAATCTTTGATGTTAAATATATTAAGGATGACCTTGAAATGTTAAATCTTTGATGATAAGCTTGTAATGTTAAATCTTTGATGAGGAGCTTGTTATGTTAAATATATTGATGAGGTGCTTGTTATGTTAAATATATTGATGATGAGCTTGTTATGTTAAATCTTCTGATGAGGAACTTGTTATATGTTAAATCTATTGATGAAGAGCTTGTTATGTTAAATATATTGATGAGGTGCTTGTTATGTTAAATATATTGATGAGGAGCTTGTTATGTTAAATATATTGATCAGGTGCTTGTTATGTTAAATATATTGATGATGAGCTTGTTATGTTAAATCTTCTGATGAGGAAGTTGTTATATGTTAAATCGATTGATGAAGAGATTGTTATGTTAAATCTACTGATGAGGAACTTGTTATATGTTAAATCTTTTGATGGGGAACGTGTAATGCTAAATATATTTATGAGGAACTTGTTATAAGTTAAATTTATTGATGAGGAGCTTGTTATGTTAAATATATTGATGATGAGCTTGTTATGTTAAATCTACTGATGAAAGAGCTTGTTATATGTTAAATCTTTTGATGGGGAACGTGTAATGCTAAATATATTTATGAGGAACTTGTTATAAGTTAAATTTATTGATGAGGAGCTTGTTATGTAAAACCTATTGATGATGAGCTCGTTATGTTAAATCTACTGATGAGGAGCTTATTATGTTAAATATATTGATGAGGAGCTTGTTATGTAAAATCTATTGATGAGGAGCTTGTTATATAAAATCTATTGATGATGAGCTTGTTATGTTAAATCTACTGATGAGGAGCTTATTATGTTAAATATATTGATGAGGAGCTTGTTATGTAAAATCTATTGATGAGGAGCTTGTAATATAAAATCTATTGATGAGGAGCTTGTTATGTTAAATATATTAATGAGGAGCTTGTTATGTTAAATATATTAATGAGGAGCTTGTTATGTTCAATCTATTGATGAAGAGCTTGTTATGTTAGATCTACTGATGAGGAGCTTGTTATGTTAAATATATTGATGAAGAGCTTGTTATGTTAAATATATTAATGAGGAGCTTGTTATGTTAAATATATTAATGAGGAGCTTGTTATGTTAAATCTTCTGATGTGGAGCTTGTTATATTAAATATATTGATGGAAAGCTTGTTATGTTAAATATATTAATGAGGAGCTTGTTATGTTAAATATATTGATGGAAAGCTTGTTATGTTAAATATATTAATGAGGAGCTTGTTATGTTAAATATATTGATGAGGAGCTTGTTATGTTAAATATATTGATGAGGAGCTTGTTATGTTCAATATATTGATGGGGAGCTTGTTATGTAAAATCTTCTGATGAGGAACTTGTTATGTTAAATCTACTGATGAGGAGCTTGCTATGTTAAAATATATTGATGAGGAGCTTGTTATGTTAAATCTCCTGATGAAGAGCTTATTTTGTTAAATATATTGATGAGGAGCTTGTTATATAAAATCTATTGATGAGGAGCTTGTTATGTTAAATATATTAATGAGGAGCTTGTTATGTTCAATCTATTGATGAAGAGCTTGTTATGTTAGATCTACTGATGAGGAGCTTGTTATGTTAAATATATTGATGAAGAGCTTGTTATGTTAAATCTACTGATGAGGAGCTTGTTATGTTAAACCCTTGTTATGTTAAATCTATTGATGAGAAGCTTGTTATGTTAAATCTATTGATGTGGAGCTTGTTATATTAAATATATTAATGAAAAGCTTGTTATGTTCAATATGTTGATGAAGAGCTTGTTATGTTACATATATTGATGAGGAGCTTGTTATGTTGAAACTATTGATGAAGAGCTTGTTTTGTGTAATCTTCTGATGAGGAGCTTGTTATGTAAAATCTATTGATGAGGAGCTTGTTATGTTAAATCTTCTGATGAGGAGCTTGCTATGTTAAATCTACTGATGAGGAGCTTGTTATGTTAAACCCTTGTTATGTTAAATCTATTGATGAGAAGCTTGTTATGTTAAAGATATTGATGAAAAGCTTGTTATGTTCAATATGTTGATGAAGAGCTTGTTATGTTCAATATATTGATGAAGGGCTTGTTATGCTAAATATATTGATTTAGAGTTTGTTATGTTCAATATATTGATGAAAAGCTTATTATGTTCAATATGTTGATGAAGAGCTTGTTATGTTCAACATATTGATGAAAAGCTTGTTATGTTCAATATGTTGATGAAGAGCTTGTTATGTTCAATATATTGATGAAAAGCTTGTTATGTTCAATATGTTGATGAAGAGCTTGTTATGTTAAATATATTGACCTCACCTGCACATTCGTACGCTTTATTGATGATGAACTTGTCGTAGAAGGATAAGGCTTGATGGTCTTCTAATGCTAAGGGCTCCAGAATAGGGTCCTTAGAATCGTAAGTCTTAGAGCCTTGCTGTTTTCCCATCGACTAAAAAATAAGGAGTTTTATATAAATTGAGAAAACAATTGTAGTCATGTTGTAGTCATGTTGTAGTCCTGGACGTCCTAGTTATTTTCCTTTAATTACTTCTTATCCCTCTTTAAAAAAATATAGAACGGGAACAAAAAAACGGCAACACTATGAAACAAAATAAGGAATACATTCCAAATGTTGCCTCTCTAAGTTTGGAGGGATTTTAACATAACAAAAGCAGCAAATAAAATGAATTTCAACTGGTCTTTTAAATGGACATTGATTTAAAGCTCTGCAACACAAGATCAATAGCATGCGTTATCAAAATGTAATGGAAGGAATCAGGGGGACTTTATTAAGATGATGTAGGATAGTACATGTAGTTTTGTTGACGCTTCAGTATTCTCTATTTTTTCCCGCAATATTGTATTACTTACGTAAGGGTTGTACATCATCACGGAGCTTATATCGAACGGTTTACCGTACGTCTTCACATCGTCTTTTTCCTGATAATTCGGGTTATTTTCACCGCCTGGTAGGTTCTCCAAATTGATAGTGATATACTTATCCCGGTCTGGTCGGCTATGCTCATGTTCCAGGCCGACGGTGTGACATAGCTCGTGGAGAATAGTATCGTTCTGATGATTAAACAGCAACATTGTTATTAAACGATTAGTAAAATGGATAACAATACTCCCACAAAAACCCAAGAGACATTGTTCAACGAAACAGACAGAAATACAAAAACAAACAGATACATTGTACAACGAAATAGACAGATATACGAAAACAAACAGATAAAATGTACAACGAAGCAGACAGAAATAATAATAATATACAACATTTATATAGCACTCTATATAATTTGTAAAATTACTCTAAAGCTCTAAAATACAAAAACAAACAGATAAAATGTACAACGAAACAGACAGAAATACGGAAACAAACATATACATTGTACAACGAAATAGACAGAAATACGGAAACAAACAGATATATTGTACAAAGAAATAGACAGAAATACGAAAACAATCAGATACATTGTACAACGAAATAGACAGAAATACGAAATCAAACAGATACATTTTACAACGAAATAGACAGATATACGAAAACAAACAGATACAGGACAACGAAATTAGCAGACAGATGAAAAGAATGATTTTTTTTTGTGTGAGGATAAAAAATATCATTTCGGAAAGAAAGGTTTCCTTGTCAGTCAGTTGATAAATTATATACATCATATACACACAAAGTTTGGACTTCTTGTTGATACACATGTATCACGATATAGCGTTTTCTGTTCCCAATTTTTTACCCCGGGGAATAATTGTAAGTCCATGTTAGTTTAATGATGTAATGTATGTTTACAAATGACTTTCTTATTTCATGATAAAGATGTAAGGCACAAGCTTACCAGATAGCCAATTCAACTCCGTAGTTTTCTTGTTGTTCCTAACCTTACATGGTACCTATTCTAACAATAGTGTATTAAATATAAACAGGATATATCAACTGGACAATAGACACTAGATTCGCAATCTAAATTAAAATTAGGATCATATTGTTTATATTTTCTCAGCATTGATTAAATTAATATGATTTTAGGGGTTCAACTTACATGCATACAGCCGTCTTTTTGAAGGGAGATTGTCTGATTACCGGTTTCTGACATAGGAGACTGGACGTTTCCAATCTCTGAATAACATCTGAAAAAAATACAATTACATACTGTTATCACCGCTCCTAAATATATTACCGACAAGACTTTTATCACATGGTTGCTGTATTTCGCAAAAAATAAAGATAATAATTATATTATGTTTTATTCCGATGAAAACCGAAATGTTTGTTGAAGGAAATTTCAAGATACTCCACCGATGTTGAAAGAGTTTCAGCTACAATATTTGTAAATACAAAACAAAAGTGATATGAAGAATATCAGTATGCTCATTAGTTGGTACACAATCCCGTGTGAATTCGGTTTTTGTCAGTTTAACAGCCATAAATTAGTTTTAATTGTAGGAAGAAAGCCAGCACCATCTTTGTGTCATCACTTCATTAGGTCTCTCCTACCAGTTTCTCTTTTTAACATTTTTTTATTCGATGAGGAATACGCGTTTGCTTTAAACATTTGAACATTACGGAATTTTATTTGTTAAATAAGTATTTAACTAGATCTCATATGCAGTTTTACATTCCAAGGTCTCTGGTTTGTCTGTAAAACATGACAGAAGATTCAGAATATTTGTAAGAACGTGTAATTGCCTAAAACGTTTTATTTAGCAAATATGATGACATTGTCGTCCTCCTTTGTAAAATCATCATATTGAAGTCCTACTAAAACTACCGTAGAATACCAAAGCGTCAACAAAACCATAATCCGAACTAAAAATCTATAAACCTAGGGGGGAAATATTAACAAAGGAAATATTTTAAAGGATGTCTTTGAAAATGTACAAGAGAATAAGGCCAGGTGATCGGAAAGAGTAAGCGTTTTCTGCCCCTTCGACGACAAACGTAATGTAAATCTAGGTCACATCCTACAAAATGTCACGTCCTCAAAGTGAGAACTTGGATAGTTGGTTTGATGGACCTTTAATCGTTTCTCCGTAACATCATCAGGAGGTGAGTTTCAGTATGACGGGTTGAAAGAGGTTTTTATGTGGCCAGTATTACAAAGGTGCTTTGGTGGCAATAAAGAGCTATATTTGGCATTATCAAACCATATAATTTTTTTTATATAGAAATGGTCGTTGTAAAAAACAACGTACACACACAGTATGCAGATACAGTATGCCGAAAGAATTAAACTACATCATACAGCGGTTTCGTCCTCCTAGGACTCGTCAGTGATGCAAGGGGTCAAAAGGTGGGAATCGATTGTTCTAAACTAATGTAGAAGGGTCAGAAGCGTAAAACCCCTTTAATTTATGAATTTTGAAAAACAAAAACATTGTACTAAATAATTTCGACTTGTGCATTACAAAAGCGTGCATATTATTAACCATGCAACTACTCCAAACCACATGCACTGCACCATTTACATTTAGTAACAGATACATTATGCCAAAAATGAATAACGCAGCATCATAAAGCTGTTTCGTCCTCCTATGACTCGTCAGTGATTCTAGGGACAAAAAGGGGGACACAACAGACGAATGTTAGCCTCACCCGTCACCGTCCACGATTATCACGTGGTATTCCTCAGAGGTTTGCCCGACATACTCCCACCTGAGACAAGTGGACCTCTCTATATGGTCCATCATCTTACGGATCTGGACTTTATTTGGCTCACCTGTAATAGTGTTGACAAGTCTAAAAATACAGGTATATATAATAAACATGTAAAAAAACATATTGAGAGAGAAATAAGCCTCATTATACATGAGGAGATCTAGTCTTTTCAGTCCCAATATTATTTTCATTACTGAATTGAAAATAGATTTCTGTGGTGATGCACGATATCGAGTTGTTACATAGTTAACTGCAGTCTGATTTATTAAGATGAAGCTTATTGGACTATTTACCCGTTGAGAAGCTATTATTGGCTTACATGTACATATGGCTTACATCACCATCTTTGGTATATGGATCTACTTGATGCTGACATTAGTTTCTGGGGGAGGATTACGGATGCGTGTTAGTCAATATACAAATAATGGTCGATTGTAAAGAAAACCTATTAGTGAATCGACGACACCTAGGTTTATAGCAGTAACGTGTTTTATGTTTGAGAGAAAACAAAGATTCTCACGAGTTGGTAGGGCGTGACCTAGGTTTTCTACCCGTAAGTTGCTTACCTTTTAGTTTTTATGAGGCTACTGCTCATAGGTTGTTGTTATGTACATTAAAAACCAAGCATTCTATTGTTACAACATATTGTATTCGTTTATAACCTACTACAATTGTATCTTAAAACTAATGTGTCACATGCATTTATACAATCAGTACGCAAGGTATTTATATCATGTCTATAAGAATATATAGGTCATAAGAAGGTACTACAGAAACAATAATGCCTATTATGTACGTTTGTTTAATCAATATGTTTAGTAGTAAATATATAGTTTTTTTTTAAATACAGCATTCAGTCATATGTATGTTAGATATTGCTATTCTAGCTTTTTTCGTGGGGAAGTCATTCATGAAATGATTCCCTGAATATCTTTGTGGCGTTTTTTGGCAACCCCACTTAGGCTAGCTAAGGTTTTTAGTAAAAAAGTGGTTGTAGTTGCTACCATGTTTGCTGTACCTGCAACTACTTTATATTTATGTGTTTTTAAATTAATTATATTTTTTGAAAACATAAGCCACATGGTGGCTTAATTACTTAAATACATATAAATGTCACCCTTTGGGTGGCCAATTTCATTCATACCTCTTGTTTGTGTTGTTCTTGTTATGAGTGGAGAGGCATAAATACATCTATGCATATCGTAATCCTACCTTCGATGATTTAGCATAGTATTCAGGTTAGATAGGTTGATCTGTT
This sequence comes from Mimachlamys varia, assembly GCA_947623455.1. Taxonomy (NCBI): domain Eukaryota; kingdom Metazoa; phylum Mollusca; class Bivalvia; order Pectinida; family Pectinidae; genus Mimachlamys; species Mimachlamys varia. The sequence goes on along the minus strand of OX392538.1, from coordinate 373,791 downwards.
GGCGTTAATCATTTGTGTAGTTTTGTAACTCAAACGCTTAGCATAACAATAATTTAAGACATACAATACAAACGCACAGATGATTACAATTGTATACCCTTCTTGCCGCTAGAAGTGACTAGGGTACGGACCACTATACGTTACATAGTGACATCTATATGAAGACAAAACTGATATTTTAGAGCTTTACCTTTATTTAAAGTACTCAGAACATCCGTGGTTAACATCTACAGAAAGTTTATGTCAGGGAGAGAAATATACCAGGATACTTACTTATATCACTCGAGAGTATTGTAAAGTACTCAGAACATCCGTGGTTAACATCTACAGAAAGTTTATGTCAGGGAGAGAAATGTACCAGGATACTTACTTATATCACTCGAGAGTATTGTAAAGTACTCAGAACACCCGTGGTTAACATCTACAGAAAGTTTATGTCAGGGAGAGAAATGTACCAGGATACTTACTTATATCACTCGAGAGTATTGTAAAGTACTCAGAACATCCGTGGTTAACATCTACAGAAAGTTTATGTCAGGGAGAGAAATGTACCAGGCTACTTACTTATATCACTCGAGAGTATTGTAAAGCACTCAGAACACCCGTGGTTTACATCTACAGAAAGGTTATGTCAGGGAGAGAAATGTACCAGAATACTTACTTACATCACTCGAGAGTATTGTAAAATACTCAGAACATCCGTGGTTAACATCTACAGAAAGTTTATATCAGGGAGAGAAATGTACCAGGTTACTTACTTATATCACTCGAGAGTATTGTAAAGTACTCAGAACATCCGTGGTTTACATCTACAGAAAGTTTATGTCAGGGAGAGAAATGTACCAGGCTACTTACTTATATCACTCGAGAGTATTGTAAAGTACTCAGAACATCCGTGGTTTACATCTACAGAAAGTTTATGTCAGGGAGAGAAATATACCAGGATACTTACTTATATCACTCGAGAGTATTGTAAAGTACTCAGAACATCCGTGGTTTACATCTACAGAAAGTTTATGTCAGGGAGAGAAATGTACCAGGATACTTACTTATATCACTCGAGAGTATTGTAAAGTACTCAGAACATCCGTGGTTAACATCTACAGAAAGTTTATGTCAGGGAGAGAAATGTACCAGGATACTTACTTATATCACTCGAGAAGGTATATGGGATCTTTCCGTCGTCCCATAGTTTTGTTTTTTCTTGTATGACCCGTTTGTCCCCCTTGAAAAGTAGAAACACAGACTTGAAATACATATATATTTAAATGTTCGACATATCAGTCAAGTTCATAATATCGAAAATTCCGAAATTTAGTCTTTATTTATACAGGGATGGAACGGCAGATTTTAAATGAATGGAAATCGGTTCCATACATATTGCATGAAGCCCTACCCCTACACAAGTGCTCAATGCATATATGCACATTTGTTTGTTATTGCGTCGTCCTTTAAACGACATTTGCGGATTAGTCCTTATTTGAGTAAAACTGGCGCCAATAATTAACCGTAGCCATTCGAGTGTTTGACGCAGTCGCGTTCTCCATCTTATCGGAAGAGAATCGACAAGACAAGCATTTGGCAAGATTGATATATTACGTCATCCGTTATCAACGGGAATGGAAGTCCTAGTCTAGCGTTTGTTGTTTTCAAATTATATAAAGAAGAAACAATCGAAATATAAATATAAAGTTTTTCCATTGTGTGGTGAGTATGCGTATATTTAAATGGTTTACATCAGTTCCTCTTCTATTAAATGACGCATGGAGGTGACGTCATTTCCTCTTTTGTAAACTTACCGATGGACGCGACATCATTTTCTCTTTTATAAACCTATGGATGAAGGTGAAATCAATTCCTCTATGAACCTATCAATGGAGATGATATCATTTCCTCTTTAAACCTACCGACGTTGTGACGTCATTTCCTCATTTATAAACTTACTGATGGAGATGACTTCGTTTTCTCTTCTATGGGGTGAATCATCTCTTTATGACGAGAAATATACTGCAATAAACGAACAGTATCATGTTACATATTATAACATTTATATATACAATAACTCCGTAAGATTAGTTCCTATCTTGAAAAGATTAACATAATACCGATCTGATACAATGTATTTAGCATTTTTACCACACTAAACCTGTTTCCAAGTTATATTAGTATAGATAAATGGTAAGTAAACGATTTTTTGCGATCGTCACGTTTGTTAATTATAAATTCGAGCATTTTGTCATATTAATTAATCAATATAAAACGTGTCATTTGCATTCTGCACTTGTAATGCATTACGAAGGCAAACGCTGTTGTGAATATAGTCATTTGATTTTGTAACCTCATGAATCTCCGTAGAGACGTAATCAATTTCCTTGTTGTCAACATTTAATTTGTTCTCAAATTCAAAACAACTAAATAATGCATGATTTCTCTATATTAAGTCAAATATTGTTATGGCTCTATACTTCAATCTTGTTTGGAACAAGCATTTCCACTGGCTTGAACAATTCGGTTATCACCACATAACGCAAATTTATCAATTTGAGAATATATAATCCTGATGTTCATCTTTATGACGATTGTATAATTGAGATAAATATTCAATATTCAACATGTAATGGCGGTCATTTATTCCGAAACTAAGCACAAGCCATTTGCAAAATGATAATTCAAATAAGTGAAAGAGAAATAAAAAAAGTTTCAGCGATTGTAAAACGCATTTACAAATATATTTAATTCAGGCTGGATTTAAACTTCTTTTTTTGGTCAGGCAAAAGTCTACCTTGTCATACCTTGTCTAGTCCGTTTTTCAGAAACTTACAGTATTTGGTCCCTCCTTTGAAAATATGACTTGATGTGCTCTAGGCTGATCCTGTGAATTACATAAAAATAACAACTTTACAAAACTAAAGGTGACTCCAGACTGCTGTAATATGGTTATCCTTTGAAAAACAAGTTTGTATGCAAAATAATGAAAAATGCCTATACACAATCTGATTTAAATACAGATCCTGGTTCTCACTCCGTTTTACAAGGATCTGACAACATCCAATAAGAGGTCCCGTTCAGATGAACTGTGTCGCCTCTTTACTTAACACTAAAATAATTTTTCAACGACTTGTCCTCTTGCATCAAGTCATTTCGTCACATTATTATGCATGAATATTTTGGTGACGAAATGACTAAACGGTCAATTGCGATTATGCAAGCTTTTTCGCCCCAAAAAGTCACCTTCAAGATTCTGACTGTAGTAATTTGATTGGCTAATGCAAAAGGTCATCTGAATATGATCCCCTTTAGGATTTTCAAGATCTTAACGCAGCAGAGAGAAGTTTACGGAACGGCGCGGATATCAAGATATGATTTTAATCAGATTGACATATACAGTCATGAAAATATTATCATGGTATCTACATTACAACAGCCCTGTATAACAACATAGCGGGAAACGATTAACAGAACATATCACTGTTGTAATGCTCTCAACGTTCTCTTCGCTTTTGTTGATTTTTTTGTGCCAATGTTATATCTATAAAATTCAAGAAACAATTAACTTGCATGTGCGTTTTAATAAATAAAACATAACATTCGTTTTGTTCGTTGCTTGTTCATGAATAAGTTGTTTAGGAATGTTGTCCGGGGTTAGTTACCTGTGATCGGGGTCCTCTTTAACTAGAAGAAATATCTCCAGGATAACTTACTTGTACTTTTAACGAGGAGACATGTTGTCCTGGGTTATTAACCTGTAATTAGGGGGAGGGTGTGGGAGTGGGTCCTCTTTAACTAGAAGTAATGTTGTCCGGTGTTATTTGCATATCTTCGAAGTCCTCTATAACCAGAATGTATTTTTTCTAGGGGTATTTACCTGTGCTGGTGATGGTTCACTCTTAGTTTTCCGTTGTTTCTCCAGCTTAGCAAGCAGTTCCGCGAGAGCTTTTAGTGACCCTGGCAAAAATATTACAAGGCAAATAAGGTTAATAAAATGAAAAACAGCGTCAATGCTGAAAGACATTGTTCGAATTTAGAATGACAAAAATATCAATAATAAAAAGTGGAAGAGAAAAACAAAATAAGAAGTAAAAATTGATATGATTTATCATATAAACATTGCCTGGGATAAACAGGAAGCTTCTTCATTACGTAGACGACATCTGCCATGAAGTTTTCGCCAAATAAACCTTAACCATGTTATACACGGAGACAGGATCACTATGATGTCTTTATCATTGCTACAGCGTAGATTGTAGCCCGATAATAGACAACCCGGTCTACATAGTGTATGTAGCACTAGACTAGTGTATGTAGCACTAGACTAGTGTATGTAGCACTAGACTTGTGTATGTAGCACTAGACTTGTGTATGTAGCACTAGACTAGTGTATGTAGCACTAGACTAGTGTATATAGCACTAGACTGGTGTATGTAGCACTAGACTAGTGTGTGTGTAGCACCAGACTAGTGTATGTAGCACTAGACTAGTGTATGTAGCACTAGACTAGTGTATCCGTAGCCGGCTAACATAGTGTATGTAGCACCAGACTAGTGTATGTAGCACTAGACTAGTGTATACGTAGCCGGTTAACATAGTGTATGTAGCACTAGACTAGTGTATGTAGCACTAGACTAGTGTATGTGTAGCACCAGACTAGTGTATGTAGCACTAGACTAGTGTATGTAGCACTAGACTAGTGTATCCGTAGCCGGTTAACATAGTGTATGTAGCACTAGACTAGTGTATGTAGCACTAGACTAGTGTATACGTAGCACTAGACTAGTGTATGTAGCACTAGACTAGTGTATGTAGCACTAGACTAGTGTATGTAGCACTAGACTAGTGTATGTAGCACTAGACTAGTGTATGTAGCACTAGACTAGTGTATGTACATGTAGCACTAGACTAGTGTATGTAGCACTAGACTAGTGTATGTAGCACTAGACTAGTGTATGTAGCACTAGACTAGTGTATGTAGCACTAGACTGGTGTATGTAGCACTAGACTGGTGTATGTAGCACTAGACTAGTGTATGTAGCACCAGACTAGTGTATACGTAGCACTAGACTAGTGTATGTAGCACTAGACTATTGTATGTAGCACTAGACTGGTGTATGTAGCACTAGACTAGTGTATGTAGCACCAGACTAGTGTATGTAGCACTAGACTAGTGTATGTAGCACTAGACTAGTGTATGTAGCACTAGACTAGTGTATGTAGCACCAGACTAGTGTATGTAGCACTAGACTAGTGTATGTAGCACTAGACTAGTGTATACGTAGCACTAGACTAGTGTATGTAGCACTAGACTAGTGTATGTAGCACTAGACTAGTGTATGTAGCACTAGACTAGTGTATGTAGCACTAGACTAGTGTATGTACATGTAGCACTAGACTAGTGTATGTAGCACTAGACTAGTGTATGTAGCACTAGACTAGTGTATGTAGCACTAGACTGGTGTATGTAGCACTAGACTGGTGTATGTAGCACTAGACTAGTGTATGTAGCACCAGACTAGTGTATACGTAGCACTAGACTAGTGTATGTAGCACTAGACTATTGTATGTAGCACTAGACTGGTGTATGTAGCACTAGACTAGTGTATGTAGCACCAGACTAGTGTATGTAGCACTAGACTAGTGTATGTAGCACTAGACTAGTGTATGTAGCACTAGACTAGTGTATGTAGCACCAGACTAGTGTGTGTAGCACTTGACTAGTGTATGTAGCACTAGACTAGTGTATGTAGCACTAGACTAGTGTATGTAGCACTAGACTAGTGTGTGTAGCACTAGACTAGTGTGTTTAGCACTAGACTAGTGTATGTAGCACTAGACTTGTGTATGTAGCACTAGACTAGTGTATGTAGCACTAGACTAGTGTATGTAGCACTAGACTTGTGTATTTAGCACTAGACTAGTGTATGTAGCACTAGACTTGTGTATGTAGCACTAGACTAGTGTATGTAGCACTAGACTAGTGTATACGTAGCCGGTTAACATAGTGTATGTAGCACTAGACTAGTGTATGTAGCACTAGACTAGTGTATGTAGCACTAGACTAGTGTATCCGTAGCCGGTCTACATAGTGTATGTAGCACTAGACTAGTGTATGTAGCACTAGACTTGTGTATGTAGCACTAGACTAGTGTATGTAGCATTAGACTTGTGTATGTAGCCCTAGACTAGTGTATGTAGCACTGGACTAGTGTATGTAGCACTAGACTTGTGTATGTAGCACTAGACTAGTGTATACGTAGCCGGTCTACATAGTGTATGTAGCACTAGACTGGTGTATGTAGCACTAGACTAGTGTATGTAGCACTGGACTAGTGTATGTAGCACTGGACTAGTGTATGTAGCACTAGACTTGTGTATGTAGCACTAGACTAGTGTATACGTAGCCGGCTAACATAGTGTATGTAGCACTAGACTAGTGTATACGTAGCACTAGACTTGTGTATGTAGCACTAGACTAGTGTATGTAGCACTAGACTTGTGTACGTAGCACTAGACTAGTGTATCCGTAGCCGGTTAACATAGTGTATGTAGCACTAGACTAGTGTATCCGTAGCCGGTTAACATAGTGTATGTAGCACCAGACTAGTGTATGTAGCACTAGACTAGTGTATGTAGCACTAGACTTGTGTATGTAGCACTAGACTAGTGTCTACGTAGCCGGTTAACATAGTGTATGTAGCACTAGACTAGTGTATGTAGCACTAGACTAGTGTATGTAGCACTAGACTAGTGTATGTAGCACTAGACTAGTGTATGTAGCACTAGACTTGTGTATTTAGCACTAGACTGGTGTATGTAGCACTAGACTAGTGTATGTAGCACTAGACTAGTGTATGTAGCACTAGACTAGTGTATGTAGCACTAGACTAGTGTATGTAGCACTAGACTTGTGTATGTAGCACTAGACTAGTGTCTACGTAGCCGGTTAACATAGTGTATGTAGCACTAGACTAGTGTATACGTAGCCGGTTAACATAGTGTATGTAGCACTAGACTAGTGTATGTAGCACTAGACTAGTGTATACGTAGCCGGTTAACATAGTGTATGTAGCACTAGACTAGTGTATGTAGCACTAGACTAGTGTATGTAGCACTAGACTAGTGTATCCGTAGCCGGTCTACATAGTGTATGTAGCACTAGACTAGTGTATGTAGCACTAGACTTGTGTATGTAGCACTAGACTAGTGTATGTAGCACTAGACTTGTGTATGTAGCCCTAGACTAGTGTATGTAGCACTGGACTAGTGTATGTAGCACTAGACTTGTGTATGTAGCACTAGACTAGTGTATACGTAGCCGGTCTACATAGTGTATGTAGCACTAGACTGGTGTATGTAGCACTAGACTAGTGTATGTAGCACTGGACTATTGTATGTAGCACTGGACTAGTGTATGTAGCACTAGACTTGTGTATGTAGCACTAGACTAGTGTATACGTAGCCGGCTAACATAGTGTATGTAGCACTAGACTAGTGTATGTAGCACTAGACTTGTGTATGTAGCACTAGACTAGTGTATACGTAGCCGGTTAACATAGTGTATGTAGCACTAGACTAGTGTATGTAGCACTAGACTAGTGTATGTAGCACTAGACTAGTGTATACGTAGCCGGTCTACATAGTGTATGTAGCACTAGACTAGTGTATACGTAGCCGGTTAACATAGTGTATGTAGCACTAGATTAGTGTATGTAGCACTAGACTAGTGTATACGTAGCCGGTCTACATAGTGTATGTAGCACTAGACTAGTGTATGTAGCACTAGACTAGTGTATGTAGCACTAGACTAGTGTATACGTAGCCGGTCTATATAGTGTATGTAGCACTAGACTAGTGTATGTAGCACTAGACTGGTGTATGTAGCACTAGACTTGTGTATGTAGCACTAGACTAGTGTATGTAGCACTAGACTTGTGTATGTAGCACTAGACTAGTGTATGTAGCACTAGACTTGTGTACGTAGCACTAGACTAGTGTATCCGTAGCCGGTTAACATAGTGTATGTAGCACTAGACTAGTGTATCCGTAGCCGGTTAACATAGTGTATGTAGCACTAGACTAGTGTATGTAGCACTAGACTAGTGTATGTAGCACTAGACTTGTGTATGTAGCACTAGACTAGTGTCTACGTAGCCGGTTAACATAGTGTATGTAGCACTAGACTAGTGTATGTAGCACTAGACTGGTGTATGTAGCACTAGACTAGTGTATGTAGCACTAGACTAGTGTATGTAGCACTAGACTTGTGTATTTAGCACTAGACTAGTGTATATAGCACTAGACTAGTGTATGTAGCACTAGACTAGTGTATGTAGCACTAGACTTGTGTATGTAGCACTAGACTAGTGTCTACGTAGCCGGTTAACATAGTGTATGTAGCACTAGACTAGTGTATACGTAGCCGGTTAACATAGTGTATGTAGCACTAGACTAGTGTATGTAGCACTAGACTAGTGTATACGTAGCCGGTTAACATAGTGTATGTAGCACTAGACTAGTGTATACGTAGCCGGTTAACATAGTGTATGTAGCACTAGACTAGTGTATACGTAGCCGGTTAACATAGTGTATGTAGCACTAGACTAGTGTATGTAGCACTAGACTAGTGTATACGTAGCCGGCTAACATAGTGTATGTAGTACTAGACTAGTGTATACGTATCCGGTTAACATAGTGTATGTAGCACTAGACTAGTGTATGTAGCACTAGACTAGTGTATGTAGCACCAGACTAGTGTGTGTAGCACTTGACTAGTGTATGTAGCACTAGACTAGTGTATATAGCACTAGACTAGTGTATGTAGCACTAGACTAGTGTGTGTAGCACTAGACTAGTGTGTTTAGCACTAGACTAGTGTATGTAGCACTAGACTTGTGTATGTAGCACTAGACTAGTGTATGTAGCACTAGACTAGTGTATGTAGCACTAGACTTGTGTATTTAGCACTAGACTAGTGTATGTAGCACTAGACTTGTGTATGTAGCACTAGACTAGTGTATGTAGCACTAGACTTGTGTATGTAGCACTAGACTAGTGTATGTAGCACTAGACTAGTGTATACGTAGCCGGTTAACATAGTGTATGTAGCACTAGACTAGTGTATGATGCACTAGACTAGTGTATGTAGCACTAGACTAGTGTATCCGTAGCCGGTCTACATAGTGTATGTAGCACTAGACTAGTGTATGTAGCACTAGACTTGTGTATGTAGCACTAGACTAGTGTATGTAGCACTAGACTTGTGTATGTAGCCCTAGACTAGTGTATATAGCACTGGACTAGTGTATGTAGCACTAGACTTGTGTATGTAGCACTAGACTAGTGTATACGTAGCCGGTCTACATAGTGTATGTAGCACTAGACTGGTGTATGTAGCACTAGACTAGTGTATGTAGCACTGGACTAGTGTATGTAGCACTGGACTAGTGTATGTAGCACTAGACTTGTGTATGTAGCACTAGACTAGTGTATACGTAGCCGGCTAACATAGTGTATGTAGCACTAGACTAGTGTATGTAGCACTAGACTTGTGTATGTAGCACTAGACTAGTGTATACGTAGCCGGTTAACATAGTGTATGTAGCACTAGACTAGTGTATGTAGCACTAGACTAGTGTATACGTAGCCGGTCTACATAGTGTATGTAGCACTAGACTAGTGTATACGTAGCCGGTTAACATAGTGTATGTAGCACTAGATTAGTGTATGTAGCACTAGACTAGTGTATACGTAGCCGGTCTACATAGTGTATGTAGCACTAGACTAGTGTATGTAGCACTAGACTAGTGTATGTAGCACTAGACTAGTGTATACGTAGCCGGTCTATATAGTGTATGTAGCACTAGACTAGTGTATGTAGCACTAGACTGGTGTATGTAGCACTAGACTTGTGTATGTAGCACTAGACTAGTATATGTAGCACTAGACTAGTGTATGTAGCACTAGACTAGTGTATGTAGCACTAGACTTGTGTACGTAGCACTAGACTAGTGTATCCGTAGCCGGTTAACATAGTGTATGTAGCACTAGACTAGTGTATCCGTAGCCGGTTAACATAGTGTATGTAGCACTAGACTAGTGTATGTAGCACTAGACTAGTGTATGTAGCACTAGACTTGTGTATGTAGCACTAGACTAGTGTCTACGTAGCCGGTTAACATAGTGTATGTAGCACTAGACTAGTGTATGTAGCACTAGACTAGTGTATGTAGCACTAGACTAGTGTATGTAGCACTAGACTAGTGTATGTAGCACTAGACTTGTGTATGTAGCACTAGACTAGTGTCTACGTAGCCGGTTAACATAGTGTAGGTAGCACTAGACTAGTGTATACGTAGCCGGTTAACATAGTGTATGTAGCACTAGACTAGTGTATGTAGCACTAGACTAGTGTATACGTAGCCGGTTAACATAGTGTATGTAGCACTAGACTAGTGTATACGTAGCCGGTTAACATAGTGTATGTAGCACTAGACTAGTGTATACGTAGCCGGTTAACATAGTGTATGTAGCACTAGACTAGTGTATGTAGCACTAGACTAGTGTATACGTAGCCGGCTAACATAGTGTATGTAGCACTAGACTAGTGTATGTAGTACTAGACTAGTGTATACGTAGCCGGTTAACATAGTGTATGTAGCACTAGACTAGTGTATGTAGCACTGGACTAGTGTATACGTAGCCGGTTAGCATAGTGTATGTAGCACTAGACTAGTGTAAACGTAGCCGGTTAACATAGTGTATGTAGCACTAGACTAGTGTATACGTAGCCGGTTAACATAGTGTATGTAGCACTAGACTAGTGTATACGTAGCCGGTTAACATAGTGTATGTAGCACTAGACTAGTGTATGTAGCACTAGACTAGTGTATACGTAGCCGGTTAACATAGTGAATGTAGTACTAGACTAGTGTATCCGTAGCCGGTTAACATAGTGTATGTAGCATTAGACTAGTGTATACGTAGCCGGCTAACATAGTGTATGTAGCACTAGACTAGTGTATACGTAGCCGGTTAACATAGTGTATGTAGCATTAGACTAGTGTATACGTAGCCGGCTAACATAGTGTATGTAGCACTAGACTGGTGTATGTAGCACTAGACTGGTGTATGTAGCACTAGACTAGTGTATGTAGCACTAGACTAGTGTATGTAGCACTAGACTAGTGTATGTAGCACTAGACTAGTGTATGTAGCACTGGACTAGTGTATGTAGCACTGGACTAGTGTATGTAGCACTAGACTAGTGTATGTAGCACTAGACTAGTGTATGTAGCACTAGACTAGTGTATATAGCACTAGACTGGTGTATGTAGCACTAGACTAGTGTATATAGCACTAGACTAGTGTATGTAGCACTGGACTAGTGTATGTAGCACTAGACTGGTGTATATAGCACTAGACTAGTGTATGTAGCACTGGACTAGTGTATGTAGCACTAGACTAGTGTATATAGCACTAGACTAGTGTATGTAGCACTGGACTAGTGTATGTAGCACTAGACTGGTGTATGTAGCACTAGACTAGTGTATGTAGCACTGGACTAGTGTATGTAGCACTAGACTAGTGTATGTAGCACTAGACTAGTGTATATAGCACTAGACTGGTGTATGTAGCACTAGACTGGTGTATGTAGCACTAGACTAGTGTATGTAGCACTAGACTGGTGTATGTAGCACTAGACTAGTGTATGTAGCACTAGACTAGTGTATGTAGCACTAGACTAGTGTATGTAGCACTGGACTAGTGTATGTAGCACTAGACTAGTGTATGTAGCACTAGACTAATGTATCCGTAGCCGGTTAACATAGTGTATGTAGCACTAGACTGGTGTATGTAGCACTGGACTAGTGTATGTAGCACTGGACTAGTGTGTGTAGCACTAGACTAGTGTATGTAGCACTAGACTAGTGTATGTAGCACTGGACTAGTGTATGTAGCACTAGACTGGTGTATGTAGCACTGGACTGGTGTATGTAGCACTAGACTAGTGTATGTAGCACTAGACTAGTGTATGTAGCACTAGACTAGTGTATCCGTAGCCGGTTAACATAGTGTATGTAGCACTAGACTAGTGTATACGTAGCCGGTTAATATAGTGTATGTAGCACTAGACTAGTGTATACGTAGCACTAGACTTGTGTATGTAGCACTAGACTAGTGTATGTAGCACTAGACTTGTGTATGTAGCACTAGACTAGTGTATCCGTAGCCGGTTAACATAGTGTATGTAGCACTAGACTAGTGTATACGTAGCCGGTTAACATAGTGTATGTAGCACTAGACTAGTGTATCCGTAGCCGGTTAATTAGGCCCAAAACTGAAGATTGTTTTTCAGCTGCGTTCATTATTAAAGTTACAAATCCTTTCATTCAAAGAATTATTGTATGTTATGATTACAAAATATTTATTATAATTAACCTAACCCTAACCCAAGGAAAAAGACAATAAATCGATAACGAATTTTTTACTTTATAGTTGCTTTTATTCGCGGGGGAGTTAATTTCACTATATTCGCCGTAAAATAAAACTCCATGAAATTAAATACCCGCGAAATATAACACCCTGTTAAGACTAGTTACAACGAGAAAACAAATAATCCCGACAGAGCGCGAAATTTCATACCCATGAAAAACTCTGTGAAATTGAACAACTACCTGTAAACAGTATGATAATTTACAAGAAAAAACAAACAATACTATGCTGACGGATTATTTTTAATGATTAACATAGAAAACTTCCTATTCTGGATATAAAACACACAGTTCGTGAAATGCAACTTATGATAATTTTAACAAAAAGATGACTGACATAGATTTAGCAAAAGGTGAAAATAGAACGGCCCAGACGAGGATAATGAGCAAGGTTGGAGTGAGATTCATATTACAAAAAAAATAAGTTTTTCCTATTTTGAATATTAGTATCGCGAGTAGAGTTGGGGGTCGATTTTTGATGATCGTAAAGGTTTTTGGACATCCCCATTTATGTAATTGACGGTATTTCAAATAAGTATCGTATTGCAATCATTTTGCCGTTGAATGAGTAAGAAATATGTATCTAACTCACACAGTGCTGCACCTTTAGCAATAGATAAAATAAATCAGAAAATACTAAAGCGTCAACAAAACCATAGTCCGAACTTAAACTCGATTAAACTTGAGGCAAAATCTGAACAATGGAAAGCTTCACATGGAGACCCTCGTAAAATTACAAGAGAATAAGACCGGGTGTTCCGGAAGAGTAAGCGTCCTCTGCTTCATCGACGACACCCGCCATGTAAATTTTGGTCATATCCAAGTAAACATCAATCATTAAAATGAAGATGAGATCAAGATGGCGACCATTAAACTTGCCCATAGTCTTCATCAATCTGTATCACTCGAATCCCTGTGCCGAAAATCACGATATTCAGCCCTAGAACAGCGAATCAACCACGCCATGAAAACACCTTAAGATGGAAAAGCACGGATGTTACTATTAAAAAATGTTCACGATCGGAAATTCGAAATCGTCCCGTTTATCATGCAGTATAGTAGTAAGCTAATAGTTTAAGTAGAGATCGAGGTAAGAAGCTGACGTAGGAGAGTCTGTTGTGTCTTTAATCTCAAGTTTAGCAAGGTATATACGATCGACTAGGTCAGCAAAATTCTTTTTGTTTATAGACAACACATCGTCGATATACATGTACCTGAAAGTGAAAATGAATGATTTTATAAGGGTTTTGTTACCCGTCCTGATAAGCCCTTCGACAAATTGAGCCTCGCATGAAAACAAAAACAAGTCATCCAAAAGTGGGGCACAGATGCAGTATTCCGAAACAATGGAAACATGTTTACCATTGCATTTTACAGCTGTTACGGTCTTCTAGAACTCGTCGGTGGTGCTAGAGGCCAAAAGATGATAATCGATATTTTCTAAACCTCTGTATAAGCAGAAGGGCCAGGTTTAGAACCACTAGAATTGATGAATTTAGAAAACAAAATGAGAACTGACCAGCCTCGTTTATATTAGGTACCGAAACTACACAATGATCTTCCTTTGTTCATATTTTGACCCTAATTTAATCTATTTTGAGTTCACATAATGATTTTGTTGACCTTTCGGAATTGTCTGTTTTTTTTGTATTTGTTTTGAGGACTTAATATTTCCTTAGATGGGGCAAAGTTGTTTTATATGGGGAGTTGTTTGTGAAGTAAAAGACGCTCATATTCCGGAACATATTCTCTCTTTCTCTGGTTTGTTTGTTTACTTTTGTCGATTATTTACTTCTAGTGAAATCGATTTCGAGTTCGGATCAAGGTTTTATCGACTCTTTGGTATTCTCAGATTATCTGTTTTTAACAATCGAAGACAAATATAGCACTGCTGCTACATAGTTAAATATAGCATTAAATAGCAGTTTAAATCTTAAAAACAACATTCTCAACAGGAAACAAAGGAGTCTTATGTACAAGGTGTTATACAGAAATTAAAATGTTGATAATGTCAAATATGTAAGTAACCATAAATCTGCTCTTTTAAATTGCAAAGTAAGGTATTAGTTTAAAGAGTCTTATCCAAGAAGCAGTTGGTTTCTGACTTTGTTACACCTACTCTAGATCGTTCTGTGACAATGACTGACGGATATTTTATCTGGCAATATATTGATATATTTACATTGCTTATAACCTTAGGTTTAGAAAGTCAAGATAGACATACTTATTGCCACACCACCGGGGTTTTATATAACTAATGGGAGGTTTTATGGGAGAGCTGTTTTTGTTCAGGGGGTTTACTTTGCTACATTTACGTAACAATAGCATATATAACAGGAAACACACCAAGCAGATAGAATAAGTTTTATCGATTAACATTATATTTCTACTCTGTGTTATATAAAATCGTTTTTGTAAATATTACCGTCCCCTGTTAACTCATTGTTCGTATATTTCGCCTTGATAACGCAGTCAATAGAAACAATATTGACTTAGAATATCCGAAACGTTCTATGCGTACACGTTATTTAATCTCATGAAAGGGAAAAAAGTGTCACAAGATATATCCTGGTTCGAATATGTTCAGACTATCAAACAAATACTGACAAGTGTATAACGTGAAGATGACTATAACACGAGCTAGAACATTAGGTCTTCTGTAGATGACAGAACGAGTAGAAGTCAATTGAATACAACTCCAAAAGTTATGAATAATAAAAGGGCACGATATCTAGAGGTACTAGTTTAATTAAATTATATAAATAGAGACATTTTGTAACTGAGCATTGGTATGATAGATTAGCATGCCGGGCTTGTAACGGAAAGTTTGCGAGTTCGAATCAAGGTCCTGGTCATGACGTCGGTTGGCTTTCCGCATCTTTAAGTCGTTTAACTGTAGCTTCATTGTATGTAACTGCATGTTTCGTTCGTGTGTATTGCAAGGCCTTGGAGATAATATTAAGAAACAGAAAGTATAAACCTTTACCTTCATATTTTCCGCTGTCACCTTCGTCATTGTCAGAAGAAGTAGGGGCACTTGTCGTTAGATGAAACATCGAAAGTCCAACACAAGTAATAAGCAGAATTGGAGTGAGCATGTGGTCAGCCATACTGAAAAGCTGTCTTAGTAAGTCTGGATCAACACAACCGTACCTGGGTACCAGACTGAAGAACTGTCACTGTAGGTCTGGATCAACACGACCGTACCTGGGTACCAGACTGAAGAATTGTCACTGTAGGTCTGGATCAACACGACCGTACCTGGGTACCAGACTGAAGAATTGTCACTGTAGGTCTGGATCAACACTACCGTACCAGGTATTTGTGTGAAGAATTGTCACTGTAGTTCTGGAGGGACACAGTCACTCTCGGGTATCAGACTGAAGAATTGCCACTGTAGGTCTGTCTGCAGGGACACAGTCACTCCCGAGTATCAGACTGAAGTTTCTCTTCCTGGTTAGCTATCTATATACCTGTCTTTTAATGTTCATCGGAGCGTCATGCATTTGGTGTAATTGGTATAGTCTATTCATACCTGCTTCTTTCTTTGACCGAAAAAAGTAATTACGTATATACGTACTCCTGTTTAGAATGTAGCAAGGTCGTAAAAACTGTAATTATTAAACCTCGTTAAATATGTCCCCCCGTTCCAATAAAAGATCAATGACACATGCACTTAGAACTGATAGAATATGTTCTTACTTGGAGAATGAAATAGAAATCTTCTCATCCCATGAGGTCAAATTCTAAAACCTCTGTTGACTGCAGCAATATTCTAACTCGCCGTATTGTAGTTAATACAGAAAGAACTAATACTTATCATTCTTAGACCCGTGTCCCCCTTTAAAAGCATATTTGCCGTCGATATGCCAATCGTTAGATGTTTTTTAGAAGTTTTTTTTACAAAACCACTATCGACTTATAATCTCCGCATGTTTACAGATATAACTATGGTTAATTGTAAGATTTTTATTTTAGTTCTTTTAGATAGACCGTTTCGCATTTCGCATGTTAAATGTCAAACATATGTAACTACAGTAAACTATAAGATGTTTGTTTTTGTTTGTTTAACAGACCGCTAAAGACTTATAACATCCACATGTTAAATGTCTAACAGGTATAACTACGGTAAACTGTAAGATATTTGTTATATAGACCGCTAAAGACTTATAAACTCCATATGTTAAATGTCTAACAGGTATAACTACGGTAAACTGTAAGATATTTGTTATATAGACCGCTAAAGACTTATAACCTCTACATGTTAAATGTCTTATAATGTGTTTGAAGAGCTTTAAACGTTAATGTGTATTAAGTTTCTCTTCTCATCACAACGGACTTCAAGTGGACCAGAAATACATGGGTATTGATATAGCAGTTCCATAGATTTGGTGATGAACCTTTGACGCGAGATCATTATCTTGCTGGGATGGGCGGACGTTGTCTTTACAACGTGTAACAGTAGCTTACTGCTCGTACCTGATCTATTTTACATAGCAAATACTTGTCTGTAAACAAAGCGTTGTGCTCGTCTCTTGATCTGTTGCTACATTCCTGTTTTTAAAACATGTTCTGATAAATCCGACTTATTTGAATTTTTTATTTTCGTACAAATAAGAAAGTCGCCTCCTCCTCTTTTTTTTAATTTCGTGCAACATTTAAGTAGAGTAAATTTCACAATAAACACATTTGATTGATAATAAGCTGAAATAAAAAACAGTTCTCATCAAGAGATTGGCATTCTTGTAATATAAAAAATAGGGAATACCAAAGTGTCAACAAAACCATAATCCGAACTCAAAGGGTTAAATACGAAAAAAGGCAACATCCACATGGAGACCCTTGAAAAGTACAAAAGAAAAAGACGTTTATTCTTCCGGAACACCTGGTCTTATTCTTTTTACTTTGCCATGGGTTTCTGATTAATTTTGTCCTTTGTTTATATTTTGTTCTTAGTTCAATCGGTTTTTAGCTCGTATTATGATATTGTTGATTTTTTTTATAATGCTTTTGATCAACACTTTATACCCATAGCAGAAGACGTTTATTCTTCCTGAACACCTGGTCTTATTCTTTTGTACTTTGTCATGGGTTTCTGATTAATTTTGTCCTTTGTTCATATTTTGTTCTTAGTTCAATCGGTTGTTAGCTCGTATTATGATATTGTTGATTAATTCATAATGCTTTTGATCACCACTTTATACCCATAGCAGAAAACGCTTACTCTTCCGGAACACCCGGCCTTATTCTCTTGTGCTTTTACGAGAGTCTCCATGCAGAACTTTCTTTTGTTCCTATTTTGCCTCTAGTTTAATCGATTTTGAGTTTGGATTATGATTTTGTTGACGCTTTTTCCTATTCTGTGATTTTTTCCCATATCCCTACATCTATTAGTCTTAAAAAGACGGAGCAACTGGCTTGTGTTCTATCATGTGCCTCCTATACAATCGTTAAGGGGTAGTCTACCTTTAAGATAGTGTTACCATAGAAATATTACGATTTTCTTTCATCGATAAACGATTACATAGCACCCAAACTGATCACGTGACATTGCTTAATAAACAGCGTTCCTTGAATGAAGACAGCGAACAGTTATAAATTAAATACAAATTAAAATGGCAAATTGTCCATAATTTAGTAAGCAATTTTTGAATTTTAATACATTCTTTATGTTCTATTATATAAGTTGTTTTGTAAAAATAGTTTCAACTTTTTCTGTATAGTGAAGAGTCTCTGGACAGCATGAAATATTTATGTTTTTATTATGAACGTAAACAGAATATTTTTTTTTAAATGCAATACACGTGACGAAACATTAACGATTCTTCTTCACATGACGATTACGTTTGAGAGTTGACCCGTAATGTCAAGCATGGCAAGACCTACTTTAACTTCCTGGTCTCTCGCGTCAATGCTTACTTATTGACAAATACAGGAATGGTTTAATTCAAATCATACACCCATGGCCCTTGATAGAGCCCAATTATTCCTATCGATTTGATGTGTAGAATGTTATGCCAGTTTTTTAAAGACGAGGTAATGTATAGGTAAGTATACCTTATGATTAGATAATGTGTTGACATGTGTATGTTGTCCTTATGGTCTGTTTGGTTCCAGTATCAATTCACAAACTCCAAACTAATGCCATTGGGATTCGAGAGATACAGGTTGATGAAAAATATTAGGAAGTCTTATAGTCGCCATATTGGTCTCATTGAGAATATTCTCATTAGTATACCTGCTTGTTGTGATTGAGAATTATACCTCAGTTCTCACTTTAAGGCCATGACATTCGCTTTGATCTGACCTAGATTTTCATGGCGGGTGTCGTCGATGAAGCAGAAGACGCTTACTCCTCCGGAACACCTGGTCTTATTTTCCTTTATTTTAAAAGCGTCTCCATATAAAATGTTCCTTTGTTCGTTTTGGTGTTCTCTGATTTTACATAACGTGCTTACCCTTCTGGAACACCTGGTCCAACTGTACATTTTGAAATGGGCTCATTATATCTTATCATAATTTTATCAAAAATCATTAATTAGGTTTATCAATTATTCGCTCGAATAACACTTCTTTTGACACGTCGCTGCTTCGTCCTTGTGTTCGTACAATTATTGTAAAATCTGATATGGGACGAAGACAGCATTTTTACTTATAAACTATCTCTAGCTTTAGCCTTTGTTTTTTTTTAACAAATCCTGCATTTCTTTGACAATAATCAAAGTAACAAGAAACGCATATGTCACATAACCTGTATTTCCTCCATTGACAAATCAACTAGTTTCTTTTCAGAAAATATGAGGGTTTGTTTGATATATATATAAAATGTATGAATACGGACAGTTATCGAGAACAAAAAATACTAGTCATTGAAAAAGAAACAAAATGAAGTACATGTATCGTGTCAGAAAAGGATTATATTTGATTTAAGTTTAAAAGCTCGTCAACAGCCAGTGTCATATTTTTGCGAAACCACATTTGTTTAAAACTGTGTGTAAAACCCATGAAAATTTAAAAATATACGTTATAAGACCAAACAAATAACACATGGTACATAAAAATAATAATATTTATTGCATTTCGTTTGATAAAAACAAAATAAAATACAGAATGAACCTATGTTTGTCCGAGCTTTACCTAGTTTATTTTTAGTTTCGTGAGACAATCTTTGCTGCCAATCCTCTTGTAGCAGTGATTGTCGGTTTGAGCTGCCCTGTCGCCATATTCGTTCCCACGGCTTCAAAATAAAATAAAACAAAAAACGTGTCCCAGAATACAGAGATAGACAGATTATTTATTTCATTTATTTAGAGATAACATGTCGCGTGATTCGGGACTCTCTAAGACAGACAATGAGTCCTAATGTTTATCAAGTGTCTCGTGTCGTTTATTCTAAAAATAGTTTCCCTTCTCCTGCCAACACACTCCTTAAATCAGGCCTTGGTACATTGATATTCGTTTGATTTTATCTAAGTTCTTCCTTTTTAATCTGTTATATCGTGTATTGAAATCAAATGAATAAAGCATAATATCAACCTGAATTCATGTATTGAAGGAACATGTACATTATGTCACAAAATCAACTATTAATAGGTCTTCAGAAGGGTGTTGTGCGCTACACGACAAAAGTAATAGTATCTTATTCAGTCTGGAATTAACAGAGCTGCCCTTTGTTTGCAATATCATACCCCGGTATTGTTCTAGTACATTTCCTGTCTTCGATATCAAGTCGGATCCGTGGGACTCGGTCTCGGTAAATTAATTAAAAGGTACTTACGTACGAAGCTTGATGGTATTAATTTCACTTCCTGATCACAATTGTTAACGGTATGGTTAGATTAACAAGACAGTCTACTCCCCCTCCCATTACCCTCCATAGCCCCCTTCTACCTCCCTCTGTGTCACTAGCCCAGCCTTTCCATTCTCTTTCCCTTTAATTAATTCATCTGTTCTTTCTACTGTACTTTCTCTCACAAAATGAGTTATATTTAAACTAGTATTTCATCTTAGTCATGCATATTTATTGTTCAACTAAATGTTCAAGTGGTGAGTAGCCTGTCTTTAAGAACTAATAAAAAAGTACTCTTTATCCATCCCTAACTAACGCCTTCAACTATCAACGAGAGCGCATTAGTCATTGGGCTATACAACTTGTACAAAAAAACATTGTTTACAGGTAGATAAATTGGGAAGCTCTTTATTAAAGCTCATGTGTTTGATATGGAAAACAAATGAGTTTATCAAACTGTTTGTAACAAATAAAAGACTAAAAATAAAATACTGACGATAATAAAATAATTACAAAATAATGAAGTGTTAACAAATCCATATTCCGATAACAAAGTGTATTGTGGTTCCATTCTGTTCTGTAACCCCATTGATTGTGTGCCTTTACTGCAATATTTTTTGAGATATTACTGCTCCTTACCCATATCTAAATTTCAACAAAGTCTCGTATACATGCTTGAAACATTCCATTATGAAAACGTGCAGTATGTAAACATTTACATTGAGGTATGCTTTAAGAAACGATGAATGACGAAGAAAAATCATAACGCAGATCCAAGTGAAATGTTTTTAATTCAATATAGTGTATACTGCTTACAACAAAAATCATGTGAGATCTCTCTCTCTCTCTCTCTCTCTCTCTCTCTCTCTCTCTTTCTCTCTCTCTCTCTCGCTTTCTCTCTCTTGCTCTCTCTCTCTTGCTCTATCTCTCTCGCATTATGTCACGTGATACGTCCGTAAATTTCTTAACTAAAGGAACTGTATGGAAAAATAAATATTACGTGGTATCGCAGTGGCTACTTATTATTCAAAACATAAATTACTTGATCGTGTCGGATATATGTCTCCGATGGATATGTTATATCACACAAACTGTTGTTGACGTATTTCTGCTTATTATTGTGAGCCAAGTTATCCCGTCGGTCCGTAGTGCTACCATGTTCACCAGAAGTAGTGCCACTTTATAGGATTTTTATTCTCCTTAGGGTTGACCTTAGTTACAATCGGTCAAATGACCACTTCCTGTCCTGAATAGGCGTCTGGACGGATATCATGGTTACTTCGTGTGATCCCATGTATTGTCCTACCCAACCGTATACCGTATAATCGTCTAGACAGATATTATAGTTACTCTGTGTGATCCCATGTATTGTCCTACCCAACCGTATACCGTATAACCGTCTAGACAGATATTATAGTTACTTCGTGTGATCCCAGGTATTGTCCTCCTCAGCAGTATACCGTATAATCGTCTAGACAGATATCATAGTTACTCCGTGTGATCCCATGTATTGTCCTACCAAACCGTATACCGTATAATCGTCTAGACAGATATTATAGTTACTCTGTGTGATCCCATGTATTGTCCTCCCCAACCGTATACCGTATAATCGTCTAGACAGATATTATGGTTACTCTGTGTGATCCCATGTATTGTCCTCCCCAGCCGTATACCGTATAATCGTCTAGACAGATATTATAGTTACTCTGTGTGATCCCACGTATTGTCCTCCCCAGCCGTATACCGTATACTCGTCTACACAGATATTATAGTTACTCTGTGCGATCCCATGTATTGTCCTTCCCAACCGTATACCGTATGATCATCTAGACAAATATTATAGTTACTCTGTGTGATCCCACGTATTGTCCTCCCCAGCCGTATACCGTATACTCGTCTAGACAGATATTATAGGTACTCAGTGTGATCCCATGTATTGTCCTACCAAACCGTATACCGTATACTCGTCTAGACAGATATTATAGGTACTCCGTGTGATCCCACGTATTGTCCTCCCCAGCCGTATACCGTATAATCGTCTAGACAGATATCATAGGTACTCTGTGTGATCCCATGTATTGTCCTACCAAACCGTATACCGTATACTCGTCTAGACAGATATTATAGTTCCTCTGTGTGACCCCATGTATTGTCCTCCCCAGCCGTATACCGTATAATCGTCTAGACAGATATTATAGTTACTCTGTGTGATCCCATGTATTGTCCTCCTCAGCCGTATACCGTATAATCTTCTAGACAGACATTATAGTTACTCTGTGTGATCCCATGTATTGTCCTACCCAGCCGTATACCGTATAATCGTCTAGACAGA
Organism: Mimachlamys varia; assembly: GCA_947623455.1. Classification (NCBI taxonomy): domain Eukaryota; kingdom Metazoa; phylum Mollusca; class Bivalvia; order Pectinida; family Pectinidae; genus Mimachlamys; species Mimachlamys varia. Next base: position 351,185 of record OX392538.1, on the reverse strand, counting down.
TATTATAGTTACTCCGTGTGATCCCATGTATTGCCCTCCCCAGCAGTATACCGTATAATCGTCTAGACAGACATTATAGTTACTCTGTGTGATCCCACGTATTGTCCTACCCAGCCGTATACCGTATAATCGTCTAGACAGATATTATAGTTACTCTGTGTGACCCCATGTATTGTCCTCCTCAGCCGTATACCGTATAATCGTTGAGACAGATATTATAGATACTCTGTGTGATCCCATGTATTGTCCTTCCCAGCCGTATACCGTATAATCGTCTATACAGATATTATAGTTACTCTGTGTGATCACACGTATTGTCCTACCCAACCGTATACCGTATAATCGTCTAGACAGATATTATAGTTACTCTGTGTGATCCCATGTATTGTCCTCCCCAGCCGTATACCGTATAATCGTCTAGACAGATATTATAGTTACTCTGTGTGACCCCATGTATTGTCCTCCTCAGCCGTATACCGTATAATCGTCTAGACAGATATTATAGTTACTCTGTGTGATCCCACGTATTGTCCTCCCCAGCCGTATACCGTATACTCGTCTACACAGATATTATAGTTACTCTGTGCGATCCCATGTATTGTCCTTCCCAACCGTATACCGTATGATCATCTAGACAAATATTATAGTTACTCTGTGTGATCCCACGTATTGTCCTCCCCAGCCGTATACCGTATACTCGTCTACACAGATATTATAGTTACTCTGTGCGATCCCATGTATTGTCCTTCCCAACCGTATACCGTATGATCATCTAGACAAATATTATAGTTACTCTGTGTGATCCCATGTATTGTCCTTCCCAACCGTATACAGTATAATCGTCTAGACAGATATCATAGGTACTCTGTGTGATCCCATGTATTGTCCTACCAAACCGTACACCGTATACTCGTCTAGACAGATATTATAGTTCCTCTGTGTGACCCCATGTATTGTCCTACCCAACCGTATACCGTATAATCGTCTAGACAGATATTATAGTTACTCTGTGTGACCCCATGTATTGTCCTCCTCAGCAGTATACCGTATAATCGTCTAGACAGATATTATAGTTACTCTGTGTGATCCCATGTATTGTCCTCCCCAGCCGTATACCGTATAATCGTCTAGACAGATATTATGGTTACTTCGTGTGATCCCACGTAAGTCCTACCCAGCCATATAGCGTATAATCGTCTAGACAGATATAATGGTTACTCTGTGTGATCCCATGTATTGTCCTACCCAGCCGTATACCGTATAATCGTCTAGACAGATATAATGGTTACTCTGTGTGATCCCATGTATTGTCCTACCCAGCCGTATACCGTATAATCGTCTATACAGATATCATAGTTACTCTGTGTGATCCCACGTATCGTCCTACCCAGCCGTATACCTTATAACGTCTAGACAGATATTATAGTTACTCTGTGTGATCCCATGTATCGTCCTACCCAGCCGTATACCGTATAATCGTCTAGACAGATATTATAGTTACTTCGGTGATCCCATGTATCGTCCTACCAAGCCGTATACCGTATAATCGTATAGACAGATAATATAGTTACTCTGTGTGATCCCATGTATTGTCCTACCCAACCGTCTACCGTATAATCGTCTAGACAGATATTATAGTTACTCCGTGTGATCCCATGTACAGTCCTACCAAACCGTATACCGTATAATCGTCTAGACAGATATTATAGTTACTCTGTGTGATCCACGTATTGTTCTCCCCAGCCGTATACCGTATAATCGTCTAGACAGATATTATAGTTACTCTGTGTTATCCCATGTATTGTCCTCCACAGCCATATAGCGTATAATCGTCTAGACAGATATTATAGTTACTCCGTGTGATCCCATGTATTGTTCTACCCAGCCGTATACCGTATAATCGTCTAGACAGATATTATAGTTACTCTGTGTGATCCCATGTATTGTCCTACCCAGCCGTATACCGTATAATCGTCTAGACAGATATTATAGTTACTCCGTGTGATCCCATGTATTGTCCTCCCCAGCCGTATACCGTATAATCGTCTAGACAGATATTATAGTTACTCCGTGTGATCCCATGTATTGTCCTACCCAGCCGTATACCGTATAATCGTCTAGACAGATATTATAGTTACTCTGTGTGATCCACGTATTGTTCTACCCAGCCGTATACCGTATAATCGTCTAGACAGATATTATAGTTACTCTGTGTTATCCCATGTATCGTCCTACCCAACCGTATATCGTATATTCGTCTAGACAGATATTATAGTTACTCTGTGTGGTCCCATGTATTGTCCTACCCAGCCGTCTACCGTATAATCGTCTAGACAGATATTATAGTTACTCCGTGTGATCCCATATATTGTCCTACCCAGCCGTATACCGTATAATCGTCTATACAGATATCATAGTTACTCTGTGTGATCCCACGTATCGTCCTACCCAGCCGTATACCTTATAACGTCTAGACAGATAATATAGTTACTCTGTGTGATCCCACGTATCGTCCTACCCAGCCGTATACCGTATAATCGTCTAGACAGATATTATAATTACTTCGTGTGATCCCACGTATCGTCCTACCCAGCCGTATACCGTATAATCGTCTAGACAGATATTATAATTACTTCGTGTGATCCCACGTATCGTCCTACCCAGCCGTATACCGTATAATCGTCTAGACAGATATTATAATTACTTCGTGTGATCCCATTTATTGTCCTCCCCAGCCGTATACCGTATAATCGTCTAGACAGATATTATAGTTACTCTGTGTGACCCCATGTATTGTCCTACCCAACCGTATACCGTATAATCGTCTAGACAGATATTGTAGTTACTCTGTGTGATCCCACGTATTGTCCTTCCCAGCCGTATACCGTATAATCGTTTAGACAGATATTATAGGTACTCTGTGTGATCCCATGTATTGTCCTCCCCAGCCGTATACCGTATAATCGTCTAGACAGATATTATAGTTACTCCGTGTGATCCCATGTATTGTCCTCCCCAGCCGTATACCGTATAATCGTCTAGACAAATATTATAGTTACTCTGTGTGATCCCACGTATTGTCCTACCCAGCCGTCTACCGTATAATCGTCTAGACAGACAGTATAGTTACTCCGTGTGGTCCTATGTATTGTCCTACCCAACCGTATACCGTATAATCATCTAGACAGATATTATAGTTACTTTCTGTGATCCCACGTATTGTCCTACCCAGCCGTATACCGTATAATCGTCTTGACAGATATTATAGTTACTCTGTGTGATCCCACGTATTGTCCTACCCAACCGTATACCGTATAATCGTCTAGACAGATATTATAGTTACTCTGTGTGATCCCATGTATTGTCCTACCCAGCCGTATACCGTATAATCGTCTAGACAGACAGTATAGTTACTCCGTGTGGTCCCATGTATTGTCCTACCCAGCCGTCTACCGTATAATCGTCTAGACAGATATTATAGTTACTCCGTGTGATCCCACGTATTGTCCTACCCAACCGTATACCGTATAATCGTCTAGACAGATATTATAGTTACTCTGTGTGATCCCATGTATTGTCCTACCCAGCCGTATACCGTATAATCGTCTAGACAGACAGTATAGTTACCCCGTGTGGTCCCATGTATTGTCCTACCCAGCCGTCTACCGTATAATCGTCTAGACAGATATTATAGTTACTCCGTGTGATCCCATGTATTGTCCTCCCCAGCCGTATACCGTATAATCGTCTAGACAGATATTATAGTTACTCTGTGTGATCCCACGTATTGTCCTCCCCCGCCGTATACCGTATAATCGTCTAGACAGATATTATAGTTACTCTGTGTGATCCCATGTATTGTTCTCCCCAGCCGTATACCGTATAATCGTCTAGACAGATATTATGGTTACTCTGTGTGATCCCACGTATTGTCCTCCCCAACCATATACCGTATAATCGTCTAGACAGATATTATGGTTACTCTGTGTGATCCCATGTATTGTTCTACCCAGCCGTATACCGTATAATCGTCTAGACAGATATTATAGTTACTCTGTGTGACCCCATGTATTGCCCTACCCAACCGTATACCGTATAATCGTCTAGACAGATATTATGGTTACTTTGTGCAATCCCATGTATTGTCCTCTTCAGCTTGATACTGACAGAATGGTAGGTATTTCATCACCCTCCACGACAGCCAGCGAGAGGGGAAAAGAGGAGCGTACACTTCCAGTCCCTCAGCGTAGTTCTGGGGCTGCCCGCACTTCTCAGGCTCCTGCCATGCAGTCATTCCACGTTCTTTGTCCGTACCTGTTTGTACATATATGTCTGTAATCAGTGTTGGGTTATTATATACACAGGCCTTGATGAATATTAACTTCTTCGATTTTATATCAATTTAAAGTAACAAATTTAATTCAGGTCAAATAAAAAGCAGAAGAAAAACAGTGAAAACACAACTATCAAAAGGCCCTCTACTGTTGCCTGACAGCAAATCGACCATATCTAGGCACTTGGTAACCCCCCCCCCCCCCAAAAAAAAGAAAACAGCTTCAAAATACTTTTTCAACGCAAATAATGTTACTGTGTTCAGAGTGCAATTGCTACATGCTAAAGTTTATTTCCAGCGGGCGGCCAACTAATTGTAGAAATAGCAACAGAACATGACATTTTACAAATCAATATCGAACATGTTGACGAATATGGAATGTAAGTTAGTCATACGACGTACCTGGAACTGTGTTATCCAGGAAGGCGGCTAGGACCCCTCCTAAGAGGATTGGGTTTGTTAGCAGTGTCTTTAGGATATGGTAACCGTAACCACCGTCTACAAAGTAACACAGTCTTTAATTGATGTAGGACCATAATACACTGTCGCAGTAGGCGATTAAGTATTGTGCTTAAATAAGAATCGACAATAGTTTAATTTGTCACACAGCAATGCTATCACCGTCAAACAAGATGGCTGCTTATTTTGTGCACTTTTAGCAGATTCCAGTGCAGTTACACTCATTATATCAAATAGGAATCACTGTTCAACACTGGCAAATCAGTGTATCAATGTAAAACAAAGTTCAACATTGGTACACTCAGTGTATCAATGTAAAACAAAGTTCAACATTGGTACACTCAGTATATCAATGTAAAACAAAGTTCAACATTGGTACACTCAGTATATCAAATATAAAACAAAGTTCAACATTGGTATACTCAGTATATCAAATATAAAACAAAGTTTAACATTGGTACACTCAGTATATCAAATACAAAACAAAGTTCAACATTGGTACACTCAGTATATCAAATGTAAAACAAAGTTCAACATAGGTACACTCAGTATATCAATGTAAAACAAAGTTCAACATTGGTACACTCAGTATATCAAATATAAAACAAAGTTCAACATTGGTACACTCAGTATATCAATGTAAAACAAAGTTCAACATTGGTACACTCAGTATATCAAATATAAAACAAAGTTCAACATTGGTACACTCAGTATATCAATGTAAAACAAAGTTCAACATTGGTACACTCAGTATATCAATATAAAACAAAGTTCAACATTGGTACACTCAGTATATCAATGTAAAACAAAGTTCAACATTGGTACACTCAGTATATCAATGTAAAACAAAGTTCAACATTGGTACACTCAGTATATCAATGTAAAACCAAGATCAACATTGGTACACTCAGTATATCAAATATAAAACAAAGTTCAACATTGGTACACTCAGTATATCAATGTAAAACAAAGTTCAACATTGGTACACTCAGTATATCAATATAAAACCAAGATCAACATTGGTACACTTAGTAGATCAAATATAAAACCAAGTTCAACATTGGTACACTCAGTATATCAAATATAAAACAAAGTTCAACATTGGTACACTCAGTATATCAAATATAAAACAAAGTTCAACATTGGTACACTCAGTATATCAATTATAAAACCAAGTTCAACATTGGTACACTAAGTATATCAATTATAAAACAAAGTTCAACATTGGTACACTCAGTATATCAAATATAAAACAAAGTTCAACATTGGTACACTCAGTATATCAATGTAAAACAAAGTTCAACATTGGTACACTCAGTGTATCAATGTAAAACAAAGTTCAACATTGGTACACTCAGTATATCAATATAAAACAAAGTTCAACATTGGTACACTCAGTATATCAATTATAAAACCAAGATCAACATTGGTACACTCAGTATATCAAATATAAAACAAAGTTCAACATTGGTACACTCAGTATATCAATGTAAAACAAAGTTCAACATTGGTACACTCAGTATATCAATTATAAAACAAAGTTCAACATTGGTACACTCAGTATATCAAATATAAAACAAAGTTCAACATTGGTACACTCAGTATATCAATTATAAAACCAAGATCAACATTGGTACACTCAGTATATCAATTATAAAACCAAGATCAACATTGGTACACTCAGTATATCAATTATAAAACAAAGTTCAACATTGGTACACTCAGTATATCAAATATAAAACAAAGTTCAACATTGGTACACTCAGTATATCAAATATAAAACAAAGTTCAACATTGGTACACTCAGTATATCAACTATAAAACAAAGTTCAACATTGGTATACTCAGTATATCAATATAAAACAAAGTTCAACATTGGTACACTCAATATATCAATGTAAAACAAAGTTCAACATTGGTACACTCAGTATATCAAATATAAAACAAAATTCAACATTGGTACACTCAGTATATCAAATGTAAAACAAAGTTCAACACTGGTACGCTCAGTATATCAATTATAAAACAAAGTTCAACACTGGTACACTCAGTATATCAATGTAAAACAAAGTTCAACATTGGTACACTCAGTGTATCAAATATAAAACAAAGTTCAACGTTGGTACACTCAGTATATCAATATAAAACAAAGTTCAACATTGGTATACTCAGTATATCAATGTAAAACAAAGTTCAACATTGGTACACTCAGTATATCAATATAAAACAAAGTTCAACATTGGTACACTCAGTATATCAATATAAAACAAAGTTCAACATTGGTACACTCAGTATATCAATATAAAACAAAGTTCAACATTGGTACACTCAGTATATCAATGTAAAACAAAGTTCAACATTGGTACACTCAGTATATCAATATAAAACAAAGTTCAACATTGGTACACTCAGTGTATCAATATAAAACAAAGTTCAACATTGGTACACTCAGTATATCAATATAAAACAAAGTTCAACATTGGTACACTCAGTGTATCAATATAAAAGAAAGTTCAATATTGGTTACTAACTGTTATAGAATTTGTAACATTGGAACAATCAGTGTATCAAATATAAAAGTTCAAAATCGGAACAGTGAGTAAAATATAGAACATAGTTTAGTATTGGTAACACTACGGAATAAAATAAATAAGTGTTTGATGTTGAACATATCTCTCACTTTCCACATACTGTAGTTCCCCTGCGTAACACATGGAGTATCGTGGAAAGACCAAGGGAACTCAATAGTTTACTCAGATACAATATACCAAAGAAAGGTTAGATACAACTACATGACACTTATCACGGTTACTAAGATATAATTACCGGGCACTTATCATGGTTACTTAGATACAATGAGTGGGCACTTATCACGGTTACTTATATACAATTACTGGGCACTTATCATGGTGACATAGATACAATTACTGGGCACTTATCATGGTGACATAGATACAATTACTGGGCACTTATCATGGTGACTTAGATACAATTACTGGGCACTTATCATGGTGACATAAATACAATTACTGGGCACTTATCATGGTGACATAGATACAATTACTGGGCACTTATCATGGTTACTTAGATACAATTACTGGGCACTTATCATGGTGACATATATACAATTACTGGGCACTTAACATGGTTACTTAGATACAATCACTGGGCACTTATCATGGTGACATAGATACAATTACTGGACACTTATCATGGTTACTTAGATACAATTACTGGGCACTTATCATGGTTACTTAGATACAATTACTGGGCACTTATCACTGTTACTTTAGATACAATTACTGGGCACTTATCATGGTTACTTAGATGCAATTACTGGACACTTATCATGGTGACTTAGATACAACTACTTTGCACTTATCATGGTTACTTAGACTCAACTACTGGACACTTATCATGGTTACTTAGATACAATTACTGGACACTTATCATGGTTACTTAGATACAACTACTGGACACTTATCATGGTTACTTAGACTCAACTACTGGACACTTATCATGGTTACTTAGATACAATTACTGGACACTTATCATGGTTACTTAGATACAATTACTGGGCACTTATCATGGTTACTTAGATACAATTACTGGACACTTATCATGGTGACTTAGATACAACTACTTTGCACTTATCATGGTTACTTAGACTCAACTACTGGACACTTATCATGGTTACTTAGATACAATTACTGGACACTTATCATGGTTACTTAGATGCAATTACTGGGCACTTATCATGGTTACTTAGATGCAATTACTGGACACTTATCATGGTTACTAAGATACAACTACTTTGCACTTATCATGGTTACTTAGACTCAACTACTGGACACTTATCATGGTTACTTAGATACAATTACTGGACACTTATCATGGTTACTTAGATACAATTACTGGGCATTTATCATGGTTACTTAGATACAATTACTGGGCACTTATCATGGTTACTTAGATACAATTACTGGACACTTATCATGGTTACTTAGATACAACTACTTTGCACTTATCATGTTTACTTAGACTCAACTACTGGACACTTATTATGGTTACTTAGATACAATTACTGGATACTTATCATGGTTACTTAGATACAATTACTGGCCACTTATCATGGTTACTTAGACACAATTACTGGGCACTTATCATGGTTACTTAGATATTATTACTCGGCATTTATCACGGTTACTTAGATGCAATTACTGGACACTTATCATGGTTACTTAGATACATTTACTGGGCACTTATCATGGTTACTTAGATACAATTACTGGGCACTTATCATGGTTACTAAGATACAATTACTGGGCATTTATAATGGTGACATAGATACAATTACTGGGCACTTAACATGGTTACTGAGATAAAATTACTGGGCATTTATCATGGTTACTTAGATACAATTACTGGGCACTTATCATGGTGACTTAGATACAATTACCGGGCACTTATCACGGTTACTTATATACAATTACTGGGCACGTATCATGGTACTTAGATACAATTACTTGGCACTTATCACGGTTACTTAGATGCAATTACTGGACACTTATCATGGTTACTTAGATACATTTACTGGGCACTTATCATGGTTACTTAGATACAATTACTGGGCACTTATCATGGTTACTAAGATACAATTACTGGGCATTTATCATGGTGACATAGATACAATTACTGGGCACTTAACATGGTTACTGAGATAAAATTACTGGGCATTTATCATGGTTACTTAGATACAATTACTGGGCACTTATCATGGTGACTTAGATACAATTACCGGGCACTTATCACGGTTACTTATATACAATTACTGGGCACGTATCATGGTACTTAGATACAATTACTTGGCACTTATCACGGTTACTTAGATACAATTACTGGGCACTTATCATGGTTACTTATATACAATTACTGGGCACTTATCACGGTTACTTAGATACAATTACTTGGCACTTATCATGGTTACTTATATACAATTACTGGGCACTTATCACGGTTACTTATATACAATTACTGGGCATTTATCATAGTTACTTAGATACAATTACTGGGCACGTATCATGGTTACTTATATACAAGTACTGGGCACTTATCATGGTTACTTAGATACAATTACTGGGCACTTATCACGGTTACTTAGATACAATTACTGGGCACTTATCACGGTTACTTAGATACAATTACTGGGCACTTATCATGGTTACTTAGATACAATTACTGGACACTTATCATGGTGACTTAGATACAACTACTTTGCACTTATCATGGTTACTTAGACTCAACTACTGGACACTTATCATGGTTACTTAGATACAATTACTGGACACTTATCATGGTTACTTAGATGCAATTACTGGGCACTTATCATGGTTACTTAGATGCAATTACTGGACACTTATCATGGTTACTAAGATACAACTACTTTGCACTTATCATGGTTACTTAGACTCAACTACTGGACACTTATCATGGTTACTTAGATACAATTACTGGACACTTATCATGGTGACTTAGATACAACTACTTTGCACTTATCATGGTTACTTAGACTCAATTACTGGACACTTATCATGGTTACTTAGATACAATTACTGGACACTTATCATGGTTACTTAGATGCAATTACTGGTCACTTATCATGGTTACTTAGATGCAATTACTGGACACTTATCATGGTTACTAAGATACAACTACTTTGCACTTATCATGGTTACTTAGACTCAACTACTGGACACTTATCATGGTTACTTAGATACAATTACTGGACACTTATCACGGTTAATAAGATACAATTACCGGTCATTTATCATGGTTACTTATATACAATTACTGGACACTTATCACGGTTACTTAGATACAATTACTTGGCACTTATCATGGTTACTTAGACACAATTACTGGGCACTTATCATGGTTACTTAGATACAATTACTGGGCACTTATCATGGTTACTTAGATACATTTACTGGGCACTTATCATGGTTACTTAGATACAATTACTGGGCACTTATCATGGTTACTAAGATACAATTACTGGGCATTTATCATGGTTACTTAGATACAATTACTGGGCACTTAACATGGTTACTGAGATAAAATTACTGGGCATTTATCATGGTTACTTAGATACAATTACTGGGCACTTATCATGGTGACTTAGATACAATTACCGGGCACTTATCACGGTTACTTATATACAATTACTGGGCACGTATCATGGTACTTAGATACAATTACTGGGCACTTATCACGGTTACTTAGATACAATTACTGGGCACTTATCATGGTTACTTATATACAATTACTGGGCACTTATCACGGTTACTTAGATACAATTACTTGGCACTTATCATGGTTACTTATATACAATTACTGGGCACTTATCACGGTTACTTATATACAATTACTGGGCATTTATCATAGTTACTTAGATACAATTACTGGGCACTTATCACGGTTACTTAGATACAATTACCGGGCACTTATCATGGTTACTTATATACAATTACTGGGCACTTATCACGGTTACTTAGATACAATTACTGGGCACTTATCATGGTTACTTAGATACAATTACTGGGCACTTATCATGGTTACTTATATATAATTACTGGGCACTTATCACGGTTACTTAGATACAATTACTGGGCACTTTTCACGGTTACTTAGATACAATTACCGGGCATTTATCATAGTTACTTAGATACAATTACTGGGCACTTATCACGGTTACTTATATACAATTACTGGGCACTAATCATGGTTACTTATATACAATTACTGGGCACTTATCACGGTTACTTAGATACAATTACTTGGCACTTATCACGGTTAATAAGATACAATTACCGGTCATTTATCATAGTTACTTAGATACAATTACTGGGCACTTATCATGGTTACTTAGATACAATTACTTGGCATTTATCATAGTTACTTAGATGCAATTACTTGGAACTTATCACGGTTACTTAGATACAATTACTGGGCACTTATCACGGTTACTTATATACAATTACCGGGCACTTATCATGGTTACTTATATACAATTACTGGGCACTTATCACGGTTACTTAGATACAATTACTGGGCACTTATCATGGTGACTTATATACAATTACTGGGCACTTATCACGGTTACTTAGATACAATTACCGGGCATTTATCATAGTTACTTAGATACAATTACTGGGCACTTATCACGGTTACTTAGATACAATTACTGGGCACTTATCATGGTTACTTATATACAATTACTGGGCACTTATCACGGTTACTTAGATACAATTACTGGGCACTTATCATGGTTACTTATATACAATTACTGGGCACTTATCATGGTGACTTAGATACAATTACTGGGCACTTATCATGGTTACTTAGATACAATTACTGGGCACTTATCACGGTTACTTATATACAATTACTGGGCACTAATCCTGGTTACTTATATACAATTACTTGGCACTTATCACGGTTACTTAGATACAATTACTGGGCACTTATCATGGTTACTTAGATACAATTACTGGGCACTTATCATGGTTACTTAGATACAATTACTGGGCACTTATCACGGTTACTTATATACAATTACTGGGCACTAATCATGGTTACTTATATACAATTACTTGGCACTTATCACGGTTACTTAGATACAATTACTGGGCACTTATCACGGTTACTTATATACAATTACTGGGCACTAATCATGGTTACTTATATACAATTACTTGGCACTTATCATGGCTACTTTGATACAATTACTGGGCACTTATCACGGTTACTTATATACAATTACTGGGCACTTATCACGGTTACTTAGATACAATTACCGGGCATTTATCATAGTTACTTAGATACAATTACTGGACACTTATCATGGTTACTTAGATACAATTACCGGGCACTTATCACGGTTACTTAGATACAATTACTGGGCACTTATCATGGTTACTTAGATACAATTACTGGGCACTTATCACGGTTACTTAGATACAATTACCGGGCACTTATCATGGTTACTTAGATACACTTACTGGGCACTTATCACAGTTACTTAGATATAATTACCGGGCACTTATCATGGTTACTTAGATACAATTACTGGGCATTTATCATAGTTACTTAGATACAATTACTGGGCATTTATCATAGTTACTTAGATACAATTACTGGGCACTTATCATTCATTTATGGGCACAGCTGATTTGTTATTTTCGTGATATGACATGCATGTAACCTATTATAGATATTGTAAGAAATAAAAAATAAATTTGGTATATCTGTCAGTATGGTGTTTTTGTATGATGTCTTAGTTTAAAAAAGTGTGTGCGCCATTTACAGAGAATTATTGTAAAATGAAAACAAAATACAGTTTCGTTTAAGTGTGTTTCATCATTGAGATATCCTTGTAAATGTAAATCCCGACCAAGGTAAAACATATATCTGGCACGGGTGATATCAACGTCATTGCATTGAAAACAAAATTAACTTCCAATTTACATTTAAATGTAACGACGCACCAAATATAAATTATAACAATTAAATTTTTGCTTTGAATAATGTTAATCATAAAACATATGACAATGAGGCAATGACCAAAACATATTCGAAACATTTATAATGCGGAGATTCTATCACATAAGGAACTTTCTGATTGTGTTAACAATGTTGCATCATCTCGTCGTTTAGTACATTACTGACCTGATGGGAGATCCTCGGGATAAGTCTCTAGCCAGTGTGGGACCATCAGACCTACAAGTAGAGAGGTTCCGATGATAGCGAGGTTCCGAGTAGATGAAAGTGATATGACTTGGAGGTTGGATAGGACGATCCCATTAAACATGCCAAACAAGACGATCATGCTGCCACCTAGGACCGGAATCGGTATGGTTATGAAAACTGCCGAGACTTTCCCAATGATACCAAACACTAGGTAGATGAAGGCTGTCCACAGTAAAACATCACGACTTGCTACCTTTTTATAGAAAAAAAGACCATTTACAGAAAAGGTACTTGTTACATTTTTATCATAAGGCGAAAAACGCAAACACTTCAAAGCATAAAAAATAAAGTGAAAAAGCTCTCAAAGATGTACCCCGCTAAAAGAAATAACATGACTTTGTCTAATAACTACTAAATTGTCCTCAGGTGTAGAACGTGATGATGTGTAGCTAAAGCATGCTTATGATCGAATTCTGATCAGGGGTTCCTTAGATATGTTGAACACAATGTTAATAGGGACGCATGGACGAAAGCAAAATTGATAACCACATTGCATGAATATACCTGTTGTGTAAGGATAAAATGGTGAAATATTCAGCTGATCTAAATTCATTCTGGTGACTTTACTGACTCACAGCTAGAAGCATTTTCTATGTATAAAGAATACATGTACTAAAACGTTAACGAAGCAATAATCAGAACTAAAAAATTCGTTAAGCTGGGGGCAAAATATGGAAAAGGAAAGATTTACACGGAGAATTATAATAAAGTAAAAGAGAATAAGACCAGGTGTTCCGGAAGATCAAGAGGTTTTGCTTCATTGACGACACCCGCCATGTGAATCTAGATGCTTACATCAAAGAAATGTCTTGGACTCAATGTAAGAACTGAGGTATATTTCTCAATCGCATCAAGCAGGCATACTGATGCGCATATTAAAAACAATTCTCAATGATACCAAGATGGCGATCATGAAACGTAATAATAGTCTTCTTTACCTGCCGTAAGTTTGTTCGTTAGCAGCCGACATATTTAACGAAAATCTCGATTTGTTTAGCAAGCCCTAGAATATCAAGTCACCAGTGACATGCAAACACCAAGAAAGGGAAACTTCACGATCGGAAAATCGAAATTATTGTATAACGCAGTAGCAAGCAGCCAATGCAGGTCATAATAAAAGTAAAGATCGAGATAAGAAGCTGATGTGGAGGAATATGTTGTGTCCTTGATTTCAAATTAAAAAGTGTTTATACGATCGACTAGGTCAGCAATAAGCTCCTCGACAAATTCAGCCTCGTATGAAAAAAAAAAAAAAAGTCAGCCAAGTCAGTACAGATGTTATCCTGATACTTTCGTTATTTGCTAATAAAAGACGTCTACCCACTTTATAATGTACACAAACAACTAATCCTGAGAACATCATGATCTTAGATCAGACCATACGTAGTAAATAGGCAATACATAAAAATGAGACCTGAGACTCTGATGTCCCCCCCCCCCTGTATGCATTGGTCAGTACTGACCTTTGTGAGATCTAAAACTCCGACCCCCCCCCCCCCCCCCCCCTGTATGTATTGGTCAGTACTGACCTTTGTGAGATCTAAGACTCCGACCCCCCCCCCCTGTATGTATTGTTCAGTACTGACCTTTGTGAGATCTAAGACTCCAATGCCACCCTCTGTATGTATAGGTCAGTACTGACCTATGTGAGCTCTAAGACTCCGTTGTGTCCCTCCCCCCCCTGTAGGTAGTGGTCTGTTCTGACCTATGTGATATCTAAGACTCCCATGCCCCCCTCTGTATGTATAGGTCAGTACAAACCTTAGACCTAAAGCTCCAATGCCCCCCTCCCTCCTCTATGTATTGGTCAGTACTAACCTATGTGAGATCTAAGACTCCGCTGCCCCCCCCCCCCCCCTGTAGGTAGTGGTCAGTTCTGACCTATGTGAGATCTAAGACTCCCATGCCCCGCCTGTATGTATACCTGTATGTATAGGTAAGTACTGACCTATGTGAGACCTAAGACTCCAAAGGCCCCCTCCCCTGTAGGTATAGGTCAGTACTGACCTTTGTAAGACCTAAAGCTCCAATGTTTCCCCCGTACGTAGTTGTAGCGTGTCCACAGCCTAAGATTCCAGACAAAGTACTGCCGAAGCCTTCCACTGCAATTCCTCTGTTTACGGCATAGCGAGGCGGCGGAGGGACGTTGCACGTCCTCGCACACGCGTAGTAATCTCCGATGGAGTCCAGAATGGAGGTTAGCGTACCGATTAGAAAGGCAACAAACACCCCAGTATCAAACGTAGGTGTCCCGAATTGATCTGGAACAAATAATTAGAAACAGGAAATTATTAACATTAGATTTTCAACTACATAAATAATTGGTTTGTACTTTTGATTGCATGTTTGGACTGTTTGGATGTGTTGTAAATAATACATTAATTAACAACGTCGCAGTAGATCCTTATTATCTCGAGGTCAGCAGGACAGCGGGAAAATCAAGTTTTCTGAATATTCGAGTTCGAATGTGAGGTGTAAAGGGTCTTCGACTTATGCGAGTTTGAGAAAACGAGGTTCAACTGTATCACCTACTTTCACGAAAGTTCTGTCCGGAATTATTTGTATAGCCGAATCCGATAATTCTACTACAAATTATGCACACTACATAATAAACAAAGGTGACTTAACATCCCTCCTGTAAGAGTATGCATTAGCCGTACTATACTTTTCCTGCAGAGAGTTCATGTTCGTGATAAGGAAAAAGTGAATAAAATGAGAGAATACCGAAGCGTTAACAAAAGCATTATCCGTTATAAAAAATCGATTTAACTCGAGGCAAAGCGTCTTCTGCTTCATCGACGACATCCGTCATGTTAATCTTGGTCGCACCCAGTCTTTAAAATAAGAATTGAGTCATTGTCAGCTCACTAATGAGCATAGTCAAAAACAGCCATCTTGCTATCACACAAAGGTACAGAATATTTTTCAATGAGACAAAGATGGCGACCATAAAATGTCCGCATATTGCGGATCAACTTGCGTCTCTCGAATCCCTGTGTTGTTACTTTGTCAGCAGTCGAAATCGATCACGAAAATCACGATATTAAGAGCAAGCCCTAGAATAACGAATCAACTGCGACATGTAAACAGATGGAATAGTAGGAATGTTGCTATCAAGAAATGGAAAGTTCACGATCGATAAATTGAAATCGTTATGTTTATCGTATAACTTAGCTGTAAGCTCTCAATGTTTGTCATAGTGTAAGTAGAGATCGAGGTAAGCAGCTGATGTAGAAGAGTCTGTTGTGTCCTTTATTTCCAGTTCGGAAGGGTACATACTATCGACTTGGTCAGTAATCTTCTTGTTGTTTATAGACAACGCATCGTCGACATATCAGAAAGTGAAATTAAAAGATTTGGCAAGTTTTTGTTACATATACTGATTAGTGCTTCCACAAATTCAGCTTCGTATGAAAACAAAAGCAAGTGAGATAAGAGCGGGACACAGTTTGTTCCAATGGGAATGTCAACAGTCTGCTGGAAAATCTTTCATCTCAACTCAACAAAAATATTGTCGACCAGGAATTCAATCATTCGCACTTTATCTTCTTCAGTATATTTCCTCTTAGCTTTTGTCGTGTTTTTCACAAAGTATTCTCCAAGATAGCTCAATACCATATATTTGTATCGTCGTCCGCCTTTCTTGGAAACGAAAGCTCTCATAACGAGATATCTACGTTGTTCCTTCAGTTTTGTATGAAGTATGGTAGTGTACATGGTAAAAAAACATGCTCCAAGATTGATCGAAAGATCTTTCGAGTTTTTTTTAAAATCCACATCCGTTTATTCAATTCCTGGAGAAAACAGTGTCACATAAGTCTGAAGCTCTGGTAGAATGGGAGTAAGACGTTTTGATAAAGGCTTGGTCCAGCAATAAGCAGAGCCAGCGATAAAACGTTGCTTATAAGGATCCTTGTGTAGTTTAGGCATCCAATAAAAAACGAAGTAGGTCAGCGTCTTTCTCATTAACAGGTATCTTGCACGATTGTAATACTGAAGCATGGTTAGATAGTATTTCATCTTTCGAAAAACCGGTCATTGTGTAAGTAGGGCTACCTTGTTTATCAAGCAGGCCTAATATTTTTGCAAGCAATACATGTAATAGTGTTTGCAAACAATTATCAAGTTGTTAGATGCTTTGTCTGCAGACACAACCACAAATTACTCATGTAGATCGGGGTAAAAAAATTGACTTATGTTTAGTTTTCATTTTGTAACGCAAACTGCATATTCGTTTTTGAATGCAAGACCTAATAGACTTCACCAACTTTGAAAGTGAATCCAATTCAGCAAGAGTATTTGTGTACGGAACAGAATAAGAGTGAATCCGGTCCGGAATCGGTTCTAGTATATGTTTTTTACACATTACTGTACAAGCATTAACATTCTAATACAAATGGCGGCCTACAGTTTAGATATTCTATAACTGTGTTAATGTGACAATTCTTAACCCAACAAAATAATAAAGGAATTATATATAAAAGTCTTAGTGTTCCACTTCTTTTTCTTCCCTGACGTCTTTGAGAAAACATCGAATGTTTGGTAAAAAATATTCAGGGAACTTGCTTGGATATGGTATTTTGAACCAGTTTGCTTTCGTGACAATATCAGCACGTGCGTCTGTCCGTGCCATGTACTCTGCCTGGGACGGATCGTCTGTTAGCATTCCTGTAGTCGTTAGTATAGCAGACAGACCCCAGCCAACAAGTAAGCCTATAAGAATCTAAAACAAATTATTTACGTTAATGTATTTAATACAACAAGCAGATCTCAAATCCAATATACTAAATCAATAACACATCAATCCAATAACATCAGATAGATATGACATCATAATATACCTTATTCACTTAAGTGCCTATACGATTCTAGTAGTTGCTCCTGTCACTTGTTTCGTTTATCATATACTTAGTATTTGACCCATAATCAGACCGGCGGTCCGAAAATGCACTTCACAGCTTTCAGAACTCCTCGTGGGTGTTCCGTTAGGTAACCTTGATGGAATCGTCCGAGATATTCCGATAACTCAGCAGACAACCTTTTTTTATAAACACCGGTCAGAATGTCAGAGGGTGAACTAGTTTTTAATTCGTTACCGGAAAGGATTATTGGGATTGATAACCTTATACATAAGAGAGGCATAGCTCAGGACGAAACAGACAACTAACAATTTGACAAAGTATACCAACAAGTGCAGGAAAAATAGATATTTTTCAATGAAGATGTCACAGTGAGAGAGCACATTGCTTCAGATGTGTCAACTCGAAAATTTGGTGAAAAAAATGAGAAAGCAGAATACCGTAAGAAAAACTGAGTCTACTTTGTTAAAGACTAGGAACGAGGAAAGAGACATTGAAGATAAATTAAAAAACACCGAAGCGTTAACAAAATCATAATCGTAACTCAAAATCGATTAGAATGAACTAGATCCGAAGAAACTTGACAGATACCTTGCATTTTTTGCATTATTGTACTCTGTCAGTAAAATGTTTATCGCAAACATAAATCTGTTGTTTTGTTTTATTACAATTTTAAATTAAAAATTCACTGTTAAGTATATGATAAACATAATAAAACATGATAAAATCAATATGACATGGTGTATCAGCCCTCAACAAATATCAAACCTCGGGCTGAAGTCCTCGGTCTGATATTGGGTCCTCGAGCTAATATGGCATGCAATATGGATTTTACGATGTAATATTCTTTATGTATTGGCCCGGAGTCAAGGACTATGGGCCGACGCTATATATGTTGACATCACAATTGCAGGATGACGTTATATAAAATGTTGTGACGTCATTATTCCAGACAATAGGCAAAATAGCATCTGACCTAATGGTCTGTTTTATTGCATATTATGTGGTTGTGTTTCGGGCACTTGGGGCAATGTGGGAGTTTATAGACTGGTCTGTCATCCAAAAATATGTATATGGACCCCAGCTTCGTCAGTGCAATGCAATATTTGTTAAATATAAATCATTACATATGATTGTAATGTCTATCAGGGAAACCTACCTTCGTATACTCTAACGTCCAATCTATGATTACCGAACTGTGTGTTACGTATATCGTTTCATATGAAACATCCTCTTTATTGGTTAGTGTCAACTCACTTAACCCCCCTGTTAACGGTCATCATCGATATAGAAGATGTATTGCTTCTTTTAACAGAATATCTTCATCAGTATCAATACATCATGTCCAATCGCGCACCTTTTTTGGCATGCAATTTGCTAAGCTGTTTGATGATTTTGTAAAACCATGCAAAAGTGCTTGTTTAGTTGGCGAATTCTGTTTTTATATTGAGCTTCAGTCGGGAAGGATTATCAGAATTGAAACATTACATGTCATGACTGTAAGGAACATAGATGAAAAGTTACCGAAAATACTTGGTGAAAGGGATACCAGATGATGTGGAATCCTTTCTTCTTTGACCAGGCCGGACACGGCGTCTTCCGGTTACCAAGGTATAGCGACAATACGAGGGCGGTTACTGCTGTCCTGTAAGTGCATACATAAGTCCATAGCAACTAAGTGTATTAATACAATGATTAAGGTATGGTTATTAGTGAAAGAAAAAAAAACCCCAAAGAACAAAGATGATAATGTCAGCAAAGATCCGAAATAAAATTATATTGAACTACTGTAGGAAAAAAAAAACGAGTAAAAGAAAATATTTACACCGAAATACTGGGAAAGTACCAGGGAAAGTAGGTGTTCCTAAAGCGTTATAGTATTCCGACGATACCTGCGCTTAAGTCTAGGTTACAACAAAGCAAATGTCACGTCCTCAAAATGAGAAATGAGTAGGTAGGCATACTAATGAGCATATTCAAATCGTCTACATTCCTTTTATACAAAGATACAGAATATTTCGCAACGAATCCTTTAAATAACGAATCAACTGCAACACCATTGGCGGAAGAAGCAGGATTTTACTATAAAAAAGGGAAAGTTCACGATCGGAAAATGTAAATCGTTATGTATATTCTAGTAGTAAGCTGTCCGTGTTGGTCATAGATAAAGTCAAGATTGAGGTAAGTAGCTGATATATTTTATATCAAATTTGACGGACGTCAAGTTATCATTTGAGCTAATTTTGTTGTGAGCAACACTGCTTCAAAGAAGGTCAAAGTTAGCTAAATCAGACCAAAGGAAGTTGAGACCATCATATTCAATACTGTCTGCAGTATGGAAACGCTGTTGAAAATCATATAACATATGGTCAGCCATATGGGATGTTAAGCATTGAAGTGCCATCTTTGAATGTTACATTACATATAATGTTTAGGCGTCATTTAATTATCAAATTAGTTATGGCTTGTTTCTTTAAAAATGATAACCCTGTTTAAATATGTACTTACACAACGCTAATCCCCCAATGTACTCTTGCAAACTTAGCAGAAGCACGCGACAGGAAAATGGCAGCAAGAAAGATGGCGGAGACAACTGTGATCGGTCCAACAAACTTGAGTAGAATTCCAGCCGCTCCTGTGAGTCCGACCAGGCAGTGGATTATCCCGACCAGAATCAAACATCCCTGGAACTGTCACAGAAAAAAATCAGAAAAAAACAAAGCGTCAACAAAACCATAATCCTAAAAACGGTTAAACTCGAGCCAAAATAGGAACAAAGAAAACATTTATAAAGAGACTCTCGTTAAAGCACAATATGATAAGACCATGTGTTCCGGAAGAGTAAGCGTCTTCTGCTTCATCGACGACACCTGCCATATATATCTTGGTCACATCCACGTCCATCTTCATACCCCACACAGATATAGAATATTTCTCGACGAGATCAGGATGGCGACCATAAATTCTGCCATTATTCTATTCCCTCATTATTTCCTAAAGTACTTGGTTTTGAAATACAAATATTGAAGAAAATAATCGTTAATTGTACGTCAACTTATACCAGATATTTCAGTTTTAATACATGAAATGATACCAGATATTACAGTTGTAATACATGAAATTATACCAGATATTACAGTTGTAATACGTGAAATGATACAAGATATTATAGTTGTAATACGTGAAATGATACCAGATATTACAGTTGTAAAACGTGAAATGATACCAGATATTATAGTTGTAATACGTGAAATGATACCAGATATAACAGTTGTAATACGTGAAATGATACCAGATATTATAGTTGTAATAGTGAAATGATACCAGATATTACAGTTGTAATACATGAAATGATACCAGATATTACAGTTGTAATACGTGAAATGATACCAGATATTACAGTTGTAAAACGTGAAATGATACCAGATATTACAGTTGTAATAGTGAAATGATACCAGATATTACAGTTGTAATAAATGAAATGATACCAGATATTACAGTTGTAATACGTGAAATGATACCAGATATTACAGTTGTAATAGTGAAATGATACCAGATATTACAGTTGTAATACGTGAAATGATACCAGATATTATAGTTGTAATATGTGAAATGATACCAGATATTACAGTTGTAATACGTGAAATGATACCAGATATTACAGTTGTAATAGTGAAATGATACCAGATATTACAGTTGTAATACATGAAATGATACCAGATATTACAGTTGTAATAGTGAAGTGATACCAGATATTACAGTTGTAAAACATGAAATGATACCAGATATTACAGTTGTAATACATGAAATGATACCAGATATTACAGTTGTAAAACGTGAAATGATACCAGATATAACAGTTGTAATACGTGAAATGATACCAGGTATTACAGTTGTAATAGTGAAATGATACCAGGTATTACAGATGTAAGAGTGAAGTGATACCAGATATTACAGTTGTAATACGTGAAATGATACCAGATATCACAGTTGTAATACGTGAAATGATACCAGATATTACAGTTGTGATACGTGAAATGATACCAGATATTACAGTTGTAATAGTGAAGTGATACCAGATATTACAGTTGTAATAATGAAATGATACCAGATATTACAGTTGTAATACGTGAAGTGATACCTGATATTACAGTTGTAATACGTGAAATGATACCAGATATTACAGTTGTAATAGTGAAATGATACCAGATATTATAGTTGTAATACGTGAAATGATACCAGATATTACAGTTGTAATAGTGAAATGATACCAGATATTACAGTTGTAATACGTGAAATGATACCAGATATTATAGTTGTAATACGTGAAATGATACCAGATATTATAGTTGTAATACGTGAAATGATACCAGATATTATAGTTGTAATACGTGAAATGATACCAGACATTATAGTTGTAATAGTGAAATGATATCAGATATTATAGTTGTAATACGTGAAATGATACCAGATATTACAGTTGTAATACGTGAAATGATACCAGGTATTACAGTTGTAATACGTGAAATGATACCAGATATTATAGTTGTAATACGTGAAATGATACCAGATATTACAGTTGTAATACTTGAAATGATACCAGATATTACAGTTGTAATACGTGAAATGATACCAGATATTACAGTTGAAATACATGAAATGATACCAGGTATTACAGTTGTAATACGTGAAATGATACCAGATATTATAGTTGTAATAGTGAAATGATACCAGATATTATAGTTGTAATACATGAAATGATACCAGATATCACAGTTGTAATACGTGAAATGATACCAGATATTACAGTTGTAATACATGAAATGATACCAGATATTATAGTTGTAATACATAAAATGATACCAGATATTACAGTTGTGATACGTGAAATTATCCCTGATACTACACGACATGTCTGCAGCTGTTATCTGCAACTGTTAAATCTGAAAATGACCGCTAGAGAAATGCTTTAAAATGAATAATATCACTTTTTTTACCTACCTGACAGAGTTTTGTTAGGGCGAAATTTCTTTTTATTTCCATGGCATGCAGGTCTGTGGCGTTGACATTGAAACTCGACCCGAGGCTGTCCACTGTCATGTTTACATTGAGGAGCTGGTCTGTGCCTGTAGATGTGGGAAGACGTTTATCAAATCATTTCCTCTATTGGACCTAATGCCAGGACGTTTGGCAGTAGGTGCCGGAGGCAGAGTGATACAGTTTCCTCAAGTTAATGACTGACCTACTTTCAAGGTTACATAGTTAATATGTAAAATATTTAAGATACACTCTTTTAATAACTTGGAGGCCCTGAGTACTACTGGCCAATAGGTAACGGTCAAATATAAATAAGACGTTGTAGTCAATTCAAATATCTAGATTTTGCAAAATTTTATGATATATCCTTTTTTGTTTTTAATGAACAAAAGAATCATATCTGGATAACTAAAACGAATTATTAAGATGCTGATTTTAAATGTAAATCCCCAAAACGATGGTAAAATACTATCACTGACGTCATCTTGTAAAAACAGGGAAGTATACATAAAATTTATAGTCACACCAGTCCATCTCTTCCCACTACCGCTACATGTTTGTGTGTAATGCTATGTTTTTATAGTGATCACTTTCTGGTACATATGTACACGGATATTGTACTGAAGTACCACTATAAGTTATCATCAATGTTCATGTGTGATAAACTACTGCTCGCTAGAGGTGCTTAACTGTTATATGTATAATGCCTGTCTTGAAAAATAATTTCAAAACCGTATATGTATAATCATACTTATGATAAAAACATAAAGATAGTTACCTTGTGGTATTTTACAAACATCTGGATCAATCATTTTCATAGCTACTAATGGGATGACATAATCAGCAGCAGGACCTTGAAACAGTGGCAGCCTGAAGAAGATTGGAAAGTTGACCTGTGTCAAAGTATTCATCATTGACTATGGATTTAATTTCTTATCGCTCGACATAAGCACTACATTGTTGTTATCAGTTGAAGAATTCTCAGACGTTTTGCCTGCAGTGTTGCTCGGAGATCCTTTACTTCACATGCTCGTAAAGAAACATCTTACCTTAGCAAAGTCAATTGTTATTTGTTTTGTCTCTAAGAAACATCTTACCTTAGCAAAGTCAATTGTGATTTGTTTTGTCTCTAAGAAACATCTTACCTTAGCAAAGTCAATTGTGATTTGCTTTGTCTCTAAGAAAAATCTTACCTTAGCAAAGTCAATTGTTATTTGTTTTGTCTCTAAGAAACATCTTACCTTAGCAAAGTCAATTGTGATTTGCTTTGTCTCTCAGAAAAATCTTACCTTAGCAAAGTCAATTGTTATTTGTTTTGTCTCTAACACTCTATTTATAAATTCAATGCCGAATGGACTTATGTAGACTATCTATCATATCCATTAACTGACAACATCGTGGAAAAGCTGGTGGCCATAGGATAATGATGATGATAAATATGATAAACATAAACAAACACCAAACAAAAGTTCAATCTAGAGAATCTTATTATATTAACTATAAAACAGTACATATACAAAAGTAAATGTGTAGAAATGGATCTTAATCTTAGCAGTTTAAAAAATCATATTAAATTTGAATTAAGAGCACACAAAACTCTTATATGCACTACTAATTATAAAAATAAAGAACAGCTTATAGCTCAAATAAATGAATGGCTACAATTTTAAAATCTTTAAATGAACATATGGAATTATTTTCTATCATTATTATTATTATTACTTTTAGCTTTGTAGTCGCTGTTTCTCTTTTCTAAAACCACTTGTTCAATAAACTTTAATTTCCGTCATTATTGATTGTTTCAGAAGTCAGTGGAGTAGCTATAGCTGATCATTATAATTAACAATATTCTTTTAAAATAAATTACATTACTATATCAATTATAGAAAGGTAACTGACAAGGGTCGACAATATTCGTCTCATGTCTATGTCTGTGTGTTTATGTACAAGTCCTTGTTGTTGTTGTTGTTTTTTTTTTGTCGTTTTGTTTTGTTTCTGTTTTGTCATTTTTAGTCATTCAAGTGTATGTATATTTCAAATTTATATATAATTTACCACCATTATTCATGACCTCATTAAAAAAAATTGTAATAAAATATCATCATAATGTATTAATGATATGTTGTAACAACCTGCATGTATGTTTTTGTGTATGTATTTATGTATGTCTTGTAATACTATTTAAAATGAATAACAAATAAATTTAAAAAATAAATGATGATAAATATGATAACAATGAAGTGTATTTATTGAGGATAAACGACCTGCTTAGCAGCGCTAATATTCCACATGGTCCTCTTGTTAGTACATATTGTAATGTGTATACTATTAAAGGGTGACTTATACAAATCCATTAAAATCCAAATTATCACAGAAGCAAAGACACACGATTCCATTCTTGAGTTTATCGTATTCAATAAAATATCAGATTATAGAATTACAAATTACTTTTCCTTTCTTGATAGTAACATCCCTGCTTCTCCATCCTATGGTGTTAACATGCGCAATTGATTCGTTATTCTAGGGCTTGCTCTGAATATCGATATTTTCGTGATAGATGTCAACTGCTGACGAACAAACTTACGGCACAGCGATTGAAGAGATGCAGGTTGATGAAGACTATGGGCAAGTTTAATGGTCGCCACCTTGATCTCATCGAGAAATATTCTGTATCTTTGTGTGATATGAAGATGGACATTTTTGAGTTTGCTTGTTAGTGTGTTTACTTGTTGTGATGACCATGATGACTCGTTTCTCATTTTGAGGATTGATGCTTACTTGGATGTGACCAAGATTTACATGGCGGTTGTCGTCGATGAAGCAGATGACGCTTACTCTTTTTAAACACCTGGTCTTATTCTCTTGTGCTTTTCCGAGAGTCTCCATGTAAAGTTTTCCTTTGTTCCTATTTTGCCCATAGTTTAATCGATTTTGAGTTTGGATTATGGTTTTGTTGACGCTTTGGTATTCTCTGATTATTTTTACATAATTATACGCTAACGAAGCAAACATTTCCCTTCTCTATACAATAAACATATATAGCTATATTTGATTCTGGGAGAGATGTTTTCTCTATAGACAGTTCATATGTATAGCTATATTAGATTCCAGAAAAAGATATTTTCTCTATAGACAGTTCATATATATAGCTATATTAGATTCAAGAAGAGATGTTTTCTCTATAGACAGTACAAATATATAACTATATTTGATTCTGATGAAGATGTTTTCTATATATAGTATACCTGACCTTGTTCCCAGGGTGACCATCATTAGCGTGGTGACGCCATTCATTAACAAGGTAGAGCTGAGGAGATCCCTCCTGATGTCTGGTATGTCAGACGCACACGCCACTTCCGCCACAAAGGAGGACACGACCAGAGCCGCCGACAGGGCGATTAGGGCTTGCTGCAAAAGGACATGTGAAACTATGAATGAGAAAAGAACAGGTAGCTTGGTAAAAGAGTATCAGTAGTCTTATTTTACATACATTAACGTGAAAGTTTAACTTAATTATTGCATGTTCTAAACATAAGATAATAAGGTTGTTTATGCGAAGTACGTAAAGTTAATGTACAATGGATGCTGTTTATGCATCTCCATATTTACATATATTTGAATTTGCGCTGCAGTGTCACAATATCAACCTAAAAAGTTCCGTTCCGTTTAAAGGACTATGACCCGAAACGACTATGAATACTAACGTGAGATGAAGTTTAAAAGAACATACATATCACGTCGAACTCTCGTTTGGACGAGAAAGTAAAGACAACGTGGCTTTTTACCATTTAGATTACCGTATTGGTAACACTTATTGGATAAAATCGAATAAACCTATTCAAACATTGAAAAGGGAGCGTCATCAACACAGATATAAGTTTTAAGTCACTCACTGTCCGACATGTAGAGGGTCCCTCTCCCTGATTCTCGGAATATGAAGCATCGTTTCAGTAGGCCTATTGGTCGAATTAATGTAAGTACATGCATTTTCACCTATCTGGGCTCTTATTAACGCTTTATTACATATCAGATGTAAACCAACACACAAATGGGCGCTGATAACTTTGAACAGTGCAAAAGAAAATGTCCGATAATGTCATGATTAACTTATTTTTCAGTGGTAGTTGTTTTTCACGAACAATATTTCAAAGTCTCCATTCCAGGAGAAAAGCGTGAAAGTTTCCGTCGCTCGAAAAGTAGCGCGCGCTAGGGGCTGTTCTGACAATTGAACACCCAAGAGTTTCTTTGATCTACATTTTGTTTAATTTTCAAAATTAATTTTTTCGTATAAAGTTAAAAACAAGTGGAAATGTGGATATCATATAAAAGTCACGTAACACACACATATGCTGCACCTCTTAAATTTAGTTATATATACAGTATGCCGAAAAAATGAATTAAACTGCATCATACAGCTGTTTCGTCCTCCTAGGACTCTTCAGTAATGCTAGGGGCCAAAAGGTAAGAATCCAAAATTTCTAAACTAATGTAGAAGCAGAAGGGTCAGGTGCGTAAGGGTTAGGGAAACTAAATTCTGTTTTGCGTTATAAATACTATGAATGTCTACTGCATCACATTGTTGTTCAATTTGTTTCGCAAACTGCTTTCTCTTTTCCGGATAGCAGATTCATGGACAATAGACTTCACCCACTTTTGAAAGTGAATCCATTGCAGCATGTTCATGTTTAGCCCATTGTCTGGCATAATCCTCATCAGGGTTAATTAGTATTGAAATTTACATTCCATTTGATAGATGGAGTCTCTCGATACTAAGAACCTTTCTTTAAAAGCTGCCGTAGCTTTATGTACGGGATCATATTCAAATTGCCGATATCAATGAGTCCAGCTAAACCATAACAATATAAAGATAAAAAGCGTGAACATGCTGAATAAGGCGTTATTGTTAGGTTATCTATATTATAATGTCACAGTGTTCGCTTATAATTGAAAAGCTGTGTTGCAATGGAGACAGAATAATTGTAGGACGACGAAAATTGAGATTTAAATATGGGATGAAAAGCATATCTTCCTACAAGTTCTGTAATTATTACCAAGTAACGCTTTATGGCATAGTGACAAGTCACTTCTCCTTTACTGAAAATGGAAATCTCATTACCTGTAAGGCAAAGAAAATTGCAAGATGGACTGGAATTCTGTCGGATACGTTGTATAATAGTGCAGGGATGGGCTCACGTTCGATTGTCACCTCGGCTGGGTCATTTTGGAGGAATTTCTCCTCCAGTTCTGTATCAACCGTTGGGGAAGTCGTCGGCTTTTTGCTATTTATCATCCTGCTGATTATAAAAGGTATTCAGTACTATAATAATACATCCATAACTGCTAGTTATTCATCCCAAATAATGAGATAATCAATTTAATTATATTTTAATTGTAAATGACTCGGACACTGGACTTTTCCTCCCAGATCAAGCCAATAACTTGTGATGTATACAACTAGGTAGAAGAGTGCAGTGAATAATAGCCTATAATATCATGCCTTTCGAAATCTAAAAACATAGCATCAGCACTTAAATTGGCGTCAGTATGGACAAGTGGACTATTTTGGTTTCAAATATTTCAAAAATAATTTTGCCTTTTCCTAATTTGTGTCTACACAGCTTGCTATACAGACAGCGAAATAAACTGCCAACAACACATGTGGAAAATAGAACTATACTGGTACACAACTAATCGTGCAACCATATACTGGTACACAAATAATCATGCAACAACATACTGGTACACAACTAATCATACAACCATATACTGGTACACAACTAATCATGCAACCATATACTGGTACACAACTAATCATGCAACCATATTCTGGTACACAACTAATCATGCAACCATATTCTGGTACACAACTAATCATGTAACAACATACTGGCACACAGATAATCATGCAACAACATACTGGTACACAACTAATCATGCAACATCATACTGGTACACAACTAATCATGCAACATCATACTGGTACACAACTAATCATGCAACGACATACTGGTACACAACTAATCATGCAACATCATACTGGTACACAACTAATCGTGCAACCATATACTGGTACACAAATAATCATGCAACAACATACTGGTACACAACTAATCATACAACCATTTACTGGTACACAACTAATCATGCAACCATATACTGGTACACAACTAATCATGCAACCATATTCTGGTACACAACTAATCATGTAACAACATACTGGCACACAGATAATCATGCAACAACATACTGGTACACAACTAATCATGCAACATCATACTGGTACACAACTAATCATGCAACATCATACTGGTACACAACTAATCATGCAACGACATACTGGTACACAACTAATCATGCGATTATATACTGGTACACAACTAATAATCCAACCATATACTGGTACACAACTAATAATGCAACATCATACTGGTACACAACTAATCATGCAACAACATACTGGTACACAACTAATCATGTAACAACATACTGGTACACAACTAATCATGTAACCATATACTTGTACACAACTAATCATGCAACAGCATACTGGCACACAGATAATCATGCAACAACATACTGGTACACAACTAATCATGCAACCATATACTGGTACACAACTAATCATGCAACCATATACTGGTACACAACTAATCATGTAACCATATACTGGTACACAACTAATCATGCAACCATGTACTGGTACACAACTAATCATGCAACCATATACTGGTGCACAACTAATCATGCAACCATATACTGGTACACAACTAATCATGCAACCATATACTGGTACACAACTAATCATGCAACCATATACTGGTACACAACTAATCATGCAACCATATACTGGTACACAACTAATTATGCAACAACATACTGGTACACAACTAATCATGCAACCATATACTGGTACACAACTAATCATGTAACCATATACTGGTACACAACTAATCATGTAACCATATACTGGTACATAATCAATCATGCAACCATACACTGGTACACAACCAATCATGCAACAACATACTGGTACACAACTAATCATCCAACCATATACTGGTACACAACTAATCATGTAACCATATACTGGTACACAACTAATCATGTAACCATGTACTGGTACTCAACTAATCATGTAATCATATACTGGTACATAACTAATCATGCAACAACATACTGGCACACAACTAATCATGCAACAACATACTGGTACACAACTAATCATGCAACATCATACTGGTACACAACTAATCATGCAACATCATACTGGTACAAAACTAATCATGCAACAACATACTGGTACACAACTAATCATGCGATTATATACTGGTACACAGCTAATCATGTAACCATATACTGGTACACATCTAATCATGTAACCATATACTGGTACACAACTAATCATGCAACAACATACTGGTACATAATCAATCATGCAACCATACACTGGTACACAACCAATCATGCAACAACATACTGGTACACAACTAATCATCCAACCATATACTGGTACACAACTAATCATGTAACCATATACTGGTACACAACTAATCATGTAACCATATACTGGTACACAACTAATCATGTAATCATATACTGGTACATAACTAATCATGCAACAACATACTGGTACACAACTAATCATGCAACAGTATACTGGTACACAACTAATCATGCAACCATATACTGGAACACAACTAATCATGCAACAACATACTGGTACACAACCAATCATGCAACAACATACTGGTACACAACTAATCATGTAACCATATACTGGAACACAACTAATCATGCAACCATATACTGGTACACAACTAATCATGTAACCATATACTGGTACACAACAAATCATGTAACCATATACTGGTACACAACTAATCGTTCAACAACATACTGGTACACAACTAATCATGCAACCATATACTGGTACACAACTAGTCATGCAACCTTATACTGGAACACAACTAGTCATGCAACTATATACTGGTACACAACTAATCATGTAACCATATACTGGTACACAACCAATCGTTCAACAACATACTGGTACACAACTAATCATGCAACAACATACTGGTACACAACTAATCATGTAACCAGATACTGGTACACAACTAATCACGCAACAACATACTGGTACACAACTAATCATGTAACCATACACTGGTACACAACTAATCGTTCAACAACATACTGGTACACAACTAATCATGCAACCATATACTGGTACACAACTAGTCATGCAACCATATACTGGAACACAACTAGTCATGCAACCATATACTGGTACACAACTAATCATGTAACCATATACTGGTACACAACCAATCGTTCAACGACATACTGGTACACAACTTATCATGCAACAACATACTGGTACACAGCTAATCATGTAACCAGATACTGGTACACAACTAATCACGCAACAACATACTGGTACACAACTAATCATGTAACCATACGCTGGTACACAACTAATTATGTAACCATAAACTGGTACACAACTAATCATGTAACAATATACTGGTACACAACCAATCGTTCAACAATATACTGGTACACAACTAATCATGCAACCATATACTGGTACACAACTAGTCATGCAACCATATACTGGAACACAACCAGCCATGTAACCATATACTGGTACACAACTAATCATGCAACCACATACTTGTACACAACTAATCATGTAACCAGATACTGGTACACAACTAATCACACAACAACATACGGGTACACAACTAATCATGTAACCATACACTGGTACACAACTAATCATGCAACCATAAACTGGTACAGAACTAGTCATGCAACCATTTACTGGTACACAACTAATCATGTAACCATATACTGGTACACAACTAATCATGCAACCATAAACTGGTACACAACTAGTCATGCAACCATATACTGGTACACAACTAATCATGTAACCATATACTGGTACACAACCAATCATGCAACAACATACTGACACACAACTAATCATGTAACAACATACTGGCACACAACTAATCATGCAACCATATTCTGGTACACAGCCAATCATGCAGCAACATACTGGCACACAACTAATCATGCAACCATATTCTGGTACACAACTAATCATGCAACAACATACTGGCACACAACTAATCATGCAGCAACATACTGGTACTCAACTAATCATGCAACATCATACTGGTACACAACTAATCATGCAACATCATACTGGTACACAACTAATCATGCAACAACATACTGGTACACAACTAATCATGCGATTAGATACTGGTACACAACTAATAATCCAACCATATACTGGTAAACAAATAATAATGCAACATCATACTGGTACACAACTAATCATACAACAACATACTGGTACACAACTAATCATGTAACAACATACTGGTACACAACTAATCATGTAACAACATACTGGTACACAACTAATCATGCAACATTATACTGGTACACAACTAATCATGCAACCATATACTGGTACACAACTAATCATGCAACCATATACTGTGCACAACTAATCATGTAACCATATACTGGTACACAACTAATAATGCAACCATGTACTGGTACACAACTAATCATGCAACCATATACTGGTACACAACTAATCATGCAACCATATACTGGTACACAACTAATTATGCAACCATATACTGGTACACAACTAATCATGCAACCATATACTGGTACACAACTAATCATGCAACCATATACTGGTACACAACTAATTATGCAACAACATACTGGTACACAACTAATCATGCAACCATATACTGGTACACAACTTATAATGCAACCATATACTGGTACACAACTAATCATGCAACCATATACTGGTACACAACTAATCATGCAACAACATACTGGTACACAACTAATCATCCAACCATATACTGGTACACAACTAATCATGTAACCATATACTGGTACACAACTAATCATGTAACCATATACTGGTACATAATCAATCATGCAACCATACACTGGTACACAACCAATCATGCAACAACATACTGGTACACAACTAATCATCCAACCATATACTGGTACACAACTAATCATGTAACCATATACTGGTACACAACTAATCATGTAACCATGTACTGGTACTCAACTAATCATGTAATCATATACTGGTACATAACTAATCATGCAACAACATACTGGCACACAACTAATCATGCAACAACATACTGGTACACAACTAATCATGCAACATCATACTGGTACACAACTAATCATGCAACATCATACTGGTACAAAACTAATCATGCAACAACATACTGGTACACAACTAATCATGCGATTATATACTGGTACACAGCTAATCATGTAACCATATACTGGTACACATCTAATCATGTAACCATATACTGGTACACAACTAATCATGCAACATTATACTGGTACATAATCAATCATGCAACCATACACTGGTACACAACCAATCATGCAACAACATACTGGTACACAACTAATCATCCAACCATATACTGGTACACAACTAATCATGTAACCATATACTGGTACACAACTAATCATGTAACCATATACTGGTACACAACTAATCATGTAATCATATACTGGTACATAACTAATCATGCAACAACATACTGGTACACAACTAATCATGCAACAGTATACTGGTACACAACTAATCATGCAACCATATACTGGAACACAACTAATCATGCAACAACATACTGGTACACAACCAATCATGCAACAACATACTGGTACACAACTAATCATGTAACCATATACTGGAACACAACTAATCATGCAACCATATACTGGTACACAACTAATCATGTAACCATATACTGGTACACAACTAATCGTTCAACAACATACTTGTACACAACTAATCATGCAACCATATACTGGTACACAACTAGTCATGCAACCATATACTGGAACACAACTAGTCATGTAACCATATACTGGTACACAACTAATCATGCAACCATACACTGGTACACAACCAATCATGCAACAACATACTGGTACACAACTAATCATCCAACCATATACTGGTACACAACTAATCATGTAACCATATACTGGTACACAACTAATCATGTAACCATGTACTGGTACTCAACTAATCATGTAATCATATACTGGTACATAACTAATCATGCAACAACATACTGGCACACAACTAATCATGCAACAACATACTGGTACACAACTAATCATGCAACATCATACTGGTACACAACTAATCATGCAACATCATACTGGTACAAAACTAATCATGCAACAACATACTGGTACACAACTAATCATGCGATTATATACTGGTACACAGCTAATCATGTAACCATATACTGGTACACATCTAATCATGTAACCATATACTGGTACATAATCAATCATGCAACCATACACTGGTACACAACCAATCATGCAACAACATACTGGTACACAACTAATCATCCAACCATATACTGGTACACAACTAATCATGTAACCATATACTGGTACACAACTAATCATGTAACCATATACTGGTACACAACTAATCATGTAATCATATACTGGTACATAACTAATCATGCAACAACATACTGGTACACAACTAATCATGCAACAGTATACTGGTACACAACTAATCATGCAACCATATACTGGAACACAACTAATCATGCAACCATATACTGGTATATAACTAATCATGCAACAATATATTTGTATACAACTAATCATGCAACAACATACTGGTACACAACTAATCATGCAACCATATACTGGTACACAACTAATCATGCAACCATATAATGGTGCACAACTAATCATGCAACAACAAACTGGTACACAACCAATCATGCAACAACATACTGGTACACAACTAATCATGTAACCATATACTGGAACACAACTAATCATGCAACCATATACTGGTACACAACTAATCATGTAACCATATACTGGTACACAACTAATCGTTCAACAACATACTTGTACACAACTAATCATGCAACCATATACTGGTACACAACTAGTCATGCAACCATATACTGGAACACAACTAGTCATGTAACCATATACTGGTACACAACTAATCATGTAACCATATACTGGTACACAACCAATCGTTCAACAACATTCTGGTACACAACTAATCATGCAACAACATACTGGTACACAACTAATCATGTAACCAGATACTGGTACACAACTAATCACGCAACAACATACTGGTACACAACTAATCATGTAACCATACGCTGGTACACAACTAATCATGTAACCATAAACTGGCACACAACTAATCATGTAACAATATACTGGTACACAACCAATTGTTCAACAATATACTGGTACACAACTAATCATGTAACCAGATGCTGGTACACAACTAATCACGCAACAACATACTGGTACACAACTAATCATGTAAACATACGCTGGTACCCAACTAGTCATGTAACCATATAGTGGTACACAACTAATCATGCAACAACATACTGGTACACAACTAATCATGTAACCAGATACTGGTACACAACTAATCACGCAACAACATACTGGTACACAACTAATCATGTAACCAGATACTGGTACACAACTAATCACGCAACAACATACTGGTGCACAACTAATCATGCAACATCATACTGGTACACAACTAATCATGCAACATCATACTGGTACACAACTAATCATGCAACGACATACTGGTACACAACTAATCATGCGATTATATACTGGTACACAACTAATAATCCAACCATATACTGGTACACAACTAATAATGCAACATCATACTGGTACACAACTAATCATGCAACAACATACTGGTAGACAACTAATCATGCAACAACATACTGGTACACAACTAATCATGTAACCATACGCTGGTACCCAACTAGTCATGTAACCATATAGTGGTACACAACTAATCATGCAACAACATACTGGTACACAACTAATCATGTAACCAGATACTGGTACACAACTAATCACGCAACAACATACTGGTACACAACTAATCATGTAACCATACACTGGTACACAACTAATCATGCAACCATAAACTGGTACACAACTAGTCATGCAACCATATACTGGTACACAACTAATCATGTAACCATATACTGGTACACAACTAATCATGCAACCATATACTGGTACACAACTAATCATGCAACCATATACTGGAACACAACTAATCATGCAACCATATACTGGTACGCAACTAATCATGCAACCATATTCTGGTACACAGCCAATCATGCAACAACATACTGGCACACAACTAATCATGCAACCATATTCTGGTACACAACTAATCATGCAACAACATACTGGTACACAACTAATCATGCAACCATATTCTGGTACACAACTAATCATGCAACAACATACTGGCCCACAACTAATCATGTAACCATATTCTGGTACACAACTAATCATGCAACAACATACTGACACACAACTAATCATGCAACAACATACTGGTGCACAACTAATCATGCAACATCATACTGGTACACAACTAATCATGCAACATCATACTGGTACACAACTAATCATGCAACGACATACTGGTACACAACTAATCATGCGATTATATACTGGTACACAACTAATAATCCAACCATATACTGGTACACAACTAATAATGCAACATCATACTGGTACACAACTAATCATGCAACAACATACGGGTAGACAACTAATTATGTAACAACATACTGGTACACAACTAATCATGCAACAACATACTGGCACACAACTAATCATGCAACCATATACTGGTACACAACTAATCATGTAACCATATACTTGTACACAACTAATCATGCAACAGCATACTGGCACACAAATAATCATGCAACAACATACTGGTACACAACTAATCATGCAACCATATACTGGTACACAACTAATCATGCAACCATATACTGGTACACAACTAATCATGTAACCAAATACTGGTACACAACTAATCATGCAACCATATACTGGTACACAACTAATCATGCAACCATATACTGGTACACAACTAATCATGCAACCATATACTGGTACACAACTAATCATGCAACCATATACTGGTACACAACTAATTATGCAACAACATACTGGTACACAACTAATCATTCAACCATATACTGGTACACAACTAATCATGCAACCATATACTGGTACACAACTAATCATGCAACCATATACTGGTACACAACTAATCATGCAACCATATACTGGTACACAACTAATCATGCAACAACGTACTGGTACACAACTAATCATCCAACCATATACTGGTACACAACTAATCATGTAACCATATACTGGTACACAACTAATCATGTAACCTTATACTGGTACATAATCAATCATG
The DNA here is from genome assembly GCA_947623455.1 of Mimachlamys varia. Classification (NCBI taxonomy): domain Eukaryota; kingdom Metazoa; phylum Mollusca; class Bivalvia; order Pectinida; family Pectinidae; genus Mimachlamys; species Mimachlamys varia. The sequence goes on along the minus strand of OX392538.1, from coordinate 313,324 downwards.
CAACCATGCACTGGTACACAACTAATCATGCAACAACATACTGGTACACAACTAATCATCCAACCATATACTGGTACACAACTAATCATGTAACCATATACTGGTACACAACTAATCATGTAACCATATACTGGTACACAACTAATCATGTAATCATATACTGGTACATAACTAATCATGCCACAACATACTGGTACACAACTAATCATGCAACAGTATACTGGTACACAACTAATCATGCAACCATATACTGGAACACAACTGTAATAGTCGTCTTATGTTGGGCTTGATCATAACACAACTCCTGGGTTCGTGTACGTAGTCATTTATTATACTTTATAAAAAAAACCTGTAACATGAAATACATCATATTACAATAAACACATACATAATAATGTACCTACACAATCATACGACGAGACAAAGTATCTCCCTGACCGTAGTCAGTTACATTAACTATGATTGACGAGTATATACATTATAACCGTTTTGTTCAATCTATATATGATATAGAAATAACAGCGCTTACATAATCATTTACAGATATCACAATTATTTAAAAATACCCACCTCTTCAGTATGAAGAGGGTTTTCCCGGACTTTGTCCGCCGAGTCCTCTGTACTCGTTCAGCGTATACGTATACTATATAAATAAAATAATGCACACATTAAAACTATGCTTCATTGAAATCACTCGCCTACTACGACCACGCCCGATATTTCAATTAACAGAATTTCCAAAATATCAAACTTTACTTTTAATAAAAAAATATTACCTTTAATCAAATATATTATTCAAAAGATACTATATTAAATTACGTTTATATTTTTTACAAATGTACTTACGTTTAACTCTTTTAGATTCTAGGCTGGCTATTAGATGTCAATAATGAGTATGATGTTGTCTCTCTGACCGCTCTATTCAAAAGTGACCAACACACCAGGTAAACTACCCAACATTCAACACTCGCATATACCATATATAGACAATACGTACCGGACAAACAGGTTTACAACACATTACATCACATCCGCTCATTATCTTACTCTCAATCTCACGTGCTATTTTCCCGCGCGCGCTAAAGTTATTGCCGCAACGCGTAAAGTATGAAACTTCGCGGAAAGCTGACTTCCGTTACATACGAACGCGTATAGTTAAAATACAAAACATATTAAAACAATATTGTCAAATAATGACACTACTACACAACTAATCATGCAACCATATACTGGTATATAACTAATCATGCAACAATATATTTGTATACAACTAATTATGCAACAACATACTGGTACACAACTAATCATGCAACCATATACTGGTACACAACTAGTCATGCAACCATATACTGGAACACAACTAGTCATGCAACCATATACTGGTACACAACTAATCATGTAACCATATACTGGTACACAACCAATCGTTCAACAACATACTGGTACACAACTAATCATGCAACAACATACTGGTACACAACTTATCATGTAACCAGATACTGGTACACAACTAATCACGCAACAACATACTGGTACACAACTAATCATGTAACCATACGCTGGTACACAACTAATCATGTAACCATAAACTGGTACACAACTAATCATGTAACAATATACTGGTACACAACCAATTGTTCAACAATTTACTGGTACACAACTAATCATGTAACCAGATACTGGTACACAACTCATCACGCAACAACATACTGGTACACAACTAATCATGTAACCATACGCTGGTACACAACTAGTCATGTAACCATATAGTGGTACACAACTAATCATGCAACAACATACTGGTACACAACTAATCATGTAACCAGATACTGGTACACAACTAATCACGCAACAACATACTGGTACACAACTAATCATGTAACCATATACTGGTACACAACTAATCATGCAACCATAAACTTGTACACAACTAGTCATGCAACCATAAACTGGTACACAACTAATCATGTAACCATATACTGGTACACAACTAATCATGCAACCATATAAAGGTACATAACTAGTCATGCAACCATATACTGGAACACAACTAATCATGCAACCATATACTGGTACACAACTAATCATGTAACCATAACCTGGTACACAACCAATCATGCAACAACATACTTGTACACAACTAACCATGCAACAACATACTGGTACACAACTAATCATGTAACAACATACTGGTACACAACTAATCATGTAACAACATACTGGCACACAACTAATCATGCAACCATATTCTGGTACACAGCCAATCATGCAACAACATACTGGCACACAACTAATCATGCAACCATATTCTGGTACACAACTAATCATGCAACAACATACTGGCACACAACTAATCATGCAACCATATTCTGGTACACAACTAATCATGCAACAACATACTGGCACACAACTAATCATGTAACCATATTCTGGTACACAACTAATCATGCAACAACATACTGGCACACAACTAATCATGCAACAACATACTGGTACACAACTAATCATGCAACATCATACTGGTACACAACTAATCATGCAACATCATACTGGTACACAACTAATCATGCAACGACATACTGGTACACAACTAATCATGCGATTATATACTGGTACACAACTAATAATCCAACCATATACTGGTACACAACTAATAATGCAACATCATACTGGTACACAACTAATCATGCAACAACATACTGGTACACAACTAATCATGTAACAACATACTGGTACACAACTAATCATGTAACCATATACTTGTACACAACTAATCATGCAACAGCATACTGGCACACAAATAATCATGCAACAACATACTGGTACACAACTAATCATGCAACCATATACTGGTACACAACTAATCATGCAACCATATACTGGTACACAACTAATCATGTAACCATATACTGGTACACAACTAATCATGCAACCATGTACTGGTACACAACTAATCATGCAACCATATACTGGTACACAACTAATCATGCAACCATATACTGGTACACAACTAATCATGCAACCATATACTGGTACACAACTAATCATGCAACCATATACTGGTACACAACTAATTATGCAACAACATACTGGTACACAACTAATCATGCAACCATATACTGGTACACAACTAATCATGCAACCATATACTGGTACACAACTAATCATGCAACCATATACTGGTACACAACTAATCATGCAACAACATACTGGTACACAACTAATCATGCGACAATATACTGGCACACAACTAATCATGCAACAATATATATTTTTTTGGATTTTCGGTATTTTTTTTATGTGGTAATCATGGGTTTCACAAAAATGACAAAGATAAAATACATAAGTTTATACACTTTTCAGTCCTTTATATGGATTGCAAATGCAATTTACAAATATGTTTCAGAAAACCGTATTTCTTCCGTACACTGCTACGTAATACTGATCAGAAGGCGATTCATTACCAATGAAAAAATACAATGTTCATATTGTTAGTGCATATTACATGGTCTGGTTATTTACTGTAATATTTTCTTTTATTGTACAGTTAATTGTAGTAATAAAATTATTTGTTTTAAATATGAAAAAATGTAGCATGGCTGCTTGAAAGGTTAAAACATATATGTACTAAATGGCAAGCTCTAGCACGCCTAATGAGCGTTATAGGTCAATAAAAGGAACTCCTTAAAAAGCATAGCTTCCAAAAGAGTATTTAGAATCTTGTAGTACATATTGGTACTATTCGCGTGATTAGTGAATTATAAAATAGTAATAATTATTTATCTACAAATGGCAGGCATTAATCCATGATTAGCTACGATACCTTTATAACGGTCAACCTACCTTGACCAATTGTATTTCCTCAGTTCGCCTGTAATGATATCATGTCACTGTTGCAGGTCTGGTTTTAGGGTTGTCTCGTTCATGCACCGTCGCATCACACTATGATTGGGTTACTTGAGTCGGTAAGTAAACTTAATTTGGTAAGTAAATGCAAGTCATGTACTGCGATTGTCACTCAGTTAAGTATAGCAGACGATATTCAGACTCAGTCCTGCATCACATCGGAGCCAAATATGCGTCTGATATAAATGCATATTTAAGTTGCTCGCGGTGTGATCATTATTTCACATGCGTCACTTTAATATGATAGTTCTGGATCCTTTGGAATTGTTTTCACTTTGCAACATAACATAACGAGGATGTAAATATTAGAAAAAAATACCGAATACTGAAGCGTCTACAAAACCATAATCCGAACCAAAAATCGATTAAACTAGGGGGGAATATCAACAAAGGAAAGATTTATATGGAGGCCCTTGTAATAGTACAAGAGAATAAGATCAAGTGTTCAGGAAGAGTAAACGTCTATAGCTTCAACGATGACAATTATTAGTTAATTTTGTTTTTAGTAAGAATGATGTATGGATTCCTACACGTCACTATTACTGTATACGATGCTAAACACCAAATGAAAGGTGAATTATCTTTTATAAGATCCATCAGTTTAGAAACGTGCTATTTTTTTTACACAACAAGGTTCTTGTTTATCTTGTTGATAAGAATAGGTAGCAAACTTTAAATATGTAAACGGTTTAGGCAGAAAACTTTAACTTGATATTGAAAGAAGATCTAATCAGTTCACCGACCTAGTAAAAAATGATAATTTCCCTTTGAACATTACATTTTTACTTGATCGAGGAGCTGCCCGTAAAAAAAGATTTCCCCCTGAAAACGATGTCGATATACCCGGAAGAAGGATGAAGCATTTCAGCCAATCAGATTACAGGAATCATCAAGTTATATATTTAATCAATATATTTATGTTAGAGCATATTTACTGTACGTGTCTGGAGACACAAACCCGAATTCCATAGACAAAAATCAGCTCACCTAGTCGCTCGTATAACTTAAATTCAGGTTACATCAGCTGCTTGCCTCGATTTTTACTTAACTTTGATCAACAAGGGCAGCTTACTACCGTCATATGATAAACGTGACAATTTCGATATTCCGTTCGTTCATTTCCCTTACTGCTTCTCCTGTCCATAGTAAGTCACAGATAATTTATTCTAAGGCTTGCTTTAAATATCTAGATTTCCGTGATAGATGTCAACTGCTGACAAACAGACTAACGGCACAGAAACTCGAGAGATGCAGGTTGATGAAAAAATATGAGCAGGTGTAAAGGTGGCTATCTTCGTCTCATTGAACTTGTGCGATATAAAGATGGACATTTCCGAATATGCTCATCAGCAGTCTTCTTGTTGTGATTGAGAACGATGTTATCACTTACAGGACGTGACATTTACCTGTGTTAGGTTTACAAGGCGGGTGCCGTTGATGACGCAGAAGACTAATCTCACAGAAAGCCTGGTTTTATTCCCTTATACTTTTCAATGGTCTCCGTGTAAATATTTTCTTTGTTTATATTTTCCCCCTTACTGAATTGATTTTGAGATGGGTTATGGTTTTGCTAACACGTTTTTGTATTATCATACCGGAATAAGATTCAGAAAAGACAATTATATTCAAATCCATTTTCCTTGAAATTCTATTCTTCACAATTCTAAAGACACACAGTTCTCTAACTTAATGAATCACCCTTGTTGAACCGGATAAACACGAAAAAGTCTCTGAATGTGGGAAGAAATTGGGATACTGTTAGAATTGTCGAGTTGGTGATCAAAAACATTTTCACGTTCCAGCATTGTTTTTACTCCCTTACTTTTGGAAATTCATCTGCGTTAATCGTTGAACAAGTAATAAGTTATTATATATATCCAAATACAAGTTGAACATTTGCAGTAGGTTGCTTTCTTTTGGACAAAAAATACAAGTATAAGACCCGAGACACTAACAAATCCGTATTTCGAAAGTATGTGTTCAAGGACACATTACATTCGGTGATGTGTTTCTTTGTTTTTAAACTGATTTCCACTTTATGTCTGTTCCCCCATTTAAGTTATTTACAATGGTGCTGCCGTACCGTGATTGTTGTCGTCATTGGCGCCATCTTCGAAGTTGTTACCTTGAGTTTTTCGTTCTTTTTTTTATCTCAATCAGAGATGAGTTTCCTGTGGTAATGTAGCTCCCATGAATGATGCATTCGGTAATGATGTCAGCAATATAATGTTGGCTGCAGTATTACCGCACCAGAAAATGAATATGAAGGGAAACTGTATACATCATTGATATACAATTGTATGCATAAGCAATGCTCTCGTTAGTGTTGTTTGCGGTAAAGGGACCTACATCTTATCGGTCGGCAGTCAGGTCGCCTTTGAATTTGTTACCTACACGTGTTGCCGTGTTTTCGGTCGGCAGTCAGATCGCCTTTGACTTTGTTACCTACACGTGTTGCCGTGTTTTCCAAAAGGATGCTTATGCCAGAGATGTGACAGTGACGCTGCCTACAGTATGTTTTATAAATGTAATAATTAGTTCAAAATTCAATGATGTTTTTGCTTTGAACGATGTTGTTTTCGGTGATATTGTCTCCTATGATGCTGTCAACAGTGCCCTGTTCTTAGTGATATTGTCTCCTATGATGCTGTCAACAGTGCTGTGTTCTTAGTGATATTGTCTTCTATGATGCTGTCAACAGTGCTCTGTTCTTAGTGATATTTTCTCCAATGATGCTGTCAACAGTGCCCTATTCTTAGTGTTATTGCCTTCACTACATGTATATATACATTAAGGAAAGTGACTGAAGCGATGTTGACAAAAGAGATGTTGGTCTGCTGTATTGAAGCGTATACAAAGCCTTTGACCTTTTTGATGTGGGATATTGTGTTTGTCTTTAATTTTTTGTCAATATTGATGTTATATGCAGAAATATTGTCTTCAAATGTTACGTTTTTAATATTTTGCTACTTGAAACATATATGTTACATTTGCTTGTATGATCATCAATGATGATGTCGCAATAAGTAAGTAAGACAGCAAGTTTATGTGTTGTCTCGAGTGATATCGTTTTGTTATTGGTGTTTCCTGTGTATGTGTTTTCTACAGTAATATCGTTTTGTTATTGGTGTTTCCTGTGTATGTGTTGTCTCCAGTGATATCGTTATGTTATTGGTGTTTCCTGTGTATGTGTTGTCTCCAGTGATATCGTTATGTTATTGGTGTTTCCTGTGTATGTGTTGTCTCCAGTGATATCGTTATGTTATTGGTGTTTCCTGTGTTTGTGTTGTCTCCAGTGATATCGTTATGTTATTGGTGTTTCCTGTGTATGTGTTGTCTCGAGTGATATCGTTATGTTATTGGTGTTTCCTGTGTATGTGTTGTCTCCAGTGATATCGTTATGTTATTGGTGTTTCCTGTGTATGTGTTGTGTCCAGTGATGTCGTTTTGTTATTGGTGTTTCCTGTGTATGTGTTGTCTCCAGTGATATCGTTTTGTTATTGATGTTTCCTGTCTATGTGTTGTCTCCAGTGATATCGTTTTGTTATTGGTGTTTCCTGTGTATGTGTTGTCTCCAGTGATATCGTTTTGTTATTGATGTTTCCTGTCTATGTGTTGTCTCCAGTGATATCGTTTTGTTATTGGTGTTTCCTGTGTATGTGTTGTGTCCAGTGATATTGTTTTGTTATTGGTGTTTCCTATGTATGTGTTGTCTCCAGTGATATCGTTATGTTATTGGTGTTTCCTGTGTTTGTGTTGTCTCCAGTGATATCGTTATGTTATTGGTGTTTCCTGTGTATGTGTTGTGTCCAGTGATATTGTTTTGTTATTGGTGTTTCCTATGTATGTGTTGTCTCCAGTGATATCGTTATATTATTGGTGTTTCCTGTGTATGTGTTGTCTCGAGTGATATCGTTATGTTATTGGTGTTTCCGGTGTATGTGTTGTCTCCAGTGATATCGTTATGTTATTGGTGTTTCCTGTGAATGTGTTGTCTCCAGTGATATCATTTTGTTATTTGAGTTTCCTGTGAATGTGTTGTCTCCAGTGATATCGTTTTGTTATTGATGTTTCCTGTCTATGTGTTGTCTCCAGTGATATCGTTTTGTTATTGGTGTTTCCTGTGTATGTGTTGTGTCCAGTGATATTGTTTTGTTATTGGTGTTTCCTATGTATGTGTTGTCTCCAGTGATATCGTTATGTTATTGGTGTTTCCTGTGTTTGTGTTGTCTCCAGTGATATCGTTATGTTATTGGTGTTTCCTGTGTATGTGTTGTGTCCAGTGATATTGTTTTGTTATTGGTGTTTCCTATGTATGTGTTGTTTCCAGTGATATCGTTATGTTATTGGTGTTTCCTGTGTATGTGTTGTCTCGAGTGATATCGTTATGTTATTGGTGTTTCCTGTGTATGTGTTGTCTCCAGTGATATCGTTATGTTATTGGTGTTTCCTGTGAATGTGTTGTCTCCAGTGATATCATTTTGTTATTTGAGTTTCCTGTGAATGTGTTGTCTCCGGTGATATCAATTTGTTATTGGTGTTTCCTGTGTATGTGTTGTCTCCAGTGATATCGTTTTGTTAATGGTGTTTCCTGTGTATGTGTTGTCTCCAGTAATATCGTTTTGTTATTGGTGTTTCCTGTGAATGTGTTGTCTCCAGTGATATCGTTTTGTTATTGGTGTTTCCTGTGAATGTGTTGTCTCCAGTGATATCGTTTTGTTATTGGTGTTTCCTGTGAATGTGTTGTCTCCAGTGATATCGTTTTTTTATTGGTGTTTCCTGTGAATGTGTTGTCTCCGGTGATATCAATTTGTTATTGGTGTTTCCTGTGAATGTGTTGTCTTCAGTGATATCATTTTGTTAATGGTGTTTCCTGTGTATGTGTTCTCTCCAGTGATATCGTTTTGTTATTGGTGTTTCCTGTGTATGTGTTGTCTCCGGTGATATCGTTTTGTTATTGGTGTTTCCTGTGAATGTGCTGTCTCCAGTGATATCGTTTTGTTATTGGTGTTTCCTGCGAATGTGTTGTCTCCAGTGATATCGTTTTGTTATTGGTGTTTCCTGTGAATGTGCTGTCTCCAGTGATATCGTTTGTTATTGGTGTTTTCTGTGTATGTGTTGTCTCCAGTGATATCGTTTTGTTATTGGTGTTTCCTGTGTATGTGTTGTCTCCAGTGATATCGTTTTGTTATTGGTGTTTCCTGTCTATGTGTTGTCTCCAGTTATATCGTTATGTTATTGGTGTTTCCTGTGTATGTGTTGTCTCCAGTTATATCGTTATGTTATTGGTGTTTCCTGTGTATGTGTTGTCTCCAGTGATATCGTTATGTTATTGGTGTTTCCTGTATATGTGTTGTCTCCAGTTATATCGTTATGTTATTGGTGTTTCCTGTGAATGTGTTGTCTCCAGTGATATCGTTTTGTTATTGGTGTTTCCTGTGAATGTGTTGTCTCCGGTGATATCAATTTGTTATTGGTGTTTCCTGTGAATGTGTTGTCTTCAGTGATATCATTTTGTTAATGGTGTTTCCTGTGTATGTGTTCTCTCCAGTGATATCGTTTTGTTATTGGTGTTTCCTGTGTATGTGTTGTCTCCAGTGATATCGTTTTGTTATTGGTGTTTCCTGTATATGTGTTGTCTCCAGTGATATTGTTTTGTTATTGGTGTTTCCTGTGAATGTGTTGTCTCCAGAGATATCGTTTTGTTATTGGTGTTTCCTGTGTATGTGTTGTCTCCAGTGATATCGTTATGTTATTGGTGTTTCCTGTGTATGTGCTGTCTTCAGTGATATCGTTTTGTTATTGGTGTTTCCTGTTTATGTGTTGTCTCCAGTGATATCGTTTTGTTATTGGTGTTTCCTGTATATGTGTTGTCTCCAGTGATATCGTTTTGTTATTGGTGTTTCCTGTGTATGTGTTGTGTCCAGTGATATTGTTTTGTTATTGGTGTTTCCTGTGTATGTGTTGTCTCCAGTGATATTGTTTTGTTATTGGTGTTTCCTGTATATGTGTTGTCTCCAGTGATATCGTTTGTTATTGGTGTTTCCTGTGTATGTGTTGTCTCCAGAGATATCGTTTTGTTATTGGTGTTTCCTGTGTATGTGTTGTCTCCAGTGATATCGTTATGTTATTGGTGTTTCCTGTGTATGTGCTGTCTTCAGTGATATCGTTTTGTTATTGGTGTTTCCTGTTTATGTGTTGTCTCCAGTGATATCGTTTTGTTATTGGTGTTTCCTGTATATGTGTTGTCTCCAGTGATATCGTTTTGTTATTGGTGTTTCCTGTGTATGTGTTGTGTCCAGTGATATTGTTTTGTTATTGGTGTTTCCTGTGTATGTGTTGTCTCCAGTGATATTGTTTTGTTATTGGTGTTTCCTGTATATGTGTTGTCTCCAGTGATATCGTTTGTTATTGGTGTTTCCTGTGTATGTGTTGTCTCCAGTGATATCGTTTTGTTATTGGTGTTTCCTGTGTATGTGTTGTCTCCAGTGATATCGTTTTGTTATTGATGTTTCCTGTGAATGTGTTGTCTTCTGTGATATCATTTTGTTAATGGTGTTTCCAGTGTATGTGCTGTCTCCAGTGATATCGTTTTGTTATTGGTGTTTCCGGTGTATGTGTTGTCTCCGGTGATATCCATTTGTTATTGATGTTTCCTGTGTATGTGTTGTCTCCAGTGATATCGTTATGTTATTGGTGTTTCCTGTGTATGTGCTGTCCCCAGTGATATCATTTTGTTATTGGTGTTTCCTGTGTATGTGTTGTCCCCAGTGATATCGTTTTGTCATTGGTGTTTCCTGTGAATGTGTTGTCTCCGGTGATATCAATTTGTTATTGGTGTTTCCTGTGTATGTGTTCTCTCCAGTGATATCATTTTGTTATTGGTGTTTCCTGTGTATGTGTTGTCTCCAGTGATATCGTTATGTTATTGGTGTTTCCTGTGTATGTGTTGTCTCCAGTGATATCGTTTTGTTATTGGTGTTTCCTGTGTATGTGTTGTCTTCAGTGATATCGTTTTGTTATTGGTGTTTCCTGTGTATGTGTTGTCTCCAGTGATATCATTTTGTTATTGGTGTTTCCAGTATATGTGTTGTTTCCAGTGATATCGTTTTGTTATTGGTGTTTCCTGTGTATGTGTTGTGTCCAGTGATATCGTTTTGTTATTGGTGTTTCCTGTGTATGTGTTGTCTCCGGTGATATCGTTTTGTTATTGGTGTTTCCTGTATATGTGTTGTCTCCAGTTATATCGTTTTGTTATTGGTGTTTCCTGTGTATTTGTTGTCTCCAGTGATATCGTTTTGTTATTGGTGTTTCCTGTATATGTGTTGTCTCCAGTGATATCGTTTGTTATTGGTGTTTCCTGTGTATGTGTTGTCTCCAGTGATATCATTTTGTTATTGGTGTTTCCTGTGTATGTGTTGTCCCCAATGATATCGTTTTGTCATTGGTGTTTCCTGTGTATGTGTTGTCTCCAGTGATATCGTTTTGTTATTGGTGTTTCCTGTCTATGTGTTGTCTCCAGTTATATCAATTTGTTATTGGTGTTTCCTGTGTATGTGTTGTCTCCAGTGATATCGTTATGTTATTGGTGTTTCCTGTATATGTGTTGTCTCCAGTGATATCATTTTGTTATTGGTGTTTCCTGTGTATGTGTTGTCCCCAGTGATATCATTTTGTTATTGGTGTTTCCTGTATATGTGTTGTCTCCAGTGATATCGTTTTGTTATTGGTGTTTCCTGTGTATGTGTTGTGTCCAGTGATATTGTTTTGTTATTGGTGTTTCCTGTGTATGTGTTGTCTCCAGTGATATTGTTTTGTTATTGGTGTTTCCTGTATATGTGTTGTCTCCAGTGATATCGTTTGTTATTGGTGTTTCCTGTGTATGTGTTGTCTCCAGTGATATCGTTTTGTTATTGGTGTTTCCTGTGTATGTGTTGTCTCCAGTGATATCGTTTTGTTATTGATGTTTCCTGTGAATGTGTTGTCTTCTGTGATATCATTTTGTTAATGGTGTTTCCTGTGTATGTGCTGTCTCCAGTGATATCGTTTTGTTATTGGTGTTTCCGGTGTATGTGTTGTCTCCGGTGATATCCATTTGTTATTGATGTTTCCTGTGTATGTGTTGTCTCCAGTGATATCGTTATGTTATTGGTGTTTCCTGTGTATGTGCTGTCCCCAGTGATATCATTTTGTTATTGGTGTTTCCTGTGTATGTGTTGTCTTCAGTGATATCGTTTTGTCATTGGTGTTTCCTGTGAATGTGTTGTCTCCGGTGATATCAATTTGTTATTGGTGTTTCCTGTGTATGTTTTCTCTCCAGTGATATCATTTTGTTATTGGTGTTTCCTGTGTATGTGTTGTCTCCAGTGATATCGTTATGTTATTGGTGTTTCCTGTGTATGTGTTGTCTCCAGTGATATCGTTTTGTTATTGGTGTTTCCTGTGTATGTGTTGTCTTCAGTGATATCGTTTTGTTATTGGTGTTTCCTGTGTATGTGTTGTCTCCAGTGATATCATTTTGTTATTGGTGTTTCCTGTATATGTGTTGTTTCCAGTGATATCGTTTTGTTATTGGTGTTTCCTGTGTATGTGTTGTGTCCAGTGATATCGTTTTGTTATTGGTGTTTCCTGTGTATGTGTTGTCTCCGGTGATATCGTTTTGTTATTGGTGTTTCCTGTATATGTGTTGTCTCCAGTTATATCGTTTGTTATTGGTGTTTCCTGTGTATGTGTTGTCTCCAGTGATATCATTTTGTTATTGGTGTTTCCTGTGTATGTGTTGTCCCCAATGATATCGTTTTGTCATTGGTGTTTCCTGTGTATGTGTTGTCTCCAGTGATATCGTTTTGTTATTGGTGTTTCCTGTCTATGTGTTGTCTCCAGTTATATCAATTTGTTATTGGTGTTTCCTGTGTATGTGTTGTCTCCAGTGATATCGTTATGTTATTGGTGTTTCCTGTATATGTGTTGTCTCCAGTGATATCATTTTGTTATTGGTGTTTCCTGTGTATGTGTTGTCCCCAGTGATATCATTTTGTTATTGGTGTTTCCTGTGTATGTGTTGTCCCCAGTGATATCGTTTTGTCATTGGTGTTTCCTGTGAATGTGTTGTCTCCGGTGATATCAATTTGTTATTGGTGTTTCCTGTGTATGTGTTGTCTCCAGTGATATCGTTTTGTTATTGGTGTTTCCTGTCTATGTGTTGTCTCCAGTGATATCGTTTTGTTATTGTTGTTTCCTGTGTATGTGTTGTCTCCAGTTATATCGTTATGTTATTGGTGTTTCCTGTGTATGTGTTGTCTCCAGTTATATCGTTATGTTATTGGTGTTTCCTGTGTATGTGTTGTCTCCAGTGATATCGTTTTGTTATTGGTGTTTCCTGTATATGTGTTGTCTCCAGTTATATCGTTTTGTTATTGGTGTTTCCTGTGTATGTGTTGTCTCCAGTTATATCGTTATGTTATTGGTGTTTCCTGTGTATGTGTTGTCTCCAGTGATATCGTTATGTTATTGGTGTTTCCTGTATATGTGTTGTCTCCAGTTATATCGTTATGTTATTGGTGTTTCCTGTGAATGTGTTGTCTCCAGTGATATCGTTTTGTTATTGGTGTTTCCTGTGAATGTGCTGTCTCCGGTGATATCAATTTGTTATTGGTGTTTCCTGTGAATGTGTTGTCTTCAGTGATATCATTTTGTTAATGGTGTTTCCTGTGTATGTGTTCTCTCCAGTGATATCGTTTTGTTATTGGTGTTTCCGGTGTATGTGTTGTCTCCGGTGATATCAATTTGTTATTGGTGTTTCCTGTGAATGTGTTGTCTCCAGTGATATTGTTTTGTTATTGGTGTTTCCTGTATATGTGTTGTCTCCAGTGATATCGTTTGTTATTGGTGTTTCCTGTGTATGTGTTGTCTCCAGTGATATCGTTTTGTTATTGGTGTTTCCTGTGTATGTGTTGTCTCCAGTGATATCGTTTTGTTATTGATGTTTCCTGTGAATGTGTTGTCTTCTGTGATATCATTTTGTTAATGGTGTTTCCTGTGTATGTGCTGTCTCCAGTGATATCGTTTTGTTATTGGTGTTTCCGGTGTATGTGTTGTCTCCGGTGATATCCATTTGTTATTGATGTTTCCTGTGTATGTGTTGTCTCCAGTGATATCGTTATGTTATTGGTGTTTCCTGTGTATGTGCTGTCCCCAGTGATATCATTTTGTTATTGGTGTTTCCTGTGTATGTGTTGTCTTCAGTGATATCGTTTTGTCATTGGTGTTTCCTGTGAATGTGTTGTCTCCGGTGATATCAATTTGTTATTGGTGTTTCCTGTGTATGTGTTCTCTCCAGTGATATCATTTTGTTATTGGTGTTTCCTGTGTATGTGTTGTCTCCAGTGATATCGTTATGTTATTGGTGTTTCCTGTGTATGTGTTGTCTCCAGTGATATCGTTTTGTTATTGGTGTTTCCTGTGTATGTGTTGTCTTCAGTGATATCGTTTTGTTATTGGTGTTTCCTGTGTATGTGTTGTCTCCAGTGATATCATTTTGTTATTGGTGTTTCCTGTATATGTGTTGTTTCCAGTGATATCGTTTTGTTATTGGTGTTTCCTGTGTATGTGTTGTGTCCAGTGATATCGTTTTGTTATTGGTGTTTCCTGTGTATGTGTTGTCTCCGGTGATATCGTTTTGTTATTGGTGTTTCCTGTATATGTGTTGTCTCCAGTTATATCGTTTGTTATTGGTGTTTCCTGTGTATGTGTTGTCTCCAGTGATATCATTTTGTTATTGGTGTTTCCTGTGTATGTGTTGTCCCCAATGATATCGTTTTGTCATTGGTGTTTCCTGTGTATGTGTTGTCTCCAGTGATATCGTTTTGTTATTGGTGTTTCCTGTCTATGTGTTGTCTCCAGTTATATCAATTTGTTATTGGTGTTTCCTGTGTATGTGTTGTCTCCAGTGATATCGTTATGTTATTGGTGTTTCCTGTATATGTGTTGTCTCCAGTGATATCATTTTGTTATTGGTGTTTCCTGTGTATGTGTTGTCCCCAGTGATATCATTTTGTTATTGGTGTTTCCTGTGTATGTGTTGTCCCCAGTGATATCGTTTTGTCATTGGTGTTTCCTGTGAATGTGTTGTCTCCGGTGATATCAATTTGTTATTGGTGTTTCCTGTGTATGTGTTGTCTCCAGTGATATCGTTTTGTTATTGGTGTTTCCTGTCTATGTGTTGTCTCCAGTTATATCGTTATGTTATTGGTGTTTCCTGTGTATGTGTTGTCTCCAGTTATATCGTTATGTTATTGGTGTTTCCTGTGTATGTGTTGTCTCCAGTGATATCGTTATGTTATTGGTGTTTCCTGTATATGTGTTGTCTCCAGTTATATCGTTATGTTATTGGTGTTTCCTGTGAATGTGTTGTCTCCAGTGATATCGTTTTGTTATTGGTGTTTCCTGTGAATGTGCTGTCTCCGGTGATATCAATTTGTTATTGGTGTTTCCTGTGAATGTGTTGTCTTCAGTGATATCATTTTGTTAATGGTGTTTCCTGTGTATGTGTTCTCTCCAGTGATATCGTTTTGTTATTGGTGTTTCCGGTGTATGTGTTGTCTCCGGTGATATCAATTTGTTATTGGTGTTTCCTGTGAATGTGTTGTCTTCAGTGATATCATTTTGTTAATGGTGTTTCCTGTGTATGTGTTCTCTCCAGTGATATCGTTTTGTTATTGGTGTTTCCTGTGAATGTGTTGTTTCCGGTGATATCAATTTGTTATTGGTGTTTCCTGTGAATGTGTTGTCTTCAGTGATATCGTTTTGTTATTGGTGTTTCCTGTGTATGTGTTGTCTCCAGTGATATCGTTTTGTTATTGGTGTTTCCTGTATATGTGTTGTCTCCAGTGATATCGTTTTGTTATTGGTGTTTCCTGTTTATGTGTTGTCTCCAGTGATATCGTTTTGTTATCGGTGTTTCCTGTGTATGTGTTGTCTCCAGTGATATCGTTTTTTTATTGGTGTTTCCGGTGTATGTGTTGTCTCCAGTGATATCGTTATGTTATTGGTGTTTCCTGTGTATGTGCTGTCTCCAGTGATATCGTTTTGTTATTGGTGTTTCCTGTATATGTGTTGTCTCGAGTGATATCGTTTTGTTATTGGTGTTTCCTGTGTGTGTTGTCTCCAGTGATATCGTTTTGTTATTTGTGTTTCCTGTATATGTGTTGTCTCCAGTGATATCGTTTTGTTATTGGTGTTTCCTGTGTATTTGTTGTCTCCAGTGATATCGTTTTGTTATTGGTGTTTCCTGTGTATGTGTTGTCTCCAGTGATATTGTTTTGTTATTGGTGTTTCCTGTATATGTGTTGTCTCCAGTGATATCGTTTGTTATTGGTGTTTCCTGTGTATGTGTTGTCTCCAGTGATATCGTTTTGTTATTGGTGTTTCCTGTGTATGTGTTGTCTCCAGTGATATCGTTTTGTTATTGATGTTTCCTGTGAATGTGTTGTCTTCTGTGATATCATTTTGTTAATGGTGTTTCCTGTGTATGTGCTGTCTCCAGTGATATCGTTTGTTATTGGTGTTTCCTGTGTATGTGTTGTCTCCAGTGATATCGTTTTGTTATTGGTGTTTCCTGTGTATGTGTTGTCTCCAGTGATATCGTTTTGTTATTGATGTTTCCTGTGAATGTGTTGTCTTCTGTGATATCATTTTGTTAATGGTGTTTCCTGTGTATGTGCTGTCTCCAGTGATATCGTTTTGTTATTGGTGTTTCCTGTGTATGTGTTGTCTCCAGTGATATCGTTTTGTTATTGGTGTTTCCTGTGTATGTGTTGTCTCCAATGATATCGTTTGTTATTGGTGTTTCCTGTGTATGTGTTGTCTCCAGTGATATCGTTATGTTATTGGTGTTTCCTGTGTATGTGCTGTCCCCAGTGATATCATTTTGTTATTGGTGTTTCCTGTGTATGTGTTGTCCCCAGTGATATCGTTTTGTCATTGGTGTTTCCTGTGAATGTGTTGTCTCCGGTGATATCAATTTGTTATTGGTGTTTCCTGTATACGTGTTGTCTCCAGTGATATCGTTTTGTTATTGGTGTTTCCTGTGTATGTGTTGTCTCCAGTGATATCGTTTTGTTATTGGTGTTTCCTGTGTATGTTTTGTCTCCAGTGATATCATTTTGTTATTGGTGTTTCCTGTGTATGTTTTGTCTCCAGTGATATCGTTTTGTCATTGGTGTTTCCTGTGTATGTGTTGTCTCCAGTGATATCATTTTGTTATTGGTGTTTCCTGTGTATGTTTTGTCTCCAGTGATATCGTTTTGTTATTGGTGTTTCCTGTCTATGTGTTGTCTCCAGTTATATCAATTTGTTATTGGTGTTTTCTGTGTATGTGTTGTCTCCAGTGATATCGTTATGTTATTGGTGTTTCCTGTATATGTGTTGTCTCCAGTGATATCATTTTGTTATTGGTGTTTCCTGTGTATGTGTTGTCCCCAGTGATATCATTTTGTTATTGGTGTTTCCTGTGTATGTGTTGTCCCCAGTGATATCGTTTTGTCATTGGTGTTTCCTGTGAATGTGTTGTCTTCAGTGATATCGTTTTGTTATTGGTGTTTCCTTTGAATGTGTTGTCTTCAGTGATATCAATTTGTTATTGGTGTTTCCTGTGAATGTGTTGTCTTCAGTGATATCATTTTGTTATTGGTGTTTCCTGTGAATGTGTTGTCTTCTGTGATATCATTTTGTTAATGGTGTTTCCTGTGTATGTGTTGTCTCCAGTGATATCGTTTTGTTATTGGTGTTTCCTTTGAATGTGTTGTCTTCAGTGATATCGTTTTGTTATTGGTGTTTCCTGTGAATGTGTTGTCTTCAGTGATATCATTTTGTTATTGGTGTTTCCTGTGAATGTGTTGTCTTCTGTGATATCATTTTGTTAATGGTGTTTCCTGTGTATGTGTTGTCTCCAGTGATATCGTTTTGTTATTGGTGTTTCCTTTGAATGTGTTGTCTTCAGTGATATCGTTTTGTTATTGGTGTTTCCTTTGAATGTGTTGTCTTCAGTGATATCAATTTGTTATTGGTGTTTCCTGTGAATGTGTTGTCTTCAGTGATATCATTTTGTTAATGGTGTTTCCTGTGAATGTGTTGTCTTCTGTGATATCATTTTGTTAATGGTGTTTCCTGTGTATGTGCTGTCTCCAGTGATATCGTTTTGTTATTGGTGTTTCCTGTGTATGTGCTGTCTCCAGTGATATCATTTTGTTATTGGTGTTTCCTGTGTATGAGTTGTCTCCAGTGATATCGTTTTGTTATTGGTGTTTCCTGTGTATGTGTTGTCTCCAGTGATATCGTTTTGTTATTGGTGTTTCCTGTGTATGTGCTGTCTCCAGTGATATCATTTTGTTATTGGTGTTTCCGGTGTATGTGTTGTCTCGAGTGATATCGTTTTGTTATTGGTGTTTCCTGTGTTTGTGTTGTCTCCAGTGATATCGTTATGTTATTGGTGTTTCCTGTGAATGTGTTGTCTCCAGTGAAATCGTTTTGTTATTGGTGTTTCCTGTGTATGTGTTGTCCCCAGTGATATCGTTTTGTCATTTGTGTTTCCTGTGTATGTGTTGTCTCCAATGATATCGTTTTGTTATTGGTGTTTCCTGTGTATGTGCTGTCTCCAGTGATATCGTTTTATTATTGGTGTTTCCTGTGAATGTGTTGTCTCCAGTGAAATCGTTTTGTTATTGGTGTTTCCTGTGTATGTGTTGTCCCCAGTGATATCGTTTTGTCATTTGTGTTTCCTGTGTATGTGTTGTCTCCAATGATATCGTTTTGTCATTGGTGTTTCCTGTGAATGTGTTGTCTCCAGTGATATCGTTTTGTTATTGGTGTTTCCGGTGTATGTGCTGTCTTCAGTGATATCGTTTTGCTATTGGTGTTTCCTGTGTATGTGTTGTCTCAAGTGATATCGTTATGTTATTGGTGTTTCCTGTGTATGTGCTGTCTCCAGTGATATCATTTTGTTATTGGTGTTTCCTGTGTATGTGTTGTCTCAAGTGATATCGTTTTGTTATTGGTGTTTCCTGTGTATGTGTTGTCTCCAGTGATATCGTTTTATTATTGGTGTTTCCTGTGAATATGCTGTCTCCAGTAATATCGTTTTGTTATTGGTGTTTCCTGTGTATGTGTTCTCTCCAGTGATATCGTTTTGTTATTGGTGTTTCCTGTGTATGTGTTGTCCCCAGTGATATCGTTTTGTCATTTGTGTTTCCTGTGTATGTGTTGTCTCCAATGATATCGTTTTGTCATTGGTGTTTCCTGTGAATGTGTTGTCTCCAGTGATATCGTTTTGTTATTGGTGTTTCCTGTGTATGTGCTGTCTTCAGTGATATCGTTTTGCTATTGGTGTTTCCTGTGTATGTGTTGTCTCAAGTGATATCGTTATGTTATTGGTGTTTCCTGTGTATGTGCTGTCTCCAGTGATATCATTTTGTTATTGGTGTTTCCTATGTATGTGTTATTTCCAGTGATATCGTTTTGTTATTGGTGTTTCCTGTGAATGTGTTGTCTCCAGTGATATCGTTTTGTTATTGGTGTTTCCTGTGTATGTGTTGTCTCCAGTGATATCATTTTGTTATTGGTGTTTCCTGTGAATGTGTTGTCTCCAGTGATATCGTTTTGTTATTGGTGTTTCCTGTGAATGTGTTGTCTCCAGTGATATCGTTTTGTTATTGGTGTTTCCTGTGAATGTGCTGTCTCCAGTAATATCGTTTTGTTATTGGTGTTTCCTGTGTATGTGTTCTCTCCAGTGATATCGTTTTGTTATTGGTGTTTCCTTTGTATGTGTTGTCTCCAGTGATATCGTTTTTTTATTGGTGTTTCCTGTATATGTGTTGTCTCCAGTTATATCGTTTTGTTATTGGTGTTTCCTGTATATGTGTTGTCTCCAGTGATATCGTTTTGTTATTGGTGTTTCCTGTGTATGTGTTCTCTCCAGTGATATCGTTTTGTTATTGGTGTTTCCTGTGTATGTGTTGTCTCCAGTGATATCGTTTTGTTATTGGTGTTTCCTGTATATGTGTTGTCTCCAGTGATATCGTTTTGTTATTGGTGTTTCCGGTGTATGTGTTGTCTCCGGTGATATCCATTTGTTATTGATGTTTCCTGTGAATGTGTTGTCTTCTGTGATATCATTTTGTTAATGGTGTTTCCTGTGTATGTGTTCTCTCCAGTGATATCGTTTTGTTATTGGTGTTTCCTGTGTATGTGTTCTCTCCAGTGATATCGTTTTGTTATTGGTGTTTCCTGTGTATGTGTTGTCTCCAGTGATATCGTTTTGTTATTGGTGTTTCCTGTGTATGTGTTCTCTCCAGTGATATCGTTTTGTTATTGGTGTTTCCTGTGTATGTGTTGTCTCCAGTGATATCGTTTTGTTATTGGTGTTTCCTGTATATGTGTTGTCTCCAGTGATATCGTTTTGTTATTGGTGTTTCCTGTGTATGTGTTGTCTCCAGTGATATCGTTTTGTTATTGGTGTTTCCTGTGTATGTGTTCTCTCCAGTGATATCGTTTTGTTATTGGTGTTTCCTGTGTATGTGTTCTCTCCAGTGATATCGTTTTGTTATTGGTGTTTCCTGTGTATGTGTTCTCTCCAGTGATATCGTTTTGTTATTGGTGTTTCCTGTATATGTGTTGTCTCCAGTGATATCGTTTTGTTATTGGTGTTTCCTGTGTATGTGTTCTCTCCAGTGATATCGTTTTGTTATTGGTGTTTCCTGTATATGTGCTGTCTCCAGTGATATCGTTTTGTTATTGGTGTTTCCTGTATATGTGTTGTCTCCAGTGATATCGTTTTGTTATTGGTGTTTCCTGTGTATGTGTTGTCTCTAGTGATTTTGTTTTGTTATTGGTGTTTCCTTTGTATGTGTTGTCTCCAGTGATATCGTTTTGTTATTGGTGTTTCCGGTGTATGTGTTGTCTCCAGTGATATCGTTTTGTTATTGGTGTTTCCTGTGTATGTGTTGTCTCCAGTGATATCGTTTTGTTATTGGTGTTTCCTGTGTATGTGTTCTCTCCAGTGAGATCGTTTTACTATTGGTGTTTCCTGTGTATGTGCTGTCTCCAGTGATATCGTTTTGTTATTGGTGTTTCCGGTGTATGTGTTGTCTCCAGTGATATCGTTTTGTTATTGGTGTTTCCTGTGTATGTGCTGTCCTCAGTGATATCGTTTTGTTATTGGTGTTTCCGGTGTATGTGTTGTCTCCAGTGATATCGTTTTGTTATTGGTGTTTCCTGTGTATGTGTTGTCTCCAGTGATATCGTTATGTTAATGGTGTTTCCTGTGTATGTGTTGTTTCCAGTGATATCGTTTTGTTATTGGTGTTTCCGGTGTATATGCTGCCTCCAGTGATATCGTTCTGTTATTGGTGTTTCCTTTGTATGTGTTGTCTCCAGTGATATCGTTTTGTTATTGGTGTTTCCTGTGTATGTGTTGTCTTCAGTGATATGGTTTTGTTATTGGTGTTTCCGGTGTATGTGTTGTCTCCAGTGATATCGTTTTGTTATTGGTGTTTCCGGTGTATATGCTGTCTCCAGTGATATCGTTTTGTTATTGGTGTTTCCTGTGTATGTGTTGTCTCTAGTAATATCGTTTTGTTATTGGTGTTTCCTGTCTATGTGTTGTTTCCAGTGATATCGTTTTGTTATTGGTGTTTCCTGTGTATGTGTTGTCTCCAGTGATATCGTTTTTTTATTGGTGTTTCCTTTGTATGTGTTGTCTCCAGTGATATCGTTATGTTATTGGTGTTTCCTGTGTATGTGTTGTCTCCGGTGATATCGTTTTGTTATTGGTGTTTCCTGTGAATGTGTTGTCTTCTGTGATATCATTTTGTTATTGGTGTTTCCTGTGTATGTGCTGTCTCCAGTGATATCGTTTTGTTATTGGTGTTTTCTGTGTATGTGTTGTCTCCAGTGATATCGTTTTGTTATTGGTGTTTCCTGTGTATGTGTTGTCTCCAGTGATATCGTTTTGTTATTGGTGTTTCCGGTGTATGTGTTGTCTCCGGTGATATCAATTTGTTATTGGTGTTTCCTGTGAATGTGTTGTCTTCTGTGATATCATTTTGTTATTAATGTTTCCTGTGTATGTGTTGTCTCCAGTGATATCGTTTGTTATTGGTGTTTCCTGTGAATGTGTTGTCTCCGGTGATATCGTTTTGTTATTGGTGTTTCCTGTATATGTGTTGTGTCCAGTGATATCGTTTGTTATTGGAGTTTTCTGTATATGTGTTGTGTTCAGTGATATCGTTTTGTTATTGGTGTTTCCTGCGTATGTGTTATTTCCAGTGATATCGTTTTGTTATTGGTGTTTCCTGTGTATTTGTTGTCTCCAGTGATATCGTTATGTTAATGGTGTTTCCGGTGTATGTGTTGTCTCCAGTGATATCGTTTCTTTATTGGTGTTTCCTGTGTATGTGCTGTCTCCAGTGATATCGTTTTGTTATTGGTGTTTCCTGTGTATGTGTTGTCTCCAGTGATATCATTTTGTTATTGGTGTTTCCTGTGTATGTGTTGTCCCCAGTGATATCATTTTGTTATTGGTGTTTCCTGTGTATGTGTTGTCCCCAGTGATATCGTTTTGTTATTGGTGTTTCCTGTCTAAGTGTTGTTTCCAGTGATATCGTTTTGTTATTGGTGTTTCCTGTGTATGTGTTGTCTCCAGTGATATCATTTTGTTAATGGTGTTTCCTGTGTATGTGTTCTCTCCAGTGATATCGTTTTGTTATTGGTGTTTCCTTTGAATGTGTTGTCTTCAGTGATATCGTTTTGTTATTGGTGTTTCCTTTGAATGTGTTGTCTTCAGTGATATCAATTTGTTATTGGTGTTTCCTGTGAATGTGTTGTCTTCTGTGATATCATTTTGTTATTGGTGTTTCCTGTGAATGTGTTGTCTTCTGTGATATCATTTTGTTAATGGTGTTTCCTGTGTTTGTGCTGTCTCCAGTGATATCGTTTTGTTATTGGTGTTTCCTGTCTATGTGTTGTCTCCAGTGATATCGTTATGTTATTGGTGTTTCCTGTGAATGTGTTGTCTCCAGTGAAATCGTTTTGTTATTGGTGTTTCCTGTGTATGTGTTGTCCCCAGTGATATCGTTTTGTCATTTGTGTTTCCTGTGTATGTGTTGTCTCCAATGATATCGTTTTGTTATTGGTGTTTCCTGTGTATGTGCTGTCTCCAGTGATATCGTTTTATTATTGGTGTTTCCTGTGAATGTGTTGTCTCCAGTGAAATCGTTTTGTTATTGGTGTTTCCTGTGTATGTGTTGTCCCCAGTGATATCGTTTTGTCATTTGTGTTTCCTGTGTATGTGTTGTCTCCAATGATATCGTTTTGTCATTGGTGTTTCCTGTGAATGTGTTGTCTCCAGTGATATCGTTTTGTTATTGGTGTTTCCTGTGTATGTGCTGTCTTCAGTGATATCGTTTTGCTATTGGTGTTTCCTGTGTATGTGTTGTCTCAAGTGATATCGTTATGTTATTGGTGTTTCCTGTGTATGTGCTGTCTCCAGTGATATCATTTTGTTATTGGTGTTTCCTGTGTATGTGTTGTCTCAAGTGATATCGTTTTGTTATTGGTGTTTCCTGTGTATGTGTTGTCTCCAGTGATATCGTTTTATTATTGGTGTTTCCTGTGAATGTGCTGTCTCCAGTAATATCGTTTTGTTATTGGTGTTTCCTGTGTATGTGTTCTCTCCAGTGATATCGTTTTGTTATTGGTGTTTCCTGTGTATGTGTTGTCCCCAGTGATATCGTTTTGTCATTTGTGTTTCCTGTGTATGTGTTGTCTCCAATGATATCGTTTTGTCATTGGTGTTTCCTGTGAATGTGTTGTCTCCAGTGATATCGTTTTGTTATTGGTGTTTCCTGTGTATGTGCTGTCTTCAGTGATATCGTTTTGCTATTGGTGTTTCCTGTGTATGTGTTGTCATAAGTGATATCGTTATGTTATTGGTGTTTCCTGTGTATGTGCTGTCTCCAGTGATATCATTTTGTTATTGGTGTTTCCTGTGTATGTGTTGTCTCAAGTGATATCGTTTTGTTATTGGTGTTTCCTGTGTATGTGTTGTCTCCAGTGATATCGTTTTATTATTGGTGTTTCCTGTGAATGTGCTGTCTCCAGTAATATCGTTTTGTTATTGGTGTTTCCTGTGTATGTGTTGTCTCCAGTGATATCGTTTTGTTATTGGTGTTTCCTGTGTATGTGTTGTCTCCAGTGATATCGTTTTGTTATTGGTGTTTCCTGTATATGTGTTGTCTCCAGTTATATCGTTTTGTTATTGGTGTTTCCTGTGTATGTGTTGTCTCCAGTGATATCGTTTTGTTATTGGTGTTTCCTGTGTATGTGTTCTCTCCAGTGATATCGTTTTGTTATTGGTGTTTCCTGTGTATGTGTTGTCTCCAGTGATATCGTTTTGTTATTGGTGTTTCCTGTATATGTGTTGTCTCCAGTGATATCGTTTTGTTATTGGTGTTTCCGGTGTATGTGTTGTCTCCGGTGATATCCATTTGTTATTGATGTTTCCTGTGAATGTGTTGTCTTCTGTGATATCATTTTGTTAATGGTGTTTCCTGTGTATGTGTTGTCTCCAGTGATATCATTTTGTTATTGGTGTTTCCTGTGTATGTGTTCTCTCCAGTGATATCGTTTTGTTATTGGTGTTTCCTGTGTATGTGTTGTCTCCAGTGATATCATTTTGTTATTGGTGTTTCCTGTGTATGTGTTCTCTCCAGTGATATCGTTCTGTTATTGGTGTTTCCTGTGTATGTGTTGTCTCCAGTGATATCGTTTTGTTATTGGTGTTTCCTGTGTATGTGTTCTCTCCAGTGATATCGTTTTGTTATTGGTGTTTCCTGTATATGTGTTGTCTCCAGTGATATCGTTTTGTTATTGGTGTTTCCTGTGTATGTGTTGTCTCTAGTGATTTTGTTTTGTTATTGGTGTTTCCTTTGTATGTGTTCTCTCCAGTGATATCGTTTTGTTATTGGTGTTTCCTGTATATGTGCTGTCTCCAGTGATATCGTTTTGTTATTGGTGTTTCCTGTATATGTGTTGTCTCCAGTGATATCGTTTTGTTATTGGTGTTTCCTGTGTATGTGTTGTCTCTAGTGATTTTGTTTTGTTATTGGTGTTTCCTTTGTATGTGTTGTCTCCAGTGATATCGTTTTGTTATTGGTGTTTCCGGTGTATGTGTTGTCTCCAGTGATATCGTTTTGTTATTGGTGTTTCCTGTGTATGTTTTGTCTCCAGTGATATCGTTTTGTTATTGGTGTTTCCTGTGTATGTGTTCTCTCCAGTGAGATCGTTTTACTATTGGTGTTTCCTGTGTATGTGCTGTCTCCAGTGATATCGTTTTGTTATTGGTGTTTCCGGTGTATGTGTTGTCTCCAGTGATATCGTTTTGTTATTGGTGTTTCCTGTGTATGTGCTGTCCTCAGTGATATCGTTTTGTTATTGGTGTTTCCGGTGTATGTGTTGTCTCCAGTGATATCGTTTTGTTATTGGTGTTTCCTGTGTATGTGTTGTCTCCAGTGATATCGTTATGTTAATGGTGTTTCCTGTGTATGTGTTGTTTCCAGTGATATCGTTTTGTTATTGGTTTTTCCGGTGTATATGCTGTCTCCAGTGATATCGTTCTGTTATTGGTGTTTCCTTTGTATGTGTTGTCTCCAGTGATATCGTTTTGTTATTGGTGTTTCCTGTGTATGTGTTGTCTTCAGTGATATGGTTTTGTTATTGGTGTTTCCGGTGTATGTGTTGTCTCCAGTGATATCGTTTTGTTATTGGTGTTTCCGGTGTATATGCTGTCTCCAGTGATATCGTTTTGTTATTGGTGTTTCCTGTGTATGTGTTGTCTCTAGTAATATCGTTTTGTTATTGGTGTTTCCTGTCTATGTGTTGTTTCCAGTGATATCGTTTTGTTATTGGTGTTTCCTGTGTATGTGTTGTCTCCAGTGATATCGTTTTTTTATTGGTGTTTCCTTTGTATGTGTTGTCTCCAGTGATATCGTTATGTTATTGGTGTTTCCTGTGTATGTGTTGTCTCCGGTGATATCGTTTTGTTATTGGTGTTTCCTGTGAATGTGTTGTCTTCTGTGATATCATTTTGTTATTGGTGTTTCCTGTGTATGTGCTGTCTCCAGTGATATCGTTTTGTTATTGGTGTTTTCTGTGTATGTGTTGTCTCCAGTGATATCGTTTTGTTATTGGTGTTTCCTGTGTATGTGTTGTCTCCAGTGATATCGTTTTGTTATTGGTGTTTCCGGTGTATGTGTTGTCTCCGGTGATATCAATTTGTTATTGGTGTTTCCTGTGAATGTGTTGTCTTCTGTGATATCATTTTGTTATTGGTGTTTCCTGTGTATGTGTTGTCTCCAGTGATATCGTTTGTTATTGGTGTTTCCTGTGAATGTGTTGTCTCCGGTGATATCGTTTTGTTATTGGTGTTTCCTGTATATGTGTTGTGTTCAGTGATATCGTTTTGTTATTGGTGTTTCCTGCGTATGTGTTATTTCCAGTGATATCGTTTTGTTATTGGTGTTTCCTGTGTATTTGTTGTCTCCAGTGATATCGTTATGTTAATGGTGTTTCCGGTGTATGTGTTGTCTCCAGTGATATCGTTTCTTTATTGGTGTTTCCTGTGTATGTGCTGTCTCCAGTGATATCGTTTTGTTATTGGTGTTTCCTGTGTATGTGTTGTCTCCAGTGATATCATTTTGTTATTGGTGTTTCCTGTGTATGTGTTGTCCCCAGTGATATCATTTTGTTATTGGTGTTTCCTGTGTATGTGTTGTCCCCAGTGATATCGTTTTGTTATTGGTGTTTCCTGTCTATGTGTTGTTTCCAGTGATATCGTTTTGTTATTGGTGTTTCCTGTGCATGTGTTGTCTCCAGTGATATCATTTTGTTAATGGTGTTTCCTGTGTATGTGTTCTCTCCAGTGATATCGTTTTGTTATTGGTGTTTCCTTTGAATGTGTTGTCTTCAGTGATATCGTTTTGTTATTGGTGTTTCCTTTGAATGTGTTGTCTTCAGTGATATCAATTTGTTATTGGTGTTTCCTGTGAATGTGTTGTCTTCTGTGATATCATTTTGTTATTGGTGTTTCCTGTGAATGTGTTGTCTTCTGTGATATCATTTTGTTAATGGTGTTTCCTGTGTATGTGCTGTCTCCAGTGATATCGTTTTGTTATTGGTGTTTCCTGTGTATGTGTTGTCTCCAGTGATATCATTTTGTTATTGGTGTTTCCTGTGTATGTGTTGTCTCGAGTGATATCGTTTTGTTATTGGTGTTTCCTGTGTTTGTGTTGTCTCCAGTGATATCGTTATGTTATTGGTGTTTCCTGTGAATGTGTTGTCTCCAGTGAAATCGTTTTGTTATTGGTGTTTCCTGTGTATGTGTTGTCCCCAGTGATATCGTTTTGTCATTTGTGTTTCCTGTGTATGTGTTGTCTCCAGTGATATCGTTTTGTCATTTGTGTTTCCTGTGTATGTGTTGTCTCCAATGATATCGTTTTGTCATTGGTGTTTCCTGTGAATGTGTTGTCTCCAGTGATATCGTTTTGTTATTGGTGTTTCCTGTGTATGTGCTGTCTTCAGTGATATCGTTTTGCTATTGGTGTTTCCTGTGTATGTGTTGTCTCAAGTGATATCGTTATGTTATTGGTGTTTCCTGTGTATGTGCTGTCTCCAGTGATATCATTTTGTTATTGGTGTTTCCTGTGTATGTGTTGTCTCAAGTGATATCGTTTTGTTATTGGTGTTTCCTGTGTATGTGTTGTCTCCAGTGATATCGTTTTATTATTGGTGTTTCCTGTGAATGTGCTGTCTCCAGTAATATCGTTTTGTTATTGGTGTTTCCTGTGTATGTGTTCTCTCCAGTGATATCGTTTTGTTATTGGTGTTTCCTGTGTATGTGTTGTCCCCAGTGATATCGTTTTGTCATTTGTGTTTCCTGTGTATGTGTTGTCTCCAATGATGTCGTTTTGTCATTGGTGTTTCCTGTGAATGTGTTGTCTCCAGTGATATCGTTTTGTTATTGGTGTTTCCTGTGTATGTGCTGTCTTCAGTGATATCGTTTTGCTATTGGTGTTTCCTGTGTATGTGTTGTCTCAAGTGATATCGTTATGTTATTGGTGTTTCCTGTGTATGTGCTGTCTCCAGTGATATCATTTTGTTATTGGTGTTTCCTGTGTATGTGTTGTCTCAAGTGATATCGTTTTGTTATTGGTGTTTCCTGTGTATGTGTTGTCTCCAGTGATATCGTTTTATTATTGGTGTTTCCTGTGAATGTGCTGTCTCCAGTAATATCGTTTTGTTATTGGTGTTTCCTGTGTATGTGTTGTCTCCAGTGATATCGTTTTGTTATTGGTGTTTCCTGTGTATGTGTTGTCTCCAGTGATATCGTTTTGTTATTGGTGTTTCCTGTATATGTGTTGTCTCCAGTTATATCGTTTTGTTATTGGTGTTTCCTGTGTATGTGTTGTCTCCAGTGATATCGTTTTGTTATTGGTGTTTCCTGTGTATGTGTTCTCTCCAGTGATATCGTTTTGTTATTGGTGTTTCCTGTGTATGTGTTGTCTCCAGTGATATCGTTTTGTTATTGGTGTTTCCTGTATATGTGTTGTCTCCAGTGATATCGTTTTGTTATTGGTGTTTCCGGTGTATGTGTTGTCTCCGGTGATATCCATTTGTTATTGATGTTTCCTGTGAATGTGTTGTCTTCTGTGATATCATTTTGCTAATGGTGTTTCCTGTGTATGTGTTGTCTCCAGTGATATCATTTTGTTCTTGGTGTTTCCTGTGTATGTGTTCTCTCCAGTGATATCGTTTTGTTATTGGTGTTTCCTGTGTATGTGTTGTCTCCAGTGATATCATTTTGTTATTGGTGTTTCCTGTGTATGTGTTCTCTCCAGTGATATCGTTCTGTTATTGGTGTTTCCTGTGTATGTGTTGTCTCCAGTGATATCGTTTTGTTATTGGTGTTTCCTGTGTATGTGTTCTCTCCAGTGATATCGTTTTGTTATTGGTGTTTCCTGTATATGTGTTGTCTCCAGTGATATCGTTTTGTTATTGGTGTTTCCTGTGTATGTGTTGTCTCTAGTGATTTTGTTTTGTTATTGGTGTTTCCTTTGTATGTGTTGTCTCCAGTGATATCGTTTTGTTATTGGTGTTTCCGGTGTATGTGTTGTCTCCAGTGATATCGTTTTGTTATTGGTGTTTCATGTGTATGTGTTGTCTCCAGTGATATCGTTTTGTTATTGGTGTTTCCTGTGTATGTGTTCTCTCCAGTGATATCGTTTTACTATTGGTGTTTCCTGTGTATGTGCTGTCTCCAGTGATATCGTTTTGTTATTGGTGTTTCCGGTGTATGTGTTGTCTCCAGTGATATCGTTTTGTTATTGGTGTTTCCTGTGTATGTGCTGTCTTTAGTGATATCGTTTTGTTATTGGTGTTTCCGGTGTATGTGTTGTCTCCAGTGATATCGTTTTGTTATTGGTGTTTCCTGTGTATGTGTTGTCTCCAGTGATATCGTTATGTTAATGGTGTTTCCTGTGTATGTGTTGTTTCCAGTGATATCGTTTTGTTATTGGTGTTTCCGGTGTATATGCTGTCTCCAGTGATATCGTTTTGTTATTGGTGTTTCCTGTGAATGTGTTGTCTCCAGTGATATCGTTTTGTTATTTGTGTTTCCTGTGTATGTGCTGTCTTCAGTGATATGGTTTTGTTATTGGTGTTTCCGGTGTATGTGTTGTCTCCTGTGATATCGTTTTGTTATTGGTGTTTCCTGTGTATGTGATGTCTCCAGTGATATCGTTTTGTTATTGGTGTTTCCGGTGTATATGCTGTCTCCAGTGATATCGTTTTGTTATTGGTGTTTCCTGTGTATGTGTTGTCTCTAGTAATATCGTTTTGTTATTGGTGTTTCCTGTCTATGTGTTGTTTCCAGTGATATCGTTTTGTTATTGGTGTTTCCTGTGTATGTGTTGTCTCCAGTGATATCGTTTTTTTATTGGTGTTTCCTTTGTATGTGTTGTCTCCAGTGATATCGTTATGTTATTGGTGTTTCCTGTGTATGTGTTGTCTCCGGTGATATCGTTTTGTTATTGGTGTTTCCTGTGAATGTGTTGTCTTCTGTGATATCATTTTGTTATTGGTGTTTCCTGTGTATGTGCTGTCTCCAGTGATATCGTTTTGTTATTGGTGTTTTCTGTGTATGTGTTGTCTCCAGTGATATCGTTTTGTTATTGGTGTTTCCTGTGTATGTGTTGTCTCCAGTGATATCGTTTTGTTATTGGTGTTTCCGGTGTATGTGTTGTCTCCGGTGATATCAATTTGTTATTGGTGTTTCCTGTGAATGTGTTGTCTTCTGTGATATCATTTTGTTATTGGTGTTTCCTGTGTATGTGTTGTCTCCAGTGATATCGTTTGTTATTGGTGTTTCCTGTGAATGTGTTGTCTCCGGTGATATCGTTTTGTTATTGGTGTTTCCTGTATATGTGTTGTGTCCAGTGATATCGTTTGTTATTGGAGTTTTCTGTATATGTGTTGTGTTCAGTGATATCGTTTTGTTATTGGTGTTTCCTGCGTATGTGTTATTTCCAGTGATATCGTTTTGTTATTGGTGTTTCCTGTGTATGTGTTGTCTCCAGTGATATCGTTATGTTAATGGTGTTTCCGGTGTATGTGTTGTCTCCAGTGATATCGTTTCTTTATTGGTGTTTCCTGTGTATGTGCTGTCTCCAGTGATATCGTTTTGTTATTGGTGTTTCCTGTGTATGTGTTGTCTCCGGTGATATCGTTTTGCTATTGGTGTTTCCTGTGTATGTGTTGTCTCCAGTGATATCGTTTTGTTATTGGTGTTTCCTGTGTATGTGTTGTCTCCAGTGATATCGTTTTGTTATTGGTGTTTCCTGTCTATGTGTTGTCTCCAGTGATATCGTTTTGTGATTGGTATTTCCTGTGTATGTGTTGTCTCCAGTGATATCGTTTTGTTATTGGTGTTTCCTGTGTATGTGTTGTCTCCAGTGATATCGTTTTTTATTGGTGTTTCCTTTGTATATGTTGTCTCCAGTGATATCGTTATGTTATTGGTGTTTCCTGTATATGTGTTGTCTTCAGTGATATCGTTTTGTTATTGGTGTTTCCTGTGTATGTGTTGTCTCCAGTGATATCGTTTTTTTATTGGTGTTTCCTTTGTATGTGTTGTCTCCAGTGATATCGTTATGTTATTGGTGTTTCCTGTATATGTGTTGTCTTCAGTGATATCGTTTTTTTATTGGTGTTTCCTTTGTATGTGTTTTCTCCAGTGATATCGTTATGTTATTGGTGTTTCCTGTGTATGTGTTGTCTCCAGTGATATCGTTTGTTATTGGTGTTTCCTGTGAATGTGTTGTCTTCTGTGATATCATTTTGTTATTGGTGTTTCCTGTGTATGTGCTGTCTCCAGTGATATCGTTTTGTTATTGGTGTTTTCTGTGTATGTGTTGTCTCCAGTGATATCGTTTTGTTATTGGTGTTTCCTGTGTATGTGTTGTCTCCAGTGATATCGTTTTGTTATTGGTGTTTCCGGTGTATGTGTTGTCTCCGGTGATATCAATTTGTTATTGGTGTTTCCTGTGAATGTGTTGTCTTCTGTGATATCATTTTGTTATTGGTGTTTCCTGTGTATGTGTTGTCTCCAGTGATATCGTTTGTTATTGGTGTTTCCTGTGAATGTGTTGTCTCCGGTGATATCGTTTTGTTATTGGTGTTTCCTGTATATGTGTTGTGTCCAGTGATATCGTTTGTTATTGGAGTTTTCTGTATATGTGTTGTGTTCAGTGATATCGTTTTGTTATTGGTGTTTCCTGCGTATGTGTTATTTCCAGTGATATCGTTTTGTTATTGGTGTTTCCTGTGTATGTGTTGTCTCCAGTGATATCGTTATGTTAATGGTGTTTCCGGTGTATGTGTTGTCTCCAGTGATATCGTTTCTTTATTGGTGTTTCCTGTGTATGTGCTGTCTCCAGTGATATCGTTTTGTTATTGGTGTTTCCTGTGTATGTGTTGTCTCCGGTGATATCGTTTTGCTATTGGTGTTTCCTGTGTATGTGTTGTCTCCAGTGATATCGTTTTGTTATTGGTGTTTCCTGTGTATGTGTTGTCTCCAGTGATATCGTTTTGTTATTGGTGTTTCCTGTCTATGTGTTGTCTCCAGTGATATCGTTTTGTGATTGGTATTTCCTGTGTATGTGTTGTCTCCAGTGATATCGTTTTGTTATTGGTGTTTCCTGTGTATGTGTTGTCTCCAGTGATATCGTTTTTTATTGGTGTTTCCTTTGTATATGTTGTCTCCAGTGATATCGTTATGTTATTGGTGTTTCCTGTATATGTGTTGTCTTCAGTGATATCGTTTTGTTATTGGTGTTTCCTGTGTATGTGTTGTCTCCAGTGATATCGTTCTTTTATTGGTGTTTCCTTTGTATGTGTTGTCTCCAGTGATATCGTTATGTTATTGGTGTTTCCTGTATATGTGTTGTCTTCAGTGATATCGTTTTTTTATTGGTGTTTCCTTTGTATGTGTTTTCTCCAGTGATATCGTTATGTTATTGGTGTTTCCTGTGTATGTGTTGTCTCCAGTGATATCGTTTGTTATTGGTGTTTCCTGTGTATGTGTTGTCTCCAGTTATATCGTTTTGTTATTGGTGTTTCCTGTGTATGTGTTGTCTCCAGTGATATCGTTTTGTTATTGGTGTTTCCTGTGTATGTGTTGTCTCCAGTTATATCGTTTTGTTATTGGTGTTTCCTGTGTATGTGTTGTCTCCAGTGATATCGTTTTGTTATTGGTGTTTCCTGTGTATGTGTTGTCTCCAGTGATATCGTTTTGTTATTGGTGTTTCCTGTGTATGTGTTGTCTCCAGTGATATCGTTTTGTTATTGGTGTTTCCTGTGTATGTGTTGTCTCCAGTGATATCGTTTTGTTATTGGTGTTTCCTGTGTATGTTTTGTCTTCAGTGATATCGTTTTGTTATTGGTGTTTCCTGTCTATGTGTTGTCTCCAGTGATATCGTTTGTTATTGGTGTTTCCTGTGTATGTGTTGTCTCCAGTGATATCGTTTTGTTATTGGTGTTTCCTGTGTATGTGTTGTCTGCAGTGATATCGTTTTGTTATTGGTGTTTCCTGTGTATGTGTTGTCTCCAGTTATATCGTTATGTTATTGGTGTTTCCTGTGTATGTGTTGTCTCCAGTGATATCGTTTTGTTATTGGTGTTTCCGGTGTATGTGTTGTCTCCAGTGATATCGTTTTGTTATTGATGTTTCCTGTTTATGTGTTGTCTCCAGTGATATCGTTTTGTTATTGGTGTTTCCTGTGTATGTGTTGTCTCCAGTTATATCGTTATGTTTTTGTGTTTCCTGTGTATGTGTTGTCTCCAGTTATATCGTTATGTTATTGGTGTTTCCTGTGTATGTGTTGTCTCCAGTGATATCGTTTTGTTATTGGTGTTTCCTGTGTATGTGTTGTCTCCAGTGATATCGTTTTGTTATTGATGTTTCCTGTTTATGTGTTGTCTCCAGTGATATCGTTTTGTTATTGGTGTTTCCTGTGTATGTGTTGTCTCCAGTTATATCGTTATGTTATTGGTGTTTCCTGTGTATGTGTTGTCTCCAGTGATATCGTTTTGTTATTGGTGTTTCCTGTCTATGTGTTGTCTCCGGTGATATCAATTTGTTATTGGTGTTTCCTGTGTATGTGTTGTCTCCAGTGATATCGTTTTGTTATTGATGTTTCCTGTGTATGTGTTGTCTCCAGTGATATCGTTTTGTTATTGGTGTTTCCTGTCTATGTGTTGTCTCCGGTGATATCAATTTGTTATTGGTGTTTCCTGTGTATGTGTTGTCTCCAGTTATATCGTTATGTTATTGGTGTTTCCTGTGTATGTGTTGTCTCCAGTGATATCGTTTTGTTATTGGTGTTTCCTGTCTATGTGTTGTCTCCGGTGATATCAATTTGTTATTGGTGTTTCCTGTGTATGTGTTGTCTCCAGTGATATCGTTTTGTTATTGGTGTTTCCTGTGTATGTGTTGTCTCCAGTTATATCGTTATGTTATTGGTGTTTCCTGTGTATGTGTTGTCTCCAATGATATCGTTTTGTCATTGGTGTTTCCTGTGTATGTGTTGTCTCCAGTGATATCGTTTTGTTATTTGTGTTTCCTGTGTATGTGTTGTCTCCAGAGATATCGTTTTGTTATTGGTGTTTCCTGTGTATGTGTTGTCTCCAGTGATATCGTTATGTTATTGGTGTTTCCTATGTATGTGTTGTCTCCAGTGATATCGTTATGTTATTGGTGTTTCCTGTGTATGTGTTGTCTCCAGTGATATCGTTATGTTATTGGTGTTTCCTATGTATGTGTTGTCTCCAGTGATATCGTTTTGTTATTGATGTTTCCTGTCTATGTGCTGTCTCCAGTGATATCGTTTTGTTATTGGTGTTTCCTGTATATGTGTTGTCTCCAGTGATATCGTTTTGTTATTGGTGTTTCCTATGTATATGTTGTCTCCGGTGATATCGTTATGTTATTGGTGTTTCCTGTGTATGTGTTGTCTCCGGTGATATCGTTATGTTATTGGTGTTTCCTGTGTATGTGTTGTCTCCAGTGATATCGTTTTGTTATTGGTGTTTCCTGTGAATGTGTTGTCTCCAGTTATATCGTTTTGTTATTGGTGTTTCCTGTGTATGTGTTGTCTCCGGTGATATCAATTTGTTATTGGTGTTTCCTGTGTATGTGTTCTCTCCAGTGATATCGTTTTGTGATTGGTATTTCCTGTGTATGTGTTGTCTCCAGTTATATCGTTTTGTTATTGGTGTTTCCTGTGTAAGTGTTGTCTCCAGTGATATCGTTTTGTTATTGGTGTTTCCTATGTATGTGTTGTCTCCGGTGATATCAATTTGTTATTGGTGTTTCCTGTGTATGTGTTCTCTCCAGTGATATCGTTTTGTGATTGGTATTTCCTGTGTATGTGTTGTCTCCAGTTATATCGTTTTGTTATTGGTGTTTCCTGTGTAAGTGTTGTCTCCAGTGATATCGTTTTGTTATTGGTGTTTCCTGTATATGTGTTGTTTCCAGTGATATCGTTTTGTTATTGGTGTTTCCTGTTTATGTGTTGTCTCCAGTTATATCGTTTTGTTATTGGTGTTTCCTGTATATGTGTTGTTTCCAGTGATATCGTTTTGTTATTGGTGTTTCCTGTCTATGTGTTGTCTCTAGTAATATCGTTTTGTTATTGGTGTTTCCTGTGTATTTGTTGTCTCCAGTGATATCGTTTTGTTATTGGTGTTTCCTGTCTATGTGTTGTCTCCAGTTATATCGTTTTGTTATTTGTGTTTCCTGTGTATGTGTTGTCTCCAGTGATATCGTTTTGTTATTTGTGTTTCCTGTTTATGTGTTGTCTCCAGTTATATCGTTTTGTTATTGGTGTTTCCTGTATATGTGTTGTTTCCAGTGATATCGTTTTGTTATTGGTGTTTCCTGTCTATGTGTTGTCTCTAGTAATATCGTTTTGTTATTGGTGTTTCCTGTGTATTTGTTGTCTCCAGTGATATCGTTTTGTTATTGGTGTTTCCTGTATATGTGTTGTTTCCAGTGATATCGTTTTGTTATTGGTGTTTCCTGTCTATGTGTTGTCTCTAGTAATATCGTTTTGTTATTGGTGTTTCCTGTGTATTTGTTGTCTCCAGTGATATCGTTTTGTTATTGGTGTTTCCGGTGTATGTGTTGTCTCCAGTGATATCGTTATGTTATTGGTGTTTCCTGTGTATGTGCTGTCTCCAGTGATATCGTTTTGTTATTGGTGTTTCCTGTCTATGTGTTGTCTCCAGTGATATCGTTTTGTTATTGGTGTTTCCTGTGTATGTGCTGTCTCCAGTGATATCGTTTTGTTATTGGTGTTTCCTATGTATGTGTTGTCTCCGGTGATATCGTTATGTTATTGGTGTTTCCTGTGTATGTGTTGTCTCCAGTGATATCGTTTTGTTATTGGTGTTTCCTGTGTATGTGCTGTCTCCAGTGATATCGTTTTGTTATTGGTGTTTCCTGTGTGTGTGTTGTCTCCAATGATATCGTTGTGTTATTGGTGTTTCCTGTGTATGTGTTGTCTTCGGTGATATCGTTATGTTATTGGTGTTTCCTGTGTATGTGTTCTCTCCAGTGATATCGTTTTGTTATTGGTGTTTCCTGTGTATGTGTTGTCACCAGTGATATCGTTTTGTTATTGGTGTTTCCGGTGTATGTGTTGTTTCCGGTGATATCAATTTGTTATTGGTGTTTCCTGTGTATGTGTTGTCTTCAGTGATATCATTTTGTTAATGATGTTTCCTGTGTATGTGTTGTCTCCGGTGATATCGTTTTGTTATTGGTGTTTCCTGTGTATGTGTTGTCTCCAGTGATATCGTTTGTTATTGGTGTTTCCTGTGTATGTGTTGTCTCCAGTGATATCGTTTTGTTATTGGTGTTTCCTATGTATGTGCTGTCTCCAGTGATATCGTTATGTTATTGGGTGTTTCCTGTGTATGTGCTGTCTCCAGTGATATCGTTTTGTTATTGGTGTTTCCTGTATATGTGTTGTCTCCAGTGATATCGTTTTGTTATTGGTGTTTCCTATGTATGTGTTGTCTCCGGTGATATCGTTATGTTATTGGTGTTTCCTGTGTATGTGTTGTCTCCGGTGATATCGTTATGTTATTGGTGTTTCCTGTGTATGTGTTGTCTCCAGTGATATCGTTTTGTTATTGGTGTTTCCTGTGAATGTGTTGTCTCCAGTTATATCGTTTTGTTATTGGTGTTTCCTGTGTATGTGTTGTCTCCGGTGATATCAATTTGTTATTGGTGTTTCCTGTGTATGTGTTCTCTCCAGTGATATCGTTTTGTGATTGGTATTTCCTGTGTATGTGTTGTCTCCAGTTATATCGTTTTGTTATTGGTGTTTCCTGTGTAAGTGTTGTCTCCAGTGATATCGTTTTGTTATTGGTGTTTCCTATGTATGTGTTGTCTCCGGTGATATCAATTTGTTATTGGTGTTTCCTGTGTATGTGTTCTCTCCAGTGATATCGTTTTGTGATTGGTATTTCCTGTGTATGTGTTGTCTCCAGTTATATCGTTTTGTTATTGGTGTTTCCTGTGTAAGTGTTGTCTCCAGTGATATCGTTTTGTTATTGGTGTTTCCTGTATATGTGTTGTTTCCAGTGATATCGTTTTGTTATTGGTGTTTCCTGTTTATGTGTTGTCTCCAGTTATATCGTTTTGTTATTGGTGTTTCCTGTATATGTGTTGTTTCCAGTGATATCGTTTTGTTATTGGTGTTTCCTGTCTATGTGTTGTCTCTAGTAATATCGTTTTGTTATTGGTGTTTCCTGTGTATTTGTTGTCTCCAGTGATATCGTTTTGTTATTGGTGTTTCCTGTCTATGTGTTGTCTCCAGTTATATCGTTTTGTTATTTGTGTTTCCTGTGTATGTGTTGTCTCCAGTGATATCGTTTTGTTATTTGTGTTTCCTGTTTATGTGTTGTCTCCAGTTATATCGTTTTGTTATTGGTGTTTCCTGTATATGTGTTGTTTCCAGTGATATCGTTTTGTTATTGGTGTTTCCTGTCTATGTGTTGTCTCTAGTAATATCGTTTTGTTATTGGTGTTTCCTGTGTATTTGTTGTCTCCAGTGATATCGTTTTGTTATTGGTGTTTCCTGTATATGTGTTGTTTCCAGTGATATCGTTTTGTTATTGGTGTTTCCTGTCTATGTGTTGTCTCTAGTAATATCGTTTTGTTATTGGTGTTTCCTGTGTATTTGTTGTCTCCAGTGATATCGTTTTGTTATTGGTGTTTCCGGTGTATGTGTTGTCTCCAGTGATATCGTTATGTTATTGGTGTTTCCTGTGTATGTGCTGTCTCCAGTGATATCGTTTTGTTATTGGTGTTTCCTGTCTATGTGTTGTCTCCAGTGATATCGTTTTGTTATTGGTGTTTCCTGTGTATGTGCTGTCTCCAGTGATATCGTTTTGTTATTGGTGTTTCCTATGTATGTGTTGTCTCCGGTGATATCGTTATGTTATTGGTGTTTCCTGTGTATGTGTTGTCTCCAGTGATATCGTTTTGTTATTGGTGTTTCCTGTGTATGTGCTGTCTCCAGTGATATCGTTTTGTTATTGGTGTTTCCTGTGTGTGTGTTGTCTCCAATGATATCGTTGTGTTATTGGTGTTTCCTGTGTATGTGTTGTCTTCGGTGATATCGTTATGTTATTGGTGTTTCCTGTGTATGTGTTCTCTCCAGTGATATCGTTTTGTTATTGGTGTTTCCTGTGTATGTGTTGTCACCAGTGATATCGTTTTGTTATTGGTGTTTCCGGTGTATGTGTTGTTTCCGGTGATATCAATTTGTTATTGGTGTTTCCTGTGTATGTGTTGTCTTCAGTGATATCATTTTGTTAATGATGTTTCCTGTGTATGTGTTGTCTCCGGTGATATCGTTTTGTTATTGGTGTTTCCTGTGTATGTGTTGTCTCCAGTGATATCGTTTGTTATTGGTGTTTCCTGTGTATGTGTTGTCTCCAGTGATATCGTTTTGTTATTGGTGTTTCCTATGTATGTGCTGTCTCCAGTGATATCGTTATGTTATTGGGTGTTTCCTGTGTATGTGCTGTCTCCAGTGATATCGTTTTGTTATTGGTGTTTCCTATGTATGTGCTGTCTCCAGTGATATCGTTATGTTATTGGTGTTTCCTGTGTATGTGCTGTCTCCAGTGATATCGTTTTGTTATTGGTGTTTCCTGTGTATGTGTTGTCTCCAGTGATATCGTTTTGTTATTGGTGTTTCCGGTGTATGTGTTGTCTCCAGTGATATCGTTTTGTTATTGGTGTTTCCTGTGTATGTGTTGTCACCAGTGATATCGTTTTGTTATTGGTGTTTCCTGTGTATGTGTTGTCTCCAGTGATATCGTTTTGTTATTGGTGTTTCCTGTGAATGTGCTGTCTCCAGTGATATCGTTTTGTTATTGGTGTTTCCTGTGTATGTGTTGTCTCCAGTGATATCGTTATGTTAATGGTGTTTCCGGTGTATGTGCTGTCTCCAGTGATATCGTTTTGTTATTGGTGTTTCCTGTGTATGTGTTGTCTCCAGTGATATCGTTTTGTTATTGGTGTTTCCTGTGTATGTGTTGTCTCCAGTGATGTCTTTTTGTTATTGGTGTTTCCTGTGTATGTGTTGTCTCCGGTGATATCGTTTTGCTATTGGTGTTTCCTGTGTATGTGTTGTCTCGAGTGATATCGTTTTGTTATTGGTGTTTCCTGTGTATGTGTTGTCTCGAGTGATTTCGTTTTGTTATTGGTGTTTCCTGTGTATGTGTTGCCTCCGGTGATATCGTTTTGTTATTGGTGTTTCCTGCGTATGTGTTGTCTCCAGTGATATTGTTTTGTTATTTGTGTTTCCTGCGTATGTGTTGTCTCGAGTGATATCGTTATGTTATTGGTGTTTCCTGTGTATGTGTTGTCTCGAGTGATATCGTTTTGTTATTGGTGTTTCCTGTGTATGTGTTGTCTCCAGTGATGTCGTTTTGTTATTGGTGTTTCCTGTGTATGTTTTGTCTCCAGTGATATCGGTTTGTTATTTGAGTTTCCTGTTAATGTGTTGTCTCCAGTGATATCGTTTTGTTATTGGTGTTTCCTGTGTGTGTGTTGTCTCCAATGATATCGTTTTGTTATTTGAGTTTCATGTGTATGTGTTGTCTCCGGTGATATCGATTTGTTATTGGTGTTTTCTGTGTATGTGCTGTCTCCAGTGATATCGTTTTGTAATTGGTGTTTCCTGTGTATGTGTTGTCTCCAGTAAAATCATTTTGTTAATGATGTTTCCTGTGTATGTGTTGTCTCCAGTGATATCGTTTTGTTATTGGTGTTTCCTGTGTATGTGTTGTCTCCTGTGATATCGTTATGTTATTGGTGTTTCCTGTGTATGTGCTGTCTCCAGTGATATCATTTTGTTATTGGTGTTTCCTGTATACGTGTTGTCTCCAGTGATGTCGTTTTGTTATTGTTGTTTCCTGTCTATGTGTTGTCTCGAGTGATATCGTTTTGTTATTGTTGTTTCCTGTCTATGTGTTGTCTCCAATGATATCGTTTTGTTATTTGAGTTTCATGTGTATGTGTTGTCTCCGGTGATATCGATTTGTTATTGGTGTTTTCTGTGTATGTGCTGTCTCCAGTGATATCGTTTTGTAATTGGTGTTTCCTGTGTATGTGTTGTCTCCAGTGATATCGTTTTGTTATTGGTGTTTCCGGTGTATGTGTTGTCTCCAGTGATATCGTTTTGGTATTGGTGTTTCCTGTGTATGTGTTGTCTCCAGTAAAATCATTTTGTTAATGATGTTTCCTGTGTATGTGCTGTCTCCAGTGATATCGTTTTGTTATTGTTGTTTCCTGTCTATGTGTTGTCTCCAGTGATATCGTTTTGTTAATGATGTTTCCTGTGTATGTGCTGTCTCCAGTGATATCGTTTTGTAATTGGTGTTTCCTGTGTATGTGTTGTCTCCAGTAAAATCATTTTGTTAATGATGTTTCCTGTATATGTGCTGTCTCCAGTGATGTGTTTTTGTTATTGGTGTTTCCTGTGTATGTGTTGTCTCCAGTGATATCGTTATGTTTTTGTGTTTCCTGTGCAAGTGTTGTCTCTAGTGATTTCGTTTTGTTATTGGTGTTTCCTGTGTAGTTGTTGTCTCCAGTAATATCGTTTTGTTATTGATGTTTCCTGTGTATGTGTTGTCTCCAGTGATATCATTTTGTTAATGGTGTTTCCTGTGTATATGTTGTGTCCAGTAATATCATTTTGTTATTGGTGTTTCCTGTGTATGTGTTGTCTCCAGTAATATCGTTTTGTTAATGGTGTTTCCTGTGTATGTGTTGTGTCCAGTAATATCATTTTGTTATTGGTGTTTCCTGTGTATGTGTTGTCTCCAGTAATATCGTTTTGTTATTGGTGTTTCCTGTATACGTGTTGTCTCCAGTGATATCGTTTTGTTAATGGTGTTTCCTGTGTATGTGTTGTGTCCAGTAATATCATTTTGTTATTGGTGTTTCCTGTGTATGTGTTGTCTCCAGTAATATCGTTTTGTTATTGATGTTTCCTGTGTATGTGTTGTCTCCAGTGATATCGTTATGTTATTGGTGTTTCCGGTGTATGTGTTGTCTCCAGTGATATCGTTTTGTTATTGGTGTTTCCTGTGTAGTTGTTGTCTCCAGTAATATTGTTTTGTTATTGATGTTTCCTGTGTATGTGTTGTCTCCAGTGATGTGTTTTTGTTATTGGTGTTTCCTGTGTATGTGTTGTCTCGAGTGATATCGTTTTGCTTTTGGTGTTTCCTGTGTATGTGTTGTCTCCAGTGATGTGTTTTGTTATTGGTGTTTCCTGTGTATGTGTTGTCACGAGTGATATC
The DNA here is from genome assembly GCA_947623455.1 of Mimachlamys varia. Classification (NCBI taxonomy): domain Eukaryota; kingdom Metazoa; phylum Mollusca; class Bivalvia; order Pectinida; family Pectinidae; genus Mimachlamys; species Mimachlamys varia. The sequence goes on along the minus strand of OX392538.1, from coordinate 271,927 downwards.
GTTTTGCTTTTGGTGTTTCCTGTGTATGTGTTGTCTCGAGTGATATCGTTTTGTTATTGGTGTTTCCTGTGTATTTGTTGTCTCCAGTGATATCGTTTTGTTATTGGTGTTTCCTGTATATGTGTTGTCTCCAGTGATATCGTTTTGTTATTGGTGTTTCCTGTGTATGTGTTGTCACCAGTGATATCGTTTTGTTATTGGTGTTTCCTGTGTATGTGTTGTCTCCGGTGATATCGTTTTGTTATTGGTGTTTCCGGTGTATGTGTTGTCTCCAGTGATATCGTTTTGTTATTGGTGTTTCCTGTGTATGTGTTGTCACCAGTGATATCGTTTTGTTATTGGTGTTTCCTGTGTATGTGTTGTCTCCAGTGATATCGTTTTGTTATTGGTGTTTCCTGTCTATGTGTTGTCTCTAGTAACATCGTTTTGTTATTGGTGTTTCCTGTGTATGTGTTGTCTTCAGTGATATCGTTTTGTTATTGGTGTTTCCTGTGTATGTGTTGTCTCCAGTGATATCGTTTTGTTATTGGTGTTTCCTGTGTATGTGCTGTCTCCAGTGATATCGTTTTGTTATTGGTGTTTCCTGTGTATGTGTTGTCTCCAGTGATATCGTTATGTTATTGGTGTTTCCGGTGTATGTGTTGTCTCCAGTGATATCGTTTTGTTATTGGTGTTTCCTGTCTATGTGTTGTCTCCAGTGATATCGTTTTGTTATTGGTGTTTCCTGTGTATGTGTTGTCTCCAGTGATGTCTTTTTGTTATTGGTGTTTCCTGTGTATGTGTTGTCTCCGGTGATATCGTTTTGCTATTGGTGTTTCCTGTGTATGTGTTGTCTCGAGTGATATCGTTTTGTTATTGGTGTTTCCTGTGTATGTGTTGTCTCGAGTGATTTCGTTTTGTTATTGGTGTTTCCTGTGTATGTGTTGTCTCCGGTGATATCGTTTTGTTATTGGTGTTTCCTGTGTATGTGTTGTCTCCAGTGATATTGTTTTGTTATTAGTGTTTCCTGCGTATGTGTTGTCTCGAGTGATATCGTTATGTTATTGGTGTTTCCTGTGTATGTGTTGTCTCCAGTGATATCGTTTTGTTATTGATGTTTCCTGTATACGTGTTGTCTCCAGTGATATCAATTTGTTATTGGTGTTTCCTGTCTATGTGTTGTCTCCAGTGATATCGTTTTGTTATTGGTGTTTCCTGTGTATGTGTTGTCTCCAGTGATATCGTTATGTTTTTGTGTTTCCTGTGCAAGTGTTGTCTCTAGTGATTTCGTTTTGTTATTGGTGTTTCCTATGTAGTTCTTGTCTCCAGTAATATCGTTTTGTTATTGATGTTTCCTGTGTGTGTGTTGTCTCCAGTGATATCGTTTTGTTATTGGTGTTTCCTGTGTATGTGTTGTCTCCAGTGATATTGGTTTGTTATTAGTGTTTCCTGCGTATGTGTTGTCTCGAGTGATATCGTTATGTTATTGGTGTTTTCTGTGTATGTGTTGTCTCCAGTGATATCAATTTGTTATTGGTGTTTCCTGTATACGTGTTGTCTCCAGTGATATCAATTTGTTATTGGTGTTTCCTGTCTATGTGTTGTCTCCAGTGATATCGTTTTGTTATTGGTATTTCCTGTGTATGTGTTCTCTCCAGTGATATCGTTTTGTTATTGGTGTTTCCTGTGTATGTGTTGTCTCCAGTGATATTGTTTTGTTATTAGTGTTTCCTGCGTATGTGTTGTCTCGAGTGATATCGTTATGTTATTGGTGTTTTCTGTGTATGTGTTGTCTCCAGTGATATCATTTTGTTATTGGTGTTTCCTGTATACGTGTTGTCTCCAGTGATATCAATTTGTAATTGGTGTTTCCTGTATACGTGTTGTCTCCAGTGATATCATTTTGTTATTGGTGTTTCCTGTCTATGTGTTGTCTCCAGTGATATCAATTTGTAATTGGTGTTTCCTGTCTATGTGTTGTCTCCAGTGATATCGTTTTGTTATTGGTATTTCCTGTCTATGTGTTGTCTCCAGTGATATCGTTTTGTTATTGGTATTTCCTGTATACGTGTTGTCTCCAGTGATATCAATTTGTTATTGGTGTTTCCTGTATACGTGTTGTCTCCAGTGATATCGTTTTGTTATTGGTGTTTCCTGTGTATGTGTTGTCTCCAGTGATATCGTTATGTTTTTGTGTTTCCTGTGCAAGTGTTGTCTCTAGTGATTTCGTTTTGTTATTGGTGTTTCCTGTGTAGTTGTTGTCTCCAGTAATATCGTTTTGTTATTGATGTTTCCTGTCTATGTGTTGTCTCCAGTGATATCGTTTTGTTATTGATGTTTCCTGTGTATGTGTTGTCTCCAGTGATATCGTTATGTTATTGGTGTTTCCTGTGTATGTGTTCTCTCCAGTGATATCGTTTTGTTATTGGTGTTTCCTGTGTATGTGTTGTCTCCAGTGATATCGTTTTGTTATTGATGTTTCCTGTGTATGTGTTGTCTCCAGTGATATCGTTTTGTTATTGGTGTTTCCGGTGTATGTGTTGTCTCCAGTGATATCGTTTTGTTATTGATGTTTCCTGTGTATGTGTTGTCTCCAGTGATATCGTTATGTTATCGGTGTTTCCTGTGTATGTGTTATTTCCAGTGATATCGTTATGTTATTGGTGTTTCCTGTGTATGTTCTGTCTCCAGTAATATCGTTTTGTTATTGAGGTTTCCTGTGTATGTGTTGTCTCAGTGATATCGTTATGTTATTGGTGTTTCCGGTGTATGTGTTGTCTCCAGTGATATCGTTATGTTATTGGTGTTTCCTGTGTATGTGCTGTCTTCAGTGATATCGTTTTGTTATTGGTGTTTCCTGTGTATGTGCTGTCTTCAGTGATATCGTTTTGTTATTGGTGTTTCCTGTGTATGTGCTGTCTTCAGTGATATCGTTTTGTTATTGGTGTTTCCTGTGTATGTGTTGTCTCCGGTGATATCTTTTTGCTTTTGGTGTTTCCTGTGTATGTGTTGTCTCGAGTGATATCGTTTTGTTATTGGTGTTTCCTGTGTATTTGTTGTATCCAGTGATATCGTTTTGCTATTGGTGTTTCCTGTGTATGTGTTGTCTCTAGTGATTTCGTTTTGTTATTGGTGTTTCCTGTGTAGTTCTTGTCTCCAGTAATATCGTTTTGTTATTGATGTTTCCTGTGTGTGTGTTGTCTCCAGTGATATCGTTTTGTTATTGGTGTTTCCTGTGTATGTGTTGTCTCCAGTGATATTGTTTTGTTATTAGTGTTTCCTGCGTATGTGTTGTCTCGAGTGATATCGTTATGTTATTGGTGTTTTCTGTGTATGTGTTGTCTCCAGTGATATCAATTTGTTATTGGTGTTTCCTGTATACGTGTTGTCTCCAGTGATATCAATTTGTTATTGGTGTTTCCTGTCTATGTGTTGTCTCCAGTGATATCGTTTTGTTATTGGTATTTCCTGTGTATGTGTTCTCTCCAGTGATATCGTTTTGTTATTGGTGTTTCCTGTGTATGTGTTGTCTCCAGTGATATTGTTTTGTTATTAGTGTTTCCTGCGTATGTGTTGTCTCGAGTGATATCGTTATGTTATTGGTGTTTTCTGTGTATGTGTTGTCTCCAGTGATATCAATTTGTAATTGGTGTTTCCTGTATACGTGTTGTCTCCAGTGATATCAATTTGTAATTGGTGTTTCCTGTCTATGTGTTGTCTCCAGTGATATCGTTTTGTTATTGGTGTTTCCTGTCTATGTGTTGTCTCCAGTGATATCGTTTTGTTATTGGTATTTCCTGTATACGTGTTGTCTCCAGTGATATCAATTTGTTATTGGTGTTTCCTGTATACGTGTTGTCTCCAGTGATATCGTTTTGTTATTGGTGTTTCCTGTGTATGTGTTGTCTCCAGTGATATCGTTATGTTTTTGTGTTTCCTGTGCAAGTGTTGTCTCTAGTGATTTCGTTTTGTTATTGGTGTTTCCTGTGTAGTTGTTGTCTCCAGTAATATCGTTTTGTTATTGATGTTTCCTGTCTATGTGTTGTCTCCAGTGATATCGTTTTGTTATTGATGTTTCCTGTGTATGTGTTGTCTCCAGTGATATCGTTATGTTATTGGTGTTTCCTGTGTATGTGTTCTCTCCAGTGATATCGTTTTGTTATTGGTGTTTCCTGTGTATGTGTTGTCTCCAGTGATATCGTTTTGTTATTGATGTTTCCTGTGTATGTGTTGTCTCCAGTGATATCGTTTTGTTATTGATGTTTCCTGTGTATGTGTTGTCTCCAGTGATATCGTTTTGTTATTGGTGTTTCCGGTGTATGTGTTGTCTCCAGTGATATCGTTTTGTTATTGATGTTTCCTGTGTATGTGTTGTCTCCAGTGATATCGTTATGTTATTGGTGTTTCCTGTGTATGTGTTATTTCCAGTGATATCGTTATGTTATTGGTGTTTCCTGTGTATGTGCTGTCTCCAGTAATATCGTTTTGTTATTGAGGTTTCCTGTGTATGTGTTGTCTCAGTGATATCGTTATGTTATTGGTGTTTCCGGTGTATGTGTTGTCTCCAGTGATATCGTTATGTTATTGGTGTTTCCTGTGTATGTGCTGTCTTCAGTGATATCGTTTGGTTATTGGTGTTTCCTGTGTATGTGCTGTCTTCAGTGATATCGTTTTGTTATTGGTGTTTCCTGTGTATGTGCTGTCTTCAGTGATATCGTTTTGTTATTGGTGTTTCCTGTGTATGTGTTGTCTCCGGTGATATCTTTTTGCTTTTGGTGTTTCCTGTGTATGTGTTGTCTCGAGTGATATCGTTTTGTTATTGGTGTTTCCTGTGTATTTGTTGTATCCAGTGATGTCTTTTTGTTATTGGTGTTTCCTGTGTATGTGTTGTCTCCGGTGATATCGTTTTGCTATTGGTGTTTCCTGTGTATGTGTTGTCTCGAGTGATATCGTTTTGTTATTGGTGTTTCCTGTGTATGTGTTGTCTCGAGTGATTTCGTTTTGTTATTGGTGTTTCCTGTGTATGTGTTGTCTCCGGTGATATCGTTTTGTTATTGGTGTTTCCTGCGTATGTGTTGTCTCCAGTGATATTGTTTTGTTATTTGTGTTTCCTGCGTATGTGTTGTCTCGAGTGATATCGTTATGTTATTGGTGTTTTCTGTGTATGTGTTGTCTCGAGTGATATCGTTATGTTATTGGTGTTTCCTGTGTATGTGTTGTCTCCAGTGATATCGTTATGTTATTGGTGTTTCCTGTGTATGTGCTGTCTCCAGTGATATCGTTTTGTTATTGGTGTTTCCTGTGTATGTATTATTTCCAGTGATATCGTTTTGTTATTGGTGTTTCCTGTGAATGTGCTGTCTCCAGTGATATCGTTTTGTTATTGGTGTTTCCGGTGTATGTGTTGTCTCCAGTGATATCGTTTTGTTATTGGTGTTTCCTGTGAATGTGTTGTCTCCAGTGATATCGTTTTGTTATTGGTGTTTCCTGTGTATGTTTTGTCTCCAGTGATATCGTTATGTTATTGGTGTTTCCTGTGTATGTGCTGTCTCCAGTGATATCGTTTTGTTATTGGTGTTTCCTGTGAATGTGCTGTCTCCAGTGATATCGTTTTGTTATTGGTGTTTCCTGTGAATGTGCTGTCTCCAGTGATATCGTTTTGTTATTGGTTTTTCCTGTGTATGTGTTGTCTCCAGTGATATCGTTTTGTTATTGGTGTTTCCTGTGAATGTGCTGTCTCCAGTGATATCGTTTTGTTATTGGTGTTTCCTGTGTATGTGTTCTCTCCAGTGATATCGTTTTGTTATTGATGTTTCCTGTGTATGTGTTCTCTCCAGTGATATCGTTTTGTTATTGGTGTTTCCTATGTATGTGTTGTCTCCAGTGATATCGTTTTGTTATTGGTGTTTCCTGTGTATGTGTTGTCTCCAGTGATATCGTTTTGTTATTGGTGTTTCCTGTGTATGTGTTGTCTCCAGTAATATCGTTTTGTTATTGGTGTTTTCTGTGTATGTGTTGTCTCCAGTGATATTGTTTTGTTATTGGTGTTTCCTGTGTATGTGTTCTCTCCAGTGATATCGTTTTGTTATTGATGTTTCCTGTGTATGTGTTGTCTCCAGTGATATCGTTTTGTTATTGGTGTTTCCTATGTATGTGTTATTTCCAGTGATATCGTTATGTTATTGGTGTTTCCTGTGTATGTGTTATTTCCAGTGATATCGTTATGTTATTGGTGTTTCCTGTGTATGTGTTATTTCCAGTGATATCGTTTTGTTATTGGTGTTTCCTGTGTATGTGTTGTCTCCAGTGATATCGTTATGTTATTGGTGTTTCCTGTGTATGTGCTGTCTCCAGTGAAATCGTTTTGTTATTTGTGTTTCCTGTGAATGTGTTGTCTCCAGTGATATCGTTTTGTTATTGATGTGTCCTGTGTATGTGTTGTCTCCAGTGATATCGTTTTGTTATTGGTGTTTCCGGTGTATGTGTTGTCTCCAGTGATATCGTTTTGTTATTGGTGTTTCCTGTGTATGTGTTGTCACCAGTGATATCATTTTTTGTTATTGGTGTTTCCGGTGTATATGCTGTCTCCAGTGATATCGTTTTGTTATTGGTGTTTCCGGTGTATGTGCTGTCTCCAGTGATATCGTTATGTTATTGGTGTTTCCGGTGTATGTGTTGTCTCCAGTGATGTCTTTTTGTTATTGGTGTTTCCTGTGTATGTGCTGTCTCCAGTGATATCGTTTTGTTATTGGTGTTTCCGGTGTATGTGTTGTCTCCAGTGATATCGTTTTGTTATTGGTGTTTCCTGTCTATGTGTTGTCTCTAGTGATATCGTTTTGTTATTGGTGTTTCCGGTGTATGTGTTGTCTCCAGTGATATCGTTTTGTTATTGGTTTTCCTGTCTATATGTTGTCTCTAGTGATATCGTTTTGTTATTGGTGTTTCCGGTGTATGTGTTGTCTCCAGTGATATCGTTTTGTTATTGGTGTTTCCGGTGTATGTGTTGTCTCCAGTGATATCGTTTTGTTATTGGTGTTTCCTGTCTATGTGTTGTCTCCAGTGATATCGTTTTGTTATTGGTGTTTCCGGTGTATGTGTTGTCTCTAGTAATATCGTTTTGTTATTGGTGTTTCCTGTGTATGTGCTGTCTCCAGTAATATCGTTTTGTTATTGGTGTTTCCTGTGTATGTGTTGTCTCTAGTGATATCGTTTTGTTATTGGTGTTTCCGGTGTATGTGTTGTCTCCAGTGATGTCTTTTTGTTATTGGTGTTTCCTGTGTATGTGTTGTCTCCAGTGATATCGTTTTGTTATTGGTGTTTCCTGTGTATTTGTTGTCTCCAGTGATATCGTTTTGTTATTGGTGTTTCCTGTCTATGTGCTGTCTCCAGTAATATCGTTTTGTTATTGGTGTTTCCTGTGTATGTGTTGTCTCCAGTGATATCGTTTTGTTATTGGTGTTTCCTGTCTATGTGTTGTCTCCAGTGATATCGTTTTGTTATTGGTGTTTCCGGTGTATGTGTTGTCTCCAGTGATGTCGTTTTGTTATTGGTGTTTCCTGTGTATGTGTTGTCTCCAGTGATATCGTTTTGTTATTGGTGTTTCCGGTGTATGTGTTCTCTCCAGTGATATCGTTTTGTTATTGGTGTTTCCGGTGTATGTGTTGTCTCCAGTGATGTCTTTTTGTTATTGGTGTTTCCTGTGTATGTGCTGTCTCCAGTAATATCGTTTTGTTATTGGTGTTTCCTGTGAATGTGTTGTCTCCAGTGATATCGTTTTGTTATTGGTGTTTCCTGTCTATGTGTTGTCTCCAGTGATATCGTTTTGTTATTGGTGTTTCCTGTGTATGTGTTGTCTCCAGTGATGTCTTTTTGTTATTGGTGTTTCCTGTGTATGTGTTGTCTCCGGTGATATCGTTTTGCTATTGGTGTTTCCTGTGTATGTGTTGTCTCCAGTAATATCGTTTTGCTATTGATGTTTCCTGTGTATGTGTTGTCTCCAGTGATATCGTTATGTTATTGGTGTTTCCGGTGTATGTGTTGTCTCCAGTGATATCGTTTTGTTATTGGTGTTTCCTGTCTATGTGTTGTCTCCAGTAATATCGTTTTGTTATTGATGTGTCCTGTGTATGTGTTGTCTCCAGTGATATCGTTATGTTATTGGTGTTTCCGGTGTATGTGTTGTCTCCAGTGATATCGTTTTGTTATTGGTGTTTCCTGTCTATGTGTTGTCTCCAGTGATATCGTTTTGTTATTGGTGTTTCCTGTGTATGTGTTGTCTCCGGTGATGTGTTTTTGTTATTGGTGTTTCCTGTGTATGTGTTGTCTCCGGTGATATCGTTTTGCTTTTGGTGTTTCCTGTGTATGTGTTGTCTCGAGTGATATCGTTTTGTTATTGGTGTTTCCTGTGTATTTGTTGTCTCCAGTGATATCGTTTTGTTATTGGTGTTTCCTGTGTATGTGTTGTCTCCAGTGATATCGTTATGTTATTGGTGTTTCCTGTGTATGTGCTGTCTCCAGTGATATCGTTTTGTTATTGGTGTTTCCTGTGAATGTGTTGTCTCCAGTGATATCGTTTTGTTATTGGTGTTTCCTGTGTATGTGTTGTCTCCAGTGATATCGTTATGTTATTGGTGTTTCCTGTGTATGTGCTGTCTCCAGTGATATCGTTTTGTTATTGGTGTTTCCTGTGAATGTGTTGTCTCCAGTGATATCGTTTTGTTATTGGTGTTTCCTGTGTATGTGTTGTCTCCAGTGATATCGTTATGTTATTGGTGTTTCCTGTGTATGTGCTGTCTCCAGTGATATCGTTTTGTTATTGGTGTTTCCTGTGTATGTGTTGTCTCCAGTGATATCGTTATGTTATTGGTGTTTCCTGTGTATGTGTTGTCTCCAGTGATATCGTTTTGTTATTGGTGTTTCCTGTGTATGTGTTGTCTCCAGTGATATCGTTATGTTATTGGTGTTTCCTGTGTATGTGCTGTCTCCAGTGATATCGTTTTGTTATTGATGTTTCCTGTGTATGTGTTGTCTCCAGTGATATCGTTTTGTTATTGGTGTTTCCTGTGTATGTGTTGTCTCCAGTGATATCGTTATGTTATTGGTGTTTCCTGTGTATGTGTTGTCTCCAGTGATATCGTTATGTTATTGGTGTTTTCTGTGTATATGTTGTCTCCAGTGATTTCGTTTTGTTATTGGTGTTTCCTGTGTATGTGCTGTCTCCAGTGATATCGTTTTGTTATTGATGTTTCCTGTGTATGTGTTGTCTCCAGTGATATCGTTTTGTTATTGGTGTTTCCTATGTATGTGTTATTTCCAGTGATATCGTTTTGTTATTGGTGTTTCCGGTGTATGTGTTATTTCCAGTGATATCGTTTTGTTATTGGTGTTTCCGGTGTATGTGTTGTCTCCAGTGATATCGTTTTGTTATTGGTGTTTCCTGTGTATTTGTTGTCTCCAGTGATATCGTTTTGTTATTGATGTCCTGTGTATGTGTTGTCTCCAGTGATATCGTTTTGTTATTGGTGTTTCCTGTGTATGTGTTGTCTCCAGTGATGTGTTTTTGTTATTGGTGTTTCCTGTGTATATGTTGTCTCCGGTGATATCGTTTTGCTTTTGGTGTTTCCTGTGTATGTGTTGTCTCGAGTGATATCGTTTTGTTATTGGTGTTTCCTGTGTATTTGTTGTATCCAGTGATATCGTTTTGTTATTGGTGTTTCCTGTGTATGTGTTGTCTCCAGTGATATCGTTATGTTATTGGTGTTTCCTGTGTATGTGCTGTCTCCAGTGATATCGTTTTGTTATTGGTGTTTCCTGTGAATGTGTTGTCTCCAGTGATATCGTTTTGTTATTGGTGTTTCCTGTGTATGTGTTGTCTCCAGTGATATCGTTATGTTATTGGTGTTTCCTGTGTATGTGCTGTCTCCAGTGATATCGTTTTGTTATTGGTGTTTCCTCTGTATGTGTTATTTCCAGTGATATCGTTTTGTTATTGGTGTTTCCGGTGTATGTGTTGTCTCCAGTGATATCGTTTTGTTATTGGTGTTTCCTGTGTATGTGTTGTCACCAGTGATATCGTTTTGTTATTGGTGTTTCCGGTGTATGTGCTGTCTCCAGTGATATCGTTTTGTTATTGGTGTTTCCGGTGTATGTGCTGTCTCCAGTGATATCGTTTTGTTATTGGTGTTTCCTGTGTATGTGCTGTCTCCAGTGATATCGTTTTGTTATTGGTGTTTCCTGTCTATGTGTTGTCTCTAGTAATATCGTTTTGCTATTGGTGTTTCCTGTGTATGTGCTGTCTCCAGTGATATCGTTTTGTTATTGGTGTTTCCTGTGTATGTGTTATTTCCAGTGATATCGTTTTGTTAATGGTGTTTCCTGTCTATGTGTTGTCTCCAGTGATATCGTTTTTTTATTGGTGTTTCCTGTGTATGTGTTGTCTCCAGTGATGTCTTTTTGTTATTGGTGTTTCCTGTGTATGTGTTGTCTCCGGTGATATCGTTTTGCTATTGGTGTTTCCTGTGTATGTGTTGTCTCGAGTGATATCGTTTTGTTATTGGTGTTTCCTGTGTATGTGTTGTCTCGAGTGATTTCGTTTTGTTATTGGTGTTTCCTGTGTATGTGTTGTCTCCGGTGATATTGTTTTGTTATTTGTGTTTCCTGCGTATGTGTTGTCTCGAGTGATGTCGTTATGTTATTGGTGTTTTCTGTGTATGTGTTGTCTCCAGTGATATCGTTTTGTTATTGGTGTTTCCTGTGTATTTGTTGTCTCCAGTGATGTCGTTTTGTTATTGGTGTTTCCTGTGTATGTTTTGTCTCCAGTGATATCGGTTTGTTATTTGAGTTTCCTGTTAATGTGTTGTCTCCGGTGATATCGTTTTGTTATTGGTGTTTCCTGTGTGTGTGTTGTCTCCAATGATATCGTTTTGTTATTTGAGTTTCATGTGAATGTGTTGTCTCCGGTGATATCGATTTGTTATTGGTGTTTCCTGTGTATGTGTTGTCTCTAGTGATATCGTTTTGTTATTGGTGTTTTCTGTGTATGTGCTGTCTCCAGTGATATCGTTTTGTAATTGATGTTTCCTGTGTATGTGTTGTCTCCAGTAATATCATTTTGTTAATGATGTTTCCTGTATACGTGTTGTCTCCAGTGATATCGTTTTGTTATTGGTGTTTCCTGTGAATGTGTTGTCTCCAGTGATATCGTTTTGTTATTGGTGTTTCCTGTGTATGTGTTGTCTCCAGTGATATCGTTATGTTATTGGTGTTTCCTGTGTATGTGCTGTCTCCAGTGATATCGTTTTGTTATTGGTGTTTCCTGTGTATGTGTTGTCTCCAGTGATATCGTTTTGTTATTGGTGTTTCCTGTGTATGTGTTGTCTCCAGTGATATCGTTATGTTATTGGTGTTTCCTGTGTATGTGCTGTCTCCAGTGATATCGTTTTGTTATTGGTGTTTCCTGTGTATGTGTTGTCTCCAGTGATATCGTTATGTTATTGGTGTTTCCTGTGTATGTGTTGTCTCCAGTGATATCGTTTTGTTATTGGTGTTTCCTGTGTATGTGTTGTCTCCAGTGATATCGTTATGTTATTGGTGTTTCCTGTGTATGTGCTGTCTCCAGTGATATCGTTTTGTTATTGATGTTTCCTGTGTATGTGTTGTCTCCAGTGATATCGTTTTGTTATTGGTGTTTCCTGTGTATGTGTTGTCTCCAGTGATATCGTTATGTTATTGGTGTTTCCTGTGTATGTGTTGTCTCCAGTGATATCGTTATGTTATTGGTGTTTCCTGTGTATGTGTTGTCTCCAGTGATTTCGTTTTGTTATTGGTGTTTCCTGTGTATGTGCTGTCTCCAGTGATATCGTTTTGTTATTGATGTTTCCTGTGTATGTGTTGTCTCCAGTGATATCGTTTTGTTATTGGTGTTTCCTATGTATGTGTTATTTCCAGTGATATCGTTTTGTTATTGGTGTTTCCGGTGTATGTGTTATTTCCAGTGATATCGTTTTGTTATTGGTGTTTCCGGTGTATGTGTTGTCTCCAGTGATATCGTTTTGTTATTGGTGTTTCCTGTGTATTTGTTGTCTCCAGTGATATCGTTTTGTTATTGATGTCCTGTGTATGTGTTGTCTCCAGTGATATCGTTTTGTTATTGGTGTTTCCTGTGTATGTGTTGTCTCCAGTGATGTGTTTTTGTTATTGGTGTTTCCTGTGTATATGTTGTCTCCGGTGATATCGTTTTGCTTTTGGTGTTTCCTGTGTATGTGTTGTCTCGAGTGATATCGTTTTGTTATTGGTGTTTCCTGTGTATTTGTTGTATCCAGTGATATCGTTTTGTTATTGGTGTTTCCTGTGTATGTGATGTCTCCAGTGATATCGTTATGTTATTGGTGTTTCCTGTGTATGTGCTGTCTCCAGTGATATCGTTTTGTTATTGGTGTTTCCTGTGAATGTGTTGTCTCCAGTGATATCGTTTTGTTATTGGTGTTTCCTGTGTATGTGTTGTCTCCAGTGATATCGTTATGTTATTGGTGTTTCCTGTGTATGTGCTGTCTCCAGTGATATCGTTTTGTTATTGGTGTTTCCTCTGTATGTGTTATTTCCAGTGATATCGTTTTGTTATTGGTGTTTCCGGTGTATGTGTTGTCTCCAGTAATATCGTTTTGTTATTGGTGTTTCCTGTGTATGTGTTGTCACCAGTGATATCGTTTTGTTATTGGTGTTTCCGGTGTATGTGCTGTCTCCAGTGATATCGTTTTGTTATTGGTGTTTCCGGTGTATGTGCTGTCTCCAGTGATATCGTTTTGTTATTGGTGTTTCCTGTGTATGTGCTGTCTCCAGTGATATCGTTTTGTTATTGGTGTTTCCTGTCTATGTGTTGTCTCCAGTAATATCGTTTTGCTATTGGTGTTTCCTGTGTATGTGCTGTCTCCAGTGATATCGTTTTGTTATTGGTGTTTCCTGTGTATGTGTTATTTCCAGTGATATCGTTTTGTTAATGGTGTTTCCTGTCTATGTGTTGTCTCCAGTGATATCGTTTTGTTATTGGTGTTTCCTGTGTATGTGTTGTCTCCAGTGATGTCTTTTTGTTATTGGTGTTTCCTGTGTATGTGTTGTCTCCGGTGATATCGTTTTGCTATTGGTGTTTCCTGTGTATGTGTTGTCTCGAGTGATATCGTTTTGTTATTGGTGTTTCCTGTGTATGTGTTGTCTCCGGTGATATTGTTTTGTTATTTGTGTTGCCTGCGTATGTGTTGTCTCGAGTGATGTCGTTATGTTATTGGTGTTTTCTGTGTATGTGTTGTCTCCAGTGATATCGTTTTGTTATTGGTGTTTCCTGTGTATTTGTTGTCTCCAGTGATGTTGTTTTGTTAATGGTGTTTCCTGTGTATGTTTTGTCTCCAGTGATATCGGTTTGTTATTTGAGTTTCCTGTTAATGTGTTGTCTCCGGTGATATCGTTTTGTTATTGGTGTTTCCTGTGTGTGTGTTGTCTCCGGTGATATCGATTTGTTATTGGTGTTTCCTGTGTATGTGTTGTCTCTAGTGATATCGTTTTGTTATTGGTGTTTTCTGTGTATGTGCTGTCTCCAGTGATATCGTTTTGTAATTGATGTTTCCTGTGTATGTGTTGTCTCCAGTAATATCATTTTGTTAATGATGTTTCCTGTATACGTGTTGTCTCCAGTGATATCGTTTTGTTATTGGTGTTTCCTGTATACGTGTTGTCTCCAGTGATATCGTTTTGTTATTGGTGTTTCCTGTATACGTGTTGTCTCCAGTGATATCGTTTTGTTATTGGTGTTTCCTGTGTATGTGTTGTCTCCAGTGATGTCGTTTTGTTATTGTTGTTTCCTGTCTATGTGTTGTCTCCAGTGATATCGTTATGTTTTTGTGTTTCCTGTGCAAGTGTTGTCTCCAGTGATATCGTTTTGTTATTGGTGTTTCCTGTATACGTGTTGTCTCCAGTGATATCGTTTTGTTATTGGTGTTTCCTGTGTATGTGTTGTCTCCAGTGATGTCGTTTTGTTATTGTTGTTTCCTGTCTATGTGTTGTCTCCAGTGATATCGTTATGTTTTTGTGTTTCCTGTGCAAGTGTTGTCTCTAGTGATTTCGTTTTGTTATTGGTGTTTCCTGTGTAGTTGTTGTCTCCAGTAATATCGTTTTGTTATTGATGTTTCCTGTGTATGTGTTGTCTCCAGTGATATCGTTTTGTTATTGGTGTTTCCTGTGTATGTGTTGTCTCCAGTAATATCGTTTTGCTATTGATGTTTCCTGTGTATGTGTTGTCTCCAGTGATATTGTTTTGTTATTGGTGTTTCCTGTGTATGTGTTGTCTCCAGTGATATCGTTTTGTTATTGGTGTTTCCTGTCTATGTGTTGTCTCCAGTAATATCGTTTTGTTATTGATGTGTCCTGTGTATGTGTTGTCTCCAGTGATATTGTTTTGTTATTGGTGTTTCCTGTGTATGTGTTGTCTCCAGTGATATCGTTTTGTTATTGGTGTTTCCTGTCTATGTGTTGTCTCCAGTAATATCGTTTTGTTATTGATGTGTCCTGTGTATGTGTTGTCTCCAGTGATATCGTTTTGTTATTGGTGTTTCCTGTGTATGTGTTGTCTCCAGTGATGTGTTTTTGTTATTGGTGTTTCCTGTGTATATGTTGTCTCCGGTGATATCGTTTTGCTTTTGGTGTTTCCTGTGTATGTGTTGTCTCGAGTGATATCGTTTTGTTATTGGTGTTTCCTGTGTATTTGTTGTATCCAGTGATATCGTTTTGTTATTGGTGTTTCCTGTGTATGTGTTGTCTCCAGTGATATCGTTTTGTTATTGGTGTTTCCTGTGTATGTGCTGTCTCCAGTGATATCGTTTTGTTATTGGTGTTTCCTGTGAATGTGTTGTCTCCAGTGATATCGTTTTGTTATTGGTGTTTCCTGTGTATGTGTTGTCTCCAGTGATATCGTTATGTTATTGGTGTTTCCTGTGTATGTGCTGTCTCCAGTGATATCGTTTTGTTATTGGTGTTTCCTCTGTATGTGTTATTTCCAGTGATATCGTTTTGTTATTGGTGTTTCCGGTGTATGTGTTGTCTCCAGTGATATCGTTTTGTTATTGGTGTTTCCTGTGTATGTGTTGTCACCAGTGATATCGTTTTGTTATTGGTGTTTCCGGTGTATGTGCTGTCTCCAGTGATATCGTTTTGTTATTGGTGTTTCCGGTGTATGTGCTGTCTCCAGTGATATCGTTTTGTTATTGGTGTTTCCTGTGTATGTGCTGTCTCCAGTGATATCGTTTTGTTATTGGTGTTTCCTGTCTATGTGTTGTCTCTAATAATATCGTTTTGCTATTGGTGTTTCCTGTGTATGTGCTGTCTCCAGTGATATCGTTTTGTTATTGGTGTTTCCTGTGTATGTGTTATTTCCAGTGATATCGTTTTGTTAATGGTGTTTCCTGTGTATGTGTTGTCTCCAGTGATATCGTTTTGTTATTGGTGTTTCCTGTGAATGTGTTGTCTCCAGTGATGTCTTTTTGTTATTGGTGTTTCCTGTGTATGTGTTGTCTCCGGTGATATCGTTTTGCTATTGGTGTTTCCTGTGTATGTGTTGTCTCGAGTGATATCGTTTTGTTATTGGTGTTTCCTGTGTATGTGTTGTCTCGAGTGATTTCGTTTTGTTATTGGTGTTTCCTGTGTATGTGTTGTCTCCGGTGATATTGTTTTGTTATTTGTGTTGCCTGCGTATGTGTTGTCTCGAGTGATGTCGTTATGTTATTGGTGTTTTCTGTGTATGTGTTGTCTCCAGTGATATCGTTTTGTTATTGGTGTTTCCTGTGTATTTGTTGTCTCCAGTGATGTTGTTTTGTTAATGGTGTTTCCTGTGTATGTTTTGTCTCCAGTGATATCGGTTTGTTATTTGAGTTTCCTGTTAATGTGTTGTCTCCGGTGATATCGTTTTGTTATTGGTGTTTCCTGTGTGTGTGTTGTCTCCGGTGATATCGATTTGTTATTGGTGTTTCCTGTGTATGTGTTGTCTCTAGTGATATCGTTTTGTTATTGGTGTTTTCTGTGTATGTGCTGTCTCCAGTGATATCGTTTTGTAATTGATGTTTCCTGTGTATGTGTTGTCTCCAGTAATATCATTTTGTTAATGATGTTTCCTGTATACGTGTTGTCTCCAGTGATATCGTTTTGTTATTGGTGTTTCCTGTATACGTGTTGTCTCCAGTGAAATCGTTTTGTTATTGGTGTTTCCTGTATACGTGTTGTCTCCAGTGATATCGTTTTGTTATTGGTGTTTCCTGTGTATGTGTTGTCTCCAGTGATGTCGTTTTGTTATTGTTGTTTCCTGTCTATGTGTTGTCTCCAGTGATATCGTTATGTTTTTGTGTTTCCTGTGCAAGTGTTGTCTCCAGTGATATCGTTTTGTTATTGGTGTTTCCTGTATACGTGTTGTCTCCAGTGATATCGTTTTGTTATTGGTGTTTCCTGTGTATGTGTTGTCTCCAGTGATGTCGTTTTGTTATTGTTGTTTCCTGTCTATGTGTTGTCTCCAGTGATATCGTTATGTTTTTGTGTTTCCTGTGCAAGTGTTGTCTCTAGTGATTTCGTTTTGTTATTGGTGTTTCCTGTGTAGTTGTTGTCTCCAGTAATATCGTTTTGTTATTGATGTTTCCTGTGTATGTGTTGTCTCCAGTGATATCGTTTTGTTATTGGTGTTTCCTGTGTATGTGTTGTCTCCAGTAATATCGTTTTGCTATTGATGTTTCCTGTGTATGTGTTGTCTCCAGTGATATTGTTTTGTTATTGGTGTTTCCTGTGTATGTGTTGTCTCCAGTGATATCGTTTTGTTATTGGTGTTTCCTGTCTATGTTTTGTCTCCAGTAATATCGTTTTGTTATTGATGTGTCCTGTGTATGTGTTGTCTCCAGTGATATTGTTTTGTTATTGGTGTTTCCTGTGTATGTGTTGTCTCCAGTGATATCGTTTTGTTATTGGTGTTTCCTGTCTATGTGTTGTCTCCAGTAATATCGTTTTGTTATTGATGTGTCCTGTGTATGTGTTGTCTCCAGTGATATCGTTTTGTTATTGGTGTTTCCTGTGTATGTGTTATCTCCAGTGATGTGTTTTTGTTATTGGTGTTTCCTGTGTATATGTTGTCTCCGGTGATATCGTTTTGCTTTTGGTGTTTCCTGTGTATGTGTTGTCTCGAGTGATATCGTTTTGTTATTGGTGTTTCCTGTGTATTTGTTGTATCCAGTGATATCGTTTTGTTATTGGTGTTTCCTGTGTATGTGTTGTCTCCAGTGATATCGTTTTGTTATTGGTGTTTCCTGTGTATGTGCTGTCTCCAGTGATATCGTTTTGTTATTGGTGTTTCCTGTGAATGTGTTGTCTCCAGTGATATCGTTTTGTTATTGGTGTTTCCTGTGTATGTGTTGTCTCCAGTGATATCGTTATGTTATTGGTGTTTCCTGTGTATGTGCTGTCTCCAGTGATATCGTTTTGTTATTGGTGTTTCCTCTGTATGTGTTATTTCCAGTGATATCGTTTTGTTATTGGTGTTTCCGGTGTATGTGTTGTCTCCAGTGATATCGTTTTGTTATTGGTGTTTCCTGTGTATGTGTTGTCACCAGTGATATCGTTTTGTTATTGGTGTTTCCGGTGTATGTGCTGTCTCCAGTGATATCGTTTTGTTATTGGTGTTTCCGGTGTATGTGCTGTCTCCAGTGATATCGTTTTGTTATTGGTGTTTCCTGTGTATGTGCTGTCTCCAGTGATATCGTTTTGTTATTGGTGTTTCCTGTCTATGTGTTGTCTCTAATAATATCGTTTTGCTATTGGTGTTTCCTGTGTATGTGCTGTCTCCAGTGATATCGTTTTGTTATTGGTGTTTCCTGTGTATGTGTTATTTCCAGTGATATTGTTTTGTTAATGGTGTTTCCTGTGTATGTGTTGTCTCCAGTGATATCGTTTTGTTATTGGTGTTTCCTGTGAATGTGTTGTCTCCAGTGATGTCTTTTTGTTATTGGTGTTTCCTGTGTATGTGTTGTCTCCGGTGATATCGTTTTGCTATTGGTGTTTCCTGTGTATGTGTTGTCTCGAGTGATATCGTTTTGTTATTGGTGTTTCCTGTGTATGTGTTGTCTCGAGTGATTTCGTTTTGTTATTGGTGTTTCCTGTGTATGTGTTGTCTCCGGTGATATTGTTTTGTTATTTGTGTTGCCTGCGTATGTGTTGTCTCGAGTGATGTCGTTATGTTATTGGTGTTTTCTGTGTATGTGTTGTCTCCAGTGATATCGTTTTGTTATTGGTGTTTCCTGTGTATTTGTTGTCTCCAGTGATGTCGTTTTGTTATTGGTGTTTCCTGTGTATGTTTTGTCTCCAGTGATATCGGTTTGTTATTTGAGTTTCCTGTTAATGTGTTGTCTCCGGTGATATCGTTTTGTTATTGGTGTTTCCTGTGTGTGTGTTGTCTCCAATGATATCGTTTTGTTATTTGAGTTTCATGTGAATGTGTTGTCTCCGGTGATATCGATTTGTTATTGGTGTTTCCTGTGTATGTGTTGTCTCTAGTGATATCGTTTTGTTATTGGTGTTTTCTGTGTATGTGCTGTCTCCAGTGATATCGTTTTGTAATTGATGTTTCCTGTGTATGTGTTGTCTCCAGTAATATCATTTTGTTAATGATGTTTCCTGTATACGTGTTGTCTCCAGTGATATCGTTTTGTTATTGGTGTTTCCTGTATACGTGTTGTCTCCAGTGATATCGTTTTGTTATTGGTGTTTCCTGTATACGTGTTGTCTCCAGTGATATCGTTTTGTTATTGGTGTTTCCTGTGTATGTGTTGTCTCCAGTGATGTCGTTTTGTTATTGTTGTTTCCTGTCTATGTGTTGTCTCCAGTGATATCGTTATGTTTTTGTGTTTCCTGTGCAAGTGTTGTCTCCAGTGATATCGTTATGTTATTGGTGTTTCCTGTATACGTGTTGTCTCCAGTGATATCGTTTTGTTATTGGTGTTTCCTGTGTATGTGTTGTCTCCAGTGATGTCGTTTTGTTATTGTTGTTTCCTGTCTATGTGTTGTCTCCAGTGATATCGTTATGTTTTTGTGTTTCCTGTGCAAGTGTTGTCTCTAGTGATTTCGTTTTGTTATTGGTGTTTCCTGTGTAGTTGTTGTCTCCAGTAATATCGTTTTGTTATTGATGTTTCCTGTGTATGTGTTGTCTCCAGTGATATCGTTTTGTTATTGGTGTTTCCTGTGTATGTGTTGTCTCCAGTAATATCGTTTTGCTATTGATGTTTCCTGTGTATGTGTTGTCTCCAGTGATATTGTTTTGTTATTGGTGTTTCCTGTGTATGTGTTGTCTCCAGTGATATCGTTTTGTTATTGGTGTTTCCTGTCTATGTGTTGTCTCCAGTAATATCGTTTTGTTATTGATGTGTCCTGTGTATGTGTTGTCTCCAGTGATATCGTTTTGTTATTGGTGTTTCCTGTGTATGTGTTGTCTCCAGTGATATCGTTTTGTTATTGGTGTTTCCTGTGTATGTGTTGTCTCCAGTGATATCGTTTTGTTATTGGTGTTTCCTGTGTATGTGCTGTCTCCGGTGATATCGTTTTGTTATTGGTGTTTCCTGTGTATGTGTTGTCTCCAGTGATGTGTTTTTGTTATTGGTGTTTCCTGTGTATGTGTTGTCTCCGGTGATATCGTTTTGCTTTTGGTGTTTCCTGTGTATGTGTTGTCTCGAGTGATATCGTTTTGTTATTGGTGTTTCCTGTGTATTTGTTGTCTCCAGTGATATCGTTTTGTTATTGGTGTTTCCTGTGTATGTGTTGTCTCCAGTGATATCGTTATGTTATTGGTGTTTCCTGTGTATGTGCTGTCTCCAGTGATATCGTTTTGTTATTGGTGTTTCCTGTGAATGTGTTGTCTCCAGTGATGTCGTTTTGTTATTGTTGTTTCCTGTCTATGTGTTGTCTCCAGTGATATCGTTATGTTTTTGTGTTTCCTGTGCAAGTGTTGTCTCCAGTGATATCGTTTTGTTATTGGTGTTTCCTGTATACGTGTTGTCTCCAGTGATATCGTTTTGTTATTGGTGTTTCCTGTGTATGTGTTGTCTCCAGTGATGTCGTTTTGTTATTGTTGTTTCCTGTCTATGTGTTGTCTCCAGTGATATCGTTATGTTTTTGTGTTTCCTGTGCAAGTGTTGTCTCTAGTGATTTCGTTTTGTTATTGGTGTTTCCTGTGTAGTTGTTGTCTCCAGTAATATCGTTTTGTTATTGATGTTTCCTGTGTATGTGTTGTCTCCAGTGATATCGTTTTGTTATTGGTGTTTCCTGTGTATGTGTTGTCTCCAGTAATATCGTTTTGTTATTGGTGTTTCCTGTCTATGTGTTGTCTCCAGTAATATCGTTTTGTTATTGATGTGTCCTGTGTATGTGTTGTCTCCAGTGATATTGTTTTGTTATTGGTGTTTCCTGTGTATGTGTTGTCTCCAGTGATATCGTTTTGTTATTGGTGTTTCCTGTCTATGTGTTGTCTCCAGTAATATCGTTTTGTTATTGATGTGTCCTGTGTATGTGTTGTCTCCAGTGATATCGTTTTGTTATTGGTGTTTCCTGTGTATGTGTTGTCTCCAGTGATGTGTTTTTGTTATTGGTGTTTCCTGTGTATATGTTGTCTCCGGTGATATCGTTTTGCTTTTGGTGTTTCCTGTGTATGTGTTGTCTCGAGTGATATCGTTTTGTTATTGGTGTTTCCTGTGTATTTGTTGTATCCAGTGATATCGTTTTGTTATTGGTTTTTCCTGTGTATGTGTTGTCTCCAGTGATATCGTTTTGTTATTGGTGTTTCCTGTGTATGTGCTGTCTCCAGTGATATCGTTTTGTTATTGGTGTTTCCTGTGAATGTGTTGTCTCCAGTGATATCGTTTTGTTATTGGTGTTTCCTGTGTATGTGTTGTCACCAGTGATATCGTTTTGTTATTGGTGTTTCCGGTGTATGTGCTGTCTCCAGTGATATCGTTTTGTTATTGGTGTTTCCGGTGTATGTGCTGTCTCCAGTGATATCGTTTTGTTATTGGTGTTTCCTGTGTATGTGCTGTCTCCAGTGATATCGTTTTGCTATTGGTGTTTCCTGTCTATGTGTTGTCTCTAATAATATCGTTTTGCTATTGGTGTTTCCTGTGTATGTGTTATTTCCAGTGATATCGTTTTGTTAATGGTGTTTCCTGTCTATGTGTTGTCTCCAGTGATATCGTTTTGTTATTGGTGTTTCCTGTGAATGTGTTGTCTCCAGTGATGTCTTTTTGTTATTGGTGTTTCCTGTGTATGTGTTGTCTCCGGTGATATCGTTTTGCTATTGGTGTTTCCTGTGTATGTGTTGTCTCGAGTGATATCGTTTTGTTATTGGTGTTTCCTGTGTATGTGTTGTCTCGAGTGATTTCGTTTTGTTATTGGTGTTTCCTGTGTATGTGTTGTCTCCGGTGATATTGTTTTGTTATTTGTGTTGCCTGCGTATGTGTTGTCTCGAGTGATGTCGTTATGTTATTGGTGTTTTCTGTGTATGTGTTGTCTCCAGTGATATCGTTTTGTTATTGGTGTTTCCTGTGTATTTGTTGTCTCCAGTGATGTCGTTTTGTTATTGGTGTTTCCTGTGTATGTTTTGTCTCCAGTGATATCGGTTTGTTATTTGAGTTTCCTGTTAATGTGTTGTCTCCGGTGATATCGTTTTGTTATTGGTGTTTCCTGTGTGTGTGTTGTCTCCAATGATATCGTTTTGTTATTTGAGTTTCATGTGAATGTGTTGTCTCCGGTGATATCGATTTGTTATTGGTGTTTCCTGTGTATGTGTTGTCTCTAGTGATATCGTTTTGTTATTGGTGTTTTCTGTGTATGTGCTGTCTCCAGTGATATCGTTTTGTAATTGATGTTTCCTGTGTATGTGTTGTCTCCAGTAATATCATTTTGTTAATGATGTTTCCTGTATACGTGTTGTCTCCAGTGATATCGTTTTGTTATTGGTGTTTCCTGTATACGTGTTGTCTCCAGTGATATCGTTTTGTTATTGGTGTTTCCTGTATACGTGTTGTCTCCAGTGATATCGTTTTGTTATTGGTGTTTCCTGTGTATGTGTTGTCTCCAGTGATGTCGTTTTGTTATTGTTGTTTCCTGTCTATGTGTTGTCTCCAGTGATATCGTTATGTTATTGGTGTTTCCTGTGCAAGTGTTGTCTCCAGTGATATCGTTTTGTTATTGGTGTTTCCTGTATACGTGTTGTCTCCAGTGATATCGTTTTGTTATTGGTGTTTCCTGTGTATGTGTTGTCTCCAGTGATGTCGTTTTGTTATTGTTGTTTCCTGTCTATGTGTTGTCTCCAGTGATATCGTTATGTTTTTGTGTTTCCTGTGCAAGTGTTGTCTCTAGTGATTTCGTTTTGTTATTGGTGTTTCCTGTGTAGTTGTTGTCTCCAGTAATATCGTTTTGTTATTGATGTTTCCTGTGTATGTGTTGTCTCCAGTGATATCGTTTTGTTATTGGTGTTTCCTGTGTATGTGTTGTCTCCAGTAATATCGTTTTGCTATTGATGTTTCCTGTGTATGTGTTGTCTCCAGTGATATTGTTTTGTTATTGGTGTTTCCTGTGTATGTGTTGTCTCCAGTGATATCGTTTTGTTATTGGTGTTTCCTGTCTATGTGTTGTCTCCAGTAATATCGTTTTGTTATTGATGTGTCCTGTGTATGTGTTGTCTCCAGTGATATCGTTTTGTTATTGGTGTTTCCTGTGTATGTGTTGTCTCCAGTGATATCGTTTTGTTATTGGTGTTTCCTGTGTATGTGTTGTCTCCAGTGATATCGTTTTGTTATTGGTGTTTCCTGTGTATGTGCTGTCTCCGGTGATATCGTTTTGTTATTGGTGTTTCCTGTGTATGTGTTGTCTCCAGTGATGTGTTTTTGTTATTGGTGTTTCCTGTGTATGTGTTGTCTCCGGTGATATCGTTTTGCTTTTGGTGTTTCCTGTGTATGTGTTGTCTCGAGTGATATCGTTTTGTTATTGGTGTTTCCTGTGTATTTGTTGTCTCCAGTGATATCGTTTTGTTATTGGTGTTTCCTGTGTATGTGTTGTCTCCAGTGATATCGTTATGTTATTGGTGTTTCCTGTGTATGTGCTGTCTCCAGTGATATCGTTTTGTTATTGGTGTTTCCTGTGAATGTGTTGTCTCCAGTGATATCGTTTTGTTATTGGTGTTTCCTGTGTATGTGTTGTCTCCAGTGATATCGTTATGTTATTGGTGTTTCCTGTGTATGTGCTGTCTCCAGTGATATCGTTTTGTTATTGGTGTTTCCTGTGAATGTGTTGTCTCCAGTGATATCGTTTTGTTATTGGTGTTTCCTGTGTATGTGTTTTCTCCAGTGATATCGTTATGTTATTTAAGTTTCCTGTGTATGTGTTGTCTCCAGTGATATCGTTTTGTTATTGGTGTTTCCTGTGTATGTGTTGTCTCCAGTGATATCGTTATGTTATTGGTGTTTCCTGTGTATGTGTTGTCTCCAGTGATATCGTTATGTTATTGGTGTTTCCTGTGTATGTGTTGTCTCCAGTGATATCATTTTGTTATTGGTGTTTCCTGTGAATGTGTTGTCTCCAGTGATATCGTTTTGTTATTGGTGTTTCCTATGTATGTGTTATTTCCAGTGATATCGTTTTGTTATTGGTGTTTCCGGTGTATGTGTTATTTCCAGTGATATCGTTTTGTTATTGGTGTTTCCGGTGTATGTGTTGTCTCCAGTGATATCGTTTTGTTATTGGTGTTTCCTGTGTATGTGTTGTCACCAGTGATATCGTTTTGTTATTGGTGTTTCCGGTGTATGTGCTGTCTCCAGTGATATCGTTTTGTTATTGGTGTTTCCGGTGTATGTGCTGTCTCCAGTGATATCGTTATGTTATTGGTGTTTCCTGTGTATGTGTTGTCTCTGGTGATATCAATTTGTTATTGGTGTTTCCTGTGTAGTTGTTGTCTCCAGTAATATCGTTTTGTTATTGGTGTTTCCTGTCTATGTGTTGTCTCTAGTAATATCGTTTTGTTATTGGTGTTCCTGTGTATGTGTTGTCTCCAGTGATGTCTTTTTGTTATTGGTGTTTCCTGTGTATGTGCTGTCTCCAGTGATATCGTTTTGTTATTGGTGTTTCCTGTGTATGTGCTGTCTCCAGTGATATCGTTTTGTTATTGGTGTTCCTGTGTATGTGTTGTCTCCAGTGATGTCTTTTTGTTATTGGTGTTTCCTGTGTATGTGTTGTCTCCGGTGATATCGTTTTGTTATTGGTGTTTCCTGTGTATGTGTTGTCTCCAGTGATATCGTTTTGTTATTGGTGTTTCCTGTGTATGTGTTGTCTCGAGTGATTTCGTTTTGTTATTGGTGTTTCCTGTGTATGTGTTGTCTCCGGTCATATCGTTTTGTTATTGGTGTTTCCTGTGTATGTGTTGTCTCCAGTGATATTGTTTTGTTATTAGTGTTTCCTGCGTATGTGTTGTCTCGAGTGATGTCGTTATGTTATTGGTGTTTTCTGTGTATGTGTTGTCTCCAGTGATATCGTTTTGTTATTGGTGTTTCCTGTGTATGTGTTGTCTCCAGTGATGTCGTTTTGTTATTGGTGTTTCCTGTGTATGTTTTGTCTACAGTGATATCGGTTTGTTATTTGAGTTTCCTGTTAATGTGTTGTCTCCGGTGATATCGTTTTGTTATTGGTGTTTCCTGTGTGTGTGTTGTCGCCAATGATATCGTTTTGTTATTTGAGTTTCATGTGAATGTGTTGTCTCCGGTGATATCGATTTGTTATTGGTGTTTCCTGTGTATGTGTTGTCTCCAGTGATATCGTTTTGTTATTGGTGTTTTCTGTGTATGTGTTATTTCCAGTGATATCGTTTTGTTATTGGTGTTTCCGGTGTATGTGTTGTCTCCAGTGATATCGTTTTGTTATTGGTGTTTCCTGTGTATTTGTTGTCTCCAGTGATATCGTTTTGTTATTGATGTCCTGTGTATGTGTTGTCTCCAGTGATATCGTTTTGTTATTGGTGTTTCCTGTGTATGTGTTGTCTCCAGTGATGTGTTTTTGTTATTGGTGTTTCCTGTGTATATGTTGTCTCCGGTGATATCGTTTTGCTTTTGGTGTTTCCTGTGTATGTGTTGTCTCGAGTGATATCGTTTTGTTATTGGTGTTTCCTGTGTATTTGTTGTATCCAGTGATATCGTTTTGTTATTGGTGTTTCCTGTGTATGTGTTGTCTCCAGTGATATCGTTATGTTATTGGTGTTTCCTGTGTATGTGCTGTCTCCAGTGATATCGTTTTGTTATTGGTGTTTCCTGTCTATGTGTTGTCTCCAGTAATATCGTTTTGTTATTGATGTGTCCTGTGTATGTGTTGTCTCCAGTGATATCGTTTTGTTATTGGTGTTTCCTGTGTATGTGTTGTCTCCAGTGATATCGTTTTGTTATTGGTGTTTCCTGTGTATGTGTTGTCTCCAGTGATATCGTTTTGTTATTGGTGTTTCCTGTGTATGTGCTGTCTCCGGTGATATCGTTTTGTTATTGGTGTTTCCTGTGTATGTGTTGTCTCCAGTGATGTGTTTTTGTTATTGGTGTTTCCTGTGTATGTGTTGTCTCCGGTGATATCGTTTTGCTTTTGGTGTTTCCTGTGTATGTGTTGTCTCGAGTGATATCGTTTTGTTATTGGTGTTTCCTGTGTATTTGTTGTCTCCAGTGATATCGTTTTGTTATTGGTGTTTCCTGTGTATGTGTTGTCTCCAGTGATATCGTTATGTTATTGGTGTTTCCTGTGTATGTGCTGTCTCCAGTGATATCGTTTTGTTATTGGTGTTTCCTGTGAATGTGTTGTCTCCAGTGATATCGTTTTGTTATTGGTGTTTCCTGTGTATGTGTTGTCTCCAGTGATATCGTTATGTTATTGGTGTTTCCTGTGTATGTGCTGTCTCCAGTGATATCGTTTTGTTATTGGTGTTTCCTGTGAATGTGTTGTCTCCAGTGATATCGTTTTGTTATTGGTGTTTCCTGTGTATGTGTTGTCTCCAGTGATATCGTTATGTTATTTGAGTTTCCTGTGTATGTGTTGTCTCCAGTGATATCGTTTTGTTATTGGTGTTTCCTGTGTATGTGTTGTCTCCAGTGATATCGTTATGTTATTGGTGTTTCCTGTGTATGTGCTGTCTCCAGTGATATCGTTTTGTTATTGGTGTTTCCTATGTATGTGTTATTTCCAGTGATATCGTTTTGTTATTGGTGTTTCCGGTGTATGTGTTATTTCCAGTGATATCGTTTTGTTATTGTTGTTTCCGGTGTATGTGTTGTCTCCAGTGATATCGTTTTGTTATTGGTGTTTCCTGTGTATGTGTTGTCACCAGTGATATCGTTTTGTTATTGGTGTTTCCGGTGTATGTGCTGTCTCCAGTGATATCGTTTTGTTATTGGTGTTTCCGGTGTATGTGCTGTCTCCAGTGATATCGTTATGTTATTGGTGTTTCCTGTGTATGTGTTGTCTCTGGTGATATCAATTTGTTATTGGTGTTTCCTGTGTAGTTGTTGTCTCCAGTAATATCGTTTTGTTATTGGTGTTTCCTGTCTATGTGTTGTCTCTAGTAATATCGTTTTGTTATTGGTGTTCCTGTGTATGTGTTGTCTCCAGTGATGTCTTTTTGTTATTGGTGTTTCCTGTGTATGTGCTGTCTCCAGTGATATCGTTTTGTTATTGGTGTTTCCTGTGTATGTGTTGTCTCCAGTGATATCGTTTTGTTATTGGTGTTCCTGTGTATGTGTTGTCTCCAGTGATGTCTTTTTGTTATTGGTGTTTCCTGTGTATGTGTTGTCTCCGGTGATATCGTTTTGCTATTGGTGTTTCCTGTGTATGTGTTGTCTCCAGTGATATCGTTTTGTTATTGGTGTTTCCTGTGTATGTGTTGTCTCGAGTGATTTCGTTTTGTTATTGGTGTTTCCTTTGTATGTGTTGTCTCCGGTCATATCGTTTTGTTATTGGTGTTTCCTGTGTATGTGTTGTCTCCAGTGATATTGTTTTGTTATTTGTGTTTCCTGCGTATGTGTTGTCTCGAGTGATGTCGTTATGTTATTGGTGTTTTCTGTGTATGTGTTGTCTCCAGTGATATCGTTTTGTTATTGGTGTTTCCTGTGTATGTGTTGTCTCCAGTGATGTCGTTTTGTTATTGGTGTTTCCTGTGTATGTTTTGTCTCCAGTGATATCGGTTTGTTATTTGAGTTTCCTGTTAATGTGTTGTCTCCAGTGATATCGTTTTGTTATTGGTGTTTCCTGTGTGTGTGTTGTCTCCAATGATATCGTTTTGTTATTTGAGTTTCATGTGAATGTGTTGTCTCCGGTGATATCGATTTGTTATTGGTGTTTCCTGTGTATGTGTTGTCTCCAGTGATATCGTTTTGTTATTGGTGTTTTCTGTGTATGTGCTGTCTCCAGTGATATCGTTTTGTAATTGATGTTTCCTGTGTATGTGTTGTCTCCAGTAATATCATTTTGTTAATGATGTTTCCTGTGTATGTGCTGTCTCCAGTGATATCATTTTGTTATTGGTGTTTCCTGTATACGTGTTGTCTCCAGTGATATCGTTTTGTTATTGGTGTTTCCTGTGTATGTGTTGTCTTCAGTGATATCGTTTTGTTATTGGTGTTTCATGTCTATGTGTTGTCTCCAGTGATATCGTTTTGTTATTGGTGTTTCCTGTGTATGTGTTGTCTTCAGTGATAACGTTTTGTTATTGGTGTTTCCTGTGTATGTGTTGTCTCCAGTGATGTCGTTTTGTTATTGTTGTTTCCTGTCTATGTGTTGTCTCCAGTGATATCGTTATGTTTTTGTGTTTCCTGTGCAAGTGTTGTCTCTAGTGATTTCGTTTTGTTATTGGTGTTTCCTGTGTAGTTGTTGTCTGCAGTAATATCGTTTTGTTATTGATGTTTCCTGTGTATGTGTTGTCTCCAGTGATATCGTTTTGTTAATGGTGTTTCCTGTGTATGTGTTGTCTCCAGTAATATCGTTTTGTTATTGATGTTTCCTGTGTATGTGTTGTCTCCGGTGATATCGTTTTGTTATTGGTGTTTCCTGTGTATGTGTTGTCTCGAGTGATATCGTTTTGTTATTGGTGTTTTCTGTGTATGTGTTGTCTCCAGTGATGTTGTTTTGTTATTGGTGTTTCCTGTGTATGTGTTGTCTCCGGTGATATCGTTTTGCTTTTGGTGTTTCCTGTGTATGTGTTGTCTCGAGTGATATCGTTTTGTTATTGGTGTTTCCTGTGTATGTGTTGTCTCCAGTGATGTCGTTTTGTTATTGGTGTTTCCTGTGAATGTGTTGTCTCCAGTGATATCGTTTTGTTATTGGTGTTTCCTGTGTATGTGTTATTTCCAGTGATATCGTTTTGTTATTGGTGTTTCCTGTCTATGTGTTGTCTCCAGTGATATCGTTTTGTTATTGTTGTTTCCTGTCTATGTGTTGTCTCCAGTGATATCGTTATGTTATTGGTGTTTCCTGTGTATGTGCTGTCTCCAGTGATATCGTTTTGTTATTGGTGTTTCCTGTGAATGTGTTGTCTCCAGTGATATCGTTTTGTTATTGGTGTTTCCTGTGTATGTGTTGTCTCCAGTGATATCGTTATGTTATTGGTGTTTCCTGTGTATGTGCTGTCTCCAGTGATATCGTTTTGTTATTGGTGTTTCCTGTGTATGTGCTGTCTCCAGTGATATCGTTTTGTTATTGGTGTTTCCTGTGTATGTGTTATTTCCAGTGATATCGTTTTGTTATTGGTGTTTCCTGTCCATATGTGTTGTCTCCAGTGATATCGTTTTGTTATTGTTGTTTCCTGTCTATGTGTTGTCTCCAGTGATATCGTTTTGTTATTGGTGTTTCCTGTGTATTTGTTGTCTCCAGTGATATCGTTATGTTATTGGTGTTTCCAGTGTATGTGCTGTCTCCAGTGATATCGTTTTGTTATTGGTGTTTCCTGTGAATGTGTTGTCTCCAGAGATATCGTTTTGTTATTGGTGTTTCCTATGTATGTGTTATTTCCAGTGATATCGTTTTGTTATTGGTGTTTCCGGTGTATGTGTTGTCTCCAGTGATATCGTTTTGTTATTGGTGTTTTCTGTGTATGTGTTGTCTCCAGTGATATCGTTTTGTTATTGGTATTTCCTGTGTATGTGTTGTCTCCAGTGATATCGTTTTGTTATTGGTGTTTCCTGTGTATGTGTTGTCTCCAGTGATGTCTTTTTGTTATTGGTGTTTCCGGTGTATGTGTTGTCTCCGGTGATATCGTTTTGCTTTTGGTGTTTCCTGTGTATGTGTTGTCTCGAGTGATATCGTTTTGTTATTGGTGTTTCCTGTGTATGTGTTGTCTCCAGTGATGTCGTTTTGTTATTGTTGTTTCCTGTGAATGTGTTGTCTCGAGTGATATCGTTTTGTTATTGGTGTTTCCTGTGTATGTGTTGTCTCCAGTGATGTCGTTTTGTTATTGGTGTTTCCTGTGTATGTGCTGTCTCCAGTGATATCGTTTTGTTATTGGTGTTTCCTGTGTATGTGTTGTCACCAGTGATATCATTTTGTTATTGGTGTTTCCTGTGTATGTGCTGTCTCCAGTGATATCGGTTTGTTATTGGTGTTTCCGGTGTATGTGTTGTCTCCGGTGATATCAATTTGTTATTGGTGTTTCCTGTGAATGTGGTGTCTCCTGTGATATCATTTTGTTAATGGTGTTTCCTGTGTATGTGCTGTCTCCAGTGATATCGTTTTGTTATTTGTGTTTCCTGTGTATGTATTGTCTCCAGTGATATCGTTTTGTTATTGGTGTTTCCTGTGTATGTGTTGTCTCCAGTGATATCGTTTTGTTAATGGTGTTTCCTGTGAATGTGTTGTCTCCAGTGATATCCTTTTGTTATTGGTGTTTCCTGTGTATGTGTTATTTCCAGTGATATCGTTTTGTTATTGGTGTTTCCTGTGAATGTGTTGTCTCCAGTGATATCGTTTTGTTATTGGTGTTTCCTGTGTATGTGCTGTCTCCAGTGATATCGTCTTGTTATTGGTGTTTCCTGTGTATGTGCTGTCTCCAGTGATATCGTTTTGTTATTGGTGTTTCCTGTGTATGTGTTGTCTCCAGTGATGTGTTTTTGTTATTGGTGTTTCCTGTGTATGTGCTGTCTCCAGTGGTATCGTTTTGTTATTGGTGTTTCCTGTGTATTTGTTGTCTCCAGTGATATCGTTTTGTTATTGGTGTTTCCTGTGTATGTGTTGTCTCCAGTGATATCGTTTTGTTATTGGTGTTTCCTGTGTATGTGTTGTCTCCAGTGATATCGTTTTGTTATTGGTGTTTCCTGTGTATGTGTTGTCTCGAGTGATATCGTTTTGTTATTGGTGTTTCCTGTGTATGTGTTGTCTCCAGTGATATCGTTTTGTTATTGGTGTTTCCTGTGTATGTGTTGTCTCCAGTGATGTCGTTTTGTTATTGGTGTTTCCTGTCTATGTGTTGTCTCCAGTGATATCGTTTTGTTATTGGTGTTTCCTGTGTATTTGTTGTCTCCAGTGATATCGTTTTGATATTGGTGTTTCCTGTGTATGTGTTGTCTCCAGTGATATCGTTATGTTATTGGTGTTTCCTGTGTATGTGCTGTCTCCAGTGATATCGTTTTGTTATTGGTGTTTCCTGTGAATGTGTTGTCTCCAGTGATATCGTTTTGTTATTGGTGTTTCCTGTGTATGTGTTGTCTCCAGTGATATCGTTATGTTATTGGTGTTTCCTGTGTATGTGCTGTCTCCAGTGATATCGTTTTGTTATTGGTGTTTCCTGTGTATGTGTTGTCTCCAGTGATATCGTTTTGTTATTGGTGTTTCCTGTGTATGTGTTGTCACCAGTGATATCGTTTTGTTATTGGTGTTTCCGGTGTATGTGTTGTCTCCAGTAATATCGTTTTGTTATTGGTGTTTCCTGTGTATGTGTTGTCACCAGTGATATCGTTTTGTTATTGGTGTTTCCGGTGTACGTGTTGTCTCCAGTGATATCGTTTTGTTATTGGTGTTTCCGGTGTATGTGTTGTCTCCAGTGATATCGTTTTGTTATTGGTGTTTCCTGTGTATGTGTTGTCTCCAGTGATGTCTTTTTGTTATTGGTGTTTCCTGTGTATGTGTTGTCTCCGGTGATATCGTTTTGCTATTGGTGTTTCCTGTGTATGTGTTGTCTCGAGTGATATCGTTTTGTTATTGGTGTTTCCTGTGTATGTGTTGTCTCGAGTGATTTCGTTTTGTTATTGGTGTTTCCTGTGTATGTGTTGTCTCCGGTGATATCGTTTTGTTATTGGTGTTTCCTGTGTATGTGTTGTCTCCAGTGATATTGTTTTGTTATTTGTGTTTCCTGCGTATGTGTTGTCTCGAGTGATATCGTTATGTTATTGGTGTTTCCTGTGTATGTGTTGTCTTGAGTGATATCGTTTTGTTATTGGTGTTTCCTGTGTATGTGTTGTCTCCAGTGATGTCGTTTTGTTATTGGTGTTTCCTGTGTATGTTTTGTCTCCAGTGATATCGGTTTGTTATTTGAGTTTCCTGTTAATGTGTTGTCTCCAGTGATATCGTTTTGTTATTGGTGTTTCCTGTGTGTGTGTTGTCTCCAATGATATCGTTTTGTTATTTGAGTTTCATGTGTATGTGTTGTCTCCGGTGATATCGATTTGTTATTGGTGTTTTCTGTGTATGTGTTGTCTCCAGTAATATTGTTTTGTTATTGATGTTTCCTGTGTATGTGCTGTCTCCAGTGATATCGTTTTGTTATTGGTGTTTTCTGTGTATGTGTTGTCTCCAGTGATATCATTTTGTTATTGGTGTTTCCTGTATACGTGTTGTCTCCAGTGATATCGTTCTGTTATTGGTGTTTCCTGTGTATGTGTTGTCTCCAGTGATATCGTTCTGTTATTGGTGTTTCCTGTGTATGTGTTGTCTCCAGTGATATCGTTTTGTTATTGGTGTTTCCTGTGTATGTGTTATCTCCAGTGATATCGTTTTGTTATTGGTGTTTCCTGTGTATGTGTTGTCTCCAGTGATGTCGTTTTGTTATTGGTGTTTCCTGTCTATGTGTTGTCTCCAGTGATTTCGTTATGTTTTTGTGTTTCCTGTGCAAGTGTTGTCTCTAGTGATTTCGTTTTGTTATTGGTGTTTCCTGTGTAGTTGTTGTCTCCAGTAATATCGTTTTGTTATTGATGTTTCCTGTGTATGTGTTGTCTCCAGTGATATCGTTTTGTTAATGGTGTTTCCTGTGTATGTGTTGTCTCCAGTAATATCGTTTTGTTATTGATGTTTCCTGTGTATGTGTTGTCTCCAGTGATATCGTTATGTTATTGGTGTTTCCGGTGTATGTGTTGTCTCCAGTGATATCGTTTTGTTATTGGTGTTTCCTGTCTATGTGTTGTCTCCAGTGATATCGTTTTGTTATTGGTGTTTCCTGTGTAGTTGTTGTCTCCAGTAATATCGTTTTGTTATTGATGTTTCCTGTGTATGTGTTGTCTCCAGTGATATCGTTTTGTTATTGGTGTTTCCTATGTATGTGTTGTCTCCAGTGATATCGTTATGTTATTGGTGTTTCCGGTGTATGTGTTGTCTCCAGTGATATCGTTTTGTTATTGTTGTTTCCTGTCTATGTGTTATCTCCGGTGATATCGTTTTGTTATTGGTGTTTCCTGTGTATGTGTTGTCTCGAGTGATATCGTTTTGTTATTGGTGTTTCCTGTGTATGTGTTGTCTCCAGTGATGTCGTTTTGTTATTGGTGTTTCCTGTGTATGTGTTGTCTCCGGTGATATCGTTTTGCTTTTGGTGTTTCCTGTGTATGTGTTGTCTCGAGTGATATCGTTTTGTTATTGGTGTTTCCTGTGTATGTGTTGTCTCCAGTGATGTCGTTTTGTTATTGGTGTTTCCTGTGAATGTGTTGTCTCCAGTGATATCGTTTTGTTATTGGTGTTTCCTGTGTATGTGTTATTTCCAGTGATATCGTTTTGTTATTGGTGTTTCCTGTGTATGTGCTGTCTCCAGTGATATCGTTTTGTTATTGGTGTTTCCGGTGTATGTGTTGTCTCCGGTGATATCAATTTGTTATTGGTGTTTCCTGTGAATGTGTTGTCTTCTTTGATATCGTTTTGTTATTGGTGTTTCCTGTGTATGTGTTGTCTCCAGTGATATTGTTTTGTTATTGGTGTTTCCTGTGTATGTGCTGTCTCCAGTGATATCGTTTTGTTATTTGTGTTTCCTGTGTATGTATTGTCTCCAGTGATATCATTTTGTTATCGGTGTTTCCTGTGTATGTGTTGTCTCCAGTGATGTCGTTTTGTTATTGGTGTTTCCTGTCTATGTGTTGTCTCCAGTGATATCGTTTTGTTAATGGTGTTTCCTGTGTATTTGTTGTCTCCAGTGATATCGTTTTGTTATTGGTGTTTCCTGTGTATGTGTTGTCTCCAGTGATATCGTTATGTTATTGGTGTTTCCTGTGTATGTGCTGTCTCCAGTGATATCGTTTTGTTATTGGTGTTTCCTGTGAATGTGTTGTCTCCAGTGATATCGTTTTGTTATTGGTGTTTCCTGTGTATGTGTTGTCTCCAGTGATATCGTTATGTTATTGGTGTTTCCTGTGTATGTGCTGTCTCCAGTGATATCGTTTTGTTATTGGTGTTTCCTGTGTATGTGCTGTCTCCAGTGATATCGTTTTGTTATTGGTGTTTCCTATGTATGTGTTATTTCCAGTGATATCGTTTTGTTATTGGTGTTTCCTGTGTATGTGTTGTCTCCAGTGATATCGTTTTGTTATTGGTGTTTCCTGTGTATGTGTTGTCTCCAGTGATGTCTTTTTGTTATTGGTGTTTCCGGTGCATGTGTTGTCTCCGGTGATATCGTTTTGCTTTTGGTGTTTCCTGTGTATGTGTTGTCTCGAGTGATATCGTTTTGTTATTGGTGTTTCCTGTGTATGTGTTGTCTCCAGTGATGTCGTTTTGTTATTGTTGTTTCCTGTGAATGTGTTGTCTCCAGTGATATCGTTTTGTTATTGGTGTTTCCTGTGTATGTGTTGTCTCCGGTGATATCGTTTTGTTATTGGTGTTTCCGGTGTATGTGTTGTCTCCGGTGATATCAATTTGTTATTGGTGTTTCCTGTGAATGTGGTGTCTCCTGCGATATCATTTTGTTAATGGTGTTTCCTGTGTATGTGCTGTCTCCAGTGATATCGTTTTGTTATTTGTGTTTCCTGTGTATGTATTGTCTCCAGTGATATCGTTTTGTTATTGGTGTTTCCTGTGTATGTGCTGTCTTCAGTGATATCGTTTTGTTATTGGTGTTTCCTGTGAATGTGTTGTCTCCAGTGATATCGTTTTGTTATTGGTGTTTCCTGTCTATGTGTTGTCTCCAGTGATATCGTTTTGTTATTGGTGTTTCCTGTGTATGTGTTGTCTCCAGTGATGTCGTTTTGTTATTGGTGTTTCCTGTCTATGTGTTGTCTCCAGTGATATCGTTTTGTTATTGGTGTTTCCTGTGTATTTGTTGTCTCCAGTGATATCGTTTTGTTATTGGTGTTTCCTGTGTATGTGTTGTCTCCAGTGATATCGTTATGTTATTGGTATTTCCTGTGTATGTGCTGTCTCCAGTGATATCGTTTTGTTATTGGTGTTTCCTGTGAATGTGTTGTCTCCAGTGATATCGTTTTGTTATTGGTGTTTCCTGTGTATGTGTTGTCTCCAGTGATATCGTTATGTTATTGGTGTTTCCTGTGTATGTGCTGTCTCCAGTGATATCGTTTTGTTATTGGTGTTTCCTGTGTATGTGCTGTCTCCAGTGATATCGTTTTGTTATTGGTGTTTCCTGTGTATGTGTTGTCTCCAGTGATATCGTTTTGTTATTGGTGTTTCCTGTGTATGTGCTGTCTCCAGTGATATCGTTATGTTATTGGTGTTTCCTGTGTATGTGTTGTCTCCAGTGATATCGTTTTGTTATTGGTGTTTCCTGTTTATGTGCTGTCTCCAGTGATATCGTTTTGTTATTGGTGTTTCCTGTGAATGTGTTGTCTCCGGTGAAATCAATTTGTTATTGGTGTTTCCTGTGAATGTGTTGTCTTCAGTGATATCGTTTTGTTATTGGTGTTTCCTGTCTATGTGTTGTCTCCAGTGATATCGTTTTGTTATTGGTGTTTCCTGTGTATTTGTTGTCACCAGTGATATCGTTTTGTTATTGGTGTTTCCTGTGTATGTGTTGTCTCGAGTGATATCGTTTTGTTATTGATGTTTCCTGTGTAAGTGTTGTCTCCAGTGACATCGTTTTGTTATTGGTGTTTCCTGTGTATGTGTTGTCTCCAGTGATATCGTTTTGTTATTGGTGTTTCCTGTGTATGTGTTGTCTCCAGTGATATCGTTATGTTATTGGTGTTTCCTGTGTATGTGCTGTCTCCAGTGATATCGTTTTGTTATTGGTGTTTCCTGTGAATGTGTTGTCTCCAGTGATATCGTTTTGTTATTGGTGTTTCCTGTGTATGTGTTGTCTCCAGTGATATCGTTATGTTATTGGTGTTTCCTGTGTATGTGCTGTCTCCAGTGATATCGTTTGCTTATTGATGTTTCCTGTGTATGTGCTGTCTCCAGTGATATCGTTTTGTTATTGGTGTTTCCGGTGTATGTGTTGTCTCCAGTGATATCGTTTTGTTATTGTTGTTTCCTGTGTATGTGTTATTTCCAGTGATATCGTTTTGTTATTGGTGTTTCCTATGTATGTGTTGTCTCCGGTGATATCGTTTTGTTATTGGTGTTTCCTGTGTATGTGTTGTCTCCAGTGATATTGTTTTTGTTCTTGTGTTTCCTGCGTATGTGTTGTCTCGATTGATATCGTTATGTTATTGGTGTTTTCTGTGTATGTGTTGTCTCGAGTGATATCGTTTTGTTATTGGTGTTTCCTGTGTATGTGTTGTCTCCAGTGATGTCGTTTTGTTATTGGCGTTTCCTGTGTATGTTTTGTCTCCAGTGATATCGGTTTGTTATTTGAGTTTCCTGTTAATGTGTTGTCTTCAGTGATATCGTTTTGTTATTGGTGTTTCCTGTGTGTGTGTTGTCTCCAATGATATCGTTTTGTAATTGGTGTTTCCTGTGTATGTGTTGTCTCCAGTAATATCATTTTGTTAATGATGTTTCCTGTGTATGTGCTGTCTCCAGTGATATCATTTTGTTATTGGTGTTTCCTGTATACGTGTTGTCTCCAGTGATATCGTTTTGTTATTGGTGTTTCCTGTGTATGTGTTGTCTCCAGTGATGTCGTTTTGTTATTGTTGTTTCCTGTGTATGTGTTGTCTCCAGTGATATCGTTTTGTTATTGGTGTTTCCTGTGTATGTGTTGTCTCGAGTGATATCGTTTTGTTATTGTTGTTTCCTGTGTATGTGTTGTCTCCAGTGATATCGTTCTGTTTTTGTGTTTCCTGTGCAAGTGTTGTCTCTAGTGATTTCGTTTTGTTATTGGTGTTTCCTGTGTAGTTGTTGTCTCCAGTAATATCGTTTTGTTATTGATGTTTCCTGTGTATGTGTTGTCTCCAGTGATATCGTTTTGTTAATGATGTTTCCTGTGTATGTGTTGTCTCCAGTAATATCGTTTTGTTATTGATGTTTCCTGTGTATGTGTTGTCTCCAGTGATGTGTTTTTGTTATTGGTGTTTCCTGTGTATGTGTTGTCTCGAGTGATATCGTTATGTTATTGGTGTTTCCTGTGTATGTGTTGTCTCCAGTGATATCGTTATGTTATTGGTGTTTCCTGTCTATGTGTTGTCTCCAGTGATATCGTTTTGTTATTGCTGTTTCCTGTGTATGTGTTGTCTCCAGTGATGTGTTTTTGTTATTGGTGTTTCCTGTGTATGTGTTGTCTCGAGTGATATCGTTTTGTTATTGGTGTTTCCTGTGTATGTGTTGTCTCGAGTGATTTCGTTTTGTTATTGGTGTTTCCTGTGTATGTGTTGTCTCCGGTGATATCGTTTTGTTATTGGTGTTTCCTGTGTATGTGTTGTCTCCAGTGATATTGTTTTGTTATTTGTGTTTCCTGCGTATGTGTTGTCTCGAGTGATATCGTTATGTTATTGGTGTTTTCTGTGTATGTGTTGTCTCGAGTGATATCGTTTTGTTATTGGTGTTTCCTGTGTATGTGTTGTCTCCAGTGATATCGTTTTGTTATTGGTGTTTCCTGTGAATGTTTTGTCTCCAGTGATATCGGTTTGTTATTTGAGTTTCCTGTTAATGTGTTGTCTCCAGTGATATTGTTTTGTTATTGGTGTTTCCTGTGTGTGTGTTGTCTCCAGTGATGTCGTTTTGTTATTGGTGTTTCCTGTCTATGTGTTGTCTCCAGTGATATCGTTATGTTTTTGTGTTTCCTGTGCAAGTGTTGTCTCTAGTGATTTCGTTTTGTTATTGGTGTTTCCTGTGTAGTTGTTGTCTCCAGTGATATCGTTTTGTTATTGATGTTTCCTGTGTATGTGTTGTCTCCAGTGATATCGTTTTGTTAATGGTGTTTCCTGTGTATGTGTTGTCTTCAGTGATTTCGTTTTGTTATTGGTGTTTCCTGTGTATGTGTTGTCTCCAGTGATATCGTTTTGTTAATGGTGTTTCCTGTGTATGTGTTATTTCCAGTGATATCGTTTTGTTATTGGTGTTTCCTGTGAATGTGTTGTCTCCAGTGATATCGTTTTGTTATTGGTGTTTCCTGTGTATGTGTTATTTCCAGTGATATCGTTTTGTTATTGGTGTTTCCTATGTATGTGTTATTTCCAGTGATATCGTTTTGTTATTGGTGTTTCCTGTGTATGTGTTGTCTCCAGTGATGTCGTTTTGTTATTGGTGTTTCCTGTGAATGTGTTGTCTCCAGTGATATCGTTTTGTTATTGGTGTTTCCTGTGTATGTGTTCTCTCCAGTGATATCGTTTTGTTATTGGTGTTTCCTGTGAATGTGTTGTCTCCAGTGATGCCGTTTTGTTATTGTTGTTTCCTGTGAATGTGTTGTCTCCAGTGATATCGTTTTGTTATTGGTGTTTCCTGTGTATGTGTTATTTCCAGTGATATCGTTTTGTTATTGGTGTTTCCTGTGTATGTGTTGTCTCCAGTGATATCGTTTTGTTATTGGTGTTTCCTGTGTATGTGTTGTCTCCAGTGATATCGTTTTGTTATTGGTGTTTCCTGTGTATGTGTTGTCTCCGGTGATATCGTTTTGTTATTGGTGTTTCCTGTGTATGTGTTGTCTCCAGTGATATCGTTTTGTTATTGGTGTTTCCTATGTATGTGTTGTCTCCAGTGATATCGTTTTGTTATTTGTGTTTCCTGTGTATGTGCTGTCTCCAGTAATATCGTTTTGTTATTGGTGTTTCCTGTGTATGTGCTGTCTCCAGTGATATCGTTTTGTTATTGATGTTTCCTGTATATGTGCTGTCTCCAGTGATATCGTTTTGTTATTGGTGTTTCCGGTGTATGTGTTGTCTCCGGTGATATCAATTTGTTATTGGTGTTTCCTGTGAATGTGTTGTCTTCTGTGATATCATTTTGTTATTGGTGTTTCCTGTGTATGTGTTGTCTCCAGTGATATCGTTTTGTTATTTGTGTTTCCTGTGTATGTGCTGTCTCCAGTGATATCGTTTTGTTATTTGTGTTTCCTGTGTATGTGTTGTCTCCAGTGATATCGTTTTGTTATTTGTGTTTCCTGTGTATGTATTGTCTCCAGTGATATCATTTTGTTATCGGTGTTTCCTGTGTATGTGTTGTCTCCAGTGATGTCGTTTTGTTATTGGTGTTTCCTGTCTATGTGTTGTCTCCAGTGATATCGTTTTGTTATTGGTGTTTCCTGTGTATTTGTTGTCTCCAGTGATATCGTTTTGTTATTGGTGTTTCCGGTGTATGTGCTGTCTCCAGTGATATCGTTTTGTTATTGGTGTTTCCTGTGTATGTGCTGTCTCCAGTGATATCGTTTTGTTATTGGTGTTTCCTGTGTATGTGTTGTCTCCAGTGATATCGTTTTGTTATTGGTGTTTCCTGTGTATGTGTTGTCTCCAGTGATATCGTTTTGTTATTGGTGTTTCCTGTGTATGTGTTGTCTCCAGTGATATCGTTTTGTTATTGGTGTTTCCTGTGTATTTGTTGTCTCCAGTGATATCGTTATGTTATTGGTGTTTCCGGTGTATGTGCTGTCTCCAGTGATATCGTTTTGTTATTGGTGTTTCCTGTGAATGTGTTGTCTCCAGTGATATCGTTTTGTTATTGGTGTTTCCTGTGTATGTGTTGTCTCCAGTGATATCGTTATGTTATTGGTGTTTCCTGTGTATGTGCTGTCTCCAGTGATATCGTTTTGTTATTGGTGTTTCCTGTGTATGTGCTGTCTCCAGTGATATCGTTTTGTTATTGGTGTTTCCTGTGTATGTGTTATTTCCAGTGATATCGTTTTGTTATTGGTGTTTCCTGTCCATATGTGTTGTCTCCAGTGATATCGTTTTGTTATTGTTGTTTCCTGTCTATGTGTTGTCTCCAGTGATATCGTTTTGTTATTGGTGTTTCCTGTGTATTTGTTGTCTCCAGTGATATCGTTTTGTTATTGGTGTTTCCTGTGTATTTGTTGTCTCCAGTGATATCGTTATGTTATTGGTGTTTCCTGTGTATGTGCTGTCTCCAGTGATATCGTTTTGTTATTGGTGTTTCCTGTGAATGTGTTGTCTCCAGAGATATCGTTTTGTTATTGGTGTTTCCTATGTATGTGTTATTTCCAGTGATATCGTTTTGTTATTGGTGTTTCCGGTGTATGTGTTGTCTCCAGTGATATCGTTTTGTTATTGGTGTTTCCTGTGTATGTGTTGTCTCCAGTGATATCGTTTTGTTATTGGTATTTCCTGTGTATGTGTTGTCTCCAGTGATATCGTTTTGTTATTGGTGTTTCCTGTGTATGTGTTGTCTCCAGTGATGTCTTTTTGTTATTGGTGTTTCCGGTGTATGTGTTGTCTCCGGTGATATCGTTTTGCTTTTGGTGTTTCCTGTGTATGTGTTGTCTCGAGTGATATCGTTTTGTTATTGGTGTTTCCTGTGTATGTATTGTCTCCAGTGATATCATTTTGTTATCGGTGTTTCCTGTGTATGTGTTGTCTCCAGTGATGTCGTTTTGTTATTGGTGTTTCCTGTGTATGTGTTGTCTCCAGTGGTATCGTTTTGTTATTGGTGTTTCCTGTGTATTTGTTGTCTCCAGTGATATCGTTTTGTTATTGGTGTTTCCTGTGTATGTGTTGTCTCCAGTGATATCGTTTTGTTATTGGTGTTTCCTGTGTATGTGTTGTCTCCAGTGATATCGTTTTGTTATTGGTGTTTCCTGTGTATTTGTTGTCTCCAGTGATATCGTTTTGTTATTGGTGTTTCCTGTGTATGTGTTGTCTCCAGTGATATCGTTTTGTTATTGGTGTTTCCTGTGTATGTGTTGTCTCCAGTGATGTCGTTTTGTTATTGGTGTTTCCTGTCTATGTGTTGTCTCCAGTGATATCGTTTTGTTATTGGTGTTTCCGGTGTATGTGCTGTCTCCAGTGATATCGTTTTGTTATTGGTGTTTCCTGTGTATGTGCTGTCTCCAGTGATATCGTTTTGTTATTGGTGTTTCCTGTGTATGTGTTGTCTCCAGTGATATCGTTTTGTTATTGGTGTTTCCTGTGTATGTGTTGTCTCCAGTGATATCGTTTTGTTATTGGTGTTTCCTGTGTATGTGTTGTCTCCAGTGATATCGTTTTGTTATTGGTGTTTCCTGTGTATTTGTTGTCTCCAGTGATATCGTTATGTTATTGGTGTTTCCGGTGTATGTGCTGTCTCCAGTGATATCGTTTTGTTATTGGTGTTTCCTGTGAATGTGTTGTCTCCAGTGATATCGTTTTGTTATTGGTGTTTCCTGTGTATGTGTTGTCTCCAGTGATATCGTTATGTTATTGGTGTTTCCTGTGTATGTGCTGTCTCCAGTGATATCGTTTTGTTATTGGTGTTTCCTGTGTATGTGCTGTCTCCAGTGATATCGTTTTGTTATTGGTGTTTCCTGTGTATGTGTTATTTCCAGTGATATCGTTTTGTTATTGGTGTTTCCTGTCCATATGTGTTGTCTCCAGTGATATCGTTTTGTTATTGTTGTTTCCTGTCTATGTGTTGTCTCCAGTGATATCGTTTTGTTATTGGTGTTTCCTGTGTATTTGTTGTCTCCAGTGATATCGTTTTGTTATTGGTGTTTCCTGTGTATTTGTTGTCTCCAGTGGTATCGTTATGTTATTGGTGTTTCCTGTGTATGTGCTGTCTCCAGTGATATCGTTTTGTTATTGGTGTTTCCTGTGAATGTGTTGTCTCCAGAGATATCGTTTTGTTATTGGTGTTTCCTATGTATGTGTTATTTCCAGTGATATCGTTTTGTTATTGGTGTTTCCGGTGTATGTGTTGTCTCCAGTGATATCGTTTTGTTATTGGTGTTTCCTGTGTATGTGTTGTCTCCAGTGATATCGTTTTGTTATTGGTATTTCCTGTGTATGTGTTGTCTCCAGTGATATCGTTTTGTTATTGGTGTTTCCTGTGTATGTGTTGTCTCCAGTGATGTCTTTTTGTTATTGGTGTTTCCGGTGTATGTGTTGTCTCCGGTGATATCGTTTTGCTTTTGGTGTTTCCTGTGTATGTGTTGTCTCGAGTGATATCGTTTTGTTATTGGTGTTTCCTGTGTATGTATTGTCTCCAGTGATATCATTTTGTTATCGGTGTTTCCTGTGTATGTGTTGTCTCCAGTGATGTCGTTTTGTTATTGGTGTTTCCTGTGTATGTGTTGTCTCCAGTGGTATCGTTTTGTTATTGGTGTTTCCTGTGTATTTGTTGTCTCCAGTGATATCGTTTTGTTATTGGTGTTTCCTGTGTATGTGTTGTCTCCAGTGATATCGTTTTGTTATTGGTGTTTCCTGTGTATGTGTTGTCTCCAGTGATATCGTTTTGTTATTGGTGTTTCCTGTGTATTTGTTGTCTCCAGTGATATCGTTTTGTTATTGGTGTTTCCTGTGTATGTGTTGTCTCCAGTGATATCGTTTTGTTATTGGTGTTTCCTGTGTATGTGTTGTCTCCAGTGATGTCGTTTTGTTATTGGTGTTTCCTGTCTATGTGTTGTCTCCAGTGATATCGTTTTGTTATTGGTGTTTCCTGTGTATTTGTTGTCTCCAGTGATATCGTTTTGTTATTGGTGTTTCCTGTGTATGTGTTGTCTCCAGTGATATCGTTATGTTATTGGTGTTTCCTGTGTATGTGCTGTCTCCAGTGATATCGTTTTGTTATTGGTGTTTCCTGTGAATGTGTTGTCTCCAGTGATATCGTTTTGTTATTGGTGTTTCCTGTGTATGTGTTGTCTCCAGTGATATCGTTATGTTATTTGTGTTTCCTGTGTATGTGCTGTCTCCAGTGATATCGTTTTGTTATTGGTGTTTCCTGTGTATGTGTTGTCTCCAGTGATATCGTTTTGTTATTGGTGTTTCCTGTGTATGTGTTGTCACCAGTGATATCGTTTTGTTATTGGTGTTTCCGGTGTATGTGTTGTCTCCAGTAATATCGTTTTGTTATTGGTGTTTCCTGTGTATGTGTTGTCACCAGTGATATCGTTTTGTTATTGGTGTTTCCGGTGTACGTGTTGTCTCCAGTGATATCGTTTTGTTATTGGTGTTTCCGGTGTATGTGTTGTCTCCAGTGATATCGTTTTGTTATTGGTGTTTCCTGTGTATGTGTTGTCTCCAGTGATGTCTTTTTGTTATTGGTGTTTCCTGTGTATGTGTTGTCTCCGGTGATATCGTTTTGCTATTGGTGTTTCCTGTGTATGTGTTGTCTCGAGTGATATCGTTTTGTTATTGGTGTTTCCTGTGTATGTGTTGTCTCGAGTGATTTCGTTTTGTTATTGGTGTTTCCTGTGTATGTGTTGTCTCCGGTGATATCGTTTTGTTATTGGTGTTTCATGTGTATGTGTTGTCTCCAGTGATATTGTTTTGTTATTTGTGTTTCCTGCGTATGTGTTGTCTCGAGTGATATCGTTATGTTATTGGTGTTTCCTGTGTATGTGTTGTCTCGAGTGATATCGTTTTGTTATTGGTGTTTCCTGTGTATGTGTTGTCTCCAGTGATGTCGTTTTGTTATTGGTGTTTCCTGTGTATGTTTTGTCTCCAGTGATATCGGTTTGTTATTTGAGTTTCCTGTTAATGTGTTGTCTCCAGTGATATCGTTTTGTTATTGGTGTTTCCTGTGTGTGTGTTGTCTCCAATGATATCGTTTTGTTATTTGAGTTTCATGTGTATGTGTTGTCTCCGGTGATATCGATTTGTTATTGGTGTTTTCTGTGTATGTGTTGTCTCCAGTAATATTGTTTTGTTATTGATGTTTCCTGTGTATGTGCTGTCTCCAGTGATATCGTTTTGTTATTGGTGTTTTCTGTGTATGTGTTGTCTCCAGTGATATCATTTTGTTATTGGTGTTTCCTGTATACGTGTTGTCTCCAGTGATATCGTTTTGTTATTGGTGTTTCCTGTGTATGTGTTGTCTCCAGTGATATCGTTATGTTATTTGTGTTTCCTGTGTATGTGCTGTCTCCGGTGATATCGTTTTGCTATTGGTGTTTCCTGTGTATGTGTTGTCTCGAGTGATATCGTTTTGTTATTGGTGTTTCCTGTGTATGTGTTGTCTCGAGTGATTTCGTTTTGTTATTGGTGTTTCCTGTGTATGTGTTGTCTCCGGTGATATCGTTTTGTTATTGGTGTTTCATGTGTATGTGTTGTCTCCAGTGATATTGTTTTGTTATTTGTGTTTCCTGCGTATGTGTTGTCTCGAGTGATATCGTTATGTTATTGGTGTTTCCTGTGTATGTGTTGTCTCGAGTGATATCGTTTTGTTATTGGTGTTTCCTGTGTATGTGTTGTCTCCAGTGATGTCGTTTTGTTATTGGTGTTTCCTGTGTATGTTTTGTCTCCAGTGATATCGGTTTGTTATTTGAGTTTCCTGTTAATGTGTTGTCTCCAGTGATATCGTTTTGTTATTGGTGTTTCCTGTGTGTGTGTTGTCTCCAATGATATCGTTTTGTTATTTGAGTTTCATGTGTATGTGTTGTCTCCGGTGATATCGATTTGTTATTGGTGTTTTCTGTGTATGTGTTGTCTCCAGTAATATTGTTTTGTTATTGATGTTTCCTGTGTATGTGCTGTCTCCAGTGATATCGTTTTGTTATTGGTGTTTTCTGTGTATGTGTTGTCTCCAGTGATATCATTTTGTTATTGGTGTTTCCTGTATACGTGTTGTCTCCAGTGATATCGTTCTGTTATTGGTGTTTCCTGTGTATGTGTTGTCTCCAGTGATATCGTTCTGTTATTGGTGTTTCCTGTGTATGTGTTGTCTCCAGTGATATCGTTTTGTTATTGGTGTTTCCTGTGTATGTGTTATCTCCAGTGATATCGTTTTGTTATTGGTGTTTCCTGTGTATGTGTTGTCTCCAGTGATGTCGTTTTGTTATTGTTGTTTCCTGTCTATGTGTTGTCTCCAGTGATATCGTTTTGTTATTGTTGTTTCCTGTCTACGTGTTGTCTCCAGTGATATCGTTATGTTTTTGTGTTTCCTGTGCAAGTGTTGTCTCTAGTGATTTCGTTTTGTTATTGGTGTTTCCTGTGTAGTTGTTGTCTCCAGTAATATCGTTTT
This sequence comes from Mimachlamys varia, assembly GCA_947623455.1. Lineage (NCBI taxonomy): Eukaryota > Metazoa > Mollusca > Bivalvia > Pectinida > Pectinidae > Mimachlamys > Mimachlamys varia. The sequence continues at coordinate 227,200 of OX392538.1, read as the reverse complement.
GTTATTGATGTTTCCTGTGTATGTGTTGTCTCCAGTGATATCGTTTTGTTAATGGTGTTTCCTGTGTATGTGTTGTCTCCAGTGATGTCGTTTTGTTATTGTTGTTTCCTGTGTATGTGTTGTCTCCAGTGATGTCGTTTTGTTATTGTTGTTTCCTGTCTACGTGTTGTCTCCAGTGATATCGTTATGTTTTTGTGTTTCCTGTGCAAGTGTTGTCTCTAGTGATTTCGTTTTGTTATTGGTGTTTCCTGTGTAGTTGTTGTCTCCAGTAATATCGTTTTGTTATTGATGTTTCCTGTGTATGTGTTGTCTCCAGTGATATCGTTTTGTTAATGGTGTTTCCTGTGTATGTGTTGTCTCCAGTAATATCGTTTTGTTATTGATGTTTCCTGTGTATGTGTTGTCTCCAGTGATATCGTTTTGTTAATGGTGTTTCCTGTGTATGTGTTGTCTCCAGTAATATCGTTTTGTTATTGATGTTTCCTGTGTATGTGTTGTCTCCAGTGATATCGTTATGTTATTGGTGTTTCCGGTGTATGTGTTGTCTCCAGTGATATCGTTTTGTTATTGGTGTTTCCTGTCTATGTGTTGTCTCCAGTGATATCGTTTTGTTATTGGTGTTTCCTGTGTAGTTGTTGTCTCCAGTAATATCGTTTTGTTATTGATGTTTCCTGTGTATGTGTTGTCTCCAGTGATATCGTTTTGTTATTGGTGTTTCCTATGTATGTGTTGTCTCCAGTGATATCGTTATGTTATTGGTGTTTCCGGTGTATGTGTTGTCTCCAGTGATATCGTTTTGTTATTGTTGTTTCCTGTCTATGTGTTATCTCTGGTGATATCGTTTTGTTATTGGTGTTTCCTGTGTATGTGTTGTCTCGAGTGATATCGTTTTGTTATTGGTGTTTCCTGTGTATGTGTTGTCTCCAGTGATGTCGTTTTGTTATTGGTGTTTCCTGTGTATGTGTTGTCTCCGGTGATATCGTTTTGCTTTTGGTGTTTCCTGTGTATGTGTTGTCTCGAGTGATATCGTTTTGTTATTGGTGTTTCCTGTGTATGTGTTGTCTCCAGTGATGTCGTTTTGTTATTGGTGTTTCCTGTGAATGTGTTGTCTCCAGTGATATCGTTTTGTTATTGGTGTTTCCTGTGTATGTGTTGTCTCGAGTGATATCGTTTTGTTATTGGTGTTTCCTGTGTATGTGTTGTCTCCAGTGATGTCTTTTTGTTATTGGTGTTTCCGGTGTATGTGTTGTCTCCGGTGATATCGTTTTGCTTTTGGTGTTTCCTGTGTATGTGTTGTCTCGAGTGATATCGTTTTGTTATTGGTGTTTCCTGTGTATGTATTGTCTCCAGTGATATCATTTTGTTATCGGTGTTTCCTGTGTATGTGTTGTCTCCAGTGATGTCGTTTTGTTATTGGTGTTTCCTGTGTATGTGTTGTCTCCAGTGGTATCGTTTTGTTATTGGTGTTTCCTGTGTATTTGTTGTCTCCAGTGATATCGTTTTGTTATTGGTGTTTCCTGTGTATTTGTTGTCTCCAGTGATATCGTTTTGTTATTGGTGTTTCCTGTGTATGTGTTGTCTCCAGTGATATCGTTTTGTTATTGGTGTTTCCTGTGTATGTGTTGTCTCCAGTGATGTCGTTTTGTTATTGGTGTTTCCTGTCTATGTGTTGTCTCCAGTGATATCGTTTTGTTATTGGTGTTTCCTGTGTATTTGTTGTCTCCAGTGATATCGTTTTGTTATTGGTGTTTCCTGTGTATGTGTTGTCTCCAGTGATATCGTTATGTTATTGGTGTTTCCTGTGTATGTGCTGTCTCCAGTGATATCGTTTTGTTATTGGTGTTTCCTGTGAATGTGTTGTCTCCAGTGATATCGTTTTGTTATTGGTGTTTCCTGTGTATGTGTTGTCTCCAGTGATATCGTTATGTTATTTGTGTTTCCTGTGTATGTGCTGTCTCCAGTGATATCGTTTTGTTATTGGTGTTTCCTGTGTATGTGTTGTCTCCAGTGATATCGTTTTGTTATTGGTGTTTCCTGTGTATGTGTTGTCACCAGTGATATCGTTTTGTTATTGGTGTTTCCGGTGTATGTGTTGTCTCCAGTAATATCGTTTTGTTATTGGTGTTTCCTGTGTATGTGTTGTCACCAGTGATATCGTTTTGTTATTGGTGTTTCCGGTGTACGTGTTGTCTCCAGTGATATCGTTTTGTTATTGGTGTTTCCGGTGTATGTGTTGTCTCCAGTGATATCGTTTTGTTATTGGTGTTTCCTGTGTATGTGTTGTCTCCAGTGATGTCTTTTTGTTATTGGTGTTTCCTGTGTATGTGTTGTCTCCGGTGATATCGTTTTGCTATTGGTGTTTCCTGTGTATGTGTTGTCTCGAGTGATATCGTTTTGTTATTGGTGTTTCCTGTGTATGTGTTGTCTCGAGTGATTTCGTTTTGTTATTGGTGTTTCCTGTGTATGTGTTGTCTCCGGTGATATCGTTTTGTTATTGGTGTTTCCTGTGTATGTGTTGTCTCCAGTGATATTGTTTTGTTATTTGTGTTTCCTGTGTATGTGTTGTCTCGAGTGATATCGTTTTGTTATTGGTGTTTCCTGTGTATGTGTTGTCTCCAGTGATGTCGTTTTGTTATTGGTGTTTCCTGTGTATGTTTTGTCTCCAGTGATATCGGTTTGTTATTTGAGTTTCCTGTTAATGTGTTGTCTCCAGTGATATCGTTTTGTTATTGGTGTTTCCTGTGTGTGTGTTGTCTCCAATGATATCGTTTTGTTATTTGAGTTTCATGTGTATGTGTTGTCTCCGGTGATATCGATTTGTTATTGGTGTTTTCTGTGTATGTGTTGTCTCCAGCAATATTGTTTTGTTATTGATGTTTCCTGTGTATGTGCTGTCTCCAGTGATATCGTTTTGTTATTGGTGTTTTCTGTGTATGTGTTGTCTCCAGTGATATCATTTTGTTATTGGTGTTTCCTGTATACGTGTTGTCTCCAGTGATATCGTTCTGTTATTGGTGTTTCCTGTGTATGTGTTGTCTCCAGTGATATCGTTCTGTTATTGGTGTTTCCTGTGTATGTGTTGTCTCCAGTGATATCGTTTTGTTATTGGTGTTTCCTGTGTATGTGTTATCTCCAGTGATATCGTTTTGTTATTGGTGTTTCCTGTGTATGTGTTGTCTCCAGTGATGTCGTTTTGTTATTGTTGTTTCCTGTCTATGTGTTGTCTCCAGTGATTTCGTTATGTTTTTGTGTTTCCTGTGCAAGTGTTGTCTCTAGTGATTTCGTTTTGTTATTGGTGTTTCCTGTGTAGTTGTTGTCTCCAGTAATATCGTTTTGTTATTGATGTTTCCTGTGTATGTGTTGTCTCCAGTGATATCGTTTTGTTAATGGTGTTTCCTGTGTATGTGTTGTCTCCAGTAATATCGTTTTGTTATTGATGTTTCCTGTGTATGTGTTGTCTCCAGTGATATCGTTATGTTATTGGTGTTTCCGGTGTATGTGTTGTCTCCAGTGATATCGTTTTGTTATTGGTGTTTCCTGTCTATGTGTTGTCTCCAGTGATATCGTTTTGTTATTGGTGTTTCCTGTGTAGTTGTTGTCTCCAGTAATATCGTTTTGTTATTGATGTTTCCTGTGTATGTGTTGTCTCCAGTGATATCGTTTTGTTATTGGTGTTTCCTATGTATGTGTTGTCTCCAGTGATATCGTTATGTTATTGGTGTTTCCGGTGTATGTGTTGTCTCCAGTGATATCGTTTTGTTATTGTTGTTTCCTGTCTATGTGTTATCTCCGGTGATATCGTTTTGTTATTGGTGTTTCCGGTGTATGTGTTGTCTCGAGTGATATCGTTTTGTTATTGGTGTTTCCTGTGTATGTGTTGTCTCCAGTGATGTCGTTTTGTTATTGGTGTTTCCTGTGTATGTGTTGTCTCCGGTGATATCGTTTTGCTTTTGGTGTTTCCTGTGTATGTGTTGTCTCGAGTGATATCGTTTTGTTATTGGTGTTTCCTGTGTATGTGTTGTCTCCAGTGATGTCGTTTTGTTATTGGTGTTTCCTGTGAATGTGTTGTCTCCAGTGATATCGTTTTGTTATTGGTGTTTCCTGTGTATGTGTTATTTCCAGTGATATCGTTTTGTTATTGGTGTTTCCTGTGTATGTGCTGTCTCCAGTGATATCGTTTTGTTATTGGTGTTTCCTGTGTATGTGTTGTCTCCGGTGATATCAATTTGTTATTGGTGTTTCCTGTGAATGTGTTGTCTTCTTTGATATCGTTTTGTTATTGGTGTTTCCTGTGTATGTGTTGTCTCCAGTGATATTGTTTTGTTATTGGTGTTTCCTGTGTATGTGCTGTCTCCAGTGATATCGTTTTGTTATTTGTGTTTCCTGTGTATGTATTGTCTCCAGTGATATCATTTTGTTATCGGTGTTTCCTGTGTATGTGTTGTCTCCAGTGATGTCGTTTTGTTATTGGTGTTTCCTGTCTATGTGTTGTCTCCAGTGATATCGTTTTGTTATTGGTGTTTCCTGTGTATTTGTTGTCTCCAGTGATATCGTTTTGTTATTGGTGTTTCCTGTGTATGTGTTGTTTCCAGTGATATCGTTATGTTATTGGTGTTTCCTGTGTATGTGCTGTCTCCAGTGATATCGTTTTGTTATTGGTGTTTCCTGTGAATGTGTTGTCTCCAGTGATATCGTTTTGTTATTGGTGTTTCCTGTGTATGTGTTGTCTCCAGTGATATCGTTATGTTATTGGTGTTTCCTGTGTATGTGCTGTCTCCAGTGATATCGTTTTGTTATTGGTGTTTCCTGTGTATGTGCTGTCTCCAGTGATATCGTTTTGTTATTGGTGTTTCCTATGTATGTGTTATTTCCAGTGATATCGTTTTGTTATTGGTGTTTCCTGTGTATGTGTTGTCTCCAGTGATATCGTTTTGTTATTGGTGTTTCCTGTGTATGTGTTGTCTCCAGTGATGTCTTTTTGTTATTGGTGTTTCCGGTGCATGTGTTGTCTCCGGTGATATCGTTTTGCTTTTGGTGTTTCCTGTGTATGTGTTGTCTCGAGTGATATCGTTTTGTTATTGGTGTTTCCTGTGTATGTGTTGTCTCCAGTGATGTCGTTTTGTTATTGTTGTTTCCTGTGAATGTGTTGTCTCCAGTGATATCGTTTTGTTATTGGTGTTTCCTGTGTATGTGTTGTCTCCGGTGATATCGTTTTGTTATTGGTGTTTCCGGTGTATGTGTTGTCTCCGGTGATATCAATTTGTTATTGGTGTTTCCTGTGAATGTGGTGTCTCCTGTGATATCATTTTGTTAATGGTGTTTCCTGTGTATGTGCTGTCTCCAGTGATATCGTTTTGTTATTTGTGTTTCCTGTGTATGTGTTGTCTCCAGTGATATCGTTTTGTTATTGGTGTTTCCTGTGAATGTGTTGTCTCCAGTGATATCGTTTTGTTATTGGTGTTTCCTGTGTATGTGTTGTCTCCAGTGATATCGTTATGTTATTGGTGTTTCCTGTGTATGTGCTGTCTCCAGTGATATCGTTTTGTTATTGGTGTTTCCTGTGTATGTGCTGTCTCCAGTGATATCGTTTTGTTATTGGTGTTTCCTGTGTATGTGTTGTCTCCAGTGATATCGTTTTGTTATTGGTGTTTCCTGTGTATGTGTTGTCTCCAGTGATGTCGTTTTGTTATTGGTGTTTCCTGTGAATGTGTTGTCTCCAGTGATATCGTTTTGTTATTGGTGTTTCCTGTGTATGTGTTATTTCCAGTGATATCGTTTTGTTATTTGTGTTTCCTGTGTATGTGCTGTCTCCAGTGATATCGTTTTGTTATTGGTGTTTCCTGTGTATGTGTTGTCTCCGGTGATATCAATTTGTTATTGGTGTTTCCTGTGAATGTGTTGTCTTCTTTGATATCGTTTTGTTATTGGTGTTTCCTGTGTATGTGTTGTCTCCAGTGATATTGTTTTGTTATTGGTGTTTCCTGTGTATGTGCTGTCTCCAGTGATATCGTTTTGTTATTTGTGTTTCCTGTGTATGTATTGTCTCCAGTGATATCATTTTGTTATCGGTGTTTCCTGTGTATGTGTTGTCTCCAGTGATGTCGTTTTGTTATTGGTGTTTCCTGTCTATGTGTTGTCTCCAGTGATATCGTTTTGTTATTGGTGTTTCCTGTGTATTTGTTGTCTCCAGTGATATCGTTTTGTTATTGGTGTTTCCTGTGTATGTGTTGTCTCCAGTGATATCGTTATGTTATTGGTGTTTCCTGTGTATGTGCTGTCTCCAGTGATATCGTTTTGTTATTGGTGTTTCCTGTGAATGTGTTGTCTCCAGTGATATCGTTTTGTTATTGGTGTTTCCTGTGTATGTGTTGTCTCCAGTGATATCGTTATGTTATTGGTGTTTCCTGTGTATGTGCTGTCTCCAGTGATATCGTTTTGTTATTGGTGTTTCCTGTGTATGTGCTGTCTCCAGTGATATCGTTTTGTTATTGGTGTTTCCTATGTATGTGTTATTTCCAGTGATATCGTTTTGTTATTGGTGTTTCCTGTGTATGTGTTGTCTCCAGTGATATCGTTTTGTTATTGGTGTTTCCTGTGTATGTGTTGTCTCCAGTGATGTCTTTTTGTTATTGGTGTTTCCGGTGCATGTGTTGTCTCCGGTGATATCGTTTTGCTTTTGGTGTTTCCTGTGTATGTGTTGTCTCGAGTGATATCGTTTTGTTATTGGTGTTTCCTGTGAATGTGTTGTCTCCAGTGATATCGTTTTGTTATTGGTGTTTCCTGTGTATGTGTTATTTCCAGTGATATCGTTTTGTTATTGGTGTTTCCTGTGTATGTGCTGTCTCCAGTGATATCGTTTTGTTATTGGTGTTTCCTGTGTATGTGTTGTCTCCGGTGATATCAATTTGTTATTGGTGTTTCCTGTGAATGTGTTGTCTTCTTTGATATCGTTTTGTTATTGGTGTTTCCTGTGTATGTGTTGTCTCCAGTGATATTGTTTTGTTATTGGTGTTTCCTGTGTATGTGCTGTCTCCAGTGATATCGTTTTGTTATTTGTGTTTCCTGTGTATGTATTGTCTCCAGTGATATCATTTTGTTATCGGTGTTTCCTGTGTATGTGTTGTCTCCAGTGATGTCGTTTTGTTATTGGTGTTTCCTGTCTATGTGTTGTCTCCAGTGATATCGTTTTGTTATTGGTGTTTCCTGTGTATTTGTTGTCTCCAGTGATATCGTTTTGTTATTGGTGTTTCCTGTGTATGTGTTGTCTCCAGTGATATCGTTATGTTATTGGTGTTTCCTGTGTATGTGCTGTCTCCAGTGATATCGTTTTGTTATTGGTGTTTCCTGTGAATGTGTTGTCTCCAGTGATATCGTTTTGTTATTGGTGTTTCCTGTGTATGTGTTGTCTCCAGTGATATCGTTATGTTATTGGTGTTTCCTGTGTATGTGCTGTCTCCAGTGATATCGTTTTGTTATTGGTGTTTCCTGTGTATGTGCTGTCTCCAGTGATATCGTTTTGTTATTGGTGTTTCCTATGTATGTGTTATTTCCAGTGATATCGTTTTGTTATTGGTGTTTCCTGTGTATGTGTTGTCTCCAGTGATATCGTTTTGTTATTGGTGTTTCCTGTGTATGTGTTGTCTCCAGTGATGTTTTTTTGTTATTGGTGTTTCCGGTGCATGTGTTGTCTCCGGTGATATCGTTTTGCTTTTGGTGTTTCCTGTGTATGTGTTGTCTCGAGTGATATCGTTTTGTTATTGGTGTTTCCTGTGTATGTGTTGTCTCCAGTGATGTCGTTTTGTTATTGTTGTTTCCTGTGAATGTGTTGTCTCCAGTGATATCGTTTTGTTATTGGTGTTTCCTGTGTATGTGTTGTCTCCGGTGATATCGTTTTGTTATTGGTGTTTCCGGTGTATGTGTTGTCTCCGGTGATATCAATTTGTTATTGGTGTTTCCTGTGAATGTGGTGTCTCCTGTGATATCATTTTGTTAATGGTGTTTCCTGTGTATGTGCTGTCTCCAGTGATATCGTTTTGTTATTTGTGTTTCCTGTGTATGTATTGTCTCCAGTGATATCGTTTTGTTATTGGTGTTTCCTGTGTATGTGCTGTCTTCAGTGATATCGTTTTGTTATTGGTGTTTCCTGTGAATGTGTTGTCTCCAGTGATATCGTTTTGTTATTGGTGTTTCCTGTGTATGTGCTGTCTCCAGTGATATCGTTTTGTTATTGGTGTTTCCTGTGTATGTGTTGTCTCCAGTGATGTCGTTTTGTTATTGGTGTTTCCTGTCTATGTGTTGTCTCCAGTGATATCGTTTTGTTATTGGTGTTTCCTGTGAATGTGTTGTCTCCAGTGATATCGTTTTGTTATTGGTGTTTCCTGTGTATGTGTTGTCTCCAGTGATATCGTTATGTTATTGGTGTTTCCTGTGTATGTGCTGTCTCCAGTGATATCGTTTTGTTATTGGTGTTTCCTGTGTATGTGCTGTCTCCAGTGATTTCGTTTTGTTATTGGTGTTTCCTGTGTATGTGTTGTCTCCAGTGATATCGTTTTGTTATTGGTGTTTCCTGTGTATGAGCTGTCTCCAGTGATATCGTTATGTTATTGGTGTTTCCTGTGTATGTGTTGTCTCCAGTGATATCGTTTTGTTATTGGTGTTTCCTGTGTATGTGCTGTCTCCAGTGATATCGTTTTGTTATTGGTGTTTCCTGTGTATGTGCTGTCTCCAGTGATATCGTTTTGTTATTGGTGTTTCCTGTCTATGTGTTGTCTCCAGTGATATCGTTTTGTTATTGGTGTTTCCTGTGTATTTGTTGTCTCCAGTGATATCGTTTTGTTATTGGTGTTTCCTGTGTATGTGTTGTCTCCAGTGATATCGTTATGTTATTGGTGTTTCCTGTGTATGTGCTGTCTCCAGTGATATCGTTTTGTTATTGGTGTTTCCTGTGAATGTGTTGTCTCCAGTGATATCGTTTTGTTATTGGTGTTTCCTGTGTATGTGTTGTCTCCAGTGATATCGTTATGTTATTGGTGTTTTCTGTGTATGTGCTGTCTCCAGTGATATCGTTATGTTATTGGTGTTTCCTGTGTATGTGTTGTCTCGAGTGATATCGTTTTGTTATTCATGTTTCCTGTGTATGTGCTGTCTCCAGTGATATCGTTTTGTTATTGGTGTTTCCGGTGTATGTGTTGTCTCCAGTGATATCGTTTTGTTATTGTTGTTTCCTGTGTATGTGTTATTTCCAGTGATATCGTTTTGTTATTGGTGTTTCCTATGTATGTGTTGTCTCCGGTGATATCGTTTTGTTATTGGTGTTTCCTGTGTATGTGTTGTCTCCAGTGATATTGTTTTTGTTCTTGTGTTTCCTGCGTATGTGTTGTCTCGATTGATATCGTTATGTTATTGGTGTTTTCTGTGTATGTGTTGTCTCGAGTGATATCGTTTTGTTATTGGTGTTTCCTGTGTATGTGTTGTCTCCAGTGATGTCGTTTTGTTATTGGTGTTTCCTGTGTATGTTTTGTCTCCAGTGATATCGGTTTGTTATTTGAGTTTCCTGTTAATGTGTTGTCTTCAGTGATATCGTTTTGTTATTGGTGTTTCCTGTGTGTGTGTTGTCTCCAATGATATCGTTTTGTAATTGGTGTTTCCTGTGTATGTGTTGTCTCCAGTAATATCATTTTGTTAATGATGTTTCCTGTGTATGTGCTGTCTCCAGTGATATCATTTTGTTATTGGTGTTTCCTGTATACGTGTTGTCTCCAGTGATATCGTTTTGTTATTGGTGTTTCCTGTGTATGAGCTGTCTCCAGTGATATCGTTATGTTATTTGTGTTTCCTGTGTATGTGTTGTCTCCAGTGATATCGTTTTGTTATTGGTGTTTCCTGTGTATGTGCTGTCTCCAGTGATATCGTTTTGTTATTGGTGTTTCCTGTGTATGTGCTGTCTCCAGTGATATCGTTTTGTTATTGGTGTTTCCTGTCTATGTGTTGTCTCCAGTGATATCGTTTTGTTATTGGTGTTTCCTGTGTATTTGTTGTCTCCAGTGATATCGTTTTGTTATTGGTGTTTCCTGTGTATGTGTTGTCTCCAGTGATATCGTTATGTTATTGGTGTTTCCTGTGTATGTGTTGTCTCCAGTGATATCGTTATGTTATTGGTGTTTCCTGTGTATGTGCTGTCTCCAGTGATATCGTTTTGTTATTGGTGTTTCCTGTGAATGTGTTGTCTCCAGTGATATCGTTTTGTTATTGGTGTTTCCTGTGTATGTGCTGTCTCCAGTGATATCGTTATGTTATTGGTGTTTCCTGTGTATGTGTTGTCTCGAGTGATATCGTTTTGTTATTCATGTTTCCTGTGTATGTGCTGTCTCCAGTGATATCGTTTTGTTATTGGTGTTTCCGGTGTATGTGTTGTCTCCAGTGATATCGTTTTGTTATTGTTGTTTCCTGTGTATGTGTTATTTCCAGTGATATCGTTTTGTTATTGGTGTTTCCTATGTATGTGTTGTCTCCGGTGATATCGTTTTGTTATTGGTGTTTCCTGTGTATGTGTTGTCTCCAGTGATATTGTTTTTGTTCTTGTGTTTCCTGCGTATGTGTTGTCTCGATTGATATCGTTATGTTATTGGTGTTTTCTGTGTATGTGTTGTCTCGAGTGATATCGTTTTGTTATTGGTGTTTCCTGTGTATGTGTTGTCTCCAGTGATGTCGTTTTGTTATTGGTGTTTCCTGTGTATGTTTTGTCTCCAGTGATATCGGTTTGTTATTTGAGTTTCCTGTTAATGTGTTGTCTTCAGTGATATCGTTTTGTTATTGGTGTTTCCTGTGTGTGTGTTGTCTCCAATGATATCGTTTTGTAATTGGTGTTTCCTGTGTATGTGTTGTCTCCAGTAATATCATTTTGTTAATGATGTTTCCTGTGTATGTGCTGTCTCCAGTGATATCATTTTGTTATTGGTGTTTCCTGTATACGTGTTGTCTCCAGTGATATCGTTTTGTTATTGGTGTTTCCTGTGTATGAGCTGTCTCCAGTGATATCGTTATGTTATTTGTGTTTCCTGTGTATGTGTTGTCTCCAGTGATATCGTTTTGTTATTGGTGTTTCCTGTGTATGTGCTGTCTCCAGTGATATCGTTTTGTTATTGGTGTTTCCTGTGTATGTGCTGTCTCCAGTGATATCGTTTTGTTATTGGTGTTTCCTGTCTATGTGTTGTCTCCAGTGATATCGTTTTGTTATTGGTGTTTCCTGTGTATTTGTTGTCTCCAGTGATATCGTTTTGTTATTGGTGTTTCCTGTGTATGTGTTGTCTCCAGTGATATCGTTATGTTATTGGTGTTTCCTGTGTATGTGTTGTCTCCAGTGATATCGTTATGTTATTGGTGTTTCCTGTGTATGTGCTGTCTCCAGTGATATCGTTTTGTTATTGGTGTTTCCTGTGAATGTGTTGTCTCCAGTGATATCGTTTTGTTATTGGTGTTTCCTGTGTATGTGTTGTCTCCAGTGATATCGTTATGTTATTGGTGTTTCCTGTGTATGTGCTGTCTCCAGTGATATCGTTTGCTTATTGATGTTTCCTGTGTATGTGCTGTCTCCAGTGATATCGTTTTGTTATTGGTGTTTCCGGTGTATGTGTTGTCTCCAGTGATATCGTTTTGTTATTGTTGTTTCCTGTGTATGTGTTATTTCCAGTGATATCGTTTTGTTATTGGTGTTTCCTATGTATGTGTTGTCTCCGGTGATATCGTTTTGTTATTGGTGTTTCCTGTGTATGTGTTGTCTCCAGTGATATTGTTTTTGTTCTTGTGTTTCCTGCGTATGTGTTGTCTCGATTGATATCGTTATGTTATTGGTGTTTTCTGTGTATGTGTTGTCTCGAGTGATATCTTTTTGTTATTGGTGTTTCCTGTGTATGTGTTGTCTCCAGTGATGTCGTTTTGTTATTGGTGTTTCCTGTGTATGTTTTGTCTCCAGTGATATCGGTTTGTTATTTGAGTTTCCTGTTAATGTGTTGTCTTCAGTGATATCGTTTTGTTATTGGTGTTTCCTGTGTGTGTGTTGTCTCCAATTATATCGTTTTGTAATTGGTGTTTCCTGTGTATGTGTTGTCTCCAGTAATATCATTTTGTTAATGATGTTTCCTGTGTATGTGCTGTCTCCAGTGATATCATTTTGTTATTGGTGTTTCCTGTATACGTGTTGTCTCCAGTGATATCGTTTTGTTATTGGTGTTTCCTGTGTATGTGTTGTCTCCAGTGATGTCGTTTTGTTATTGTTGTTTCCTGTGTATGTGTTGTCTCCAGTGATATCGTTTTGTTATTGGTGTTTCCTGTGTATGTGTTGTCTCGAGTGATATCGTTTTGTTATTGGTGTTTCCTGTGTGTGTGTTGTCTCGAGTGATATCGTTTTGTTATTGGTGTTTCCTGTGTATGTGTTGTCTCCAGTGATATCGTTATGTTTTTGTGTTTCCTGTGCAAGTGTTGTCTCTAGTGATTTCGTTTTGTTATTGGTGTTTCCTGTGTAGTTGTTGTCTCCAGTAATATCGTTTTGTTATTGATGTTTCCTGTGTATGTGTTGTCTCCAGTGATATCGTTTTGTTAATGATGTTTCCTGTGTATGTGTTGTCTCCAGTAATATCGTTTTGTTATTGATGTTTCCTGTGTATGTGTTGTCTCCAGTGATGTGTTTTTGTTATTGGTGTTTCCTGTGTATGTGTTGTCTCGAGTGATATCGTTTTGTTATTGGTGTTTCCTGTGTATGTGTTGTCTCGAGTGATTTCGTTTTGTTATTGGTGTTTCCTGTGTATGTGTTGTCTCCGGTGATATCGTTTTGTTATTGGTGTTTCCTGTGTATGTGTTGTCTCCAGTGATATTGTTTTGTTATTTGTGTTTCCTGCGTATGTGTTGTCTCGAGTGATATCGTTATGTTATTGGTGTTTTCTGTGTATGTGTTGTCTCGAGTGATATCGTTTTGTTATTGGTGTTTCCTGTGTATGTGTTGTCTCCAGTGATGTCGTTTTGTTATTGGTGTTTCCTGTGTATGTTTTGTCTCCAGTGATATCGGTTTGTTATTTGAGTTTCCTGTTAATGTGTTGTCTCCAGTGATATCGTTTTGTTATTGGTGTTTCCTGTGTGTGTGTTGTCTCCAGTGATGTCGTTTTGTTATTGGTGTTTCCTGTCTATGTGTTGTCTCCAGTGATATCGTTATGTTTTTGTGTTTCCTGTGCAAGTGTTGTCTCTAGTGATTTCGTTTTGTTATTGGTGTTTCCTGTGTAGTTGTTGTCTCCAGTGATATCGTTTTGTTATTGATGTTTCCTGTGTATGTGTTGTCTCCAGTGATATCGTTTTGTTAATGGTGTTTCCTGTGTATGTGTTGTCTTCAGTGATTTCGTTTTGTTATTGGTGTTTCCTGTGTATGTGTTGTCTCCAGTGATATCGTTTTGTTAATGGTGTTTACTGTGTATGTGTTATTTCCAGTGATATCGTTTTGTTATTGGTGTTTCCTGTGAATGTGTTGTCTCCAGTGATATCGTTTTGTTATTGGTGTTTCCTGTGTATGTGTTATTTCCAGTGATATCGTTTTGTTATTGGTGTTTCCTATGTATGTGTTATTTCCAGTGATATCGTTTTGTTATTGGTGTTTCCTGTGTATGTGTTGTCTCCAGTGATGTCGTTTTGTTATTGGTGTTTCCTGTGAATGTGTTGTCTCCAGTGATATCGTTTTGTTATTGGTGTTTCCTGTGTATGTGTTCTCTCCAGTGATATCGTTTTGTTATTGGTGTTTCCTGTGAATGTGTTGTCTCCAGTGATGCCGTTTTGTTATTGTTGTTTCCTGTGAATGTGTTGTCTCCAGTGATATCGTTTTGTTATTGGTGTTTCCTGTGTATGTGTTATTTCCAGTGATATCGTTTTGTTATTGGTGTTTCCTGTGTATGTGTTGTCTCCAGTGATATCGTTTTGTTATTGGTGTTTCCTGTGTATGTGTTGTCTCCAGTGATATCGTTTTGTTATTGGTGTTTCCTGTGTATGTGTTGTCTCCGGTGATATCGTTTTGTTATTGGTGTTTCCTGTGTATGTGTTGTCTCCAGTGATATCGTTTTGTTATTGGTGTTTCCTATGTATGTGTTGTCTCCAGTGATATCGTTTTGTTATTTGTGTTTCCTGTGTATGTGCTGTCTCCAGTAATATCGTTTTGTTATTGGTGTTTCCTGTGTATGTGCTGTCTCCAGTGATATCGTTTTGTTATTGATGTTTCCTGTATATGTGCTGTCTCCAGTGATATCGTTTTGTTATTGGTGTTTCCGGTGTATGTGTTGTCTCCGGTGATATCAATTTGTTATTGGTGTTTCCTGTGAATGTGTTGTCTTCTGTGATATCATTTTGTTATTGGTGTTTCCTGTGTATGTGTTGTCTCCAGTGATATCGTTTTGTTATTTGTGTTTCCTGTGTATGTGCTGTCTCCAGTGATATCGTTTTGTTATTTGTGTTTCCTGTGTATGTGTTGTCTCCAGTGATATCGTTTTGTTATTTGTGTTTCCTGTGTATGTATTGTCTCCAGTGATATCATTTTGTTATCGGTGTTTCCTGTGTATGTGTTGTCTCCAGTGATGTCGTTTTGTTATTGGTGTTTCCTGTCTATGTGTTGTCTCCAGTGATATCGTTTTGTTATTGGTGTTTCCTGTGTATTTGTTGTCTCCAGTGATATCGTTTTGTTATTGGTGTTTCCTGTGTATGTGCTGTCTCCAGTGATATCGTTTTGTTATTGGTGTTTCCTGTGTATGTGCTGTCTCCAGTGATATCGTTTTGTTATTGGTGTTTCCTGTGTATGTGTTGTCTCCAGTGATATCGTTTTGTTATTGGTGTTTCCTGTGTATTTGTTGTCTCCAGTGATATCGTTTTGTTATTGGTGTTTCCTGTGTATGTGTTGTCTCCAGTGATATCGTTATGTTATTGGTGTTTCCTGTGTATGTGCTGTCTCCAGTGATATCGTTTTGTTATTGGTGTTTCCTGTGAATGTGTTGTCTCCAGTGATATCGTTTTGTTATTGGTGTTTCCTGTGTATGTGTTGTCTCCAGTGATATCGTTATGTTATTGGTGTTTCCTGTGTATGTGCTGTCTCCAGTGATATCGTTTTGTTATTGGTGTTTCCTGTGTATGTGCTGTCTCCAGTGATATCGTTTTGTTATTGGTGTTTCCTGTGAATGTGTTGTCTCCAGTGATATCGTTTTGTTATTGGTGTTTCCTGTGTATGTGTTGTCTCCAGTGATATCGTTATGTTATTGGTGTTTCCTGTGTATGTGCTGTCTCCAGTGATATCGTTTTGTTATTGGTGTTTCCTGTATATGTGTAGTCTCCAGTGATATCGTTATGTTATTGGTGTTTCCTGTGTATGTGCTGTCTCCAGTGATATCGTTTTGTTATTGGTGTTTCCTGTCTATGTGTTGTCTCCAGTGATATCGTTTTGTTATTGGTGTTTCCTGTTTTTGTGTTGTCTCCAGTGATGTCTTTTTGTTATTGGTGTTTCCGGTGCATGTGTTGTCTCCGGTGATATCGTTTTGCTTTTGGTGTTTCCTGTGTATGTGTTGTCTCGAGTGATATCGTTTTGTTATTGGTGTTTCCTGTGTATTTGTTGTCTCCAGTGATGTCGTTTTGTTATTGTTGTTTCCTGTGAATGTGTTGTCTCCAGTGATATCGTTTTGTTATTGGTGTTTCCTGTGTATGTGTTGTCTCCGGTGATATCGTTTTGTTATTGGTGTTTCCGGTGTATGTGTTGTCTCCGGTGATATCAATTTGTTATTGGTGTTTCCTGTGAATGTGGTGTCTCCTGTGATATCATTTTGTTAATGGTGTTTCCTGTGTATGTGCTGTCTCCAGTGATATCGTTTTGTTATTTGTGTTTCCTGTGTATGTATTGTCTCCAGTGATATCGTTTTGTTATTGGTGTTTCCTGTGTATTTGTTGTCTCCAGTGATATCGTTTTGTTATTGGTGTTTCCTGTGTATGTGTTGTCTCCAGTGATATCGTTATGTTATTGGTGTTTCCTGTGAATGTGCTGTCTCCAGTGATATCGTTTTGTTATTGGTGTTTCCTGTGAATGTGTTGTCTCCAGTGATATCGTTTTGTTATTGGTGTTTCCTGTGAATGTGTTGTCTTCTGTGATATCATTTTGTTATTGGTGTTTCCTGTCTATGTGTTGTCTCCAGTGATATCATTTTGTTAATGGTGTTTCCTGTGAATGTGCTGTCTCCAGTGATATCGTTTGTTATTGGTGTTTCCTGTGAATGTGTTGTCTCCAGTGATATCGTTTTGTTATTGGTGTTTCCTGTCTATGTGTTGTCTCCAGTGATATCGTTTTGTTATTGGTGTTTCCGGTGTATGTGCTGTCTCCAGTGATATCGTTTTGTTATTGGTGTTTCCTGTGAATGTGTTGTCTCCAGTGATATCGTTTTGTTATTGGTGTTTCCTGTGTATGTGTTGTTTCCAGTGATATCGTTATGTTATTGGTGTTTCCTGTGTATGTGCTGTCTCCAGTGATATCGTTTTGTTATTGGTGTTTCCTGTGTATGTGCTGTCTCCAGTGATATCGTTTTGTTATTGGTGTTTCCTGTGTATGTGTTGTCTCCAGTGATATCGTTTTGTTATTGGTGTTTCCTGTGTATGTGCTGTCTCCAGTGATATCGTTATGTTATTGGTGTTTCCTGTGTATGTGTTGTCTCCAGTGATATCGTTTTGTTATTGGTGTTTCCTGTGTATGTGCTGTCTCCAGTGATATCGTTTTGTTATTGGTGTTTCCTGTGAATGTGTTGTCTCCGGTGAAATCAATTTGTTATTGGTGTTTCCTGTGAATGTGTTGTCTTCAGTGATATCGTTTTGTTATTGGTGTTTCCTGTCTATGTGTTGTCTCCAGTGATATCGTTTTGCTATTGGTGTTTCCTGTGTATTTGTTGTCTCCAGTGATATCGTTTTGTTATTGGTGTTTCCTGTGTATGTGTTGTCTCCAGTGATATCGTTATGTTATTGGTGTTTCCTGTGTATGTGCTGTCTCCAGTGATATCGTTTTGTTATTGGTGTTTCCTGTGAATGTGTTGTCTCCAGTGATATCGTTTTGTTATTGGTGTTTCCTGTGTATGTGTTGTCTCCAGTGATATCGTTATGTTATTGGTGTTTCCTGTGTATGTGCTGTCTCCAGTGATATCGTTTTGTTATTGGTGTTTCCTGTGTATGTGCTGTCTCCAGTGATATCGTTTTGTTATTGGTGTTTCCGGTGTATGTGTTGTCTCCAGTGATATCGTTTTGTTATTGTTGTTTCCTGTGTATGTGTTATTTCCAGTGATATCGTTTTGTTATTGGTGTTTCCTGTGTATGTGTTGTCTCCGGTGATATCGTTTTGTTATTGGTGTTTCCTGTGTATGTGTTGTCTCCAGTGATATTGTTTTTGTTCTTGTGTTTCCTGCGTATGTGTTGTCTCGAGTGATATCGTTATGTTATTGGTGTTTTCTGTGTATGTGTTGTCTCGAGTGATATCGTTTTGTTATTGGTGTTTCCTGTGTATGTGTTGTCTCCAGTGATGTCGTTTTGTTATTGGTGTTTCCTGTGTATGTTTTGTCTCCAGTGATATCGGTTTGTTATTTGAGTTTCCTGTTAATGTGTTGTCTTCAGTGATATCGTTTTGTTATTGGTGTTTCCTGTGTATGTGTTGTCTCCAGTAATATCATTTTGTTAATGATGTTTCCTGTGTATGTGTTGTCTCCAGTGATATCATTTTGTTATTGGTGTTTCCTGTATACGTGTTGTCTCCAGTGATATCGTTTTGTTATTGGTGTTTCCTGTGTATGTGTTGTCTCCAGTGATGTCGTTTTGTTATTGTTGTTTCCTGTCTATGTGTTGTCTCCAGTGATATCGTTATGTTTTTGTGTTTCCTGTGTATGTGTTGTCTCGAGTGATATCGTTTTGTTATTTGTGTTTCCTGTGTGTGTGTTGTCTCGAGTGATATCGTTTTGTTATTGGTGTTTCCTGTGTATGTGTTGTCTCCAGTGATGTCGTTTTGTTATTGTTGTTTCCTGTCTATGTGTTGTCTCCAGTGATATCGTTATGTTTTTGTGTTTCCTGTGCAAGTGTTGTCTCTAGTGATTTCGTTTTGTTATTGGTGTTTCCTGTGTAGTTGTTGTCTCCAGTAATATCGTTTTGTTATTGATGTTTCCTGTGTATGTGTTGTCTCCAGTGATATCGTTTTGTTAATGATGTTTCCTGTGTATGTGTTGTCTCCAGTAATATCGTTTTGTTATTGATGTTTCCTGTGTATGTGTTGTCTCCAGTGATATCGTTATGTTATTGGTGTTTCCGGTGTATGTGTTGTCTCCAGTGATATCGTTTTGTTATTGGTGTTTCCTGTGTATGTGTTGTCTCCAGTGATATCGTTTTGTTATTGCTGTTTCCTGTGTATGTGTTGTCTCCAGTGATGTGTTTTTGTTATTGGTGTTTCCTGTGTATGTGTTGTCTCGAGTGATATCGTTTTGTTATTGGTGTTTCCTGTGTATGTGTTGTCTCGAGTGATTTCGTTTTGTTATTGGTGTTTCCTGTGTATGTGTTGTCTCCGGTGATATCGTTTTGTTATTGGTGTTTTCTGTGTATGTGTTGTCTCCAGTGATATTGTTTTGTTATTTGTGTTTCCTGCGTATGTGTTGTCTCGAGTGATATCGTTATGTTATTGGTGTTTTCTGTGTATGTGTTGTCTCCAGTGATATCGTTTTGTTATTGGTGTTTCCTGTGTATGTGTTGTCTCCAGTGATGTCGTTTTGTTATTGGTGTTTCCTGTGTATGTTTTGTCTCCAGTGATATCGGTTTGTTATTTGAGTTTCCTGTTAATGTGTTGTCTCCAGTGATATCGTTTTGTTATTGGTGTTTCCTGTGTGTGTGTTGTCTCCAGTGATGTCGTTTTGTTATTGGTGTTTCCTGTCTATGTGTTGTCTCCAGTGATATCGTTATGTTTTTGTGTTTCCTGTGCAAGTGTTGTCTCTAGTGATTTCGTTTTGTTATTGGTGTTTCCTGTGTAGTTGTTGTCTCCAGTGATATCGTTTTGTTATTGATGTTTCCTGTGTATGTGTTGTCTCCAGTGATATCGTTTTGTTAATGGTGTTTCCTGTGTATGTGTTGTCTTCAGTGATTTCGTTTTGTTATTGGTGTTTCCTGTGTATGTGTTGTCTCCAGTGATATCGTTTTGTTAATGGTGTTTCCTGTCTATGTGTTATTTCCAGTGATATCGTTTTGTTATTGGTGTTTCCTGTGAATGTGTTGTCTCCAGTGATATCGTTTTGTTATTGGTGTTTCCTGTGTATGTGTTATTTCCAGTGATATCGTTTTGTTATTGGTGTTTCCTATGTATGTGTTATTTCCAGTGATATCGTTTTGTTATTGGTGTTTCCTGTGTATGTGTTGTCTCCAGTGATGTCGTTTTGTTATTGGTGTTTCCTGTGAATGTGTTGTCTCCAGTGATATCGTTTTGTTATTGGTGTTTCCTGTGAATGTGTTGTCTCCAGTGATGCCGTTTTGTTATTGTTGTTTCCTGTGTATGTGTTGTCTCCAGTGATATCGTTATGTTATTGGTGTTTCCTATGTATGTGTTATTTCCAGTGATATCGTTTTGTTATTGGTGTTTCCTGTGTATGTGTTGTCTCCAGTGATGCCGTTTTGTTATTGGTGTTTCCTGTGTATGTGTTGTCTCCAGTGATATCGTTTTGTTATTGTTGTTTCCTGTGAATGTGTTGTCTCCAGTGATATCGTTTTGTTATTGTTGTTTCCTGTGAATGTGTTGTCTCCAGTGATATCGTTTTGTTATTGTTGTTTCCTGTGAATGTGTTGTCTCCAGTGATATCGTTTTGTTATTGGTGTTTCCTGTGTATGTGTTGTCTCCAGTGATATCGTTTTGTTATTGGTGTTTCCTATGTATGTGTTGTCTCCAGTGATATCGTTTTGTTATTTGTGTCTCCTGTGTATGTGCTGTCTCCAGTAATATCGTTTTGTTATTGGTGTTTCCTGTGTATGTGCTGTCTCCAGTGATATCGTTTTGTTATTGATGTTTCCTGTATATGTGCTGTCTCCAGTGATATCGTTTTGTTATTGGTGTTTCCGGTGTATGTGTTGTCTCCGGTGATATCAATTTGTTATTGGTGTTTCCTGTGAATGTGTTGTCTTCTGTGATATCATTTTGTTATTGGTGTTTCCTGTGTATGTGTTGTCTCCAGTGATATCGTTTTGTTATTGGTGTTTCCTGTGTATGTGCTGTCTCCAGTGATATCGTTTTGTTATTTGTGTTTCCTGTGTATGTGTTGTCTCCAGTGATATCGTTTTGTTATTTGTGTTTCCTGTGTATGTATTGTCTCCAGTGATATCATTTTGTTATCGGTGTTTCCTGTGTATGTGTTGTCTCCAGTGATGTCGTTTTGTTATTGGTGTTTCCTGTCTATGTGTTGTCTCCAGTGATATCGTTTTGTTATTGGTGTTTCCTGTGTATTTGTTGTCTCCAGTGATATCGTTTTGTTATTGGTGTTTCCTGTGTATGTGCTGTCTCCAGTGATATCGTTTTGTTATTGGTGTTTCCTGTGTATGTGTTGTCTCCAGTGATATCGTTTTGTTATTGGTGTTTCCTGTGTATTTGTTGTCTCCAGTGATATCGTTTTGTTATTGGTGTTTCCTGTGTATGTGTTGTCTCCAGTGATATCGTTATGTTATTGGTGTTTCCTGTGTATGTGCTGTCTCCAGTGATATCGTTTTGTTATTGGTGTTTCCTGTGAATGTGTTGTCTCCAGTGATATCGTTTTGTTATTGGTGTTTCCTGTGTATGTGTTGTCTCCAGTGATATCGTTATGTTATTGGTGTTTCCTGTGTATGTGCTGTCTCCAGTGATATCGTTTTGTTATTGGTGTTTCCTGTGTATGTGCTGTCTCCAGTGATATCGTTATGTTATTGGTGTTTCCTGTGTATGTGCTGTCTCCAGTGATATCGTTTTGTTATTGGTGTTTCCTGTGTATGTGCTGTCTCCAGTGATATCGTTTTGTTATTGGTGTTTCCTGTGTATGTGTTGTCTCCAGTGATATCGTTTTGTTATTGGTGTTTCCTGTGTATGTGTTGTCTCCAGTGATGTCTTTTTGTTATTGGTGTTTCCTGTGTATGTGTTGTCTCCGGTGATATCGTTTTGCTTTTGGTGTTTCCTGTGTATGTGTTGTCTCCAGTGATGTCGTTTTGTTATTGTTGTATCCTGTGAATGTGTTGTCTCCAGTGATATCGTTTTGTTATTGGTGTTTCCGGTGTATGTGTTGTCTCCGGTGATATCGTTTTGCTTTTGGTGTTTCCTGTGTATGTGTTGTCTCCAGTGATATCGTTTTGTTATTGTTGTTTCCTGTGAATGTGTTGTCTCCAGTGATATCGTTTTGTTATTGGTGTTTCCTATGTATGTGTTATTTCCAGTGATGTCTTTTTGTTATTGGTGTTTCCTGTGTGTGTGTTGTCTCCAATGATATCGTTTTGTTATCGGTGTTTCCTGTGTATGTGCTGTCTCCAGTGATATCGTTTTGTTATTGGTGTTTCCGGTGTATGTGTTGTCTCCGGTGATATCAATTTGTTATTGGTGTTTCCTGTGAATGTGGTGTCTCCTGTGATATCGTTTTGTTATTTGTGTTTCCTGTGTATGTGTTGTCTCCAGTGATATCGTTTTGTTATTGGTGTTTCCTGTGTATGTGCTGTCTCCAGTGATATCGTTTTGTTATTGGTGTTTCCGGTGTATGTGTTGTCTCCGGTGATATCAATTTGTTATTGGTGTTTCCTGTGAATGTGGTGTCTCCTGTGATATCATTTTGTTAATGGTGTTTCCTGTGTATGTGCTGTCTCCAGTGATATCGTTTTGTTATTTGTGTTTCCTGTGTATGTATTGTCTCCAGTGATATCGTTTTGTTATTGGTGTTTCCTGTGTATTTGCTGTCTTCAGTGATATCGTTTTGTTATTGGTGTTTCCTGTGTATGTGTTGTCTCCAGTGATATCGTTTTGTTATTGGTGTTTCCTGTGTATTTGTTGTCTCCAGTGATATCGTTTTGTTATTGGTGTTTCCTGTGTATGTGTTGTCTCCAGTGATATCGTTATGTTATTGGTGTTTTCTGTGTATGTGCTGTCTCCAGTGATATCGTTTTGTTATTGGTGTTTCCTGTGAATGTGTTGTCTCCAGTGATATCGTTTTGTTATTGGTGTTTCCGGTGTATGTGTTGTCTCCAGTGATATCGTTTTGTTATTGGTGTTTCCTGTGTATGTGCTGTCTCCAGTGATATCGTTTTGTTATTGGTGTTTCCTATGTATGTGTTATTTCCAGTGATATCGTTTTGTTATTGGTGTTTCCTGTGAATGTGTTGTCTCCAGTGATATCGTTTTGTTATTGGTGTTTCCTGTGTATGTGTTATTTCCAGTGATATCGTTTTGTTATTGGTGTTTCCTGTGTATGTGTTATTTCCAGTGATATCGTTTTGTTATTGGTGTTTCCTGTGTATGTGTTGTCACCAGTGATATCGTTTTGTTATTGGTGTTTCCGGTGTATGTGTTGTCTCCAGTGATATCGTTTTGTTATTGGTGTTTCCGGTGTATGTGCTGTCTCCAGTGATATCGTTATGTTATTGGTGTTTCCTGTGTATGTGTTGTCTCCAGTGATATCGTTTTGTTATTGGTGTTTCCTGTGTATGTGTTGTCTCCAGTGATGTCTTTTTGTTATTGGTGTTTCCTGTGTATGTGTTGTCTCCGGTGATATCGTTTTGCTATTGGTGTTTCCTGTGTATGTGTTGTCTCGAATGATATCGTTTTGTTATTGGTGTTTCCTGTGTATGTGTTGTCTCCAGTGATTTCGTTTTGTTATTGGTGTTTCCTGTGTATGTGTTGTCTCCGGTGATATCGTTTTGTTATTGGTGTTTCCTGTGTATGTGTTGTCTCCAGTGATATTGTTTTTGTTCTTGTGTTTCCTGCGTATGTGTTGTCTCGAGTGATATCGTTATGTTATTGGTGTTTTCTGTGTATGTGTTGTCTCGAGTGATATCGTTTTGTTATTGGTGTTTCCTGTGTATGTGTTGTCTCCAGTGATGTCGTTTTGTTATTGGTGTTTCCTGTGTATGTTTTGTCTCCAGTGATATCGGTTTGTTATTTGAGTTTCCTGTATATCTGTTGTCTCCAGTGATATCGTTTTGTTATTGGTGTTTCCTGTGTGTGTGTTGTCTCCAATGATATCGTTTTGTTATTTGAGTTTCATGTGTATGTGTTGTCTCCGGTGATATCGATTTGTTATTGGTGTTTTCTGTGTATGTGCTGTCTCCAGTGATATAGTTTTGTAATTAGTGTTTCCTGTGTATGTGCTGTCTCCAGTGATATCGTTTTGTTATTGGTGTTTCCTGTGTATGTGTTGTCTCCAGTGATGTCGTTTTGTTATTGTTGTTTCCTGTCTATGTGTTGTCTCCAGTGATATCGTTTTGTTATTGGTGTTTCCTGTGTATGTGTTGTCTCCAGTGATGTCGTTTTGTTATTGTTGTTTCCTGTCTATGTGTTGTCTCCAGTGATATCGTTATGTTTTTGTGTTTCCTGTGCAAGTGTTGTCTCTAGTGATTTCGTTTTGTTATTGGTGTTTCCTGTGTAGTTGTTGTCTCCAGTAATATCGTTTTGTTATTGATGTTTCCTGTGTATGTGTTGTCTCCAGTGATATCGTTTTGTTAATGGTGTTTCCTGTGTATGTGTTGTCTCCAGTAATATCGTTTTGTTATTGATGTTTCCTGTGTATGTGTTGTCTCCAGTGATATCGTTTTGTTATTGGTGTTTCCTGTGTATGTGTTGTCTCGAGTGATTTCGTTTTGTTATTGGTGTTTCCTTTGTATGTGTTGTCTCCGGTGATATCGTTTTGTTATTGGTGTTTTCTGTGTATGTGTTGTCTCCAGTGATATTGTTTTGTTATTTGTGTTTCCTGCGTATGTGTTGTCTCGAGTGATATCGTTATGTTATTGGTGTTTTCTGTGTATGTGTTGTCTCGAGTGATATCGTTTTGTTATTGGTGTTTCCTGTGTATGTGTTGTCTCCAGTGATGTCGTTTTGTTATTGGTGTTTCCTGTGTATGTTTTGTCTCCAGTGATATCGGTTTGTTATTTGAGTTTCCTGTTAATGTGTTGTCTCCAGTGATATCGTTTTGTTATTGGTGTTTCCTGTGTGTGTGTTGTCTCCAGTGATGTCGTTTTGTTATTGGTGTTTCCTGTCTATGTGTTGTCTCCAGTGATATCGTTATGTTTTTCTGTTTCCTGTGCAAGTGTTGTCTCTAGTGATTTCGTTTTGTTATTGGTGTTTCCTGTGTAGTTGTTGTCTCTAGTGATATCGTTTTGTTATTGATGTTTCCTGTGTATGTGTTGTCTCCAGTGATATCGTTTTGTTAATGGTGTTTCCTGTGTATGTGTTGTCTTCAGTGATTTCGTTTTGTTAATGGTGTTTCCTGTGTATGTGTTGTCTCCAGTGATATCGTTTTGTTAATGGTGTTTCCTGTGTATGTGTTGTCTTCAGTGATTTCGTTTTGTTATTGGTGTTTCCTGTGAATGTGTTGTCTCCAGTGATATCGTTTTGTTATTGGTGTTTCCTATGTATGTGTTATTTCCAGTGATATCGTTTTGTTATTGGTGTTTCCGGTGTATGTGTTGTCTCCAGTGATATCGTTTTGTTATTGGTGTTTCCTGTGTATGTGCTGTCTCCAGTGATATCGTTTTGTTATTGGTGTTTCCTGTGTATGTGTTGTCTCCAGTGATGTCGTTTTGTTATTGGTGTTTCCTGTGAATGTGTTGTCTCCAGTGATATCGTTTTGTTATTGGTGTTTCCTGTGAATGTGTTGTCTCCAGTGATGCCGTTTTGTTATTGGTGTTTCCTGTGTAGTTGTTGTCTCCAGTAATATCGTTTTGTTATTGATGTTTCCTGTGTATGTGTTGTCTCCAGTGATATCGTTTTGTTAATGGTGTTTCCTGTGTATGTGTTGTCTCCAGTAATATCGTTTTGTTATTGATGTTTCCTGTGTATGTGTTGTCTCCAGTGATATCGTTATGTTATTGGTGTTTCCGGTGTATGTGTTGTCTCCAGTGATATCGTTTTGTTATTGGTGTTTCCTGTCTATGTGTTGTCTCCAGTGATATCGTTTTGTTATTGGTGTTTCCTGTGTATGTGTTGTCTCCAGTGATGTGTTTTTGTTATTGGTGTTTCCTGTGTATGTGTTGTCTCCAGTGATATCGTTTTGTTATTGGTGTTTCCTGTGTATGTGTTGTCTCGAGTGATTTCGTTTTGTTATTGGTGTTTCCTGTGTATGTGTTGTCTCCGGTGATATCGTTTTGTTATTGGTGTTTTCTGTGTATGTGTTGTCTCCAGTGATATTGTTTTGTTATTTGTGTTTCCTGCGTATGTGTTGTCTCGAGTGATATCGTTATGTTATTGGTGTTTTCTGTGTATGTGTTGTCTCGAGTGATATCGTTTTGTTATTGGTGTTTCCTGTGTATGTGTTGTCTCCAGTGATGTCGTTTTGTTATTGGTGTTTCCTGTGTATGTTTTGTTTCCAGTGATATCGGTTTGTTATTTGAGTTTCCTGTTAATGTGTTGTCTCCAGTGATATCGTTTTGTTATTGGTGTTTCCTGTGTGTGTGTTGTCTCCAGTGATGTCGTTTTGTTATTGGTGTTTCCTGTCTATGTGTTGTCTCCAGTGATATCGTTATGTTTTTCTGTTTCCTGTGCAAGTGTTGTCTCTAGTGATTTCGTTTTGTTATTGGTGTTTCCTGTGTAGTTGTTGTCTCTAGTGATATCGTTTTGTTATTGATGTTTCCTGTGTATGTGTTGTCTCCAGTGATATCGTTTTGTTAATGGTGTTTCCTGTGTATGTGTTGTCTTCAGTGATTTCGTTTTGTTATTGGTGTTTCCTGTGTATGTGTTGTCTCCAGTGATATCGTTTTGTTAATGGTGTTTCCTGTGTATGTGTTGTCTTCAGTGATTTCGTTTTGTTATTGGTGTTTCCTGTGAATGTGTTGTCTCCAGTGATATCGTTTTGTTATTGGTGTTTCCTATGTATGTGTTATTTCCAGTGATATCGTTTTGTTATTGGTGTTTCCGGTGTATGTGTTGTCTCCAGTGATATCGTTTTGTTATTGGTGTTTCCTGTGTATGTGCTGTCTCCAGTGATATCGTTTTGTTATTGGTGTTTCCTGTCTATGTGTTGTCTCCAGTGATGTCGTTTTGTTATTGATGTTTCCTGTGTATGTGTTGTCTCCAGTGATATCGTTTTGTTATTGGTGTTTCCTGTGAATGTGTTGTCTCCAGTGATGCCGTTTTGTTATTGGTGTTTCCTGTGAATGTGTTGTCTCCAGTGATATCGTTTTGTTATTGTTGTTTCCTGTGTATGTGTTATTTCCAGTGATATCGTTTTGTTATTGGTGTTTCCTGTGTATGTGTTGTCTCGAGTGATATCGTTTTGTTATTCATGTTTCCTGTGTATGTGTTGTCTCCAGTGATGTCGTTTTGTTATTGGTGTTTCCTGTGAATGTGCTGTCTCCAGTGATATCGTTTTGTTATTGGTGTTTCTTATGTATGTGTTATTTCCAGTGATGTCGTTTTGTTATTGGTGTTTCCTGTGAATGTGTTGTCTCCAGTGATATCGTTTTGTTATTGATGTTTCCTGTGTATGTGTTGTCTCCAGTGATGTCGTTTTGTTATTGGTGTTTCCTGTGAATGTGTTGTCTCCAGTGATATCGTTTTGTTATTGGTGTTTCCTGTGAATGTGTTGTCTCCAGTGATGCCGTTTTGTTATTGGTGTTTCCTGTGAATGTGTTGTCTCCAGTGATATCGTTTTGTTATTGGTGTTTCCTGTGTATGTGTTGTCTCCAGTGATATCGTTTTGTTATTGGTGTTTCCTGTGAATGTGTTGTCTCCAGTAATGCCGTTTTGTTATTGGTGTTTCCTGTGAATGTGTTGTCTCCAGTGATATCGTTTTGTTATTGATGTTTCCTGTATATGTGCTGTCTCCAGTGATATCGTTTTGTTATTGGTGTTTCCGGTGTATGTGTTGTCTCCGGTGATATCAATTTGTTATTGGTGTTTCCTGTGAATGTGTTGTCTTCTGTGATATCATTTTGTTAATGGTGTTTCCTGTGTATGTGCTGTCTCCAGTGATATCGTTTTGTTATTTGTGTTTCCTGTGTATGTATTGTCTCCAGTGATATCATTTTGTTAATGATGTTTCCTGTGTATGTGCTGTCTTCAGTGATATCGTTTTGTTATTGGTGTTTCCTGTGTATGTGCTGTCTCCAGTGATATCGTTTTGTTATTGGTGTTTCCTGTGTATGTGTTGTCTCCAGTGATATCGTTTTGTTATTGGTGTTTCCTGTGAATGTGTTGTCTCCAGTGATATCGTTTTGTTATTGGTGTTTCCTGTGTATGTGCTGTCTCCAGTGATATCGTTTTGTTATTGGTGTTTCCTGTGTATGTGTTGTCTCCAGTGATATCGGTTTGTTATTGGTGTTTCCTGTGTATGTGTTGTCTCCAGTGATATCGTTTTGTTATTGGTGTTTCCTGTGTATGTGTTGTCTCCGGTGATATCGTTTTGTTATTGGTGTTTCCTGTGTATGTGTTCTCTCCAGTGATATCGTTTTGTTATTGGTGTTTCCTGTGTATGTGTTGTCTCCAGTGATATCGTTTTGTTATTTGTGTTTCCTGTCTATGTGTTGTCTCCAGTGATATCGTTTTGTTATTGGTGTTTCCTGTGTATGTGCTGTCTCCAGTGATATCGTTTTGTTATTGGTGTTTCCTGTGTATTTGTTGTCTCCAGTGATATCGTTTTGTTATTGGTGTTTCCTGTGTATGTGTTGTCTCCAGTGATATCGTTATGTTATTGGTGTTTCCTGTGTATGTGTTGTCTCCAGTGATATCGTTATGTTATTGGTGTTTCCTGTGTATGTGTTGTCTCCAGTGATATCGTTTTGTTATTGGTGTTTCCTGTGTATGTGTTGTCTCCAGTGATATCGTTATGTTATTGGTGTTTCCTGTGTATGTGTTGTCTCCAGTGATATCATTTTGTTATTGGTGTTTCCTGTGTATGTGTTGTCTCCAGTGATATCGTTATGTTATTGGTGTTTCCTGTGTATGTGCTGTCTCCAGTGATATCGTTTTGTTATTGATGTTTCCTGTGTATGTGCTGTCTCCAGTGATATCGTTTTGTTATTGGTGTTTCCTGTGAATGTGTTGTCTCCAGTGGTATCGTTTTGTTATTGGTGTTTCCTGTGTATGTATTGTCTCCAGTGGTATCGTTTTGTTATTGGTGTTTCCTGTGTATGTGTTGTCTCGAGTGATTTCGTTTTGTTATTGGTGTTTCCTGTGTATGTGTTGTCTCCAGTGATATCGTTTTGTTATTGGTGTTTCCTGTGTATGTGTTGTCTCCAGTGATATCGTTTTGTTATTGGTGTTTCCTGTGTATGTGTTGTCTCCAGTGATATCAATTTGTTATTGGTGTTTCCTGTGTATGTGCTGTCTCCAGTGATATCGTTTTGTTATTGGTGTTTCCTGTCTATGTGTTGTCTCCAGTGATATCGTTTTGTTATTGGTGTTTCCTGTGTATGTGTTGTCTCCAGTGATATCAATTTGTTATTGGTGTTTCCTGTGTATGTGTTGTTTCCGGTGATATCAATTTGTTATTGGTGTTTCCTGTCTATGTGTTGTCTCCAGTGATATCGTTTTGTTATTGGTGTTTCCTGTGTATGTGTTGTCTCCAGTGATATCAATTTGTTATTGGTGTTTCCTGTGTATGTGCTGTCTCCAGTGATATCGTTTTGTTATTGGTGTTTCCTGTGTATGTGCTGTCTTCAGTGATATCGTTTTGTTATTGGTGTTTCCTGTCTATGTGTTGTCTCCAGTGATATCGTTTTGTTATTGGTGTTTCCGGTGTATGTGTTGTCTCTAGTGATATCGTTATGTTATTTGTGTTTCCTGTGTATGTGCTGTCTCCAGTGATATCGTTTTGTTATTGGTGTTTCCTATGTATGTGTTATTTCCAGTGATATCGTTTTGTTATTGGTGTTTCCGGTGTATGTGTTGTCTCCAGTGATATCGTTTTGTTATTGGTGTTTCCTGTGTATGTGTTGTCACCAGTGATATCGTTTTGTTATTGGTGTTTCCGGTGTATGTGTTGTCTCCAGTGATATCGTTTTGTTATTGGTGTTTCCGGTGTATGTGTTGTCTCCAGTGATATCGTTTTGTTATTGGTGTTTCCTGTGTATGTGTTGTCTCTAGTAATATCGTTTTGTTATTGGTGTTTCCTGTCTATGTGTTGTCTCTAGTAATATCGTTTTGTTATTGGTGTTTCCTGTCTATGTGTTGTCTCCAGTGATATCGTTTTGTTATTGGTGTTTTCTGTGTATGTGTTGTCTCCAGTGATATCGTTTTGTTATTGGTGTTTCCTGTGTGTGTGTTGTCTCCAGTGATGTCTTTTTGTTATTGGTGTTTCCTGTGTATGTGTTGTCTCCGGTGATATCGTTTTGCTATTGGTGTTTCCTGTGTATGTGTTGTCTCGAGTGATATCGTTTTGTTATTGGTGTTTCCTGTGTATGTGTTGTCTCGAGTGATTTCGTTTTGTTATTGGTGTTTCCTGTGTATGTGTTGTCTCCGGTGATATCGTTTTGTTATTGGTGTTTCCTGTGTATGTGTTGTCTCCAGTGATATCGTTTTGTTATTGGTGTTTCCTGCGTATGTGTTGTCTCGAGTGATATCGTTATGTTATTGGTGTTTTCTGTGTATGTGTTGTCTCTAGTAATATCGTTTTGTTATTGGTGTTTCCTGTGTATTTGTTGTCTCTAGTAATATCGTTTTGTTATTGGTGTTTCCTGTCTATGTGTTGTCTCCAGTGATATCGTTTTGTTATTGGTGTTTTCTGTGTATGTGTTGTCTCCAGTTATATCGTTTTGTTATTGGTGTTTCCTGTGTGTGTGTTGTCTCCAGTGATGTCTTTTTGTTATTGGTGTTTCCTGTGAATGTGTTGTCTCCGGTGATATCGTTTTGCTATTGGTGTTTCCTGTGTATGTGTTGTCTCGAGTGATATCGTTTTGTTATTGGTGTTTCCTGTGTATGTGTTGTCTCGAGTGATTTCGTTTTGTTATTGGTGTTTCCTGTGTATGTGTTGTCTCCGGTGATATCGTTTTGTTATTGGTGTTTCCTGTGTATGTGTTGTCTCCAGTGATATTGTTTTGTTATTGGTGTTTCCTGCGTATGTGTTGTCTCGAGTGATATCGTTTTGTTATTGGTGTTTTCTGTGTATGTGTTGTCTCCAGTGATATCGTTTTGTTATTGGTGTTTCCTGTGTATGTGTTATCTCCAGTGATCTCGTTTTGTTATTGGTGTTTCCTGTGTATGTTTTGTCTCCAGTGATATCGGTTTGTTATTTGAGTTTCCTGTTAATGTGTTGTCTCCAGTGATATCGTTTTGTTATTGGTGTTTCCTGTGTGTGTGTTGTCTCCAATGATATCGTTTTGTTATTTGAGTTTCATGTGTATGTGTTGTCTCCGGTGATATCGATTTGTTATTGGTGTTTCCTGTGTATGTGTTGTCTCCAGTGATATCGTTTTGTTATTGGTGTTTCCTGTCTATGTGCTGTCTCCAGTGATTTCGTTTTGTAATTGGTGTTTCCTGTGTATGTGTTGTCTCCAGTAATATCATTTTGTTATTGGTGTTTCCTGTGTATGTGTTGTCTCGAGTGATTTCGTTTTGTTATTGGTGTTTCCTGTGTATGTGTTGTCTCCGGTGATATCGTTTTGTTATTGGTGTTTCCTGTGTATGTGTTGTCTCCAGTGATATCGTTTTGTTATTGGTGTTTCCTGCGTATGTGTTGTCTCGAGTGATATCGTTATGTTATTGGTGTTTTCTGTGTATGTGTTGTCTCTAGTAATATCGTTTTGTTATTGGTGTTTCCTGTGTATTTGTTGTCTCTAGTAATATCGTTTTGTTATTGGTGTTTCCTGTCTATGTGTTGTCTCCAGTGATATCGTTTTGTTATTGGTGTTTTCTGTGTATGTGTTGTCTCCGGTGATATCGTTTTGCTATTGGTGTTTCCTGTGTATGTGTTGTCTCGAGTGATATCGTTTTGTTATTGGTGTTTCCTGTGTATGTGTTGTCTCGAGTGATTTCGTTTTGTTATTGGTGTTTCCTGTGTATGTGTTGTCTCCGGTGATATCGTTTTGTTATTGGTGTTTCCTGTGTATGTGTTGTCTCCAGTGATATTGTTTTGTTATTGGTGTTTCCTGCGTATGTGTTGTCTCGAGTGATATCGTTATGTTATTGGTGTTTTCTGTGTATGTGTTGTCTCCAGTGATATCGTTTTGTTATTGGTGTTTCCTGTGTATGTGTTATCTCCAGTGATCTCGTTTTGTTATTGGTGTTTCCTGTGTATGTTTTGTCTCCAGTGATATCGGTTTGTTATTTGAGTTTCCTGTTAATGTGTTGTCTCCAGTGATATCGTTTTGTTATTGGTGTTTCCTGTGTGTGTGTTGTCTCCAATGATATCGTTTTGTTATTTGAGTTTCATGTGTATGTGTTGTCTCCGGTGATATCGATTTGTTATTGGTGTTTCCTGTGTATGTGTTGTCTCCAGTGATATCGTTTTGTTATTGGTGTTTCCTGTCTATGTGCTGTCTCCAGTGATTTCGTTTTGTAATTGGTGTTTCCTGTGTATGTGTTGTCTCCAGTAATATCATTTTGTTATTGGTGTTTCCTGTGTATGTGTTGTCTCCAGTGATATCGTTTTGTTATTGGTGTTTCCTGTGAATGTGTTGTCTCCAGTGATCTCGTTTTGTTATTGGTGTTTCCTGTGTATGTGTTGTCTCCAGTGATATCGTTTTGTTATTGGTGTTTCCTGTGTATGTGTTGTCTCCAGTAATATCATTTTGTTATTGGTGTTTCCTGTATACGTGTTGTCTCCAGTAATATCATTTTGTTATTGGTGTTTCCTGTGTATGTGTTGTCTCCAGTAATATCATTTTGTTATTGGTGTTTCCTGTATACGTGTTGTCTCCAGTAATATCGTTTTGTTAATGATGTTTCCTGTGTATGTGTTGTCTCCAGTGATATCATTTTGTTATTGGTGTTTCCTGTATACGTGTTGTCTCCAGTGATATCGTTTTGTTATTGGTGTTTCCTGTGTATGTGTTGTCTCCAGTGATATCGTTTTGTTATTGATGTTTCCTGTGTATGTGTTGTCTCCAGTGATATCGTTTTGTTATTGGTGTTTCCTGTGTATGTGTTGTCTTCAGTGATTTCGTTTTGTTATTGGTGTTTCCGGTGTATGTGTTGTCTCCAGTGATATCGTTTTGTTATTGGTGTTTCCTGTGTATGTGCTGTCTCCAGTGATATCGTTTTGTTATTGGTGTTTCCTGTCTATGTGTTGTCTCCAGTGATGTCGTTTTGTTATTGGTGTTTCCTGTGAATGTGTTGTCTCCAGTGATATCGTTTTGTTATTGGTGTTTCCTGTGAATGTGTTGTCTCCAGTGATGCCGTTTTGTTATTGGTGTTTCCTGTGAATGTGTTGTCTCCAGTGATATCGTTTTGTTATTGTTGTTTCCTGTGTATGTGTTATTTCCAGTGATATCGTTTTGTTATTGGTGTTTCCTGTGTATGTGTTGTCTCGAGTGATATCGTTTTGTTATTCATGTTTCCTGTGTATGTGTTGTCTCCAGTGATGTCGTTTTGTTATTGGTGTTTCCTGTGAATGTGCTGTCTCCAGTGATATCGTTTTGTTATTGGTGTTTCCTATGTATGTGTTATTTCCAGTGATGTCGTTTTGTTATTGGTGTTTCCTGTGAATGTGTTGTCTCCAGTGATATCGTTTTGTTATTGATGTTTCCTGTGTATGTGTTGTCTCCAGTGATGTCGTTTTGTTATTGGTGTTTCCTGTGAATGTGTTGTCTCCAGTGATATCGTTTTGTTATTGGTGTTTCCTGTGAATGTGTTGTCTCCAGTGATGCCGTTTTGTTATTGGTGTTTCCTGTGAATGTGTTGTCTCCAGTGATATCGTTTTGTTATTGGTGTTTCCTGTGTATGTGTTGTCTCCAGTGATATCGTTTTGTTATTGGTGTTTCCTGTGAATGTGTTGTCTCCAGTGATGCCGTTTTGTTATTGGTGTTTCCTGTGAATGTGTTGTCTCCAGTGATATCGTTTTGTTATTGATGTTTCCTGTATATGTGCTGTCTCCAGTGATATCGTTTTGTTATTGGTGTTTCCGGTGTATGTGTTGTCTCCGGTGATATCAATTTGGTATTGGTGTTTCCTGTGAATGTGTTGTCTTCTGTGATATCATTTTGTTAATGGTGTTTCCTGTGTATGTGCTGTCTCCAGTGATATCGTTTTGTTATTTGTGTTTCCTGTGTATGTATTGTCTCCAGTGATATCATTTTGTTAATGATGTTTCCTGTGTATGTGCTGTCTTCAGTGATATCGTTTTGTTATTGGTGTTTCCTGTGAATGTGTTGTCTCCAGTGATATCGTTTTGTTATTGGTGTTTCCTGTGTATGTGCTGTCTCCAGTGATATCGTTTTGTTATTGGTGTTTCCTGTGTATGTGCTGTCTCCAGTGATATCGTTTTGTTATTGGTGTTTCCTGTGTATGTGTTGTCTCCAGTGATATCGGTTTGTTATTGGTGTTTCCTGTGTATGTGTTGTCTCCAGTGATATCGTTTTGTTATTGGTGTTTCCTGTGTATGTGTTATCTCCAGTGATCTCGTTTTGTTATTGGTGTTTCCTGTGTATGTTTTGTCTCCAGTGATATCGGTTTGTTATTTGAGTTTCCTGTTAATGTGTTGTCTCCAGTGATATCGTTTTGTTATTGGTGTTTCCTGTGTGTGTGTTGTCTCCAATGATATCGTTTTGTTATTTGAGTTTCATGTGTATGTGTTGTCTCCGGTGATATCGATTTGTTATTGGTGTTTTCTGTGTATGTGTTGTCTCCAGTGATATCGTTTTGTTATTGGTGTTTTCTGTGTATGTGCTGTCTCCAGTGATTTCGTTTTGTAATTGGTGTTTCCTGTGTATGTGTTGTCTCCAGTAATATCATTTTGTTATTGGTGTTTCCTGTGTATGTGTTGTCTCCAGTGATATCGTTTTGTTATTGGTGTTTCCTGTGAATGTGTTGTCTCCAGTGATCTCGTTTTGTTATTGGTGTTTCCTGTGTATGTGTTGTCTCCAGTGATATCGTTTTGTTATTGGTGTTTCCTGTGTATGTGTTGTCTCCAGTAATATCATTTTGTTATTGGTGTTTCCTGTATACGTGTTGTCTCCAGTAATATCATTTTGTTATTGGTGTTTCCTGTGTATGTGTTGTCTCCAGTAATATCATTTTGTTATTGGTGTTTCCTGTATACGTGTTGTCTCCAGTAATATCGTTTTGTTAATGATGTTTCCTGTGTATGTGTTGTCTCCAGTGATATCATTTTGTTATTGGTGTTTCCTGTGAATGTGTTGTCTCCAGTGATATCATTTTGTTATTGGTGTTTCCTGTGAATGTGTTGTCTCCAGTGATATCATTTTGTTATTGGTGTTTCCTGTATACGTGTTGTCTCCAGTGATATCGTTTTGTTATTGGTGTTTCCTGTGTATGTGTTGTCTCCAGTGATATCGTTTTGTTATTGATGTTTCCTGTGTATGTGTTGTCTCCAGTGATATCGTTTTGTTAATGGTGTTTCCTGTGTATGTGTTGTATTCAGTGATTTCGTTTTGTTATTGGTGTTTCCTGTGTATGTGTTGTCTCCAGTGATATCGTTTTGTTATTGGTGTTTCCTGTGTATGTGCTGTCTCCAGTGATATCGTTTTGTTATTGGTGTTTCCTGTCTATGTGTTGTCTCCAGTGATGTCGTTTTGTTATTGGTGTTTCCTGTGAATGTGTTGTCTCCAGTGATATCGTTTTGTTATTGGTGTTTCCTGTGAATGTGTTGTCTCCAGTGATGCCGTTTTGTTATTGGTGTTTCCTGTGAATGTGTTGTCTCCAGTGATATCGTTTTGTTATTGTTGTTTCCTGTGTATGTGTTATTTCCAGTGATATCGTTTTGTTATTGGTGTTTCCTGTGTATGTGTTGTCTCGAGTGATATCGTTTTGTTATTCATGTTTCCTGTGTATGTGTTGTCTCCAGTGATGTCGTTTTGTTATTGGTGTTTCCTGTGAATGTGCTGTCTCCAGTGATATCGTTTTGTTATTGGTGTTTCCTATGTATGTGTTATTTCCAGTGATGTCGTTTTGTTATTGGTGTTTCCTGTAAATGTGTTGTCTCCAGTGATATCGTTTTGTTATTGATGTTTCCTGTGTATGTGGTGTCTCCAGTGATGTCGTTTTGTTATTGGTGTTTCCTGTGAATGTGTTGTCTCCAGTGATATCGTTTTGTTATTGGTGTTTCCTGTGAATGTGTTGTCTCCAGTGATGCCGTTTTGTTATTGGTGTTTCCTGTGAATGTGTTGTCTCCAGTGATATCGTTTTGTTATTGGTGTTTCCTGTGTATGTGTTGTCTCCAGTGATATCGTTTTGTTATTGGTGTTTCCTGTGAATGTGTTGTCTCCAGTGATGCCGTTTTGTTATTGGTGTTTCCTGTGAATGTGTTGTCTCCAGTGATATCGTTTTGTTATTGATGTTTCCTGTATATGTGCTGTCTCCAGTGATATCGTTTTGTTATTGGTGTTTCCGGTGTATGTGTTGTCTCCGGTGATATCAATTTGTTATTGGTGTTTCCTGTGAATGTGTTGTCTTCTGTGATATCATTTTGTTAATGGTGTTTCCTGTGTATGTGCTGTCTCCAGTGATATCGTTTTGTTATTTGTGTTTCCTGTGTATGTATTGTCTCCAGTGATATCATTTTGTTAATGATGTTTCCTGTGTATGTGCTGTCTTCAGTGATATCGTTTTGTTATTGGTGTTTCCTGTGAATGTGTTGTCTCCAGTGATATCGTTTTGTTATTGGTGTTTCCTGTGTATGTGCTGTCTCCAGTGATATCGTTTTGTTATTGGTGTTTCCTGTGTATGTGCTGTCTCCAGTGATATCGTTTTGTTATTGGTGTTTCCTGTGTATGTGTTGTCTCCAGTGATATCGGTTTGTTATTGGTGTTTCCTGTGTATGTGTTGTCTCCAGTGATATCGTTTTGTTATTGGTGTTTCCTGTGTATGTGTTGTCTCCGGTGATATCGTTTTGTTATTGGTGTTTCCTGTGTATGTGTTTTCTCCAGTGATATCGTTTTGTTATTGGTGTTTCCTGTGAATGTGTTGTCTCCAGTGATATCGTTTTGTTATTGGTGTTTCCTGTGTATGTGCTGTCTCCAGTGATATCGTTTTGTTATTGGTGTTTCCTGTGTATGTGTTGTCTCCAGTGATATCGGTTTGTTATTGGTGTTTCCTGTGTATGTGTTGTCTCCAGTGATATCGTTTTGTTATTGGTGTTTCCTGTGTATGTGTTGTCTCCGGTGATATCGTTTTGTTATTGGTGTTTCCTGTGTATGTGTTGTCTCCAGTGATATCGTTTTGTTATTGGTGTTTCCTGTGTATGTGTTGTCTCCAGTGATATCGTTTTGTTATTGGTGTTTCCTGTGTATGTGTTGTCTCCAGTGATATCGTTTTGTTATTGGTGTTTCCTGTCTAT
Organism: Mimachlamys varia; assembly: GCA_947623455.1. Lineage (NCBI taxonomy): Eukaryota > Metazoa > Mollusca > Bivalvia > Pectinida > Pectinidae > Mimachlamys > Mimachlamys varia. The sequence continues at coordinate 190,529 of OX392538.1, read as the reverse complement.
GTGTTGTCTCCAGTGATATCGTTTTGTTATTGGTGTTTCCTGTGTATTTGTTGTCTCCAGTGATATCGTTTTGTTATTGGTGTTTCCTGTGTATGTGTTGTCTCCAGTGATATCGTTATGTTATTGGTGTTTCCTGTGTATGTGTTGTCTCCAGTGATATCGTTATGTTATTGGTGTTTCCTGTGTATGTGTTGTCTCCAGTGATATCATTTTGTTATTGGTGTTTCCTGTGTATGTGTTGTCTCCAGTGATATCGTTATGTTATTGGTGTTTCCTGTGTATGTGTTGTCTCCAGTGATATCATTTTGTTATTGGTGTTTCCTGTGTATGTGTTGTCTCCAGTGATATCGTTATGTTATTGGTGTTTCCTGTGTATGTGCTGTCTCCAGTGATATCGTTTTGTTATTGGTGTTTCCTGTGTATGTGCTGTCTCCAGTGATATCGTTTTGTTATTGGTGTTTCCTGTGAATGTGTTGTCTCCAGTGGTATCGTTTTGTTATTGGTGTTTCCTGTGTATGTATTGTCTCCAGTGGTATCGTTTTGTTATTGGTTGTTTCCTGTGTATGTGTTGTCTCGAGTGATTTCGTTTTGTTATTGGTGTTTCCTGTGAATGTGTTGTCTCCAGTGATATCGTTTTGTTATTGGTGTTTCCTGTGTATGTGTTGTCTCCAGTGATATCGTTTTGTTATTGGTGTTTCCTGTGTATGTGTTGTCTCCAGTGATATCAATTTGTTATTGGTGTTTCCTGTGTATGTGCTGTCTCCAGTGATATCGTTTTGTTATTGGTGTTTCCTGTCTATGTGTTGTCTCCAGTGATATCGTTTTGTTATTGGTGTTTCCTGTGTATGTGTTGTCTCCAGTGATAACAATTTGTTATTGGTGTTTCCTGTGTATGTGCTGTCTCCAGTGATATCGTTTTGTTATTGGTGTTTCCTGTCTATGTGTTGTCTCCAGTGATATCGTTTTGTTATTGGTGTTTCCTGTGTATGTGTTGTTTCCGGTGATATCAATTTGTTATTGGTGTTTCCTGTCTATGTGTTGTCTCCAGTGATATCGTTTTGTTATTGGTGTTTCCTGTGTATGTGTTGTCTCCAGTGATATCAATTTGTTATTGGTGTTTCCTGTGTATGTGCTGTCTCCAGTGATATCGTTTTGTTATTGGTGTTTCCTGTGTATGTGCTGTCTTCAGTGATATCGTTTTGTTATTGGTGTTTCCTGTCTATGTGTTGTCTCCAGTGATATCGTTTTGTTATTGGTGTTTCCGGTGTATGTGTTGTCTCCAGTGATATCGTTATGTTATTTGTGTTTCCTGTGTATGTGCTGTCTCCAGTGATATCGTTTTGTTATTGGTGTTTCCTATGTATGTGTTATTTCCAGTGATATCGTTTTGTTATTGGTGTTTCCGGTGTATGTGTTGTCTCCAGTGATATCGTTTTGTTATTGGTGTTTCCTGTGTATGTGTTGTCACCAGTGATATCGTTTTGTTATTGGTGTTTCCGGTGTATGTGTTGTCTCCAGTGATATCGTTTTGTTATTGGTGTTTCCGGTGTATGTGTTGTCTCCAGTGATATCGTTTTGTTATTGGTGTTTCCTGTGTATGTGTTGTCTCTAGTAATATCGTTTTGTTATTGGTGTTTCCTGTCTATGTGTTGTCTCTAGTAATATCGTTTTGTTATTGGTGTTTTCTGTGTATGTGTTGTCTCCAGTGATATCGTTTTGTTATTGGTGTTTGCTGTGTATGTGTTGTCTCCAGTGATATCGTTTTGTTATTGGTGTTTCCTGTGTGTGTGTTGTCTCCAGTGATGTCTTTTTGTTATTGGTGTTTCCTGTGTATGTGTTGTCTCCGGTGATATCGTTTTGCTATTGGTGTTTCCTGTGTATGTGTTGTCTCGAGTGATATCGTTTTGTTATTGGTGTTTCCTGTGTATGTGTTGTCTCGAGTGATTTCGTTTTGTTATTGGTGTTTCCTGTGTATGTGTTGTCTCCGGTGATATCGTTTTGTTATTGGTGTTTCCTGTGTATGTGTTGTCTCCAGTGATATCGTTTTGTTATTGGTGTTTCCTGCGTATGTGTTGTCTCGAGTGATATCGTTATGTTATTGGTGTTTTCTGTGTATGTGTTGTCTCTAGTAATATCGTTTTGTTATTGGTGTTTCCTGTGTATTTGTTGTCTCTAGTAATATCGTTTTGTTATTGGTGTTTCCTGTCTATGTGTTGTCTCCAGTGATATCGTTTTGTTATTGGTGTTTTCTGTGTATGTGTTGTCTCCAGTGATATCGTTTTGTTATTGGTGTTTCCTGTGTGTGTGTTGTCTCCAGTGATGTCTTTTTGTTATTGGTGTTTCCTGTGAATGTGTTGTCTCCGGTGATATCGTTTTGCTATTGGTGTTTCCTGTGTATGTGTTGTCTCGAGTGATATCGTTTTGTTATTGGTGTTTCCTGTGTATGTGTTGTCTCGAGTGATTTCGTTTTGTTATTGGTGTTTCCTGTGTATGTTTTGTCTCCGGTGATATCGTTTTGTTATTGGTGTTTCCTGTGTATGTGTTGTCTCCAGTGATATTGTTTTGTTATTGGTGTTTCCTGTCTATGTGTTGTCTCGAGTGATATCGTTATGTTATTGGTGTTTTCTGTGTATGTGTTGTCTCGAGTGATATCGTTTTGTTATTGGTGTTTCCTGTGTATGTGTTATCTCCAGTGATCTCGTTTTGTTATTGTTGTTTCCTGTGTATGTTTTGTCTCCAGTGATATCGGTTTGTTATTTGAGTTTCCTGTTAATGTGTTGTCTCCAGTGATATCGTTTTGTTATTGGTGTTTCCTGTGTGTGTGTTGTCTCCAATGATATCGTTTTGTTATTTGAGTTTCATGTGTATGTGTTGTCTCCGGTGATATCGATTTGTTATTGGTGTTTCCTGTGTATGTGTTGTCTCCAGTGATATCGTTTTGTTATTGGTGTTTTCTGTGTATGTGCTGTCTCCAGTGATTTCGTTTTGTAATTGGTGTTTCCTGTGTATGTGTTGTCTCCAGTAATATCATTTTGTTATTGGTGTTTCCTGTGTATGTGTTGTCTCCAGTGATATCGTTTTGTTATTGGTGTTTCCTGTGAATGTGTTGTCTCCAGTGATCTCGTTTTGTTATTGGTGTTTCCTGTGTATGTGTTGTCTCCAGTGATATCGTTTTGTTATTGGTGTTTCCTGTGTATGTGTTGTCTCCAGTAATATCATTTTGTTATTGGTGTTTCCTGTATACGTGTTGTCTCCAGTAATATCATTTTGTTATTGGTGTTTCCTGTGTATGTGTTGTCTCCAGTAATATCATTTTGTTATTGGTGTTTCCTGTATACGTGTTGTCTCCAGTAATATCGTTTTGTTAATGATGTTTCCTGTGTATGTGTTGTCTCCAGTGATATCATTTTGTTATTGGTGTTTCCTGTATACGTGTTGTCTCCAGTGATATCGTTTTGTTATTGGTGTTTCCTGTGTATGTGTTGTCTCCAGTGATGCCGTTTTGTTATTGTTGTTTCCTGTCTATGTGTTGTCTCCAGTGATATCGTTATGTTTTTGTGTTTCCTGTGCAAGTGTTGTCTCTAGTGATTTCGTTTTGTTATTGGTGTTTCCTGTGTAGTTGTTGTCTCCAGTAATATCGTTTTGTTATTGATGTTTCCTGTGTATGTGTTGTCTCCAGTGATATCGTTTTGTTAATGGTGTTTCCTGTGTATGTGTTGTCTTCAGTGATTTCGTTTTGTTATTGGTGTTTCCTGTGTATGTGTTGTCTCCAGTGATATCGTTTTGTTATTGGTGTTTCCTGTGTGTGTTGTCTCCAGTGATATCGTTTTGTTATTGGTGCCTCCTGTGTATGTGTTGTGTCCAGTGATATCGTTATGTTATTGGTGTTTCCTGTGTATGTGTTGTCTCCGGTGATATCGTTTTGTTATTGGTGTTTCCGGTGTATGTGTTGTCTCCAGTGATATCGTTTTGTTATTGGTGCCTCCTGAGTATGTGTTTTCTCCGGTGATATCGTTTTGTTATTGTTTCCTACATTGTTTGTTGTTTCAGTGCTGTGTCCTGTGATTATGTTGACAGCTAAAATGATACTCGTAGTTTTGTTGTCAGCAGTCTGATATTTACCACAACCAATGGTGCTTTTGATGATGTAGTGTTAATTGGTGTTGCCTTTTTACGTTGATGATGTAGTGTTAAATGGTGTTGCCTTTTTACGTTGATGATGTAGTGTTAAATGGTGTTGCCTTTTAACGTTGATGATGTAGTGTTAAATGGTGTTGCATTTTTACGTTGATGATGTAGTGTTAAATGGTGTTGCATTTTTACGTTGATGATGTAGTGTTAAATGGTGTTGCCTTTTTACGTTGATGATGTAGTGTTAAATGGTGTTGTATTTTTACGTTGATGATGTAGTGTTAGATGGTGCTGCCTTTTTACGTTGATGATGAAGTGTTAAATGGTGCTGTCTTTTTACGTTGATGATATAGTGTTAAATGGTGCTGCCTTTTTACGTTGATGATGTAGTGTTAGATGGTGTTGCCTTTTTAAGTTGATGATGTAGTGTTAAATGGTGTTGCTGTCTTTTTACGTTGATGATGTAGTGTTAAATGGTGCTGCCTTTTTACGTTGATGATGTAGTGTTAAATGGTGCTGTCTTTTTACGTTGATGATATAGTGTTAAATGGTGTTGCCTTTTTACGTTGATGATGTAGTGTTAAATGGTGTTGTATTTTTAAGTTGATGATATAGTGTTAAATGGTGTTGTATTTTTACGTTGATGATGTAGTGTTAAATGGTGCTGTCTTTTTACGTTGATGATATAGTGTTAAATGGTGTTGCCTTTTTACGTTGATGATGTAGTGTTAAATGGTGTTGTATTTTTACGTTGATGATGTAGTGTTAGATGGTGTTGCCTTTTTACGTTGATGATGTAGTGTTAAATGGTGTTGTATTTTTACGTTGATGATGTAGTGTTAAATGGTGTTGTATTTTTACGTTGATGATGTAGTGTTAAATGGTGTTGTCTTTTGAAGTTGATGATATAGTGTTAAATGGTGTTTTATTTTGAAGTTGATGATATAGTGTTAAATGGTGTTGCCTTTTTACGTTGATGGTGTGTGTTAAATGGTATTGCCTTTTTACGTTGTTAGCGACTTGGATGATTCATATAGTGATGAGGCCAGCAGTTCAGAAAAAGTTTTATTAATCAAAGTATATATAAATGATCATGAGTTTATGTATGATTAGATTTGCCTGTCGTCCGGCAGATGGTTATTTATAGACATTATAAGATTTTGTATTTGTAGTTGGCTTATATGTACATTCTGATGTGCGAATTTAAGGGTTTTTCTTTTGCAAAATAAATTATTATATCTATAGAGAATCCATGCTACACTTCATTAAAACTGTTTACACCAAGAGATTTCCCAATTAATTCAGATATTGTTACACAATGCTTAATGAAGTAGCATGTTTACATTAGAGACAGGATAATAGGTACATGTACATTGTATGTAAATTAAGAACATGTTAAGAGATACATGATCTATTAATAGTAATGACTTACTAATTGGTAGGTTAACACGGAACGTGTTAAGAAATAAGTCCAATATGAACATAAATGACGGCGAAAAGTTACATTAATACAGAACATGTTGAGAGATAAATAGATTATGTACATCAATGAGGGGATATAGCAATATAATTTCAGAACGTATTAAGATATATGTAGTACGTTAAATGACAGTAATATAGGGATTTTGATAAAGAAGACATTGAAAGATTAGTAAAAATATTTAACATATTGATTACAGTTAATTAAAATATGTTAAACGATTAGTAATTTTTTACATCACTGACAGGATAAAACGAATGTGTTACATGTAAGGGGTTAAGTAAAATATTTACATTAATAACAGTATAAAAGATAGATTAACTTAAAATATTTACATTAATAACAGTATAAAAGGTAGGTTAACTTAAACTATTTACATTAATAATAGTATAAAAGGTAGGTTAACTTAAAATATTTATATTAAAAAAAGTATAAAAAGTAGGTTAACTAGAACATGATGAGATATAAGTAAACTATTTACATTAATAACAGTATAAAAGATAGGTTAACAAAATATTTACATAAATAACAGTATAAAAGATAGGTTAACTAGAACATGATGTGATATTAGTAAAATATTTACATTAATAACAGTATAAAAGATAGGTTAACTAGAACATGATGTTATATTAGTAAAATATTTACATTAATAACAGTATAAAAGATAGGTTAACTAGAACATGATGTTATATTAGTAAAATATTTACATTAATAACAGTATAAAAGATAGGTTAACTAGAACATGATGTGATATTAGTAAAATATTTACATTAATAACAGTATAAAACGTAGGCTAACTAGAATATGATGTGATATTAGTAAAATATTTACATTAATAACAGTATAAAAGATAGGTTAACTAGAACATGATGTTATATTAGTAAAATATTTACATTAATAACAGTATAAAAGATAGGTTAACTAGAACATGATGTGATATTAGTAAAATATTAACATTAATAACAGTATAAAAGATAGGTTAACTAGAACATGATGTGATATTAGTAAAATATTAACATTAATAACAGTATAAAAGATAGGTTAACTAGAACATGATGTGATATTAGTAAAATATTTACATTAATAACAGTATAAAAGGTAGGTTAACTAGAACATGATGAGATATTAGTAAAATATTTACATTAATAACAGTATAAAAGGTAGGTTAACTAGAACATGATGAGATATTAGTAAAATATTTACATTAATAACAGTATAAAAGATAGGTTAACTAGAACATGATGTGATATTAGTAAAATATTTACATTAATAACAGTATAAAAGGTAGGTAAACTAGCAACATGATGAGATACATGTATAAGTAAAATATTTACATTAATTACATTATAGAAATTAGGTTTTCTAAGAACATGTAGGTAGTACGCTACCGAGGTGACGAGAGTCGGATATGTAACTGATGTTAGCAACCCGGTAGCAATAGGTATTGTCAATGAGATTCATCACTTTGAATTATGTTAATATCGAAGCCTTATGTAAAGCTTGCTAATATGGATCAGTCGTTCTTGAAACGTTGAAACACGTTAAGCCAGTGTTCGAGTAGCGAGTAAAACCTCGATACTACTCCACGTGTGTATGACATTTTACTTGGAGACGTCATGGAGCGGTTTCACAGATGAGATGGAACTCTGAAGTGCAACCTTTGTCCCACCAGCCAAAAGGGCCTTTGTTTGACAGATACACAGTAGTTATACAATGCTGTGTTTGCTGTTCGTCCGGTTGAGGCGGGGAAGTGGAACAGTTGCCTATACACCAATCAGTATCGCTGGCTCCCTGTCCGTCCGACAGCCAGCTGTAGACACGGCGCTGTGGATTGTACTCGAGTCCGATCCAGTAGGGCGTGCTTTCTGTAACAGAATTGATTGGTATTGTCATCTCACACGTCAGTTCAGTCAAGCTATCAAGTCAGTTGTTGATATTGTGCTTTCTGTAACAGAATTAATTGGTATTGTCATCTCACACGTCAGTTCAGTCAAGCTACCAAGTCAGTTGTTGATATTGTGCTTTCTGTAACAGAATTGATTGGTATTGTCATCTCACACGTCAGTTCAGTCAAGCTACCAAGTCAGTTGTTGATATTGTGCTTTCTGTAACAGAATTAATTGGTATTGTCATCTCACACGTCAGTTCAGTCAAGCTATCAAGTCAGTTGTTGATATTGTGCTTTCTGTAACAGAATTAATTGGTATTGTCATCTCACACGTCAGTTCAGTCAAGCTACCAAGTCAGTTGTTGATATGTGCTTTCTGTAACAGAATTAATTGGTATTGTCATCTCACACGTCAGTTCAGTCAAGCTACCAAGTCAGTTGTTGATATTGTGCTTTCTGTAACAGAATTAATTGGTATTGTCATCTCACACGTCAGTTCAGTCAAGCTACGAAGTCAGTTGTTGATATGCATAGAACTACATTGAACAAATAAACACTTATCCGAGAGATCGAAATACATCTTTGTATATATCGTTCACATGTTTGGCCGTTTTCACTCAGCTTGTTTTAGTAATGCTTGTTTGTTTTTAACTTTTCATCATGACTTATTATTTTTGATAAAACCCCCAGTAACATCAGTACATCAGCCTGCACCTGAAGTGTGCACCGTTCCAGAGCTAAAACTACTGACATTATTTTAACAATTAGTCTGAGATTTCTAACACGTGTTACATTGTATGTGCTGGGTCAAGATAGCTAAAGCCAATGAGTCTTTCCTTGTTGTAACTTGAAACATCGTGATATGTGTAGTATTCACATATACATGTCATTGTATAAGCTACATGTGTATTATTGGAGAATTATAATTAATAGTTAAAAATAACGGTCAAGCAGCCGCTGTAAATCTAACGGATTTAGGTTGTATTTGCCAATTTGACACGACAAAAACATCGACTCTGTATTACCGTTGGCAGAAATGGATAAGATCCTTCGAGCTGTATGATACGGGAAAAGGGGTTAATGAAGCCGAACAGAGGAAGGCATTGTTGCTACATTGCGCTGGAATGGCAGTACAGGATATATACTATACGTTGCCGACATTAAGGGACCCAAACCAAGATCAAGGTGAGACAGTTTACACCGTAACAAAAACTGTTCTAATGGAACATTTTCGACCCCAAGTAAATGAAACATTTGAAAGATCACAGTTTAGATCTATGATACAAGAAGCTACCGAATCGATTGATCAATTCATCACTAGACTACGTGAAAAAGCACAATTTTGTAATTTCAACGACATCAATGAAATGATTCGAGATCAGATCATAGAGAAATGTTACTCGACCAGGCTGAGGAGGAAACTTCTGGAGAGACGTAATGTCACGCTTGAACAGGTACGCGATATCAGTCATGCATACGAAAATGCACAAAGGGAGGCAACTTCTATCGAAAATCACGAAACTGTGAATAAAGTAAAATCCAAAGGCTCGTACGTGAAAAAATCGTGGCAAAAACCTAGGAAGTCTGATGAAACGGACACTAGACTGTGTTACGCGTGTGGTTACACTGGACATGTTAAATCAGATCCCAGTTGTCCTGCTAAAAAGAAAAAGTGTAACAAATGTCACAACATCGGACATTTCGCGTCGCGTTGTAAAACAAAGGCGAGACATGAGAGTACAAAAGTGAAACACCGAGTGAAACAGTTAGAAACTGAGGAATCGGATGACGATTTTTTATTTGGAATTGGTGTTGAAGAGAAAACTACTCTGATAACGTTTGAATTTGGTGGTGTAGACACAGGACTAATTATTGATTCAGGTGCTACTGTTAACGTACTTGACCAAAGGTGTTGGGAGCAGCTTAAAAAAGCAAAGATAAAGGTGGTAGACCAAAACCGGAAACCAAAGAAAAAACTGTTTGCATATGGAAATGAAACGCCACTAATAGTCGTGGGAAGTTTTGTCGCAAACATAAAAGTGAAAGAATCACGTGTCGAGACTACAGCAGAGTTCTTTGTAATAAAAGAAAATGGAAAGGCACTGCTAGGGAGGAAAACAGCCATGGAACTGAAGGTACTAAGATTGGGACCTGAGTGTGAGGCTGAGCAAATAAATTCGGTGGATATTCGGAATTTATATCCAAACTGTTTTGAGGGTCTTGGAAAACTTAAAGATTTCCAGTTAAGACTTCCAATAAACAAAGATGTGACACCAGTCGTCCAAGCGAGTCGTAGGATTCCATATCAACTGAGAGAAAAACTTGAAAAAAAAAATTGACTGAACTTGTTCAACGGGACATTATTGAGCCAGTTACTGGACCAACAGAATGGGTATCATCAGTCGTTTTCGTTCCAAAATCATCTGGAGACATACGATTGTGTGTGGACATGAGGCAGGCCAACACGGCGATTGTGAGAGAAAGATATCAAATACCAATTGTAGACGAGATATTACAGGAATTAAATGGCAGCAAAGTTTTCACAAAACTTGACATCAAATGGGCTTATCACCAAATAGAACTGGATCCAGAGTCAAGAGGATCACAGCATTCATCACTCACAAGGGTGTATTTCAATATAAACGTCTGATGTTCGGGATTAGCTATGCTCCGGAAATCTACGATCGGATTGTGATGCAGATACTAGACAAATGTCCAGGAGTACATAGCATATTTGATGACATTGTGATTCACGGGGTGTCACAGGAAGAACATGACAACAGGCTTCACCAAGTCTTATCAGTTTTGTCAGCGAAAGGGCTTACCTTGAACTATGATAAGTGCAAATTCAACTTGCCAGAAGTTGAATTCATGGGACACATTTTGTCAGGAAAAGGAGTAGGACTGGCAAACGACAAAGTCAAAGCGGTTCAGGAAGCTAGACGTCCAGAAACTGTGACTGAGATGAGGAGTTTTCTGGGACTTGTCAATTTCAGTGGAAGATTTATCTCCGATCTTGCTACGGTGGCAGAACCGTTGCGGAAGCTGACAAAGAAAAGTGAACCATTTGTGTGGACAACCGAACAAGAAGGTGCATTTCAGACTTTGAAAGAGAGACTATCTAGTGCAAAGACGTTGGGGTATTTTGACTTAAATGCTAAAACCCAAGTCATAGCCGATGCAAGTCCTGTTGGACTAGGGGGAATACTAGTACAGGAGAAAAATGGACAAAGTCGAGTGATTTGCTATGCAAGCCGTAGTTTGTCAAATGTCGAACGAAGGTATTCGCAAACAGAAAAGGAGGCTCTTGCCTTAGTATGGGCATGCGAAAGGTTTCACCTGTATATCTACGGTACTAATTTTGAGTTAGTGACCGACCAAAAGCCTCTACAGTATATCTTTTCAGAAAAGTCAAAACCAAGTGCACGAGTTGAGCGTTGGGTATTGCGACTTCAGCCGTACAAATACCAAGTCAGACATATTCCGGGAACACAGAACATCGCAGATTCGTTGTCACGGTTGCTAGGAAAAGATGGTACACGACAAGAGGAAAAGAATCTGACTGAGGAATATGTTCAATTTGTGGCGGAATCAAGTGTTCCGACAGCAATGACACTGAAAGAGATCGAGACAGCGTCTCAAGTCGACCCAGAGTTACAAAACATGAGACAATATATGGCATCTGGGCAGTGGTACAAACTCAAGTACAAAGCTTATCTATTTGTAAGACAGGAACTGTCATGTGTTAACAATCTAGTACTCAGGGGTACTCGGATTGTTGTGCCAACATCTCTGAGAGAACAAGTCATGGAAATAGGTCATGAAGGACATCCAGGGATAGTTTTGATGAAGCAGAGACTGCGTACAAAGGTTTGGTGGCCCAAGATGGATAAGGATGTGGAAAATCACTGTAAAGGATGTTATGGGTGTCAACTCGTATGTAATCCATCGAAGCCTGAACCTATGACCCGATCCGAGCTTCCACAAGGACCATGGCAAGATATTGCTATTGATTTTTTGGGACCCTTGTCATCAGGAGACAACTTGCTTGTTGTTGTTGACTATTATTCGAGATGGGTAGAGGTCAGCATAAGTAAGTCGATAACAGCTGAAAAGACTGTCGCTAGTATTAAAAAACTGTTTAGTTCCTTTGGAAATCCAGTGAGTGTCACTACCGATAATGGACCACAATTCAAAAGTGATCATTTCCAGTCGTTTCTAAGGAAAAATGGCATTGAACATAGGCGCGTAACGCCGCATTGGCCCCAGGCAAATGGGGAGGTCGAAAGACAGAACCGATCTATTTTGAAACAAATACGGATCGCTCATGCTGAGAAACATAACTGGAAAGACGATCTCCAGACATATCTGATGATGTACCGCGCCACACCACATTCCACAACAGGAATCAGTCCCGCGGAACTTCTGTTATGGAAAGAAACTGCGAACCAAATTACCGGATTTGGAATATCGATCAACAGACATCGACATTAAGGTACGGTATCGCGACGGCGAAAACAAAGAAAAGGGAAGAGTCTATGTGGACCACAAAAGAAAAGCGAAAGAAAGTGATATCGGTGTAGGCGATCAAGTGTTGCTAAGGAAAGATCGTGAAAATAAGTTAGATCCAGTGTTTGATCCGAAACCAGTTAAAGTTGTGACCAAATATCGCAATTGTGTAAAAATCCAGACCGAGAAAGGTCAGGAATATAAGCGAAATATAACCAGTGTGAAAAAGTTTCATGAAAAGTCTAAGCGAAATGTGAATTCGAATGGAAATAGGAATTCAGTATTCGAGGATCCAGATATTCGTGTGGAAAAACGCGATGAAGCTAATGACGCGCAACCAGATCAGAGAGTTAACGCGCAACATGACAGAAACGATAAAGAGCGCGATCTAACCGAAAGTTGCAGGAAGAACTTTCGACAAAATGATAGCGAACCGATAAGATCTGGGATGTCGCATGATGACGTAGATGGGGATTTTGATGACGTCATAGATGACGCAATGGACAAGTCAGGTAGTCCTGATATACCGGTCCGACGATCCGCGCGCGCAACGAAAGGACAGTTACCAGCACGCTTCAAAGACAGTGTTGTATATAGATGAATACATGTTAATTTCAATAATTCATTCTATTATGAACGTTATTTTGGTTCATTTAGAATTTATATATACTAGTCATCAGATAGATAAGACTAGAATGAGAACTGATTATATGTAGGAATTTATCAATTATGTTTAAAAAAATAGAACCAGATAGTTTTAGTGAAACAAGTATTTATTGGAATTAGTTCACTACATGTAGATTTCAGGGCAAGGAGTGAGACATAAATAAAATAAGTACGTTACATGACAATATCTAGGAAGGCTATTGGATAACAGGCCATGTTCTATTTGGTATAGTAATCTGCCTTCCTTAGCAACGGGAACTACTGTATACCTGGCAGCGGGCACTATACCTTTTTCGGCTGTGATAGATTTCTGTTTTTATTACATTTTTACCAGTGAAATATCGAAAATATTTCACTAGTGAAAAAATATCACTTTTGCTGATTTGACCAACCAAAACACAGCTTACAAACTAGCTTGGGGAAAAATTCAAGCTACCGTTCTGTTCAAATGCTAGTTAGTTTAACGACACGGAAGGCTCATTTTACTGCACAGAATTTTCAGATCTGTCACCTTAATCGGGAATTTATCCCTGTAAAAACACAGTGTTTAATTCTAAATTTATCGTCATTTTAAGGAACCTGTTATACTATGCAAGTCAGTAGTTCTATCTGTTTGATTGGAGGAAACTTGTGTTGACCAAACGAAACACAGCGTCTCCAAGTCGCAAAATATAGCGAAAAGTACATGTACAAGAGAACTAGGATCATCTCTGACAGTGATAGGGATAAAGTGTAACTTACACAAGCCTGGATGGGACTGATATTTATCATCTGGATAAATGGTGACAAAACAACTCATCATTTCCCTCGCTTCTCACCATCTACCGACTGTAGCTTCGGCGGTTATCAACATTGCGTAATGATCTGCGTTGATGGCGGGACTTCTTCCAGATATTTTACATTATTTCAGTAATATGACATACTTATTTAAAATATGAAGACAAACACATTCTTCTTTAAAATCAGGGTTCAAAAGAAGTAAGTGACGAGTTTTCACATTTTATTGAAATGTTAACAGAGAGGACTATATTTTGTCCCATCGAAGTGTCTAGACTTGTTAGTGTCAAAAGTATCTACACCAAGTATTGTCAACTTGATGTGATCTTTTGCAATGAAAATGAAATAAACAGAATATCTAATAGTATCTTCAGTAATACGAGATACATTTCATTCGTGAGGATAATATTTTGATATTTTCACTCATGCTGCGCACTCGTGAAAAATATCAAAATATTAGCCCACTCCTGAAATATATTTGGTATTACTGAAGACACTGTAATATATCCTCTATTTATTTCATATGATGTGGTCGTGTTTGGTAGATTAGATATAATATTACAAACATTGCATCGCAATTTGGGCAATATGGGAGTTAATGGACTGGGCAGTTACCCAAAAATATGTGCATGCATGTATAGTGGCCTCAGCTTATATGTGAGTCCATAAACTCCAATATGACCCTCAGTTCCATGCACTTGATAAATAACACTACCAATGACCTCACGCAAGTATACACAACAATGAGGATATATACCTGTATAACCACGCTCAAGCATCGGCACTTTGTACGCTTCAGACAAGACTTTTGACCTCGGTTCAAATGGAACTCCATCATATTCAGCACAGATGTCCGTAATACCATACCCACTAACGGTCGTGTCTGTGACATGTATACAGGTACTGTTTCCCACCAGTATACCTCGTTGTTCCAGTACACACGACCGGAATTCTGTAACACAAGACAAAGGTTAGGAAGCGCGTCGGCATATGAAAACATGAACAAAATGTGTACACGTTTTGCAAAAGACTGAGACTGCATTATATTTATCTTGATGAAGCATGGAATTCACACTTGGGCACTATTACATGACAATGATTATGACGTCACAAATACAATATTAACTCGGTGTTTCTAATTGCAGAAACATTAGGTTAATACCACAAAATATGGACCTCCACGTGACCATATTGTAGAAACTGTGAACTCACGTCCGCCTGTAATCGGAATGACCGTGTATTTACCTGCCTGTTTCTGTCTCACGTCCACCTGTAATCGGAATGACCGTGTATTTACCTGTGTGTTTCTGTCTCACGTTCACCTGTAATCGAAATGACCGTGTACTTACCTGTGTGTTTCTGCCTCACGTTCACCTGTAATCGGAATGACCGTGTACTTACCTGTCTGTTTCTGTCTCACGTTCACCTGTAATCGGAATGACCGTGTATTTACCTGTCTGCTTCTGTCTCACGTTCACCTGTAATCGGAATGACCGTATATTTACCTGTGTGTTTCTGTCTCACGTTCACCTGTAATCGGAATGACCGTGTATTTACCTGTGTGTTTCTGTCTCACGTCCACCTGTAATCGGAATGATCGTGTATTTACCTCTCTGTTTCTGTCTCACGTCCACCTGTAATCGGAATGACCATGTATTTACCTGTGTGTTACTGTCTCACGTTCACCTGTAATTGGAATGACCGTGTATTTACCTGTCTGTTTCTGTCTCACGTCCACCTGTAGTCGGAATGACCTTGTATTTACCTGTCTGTTTCTGTCTCACCTCCACCTGTAATCGGAATGATCGTGTATTTACCTGTCTGTTTCTGTCTCACGTCCACCTGTAATCGGAATGATCGTGTATTTACCTCTCTGTTTCTGTCTCACGTCCACCTGTAATCGGAAAGACCATGTATTTACCTGTGTGTTACTGTCTCACGTTCACCTGTTATCGGAATGACCGTGTACTTACCTGTCTGTTTCTGTCTCACGTTCACCTGTAATCGGAATGACAGTGTATTTACCTGTGTGTTTCTGTCTCACGTCCATCTGGAATCGGAATGACCGTGTATTTACCTGTGTGTTTCTGTCTCACGTTCACCTGTAATCGAAATGCGGTGTATTTACCTCTCTGTTTCTGTCTCACGTCCACCTGTAATCGGAAAGACCATGTATTTACCTGTGTGTTACTGTCTCACGTTCACCTGTTATCGGAATGACCGTGTACTTACCTGTCTGTTTCTGTCTCACGTTCACCTGTAATCGGAATGACAGTGTATTTACCTGTGTGTTTCTGTCTCACGTCCATCTGTAATCGGAATGACCGTGTATTTACCTGTGTGTTACTGTCTCACGTTCACCTGTAATCGAAATGACAGTGTATTTACCTCTCTGTTTCTGTCTCACGTCCACCTGTAATCGGAAAGACCATGTATTTACCTGTATGTTACTGTCTCACGTTCACCTGTAATCGGAATGACCGTGTATTTACCTGTCTGTTTCTGTCTCACGTCCACCTGTAATCGGAATGACCGTGTATTTATATTACCTGTGCGTTCCTGTCTCACGTTCACCTGTAATCGGAATGACCGTGTATTTACCTGTCAGTTTCTGTCTCACGTTCACCTGTAATCGGAATGACCGTGTATTTACCTCTCTGTTTCTGTCTCACGTCCAGCTGTAATCGAAATGACCGTGTATTTACCTGTGTGTTTCTGTCTCACGTCACCTGTAATCAGAACGACCGTGTATTTACCTGTGTGTTACTGTCTCACTTTCACCTGTAATCGGAATGACCGTGTACTTACCTGTCTGTTTCTGTCTCACGTTCACCTGTAATCGGAATGACAGTGTATTTACCTGTGTGTTTCTGTCTCACGTCCATCTGGAATCGGAATGACCGTGTATTTACCTGTGTGTTTCTGTCTCACGTTCACCTGTAATCGAAATGCGGTGTATTTACCTCTCTGTTTCTGTCTCACGTCCACCTGTAATCGGAAAGACCATGTATTTACCTGTGTGTTACTGTCTCACGTTCACCTGTTATCGGAATGACCGTGTACTTACCTGTCTGTTTCTGTCTCACGTTCACCTGTAATCGGAATGACAGTGTATTTACCTGTGTGTTTCTGTCTCACGTCCATCTGGAATCGGAATGACCGTGTATTTACCTGTGTGTTACTGTCTCACGTTCACCTGTAATCGAAATGACAGTGTATTTACCTCTCTGTTTCTGTCTCACGTCCACCTGTAATCGGAAAGACCATGTATTTACCTGTATGTTACTGTCTCACGTTCACCTGTAATCGGAATGACCGTGTATTTACCTGTCTGTTTCTGTCTCACGTCCACCTGTAATCGGAATGACCGTGTATTTATATTACCTGTGCGTTCCTGTCTCACGTTCACCTGTAATCGGAATGACCGTGTATTTACCTGTCAGTTTCTGTCTCACGTTCACCTGTAATCGGAATGACCGTGTATTTACCTCTCTGTTTCTGTCTCACGTCCAGCTGTAATCGAAATGACCGTGTATTTACCTGTGTGTTTCTGTCTCACGTCACCTGTAATCAGAACGACCGTGTATTTACCTGTGTGTTACTGTCTCACTTTCACCTGTAATCGGAATGACCGTGTACTTACCTGTCTGTTTCTGTCTCACGTTCACCTGTAATCGGAATGACAGTGTATTTACCTGTGTGTTTCTGTCTCACGTCCATCTGGAATCGGAATGACCGTGTATTTACCTGTGTGTTTCTGTCTCACGTTCACCTGTAATCGAAATGCGGTGTATTTACCTCTCTGTTTCTGTCTCACGTCCACCTGTAATCGGAAAGACCATGTATTTACCTGTGTGTTACTGTCTCACGTTCACCTGTTATCGGAATGACCGTGTACTTACCTGTCTGTTTCTGTCTCACGTTCACCTGTAATCGGAATGACAGTGTATTTACCTGTGTGTTTCTGTCTCACGTCCATCTGGAATCGGAATGACCGTGTATTTACCTGTGTGTTACTGTCTCACGTTCACCTGTAATCGAAATGACAGTGTATTTACCTCTCTGTTTCTGTCTCACGTCCACCTGTAATCGGAAAGACCATGTATTTACCTGTATGTTACTGTCTCACGTTCACCTGTAATCGGAATGACCGTGTATTTACCTGTCTGTTTCTGTCTCACGTCCACCTGTAATCGGAATGACCGTGTATTTATATTACCTGTGCGTTCCTGTCTCACGTTCACCTGTAATCGGAATGACCGTGTATTTACCTGTCAGTTTCTGTCTCACGTTCACCTGTAATCGGAATGACCGTGTATTTACCTCTCTGTTTCTGTCTCACGTCCAGCTGTAATCGAAATGACCGTGTATTTACCTGTGTGTTTCTGTCTCACGTCCACCTGTAATCAGAACGACCGTGTATTTACCTGTGTGTTACTGTCTCACTTTCACCTGTAATCGGAAGGACTATGTATTTACCTGTCTGTTTCTGTCTCACGTCCACCTGTAATCGAAATGACCGTGTATTTACCTCTCTGTTTCTGTCTCACGTCCACCTGTAATCGGAAGGACTATGTATTTACCTGTCTGTTTCTGTCTCACGTCCACCTGTAATCGGAATGACCGTGTACTTACCTGTCTGTTTCTGTCTCACGTTCACCTGTAATCGGAATGACCGTATATTTACCGTTCTGTGTGTTTGTGATGTCAACCATCTTTGAAGACGCGCTTGGCAGCCGCATCAGTTCCCCTGATTTATACGGTATAAACGCCGTGTTTGGTCGGCCGTAACATGTGGTTGAAATTGCGTTATAAATGTAATAATGGCACGTGCCAAGCCTCATGGTGCACAACAAGCCGCAGTGGATCTTACTTAGGGCCGAGGTGGACAGTGTGACGTAATAGTCTCTGATATCGAGGACATTCTGGTCGGGATCTAATCTGAATATCTCTGCAGTGACGAAACCTGTCAAGAAAAACATAAAATAAGAGAATACCAAAGCGTCAACAAAACCATACTCCGAACTCAAAATCGATATAACTAGAGGCAAAATGTGAACAAAGGACAAATTTACATAGAGATCCTTGTAAAAGGACAAGAGAATTAGATCAGGTGTTCCGGAAAATAAGTGTTTTCTGTTTCATCGACGACAAGCACAATGTAAATCTAGGTTAAATCCAAGTAAATATCATGTTTTCAAATGAGAACTGAGGCATAATTCTCAATCACAACAAGCAGGCATACTAAATGAGCATACTCAAAAATATGCATAGCATAGCATAGCATACAAGGATGTAGAATATTTCTCAAAGAAACCAAAATACTGACCATAAAACTTGTTCATAGTCTATCAACCTGTACCTTTCGAATCCTTGTGCCGTAAGTTGTTTGTTTGCAAATACAATCATTAAAATAGATAAAATAGGATTTCACTATCATTGATGTTGATAATTAACTTTATTACAAGAGAGCATATCAGCCTCTCCCTTCAAACAATATATAACAATATTGATATTTATCCATTGGGCTATTATATTGATATCGGTAGGCTATATACATGTGTATACGTTTTTAACATAATTATGTCTTATTATTTCGTTGACATTCTTTACCCCGATATCAAAAGACCTCTGATACACCCCATACTCACAAATGACCTTTGATAAACCGCCTTCTCAAGACAGCAGTTTAAACCTAAAGATTTTCTTAATGGTAAATCTATACTAAGGAACACGAAATTGACCTTGTCTGACATTGAATTAGATGCGTTCAGTGACATGTCACCATTGCGGGGCACCAATATAGATAAGCACTAGAATATATTGCTGAGAAAGAAAATTTGATATGTGAAGAAATAGTTCAAAGATCCTGATAGCGTGATTGGATATCACTCTCGGTAGTAATCACTCGGGTGAGCAAACAAAGACCTCAACAATGATATATATTTTATCAAGTCGATACTTGGGCTAGATGAGAATTTTCCGAGATGTGGTTATTGCTATATGATTAGCTGTTGTTAAGCCATAAACCTAAAGTTTTTTTAACCTTTGTTAAATAAACCATAACGATAGTGCTTTAGACAGGTGAATTCATATCCTATACTTAGGCAGCATGAAGGTTTTATAAAAATCCCAAGTACACCGTGTTAAAGCCAATATGAAGGGGGGGGGGGCAATAATGTTGACATGGGGGGATTTATGTAGCGAAATTGCCGGTTGTGGAGGCAAAAAGGGTTAAGTTTTGAATGGATTCAGAAGGCTTTTGAAACATTTGATATATGTACGGTCTGCAACAAGATATGCACTTATAACACCAACAGTTGTTTCGTACCTAACTATTGCAGTTTAATCAAACACTTCAACACAGTCATGCAAAATGCTCTGTGTTAAGTAAATGTGTGCACAAAAATGCATTTTCTCTTTTTGAATATGCAGTTTCATATACATAACTTGTTGATGTATTGCTTCAATATGTTTTTGATGTGGAAATGACAACAAAGCACGCGTGTACACTGTGATTTTATAATTAGAGATAGATAGGGTTAGGGTTTTTGTGGGATTTATCGGACTAAAAGTTAGGATTAGGCTTAGGGCTAGGACTGAGAGTTGACACTGAGATGTACACAAACGCCCCAGAGTAGAGATGACAACATTGATACATACCCGCCACAAGAGTAAAGATGACAACATTGATACATACCCACCACCAGAGTAAAGATGACAACATTGATACATACCCGCCACCAGAGTAGACATGTCAACATTGATACATACCCGCCACCAGAGTAGAGATGACAACATTGACACATACCCGCCACCAGGGTAGAGATAACAACATTGATACATACCTGCCCCAGAGTAGAGATGACAACAATGATACATACCCACCACCAGAATAGAGATCACAACATTGATACATACCCGCCACCAGTGTAGAGATGACAACATTGATACATACCTGCCCCAGAGTAGAGATGACAACATTGATACATACCCGCCACCAGAGTAGAGATGACAACATTGATACATACCCGCCACCAGAGTAGAGATGGCAACATTGATACATACCCGCCACCAGAGTAGAGATAACAACATTGACACATACCCACCACCAGAGTAGAGATAACAACATTGATACATACCCGCCACCAGAGTAGAGATGACAACATTGATACATACCCGCCACCAGAGTAGAGATGACAACATTGATACATACCCACCACCAGAGTAGAGATGACAACATTGATACATACCCGCCACCAGAGTAGAGATAACAACATTGATACATACCCACCACCAGAGTAGAGATAACAACATTGATACATACCCACCACCAGAGTAGAGATAACAACATTGATACATACCCACCACCAGAGTAGAGATGACAACATTGATACATACCCACCACCAGAGTAGAGATAACAACATTGATACATACCCTCCACCAGAGTAGAGATAACAACATTGATACATACCCGCCACCAGAGTAGAGATGGCAACATTGATACATACCCTCCACCAGAGTAGAGATAACAACATTGACACATACCCACCACCAGAGTAGAGATGACAACATTGATACATACCCGCCACCAGAGTAGAGATAACAACATTGATACATACCCGCCACCAGAGTAGAGATGACAACATTAATAAATACCCGCCACCATGGTAGACATTACAACATTGATACATACCCACCACCAGAGTAGAGATGGCAACATTGATACATACCCTCCACCAGAGTAGAGATAACAACATTGACACATACCCACCACCAGAGTAGAGATGACAACATTGATACATACCCTCCACCAGAGTAGAGAAAACAACATTGATACATACCCACCACCAGAGTAGAGATGACAACATTGATACATACCCGCCACCAGAGTAGACATGTCAACATTGATACATACCCGCCACCAGAGTAGACATGACAACATTGATACATACCCACCACCAGAGTAGAGATAACAACATTGATACATACCCACCACCAGAGCACCAGAATAGACATTACAACATTGATACATACCCGCCACCAGAGTAGAGATGGCAACATTGATACATACCCTCCACCAGAGTAGAGATAACAACATTGACACATACCCACCACCAGAGTAGAGATGACAACATTGATACATACCCTCCACCAGAGTAGAGATAACAACATTGATACATACCCACCACCAGAGTAGAGATGACAACATTGATACATACCCGCCACCAGAGTAGACATGTCAACATTGATACATACCCGCCACCAAAGTAGACATGACAACATTGATACATACCCACCACCAGAGTAGAGATAACAACATTGATACATACCCACCACCAGAGCACCAGAGTAGACATGTCAACATTGATACATACCCGCCACCAGAGTAGACATGACAACATTGATACATACCCGCCACCAGAGTAGAGATGACAACATTGATACATACCCGCCACCAGAGTAGAGATGACAACATTGATACATACCCGCCACCAGAGTAGAGATGGCAACATTGATACATACCCGCCACCAGAGTAGAGATAACAACATTGACACATACCCACCACCAGAGTAGAGATAACAACATTGATACATACCCGCCACCAGAGTAGAGATGACAACATTGATACATACCCGCCACCAGAGTAGAGATGACAACATTGATACATACCCACCACCAGAGTAGAGATGACAACATTGATACATACCCGCCACCAGAGTAGAGATAACAACATTGATACATACCCACCACCAGAGTAGAGATAACAACATTGATACATACCCACCACCAGAGTAGAGATAACAACATTGATACATACCCACCACCAGAGTAGAGATGACAACATTGATACATACCCACCACCAGAGTAGAGATAACAACATTGATACATACCCTCCACGAGAGTAGAGATAACAACATTGATACATACCCGCCACCAGAGTAGAGATGGCAACATTGATACATACCCTCCACCAGAGTAGAGATAACAACATTGATACATACCCACCACCAGAGTAGAGATAACAACATTGATACATACCCACCACCAGAGTAGAGATAACAACATTGATACATACCCACCACCAGAGTAGAGATGACAACATTGATACATACCCACCACCAGAGTAGAGATAACAACATTGATACATATCCTCCACCAGAGTAGAGATAACAACATTGATACATACCCGCCACCAGAGTAGAGATGGCAACATTGATACATACCCTCCACCAGAGTAGAGATAACAACATTGATACATACCCACCACCAGAGTAGAGATGACAACATTGATACATACCCGCCACCAGAGTAGAGATAACAACATTGATACATACCCGCCACCAGAGTAGAGATGACAACATTAATAAATACCCGCCACCATGGTAGACATTACAACATTGATACATACCCACCACCAGAGTAGAGATGGCAACATTGATACATACCCTCCACCAGAGTAGAGATAACAACATTGACACATACCCACCACCAGAGTAGAGATGACAACATTGATACATACCCTCCACCAGAGTAGAGATAACAACATTGATACATACCCATCACCAGAGTAGAGATGACAACAATTGATACATACCCGCCACCAGAGTAGACATGTTAACATTGATACATACCCGCCACCAGAGTAGACATGACAACATTGATACATACCCACCACCAGAGTAGAGATAACAACATTGATACATACCCACCACCAGAGTAGACATGTCAACATTGATACATACCCGCCACCAGAGTAGACATGACAACATTGATACATACCCACCACCAGAGTAATGATGACAACATTGATACATACCCACCACCAGAGTAGAGATAACAACATTGATACATACCCGCCACCAGAGTAGAGATAACAACATTGATACATACCCACCACCAGAGTAGAGATGACAACATTGATACATACCCACCACCAGAGTAGAGATGGCAACATTGATACATACCCGCCACCAGAGTAGAGATAACAACATTGATACATACCCACCACCAGAGTAGAGATGACAACATTGATACATACCCACCACCAGAGTATAGATGACAACATTGACACATACCCGCCACCAGGGTAGAGATGACAACATTGATACATACCCGCCACCAGAGTAGAGATAACAACATTGATACATACCCGCCACCAGAGTAGAGATAACAACATTGATACATACCCACCACCAGAGTAGAGATGACAACATTGATACATACCCACCACCAGAGTAGAGATGGCAACATTGATACATACCCGCCACCTGAGTAGAGATAACAACATTGATACATACCCACCACCAGAGTAGAGATGACAACATTGATACATACCCACCACCAGAGTAGAGATGACAACATTAATATATACCTGCCCCAGAGTAAAAATGACAACATTGATACATACCCACCACCAGAGTAGAGATGACAACATTGATACATACCCACCACCAGAGTAGAGATGACAACATTAATATATACCTGCCCCAGAGTAAAAATGACAACATTGATACATACCCACCACCAGAGTAGAGATGACACATTGATACATACCCGCCACCAGAGTAGAGATGACAACATTGACACATACCCGCCACCAGAGTAGAGATGACAACATTGATACATACCCGCCACCAGAGTAGAGATGACAACATTAATACATATCCACCACCAGAGTAGAGATGACAACATTGATACATACCCGCCACCAGAGTAGAGATGACAACATTAATACATACCCACCACCAGAGTAGAGATGACAACATTGATACATACCCGCCACCAGAGTAGAGATGACAACATTGATACATACGCGCCACCAGAGTAGAGATAACAACATTGATACATACCCACCACCAGAGTAGAGATGACAACATTGATACATACCCGCCACCAGAGTAGAGATTTAAACATTGATACATACCCACCACCAGAGTAGACATGACAACATTGATACATACCCGCCACCAGAGTAGAGATGACAACATTGATACATACCCGCCACCAGAGTAGAGATAACAACATTGATACATACCCGCCACCAGAGTAGAGATGACAACATTGATACATACCCGCCACCAGAGTAGAGATGACAACATTGATACATACCCGCCACCAGAGTAGAGATGACAACATTAATACATACCCGCCACCAGAGTAAAGATGACAACATTGATACATACCCGCCACCAGAGTAGAGATGACAACATTGATACATACCCTCCACCAGAGTAGAGATGACAACATTGATACATACCCGCCACCAGAGTAGAGATAACAACATTGATACATACCCACCACCAGAGTAGAGATGACAACATTGATACATACCCACCACCAGAGTAGAGATAACAACATTGATACATACCCTCCACCAGAGTAGAGATGACAACATTGATACATACCCGCCACCAGAGTAGAGATTTAAACATTGATACATACCCACCACCAGAGTAGACATGACAACATTGATACATACCCGCCACCAGAGTAGAGATGACAACATTGATACATACCCGCCACCAGAGTAGAGATAACAACATTGATACATACCCGCCACCAGAGTAGAGATGACAACATTGATACATACCCGCCACCAGAGTAGAGATGACAACATTGATACATACCCGCCACCAGAGTAGAGATGACAACATTAATACATACCCGCCACCAGAGTAAAGATGACAACATTGATACATACCCGCCACCAGAGTAGAGATGACAACATTGATACATACCCTCCACCAGAGTAGAGATGACAACATTGATACATACCCGCCACCAGAGTAGAGATAACAACATTGATACATACCCACCACCAGAGTAGAGATGACAACATTGATACATACCCACCACCAGAGTAGAGATAACAACATTGATACATACCCTCCACCAGAGTAGAGATAACAACATTGATACATACCCGCCACCAGAGTAGAGATGGCAACATTGATACATACCCTCCACCAGAGTAGAGATAACAACATTGACACATACCCACCACCAGAGTAGAGATAACAACATTGATACATATCCTCCACCAGAGTAGAGATAACAACATTGATACATACCCGCCACCAGAGTAGAGATGGCAACATTGATACATACCCTCCACCAGAGTAGAGATAACAACATTGATACATACCCACCACCAGAGTAGAGATGACAACATTGATACATACCCGCCACCAGAGTAGAGATAACAACATTGATACATACCCGCCACCAGAGTAGAGATGACAACATTAATAAATACCCGCCACCATGGTAGACATTACAACATTGATACATACCCACCACCAGAGTAGAGATGGCAACATTGATACATACCCTCCACCAGAGTAGAGATAACAACATTGACACATACCCACCACCAGAGTAGAGATGACAACATTGATACATACCCTCCACCAGAGTAGAGATGACAACATTGATACATACCCATCACCAGAGTAGAGATGACAACAATTGATACATACCCGCCACCAGAGTAGACATGTTAACATTGATACATACCCGCCACCAGAGTAGACATGACAACATTGATACATACCCACCACCAGAGTAGAGATAACAACATTGATACATACCCACCACCAGAGTAGACATGTCAACATTGATACATACCCGCCACCAGAGTAGACATGACAACATTGATACATACCCACCACCAGAGTAATGATGACAACATTGATACATACCCACCACCAGAGTAGAGATAACAACATTGATACATACCCGCCACCAGAGTAGAGATAACAACATTGATACATACCCACCACCAGAGTAGAGATGACAACATTGATACATACCCACCACCAGAGTAGAGATGGCAACATTGATACATACCCGCCACCAGAGTAGAGATAACAACATTGATACATACCCACCACCAGAGTAGAGATGACAACTTTGATACATACCCACCACCAGAGTATAGATGACAACATTGACACATACCCGCCACCAGGGTAGAGATGACAACATTGATACATACCCGCCACCAGAGTAGAGATAACAACATTGATACATACCCGCCACCAGAGTAGAGATAACAACATTGATACATACCCACCACCAGAGTAGAGATGACAACATTGATACATACCCACCACCAGAGTAGAGATGGCAACATTGATACATACCCGCCACCTGAGTAGAGATAACAACATTGATACATACCCACCACCAGAGTAGAGATGACAACATTGATACATACCCACCACCAGAGTAGAGATGACAACATTAATATATACCTGCCCCAAAGTAAAAATGACAACATTGATACATACCCACCACCAGAGTAGAGATGACAACATTGATACATACCCACCACCAGAGTAGAGATGACAACATTAATATATACCTGCCCCAGAGTAAAAATGACAACATTGATACATACCCACCACCAGAGTAGAGATGACAACATTGATACATACCCGCCACCAGAGTAGAGATGACAACATTGACACATACCCGCCACCAGAGTAGAGATGACAACATTGATACATACCCGCCACCAGAGTAGAGATGACAACATTAATACATACCCACCACCAGAGTAGAGATGACAACATTGATACATACCCGCCACCAGAGTAGAGATGACAACATTAATACATACCCACCACCAGAGTAGAGATGACAACATTGATACATACCCGCCACCAGAGTAGAGATGACAACATTGATACATACGCGCCACCAGAGTAGAGATAACAACATTGATACATACCCACCACCAGAGTAGAGATGACAACATTGATACATACCCGCCACCAGAGTAGAGATTTAAACATTGATACATACCCACCACCAGAGTAGACATGACAACATTGATACATACCCGCCACCAGAGTAGAGATGACAACATTGATACATACCCGCCACCAGAGTAGAGATAACAACATTGATACATACCCGCCACCAGAGTAGAGATGACAACATTGATACATACCCGCCACCAGAGTAGAGATGACAACATTGATACATACCCGCCACCAGAGTAGAGATGACAACATTAATACATACCCGCCACCAGAGTAAAGATGACAACATTGATACATACCCGCCACCAGAGTAGAGATGACAACATTGATACATACCCTCCACCAGAGTAGAGATGACAACATTGATACATACCCGCCACCAGAGTAGACATGTCAACATTGACACATACCCGCCACCAGGGTAGACATGACAACATTGATACATAACCGCCACCAGAGTAGACATGTCAACATTGACACATACCAACCACCAGAGTAAAGATGACAACATTGATACATACCCGCCACCAGAGTAGAGATGACAACATTGACACATACCCGCCACCAGAGTAGAGATGACAACATTGATACATACCCGCCACCAGAGTAGATATGACAACATTGATACATACCCGCCACCAGAGTAGAGATGAAAACATTGATACATACCCGCCACCAGAGTAGAGATGACAACATTGACAAATACCCGCCACCAGAGTAGAGATGACAACATTGTGTCATACCCATCACCAGAGTAGAGATGACAACATTGACAAATACCCGCCACCAGAGTAGAGATGACAACATTGTGTCATACCCGCCACCAGAGTAGAGATGACAACATTGATACATACCCACCACCAGAGTAGTGATGACAACATTAATACATACCCTCCACCAGAGTAGAGATGACAACATTGACACATACCCGCCACCAGAGTAGAGATGACAATATTGACACATACCCGCCACCAGAGTAGAGAAGACAACATTGATACATACCCGCCACCAGAGTAGAGATGACAACATTGATACATACCCGCCACCAGAGTAGAGATGACAACATTGATACATACCCGCCACCAGAGTAGACATGTCAACATTGACACATACCCGCCACTAGGGTAGACATGACAACATTGATACATAACCGCCACCAGAGTAGACATGTCAACATTGACACATACCAACCACCAGAGTAAAGATGACAACATTGATACATACCCGCCACCAGAGTAGAGATGACAACATTGATACATACCCGCCACCAGAGTAGAGATGACAACATTGATACATACCCGCCACCAGAGTAGAGATGACAACATTGACACATACCCGATAACAGCATTGATACATAACCGCCACCAGAATAGACATGTCAACATTGACACATACCCACCACCAGAGTAGAGATGACATCATTAATACATACCCGCCACCAGAGTAGAGATGACAACATTGATACATACCCGCCACCAGAGTAGAGATGACAATATTTACACGCACCCACCACCAGAGTAGACATGACAACATTGACAAATACCCGCCACCAGAGTAGAGATGACAACATTGTGTCATACCCGCCACAAGAGTAGAGATGACAACATTGACACATACCCGCCACCAGAGTAGAGATGACAACATTGATACATACCCGCCACCAGAGTAGAAATGACAACATTGACACATACCCGCCACCAGAGTAGAGATGACATCATTGACACATACCCGCCACCAGAGTAGAGATGACAACATTAATACATACCCGCCACCAGAGTAAAGATGACAACATTAATACATACCCGCCATCAGAGTAGAGATGACAACATTAATACATACCCGCCACCAGAGTAGAGATGACAACATTGACACATACCCGCCACCAGAGTAGAGATGACAACATTGACACATACCCGCCACCAGAGTAGAGATGACAACATTAATACATACCCGCCACCAGAGTAAAGATGACAACATTGATACATCCCCGCCACCAGAGTAGAGATGACAACATTGATACATACCCTCCACCAGAGTAGAGATGACAACATTGATACATACCCACCACCAGAGTAGACATGTCAACATTGACATATACCCGCCACCAGGGTAGACATGACAACATTGATACATAACCGCCACCAGAGTAGACATGTCAACATTGACACATACCAACCACCAGAGTAAAGATGACAACATTGATACATACCCGCCACCAGAGTAGAGATGACAACATTGACACATACCCGCCACCAGAGTAGAGATGACAACATTGATACATACCCGCCACCAGAGTAGATATGACAACATTGATACATACCCGCCACCAGAGTAGAGATGACAACATTGACACATACTCGATAACAACATTGATACATACCCACCACCAGAGTAGAGATGACAACATTGATACATACCCGATAACAACATTGATACATACCCACCATCAGAGTAGAGATGACAACATTGATACATACCCACCACCAGAGTAGAGATGACAACATTGATACATACCCGCCACCAGAGTAGAGATGACAATATTTACACGCACCCACCACCAGAGTAGACATGACAACATTGACAAATACCCGCCACCAGAGTAGAGATGACAACATTGTGTCATACCCGCCACAAGAGTAGAGATGGCAACATTGACACATACCCGCCACCAGGGTAGAGATGACAACATTGATACATACCCGCCACCAGAGTAGAGATGACAACATTGATATATACCCGCCACCAGAGTAGAGATGACAACATTGATACATACCCGCCACCAGAGTAGAGATAACAACATTGATACATACCCGCCACCAGAGTAAAGATGACAACATTGATACATACCCGCCACCAGAGTAGAGATGACAACATTGATACATACCCGCCACCAGAGTAAAGATGACAACATTAATACATACCCGCCACCAGAGTAGAGATGACAACATTGACACAAACCCGCCACCAGAGTAAAGATGACAACATTGATACATACCCGCCACCAGAGTAGAGATGACAACATTGACACATACCCGCCACCAGAGTAGAGATGACAACATTGATACATACCCGCCACCAGGGTAGAGATGACAACATTGATACATACCCGCCACCAGAGTAGAGATGACAACATTGACACAAACCCGCCACCAGAGTAGAGATGACAACATTGATACATACCCGCCACCAGAGTAGAGATGACAACATTGACACATACCCGCCACCAGAGTAGAGATGACAACATTGATACATACCCGCCACCATGGTAGAGATGACAACATTGATACATACCCGCCACCAGAGTAGAGATGACAACATTGATACATACCCGCCACCAGAGTAGAGATGACAACATTGACACATACCCGCCACCAGAGTAGAGATGACAACATTGATACATACCCGCCACCAGGGTAGAGATGACAACATTGATACATACCCGCCACCAGAGTAGAGATGACAACATTGATACATACCCGCCACCAGAGTAGAGATGACAACATTGATACATACCCGCCACCAGAGTAAAGATGACAAAATTGATACATACCCGCCACCAGAGTAGAGATGACAACATTGATACATAACCGCCACCAGAGTAGAGATGACAACATTGATACATACCCGCCACCAGAGTAGAGATGACAACATTAGTACATACCCGCCACCAGAGTAGAGATGACAACATTGACACAAACCCGCCACCAGTGTAGAGATGACAAAATTGATACATACCCGCCACCAGAGTAAAGATGACAACATTGATACATACCCGCCACCAGAGTAGAGATGACAACATTGATACATACCCGCCACCAGAGTAGAGATGACAACATTGATACATACCCGCCACCAGGGTAGACATGACAACATTGACACATACCCGCCCCCTGAGTAGAGATGACAACATTGACACATACCCTCCACCAGAGTAGAGATGACAACATTAATACATACCCGCCACCAGAGTAGAGATGACAACATTGATACATACCCGCCACCAGAGTAGAGATGACAACATTGATACATACCCGCCACCAGAGTAGAGATTTAAACATTGATACATACCCACCACCAGAGTAGAGATAACAACATTGATACATACCCGCCACCTGAGTAGAGATGGCATCATTGATACATACCCGCCACCAGAGTAGAGATGACAATATTTACACGCACCCACCACCAGAGTAGACATGACAACATTGACAAATACCCGCCACCAGAGTAGAGATGACAACATTGTGTCATATCCGCCACAAGAGTAGAGATGGCATCATTGACACATACCCGCCGCCAGGGTAGAGATGACAACATTGATACATACCCGCCACCAGAGTAGAGATGACAACATTGATACATACCCGCCACCAGAGTAGAGATGACAACATTGATACATACCCGCCACCAGAGTAGAGATAACAACATTGATACATACCCGCCACCAGAGTAAAGATGACAACATTGATACATACCCGCCACCAGAGTAGAGATGACAACATTGATACATACCCGCCACCAGAGTAAAGATGACAACATTAATACATACCCGCCACCAGAGTAGAGATGACAACATTGACACAAACCCGCCACCAGAGTAGAGATGACAACATTGATACATACCCGCCACCAGAGTAGAGATGACAACATTGACACATACCCGCCACCAGAGTAGAGATGACAACATTGATACATACCCACCACCAGAGTAGAGATAACAACATTGATACATACCCGCCACCTGAGTAGAGATGGCATCATTGATACATACCCGCCACCAGAGTAGAGATGAACACGAAGAAAGCCATTGTCTGTGACATTGTTCGCGGCAGCGTTCTGTACAGTTGACAGCCCGGTGTCAATTAACTCTCTCTCTCTCTCTCTCTCTCGTTATAGTCTCCGTTAGAGTGTGACAATCCTGTCTTGTATTACAAATATTATGTACCGAAAATGAGGCTTATGTTTCTTCGATGACGTCTCTATGACTATGCATATATTTAATGGTTCGTTTAATTGTTTTCGTTAGCATCTGCTGTCATCCGTGAAATCCTTATTACTTTATAGTTGTTAACTAATTGCCACTCAAACAAGAACTCATCAGACGACCAACGGTTTATGTTGATTAACTGTTATTTGAGCTGACTTTCGTGAGAGTTCTCGTTATCGTTTTTCCCACACGCAATACTATTCATAACTCAATAAAAAAAATCAGAGAGACAAAACGCCTGTCCAAACTGAAAATCAATTTAACTGGGGGCAAAATATAAACGATTGAAAGGTTTGGATGGAGGCCCTAGAAATTCTAGATAGAATAAGACCTGGTGTTCCCGAAGAGTAAGCGTCTTCTGCTTCATCGGCGACACCCGCCATGTACATGTACCTGAAGGTCACATCCAAGTAAAAGTCATCGATGTAAGAACTTTGGCATCATTCTCAATCACAACTAGCATTTATACTAATGAGCATATTAAAAAAACGTCCACTTTCATATCATATAAGGAGACCAAAATGGTGACCATAAAATTTGCTCATAGTCTTCATTACTGTAACATACATCTCTTGAAATCACTAAATCCGTTCGTCAGCAGCCGACATTTGTCACAAAAATATCGATATATATAGAGCAAGCACTAAAATAAGGAATTAACTGTGACATGTTAACACCATAGGATGGAGAACATAGATGTTATTATCAAGAAAGGAAAAGTTCTCGGTCGGAAATTCGAAAGCGTCACGTTAATCGTATAGTCTAAAAGTAAGCTGTCCAGGTTGGTCATACACTTTTTAGTTTAAATAAAGATCGAGGTAAGCAGCTAATGTATAAGAGTCTTTTGTGTCCTTTATTTCAAATTTAGAAGAATAAACAAAGATGGTCGGCATTAAATCAAAGTTGATGGAATCAAAATAGTCAACTGACGATGAGTCAAGGTAATCGGGTCGAAGTTCAAGATCTTTGATAGCTTTTTACTGATAAGCGTTCTGGCATTACATTATGAAGGAAAGTAAGTCAAACCTCATCAAGGCATGAATTGGCTACGGATCAAGGTCTCTGCATGGGTTTGACCCTTGAGGCCAAATCTCAAGTTTGATGATTATGGAAGATATATAGCCTTGTTAACTGTCAGTGTTTTAGATTCACACTATGAAGCAATTTTTGAAATTATGTTTTTCAGAAATTTGATTGTGGCTATAAGAAAATGCATAGAGCCGCAGAGCGTAGCATATATGATCGTTGAAGTAATAGCGACAGTACGGAGAAATACATTATCAAATTTTCGAGGCTATCCGCCCCTTTATTAAGACACGTTACATCACATAAACAGAATATACATAAAACATGAAACAATTTTAGATTTAAATGATAAAAGTTGCCTACATTTTGTATAATCCCTTCGGCTGATCGGACTCCGAAGGTCTTGCTAAATCAGCAAAGAAACATCCTAAGGTGATATTTAGTAAATATCAAATTCAGTAAAAAGTGTTGTTACTAATCGTTGAGGGTAGCTACTGATCATGAGCTTATCTATTAGGGTGTTTATAAAATTTGTTCTAGATTGGGTCGACCAGAGAAATCGGCTATTTTGAATAAAAAATCATTTCACATGGGTTCAAATACATATGGGGTCAAAACCGAGTTAACAATTAATGTCAATATCGAGTGTGTCCACCATTTGCGTCAATGCAAGCTTGGCAACGATATCTCATGGAGCGAACTAACGTGCCAAAGAAGTGTTGGGGAATATTGTTCCAAACGCTGATCAAGTCTTGGCTGAGTTGATTTAACGTAAATGGCTGATTAGGCAGTTGACGTAGACGAAGTACCATCTCATCTCACACATGCTCGATTGGTGCCAAATCTAGCGAAACGGCCGGCCATGGAAGAACATTGATGTTCTGTTGGACAAGCGTTGTCTTGCTGTAACATTACTTGGCGTTGTTAGCTAAGAATGAAGGGCACACAATGTTGTGCAAGAGGGCAACTCTGTATTGAATTCCAGTCAAATTACCTTGGACTAACGCGATGGGTTCAGCCATGGACAGTGATACATCCCCAAGTCATGACACTGCCACCACCAAAAGAACGTCGTTCTACGACGCAGGCATCTCGAAGTCTTTCTGCTACACTCTGCTACGGTCGTCACTGCTATCTAAGTGAAAGCTCGACCCATCCGTAAAACATCACCCGTCAATTGGCGTTGGCTGTATAGATATGCCTACGACACCACGCTAATCGTGCTTGGCGATGACGTTGAAGCACTACAGGACGTATGGCGGTTCCGGGTAGTTCTTGGGCGGATATTTCTTAGTCCAGGAATGTTTCTAAATGTTAAACTGGACGTTTAGAAACGATTGATAAGATGCGTTAACCATATGTGATTGTCCAATTGAATTGACGTCACAAGTTATCGTCCCAGGCGCGGTCTATCCCGAGTTGGTTGTGCCTTATTGCCGATAACGTCTCACTAAAGACTATGGCCTTCCTATGCACGTGGAAACGTTGTCCGGTGTCGTGTTGGGTCATCCCTGATCTAGCATGCCGATTACCCACGCTCATTTTCGGTCAGTCGTGGCATTACCAGATCGCTATTTCTTCGAACTAGGGTCTTTTTTTCATAAGGTACCCATAAAAAAGATACTGACACAAAAATGACAATAGATATTCACTTACACGAGTACTGCCTTCCGATCACGTTAAAATCTACATGGTATTGAGCACATCCGCTTCATAGTTCACAAGCATACTCTAAGGTTGGAAGCATGAAAGATATATACATGTGTATTTTACAAAGTATTTTTCTATTCACTAAGAATTTTAGCTTTCTCAACGCGTTGACGTTTTTAAACCCTGAATAATAGATATTTTCTATATGGTCATTCAGTTTAGCATTAGAACTAAGCGTAACACCTAAGTGCATGTGGCTTCCTGAAAATTGAAGAATAGTCTCAATGAAATATAATTCAAAGTCATAATCATGTGTTATATTAGAGGTAAATAATACTTTTGTTTTGTTAGGATTAAATGTGAGGAGCCGTTGCTTTGACCAATCATCTATACGTTTCAGATCATGATTTATTACACGTTCAACTTCAATTCAAGAAGCGGAGGAATACATCATAGATGTATCGTCTGTAAATAGTCGAGACACACTTAATAATTTATCTGCAATATTATTAATAAAAATTAAAAACAACAGGGGTCCTAATACTGAACCTTGGGGACCCCTGCCCTCAAAGTTCGATTATTAGAATGAGATTCACGGATAAGGACCTTTTGTTTTCCGTCCATTATATAATTTTCTAACCATTGTAAAAGAATCCTGAAACACCATATGCCCTAAACTTTGCTATTAGACCTCTGTACCATACTCTGTCAAAGGCTTTTGAGATATCGCAGAAAAACTATACATTATGTTTTCTTACATATTTCAACAATTATTGTGATAGGTGTACCGTTGAATGACTAGGCATGAAACCAGATTGCTTACTATAATAAAAATAGGTTATTTTCTAAGAAATAATTATGTAGATGTTTAACAATTATACCCCCAAAGACTTTTCCTACTACAGATAATAATGAAATAGGTCTGTTACATGTATCTTTTGTTTTAAATACTGGCATAACTAGAGCCTGTTTCCACAGATCTGGATATATACTTTCTGACATTGATCTATTGAATAAACTTCGTAAATGCTCACATATAGATTTAGCTGTACATTTTAGCATCTGATGACTTATACCATTATATACGAGGTTTCACCTAATTATCGTCACATACTACATTCCAACATAAAGGATCGGTAAGAGGAGGAATTTCTACAGATTAACTGCTAGATTTAAAAAATCTTCTCAATTTCGCTATCTAGAGATAGACGAGTTGATATAGGAAGCAGCTAGTATTTTACAAGTGTGACATGTATTCATGTATGAGGTGTTTAAGCATTGGAAATAAGACATTCCATGCTATCAAACTGGAAGCAGGGGGTGGAAGTTTATGTGATTCCAGCAGTAGCTATGAGATTACCATGAAGGGTGTACCTCAAGGTTCTCTCCTAGCCCCACCCCTCTTTTATTAACTATAAATGTTACTTCACTATGACATGTCTCTTCTACACTTTACAGGTGATAGTACTCTTTCATGTGTTCATTCACGTTATTACGATAAAAAATAAAACAAAGAAAACGACAAAGAGCCTCTAAAACTCAACAATTTATTTTCTTTTAAGTACAGCTGAATGCCAAATGAAATATAAATACCAGTCTATCCTGATATAAGAATAACTTTACTCACAATTCGGGAAATAAATGTCTCATGTAAAGTTATGCGAAATATCCAACCTCAACTAGCCTATAGTTAATGGAGTTCAAACCCGTCTCTGGCAGATTAAAAGGTGAAAAAGATACAGGAATTCCCAACCAGGTGCAAGCAGAGCCTATGTTAATACTTGTCTTTATATAAAGTTTCGTTCAACATCATTTTCAATACCAGGGTTAGTACCCCAAGAATGGACATTTGGTATTATCAAACCCGTATACAAAAATAAAGGGCGATCCGGACAACTATAGGGTGATAGCTCTGGTGTCATGTTTCATATGTTTCTTGCTTGAATGAAGTTTATGATCTCAGCTATCAAAATTAAGGTTTTTACTATAAATTATTAATAATACAGTGTGTTATACACTGATGATACAATGCACCATGTGGTTTACACTAGAGCTCATTGAATAATTATCAAAATCATTGTTATCAAAATCATTGTTATCAAAATCTTTGTTATCATTTATCAAAATCATTGTTATCAAAATCATTGTTATCAAATTCATTGTTATCAAAATCTTTGTTATCAAAATCATTGTTATCAAAATCATTGTTATCAAAATCTTTTGTTTTTTCTTCTTCTATTGTTCTGTATTATAGAGTACGCCATCCAACAATATTTATTCAATCTTCAAAAGAGGGAAACAAGAATTATTTAAAAGTTGCTGATGCTTTTACCCATACTTCTGAGATTTTACTGCAGTTGAAATGGCGACATATACATAAGTTTTATGATTTAAAGAAAATGTGTTTCACTGTGCACAATTCTTACAATATTTTACTTACATCTATCAAGTCTCCTCTGGAAATTCTTTTATAAGTCGCAAAATCTTTAATCTGTCGCAAGTTCTTTCATCAGTCGCGAGTTCTATTGATATAAGAAAATGTCGAACATCAAATTATATGAGATGTTTACAGCTACTCAGCAAGTGTTTTATGGAACAACCTAAACGGTTCGTTGCATGTCTTACCCACCATAGAGTCTTGTAAGAAGTCTCTCTTAGTTACCCCTAATGGGTTTGTATTCTGTCTATTTGTCTATGTATATATTGTGTATCAGGGCCATATTGTAAATTAGATGTCAATCTAAATATGTCACTCTGTATAAATAAAAGATTATATTATTGTTATATTGTGACGTATTAATACACAATTTGATTTTTGGAAAAAAAAGCAAAAAGGAAGAAACCATCAATTTTCGTTCAATAATGAGATATTAAGAAATACTAGATTCGTCCTCATATCTTTTGGGTACTATTATACTATAAATCACCAGTTTCTGAAAGTGTATAGAAGGCAGATATTAACCAACAAAAAGGATTACTTAAAATAAATAAAAATAAAAGATTTTTTCCTTCCAATATCTAATTTATAGCTACAGGGCTTTATCTAAATTTTCCCTTATAACGTTAATATTTGAACTAAATGTCTTATACAATGCATGCTTGCTTTCTTTTTTTATCTTCACAATATCTTTAGTTGTGTATTATATGCCTTATACATGCGTCATAATGCCGTTCGTTACAAGAACCGGATATTACCTTATGCATAGTACTATTTCTGCATAGTGACATGAAAACGAGGCTATAAACAACATGGCGTCCTAACGTGCACTTGCTGAAAGTTTAAATTGGACAGGTAAACTTTAACTCGATTCAAAGTAAGCTAGTGCCTGTTTGATATTGGAACATTTTGACATCAACAATTTGTATAATTTTACAAAAAAAAAATATATATATAGGTTGTGACAATAGTTGCAGAACACTTTTAGTGAAACCATTGAATCTCAATCCGATCGCCGCTTTGTGATTTTGATACGGTCCCTGTTTATTTACACTGTTTGAATTTCAGTTCTTGCTTTTCACAAGATCGTATTTTACAATATACATTCATATGCTTTTATCACAACTTCTCTTTGGTATCTTCTGTCGTGATTAAGTATACATTTGTTATTGATTTCATTTTACACAGTTACACAATATTGGTCAAGTTAGTGTCGACGTCAGTGACAGATCAGAGGAGTTGTCAAAGAGCTTGTTTCCGTCTATGAATTATAACGGATTAAAAAGTTCATGTCGTATCATATGACAACAACCATTATAGATCTATAATAGGTCGCTGTTTAGCCTTTTTTCTATGGGATATGTTAGTTTTGTCAAAAGGTACATTTGTATCTCGCCATGTAAAAAATTACACACTGTCAGATTGTGGTAAGATTTTGACTCCTACATACCTATTGGACTAGCTTTTCCTCCTTATGTATATATATTACTTTGGACATTTACTATTACCCTATTTGAGGCTATTTCCCACCCTGAGAAGTCTCCTCATCAGACTTAATGACCGGTTCTTCTGTGTTATAATGTAACTGTATCAATGCACCTTTCCAAACCATTGGAACTGACCTTATACATTATAACAGTGACAGTCACTAAGCTGCCATTAAATGTAATGTGCAGGCAGCCAACCATCTAACAACTGACCATATATGTTTGCTGATCGATGCTTGACCTATAGACTATAGTGAGTGGATCCCTTATACCGCATCAATGGATCCCAGAAAAGCTAGCTTTCCAGTATTTTTCCCTCATATACTTTAACTGAACATGAGAGGTATGCTCTGCTATATTGGAGCGGGTTTCAAACATACATGTATATTTACAGTCTGTTTGGAATTGATAGTATATTGCCTATACATTTCTACGAATGCCTACTGAACTTTATTTTCCGATAAAATCAGTGGATCACGCGCCTATTGGCGCAATGCGCAGTAATACACTCCGTTACGATTTGAACAAGAGGCCGCGTCACTACTTTCCAGACTCGATCAATATCCTGCCGCGTAGTATGTGTTAATTTATTTAAGAAATAAATAAGAAGCATTTTAATGGGTTTTTTAATACAATAACAATAACAAAGACAGTATGGTTTGTTTATATTTGAACTTATGTGAAAAATTAACAATAAAAAGATGTAATCTTTTGGAACTTTTTTGTTTACTTGTTGACTGAAATTTCGCGAGAGTTCGTCACCTCATAAGGCGGCTGTTTCAACAGTCTACCGAAACCAAACGATATTGTTTGATTTCATCGCAGTAAGTATCATAATATCTGATTAAAGAAATAATTACACGTGGGAATATAAGGCATGGACAGTAAATATATTCGCGTTCCATGAAACAACTATCGATATCCTACTGAACTTTATCCTTTGATAAAACCACCAGAAAGAAACTTTAATCCTTAAATCCATTAAGATATTTACATATTTATTTGGCAATAGCATTGTATACATATGTTAAAATGAAACCTTCAACCTTTCAAGATCATGGTGTCCGAGTTGACAAATCCCGAGATACATCTGATCTATAGAGATCAGCGATTGACAACAAATATAGAGAGATAAACAATCCTGAAAACAATATATTTTGGTTTATTGAGACAAACTCAGAGAATTGAGGGAGGCCCTATACAACTACTATGGACTTTTGAATCCAGGTCTACAGTGTGATACTAATAATCAATATCTTTACCAACTTACCCAAAGAACTTAGAAACATGCTCCCTTTTGTTATGTCCTTTAACTGTTTTTATTTTAAAATGAATTTATAATACTCGTTTAGAAGTTATCATTTTTACTAGCCAGAGGCTCGCAAAAATGAAAAATGCAAAACTTGTATCATAATTAAATTTAATATGAAGAGAAACTTATGACAGATCCTCTATATATTTACAAAATAAACACAATA
The DNA here is from genome assembly GCA_947623455.1 of Mimachlamys varia. Lineage (NCBI taxonomy): Eukaryota > Metazoa > Mollusca > Bivalvia > Pectinida > Pectinidae > Mimachlamys > Mimachlamys varia. Next base: position 150,238 of record OX392538.1, on the reverse strand, counting down.
TTTCCATCATTTGTCTCTTATTTCCAACATTCAAAACAAAAAATCACAAAGTCTCCTACGAAGTACACTTGTACTCACTAGGTATACATTCGACGTATAACCTGCCAGTGCGGATTATCTGGAATTTATTTTACAAAAACTTCAAAAATGCCTTAATTTACGGTGCGGGTAATACGCAGGAAATTACGGTAATATTTTGTATTTAGTGTAAGTTCTGTCCCACAGACTGAATTTTTTTTAATGAATCAGCGAGCTGAACTTTATTCCCATAGTAATCAACTAATTAACAAAAGCATGGTCTCTCACACTGACTTACAATCTACTAGCCTGGGCCGGTGTCAAGCTCGGTAGCAAGATTTTACGACCCCACAAAAAGTGAGGTATTGATATGTTATGAATTATGTCAATACTAATCTACTAGATATGAACAATATTTGATACAACTTACTGGTGATTGTATTTTCTGTGTGGAAATTGTTTGCAGGCAGGATGGCGCGGAGTGTTGCATGGCGAAGGACATGTAACGATCTAGTCAACTGGCGCCAAACCGAGGCTCTCAATGCCACCATGTACATCCTGCGAGAGACTGGCCCAACGGGCTTCCTACTACAGGAGGAGGGCCAGTCTAAACCTTTCAAGGTATTGTCATAACATAGGATTCATTCCAGAGAGAACGTGACCCTGACTCTATAACAGCTGTAAATCATTCACTATTGGACCAGTTGTAAAAACTGCAGCAAAATAGTTTTTTCTGGCCTTCAATGTATATATGTTTGTTATATCATCATATTTGCTTCAGAAATAATTCTTTTCAGCCACAATATTATGTGTGACCTTCTTCAAACACAGGCTTACCTGGGCGACCCACACACCTGTACCTGCCCACAGTTCAAGAAGGATAGAGACCTTTGCAAGCACATCTGCTGGCTACTGCTGAAAAAGTTCAGGGTACCACAGAATGATTCCAGTAAGTTAAGCAGCTTTACTTCGGTGTTTAATGTGTTTGACACTAGAAACCTATGCTACCAAGGGATGAGAGGGTTAATTAAGGTGGGGATTCTGCTGATGTAACACTGTATAAATGTTAGAATCTGATTTATAATAACACAGCAAAAATAAATTAATTTCTAACATCAGAGGAGATTTAGAGTATCACAGAGTTAAAGAGCATATAGTGTACCACCATGTCACAAGTTATTGATTGATGTATCATTATTAAGAGTCAAAGAGTCAGTCAGGTTAATATGTAAATAATACATATATATGTACCACAGAGTCAGGTTATATAAGTTATACATACAGTTGGGTCAAGGTTTTAAATCATACATGTACCATTGGGTCAAGTTTTTAGCTCATATATGTATCACTTATTTTCTCACTCTTGGAGAATAATTTCTCACTTGATTGTTCAGTAACATGGCAGCTTGGTCTAGTGGAACGAGAGATCAATGGCATTCTTCATGGCTACGCTGCCAAGCAGCAGCGGCAGCAGCCACAGGGGCCACGGTGGCAGCGAGGTCAGTCCAGTGGCAGCAGTGGTAAGGAAGGTGGCAGGGAAGCACTACAGCAGCGACCAATCGGAGATGATGATGTATGTCCTATATGTCAGGATGAACTACTGTCTAAACACCTTCCAGTAACTTTCTGCAAGTGAGTTTACTTGTTCATTTACTAAATCTGATGATTATGTTTCAAAATTTATGTCTTTGATATGAAAAATTTAATATTGTACATTGTAAATTCTGTAACTTCTATTACCACACTATACATGTATTTACTTAGTGATGTCTATGACTTGTTGGGTTATCTGGCAATGATAATAATTAGCCTAGTGATTACATAATGAACCTCTAATATCTAGAACTAAAGGATCAGTTATGAAGATATATTACATTTAAGTAGTTCTATAATTTCAATACATTTATCCAAGTATATATACCAGGTATTTTCCAAAATTAATGATTTTTTGCTTTAATAAACAAAATAATATGCAATGACTAAAACAATGTATAAACTTTTTATCTTCATTATTATATTGGTGTAAATATAACTTTAAATTCCTCAGATTTGGTTGTGGGAACAGTATTCATATCAAGTGTATGAAGATATGGGCCGACCACCAAAAGTCTTCAGGCGATACCGTCATCAAATGTCCGTTTTGTCGTGAGGATTTTGGACCTTTAGAGCTGCTCAAACAGGAGAGTCGGAACGCTATCGGGGCTCCCCAGGGGGGCAGAATGGACCGGCATCTGGGGACAGACTGTCAGAGTTGTCATATATCTCCGATTGAAGGAAAATGTTACAGGTAATGTGTCTGTTTGTAACTGTTAGTGATATATAGGTAATATGTCTGTTTGTTACTGTTAGTGATATGTAGGTAATGTGTCTGTTTGTTACTGTTAGTGATATGTAGGTAATGTGTCTGTTTGTTACTGTTAGTGATATGTAGGTACCGGTAATGTGTCTGTTTGTAACTGTTAGTGATATATAGGTAATATGTCTGTTTGTTACTGTTAGTGATATGTAGGTAATGTGTCTGTTTGTTAGTGATATGAAGGTAATGTGTCTGTTTGTTAGTGATATGTAGGTAATGTGTCTGTTTGTTAGTGATATGTACATGTAGGTAATGTGTCTGTTTGTTAGTGATATGTAGGTAATGTGTCTGTTTGTTAGTGATATGTAGGTAATGTGTCTGTTTGTTAGTGATATGTAGGTAATGTGTCTGTTTGTTACTGTTAGTGATATGTAGGTAATGTGTCTGTTTGTTAGTGATATGTAGGTAATGTGTCTGTTTGTTAGTGATATGTAGTGAAATAGAGCTGTATAGTGGTAACCTTCAGTAATATATTTGTAACAGGAAACAATATCAGAAATGTCATTTAGATCTTAACCAACAGTTCATTTCTTTTTAATATAATTTACTAATGTATCAGAATGCTGATGTATCTCAGTAAAACTGGATCAGTTCTTTATAAAAATGATTCTGATTTTGAATCCTGAACACCTATAGCAGAGACTAATTTTCAATCCTCAACACGTACATAGCAGAGACAATAAACTGATGTTATACAACTGATAAGTCTGTACCAAGTTTACACATGGTCATTACAGGTGTCGTGTGTGTGTCAACTTCCATCTGTGTCAGACCTGTTTCAACACCGCTACTCACACCCAACACCCATTCGAGTACAGACATGTGAGTGCTATTCTGTCATTTGGATCAAATAGTTCTCTCTTTTATTATGTGGTAATTTGAGCAATGTGAAATTTTTCATTAATAAGAGGATTGATATGCAATGATAAGTGTTGGGGTAATGCTTGGAGACATATAGTTGCTTTTTTTAATGCAAACAAAGAACTAATTATAAATAGCAAAATAAAGAGAATCTATAGTGCATAAACATTTAAGTCATCTTTTGATTTCTAAGCATTTTCTAGCAAGTGTAATGTTTTTTTAATTTGTATACACAGAAGCGTAACCAGCATTGGAAATCAGCACAGAGAATGTATGGAGCTGTCCTTCCTCAGGCGGTAGCTGAGAGTCTAGCCAACCGTGAACTCTCAGAAAATGACTATGACCTTCTCATGCAACTTGACAGGTATGTGATCTGGTCACTGGAGTCTAGCTAGCTATAGTACAGGCACTGAAGTTTGTGTTACAGCGTAACACTGTTAGGCTGGAGACTTGTATACTGTTTAACCTGTTGATCTGGTCACTGAAGCCTAGCTAGTACATGCACTAAAGTTTGTGTTACAGCGTAACACTGTTAGGCTGGAGACTTGTATACTGTTTAACCTGGTGATCTGGTCACTGAAGCCTAGCTAGTACATGCACTGAAGTTTGTGTTACAGCGTAACACTGTTAGTCTGGAGACATGTATACTCTTTAACCTGGTCAAATTGAACTGTCCTGCTTTAGTAGACTTATGGATTCCTATTTCATTACAAATGTTTAATATTTCTGTATGCAAAGTGAGATTTATAGTTATTTTGTTTGTTTACAGAATTATTATCTGTGTATACTGAGAAACCTTGTAAATTGATAACTAAGATTTTAGTGTACAGAGACACCCTATATATTGTTACCTTAAAATTATGTGGTTTTAACAGATCTATATTTTGCTACACAGTAACACCTCAACACAACAGAGTGATATTCCTGAGAGTGTGGTGAACTCATTTCCCCTAGAGAAAGTACGAGACAACGGGCCACTCCTCGCCCCGGGGATGCAGTGTAGGGTGTGTCTCCGTGGATACCAGGTCGGACAATTTGTCAGGAAGCTGCCTCTGTGTAAACACAAGGTAAGTATCTTATCTTACATGTATATTAACTTGCCTATGGTGTGCAATGTGTGAAAATTCTTCATAATCTTTATAAAAAATATAATGCTGTAATATTCATAAAGGTTTAATTTCCTTCAGTTCCACCGCGACTGTATTGACAACTGGCTGCTCCATTCTCACTCAACATGTCCTGTGGATGGCCAGAGTGTGTGGGACCCAATCTCTGCCCAGAATGAGGCTGCAGAACAACCCTCTAGGTACTTATATTACAAGTCCTTGTGTTCCGTGGTGCTCAAGTTGTTTATTGGTAGGAGATATTTGTTCCAACCCTACTGTATATTGAGATTTGCCGCAGTATATCATGATAATACATGTACTGTCAAAATTAGAGTTTTAATTGCGTTGCTGAGCGGTTGACCAGCAGGTAAAATGGATATTTGCAATGGTATAATGATGTTTTACTGCAGCAATTTCAAAATACAGTAGAGTCATTTCTATTCTAATCCATACCAATGAAATCTACCTAAAAAGAAGCGGTGACTTTTATGTTTTTTCCCCAATTCTTGGCCTCTCAGCTGTATGTGGATTAGTTATTCAAAATGAGATGGATTTTTTTTTAACATTTGAGGTAATTATTGGTGATATCAAATCCATGATGTGTCTTGTCAGCTGGGGTCAATGACGTAATTAACAACAACCATCAAGGCCTAACACGCAAATGGGAAATTTGCGGAGGACATATCGTGGTTTTACTTTCACATGTTATTTTTATTGACCAATCAAATGTCGAGTTATATCTCAAATAAATCAGAATAAATGGTAGAATTTAAATGGCATTCACTTTACACAAGTTATCAAGATTATGTCAGCTGCCGTAGAACCTTCAACTAAGTAATTAAACTTTTTCTTATATGAGTCATTATTTAACATTTTAAGTTTTATGTCATGTGTCAACATTACATTATTTAACTATAGAGCTCGTCGACAGAACAAACAAAATGGCCAACCAGCCAGAAATGACTTGATGTTAGAGGTACCTGGTGTTGGAATTGTGAGGCAGGTAGATGGTCCTGCCAGTCGAGACAGTGCTCTCCGTGGGTTTAGTCGACGCCTTCCAGCTGGTACACAATCCCAGACAAAACCAGGACGAGGCTCCACCAGCAAAAAAGTGACCCCTCTCCGCTCAAGTTTCACTCTCAGCGGGGTCAGCTTTGGTAACAGGTACAGACAAAAATAATGAGGAATAGTTAAAGGGATGGTGATATATAATGAAAAGAACCATAAAATATAGAAGATTGATCTTAAAATCAATAGTAAATGTGTATTGTATTCTTCCTTTGTCCTGTATTTATTTACTGCCACCTGACTTACCTCGTGTAAGACTTTACTTATATATCTGCAATATGATTCATCAGTTTGGAAATAGGTGTAAAGTTTTGCTATATACACAGTGTTTGTATTAAATATGTTGCAGTGTTCCCTATGTCAGGCTAATAACCCTTTGTAACTTCATCTTATAAGGGGTTGATCTGTCAGTCTGGAAATGTTGCATTATGTTTTATATGTACATTGTTTGTATATAAATCAAGCTTTTATAGAAGTTTTGTTCATTAATTACCTATAATACCATACAGTGTTTAATAAGAGTGCTGAAACCTTACAGTTCTGATGGAGCCTCTGGTGGCAGTGAGACGACACCCGCTGAAGAGCTTCCTGGGAATCGCCTCCTTGGGCGTGCTCAGGCGAGCCGGTCAACCCTCAACAAAAAACTTGCTAGTAGAAGTCAAAGGCCAAAGCAGAAAGAAACCAGGCCAGCATCGGAAAGTAATGGTCCTCCTCAGTTTGACATTCACTCCATGGCAGTTGTACCACAGGAGCAGTATGTTGATGATGTCATGGGTCACATGACCCCAACACAGCGGACAATTATGAATCACCTTGCAATGCTACACACTCCAGATGAAGAGGAGTTCATGGGAGACATGAATCGCAGCCTTCCATCCACACCTCAGCGAGTTCATAGCATCCGTAACTGTATGCTTAGTAGTACTGACCTACGATCACCGTTTGTGAGAGACTTACCTCCCCTTATAGAGTGTGATCAGGAACAGGAGACTCCAGACTACCCAACCATTGGAGAGTCCGATCAGGAGACGATTTCCCTCAATAGTTCTGTCAATCTGAACCATCACAGACAGGTACAGAGAAATAGACAGCCTGACACTGAGGCTTTGGTAGACTCTGTTGGTATGACCTCTGTGAGGTCGACCCCAGAGGTGCGATCAGTAACGGGATCTCAGAGGTCTGTTACCAATGGTGCTATGTCCCCGTCTGGTGAAAGTGCAGGAGGAAGTGAGGTCACTGAAGGTCAGCCAGGAATCAGAAGTCGGGGACGGCAAGCAGGTATGGGCAATGACTATGCAAACAACTACTTCATTACCTTAGCTGATGTAGATAATTACAATGTACAACAAATCCCTCTATAAAATGTAGCGAAAGTAGGCGGATACTAAAAACAAGTAATAGACAGATTGTTATTAAGTAAACACTACTGAGGTTAACTTATGTTGTAATTGTAGGTTGATGGCCCCTCTAGACATGTGGTTACTGTAGTCAGGTTATGCATAAAACTGGAAATTTTAATATGTCAATAATAGGCAAGTGTTCCTTCTAGACAGGTTGTCCCGTAGACAGATTGGCATTATAGACAGGTTATACATAAAACTGGAAATCCCAATATGTCAAAAAAGGCAGGTGTTCCCTCTAGACAGGTTGTCCCGTAGACAGATAGGCACTAGACAGGTTATACAGAAAACTGGAAATCTAAATATGTCAATAATAGGCAGGTGTTCCCTCTAGACAGGTTGTCCCGTAGACAGATGGGCACTATAGACAGGTTATACATAAAACTGGAAATCTAAATATGTCAATAAAAGGCAGGTGTTCCCTCTAGACAGGTTGTCCCGTAGACAGATTGGCATTATAGACAGGTTATACATAAAACTGGAAATCTTAATATGTCAATAATAGGCAAGTGTTCCTTTTAGACAGGTTGTCCCGTAGACAGATAGGCACTATAGACAGGTTATACATAAAACTGGAAATCTAAATATGTCAATAATAGGCAAATGTTCCTTCTAGACAGGTTGTCCTGTAGACAGATAGGCACTATAGACAGGTTATACAGAAAACTGGAAAATCTTAATATGTCAATAATAGGCAGGTGTTCCTTCTAGACAGGTTGTCCTGTAGACAAATGGGCATTATAGACAGGTTATACATAAAACTGGAAAATCTTAATATGTCAATGATAGGCAGGTGTTCCCTCTAGACAGGTTGTCCTGTAGACAAATGGGCATTATAGACAGGTTATACATAAAACTGGAAATCTAAATATGTCAATAATAGGCAAGTGTTCCCTCTAGACAGGTTGTCCCGTAGACAGATGGGCACTATAGACAGGTTATACATAAAACTGGAAATCTAAATATGTCAATAATAGGCAAGTGTTCCTTCTAGACAGGTTGTCCCGTAGACAGATAGGCACTATAGACAGGTTATACATAAAACTGGAAATCTAAATATGTCAATAATAGGCAAGTGTTCCCTCTAGACAGGTTGTCCTGTAGACAGATGGGCACTATAGACAGGTTATACATAAAACTGGAAATCTAAATATGTCAATAATAGGCAAGTGTTCCTTCTAGACAGGTTGTCCTGTAGACAGATGGGCACTATAGACAGGTTATACATAAAACTGGAAATCTTAATATGTCAATAATAGGCAAGTGTTCCTTTTAGACAGGTTGTCCCGTAGACAGATGGGCACTATAGACAGGTTATACATAAAACTGGAAATCTAAATATGTCAATAATAGGCAAGTGTTCCTTCTAGACAGGTTGTCCCGTAGACAAATTGGCATTATAGACAGGTTATACATAAAACTGGAAATCTAAATATGTCAATAATAGGCAAGTGTTCCCTCTAGACAGGTTGTCCTGTAGACAGATGGGCACTATAGACAGGTTATACATAAAACTGGAAATCTAAATATGTCAATAATAGGCAGGTGTTCCCTCTAGACAGGTTGTCCTGTAGACAGATGGGCACTATAGACAGGTTATACATAAAACTGGAAATCTAAATATGTCAATAATAGGCAAGTGTTCCTTCTAGACAGGTTGTTCCGTAGACAAATTGGCATTATAGACAGGTTATACATAAAACTGGAAATCTAAATATGTCAATAATAGGCAGGTGTTCCCTCTAGACAGGTTGTCCTGTAGACAGATAGGCACTATAGACAGGTTATACATAAAACTGGAAATCTAAATATGTCAATAATAGGCAGGTGTTCCCTCTAGACAGGTTGTCCCGTAGACAGATGGGCACTATAGACAGGTTATACATAAAACTGGAAATCCCAATATGTCAATAAAAGGCAAGTGTTCCTTCTAGACAGGTTGTCCTGTAGACAGATGGGCACTATAGACAGGTTATACATAAAACTGGAAAATCTTAATATGTCAATAATAGGCAGGTGTTCCCTCTAGACAGATTGTTCTTGTAGACAGGTTATACAGAAAACTGGAAAATCTTAATATGTCAATACAGGACACTCCTCTTTATATCATGTTGCATTTGTCGGACAAAAACATGATATTAACAGGAATGTGACATTAAGAGAAACATGTTTTTCCACTAAATCTAGTGCATTTCCAATCTCCATATCTATAAGTAAGCTATTCAATGTACATATGAAGATGTTTCAGTATATAGACAACATTATTTCAATTAAAAATCAATTTTGGGGATATTTTTTATTTTCTATGCAACATTTTGTACAAGTTCTATCTGAAATCAATGGAAATTACATCATTTTCTGGATATTTTATGTAATTGGTTAAGAAAAACATGATATTAAGAGGAATTCACCTCAAAATACATGACATTAACCAAATAAAATTACTTAGATTATATAGAGAGAAAAATGGTGCTACGGAAAAACGTGATATAAAGAGGTATATGATATTAATAGGAGTGATATTAAGTGGAGTCCACTGTAATAGGCAGGTGTTCCTTCTAGACAGGTTATTATTGTAGACAAGTGGTTGCTGCAGACAGGAAGTCATACCTTATACATAAAACACAACAACGGATGGGTTTAATATTTGATATCAAAGTTTTAATTTTTTGCATAAACGAGGTACATGTTCATGCCCAATTGGTCCCTTTGTAAAGCTACTTATGGCTATCACTCCAATCTTATTGAAGATATTAGTAGATAAGACACGTTAATAATAGGCAGGCAGGCTTTGCAGACAATACATTCTAGTCTAATGATATTATTTGTTTATCAGACTAATTGTATGTTGCTTTACATTCCAGCATGATTCAATAATATGTATGGCTTTAAATCCAAGTCTAACTGCATAATACATGTGTTCTAGGCTTGTTATGTTTGCTTTATATTCTAGTCTATAGTGCTTAGATATATATACATGGTATTCTAGTCTAATTGCATGGTGTTTTATATTCTAGTCTTGCTAACTCATATTTTACAAATATTGCATGGCACTGAGGGCAATATCGAAGTTTTGGACTGGTCAGTAACCCAAAAATATGTATTTTTGGGTGACTGACCAGTCCATAAACTCCAATATTGCCCAAAGTGTCATGCAATATTTGTTATATTATACCAAATCTACTCAACACGACCACAAAATATGCAACAAAAACAGACCATTAGGTCAGATGCCATTTTGCTTATTGTCTCGAATAATGACGTCACGTCATTGTTTATAACATCATCCTGCAATTATGACGTCAAAACTACTAGAACCTTATAGGTACTTAAATGAATGATGTATAATATTGTTTTTATATTTTAGTCTAACTGCAAAGTGCATGATACTCTAACTTCATGGTGTTTATACTCTAACCTAACTTCATGGTGTTTTATACTCTAACCTAACTTCATGGTGTTTATACTCTAACCTAACTTCATGGTGTTTTATACTCTAACCTAACTTCATGGTGTTTTATACTCTAACCTAACTTCATGATGATTTATACTCTAACCTAACTTCATGGTGTTTTATACTCTAACCTAATTTCATGGTGTTTTATACTCTAACCTAACTTCATGGTGTTTATACTCTAACCTAATTTCATGGTGTTTATACTCTAACCTAATTTCATGGTGTTTATACTCTAACCTAACTTCATGGTGTTTATACTCTAACCTAACTTCATGGTGTTTATACTCTAACCTAACTTCATGGTGTTTTATACTCTAACCTAACTTCATGGTGTTTATACTCTAACCTAACTTCATGGTGTTTTATACTCTAACCTAACTTCATGGTGTTTTATACTCTAACCTAACTTCATGGTGTTTATACTCTAACCTAATTTCATGGTGTTTATACTCTAACCTAATTTCATGGTGTTTATACTCTAACCTAACTTCATGGTGTTTTATACTCTAACCTAACTTCATGGTGTTTTATACTCTAACCTAACTTCATGGTGTTTATACTCTAACCTAATTTCATGGTGTTTATACTCTAACCTAACTTCATGATGTTTTATACTCTAACCTAACTTCATGGTGTTTATACTCTAACCTAACTTCATTGTAATTTATACTCTAACCTAACTTCATGGTGTTTATACTCAAACCTAATTTCATGGTGTTTATACTCTAACCTAACTTCATGGTGTTTATACTCTAACCTAACTTCATGGTGTTTATACTCTAACCTAAATTCATGGTGTTTTATACTCTAACCTAACTTCATGGTGTTTATACTCTAACCTAACTTCATGGTGTTTTATACTCTAACCTAACTTCATGGTGTTTTATACTCTAACCTAACTTCATGGTGTTTATACTCTAACCTAATTTCATGGTGTTTATACTCTAACCTTATTTCATGGTGTTTATACTCTAACCTAACTTCATGATGTTTTATACTCTAACCTAACTTCATGGTGTTTATACTCTAACCTAACTTCATTGTAATTTATACTCTAACCTAACTTCATGGTGTTTATACTCTAACCTAACTTCATGGTGTTTATACTCTAACCTAACTTCATGGTGTTTATACTCTAACCTAACTTCATGGTGTTTTATACTCTAACCTAACTTTATGGTGTTTTATACTCTAACCTAACTTCATGGTGTTTTATACTCTAACCTAACTTCATGGTGTTTATACTCTAACCTAACTTCATGGTAATTTATACTCTAACCTAACTTCATGATGTTTTATACTCTAACCTAACTTCATGGTGTTTATACTCTAAACTAACTTCATGGTGTTTATACTCTAACCTAACTTCATGGTGTTTTATACTCTAACCTAACTTCATGGTAATTTATACTCTAACCTAACTTCATGGTGTTTATACTCTAACCTAACTTCATGATGTGTTAAACCTTGCCTACCTGCATGGTGTTTATACTCTAACCTAACTTCATGATGTGTTAAACCTTGCCTACCTGCATGGTGTTTGTGTTGCAGCTTAACTGCATTGTACTTTATTTTCTTACTGAATGATGATTTACAACTCTAGCCTAACTTTATGATGATTTATACTCTAGCCTTAACATTTTTTTATATTCTAGCATTACTGTGTGGTGCTTTAAACTTTAGTCTAACTACATGGTGTTTATATTCTAGCATTACTGTGTGGTGGTTTAAACTTTAGCCTAACTACATAGTGTTTATATTCTAGCATTACTGCGTGGTGCTTTAAACTTTAGTCTAACTACATAGTGTTTATATTCTAGCATTACTGTGTGGTGATTTAAACTTTAGTCTAACTACATAGTGTTTATATTCTAGCATTACTGTGTGGTTCTTTAAACTTTAGCCTAACTACATATTGTTTATATTCTAGCATTACTGCGTGGTGATTTAAACTTTAGTCTAACTACATATTGTTTATACTCTAGCATTACTGCGTGGTGCTTTAAACTTTAGTCTAACTACATAGTGTTTATATTCTAGCATTACTGTGTGGTGCTTTAAACTTTAGCCTAACTACATAGTGTTTATATTCTAGCATTACTGTGTGGTGATTTAAACTTTAGCCTAACTACATAGTGTTTATATTCTAGCATTACTGCGTGGTGCTTTAAACTTTAGTCTAACTACATAGTGTTTATATTCTAGCATTACTGTGTGGTGCTTTAAACTTTAGCCTAACTACATAGTGTTTATATTCTAGCATTACTGCGTGGTGATTTAAACTTTAGCCTAACTACATAGTGTTTATACTCTAGCATTACTGTGTGGTGCTTTAAACTTTAGCCTTGAACTACATAGTGTTTATATTCTAGCATTACTGTGTGGTGCTTTAAACTTTAGTCTAACTACATAGTGTTTATACTCTAGCATTACTGCGTGGTGCTTTAAACTTTAGCCTAACTACATAGTGTTTATATTCTAGCATTACTGTGTGGTGCTTTAAACTTTAGTCTAACTACATAGTGTTTATATTCTAGCATTACTGTGTGGTGCTTTAAACTTTAGTCTAACTACATATTGTTTATACTCTAGCATTACTGCGTGGTGCTTTAAACTTTAGTCTAACTACATAGTGTTTATATTCTAGCATTACTGCGTGGTGATTTAAACTTTAGCCTAACTACATATTGTTTATATTCTAGCATTACTGTGTGGTGCTTTAAACTTTAGTCTAACTACATAGTGTTTATATTCTAGCATTACTGCGTGGTGCTTTAAACTTTAGTCTAACTACATAGTGTTTATATTCTAGCATTACTGTGTGGTGATTTAAACTTTAGCCTAACTACATATTGTTTATATTCTAGCATTACTGTGTGGTGCTTTAAACTTTAGTCTAACTACATAGTGTTTATATTCTAGCATTACTGTGTGGTGATTTAAACTTTAGTCTAACTACATAGTGTTTATAGTCTAGCATTACTGCGTGTTGCTTTAAACTGTAGCCTTAAACTACATATTGTTTATATTCTAGCATAACTGCATGGTTCTTACTTTAGCCTAACTTGATGGTGCTTTACATTAATAGTCCTTACTGCATGCTGCTTTATTCCTACATGCTGCGTTATTCCTGCATGCTGCATTATTCCTACATGCTGCGTTATTCCTACATGCTGCGTTATTCCTGCATGCTGCTCTTGCCTAACTGCATGCTTTGTTTGTTTCTTTTTGTCTTACTTCCTTTCCTGCTGTGGTGTTCAGACATAGAATACATGTTGAGCTTTATCTCGGAAGATCGTGGTCATGGTTCAGCCACTGGGAGTAATCAAAGTAACCGTTCCCGGAGCCGAGATCGAGCTGAGTCAGGTTCCACCACTACCACAGAGGATGAGGCTGCAATCCTAAACAGACTGCAGGTGAGACTGCTGTGTAGAAAGTTGATTATTTCTTAAATACTATATCAGATAGGTGTTCTTTTACAATATTTTATTGTTTAGCTGATTTATATCATTTGTAGCTAAATTGGTAAGTAGAAATAAGGAGCATTTTCACAGATTAAGGCATCTGTTTGTCAGCAACTCAGTTATAAAAACTTCCTCTTCTGAACCCATGATTCATATTTGACCAAATTTGACTGAAAACATCCTCAGGTCTATATTTAGTAGGGATTCGGGGGTGTACTATATCAGGAGGGCTAAGATGTGGGACTAACACCAGCATTAAACAAGTTTTGTTTTAAAACCATGGGATTGGCATCAAATAATTTATATTTGGTTTGGATAGATTTTGGATAGACATGGCAATATATTGCAGCCCCCGCCTCTGATGACCTTGGTCATGGTCATACAATTTTTGTAGGTTTGAAATGATTGATATCCTCAGAAGATAAGAATTGATTCGATTTATGGCAAAAAGAGATAATTAGAGGTTCTTATATGACTATTTTAATATCACACCCTTTATCAGGCCTGAAGACCTTTATCAGGTCAATTGCTGGAAAAGGGTGTGATATCAAAATAGTTATATGTCTTAAAATCCTTTAAATCACAGATTTTGAAAAACAGAACAAAAAGAGATTAAGGATTCAACAACTTTAATTTATACTAAAAAACCTGAACTAAAATCCAGAGTGAAGAAACCAGATGTCCAGGGATTTCAGCCCGGGCTAATTACTGGTCATCATACAGTTATCGGCCCGCGTTGGAGTAAAATGTGTTTATCAGCCCAGGCCCAGATATAACAACTCAAACAACACTTGTATCATATGGGTAAAATTTAATTGTCAGAAACAAGAGTGTGATAAACACAATGATCAGAAACAATGTGGTTCGTCAGTGACTGAGGGGAAACTTGTTGTAACAAGGAAACATTTCGGATCTCTAACAACATAAAAACAACACAATTCATATCTTCTTAACTTTAACAGCATTATATACATGTACATTCTTTACTTACAGCATTATAAAGACCTGTTTGTTGGCAACAGTCCAGAAAGTCAATCACCGGTAGATAGGACGGCTACTAGGGGGCGCCCTCCACGCCACCCAAGGCGACAGTTTGGCGAACACCTAGCACTTCGCCAAACTAAAAGTCGCAAGAAGATTGACCCGAGACGTCAGAACAGTGAGCTTGCTTTAGAAGGCAATGGATTCAGCAATCTTACTCTCAGAGACCTCCTGTAAAGGTTTAGTGAAAGGATCAAAGTACTGAAAGTCCCAAAAATGATAAACACAAATTGTACGTCATTTTATTGTGTACTGGGATGAAAAGTGTCAGACTGTGCTTTTTATGAAAAGTTCATCAATGCAAGATTTTTTTCCCCCTAATTGAAGCAATTCAAGGTCAGTTTTGTGAATTTAAATTATTTTTTTTAGAAATGTACAAATATTTTTAGGTACATCTGTTTGCAATGGTTTCAAACAAAAGTAAGATACACTTAAAACAAAGACACACAGTCCAATGAACTTTGATAAAGTATAACAGTTTGTTCAAAAAGTGGTTAGCTTATAATTATATAATCACTATTTAACAACATTTTTATACCCCCGCAAAGAAGTTGCGGTGGGGGGTACTAGAATCACCCTATCTGTCTGTCTGTCATCTGCAGTAACAGGAGATCTGCTTATAACTACCCGGCAGATTTCGATGAAACTTCACATCAATGATCAGTATGTCATGTAGTTGTGCATTGACATTTTTATTTTGGATTTCGACCCTTTTTAGGGAGTTATGACTTTTTTCCTCACACTTACAGTGCAATTTTCTTCGAAAATTTCATTTAAATGGTATGACCGACATTGCAAACCTTGTCTAACACCAGTAGACATTAAGACATTAAAAAAACAACCCAAAAACGTTTAATTCTCTTTTGATGTCAGTGGGGGTATTCATATCACACTGATATATCCTGTTCATATTTCATATTAAAATTCTTTTTAAGGGAGATAATTATGTCCCTTGATGCAAAATAACTTATCCAGAAAATCTGTCTTAACTTACAGGCCATCATTTCATTGAAGCTTCACATTCAGTATGTTACGTAGTTGTGCATATCACATTTTAATTTCAGATTTCAACTGCTTTTAAGGAAGTTATATCCCTTTATGGGAAAACTTGTCGAGATAGATTTTGATGAAACTTCACATGAATGATCAGTATATTATGAAGTGATGCATCAGCATTTTAATATCAGAGTTTCACTTCTTGTAAGGGAGTTATGTCCCTTTATGTAAAATAACTTTTTGGAGATCTTCATCACTCTTAATGTCAAATACAAGATGAAGAATTTCTCTAGAAAATTTCTGTAAGTTGACCATCAAGGTCAGTAAAGCATTATAAACTACCAGCATCTGCAGGGGGTATTTCATTATCCTAGGGATGACAGGTCTTGTTCAGCCTTAAATAACTCTGTCAATTAACAAAAGTTTAATCCCACAATTTTGCAATTATAGTAAGTGGACACTAATTATAAGGAATACAGGATATGTTAAAGGCTCAATATACATTACTTCAGGACATTTTGTGGGATTCTGAAAAATTATGAAAAAAAATATAGTTGATAACCATGCAAAAATAAGCCTAAAACAAAGTTAACGTTAGCGGTAACTAACAAAAAACTCTTGACAGAAAAATCCAAAGAATCAAAAGTAATTCAGGTGGGGCACACTTCAACAACAAGCCGAAGTTAGAAGACAGTTCGAAATGGACGCATGTTTACAAATTATCCGTGTTTCAACTGCTTCTGTACCGGTAACCACGTAATAAATCATCCTGGATAGTGCTGAAATCAGTTTATCTTAACTAAATCTATAAATATAATAAGTTATTAGGCTTTATTTTCGCTTCAAGTTTTGCCGAAAGTTACGTATATTGGGCCTTTAAAGTTGTAACTTACCCGGTATTCAGTGGTTTCATTTTCAAGTTACATATGAAAAGGAAATTTGCACTAATCACTGATTAAGCTATATTAATCATCTTTTGAACAACTGGGCCGTAGACAGAATGTCTATGATGACATCATAGATATATATTTATGCTTTACACTTAATATGACTTATAATGGTGTTCAATATCAGCAGTCATAACTTTCCCCTGTCTATTTCTGTCTTAACATTTGTTACCTGCCTTTTCTACTTTACTGTGACCTGTATACAGTGGCTACAGAAATTACATGTAATGGAATAAAAACAGGGTCATTGATTTACCATTCTTTGATATGGATTATATAATTTTAACTCTATTCCTATATGGTGCATTGTGATGTTAGGAATTATTTTTTGTCAAATTTTTTTGTAAAAATGTGGAAATGTACAGATCTAGAGCCACTGACTTTTTCTGAACACTTCAAAAGCTCAAAGCTGAAGCTTGTTTCAGCTTGTTAGGTATGGTAGCTACTAGAAATAGCAACATGGAATATTTGGGCAGAATTCTTCATTTTATCTGTAGCTTTTGAAGCAGTAAATATTATGTGCAATGTAGTTTGTGGGTTTTGGATGTAATCTGTTTGAGCACTGACTCCCGGCCATCTGTGGGCTGTGGATGTAATCTGTGTGAGCACTGACTCCCGGCCATCTGTGGGCTGTGGAGGCAATTTGTGTGAGCACTGACTCCTGGCTATCTGTGGGTTGTGGATGTAATCTGTGTGAGCACTGACTTCCGGCTATCTGTGGGCTGTGGATGTAATTTGTGCAAGCACTGACTCCCGGCTATCTGTGGGCTGTGGATGTAATCTGTGTGAGCACTGACTCCCGGCTATCTGTGGATGTAATTTGTGCGAGCACTGACTCCCGGCTATCTGTGGGCTGTGGATGTAATCTGTGTGAGCACTGACTCCCAGCTATCTGTGGGCTGTGGATGTAATCTGTGTGAGCACTGACTCCCAGCTATCTGTGGGCTGTGGATGTAATCTGTGTGAGCACTGACTCCCGGCTATCTGTGGGCTGTGGATGTAATTTGTGCGAGCACTGACTCCCGGCTATCTGTGGGCTGTGGATGTAATCTGTGTGAGCACTGACTCCCGGCCATCTGTGGGCTGTGGATGTAATCTGTGTGAGCACTGACTCCCGGCCATCTGTGGGCTGTGAAGGCAATTTGTGTGAGCACTGACTCCTGGCTATCTGTGGGTTATAGATGTTAATTGTGTGAGCACTGACTCCCGGCTATCTTTGGGCTGTGAATCTAATTTGTGTGAGCACCGACTCCCAGCTATCTGTGGGCTGTGGATGTAATCTGTGTGAGCACTGACTCCCGGCTATCTGTGGGCTGGGGATGTAATCTGTGTGAGCACTGACTCCCGGCTATCTGTGGGCTGTGGATGTAATCTGTGTGAGCACTGACTTCCGGCTATCTGTGGGCTTTAGATGTAATCTGTGTGAGCACTGACTCCCGGCTATCTGTGGGCTGTGGATCTTATTTATGTGAGCACTGACTCCCAGCTATCTGTGGGCTGTGGATGTAATCTGTGTGAGCACTGACTCCCGGCTATCTGTGGGTTGTGAATGTAATCTTTGTGAGCACTGACTCCCGGCTATCTGTGGGCTGTGGATGTAATCTGTGTGACCACTGACTCCCAGCTATCTGTGGGCTGTGGATGTAATCTGTGTGAGCACTGACTCCCGGCTATCTGTGGGTTGTGGATGTAATCTGTGTGAGCACTGACTCACGGCTATCTGTGGGCTGTGGATGTAATTTGTGTGAGCACTGACTCCCGGCTATCTGTGGGCTGTGGATGTAATCTGTGTGACCACTGACTCCCAGCTATCTGTGGGCTGTGGATGTAATTTGTGTGAGCACTGACTCCCGGCTATCTGTGGGTTGTGGATGTAATCTGTGTGAGCACTGACTCACGGCTATCTGTGGGCTGTGGATGTAATTTGTGCAAGCACTGACTTCCGGCTATCTGTGGGCTGTGGATGTAATTTGTGCAAGCACTGACTCCCGGCTATCTGTGGGCTGTGGATGTAATCTGTGTGAGCACTGACTCCCGGCTATCTGTGGATGTAATTTGTGCGAGCACTGACTCCCGGCTATCTGTGGGCTGTGGATGTAATCTGTGTGAGCACTGACTCCCAGCTATCTGTGGGCTGTGGATGTAATCTGTGTGAGCACTGACTCCCAGCTATCTGTGGGCTGTGGATGTAATCTGTGTGAGCACTGACTCCCGGCTATCTGTGGGCTGTGGATGTAATTTGTGCGAGCACTGACTCCCGGCTATCTGTGGGCTGTGGATGTAATCTGTGTGAGCACTGACTCCCGGCCATCTGTGGGCTGTGGATGTAATCTGTGTGAGCACTGACTCCCGGCCATCTGTGGGCTGTGAAGGCAATTTGTGTGAGCACTGACTCCTGGCTATCTGTGGGTTATAGATGTTAATTGTGTGAGCACTGACTCCCGGCTATCTTTGGGCTGTGAATCTAATTTGTGTGAGCACCGACTCCCAGCTATCTGTGGGCTGTGGATGTAATCTGTGTGAGCACTGACTCCCGGCTATCTGTGGGCTGGGGATGTAATCTGTGTGAGCACTGACTCCCGGCTATCTGTGGGCTGTGGATGTAATCTGTGTGAGCACTGACTCCCGGCTATCTGTGGGCTTTAGATGTAATCTGTGTGAGCACTGACTCCCGGCTCTCTGTGGGCTGTGGATCTTATTTATGTGAGCACTGACTCCCAGCTATCTGTGGGCTGTGGATGTAATCTGTGTGAGCACTGACTCACGGCTATCTGTGGGTTGTGGATGTAATCTTTGTGAGCACTGACTCCCGGCTATCTGTGGGCTGTGGATGTAATCTGTGTGACCACTGACTCCCAGCTATCTGTGGGCTGTGGATGTAATTTGTGTGAGCACTGACTCCCGGCTATCTGTGGGTTGTGGATGTAATCTGTGTGAGCACTGACTCACGGCTATCTGTGGGCTGTGGATGTAATTTGTGTGAGCACTGACTCCCGGATATCTGTGGGCTGTGGATGTAATCTGTGTGAGCACTGACTCCCAGCTATCTTTGGGCAGTGGATGTAATCTGTGTGAGCACTGACCCCCAGCTTTCTGTTGGCTCTGGATGTAATCTGTGTGAGCACTGACTCCCAGCTATCTTTGGGCAGTGGATGTAATCTGTGTGAGCACTGACTCCCGGCTATCTGTGGGTTGTGGATGTAATCTGTGTGACCACTGACTCCCGGCTATCTGTGGGTTGTGGATGTAATCTGTGTGAGCACTGACTCCGGGCTATCTGTGGGCTGTGGATGTAATCTGTGTGAGCACTGTCTCCCGGCTATCTGTGGGTTGTGGATGTAATTTGTGTGAGCACTGTCTCCCAGCTATCTGTGGGCTGTGGATGTAATCTGTGTGAGCACTGTCTCCCAGCTATCTGTGGGCTGTGGATGTAATCTGTGTGAGCACTGTCTCCCAGCTATCTGTGGGCTGTGGATGTAATTTGTGTGAGCACTGTCTCCGAGCTATCTGTGGGTTGTGGATGTAATCTGTGTGAGCACTGTCTCCCAGATATCTGTGGGCTGTGGATGTAATCTGTGTGAGCACTGTCTCCCAGCTATCTGTGGGCTGTGGATGTAATCTAGTGCTGTGGATGTAATCTGTGTGAGCACTGTCTCCCAGCTATCTGTGGGCTGTGGATGTAATCTGTGTGAGCACTGTCTCCCAGCTATCTGTGGGCTGTGGATGTAATCTGTGTGAGCACTGTCTCCCGGCTATCTTTGGGCTGTGTATGTAAATTGTGTGAGCACATCACAGTTTAATTACACATTTGCTGTTTTCTACTACAGTCAAAACTCGTTATCTCGAAGTCAGCAGGACTAAAGTAAGACCTCAAGTTACATGAGTTTGAATGCTATTGTAAAGCATGGCCGGGACAAACAAAAAACTTTTAATTAAAAAGGGTCTTTGAGTCATACGAGTTCGAGATAACGAGGTTCAACTGTATAGTGATGTACTTAAGTTTGTACAAAAATCATGTTTTGATATAGAAAAATTTGTTTGTCCAATATTTTTGGAATTAAAGATCGAGTTTGTTCTTCCTTTAAAACTTCCAATAATTAACGGTATATACATTAGACAAATTACACATGTATTTATGTAAAAATTATTTTACACAACCAAAATGTTTTATGTGATGTTACACATGTGTTACTATGAATATTGTTTCTGTTGAAAATAATAGAAAATTGTTGTGTGATATTGATGACATTATAAACTGTGATATATAGTCACAAATAAACTGTGATATATAGTCCCCAATAAACTGTGACATATAGTCACCAATAAACTGTGACATATAGTCACCAATAAACTGTGATATATAGTCAGTAAAACAGTATTTTTTCTAATAGGCCATGTTTACCTGTATTAATTGACAATCAGTAGTTTATTATAGAAACTGTATTCTTTCTGATGAAACACCTGTGATAGTTGTTTTTTAATTTGTGCCTAGTATATAAAATGTTAAAGGAGAACTAGACTTGGTGGGTTGTAGGTAACAAGGGCCAATATTCATGTAACCAATCTCATGCTCAAGCCTGGATTTTGTGCTCACACCTTATTTCTGTATCATCCATCTCCATTAAAGCATGTACTTAACATGGCTAAAGAAATCAGGTGTAAGCATTAAGTGAGTCAACATTTCCTCAAATCATTGATTAAATATGCCTATCTATAAAGTGATAAGGGAACAAAATATTGGGCTTGAGCAAAGAATCTGACTCAGAGTGCAACAACCATTTTGTGGCTCTCAGTTGTAAGATCCATTGCACTGGTTCTGGAAAAAAAAAGTGTTTTTCATACAACGACAAATTTGTTCAGATTACACTTTATGGAATCAATATCTTAAAAAAAAAGAAAGAATTTAAGGTGTTCACTCTTTCAATCTTCTGTGTCACCCGAAGTTGTATCTCAGTTCCAGTGACCTTTTGTCCAAGTACAAATGTTTCTGATCATATTATTTAACTATGTATCCTTTTAAATGTGTCACTTATACGTACATTATGTTGTCCAGATAACCTTTAACTGTATTGTATGTATACATCACCTGTGGCAGTCTGTGATACATTCCTTGTTATCTAGTCAAACTGTTCAGTTCATATACTAAGTGTGGGTTGTCAGTATTAATACAATATCCCTGTCATATGATTACTGCTGAACAGTATAACTGTTATATGATCTGATGTGTCAGTTTGCCTATACTCCTGTAGTCTAATTTTTTGGTTCTCCGTTTGATAAATTTCTAAGTTAAAAAGATGAATATTTTAATTATCCGTGCTTCAAAAATACTCTTTTCTATGTGTTCTTTAGACATTTTATATATGTGTGGGGGTGGGAGAAGGGGACAGTGAGTGTACATACAATGTGTATGTGTGGGGGTGGGAGAAGGGGACAGTGAGTGTACATACAATGTGTATGTGTGGGGGCGTTGGAATGGGGGTGACGAGTGTGCATACAATGTATATGTGTGGGGTCGTTGGAATGGGGGTGACGAGTGTGCATACAATGTATATGTGTGGGGGCGTTGGAATGGGGGTGATGAGTATGCATACAATGTGTATGTGTGGGGGTAGGAAAAGGGGACAGTGAGTGGGCATACAATGTGTATGTGTGGGGGTGGGAGAAGGGGACAGTGAGTGGGCATACAATGTGTTTGTGTGGGGGTGGGAGAAGGGGACAGTGTACATACAATGTGTATGTGTGGGGGTGGGAGAAGGGGACAGTGAGTGGGCATACAATGTGTATGTGTGGGGGTGGGAGAAGGGGACAGTGTACATACAATGTGTATGTGTGGGGGTGGGAGAAGGGGACAGTGTACATACAATGTGTATGTGTGGGGGTGGGAGAAGGGGACAGTGAGTGTACATACAATGTGTTTGTGTCGGGGTGGGAGAAGGGGACAGTGAGTGTGCATATAATGTGTATGTGTGGGGGTGGGAGAAGGGGACAGTGAGTGGGCATACAATGTGTATGTGTGGGGGTGGGAGAAGAGGACAGTGAGTGGGCATACAATGTGTATGTGTGGGGGTGGGAGAAGGAGACAGTGAGTGTACATACAATGTGTATGTGTGGGGGTGGGAGAAGGGGACAGTGAGTTTACATACAATGTGTATGTGTGGGGGTGGGAGAAGGGGACAGTGAGTGGGCATACAATGTGTATGTGTGGGAGTGGGAGAAGGGGACAGTGAGTGTACATACAATGTGTATGTGTGGGGGTGGGAGAAGGGGACAGTGAGTGTGCATACAATGTGTATGTGTGGGGGTGGGAGAAGGGGACAGTGTACATACAATGTGTATGTGTGGGGGTGGGAGAAGGGGACAGTGAGTGTGCATACAATGTGTTTGCGTGGGGGTGGGAGAAGGGGACAGTGTACATACAATGTGTATGTGTGGGGGTAGGAGAAGGGGACAGTGAGTGTGCATACAATGTGTATGTGTGGGGGTGGGAGAAGGGGACAGTGAGTGTGCATACAATGTGTATGTGTGGGGGTGGGAGAAGGGGACAGTGTACATACAATGTGTATGTGTGGGGGTGGGAGAAGGGGACAGTGAGTGTGCATACAATGTGTTTGCGTGGGGGTGGGAGAAGGGGACAGTGTACATACAATGTGTATGTGTGGGGGTAGGAGAAGGGGACAGTGAGTGTGCATACAATGTGTATGTGTGGGGGCGTTGGAATGGGGGTGACGAGTGTGCATACAATGTGTATGTGTGGGGGTGGGAGAAGGGGACAGTGAGTGTGCATACAATGTGTATGTGTGGGGGTGGGAGAAGGGGACAGTGTACATACAATGTGTATGTGTGGGGGTGGGAGAAGGGGACAGTGAGTGTACATACAATGTGTATGTGTGGGGGTGGGAGAAGGGGACAGTGAGTGTACATACAATGTGTATGTGTGGGGGTGGGAGAAGGGGACAGTGAGTGTACATACAATGTGTATGTGTGGGGGTGGGAGAAGGGGACAGTGAGTGTGCATACAATGTGTATGTGTGGGGGTGGGAGAAGGGGACAGTGAGTGTGCATACAATGTGTATGTGTGGGGGTGGGAGAAGGGGACAGTGAGTGGGCATACAATGTGTATGTGTGGGGGTGGGAGAAGGGGACAGTGAGTGTACATACAATGTGTTTGTGTGGGGGTGGGAGAAGGGGACAGTGAGTGTGCATACAATGTGTATGCGTGGGGATGGGAGAAGGGGACAGTGAGTGGGCATACAATGTGTATGTGTGGGGGTGGGAGAAGGGGACAGTGAGTGGGCATACAATGTGTTTGTGTGGGGATGGGAGAAGGGGACAGTGAGTGTACATACAATGTGTATGTGTGGGGGTGGGAGAAGGGGACAGTGAGTGTACATACAATGTGTATGTGTGGGGGTGGGAGAAAGGGACAGTGAGTGTTCATACAATGTGTTTGTGTGGGGGTGGGAGAAGGGGACAGTGAGTGTACATACAATGTGTATGTGTGGGGGTGGGAGAAAGGGACAGTGAGTGTGCATACAATGTGTTTGTGTGGGGGTGGGAGAAGGGGACAGTGTACATACAATGTGTATGTGTGGGGGTGGGAGAAGGGGACAGTGAGTGTACATACAATGTGTATGTGTGGGGGTGGGAGAAGGGGACAGTGAGTGTACATACAATGTGTATGTGTGGGGGTGGGAGAAGGGGACAGTGTGCATACAATGTGTATGTGTGGGGATGGGAGAAGGGGACAGTGAGTGTACATACAATGTGTATGTGTGGGGGTGGGAGAAGGGGACAGTGAGTGGGCATACATTGTGTATGTGTGGGGGTGGGAGAAGGGGACAGTGAGTGTACATACAATGTGTATGTGTGGGGGTGGGAGAAGGGGACAGTGAGTGTACATACAATGTGTATGTGTGGGGGTGGGAGAAGGGGACAGTGAGTGTACATACAATGTGTATGTGTGGGGGTGGGAGAAGGGGACAGTGAGTGTACATACAATGTGTATGTGTGGGGGTGGGAGAAGGGGACAGCGAGTGTACATAGTGAGGAGGGGACATTGATTAGATGATGGGGAGGCACAGAAGGGGACCATTGAGAATGAGGTGGTCAAAAGTAGACATCGATAAGATGATGGGGAGGGGATTATTTATCAATAAAGGGACATTGATGAAGGCACATAGATTACTTAGATGCTGGTATGAGAGGGAATGCTGCTCAGATGCGTTTCCTAGTTCACAAGAGAATTTTGCTTATATATGTATTTTATGAGTGTATAAATTGATGGCTATTTAGATAATTGAGTTGTTTGTGACATTGTATTATACTTTTGAACACTTGTATTATAAGAAGCTGTACTTATTTATTCAACTTTTTTTCATTGTCAGTTCAATTTCCGATTTCTGTGTTAAATAGCATTGGTCAGGCTGTTAAGTTTATTGTTTTGTATATGTGAGGACATTGTATGTAACTACTGGTGGTGAATCCTTAGCAATCAATCAATCAAGAATTCATGTTTATCAGTAGGTTTTACAAGTATGATTATATATAGGTTGTTCTTTGTTCTGTTTATCTGGTTCAGTAGTTACTCTGATCTCACCTTGATTACGATCAAGGTTCCTATGATCAATTATTTATTTATTGTTACTGCTTTTGAAGTCTATGAAGCACGGTAAATTTTGCAGCACCTCTTTATTATTAAATTATAATAAGCAGATGATTGTTTTTTGTTTTGTATGAACAAAGAATTTGTAAGAAAAACGTCTACTTATTTAATTGTTTTTAAAATTTGTATCTTCTGTATCATCGTCGATACCTCACCATGAAAAATCTAGGTTAAATGATAAGTCACATCCTCACACAGTGAAAGCAAGTAGTAAAAAAAAAACATGAGGTAGATTAATGAGCGTATTAGAAATGATCAACCTTCATTTCACACAGAGACACGGCACATTTCTGTAGGAGATCAAGACTTCAACCTGCTTCATTGGAAAGATCTATAGACACATGATACTTGCAGTTGTCTAGTAGCTTTTTTGGAAGTGGCCAAACAAAGTTTGCGATAAAAAATAACTTTGATTTGCTTTCAAAGTCACAGAGGTTAAATGTTGAAATCTTAACATGTTCTTTGGAATGACTTGGTTATACATCTTAAACACTTTAAGGTTACAATTGAGAAACTAAAACTAGGTGAGTAATACAGGTCTTTTGGGCCTCTTGTAAAGATATTTCACCCATGAGACCTAGAAAGGGTTTTGGATCATTCATTTCAGCCTTTGGGGTTAGCGTCAATTCCTTAGCGTCTTGATTATGGAGTGTGAGTCATTTAAAATATTTGAACATATTACACTACCGTGATCTCAAAAGTGGGTCAGGGTCATCCACTTGAACAAACTTGTCCCAATATGCTACCTGGCTAAATATTACTTATGACCTCTTCACTATTGAGAAAACTCTTTTTGAAGGTTTAAAGTTTTTCAAATATTTGACCCCTGCACACTTGAAAGTGGCCAATGTTCAATGTCATTTATTTGAACAAATTTTATCCCTGAATGCTTCTGGTCAAATATCATCACTTTAGGCCTCTTGGTTATCGAAAAGAAGGCATTTTAAAGATTTCAACACATCCAACCTCTTTGACTTTAAATGTAGGTCAAGGTCATTAGTTTGAATAAAATTGGCAGCCAGGTAATCTTATAAGCTAATAAAAACAAAATCATTTGAGTTTAGGAATATATGAATATATGAATTTCACAAATGTTGAAATAAAAAATCTTAACAAACGTATGTATCAGTACGTACATTACAAACATTTCAGTGATCAGTGATGTACGTATCAGTACATAACAAACATTTCAGTCATCCGTAAAGATGTATCAGTACATAACAAACATTTCAGTGATCTGTGAAGATGTATCAGTACATTACAAACATTTCAGTGATCTGTGAAGATGTATCAGTACATAACAAACATTTCAGTGATCCGTTAAGATGTATCAGTACATTACAAACATTTCAGTGATCTGTGAAGATGTACGTTTCAGTACATTACAAACATTTCAGTGATCTGTGAAGATGTATCAGTACATAACAAACATTTCAGTGATCCATGAAGATGTATCGGTACATTACAAACATTTCAGTCATCCAAAAAGATGTATCAGTACATAACAAACATTTCAGTGATCAGTGAAGATGTATCAGTACATTACAAACATTTCAGTGATCTGTGAAGATGTATCGGTACATTACAAACATTTCAGTGATCTGTGAAGATGTATCGGTACATTACAAACATTTCAGTGATCTGTGAAAAGGTATCGGTACATTACAAACATTTCAGTGATCCGTGAAGATGTATCGGTACATTACAAACATTTCAGTGATCTGTGAAGATGTATCAGTACATTACAAACATTTTAGTGATCTGTGAAGATGTATCGGTACATTACAAACATTTCAGTGATCCATGAAGTTGTATCAGTACATTACAAACATTTCAGTGATCTGTGAAAAGGTATCGGTACATTACAAACATTTCAGTGATCTGTGAAGATGTATCGGTACATTACAAACATTTCAGTGATCTGTGAAGATGTATCGGTACATTACAAACATTTCAGTGATCTGTGAATATGTATCGGTACATTACAAACATTTTAGTGATCTGTGAAGATGTATCAGTACATTACAAACATTTCAGTGATCTGTGAAGATCTTCTTGTATAGAGGTAAAAAACAACAGAAATTCTTTCTACATGGAAGAAGAACAGAACTTCTTACAATGATGTTTTCTTAAAAGATATCCAAGTAAATACATTCTTTTCATGACAACCCGAGCAAGTCACTTTATAAAAAGTATAAATTATAAAACAAAGATACTAAAGATCAATAATCAATCAGTAACAACTAAAACACGTTCCATACATTTTGCTCAATGTTACTTTTTTTCTTAATTGTCAATAAATGCATATGTATACATGAACACTTATATACTCTTAACCTGAGGTAAGTGTCAGCCGTCCATCTCGTCTATTAGGAGGTAGCGATGGAGGAGGGGAGGCAACTCTATCTGTCTAAGTTTTTGTAAGAAACAAGGTTTTAAAAGGTGACGAATTCGGACCCTACAGTGTTGCTGTAAATATACAGGGCGTACCTCAAGCTTCAATTCCCGCTCTAGTGTTGCGTAAAACTCGCCAAATGTGAGCGTCTGGGAGATAGCCGGGCGGTCAAACCGGGCCCCTGCAAGAATGAGAATGCGTGTGATCTCCAGATGTCCATTAGCTAAGGCATGTAGCAAAGGGGACACACTGACTCCGTCGACCCATCCTGTCAGGGTGACATCACAGTTGTAGTAGACCAGAAGTTTCACACAGGAGATTGCTCCTCGCTGCACTGCATGTAAAAGTGGTGTCTTGTGTAGGTAGTCACGTGCGTCAAGATTCGCACCACCCTCTACTAGAGCACTCACAAACTCCACTTTATCGCGTATCACTGCACCATGTAAGGCAGTCTGTCGACGTTTTGTGCTGGAATGATTGATGTCAGCTCCAGCAATGATGAGATTCAAAACGGTTTCAACTGTTGGTGCATATATCGTTGCCCAGATGAGAGGAGTGAAGCCACCCCATACCTCTGCGTTTGGGTTGGCCCCATTCTGTAGCAGGAGGGACACCATTTCAACATCGCCATAGCGACTTGCCCAGCAAAGACCCGAGTCTAATGTCACCTGCTGACAGCCAAGTCCCAGAATAGACCTTGCTTTGTCACCATCGTTGGCATGTATGGCTGCAAGCAGATCTACATGACACGTGTCGACTGGACCTCCTTCTGGTTCATCTCTAATTTCCCCTGGGACCATCAAGTCATCCACTTCCATACTGAAATATTAAACTTCTTTTTTGGTATCCTCCTCTTGTTCTTTAGGTTATTTGATATTTCCTTCCCTCATCAATTTATAAAATTTAGTCAGATGGTCACCGGTTCCTTACTCCAACTCCCTTCTCTAGTAGCCCTCCTCTCTAATATTTATTATAACTAGGTCGGTTGTTAATACCACTTTTTAACTCCAGTCCTGTATCTCCCTACTTATATAGATGTTCATCCTCTAGTAACTACATGAGGACATCCCTTTTGATTAGCTCCTCTCCTTTCTGAAACAATGAAAGCAACACAATGTTTTTATCTATATCTCACTCAAATGCTAAAATAACACAGCATTTTGGAAAAAGAGCTTCATGTCCATTCATAAAATTTAAATGTTAACAGTTATATAATGTACAGCGCCTATAAAGGTTTCCTAAACATTACATCTAAGAGCAAGGTTGGTTGTACTAAGAAACACAGAATTGTATGTTATATCATTGGCACGTAATACAACTTCAATAGGGATGGCGAGAGGTACCATCTGACCTCAATTATCTACAACATACTCCTTCACGATTGTGTCACCCAGTGACGTAACCACGCCACCCTGTGTCCTAGATTGACCAAGATGGACAGTGGTCATTGAAAGCTCTCGGTAAGTTTAACAAGAAATTTGTGAGTAATAGCTAAGATGTAACCCTTATTATTATTGACATGTGGCTTACACGCCATAGATCAACACAGTTTTGAAACATTACAACATACATCTACATAAATTATACCTCAATACACTTTTGTATTGTTTCCTTGTCGGTGAGATTTCTGTTCTTTTCGAACTCCTTCCTGACCCTCTTCAGATAGAAGTCCTTGTCGGTGAGACGTAGATTGTAGCCCCTCCTGATCAGGGAACGGTACAGACTTAAAGCCTTGCTATACTGGTGATTCATACCTCACTTCACCCTGGAAACACAAAATTATCTTGTCAAATTTTACTTGGGCAAAAAAAAAAAAAAATGTACCAGGTACGTTTCAAGTAACATGCCTGAAAAAAAATGGGGTAGCTAGGTCGTATTTGTTTTTTTGTAAATTGATATTATGCCCCATTTCAAATTTTACAATGCATTTCCACACACTTCATTTGCTATTAGCTAGATCTAGGTTGTCCACAATAAGATAAAGACTCCCAGAACAAGAAGGAAGCACATTTTATTGAGTTGCTGTGAACTGTACACAATATGTATAAGATGATGATAAAATACCTAGGGTCTCCAGCAAAAACTAGTCGGGATACCTGAAACATACATATTTTTGGGGCCCTATCTTCAGACCTCAGTTCACCCCCAAAACAAAAACAAGAGGCCCAATGGGCCTGCATCGCTCACCTGGTATCAATCTCTGACTTATATTATAGTGTAACCCTAAAGTCCCCCAAAATTTTTACTGTAAGACATTTAGATGCACATGTTAAGATTTAAACATAGTTTACCCCTGTGACCTTATAAAACAACATCATTTTCATTTTCAAATTTAGTTTCGCTTCATCCAAGGATGCTACCAGCCAGATATCTAGGCATTTGGGTTTATCAGAAGAAGTCGCTCAAAGCTTTTAACCGATTTGACCACTGTGACCTTTATATGGGTCAAGCTCATTTTCCATCTTAAAGTTTGTCAAGCTTCATCCAAGGAACCTTTCAGCCAAATATCATGCTTCTTGGGCTTTTGGTATTTCAGAAGAAGTCTTTTAAATGTTTTAACAGATTTGACCCCTGTGACCTTGAATATAGGTCAAGGTCATTTCTTTTCACAAACTTTGTCGGGCTTCATCCAAGGAACATTTCAGACAAATACCATGTTTCTTGGGCTTTTGGTATTTCAGAAGAAGTCGTTTAAATGTTTTTACAGATTTGACCCCTGTGACCTTGAATATAGGTCAAGGTCATTTCTTTTTATCAACTTTGGTGGGCTTCATCCAAGGAACCTTTCAGCCAAATATTATGCTTCTAGGGCTTTTGGTATTTCAGAAGAAGTCGTTTAAATGTTTTAACAGATTTGACCCCTGTGACCTTGATTATAAGTCAAGGTCATTTCTTTTTGCAAACTTTGTCGGCTTCATCCAAGAAACCTTTCAGCTAAATACCATGTTTCTAAGGCTTTTGGTATTTAAGAAGAAGTCGTTTAAAGGTTAAAATAGATTTAACCTAACTGTGACCTTGCATATAGGTCGAGGTCATTGTTTTTCACAAACTTTGTCGGGCTTCATCCAAGGAACCTTTAAGCCAAATATCATACTTATAGGGCTTTTGGTATTTCAGAAGAAGTCGTTGAAAGGTTTTAACAGATTTGACCACTGTGACCTTGAATATAAGTCAAGGTCATTTCTTTTCTCAAACTTTGTTGGGCTTCATCCAAGGAACCTTTCAGCCAAATACCATGTTTTTTGGGCTTTTGGTATTTCAGAAGAAGTCGTTGAAAGGTTTTAACAGATTTGACCCCTGTGACCTTGAATATAGGTCGAGGTCATTTCTTTTCGCAAACTTTGTCAGGCTTCATCAAAGGAACCTTTCAGCCAAATATCATACTTCTAGGGCTTTTGGTATTTCAGAAGAAGTCGTTTAAAGGTTTTAACAGATTTGACCACTGTGACCTTGAATATAAGTAGAGGTCATTTCTTTTCGCAAACTTTGTTGGGCTTCATCCAAGGAACATTTCAGCCAAATATCATGCTTCTAGGAATTTTGGTATTTCAGAAGAAGTCATTTAAAGGTTTTAACAGATTTGACCACTGTGACCTTGAATATAGGTCGAGGTCATTTCTTTTTACCAACTTTGGTGGGCTTCATCCAAGGAACCTTTCAGCCAAATATCATGCTTCTAGGGCTTTTGGTATTTCAGAAGAAGTCGTTTAAATGTTTTAACAGATTTGACCACTGTGACCTTGAATATAAGTCAAGGTCATTTCTTTTCTCAAACTTTGTTGGGCTTCATCCAAGGAACCTTTCAACCAAATACCATGTTTCTAGGGCTTTTGGTATTTCAGGAGAAGTCGTTTAAAGGTTTTAACAGATTTGACCCTTGTGACCTTGAATATAGGTCAAGGTCATTTCTTTTCGCAAACTTTGTCGGGTTTCATCCAAGGAACCTTTCAGCCAAATATCATACTTCTAGGGATTTTGGTTTATTAGAAGAAGTCGTTTAAAGGTTAAAATAGATTTAACCTCACTGTGACCTTGCATATGGGTCAAGGTCATTGTTTTTCGCAAACTTTATTCAGCTTCATCCAAGGAAGCTACTGGTCAAATATGAGGTCTCTATGCCTAACGGTATTTTAGAAGAAGTTATTTGAAGGTTTCGACATTTTTTACCCCTGTGACCTTGAAATTAGGTCAAAGTGATTTTTTTTCGCAAACTTTGTTCAGCTTCTTCCAAGAAATTAAAGCTAACAGCCAAATTTCATGTCACTAGGCCGTTCAGTATTTTAGAAGAAGTCGTTTAAAGGAAAAAGTTGACGGACGACGGACGCTGCACCATCACATAAGCTCACTTGGCCCTTCGGGCCAGGTGAGCTAACAAGAATTACATATAATAATGTCCGCCACTACTCTGTATTATCAGGATTAAACAAAGATGTTGTGTTCATTATGTCCGGATAGTCACAAACCATTTTCTAAAACGTTTATAGCTGTATTTCTCAAAATTAACTTTGAAATACTCTAATAAGCACCTATAATAATGCAGTTCTGCCAGAGAAATGTTGGGGAGGATGACTGTAGGTCAATACCAATGAAGATATTATTTAGAATCAAGAGGATACACTTGTTTAAAATTTAGCAATCCTTGTAGCTTATTATCTGAGTGTATAAAAGTTTGGTTATGGGTGGAGGGGAACTCCGGATCTCAACTATTTGTAGCTTATTATCTGTATAAAAGTTTGGTTATGGGTGAAGGGGAACTCCAGATCTCAACTTTTTCCAATTTGTGACTCAGGAAGTAAGTCCATAGGGTTATTGCCACACTGAAAGATCAGTTCTAATACATCAGAGATCCGAGAGGGATCTTGGCGTCCACCATTGATGATTTTTCATTCATTCTTAGAAAGATGCATCTTTTCCCTTCTTATTTTAACTTTCTTTGATGTACTTAATCTTAGTTCTATGAATTCTTTTATGATCAGTTCCAAATTTTGTATTTCCTAAAATATAACTATAATATGCTTTCATAGTCAACATACAAGATGGCCATATTTTTCCCTTGGAGCAGTCAAAAAGTTGACCATGCACAACTAGGCACCGAACAGAACATGCTTATGAAATTCAGAAAGGATCCCTCACGTACTTCTCAAGAAATAATGATCACAAACTATCACCGTCAAATCCAAGATGCCCGCCTGGCAGTCATATTGTTTTCTCTAATCAGTCCCAAAATCAATACAGCACAACTAGGTACCAAGTGAACCTTAATATGAAATTTTGGAAAGATACATCCGGTACTTCTCAAGATATAACGGTAACAAATGTTCACTGTCAAAATCCAAGATGGCCACCTGGCAGCCGTTTTCTTTTTCCGATCAGTCCCAAAACCGATACAGCACAACTAGAGACCAAGAGAAATTTGAGAAAGAACAATGCAGTTCTTCTCAAGTTATAATGGTAACAAAAATTGTTTGAGGACGGACCACAGACGCAAGGGATTTTAATAGCCCACCATCTGATGATGGTGGGCTAATAAAGACAGTATTTTTATCTTTATTTCCAAGAATTGCTGGTCAGGGCAATCCCTTTAGGAGACCCCTACTGGTTAGGACAACCTCTTCCGGAGACTCCCTGCTAGTCAGGGTAATCCGAGACCCCCTACTAACTCAGGGCGATCCCCTTCCGGAGACTCCCTGCTAGTCAGGGTAATCCGAGACCCCCTACTAATCAGGGCAATCCCTTCCAAAGACCCCCTGCTGGTTAGTTTTGAAGTCAGTATTTGATTATGAGATCACATACAGCTCAAATAAACAGAAAACTTAAACATATACCTTGAGTATCCAAAATAACTCTAAGGTGAAATTCAGAATTTGGAATGAGTATTTCGATGGTTGGAGTCCATGCATGCAGTTAATTGTCGATTATATCTGTATAATATACATTTTTTGTATTTCTGTTCAGACTTGTTCTTTAATTGATGTATGATTTGCCACAATGTAGTATGATTTTTGGAAAACTTCATAAAACATCAAACCATGGTCAAATATCAGTCGGTTAGACAGTGCTGTCCATGGCACGATGCAATAACTTCCTGTTGGGTAGCATCTAACACGCGGTATGTACACTTTTCATTTGCCAGTAGTTTATCTATAATTTTCATATTATAGTAAATGAACGCACTGAAGTAAGAGAAATCACAGTACCCTCCAGATTTCAAATGTCAGCCTGACCAGCTGGAAAGCAGACCTCGGATGTCCAATTTGATATTGTTGAAGAATGAAATATCATGCTAGTAAAATACCACACAAGTGTAAATTTTATTCCTATTATAGAATTATTGTACTGACATTGAAGATCTTCCATGCTTTAATTTTGGGCCACATTGATCTAAGCTGTTCTGGATTAAAAACGACTATTTTGTAATTGTCTCCCTTTTAACAATTATTCAAATTTATTAAATGATCAATCGTTGATTAGGGGAATTCATAATTATTGTTATTGAAACCATTTTTTCATAATGTCAGTAATAACAATAATATCATGTTTTGGGAATTAATGTTAATCATTGTTACACTAATTATGGTTATATTACTAAGTGGTAACTCTTGAATCCTAGCAATAGAGTTTGTCGCTGTAGCCAATTCTGTAGTTTCTGCATGTTATACTGATTTTGACGTCAACTTCTGCCTCTGGAGCAACCTGATGCTAATTATACTTTGTCATTCCTTAAGAGCTTGCAAGGAATGCCTCAGTAAAAATGAATATACTTATAAAGGTTGTAAAAGATATCAACGGCAAATGAAATGGTTGTAAAATATGTTTTATTGCAAACATAAATTAGAGAAAAGGTACATTAAAGTATTGCTTGAACATTCAATCATCCAGTTTTTGACTACTTAAACAAGATTAACTCCACATTAACATAACACCTTTAACTGTAGCATGCCTAAATGAAGGGCTACCAAGTGTTGTACAAATGAATGACCTTGACCCATGTTCAAGGTCACTTGGGTCAAATGTGTTAAAACTCAATTTATTAATCAGTTATTGTGAAAAGTATTCTGTAATGCCAGGATATAGGCTCTATGTGATATTTGACAAATAGTATGTTGGGAAAGAGCAGTATAAAGTTTCAAGTCTGCAAGTTTCAACACTACATACATGTATCCTGAGAGTATTGTGTCTATGTGAATATAGTTTGTATTGTTTTATTTGTTTGCTTTCAATATATATATCTAGTCTTCTGACTTTAGAATGGGTTACCATGACCAGCAGGGGGTCTTCAGAAGGGGTTACCCTGACCAGCAAGGGGTCTTCAGAAGGGGTTAATCTTTTAACATATTTGACCCCTGTGACCTTGGAAATAGGTCAAGGTCATTCATTTGAACAAACTTGGTAATCCTTCATCCCAGTATGTTAGATGCATAATATAAGCAGTCTTTCGATTATTGAAATGAACTTGTTTGAAGGAAAAGTTTACACATCAAGCCTTTGGGTCAGATGACCTAAAAATGCAAAAAAAATACTCATCGGTGAAAACTAGTAGCAGAATCTATTGTTTCCATTTGTACTTTTTTCTAAATTGTCAGCTTTTTTAAATGTTTCTTCAATGAACTTTTTCTCCTTGGCTTCTCTCAAATAAAGTTTACTTTCAAGCTTTTTGATCAGTGCTTTTTCCTTGTCTTTTGACCTTTCAGTGTCTTCTGACCTATCAGATGCACAGATGATGAGTTCACCTTGAAGCTTTGATGCAATATCACGATCAGGGTTAACATCATCACTGTACACTACAGCTAAACATCCCTCCTCTTTATTCTTCATTTTGTCCTCAAGACACATGTTCTGGAAATGTAAATATTCACGATCTTCATGAGATGTTTTTGTTACATACAGGAAAGCAAACGTAAATCTTGGCAAAGAGTTTTCTGATCCTTCGAAGACAGATTCCCCTCCAGGTATTTCTTCCTTTATCAATGATGCTTTCACTCTGATGCTCGTCTGCCCTGAGCCACCTTGCATCTGTAGTGTCTGTAGATATTTACAGTAGTCAGAAGCTTCTTCAATGTCCTCTTTACCGCACAACATCAGAACATCACCAAAATTTTCAAGTTTGTACCACTTCTTAATTATTTCTATTTTGTTGAGATAATCATCACGTTCCCTTTGTGACCATAATTGGCTGATAAAGCTGTAGGTGTCATGGTCAGGTTGATTTCCTGTACAACATATAAAATTGTGACTGTAATTATACACCAGTGACTGAACTACGTACATCATCTACTCCTATTTAAAACATAGAGGGCCGGGGGCATAAAAAGAATGAGAGAAAAGGTTCGTAACCTCAAACAGGAACATGTGTGAGTAACACCATTCCTGGGTAATAGATTTGAATCCATCCAAAACAATTTGTTTGCTAGTGACATATTTTGATACCTTTTTCAGATTTCAATTTTTGAGATTTTAACCTTTTTGTCTCTGGTTTTTATGTATTCCATTTTGTAAATGTCTAGTTTTGACGATGTTGTTTCGCCCAAAATGACCCAAATTGTCAATGGGCTATTTAACAACACAGAATAGAGTCCATCACACCTTAAGCAAAGTAAGGAAATTCTTTACAATCTGGTAAAATTTCCCTGTCCCAAAAATACATTTTTGTAGCTAACATATTTTTCTCACACCTACAAAATACTGATGAAAATTGATCCAACATGGACAAATCATATTTTTTCTAGATGACCGATATCAAAATAAATTAATATTTGCATTGTCAGAGGCAATCAGCTTTCTAGAAACTGCCAACTGTGTGAGATTGTCTGATAAAGTTTTTCTAAGTGTGTTCTCATTTCCTTAATAAAGCAGATGACTGCAAGAGTTATTCCCCTTTATACAGTAAAAAGGTATAGTCCTTGGAACTGATCAGGTCATCACTGAGTGCACCTACTTAAGATACCAGGGGTAGAGTTTTCCTTTACCCCGGACAGGTGTATCGACACTTTTACTGGTGTAAGATGTCTTTTTCTCTCATTTGTATGTGTATATGATTGTAACAAATGTTCAAGGTAAGAAACGGGGCATAGGCCATGTGACGAAATTAAAAACTTTAATGATATACATGTACATATTGTTACAAAATGTGATGTCTTATTGAACCTGACGTAGGTATACAAATAAAACAGATCCGTCACGAAGTAACATTTAATCGGGTACCAGAGGCTGTAATTATATTTTATTTAAGAAATTATTATTGTGATAATAAATACATTTCGTACATGCCGAACCAGCTGAGGTACTACAGGAGTGGGAGTTTAATTTCCTCTGGGTACTACCAATACAGGAGTGGGAGTCTACCTACTTCTGGGTACTACAGGAGTGGGAGTCTACCTACCTCTGGGTCCTACAGGAGTGGGAGTCTACCTACCTCTGTTTACTACAGGAGTGGGAGTCTACCTACATGTACCTCTGGGTACTACAGGAGTGGGAGTCTACCTACCTCTGGGTACTACAGGAGTGGGAGTCTACCTATCAATTGATTAGATTCAGAGCTATGTAATATTTCATATGTAATACTTGGAATATATTATTCCAATATGTTCAGTATTAAAAATTTCATGCCAATCAGAAAAAAGGGGGGAGGGGTAGGTGACCATATATAGGGCTTAATAAGGAAAGAAAGAAATTGCAGATCGCAGAACAATAATGGGGTTTAATCTATAGTAAAAATCTATTGGTGGCTCTAATGAACTCAATGACATTATCAAATATATTTAAGTTAGTTAGTTTATTACAAGTTTCACAGCCAGACAAAAATATATTTAGATTATAATGATTATGATTTAAATTGAATAATTTTTCTCTTAGTATTCTCCGGCGTTCCTCATATTTACTACAAGTTAAGAAAAAATGTTCTACTGTTTCATGGGCGTTTCCACATGTACATACTGGAGATTCAGAAAGATGATCTCTGTGCAAGTCAGAGTTAAGATTACTCACATTATTTCTTAATTGACAAAGAAGTATACCTCTGGGTACTACAGGAGTGGGAGTTTAACTACCTCTGGGTACTACAGGAGTGGGAGTGTTCCTACCTCTGTGTACTACAGGAGTGGGAGTCTACCTACCTCTGGGTCCTACAGGAGTGGGAGTCTACCTACCTCTTGGTACTATAGGAGTGGGGGTCTACCTACCTCTTGGTACTATAGGAGTGGGAGTCTACCTACCTCTGTGTACTACAGGAGTGGGAGTCTACCTACCTTTGGGCACTACAGGAGTGGGAGTCTACCTACCTCTTGGTACTATAGGAGTGGGAGTTTATCTACCTCTGGGTACTACAGGAGTGTAAGTCTACCTACCTCTGGGTCCAACAGGAGTGGGAGTCTACCTACCTCTGGGTACTACAGGAGTGGGAGTCTACCTACCTCTGGGTACTACAGGAGTGGGAGTCTACCTACCTCTGGGTACTACAGGAGTGGGAGTCTACCTACCTCTGGGTACTACAGGAGTTGGAGTCTACCTACCTCTGTTTACTACAGGAGTGGGAGTCTACCAACCTCTGGGTACTACAGGAGTGGGAGTCTACCTACCTCTGGGTACTACAGGAGTGGGAGTCTACCTACCTCTGGGTACTACAGGAGTGGGAGTCTACCTACCTCTGTTTACTACAGGAGTGGAAGTCTACCTACCTCTGGGTACTACAGGAGTGGGAGTCTACCTACCTCAGGGTACTACAGGAGTGGGAGTCTACCTACCTCTGGGTACTTCAGGAGTGGGAGTCTACCTACCTCTGTGTACTACAGGAGTGCGAGTCTTCCTACCTCTGGGTACTACAGGAGTGGGAGCCTACCTACCTCAGGGTACTACAGGAGTGGGAGTCTACCTACCTCTGTGTCTTACAGGAGTGGGAGTCTACCTCCCTCTGGGTACTTCAGTAGTGGGAGCCTATCCACCCAGGTTTTTCACTAAGTTTTGCAATAATTGGTTGACTTGAAAAGAATATATAGCTGGTTGAATTTTCACATTCTGTCATGTTGACATATATAAAATTTTGAAAAATTAGCCGGTTCAAAGTTGGTGAATAACAGGCTACTTTTGCCGGCAACCGGCTTTTAATGAGAACCCTGCTACCTCTGGGTA
The DNA here is from genome assembly GCA_947623455.1 of Mimachlamys varia. Classification (NCBI taxonomy): domain Eukaryota; kingdom Metazoa; phylum Mollusca; class Bivalvia; order Pectinida; family Pectinidae; genus Mimachlamys; species Mimachlamys varia. The sequence goes on along the minus strand of OX392538.1, from coordinate 111,343 downwards.
CTACAGGAGTGGGAGTTTACCTACCTCTGATAACTACAGGAGTGGGAGTCTACCTACCTCTGAGTACTTCAGGAGTGGGGTCCATTGCTGGTACAGCATCACATGATAAGTCATCTCCACCAAACTCCATGTTCAGCTCACTACCAATGATGCACTAGAACAGCTTCATTCATCAAGAAACAAGAAATATCTTTTAAAAAGATAAATGGCAATGTTTCCATATACTTTGGATGGATATATACCTATAGGTCTTTTTTTAATTATTTTACCCACTTGTTCCACACGAGTGATTTTTTAAAAAAAATTCCCGGCATAAAATTGTTGTTATTAATTGTCACTGGTCACAGCTGATTATCTTTCATTTAAGAGGCCCAATGGGCCTGTATTGCTCGCCTGGTACTTATCTTTTATTCTAATGTGAAAGTTGACTAAAATCTGTATGGCCTGCAAACATGATAAAAGAGTAAAACATATTTGATGTCTCCTTCGCAGTTTTTCAGTATTTTTTCAGAAGTAATTTGAATGTATGTTTGACATGTTGCAGGGTTAATGTGTTAAAGCCATCTCAATATCTTGTTCAAGCAAAGAAACTGAAAAGGACCCACTAATTTCCAGGGTTCTCAGTTAAACTATGTAGAAGGAACCTATTTATTAAGGAGGGGACCCCATTTATAAAATACACAGCACTAACCTTATGTTTGACCCATCACCTGTTACTTTGTCTCAGCTATAGGTGATCTAAAAATCAGGTATTGATATTGCTGATAAATAATCCAACCATCACTTTGAATTGACATACTTTCGTTTTCAATTCCAGACGAATAATCACTAAAAGCATGACCAATAAAGTTCCTTGTTTTTCTTTCCATAATTCTGCAGACATTTCAATTGCTCTTGAAACATCTTCGGTAGTAATATAAATATCTCAAAATGTCTTAGAATTTGCAAGAACTCTATATCAAAATCAAACATCGCCATTTTGTTTATAGCGTTCAATGGTAACAGCTAGGATATTGTAATTTTAGAAACTCTATGTGTTACATCAATGTTAATCTTGTCGTACCTATATAGATATCAAATCATCGTTTGGTATACATGTACGTAGATGTCATTCACCATAAATGGCATAGTGATATGAGGCAGTGCATTATGATATGTTCAAGTCAATAGACAATACAGGTTATCAATAGATGATATAGGTTTTCTCCCACACTTCATTCCCATATTTGCTAGGGAAAAGATAAACCTGTCTTTTACGCGGGTAGGGAAAAGACAGCTCACTGTCGCTATCACCTCGGTATTCGAAAAAGTGACTATGACATCATCACTACCACTGGAATTCCATTGGTTTAACCACTGGTAAATTCTGCTGGCATTCCACCGGAAAAACACTGGAATCCCACCTGGTATATACTAGAAGAGGAAAAATGCATGGCCAGACCGGAGTTCGAATCCTGGACCTTCTGAACTCTATAAACGTACGTTCAACCAATTGATCCATGATCGCCAAAGATCGATCCAGTCTAGATTGGCTTCATATATATATTCCATTGGTATTACCACTGGCATGCCATATTGGCTTTAATTACTACTGGTAAATTCTGCTGGCATTCCACTGGAAAAAACACTGATATTCTTCTGGTATTACCACTGACATGCCATTGGCTTTACTACTGGTAAATTCTGCTGGCATTCCACTGGAAAAAACACTGATATTCTTCTGGTATTACCACTGACATGCCATTGGCTTTACTACTGGTAAATTCTGCTGGCATTCCACTTGAAAAAACACTGATATTCTACTGGTATTACCATTGACATGCCATTGGCTTTACTACTGGTAAATTCTGCTGGCATTCCACTGGAAAAACACTGATATTCTTCTGGTATTACCACTGACATGCCATTGGCTTTACTACTGGTAATTAAATTCTGCTGGCATTCCACTGGAAAAACACTGGTATTCCCATTGGCATAGCTAGCAATATTCCAGTCACGTGACTGGGTAAACAAACGGAGATTTTAGCTGCCAAGAAAACTACTAAATACTAAAGTCCGAAGTAGGAAAATCTGAAGAAAATGGGCTGGTGTACTGCCTAGCAGCCCCCTGTAAGCCCAAATACAGACAACAACGTCAATTCAGCGGATACACGGCGTAATCAGTGAAAGAAGAATCATGCCAACACCGGCTTCGGAAAACAATGGTGGCGTCCCTAGCAACGCACAGCGAAAGACCCGGGGGAGACTTTATGGATCGAAAAGCGGATCTAAAACTAGTCAGGAACCACTGTCAACAGGCTCTGCCTTCCCCACCAATTTTGTTATTACAATCAATAGCGATGAAGAGGATATTGTATGGACATGCAAGGATTGTAGCACACTCTTCGACGACCCGGAAGCCAAAATGCTAGAATGCTGTCGTGCTCACCACTGCATTGGATGCTTAGGGAAGTCAGAACATTAGAATACAAGATTTTGCAAGTCTCTGACTACATGTGGTTTTGTAGTGCTTGTATACCAAAGGTCAAGAAAAATATCGTTACGGATATGAAAATTGAGGAGCTGTGCCAAGCTATCTTGGAGAAATGTGAGAACAGGATGTCAGAATTAGAAAAAATAATGAAAACAAAATGCGATGAGGATACGGTGCGTAAAATAGTGAAGGATTTGAGAGGCTCGGAACAGGTAAACCCAGTCGAATGGCCAAGGCCACAGGAAGCAGGAGTGACCAAGTCACAACCAACTTCAAACATTACAAATATAATGTCCGAGATCAATGAGAGAAAATCCAGGGAATGCAATATTGTAATATATGGCATTCCAGAACACGAATCCTCAAAAAGGGACGAAAGAATAGCACACGACAATGGAGTTGTCAACGCTATTCTTAGTAAATGCGACACCAACATCAATGAAGGAGAAATTGTCAAGTGTTCCAGACTTGGCAAATACAACAAAGAATGCACAAAGGAAGAACGGAAGGATAGACCTGTGCTGGTATCGCTGGGCAACCTGGAAACCAAAAAATCAATTTTCAAAAACATAAGGAACTTAGCTAAAGAGGAGAAATTTGATAAGCTGAAACTAAGTAATGATTTAACAAAAGCTGAGCGAGAACAAGAGAAGAAACTATGGGAGGAAGCAAAAAGGAAATGTCAACAAAACCAGTCGGAGGAATTCACATACAAAGTTCGGGGCCCACCCTGGGCCAGAAAAGTCATAAAAGTGAGGACCCCAACAGGCCAACACGACTAACAGAATCCAGCAGTAACAAAAAACAAACCTCGATTGATAATCTTAAGTGTATGTACACTAACGCCGATCAGCTGAAAAACAAAATGTCAGAACTAAACATCAAGGTAAATTTGATAAAACCAGATATAATAGGTATCACAGAGGTCAAAGCAAAAACTAGAATACAAAACATGAAAGCTTCAGAATACTCTTTAGACGAAAACACAAACTACAAACTGTTTAGCAAGAACATTGAAAATAAGGGGGGCAGGGGACTGCTATATTTCATAAACTCGAAACTAAAAACAGAGGAAGTAAACATGTAAACATCATTCCAGGAAAACCTTTTCGTCGAAATAAGTATAAACAAAAGCACAAAAATCCTAGTAGGCCTCATTTATAGATCAGACTCGGGGACCGCTGAAAACAATAAAGCATTACAAGATCTAATGGAAGAGACAACACAGAAAGGCTATGCAAAATATTATTAATGGGAGATTTTAACTACCCAGGAATTAATTGGGAGACATGGAACACGAGAGGAGAAAGTACCGAAACACATTAATACAAATTTATGCAGCTACAAGACAACTTCCTTTTCCAACACGTGCATGAGCCGACCAGATGGCGAGGAAAAGATAATTAACCCACATATCCTCGATCTTTTAATAACAAGGGATGAACACTCGCTCTGGAGTATAGAATACCAAAGCCCACTCGGAAAGAGTGACCATTGAGTCCTAATTTTTAATGTAATATGCAATATAAAAGTAAAGTTGCGGAGTAAAAAGAAAATCTGTTATAAAAATGCTGATTTCGATATCATCAACGATGAATTGAACAAGATAAATTGGGATGAAGAATTACAGAGTTCGAGAAACATAAATGAAAACTGGATTATATTCAGTAACACCATTAAAGAAGCAGAGAATAAACATGTACTGACAAAAACAATCACAGTTGGGAGGAACAACAAACATAGTTTTCCTGCAGACCAAGCAACACTGGAGGCCATCAAAAAGAAACATTCATTGTTTCGAAAGGCGGCATGAAGTAAAGACATGGAAGTTAGAAACCAGTATAATAAAGCCAGAAATAAAGTAAGGATATTAACACGTAACTTAAGAAAAGAGTATGAAAAAAACATTGCACTAAAAACCAAAACGGATCCTAAAGCAGTTTGGAATTATATTAAATCTAAATCAACAACAAAGTCGGAAATCGGAGATTTGTATACAAAGACCAACGATAAAAACTCAACAAAAGTATCATCAGATATAGGGAAAGCGAATATACTCTGCAAATTCTTCAGTAGTGTATTTGTAAAAGAAGAAGATGAAATAACTCCCCAACTAAACAACCGGGAAATTATTGAGGAAATGATAACTCTGAATATTACCAGCTGGGAGAAAGTATTTAAACTCCTGAGAAACCTAAAACCGGAAAAGTCACCTGGACTGGACGAACTCCATCCAATGTTTCTCAAAAATACTGCTTCGTCATCATCAGAGCCTTTAACAAAAATATTCAATCAGTCACTATCAACAGGAACTCTACCAGACAATTGGAAAAAAACCTGTGTGTGTGCTATCCATAAGAAAGGCGATAGAAGTGAAGCAGGCAACTACAGACCAGTCGGTTTAACGTCAGTGGTATGCAAAATTCTGGAAACATTAATAAGGGAACACTTAAAAAATTCATGAGATCCAACAAATATTTTTCGGATAAACAATATGGGTTTATATCTGGAAGATCAACAAATCTTCAGCTTTTAGAGGTTTTGGATATATGGACAGAAGCCCTGGATAAAGGACAGGTTATAGATTGTATTTACATGAATTACCAGAAGGCATTTGATACAGTTCCACACAATAGACTTCTCAACAAACTAAATTCATATAACTTCTCCAACCAAATAATCTCTTGGATAGCAACATTCTTAAAAGGTAGACAACAAAAAGTAATTGTAAATGGTGCAGACTCTGACTGGACTCAAGTCACATCAGGAAATCCTCAAGGCTCAGTGCTAGGACCACTAATGTTTGTCATTTTTGTAAATTACCTCCCTGAAACAGTTCAATCGGATATGTACCTTTTCGCAGACGACACCAAAGTATTCAAAATAATAAAAAGCGAGCATGACAGCGCAGAGCTTCAAAAGGATCTGGACACAATGTGTAAGTGGAGTGATACATGGCTACTCAAGATGCATCCAGACAAATGCAAACAGATGAGAATAGGCAAGGGAAAAGGAAGAGGACATCATGAACCTGAACCGGACTATCATCTCAACGGAAAATACCTGCAAAAATCCAATCAAGAGAAGGACATAAGAGTTATCATAGACTCTGAGCTTTCGTTTGACGAAATCAGAAAAAGTTAAGAAAGCGAACTCTATGTTTGCACTTCTCAGAAGGACTTTCCAGTTCATGGACACTAAGTCGTTTATCCCGTTATATAAATGTCTGGTAAGATCCCAACTTGACTACGCTAGTTCTGTTTGGGCACCACACTTACAAAAGCACATTGACAAGATAGAAGGGGTTCAAAGAAGAGCAACCAAGTGTCTCCCGGGAATGAAGGAATTGACCTACAGTGAGAGGCTGGAAAAACTCAAACTACCAACATTGGCATTCAGAAGAATTAGAGGAGATATTATAGAAATGTACAAAATAATAAGTGAAAAATATGATAAAGAATGTTTTAATATGATAAAGAATGTTTTAATGGTATCACTTTATGGAAGCATGCTGCGGAACGCTACAGTGCCCGAGGTCATACCAAAAAGATATTCCCTAGAATATCCACAAATACGATTAGGAAGAACTACTTTTCAAACAGAACAGTGTCAATCTGGAACGAACTGCCAGAACATGTTATATGATCAGCATTAAATGTAAACTCCTTCAAAACAAGCTAGACGAACACTGGAAAAGCCAAGAACTTTTCTTTAATTACAAAGCATCAATTAAATCGTAAAACCATTGTGCACTAAACCGAACAAACTGTACCAATATGTATTATGTATATTTTGAGTCTGGTATAGAGGACTTAAAAAGTCCTGAACCAGAAATAAACTTATCTTATCTTATATATCTTATCTTATTGGCTTTTCAATATTGGTGCTAGTAAATTCTGTCGGCATTTCACTGGAAAAACACGTACTAGCTGGCCCAGCATAATGTTTCATTTTCTTTTTCATTTGTTACGTTGTTCCTTTATTTTTTGTTTAAATGTATCTATGAATTTGTGGAATTTACTCTCTGGAAAATGATCCTGAATGATTGCAAAGTTGCAGCATATTAATTGGCCCCCATACCGCTCGCCAAAAATTTCGCATAATAATCCACTTAATCAAAGGCCCAGCTACGCCCTAGCTGGGAACCCGTCTGACTACATGTGGCATATTGAATGACTTACATTTGCACTTTATTAGTGAAAAACATGTTTTAAGTAAGTGATGGTTTGTCAAATGTGTTGTTTGTCATTATGATTAAACAACACAATTTATATATTTATTTTTGCACAAATGGACTTTGTAACTTGCTAATGATATATAAGGTGACAGTACCCAAATCGGATCACCAAACCATCATTTTATTCATTCATTGAAAAATCTAAAGAAGAATTATATCCATTAATAGTTGCATCAAAAGAAGAACATCGATGGGTGTTCTTACAAAAAAAATTAGCACTCGAGGTTCACGTTGGATATTTATAGAACGCTCTGACGTCACCAATCAGCGGTTCAAGATTTTGCGAATTTGAGGACCCAAATCGGATCAAGACATGAATTCTGCAGTATTTTACACTTCAAACTAATATTTTTGTTGTAGCATATCAACATTTAATGATGTCCTTTAGAATTTATATGAAAACAAGTATTTCTATCGGGTGGATTTATTTTTATAGTTCAAAACAGAACGCATAGTCGTCGCATGCGCCATTTTCTTCAGAAACGTAACAAAACGCAAAGTTTTGAGATTCAATAATGTTTTAAGGCATATCTAAACTAAAAAATTAATGATATGTGGACATAAAATGGTGTGTGTCTATCTATTCTAAGATTATATTATTATTATAATGAATCTGTTGACACTGTTGTTGATTTAGAAGTGTTTTTGAAAAAAGTGATCCGATTTGGGTACTGATCCGATCTGGGTACTGTCACCTTAACCATTAGAGAATAATGACGCCCCATTTTTACTCTCAATTGTTTAAAATAACCATGGTGTGTTTTCATTTCACTTTTATTACCCACAGTACTAGTGCACGCAGTACTGTATATTTTGTATGAGTACATGTAGCCTAATATTATAAAAACTGAAATGGGTAACAGCTATCCAACTACTGGATTATTAAATATGTGCGCCGTTTGTGCACAGCATCAGAAAGGGGATCCTGGCCGTGTGTTTGACTACAACTGAAAATCATACCAACCTCTCTTATGCCAAAGTCTATCAATCCTGCGACGCAGTTGACTGAGGTCGGATTACTTGGTTGAACGTTTCGATGTTTACCTCCTTAGGTGACAAAATTACCGACCGGTAGTATGCGATACAACCCGGGGCAGTCCGATAGAGAAATATTGCCACTAAACACTAGTAGATCTACATGTAGCCATAAAAAAATTGCTTAAACAAATGGTATCATTTGATGTTATTAGATAATTAATGAATGAGAAAAGGTGAACCATTTTTAATTATAATACGTAAGAAATTATAATTCGACAGTATAGTCAAGTGAGAAGTCTAACAAGTTACGTCTCTTTTTTGGTAATGTTAAAAGTATGGTGTAACGAGTTATTTCCCTTGCATTGCCAGAATGTTAAAAAAAACTTATGGTGGTAAAAAAAAATGGAAAAAATAGTGTTTAATGTGCAAAACCAGTTCTAAATGTAATCCTGTTTCCTACACTTTTATACAAATATGAAAAATTTGGTAAATTACATTTCCTATTCGGGCCCCCACTGTGCAATATTTCTCCATCGGACACTCATTAGTGTAGCCCAACCAAAATCTCGTTTTCAACGATACTTAATCTGCAGCTTTGTTTAGACATGGCGGCCAGTGTATGAAAAGTGTCGACGACAGACCATTCATATGTGAATTTACGGATAAATCAAACGTCATGGATTCCAGCTTTCGATCTGGCTTGTTGAATGGTATGCATCTTACGAATATGCATTTATTTTGAGTTAAATTTAGGGTTTCATTTCATCTGAGCGTAGATCTACGGTTTTATTGGTAATGAACCAAACATGTTTTTGCAGGTCCGGTTTCATCGCGGCAGAGCAATATAGAAGAGTTTTAAAAAAACAAATGGGTTAGCTTTTTCTGTTACAGGGTCATGTACGTTACGTATTATACCTTGGCCTTCAACTTATTCGTTGATATGTGTAATTAGAGATGTGTACGGTTTGTCAGTTCAACAATTCAGGTCCCCTAAACAAAAATATTAGCACAGCCTCGTCTGCCAATGCACTCGTATAATTAAATTTACGAAGTCTGTGTCCCCCAAGTGAAATGACCCATATATATATATATATAACTGTTCATAATAACGTAATCGAAAATAGAATAGTGTGCTTCCACCGAAATGTAACAGGAGAGGGAAAATGCACGGCCAGACCGGGGTTCGAGCCCTAGACCTTCCAAACTCTAGATCGACGTTAAAACAATTGAGCTATCTGGTCGCCAACGATCTGCTACATTCCTCCCTCCTTTAACAAAGTCTTCGACCTCGAAGACATCACGATTTACAACCCATGCCAGGTTCAGGTATCCCCTTGCTAAGTATGCACCCAATACTTGAAACAAGGTTTGGTCACATGCAGGCACCAAATGTAACAGGAGAGGAAAAATGCACAGCCAGACCGGGGTTCAAACCCGGAACCTCACCCTGTCACACACGATGCCAGAAATTGGTTACCAATGACATACCTATATATGCAGATAATACGAACCCTCAATCTCCAGGTTCTTTGTTGGACACTAATTACACCATTGAGCTAAAGGGAAATTCCCCTATAGCTACAGTGTAAGTAGCTCGAAGCTAGAAGGCAACAAAAATCCTATATAAAATTTAAATCTGCCACAATAACATGCCAGGATCATTCTTTTTTCGTTAATTTGATATTTGATTTATTGTACATTTTGTTCAGTAGAATTCATGAAACTTAAAAAAATGGTCAGGCACTGTGCTGTCCACAGGGTCACACACCAGAACCATAGTGGATAAAACTCCTAAAACACAACATGTATCCTATTTCTAGAGTGCCTCGATCAGTGGCCATCATTGCTAATGTACATGTCATTTACTACTGTGTACAACAGTCAAGCATATACTTTTATCTTATAGTGAAAATGCCAAAAATATGTTTTAATGCCAAATTTATAAATACTTTTTGACATTTTGCCACTTCCCAGGATCAAATGCACTAAAAACTTTTGAGTCTGATCCTTATCAAAGAAAAAGAAGCATGAGTTTCAGACCATTTAATTATAATTGTGTTCCCAAGAATTTCAGTTTGTTTATTTTCCTTGTGGTAATAAAAAATGATTGATGTCTGATTGGGTTATAGTTATTAAACATCTGAAGGCACACTGGTTTTCCCTCGTAGGTTTCCTCCACTACCACGGAAATAATATTTTTTCTCTTAAAATTGTAAACACAATTAATAAAGATTCTTCTTTACATGATGTACTATTATTATTTTCAATGTCAGAAGACTATATATAAGAGTGTTTTTTTATGATTGGAAACCAACTTGGATGCATGATAGTTCATGTTTTTATAAGTATCATGTCAGATACTGGAGACCCGTTTTCAAGCTGTTTAGGCTAATTGAGTGTAACTGGCCGGTTTCCTTACTTCTACAATATAATTTTTACTGATTATTTCTATAATCACTTTCAGAAAGCCCTAAACTAGGTCAGCTGACCAGTGAGATGAAGGAACTGAAGATTGATCTGTATAACTTTGAGGATCCCCACTACGAAGATGGCAAGTATGTACTGACCAGTCCCCGGTCCCTGGAGGCTTGTGCAAAGCTTGGGGTCAAGGTAAGCACAGAACGCTTTTGTTATTTTTTACCTGTAACTTGTAAGACTGTTCAACAAAAACCTGCAGTTTATTCTCTGAAAGAAAATCATATACATGTGTATATAAAGTTAATTGGTTTCATGTTTTGGTGTTTCATGATCAATGCACTGTGTTCCTGATCTTCTGTTGAACAGCCTGTGGACCTATTGTACAAGCCTCTGGCAGAATTCCAGGAGGAACTTCTACCTCAGGATGTGCCTCTCCGCACCATCTACAACATCTACGACAACAACAACGACAAAGTAAGTTACATTGTATATGGACAATCTTTAATATCAACAACATTTAGATGTACTTTTCAAATTGTGTACATATTTGAAGCTTTAACACTATTTTAAATTCAGATTTTACAATATCATTCAGCTGAAGAGAAAAATTAGGTTTGACTGTTTTGGGAATGTAGATGCTGATTCTAGTGCATTTCTATTTTACATAGAGAAATATGAGATTGTTTTGCGATTTTAGTTAAAGTTTGTTTCTTGCCTGTTTTAAAACGAAAATTTTAACCCAGTACTCATGTGTGATTTGCAGTTAAGTTGAAAACAGCACGGGATGAGAGAAACAAACTGACAGAACAGGAAAACCAAGTTAGGAACAGGAATAAAAAAATCAGTTCTGGGAACAAATACTCTGGTCTGGCGAAAAAGTCCCTAAGGAAATCTAGATTGATCAGGTCCAACTCTGGTAAGTGGTAGATCTGGTCTGGCAAAAAAGTCCCTAAGGAAATCTAGATTGATCAGGTCCAACTCTGGTAAGTGGTAGATCTGGTCTGGCAAAAAAATCCCTAAGGAAATCTAGATTGATCAAGTCTGACTGTGGTAAGTGGTTGATCTGGTCTGGCAAAAAAGTCCCTAAGGAAATATAGATTGATCAAGTCTGACTCTGGTAAGTGGTAGACCTGGATATAAAGAAAAAGGCTCCTAAGGAAATCTAGATCGATCAAGTCTAAATCTGGTAAGAGGTAGACCTGGATATAAAGAAAATAAAGAAAAAGGCTCCTAAGGAAATCTAGATCGATCAAGTCTTAATCTGGTAATTATAAGTGGTAGATCTGGGTATAAAGAAAAAGGCTCCTAAGGAAATCTAGATCGATCAAGTCTAAATCTGGTAAGGGGTAGACCTGGATATAAAGAAAAAGGCTCCTAAGGAAATCTAGATCGATCAAGTCTTAATCTGGTAAGTGGTAGATCTGGGTATAAAGAAAATAAAGAAAAACGCTCCTAAGGAAATCTAGATTGATCAGGACATGTCCCACTCTGGTAATATAAGTGTTAGATCTGGAATATAATGACACATTTTTATTTATGTTTAGTTTTGTATGGTATCACTACAGCCAGTCTCATGCGAATGTAGATTTGGATTAATTTGTGGCCACATATATGTATATACATGTATATATAGTACCAAGTGTGTACACCTATGGTGTAAGGTGAACATAGATTGCTATTTAATTAATGTTTATATTTACAGTATTCTAGTAGCTCTTGTGTCTTGTTTTATAATATAATTTAGCCAAAGATATCCTCTCATTCCTTTAGACAGTAGTCTATAGACATGCTTGAACACTGGTTTCTGTAGTGATATTGTATTGTTGTTGATTGTAAGATGAGGACCTGAGCCAGGTGAGGGGAAGTGTCCAGTGCCATTCTGTAGTGATATTGTATTTGTTGTTGATTGTAAGATGAGGACCTGAGCCAGGTGAGGGGAAGTGTCCAGCGCCAGAGGACAGCCTGGGCCACATCTATAGGACATAAACGAGTGTCCGACACTGACATCAACAAAAGGTAACCAGGCATTGGTGGTCAGTTTATAAGTACAGTAATCAGTCAAACATTATCAAAAGCTTGGATGTAGGTTAGGGCCATTTATAAGTCAGTTTTATTTTATAAAACACTAATATTGAAATACTTTGTTTTTCTATATTTTCAGACATACTGAAGTTTATAAAGGAAATTACAGAAGACATTTTAAATATTTTAATCCATGTGCCAGAAACATGTGAAAAGTTATTCACTGTTACAGTAATACAATATAAAGATTTATCATATTTCTACCTTACTCATGTTTTGAAAACCATAAAGACGACTTATCTAAAGATCTATAAAGATGTTTATGTTTGTTTATTATTGTCTGTAAAGTAGGATAACCAGACTAATTGTTTCATGACTTTATCTCATTTAGTTTGATACCTTAGGAAGTTCATTATTCATATATTCACATATCGATTGTTTTCTTGTTTGATTTTGATAGAGCCAATGAATTACACGAAGAAAGTTTGAAATTACGAAATGAACTGTTGTCTAAAAAAGAAAGAGTAAGGCCGAGACCGAAGTCAGCACAAAGGTACATGTTCTGTGACCAACACTTCTACATGAAGTGTAATTATGTCCCCCAAACGAAGTGGGGGGACATATTGTTTTTGCTCGGTTTCTTATTATTATTATTATTATTCTTGTTTCTTCCACGTTCTTCCGCCGCGGAGGTTTCCGACCGTTTTCTCAAAAACTACTGGACGGATCTTCACGAAACTTCACACACATACTCATTAGGGGCGGGGTGTGTGAAAACGGGTTGTTTTTTTCGCGACCGGAAGTCCAAGATGGCCGCCAGAGCTAATTTCCGGTTTTCAAAATTCAGTCTCCGATTTCAGTAAAAAATGGTACATGGGTGTTTTAAGGGATGCTGAATAACATGGTAACATTTTCGTAAAGTTTGGTTGCCACCGAAACGAAAATGGAGGCCTCTGATTGGTCGAAATTTATATATTGTCCGATTTCAATGAAATTTAATATATATGTGTTGTATTACACCAACAACATTGTCGTCACATCCGTTTCATGATTCGTCAATATGGCCGCTATTTCCTGGCTTTTGATTGGTCGAAATTTATATATTGTCCGATTTCAATGAAATTTAATATATATGTGTAGTATTACACCAACAACATTGTTGTAACCTCCGTTTCGTGATTCGTCAACATGGCCGCTATTTCCTGGCTTCTGATTGGTCGAAATTTATATATTGTCCGATTTCAATGAAATTTTATATGTAACTGTAGTAGGACACCACGGACATTGTCGTAACCTCCGTGTCGTGATTCGTCAACATGGCCGCTATTTCCTGGCTTCTGATTGGTCGAAATTTATATATTGTCCGATTTCAATGAAATTTTATATATAACTGTAGTAGGACACCAGGGACATTGTCGTAACCTCCGTTTCGTGATTCGTCAACATGGCCGCTATTTCCTGGCTTCTGATTGGTCGAAATTTATATATTGTCCGATTTCAATGAAATTTTATATATAACTGTAGTAGGACACCACGGACATTGTCGTAACCTCCGTTTCCTAATTCGTCAACATGACCGCTGATATATGGGGTGTCAGCTATATTTCCATTGTGAGTTCATTGGGCTCATCAGTTCCGACCAAAGGGGTAGTTTGGGGGACATCTGTAATGGTACCCCATTACAATTAGCACTTGTTATATTAGTTCTAGTCTGACACTAAGACACAAGGCAGGCAAACAGATCTATTTATACGTATAAAAGCTTTAAATAAATGTAATGATGTTGGAAGCATCAAGATAATGAGATTTTAAGTTTTTACATTTTGACATCAGATAAATTTCAAAAGTTGAAAAATAGAATAAAAAGTACCGTTTGATACCAGAATAAAGATATTTTTAAAGACTTTAAAAATGAATTATATATGGTAACTTACTTCACTGCTGCAACCATTGTACCTGATTGGAATTTCAGTGGGAGGATCAAAAGAAAAGGAACTGGAAGGTCATCTGTGGCCAGATCAAGGTCACGTAGTACATCTAACCTGTCGCTGAACAGCTCAAGTGGGTCTTGTCTCCTTAACAAGTCTTCCATTAAGGATGCTCGCCCCATATCTAATCCGTCTCTCAGGAAAACTCTCAGTTCCTCCTCAGTAGATTTGCGTTCCACCTGTATCACTCCCAGGGTAAGTAAAGGACATGAATTTCCCTCTTTCACTGAATTTGGATTTTGAACTTGTTGATTTTAAGAAAAAGAAAAACACAATACTTAGTAGAATAAGGTGTAAATTTGTAATGAAATTTTTTTTTTTGGCATTGTACATTTTCTTAGACACATGAGAGTGGCTTGGCTTTACTTTACTAGTACCATATAAGGGGTTAGTTATATAAATATTACCATATAAGGGGATACCTATACATTTTGCCTAAAATATTCCTTGATAACTATCTTGTGTTTGCTTGATATATGATGCATCATAACAAAAGGAAAACAAGTCAAAAACGTCGCTCAAAAAAGAAAGATTAACTTGAATTTAGGAAAGACCTTTGGCATATTACTGTGTATTCATTACCATATAAGAAAAAGTGTAGGCCTTCTTCTTAAAAAAAATAACAAAACATTTTGGAGTGAAATGGCAATATATAGTAAGCAGACCATTACAATAGTTATGAGACTCCCCTTTTCATAAATGATTTTTGATATTCATTATTTCTGTATGCTGTTTGAGGACCCCTCCTGCAAAATCAAGCACCACCAGGTATATAATATTTTACCCGCCAACGAATACATACCATTGTGCACTGTAGGTTTGCTAGTTATAGCTATATATCACTGCTAGTCTCAAAACATATAGGGCCCAGCTCTGTAAACATTCTTTCTAAATTGTTTGAAAAGTGGTATTTTCATGATCAGCTGATACTTAATTTACAATGGAAAATGTCTTTTTAGCCAATGTTAATTAACAATATCATCTCATAACTATAAAATTTCTCATTTTTCTGCATATGTTTTCATTAAAAAAAATTAATATGCCATATTGATTAGAGCTGGGTACCACAAAATCAAAAGTACCACGGTATTTAGGCAAATACTGCGGTACCTACCAGGGTATACCACCTTGATTGAATGTTTGAACTAGCTTAAAGTCTCTGGCTGGTTTTTTTTTTGTTCTGAAGCCAATCAACAAGAGGCCTGTCATAAGATTTTTAGTTGTGTTATCCTCTAATATTGTTTTGAGTGAAGCTATGTCTGTCCTAGTTGATCAGCAAACTTATAGGAAATCTTATATATTAGTGAAGTTTGAATTAAATGCATTATCTAATAACAGTAAGCACAAGACTTGACTTGACTTAGTTCTCAACAAGATGTGGAAAGTCTCTGTCAGGTTACAGATTTACTCCTTTGGGTAGAAGTTGGTCTTGTCTTGGGATAGAACTAGAGGATGTGCTTCACTCACGTGTACATGTATCAACAGTCTTATAACCTTGTGTATGTAAGGACTACATTTTAGTGCTAGTCGACTTATATCACTTTTTGTATCTAGTCGCTATTTTCTTGTATCTCTATTACAATAATGTACTACCAGGATGACTTACCTTGTATCTCTATTACAATAATGTACTACCAGGATGACTCACCTTGTATCTCTATTACAATAATAGACTACCAGGATGACTCACCTTGTATCTCTATTACAATAATAGACTACCAGAATGACTCACCTTGTATCTCTATTACAATAATGTACTACCAGGATGACTCACCTTGTATCTCTATTACAATAATGTACTACCAGGATGACTTACCTTGTATCTCTATTACAATAATGTACTACCAGGATGACTCACCTTGTATCTCTATTACAATAATGTACTACCAGGATGACTTACCTTGTATCTCTATTACAATAATGTACTACCAGAATGACTCACCTTGTATCTCTATTACAATAATGTACTACCAGGATGACTTACCTTGTATCTCTATTACAATAATGTACTACCAGAATGACTCACCTTGTATCTCTTTGACAATTATGTACTACCAGGATGACTTACCTTGTATCTCTATTACAATAATAGACTACCAGAATGACTCACCTTGTATCTCTATTACAATTATGTACTACCAGGATGACTCACCTTGTATCTCTTTGACAATTATGTACTACCAGGATGACTTACCTTGTATCTCTATTACAATAATAGACTACCAGATTGACTCACCTTGTATCTCTATTACAATAATGTACTACCTTGATGACTTACCTTGTATCTCTATTACAATAATAGACTACCAGAATGACTCACCTTGTATCTCTATTACAATAATGTACTACAAGGATGACTCACCTTGTATCTCTATTACAATAATATACTACCAGGATGACTTACCTTGTATCTCTATTACAATAATGTACTACCAGGATGACTCACCTTGTATCTCTATTACAATAATGTACTACAAGGATGACTTACCTTGTATCTCTATTACAATAATGTACTACAAGGATGACTTACCTTGTATCTCTATTACAATAATGTACTACAAGGATGACTTACCTTGTATCTCTATTACAATTATGTACTACAAGGATGACTCACCTTGTATCTCTATTACAATAATGTACTTCCAGGATGACTCACCTTGTATAACTATTACAATAATGTACTACCAGGATGACTCACCTTGTATCTCTATTACAATTATGTACTACCAGGATGACTTACCTTGTATCTCTATTACAATTATGTACTACAAGGATGACTCACCTTGTATCTCTATTACAATTATGTACTACCAGGATGACTTACCTTGTATCTCTATGACAATAATGTACTACCAGGATGACTTACCTTGAATCTCTATTACAATTATGTACTACCAGGATGACTCACCTTGTATCTCTATTACAATAATATACTACCAGGATGACTTACCTTGTATCTCTTTTACAATAATGTACTACAAGGATGACTTGCCTTGTATCTCTATTACAATAATGTACTACCAGGATGACTTACCTTGTATCTCTTTTACAATAATGTACTACCAGGATGACTCACCTTGTATCTCTATCACAATAATATACTACCAGGATGACTCACCTTGTATCTATTACAATAATGTACTACCAGGATGACTTACCTTGTATCTCTATTACAATAATGTACTACCAGGATGACTCACATTCTATCTCTATTACAATAATGTACTACAAGGATGACTCACCTTGTATCTCTATTACAATAATGTACTACCAGGATGACTCACCTTGTATCTCTATTACAATAATGTACTACCAGGATGACTCACCTTGTATCTCTATTACAATAATGTACTTCCAGGATGACTCACCTTGTATCTCTGTTACAATAATGTACTACCAGGATGACTCACCTTGTATCTCTATTACAATAATGTACTTCCAGGATGACTTACCTTGTATCTCTATTACAATAATGTACTACCAGGATGACTCACCTTGTATCTCTATTACAATAATGTACTACCAGGATGACTCACCTTGTATCTCTATTACAATAATGTACTACCAGAATGACTCACCTTGTATCTCTATTGCAATAATTACTACCAGGATGAGAAGATCCTCGAGCTGATGATGAGTAAAGGTGAGGAGGAGAAATCAGTCAGCCGTGACCGGTACATGGCTGACCTGGCCTGGGAGCTACAACGCAAAAGAGAGGAGGAGGCAAAGATAGCTTCAGAGATGAGGAGGAGGGAGCTCCTAGCAGAGGAAAATAGAATCAGACATCGTAGAAAGGTGAATGATTGTGACACATGATACACATAGCAGTGACACCTGATACATATAGCTGTGACACATGATACACACAGCTGTGACACATGATACACATAGCTGTGAGGATAATTTTAAGTTTTTCGTTTCAATCATTCTTTAGCACTAGACTAATGAGTCTATAGTTGTTAAACATTTACTGGTGCTCAAGTCAGGTATTGTGTACTTTGCTGGTATATCTGATTAAACGTCAGGAAAAAACCAAGACTCATTCTTCTGTGATAATTTGACTGGGACTAAACAAACACACATATATAATACTTAAGATCTTAGTTTCAGGCTAATTTCTCAGTTTTTTGAAAAGACCTTGTTCAGTATTGAACGCAGGTGTGTTGACAGTTTAAATAAACTTTATACTAGTATATTTAGCTTGAGAAAAAGTCTATTTTTGCTCAATACTTGTTTCTAGTCCAGTTCTGTTGGCCATGACAATGGCCCAATTTTGTATTTTAGGTGGAGACAGAGAAACAACGACTTGAGATGGAGGCAGAACTACTGGAGGCAAGAGAACGGAAACTTAGAGAGAGTGCTGCACAGTGGAAATATTCCTCCAATATACAGCTGACTATGAGGGTAGGTGTTGTATGACTAGATCCTCTCATATACAGCTCAATATGAGGGTAGGTGTTGTATGACTAGCTCCTCCCATATACAGCTCACTATAAGGGTAGGTGTTGTATGACTAGCACCCCCAATATACAGCTCACTACTAGGGCAGGTGTTGTATGACTAGCACCCCCAATATACAGCTCACTACTAGGGCAGGTGTTGTATGACTAGCTCCCTCTATATACAACTCACTATGAGGGTAGGTGTTGTATGACTAGCTCCTCTAATATACAGCTCACTATGAGGGTAGGTGTTGTATGACTAGCTCCTCTAATATACAGCTCACTACTAGGGCAGGTGTTGTATGACTAGCTCCTTCCATATACAGCTCACTATGAGGGTATGTGTTGTATGACCAGCTCCTCCCATATACTGCTCACTATGAGGGAAGGTGTTGTATGACTAGATCCCCCAATATACAACTCACTATGAGGGTAGGTGTTTTATGACTAGCTCCTCCCATATACAGCTCACTATGAAGGCAGGTGTTGTATGACTAGCTCCTCCAATAAACAGCTCACTATGAGGGTATGTGTTGTATGACTAGCTCCTCTAATATACAGCTCACTATGAGGGTAGGTGTTGTATGACTAGCTCCTCCAATATACAGCTGACTATGAGGGTAGGTGTTGTATGACTGGATCCTCTCATGTACAGCTCACTATGAGGGTAGGTGTTGTATGACTAGCTCCTCCCATATACAGCTCACTATAAGGGTAGGTGTTGTATGACTATATCCCCCAATATACAGCTCACTACTAGGGCAGGTGTTGTATGACTAGCTCCCCCTATATACAACTCACTATGAGGGTAGGTGTTGTATGACTAGCTCCTCTAATATACTGCTCACTATGAGGGTAGGTGTTGTATGACTAGCTCCTCTAATATACAGCTCACTATGAGGGTAGGTGTTGCATGACTAGCTCCTCCAATACACAGCTCACTATGAGGGTAGGTGTTTTATGACTAGCTCCTCCCATATACAGCTCACGATAAGGGTAGGTGTTGTATGACTAGCACCCCCAATATACAGCTCACTACTAGGGCAGGTGTTGTATGACTAGCTCCTCCAATACACAGCTCACTATAAGGGTAGGTGTTGTATGACTAGCACCCCCAATATACAGCTCACTACTAGGGCAGGTGTTGTATGACTAGCTCCTTCCATATACAGCTCACTATGAGGGTATGTGTTGTATGACTAGCTCCTCCCATATACAGCTCACTATGAGGGTAGGTGTTGTATGACTATATCCCCCAATATACAGCTCACTATAAGGGTAGGTGTTGTATGACTAGCTCCCCCAATATACAGCTCACTTTGAGGGTAGGTGTTGTATGACTAGCTCCTCTAATATACAGCTCACTATGAGGGTAGGTGTTGTATGACTAGCTCCTCCCATATACAGCTCACTATAAGGGTAGGTGTTTTATGACCAACTCCTCCCATATACAGCTCACTATAAGGGTAGGTGTCGTATGACTAGCTCCTCCCATATTCAGCTCACTACTAGGGCAGGTGTTGTATGACTAGCTCCTCCCATATACAGCTCACTGTGAGGGTAGGTGTTTTATGACTAGCTCCTCCCATATACAGCTCACTGTGAGGGTAGGTGTTTTATGACTAGCTCCTCCCATATACAGCTCACTGTGAGGGTAGGTGTTTTATGACTAGCTCCTCCCATATACAGCTCACTGTGAGGGTAGGTGTTGTATGACTAGCTCCCCCTATATACAGTTCACCAGAAGGGTAGGTGTTGTATGACTAGCACCCCCAATATACAGTTCACTATTAGGGTAAGTGTTGTGTTTGATAGAAAATCTAATAACACTTTTTTGTTTATAAGAAATTGTAATATGAAATTGAATCTTTGCAGGATATGAAATTGGCTGAAAGAAAAGAAAAAGAGCAGTTGAAAAAGTTATCACAGGTAAATATAATTAACTTAACTAGTACTGTTTCATGTTTATAGGTTTTTAATACTATTCCAGGTATTTCGTTCTAAATCAACAGCTGTTACAGTTTTTATAAAAAAAAAAAACAATACATAAAAGAGGGAAGGATGGATGGTTTAGTGTTATCACAATTTTATACACTTCTTTTACCTAGTGAAAGGTACTGGAATACCTACCCAATTACACATACTGTACCTTCCTGGCATATAGTTACCCCCTACACACATCCATCAGAGCAAGCATGAGGATTTAACTCATATCAATAAAATTTAATTTCGGAGAAAGGCTGCAGGTGTAAAAAACATACTACAGTTGTGTGGAACTTTGATGGCTGATATACTCCAACAGTCCCTTAATCAAAGTCTCTTCCCATAAAAAAAAACAACATAATATGACAAAGGCAAAGATTTAAAAGAGCGTAGCTTTAGTAAATTTCTGATATTAACTGAGAATCATTCATGTACTGGTTCAGAAAGAGATAAAATTTCCATAATTTAAAATTGGCAAGTCGAAAAATGTAACATAATTGTGTGACATAACATAATTGTAATTGTGTGATGTAACGTAATTGTGTGACGTAACATAATTGTGTGACGTACCGTAATTGTGTGACATAACGTAATTGTGTGATGTTCCATCATTGTGTGACGTAACGTAATTGTGTGATGTAACGTAATTGTGTGATGTACCATCATTGTGTGACGTAACGTAATTGTGTGACGTAATGTAATCGTTTGACGTAACATAATTTGTGTGACATAATGTAATTGTTTGACGTAACATAATTGTGTGACGTAATGTAATTGTTTGACGTAACATAATTGTGTGACGTAACATAATTGTAATTGTGTGACGTAACGTAATTGTAATTGTGTGACGTAACGTAATTTTGTGGCGTAACGTAATTGTGTGACGTAACATAATTGTGTGACGTAATGTAATTTTGTGACGTAACGTAATTGTGTGACATAACGTAATAGTGTGACGTAACATAATTGTGTGACGTAACGTAATTGTGTGATGTGTTTCCGGTGTCCCCACTGGAGGGCTTATTAACTTCCGGACAAAAAAATCAAAGGCAAAGGGAAACAACTCTGCTGCACTCTTATTTAGATCTGGTTATTGTTCATACAGTTATAATAATGTGACTGTGAAGTGGTCTGAATGTGTTTCTGGATGATGATAGTTTGAGTGGACCTTGATTGACCAAACTATCTGTAGAAACCAATTAACATCAATTATATTAATGACATTAAAATACATATTAAACAAAACCCAACAAGTCACAGCCCAACAACATGTTATAGGAGAAGTAAACCAGTGATGATTATATGTGTTGTTGTCAGGAACGCAATAAACAGTTGATGGAGCATGATGAGGACGAGATGAAAGAGTTAGTAATAAACAAACACCGTAGCGACGTTCACTCTGCTGCTCAACGCAAAGAAGCCAAACTCCTACAGGAATCCATGGTAGGTCTACCAGGTCATTTCTTATTCTGTTAGGACCCTGTATGTATATATACCAAACACCTACAGGAATCCATGGTAGGTCTACCAGGTCATTTCTTATTCTGTTAGAACCCTGTATGTATATATACCAAAACCTACAGGAATCTATGGTAGGTCTACCAGGTCATTTCTTATTGTGTTAGGACCCTGTATGTATATATACCAAACTCCTACAGGAATCCATGGTATGTCTACCAGGTCATTTCTTATTGTGTTAGGACCCTGTATGTATATATACCAAACACCTACAGGAATCCATGGTATGTCTACCAGGTCATTTCTTATTCTGTTAGGACCCTGTATGTATATATACCAAACTCCTACAGGAATCCATGGTATGTCTACCAGGTCATTTCTTATTGTGTTAGGACCCTGTATGTATATATACCAAACACCTACAGGAATCCATGGTATGTCTACCAGGTCATTTCTTATTCTGTTAGGACCCTGTATGTATATATATACCAAACACCTACAGGAATCCATGGTATGTCTACCGGGTCATTTCTTATTCTGTTAGGACCCTGTATGTATATATATACCAAACTCCTACAGGAATCCATGGTATGTCTACCAGGTCATTTCTTATTCTGTTAGGACCCTGTATGTATATATACCAAACACCTACAGGAATCCATGGTAGGTCTACCAGGTCATTTCTTATTCTGTTAGAACCCTGTATGTATATATACCAAACACCTACAGGAATCCATGGTATGTCTACCATGTCATTTCTTATTCTGTTAGGACCCTGTATGTATATATACCAAACTCCTAAAGGAATCCATGGTAGGTCTACCAGGTCATTTCTTATTCTGTTAGGACCCTGTATGTATATATACCAAACTCCTACAGGAATCCATGGTATGTCTACCAGGTCATTTCTTATTCTGTTAGGACACTGTATGTATATATACCAAACACCTACAGGAATCCATGGTATGTCTACCAGGTCATTTCTTATTCTGTTAGGACACTGTATGTATATATACCAAACACCTACAGGAATCCATGGTAGGTCTACCAGGTCATTTCTTATTCTGTTAGGACACTGTATGTATATATACCAAACACCTACAGGAATCCATGGTAGGTCTACCAGGTCATTTCTTATTCTGTTAGGACCCTGTATGTATATATATACCAAACTCCTAAAGGAATCCATGGTAGGTCTACCAGGTCATTTCTTATTCTGTTAGGACCCTGTATGTATATATACCAAACACCTACAGGAATCCATGGTAGGTCTACCAGGTCATTTCTTATTCTGTTAGGACCCTGTATGTATATATACCAAACACCTACAGGAATCCATGGTATGTCTACCAGGTCATTTCTTATTCTGTTAGGACACTGTATGTATATATACCAAACACCTACAGGAATCCATGGTAGGTCTACCAGGTCATTTCTTATTCTGTTAGAACCCTGTATGTATATATACCAAACTCCTAAAGGAATCCATGGTATGTCTACCAGGTCATTTCTTATTCTGTTAGAACCCTGTATGTATATATACCAAACTCCTAAAGGAATCCATGGTAGGTCTACCAGGTCATTTCTTATTCTGTTAGGACACTGTATGTATATATACCAAACACCTACAGGAATCCATGGTATGTCTACCGGGTCACTTCTTATTCTGTTAGGACCCTGTATGTATATATACCAAACTCCTACAGGAATCCATGGTATGTCTACCAGGTCATTTCTTATTCTGTTAGGACCCTGTATGTATATATACCAAACACCTACAGGAATCCATGGTAGGTCTACCGGGTCATTTCTTATTCTGTTAGGACCCTGTATGTATATATACCAAACACCTACAGGAATCCATGGTAGGTCTACCAGGTCATTTCTTATTCTGTTAGGACCCTGTATGTATATATACCAAACACCTACAGGAATCCATGGTATGTCTACCGGGTCATTTCTTATTGTGTTAGGACCCTGTATGTATATATACCAAACACCTACAGGAATCCATGGTAGGTCTACCGGGTCATTTCTTATTCTGTTAGGACCCTGTATGTATATATACCAAACTCCTACCGGAATCCATGGTATGTCTACCAGGTCATTTCTTATTCTGTTAGGACCCTGTATGTATATATACCAAACTCCTACAGGAATCCATGGTATGTCTACCAGGTCATTTCTTATTCTGTTAGAACCCTGTATGTATATATACCAAACACCTACAGGAATCCATGGTATGTCTACCAGGTCATTTCTTATTCTGTTAGGACCCTGTATGTATATATATACCAAACTCCTACAGGAATCCATGGTAGGTCTACCAGGTCATTTCTTATTCTGTTAGGACCCTGTATGTATATATATACCAAACACCTACAGGAATCCATGGTATGTCTACCAGGTCATTTCTTATTCTGTTAGGACCCTGTATGTATATATACCAAGCTCCTAAAGGAATCCATGGTAGGTCTACCAGGTCATTTCTTATTCTGTTAGAACCCTGTATGTATATATATACCAAACACCTACAGGAATCCATGGTATGTCTACCAGGTCATTTCTTATTCTGTTAGGACCCTGTATGTATATATGTACCAAGCTCCTAAAGGAATCCATGGTAGGTCTACCAGGTCATTTCTTATTCTGTTAGAACCCTGTATGTATATATATACCAAACACCTACAGGAATCCATAGTATGTCTACCAGGTCATTTCTTATTCTGTTAGGACCCTGTATGTATATATACCAAAATCCTACAGGAATCCATGGTAGGTCTACCAGGTCATTTCTTATTCTGTTAGAACCCTGTATGTATATATATACCAAACTCCTAAAGGAATCCATGGTATGTCTACCAGGTCATTTCTTATTCTGTTAGGACCCTGTATGTATATATACCAAACACCTACAGGAATCCATGGTAGGTCTACCAGGTCATTTCTTATTCTGTTAGAACCCTGTATGTATATATACCAAACACCTACAGGAATCCATGGTAGGTCTACCAGGTCATTTCTTATTCTGTTAGGACCCTGTATGTATATATACCAAAACCTACAGGAATCCATGGTAGGTCTACCAGGTCATTTCTTATTCTGTTAGGACACTGTATGTATATATATACCAAACTCCTAAAGGAATCCATGGTAGGTCTACCAGGTCATTTCTTATTCTGTTAGAACCCTGTATGTATATATACCAAACACCTACAGGAATCCATGGTATGTCTACCAGGTCATTTCTTATTCTGTTAGGACCCTGTATGTATATATATACCAAACACCTACAGGAATCCATGGTAGGTCTACCAGGTCATTTCTTATTCTGTTAGAACCCTGTATGTATATATACCAAACACCTACAGGAATCCATGGTAGGTCTACCAGGTCATTTCTTATTCTGTTAGGACCCTGTATGTATATATATACCAAACACCTACAGGAATCCATGGTAGGTCTACCGGGTAATTTCTTATTCTGTTAGGACCCTGTATGTATATATACCAAACTCCTACAGGAATCCATGGTATGTCTACCAGGTCATTTCTTATTCTGTTAGGACCCTGTATGTATATATACCAAACACCTACAGGAATCCATGGTATGTCTACCGGGTCATTTCTTATTCTGTTAGGACCCTGTATGTATATATACCAAACACCTACAGGAATCCATGGTATGTCTACCGGGTCATTTCTTATTCTGTTAGGACCCTGTATGTATATATATACCAAACACCTACAGGAATCCATGGTATGTCTACCAGGTCATTTCTTATTCTGTTAGGACCCTGTATGTATATATATACCAAACTCCTAAAGGAATCCATGGTAGGTCTACCAGGTCATTTCTTATTCTGTTAGAACCCTGTATGTATATATACCAAACACCTACAGGAATCCATGGTATGTCTACCAGGTCATTTCTTATTCTGTTAGGACCCTGTATGTATATATACCAAACACCTACAGGAATCCATGGTATGTCTACCAGGTCATTTCTTATTCTGTTAGGACCCTGTATGTATATATATACCAAACTCCTAAAGGAATCCATGGTATGTCTACCAGGTCATTTCTTATTCTGTTAGGACCCTGTATGTATATATACCAAACTCCTACAGGAATCCATGGTATGTCTACCAGGTCATTTCTTATTGTGTTAGGACCCTGTATGTATATATATACCAAACACCTACAGGAATCCATGGTATGTCTACCAGGTCATTTCTTATTCTGTTAGGACCCTGTATGTATATATATACCAAACTCCTAAAGGAATCCATGGTAGGTCTACCAGGTCATTTCTTATTCTGTTAGGACCCTGTATGTATATATACCAAACACCTACAGGAATCCATGGTAGGTCTACCAGGTCATTTCTTATTCTGTTAGAACCCTGTATGTATATATACCAAACACCTACAGGAATCCATGGTATGTCTACCATGTCATTTCTTATTCTGTTAGGACCCTGTATGTATATATACGAAACTCCTACAGGAATCCGTGGTAGGTCTACCAGGTCATTTCTTATTCTGTTAGAACCCTGTATGTATATATACCAAACACCTACAGGAATCCATGGTATGTCTACCGGGTCATTTCTTATTCTGTTAGGACCCTGTATGTATATATACCAAACTCCTACAGGAATCCATGGTATGTCTACCAGGTCATTTCTTATTCTGTTAGGACCCTGTATGTATATATATACCAAACACCTACAGGAATCCATGGTATGTCTACCAGGTCATTTCTTATTCTGTTAGGACCCTGTATGTATATATATACCAAACACCTACAGGAATCCATGGTATGTCTACCGGGTCATTTCTTATTCTGTTAGGACCCTGTATGTATATATATACCAAACACCTACAGGAATCCATGGTAGGTCTACCGGGTCATTTCTTATTCTGTTAGGACCCTGTATGTATATATATACCAAACACCTACAGGAATCCATGGTAGGTCTACCGGGTCATTTCTTATTCTGTTAGGACCCTGTATGTATATATATACCAAACACCTACAGGAATCCATGGTATGTCTACCAGGTCATTTCTTATTCTGTTAGGACCCTGTATGTATATATACCAAACACCTACAGGAATCCATGGTAGGTCTACCAGGTCATTTCTTATTCTGTTAGGACCCTGTATGTATATATACCAAACACCTACAGGAATCCATGGTAGGTCTACCGGGTCATTTCTTATTCTGTTAGGACCCTGTATGTATATATACCAAACACCTACAGGAATCCATGGTAGGTCTACCAGGTCATTTCTTATTCTGTTAGGACCCTGTATGTATATATACCAAACACCTACAGGAATCCATGGTAGGTCTACCAGGTCATTTCTTATTCTGTTAGGACCCTGTATGTATATATATACCAAACACCTACAGGAATCCATGGTATGTCTACCGGGTCATTTCTTATTCTGTTAGGACCCTGTATGTATATATACCAAACACCTACAGGAATCCATGGTATGTCTACCAGGTCATTTCTTATTCTGTTAGGACCCTGTATGTATATATATACCAAACTCCTAAAGGAATCCATGGTAGGTCTACCGGGTCATTTCTTATTCTGTTAGGACCCTGTATGTATATATACCAAACACCTACAGGAATCCATGGTATGTCTACCAGGTCATTTCTTATTCTGTTAGGACACTGTATGTATATATATACCAAACTCCTAAAGGAATCCATGGTAGGTCTACCAGGTCATTTCTTATTCTGTTAGAACCCTGTATGTATATATACCAAACACCTACAGGAATCCATGGTAGGTCTACCAGGTCATTTCTTATTCTGTTAGGACCCTGTATGTATATATACCAAACACCTACAGGAATCCATGGTAGGTCTACCGGGTCATTTCTTATTCTGTTAGAACCCTGTATGTATATATACCAAACACCTACAGGAATCCATGGTACATTATAGGTCTACCAGGTCATTTCTTATTCTGTTATGACCCTGTATGTATATATACCAAACTTCTACAGGAATCCATGGTATGTCTACCAGGTCATTTCTTATTCTGTTAGAACCCTGTATGTATATATACCAAACACCTACAGGAATCCATGGTAGGTCTACCAGGTCATTTCTTATTCTGTTAGGACCCTGTATGTATATATATACCAAACACCTACAGGAATCCATGGTATGTCTACCGGGTCATTTCTTATTCTGTTAGGACCCTGTATGTATATATATACCAAACTCCTACAGGAATCCATGGTATGTCTACCAGGTCATTTCTTATTCTGTTAGGACCCTGTATGTATATATACCAAACACCTACAGGAATCCATGGTAGGTCTACCAGGTCATTTCTTATTCTGTTAGAACCCTGTATGTATATATACCAAACACCTACAGGAATCCATGGTATGTCTACCATGTCATTTCTTATTCTGTTAGGACCCTGTATGTATATATACCAAACTCCTAAAGGAATCCATGGTAGGTCTACCAGGTCATTTCTTATTCTGTTAGGACCCTGTATGTATATATACCAAACTCCTACAGGAATCCATGGTATGTCTACCAGGTCATTTCTTATTCTGTTAGGACACTGTATGTATATATACCAAACACCTACAGGAATCCATGGTATGTCTACCAGGTCATTTCTTATTCTGTTAGGACACTGTATGTATATATACCAAACACCTACAGGAATCCATGGTAGGTCTACCAGGTCATTTCTTATTCTGTTAGGACACTGTATGTATATATACCAAACACCTACAGGAATCCATGGTAGGTCTACCAGGTCATTTCTTATTCTGTTAGGACCCTGTATGTATATATATACCAAACTCCTAAAGGAATCCATGGTAGGTCTACCAGGTCATTTCTTATTCTGTTAGGACCCTGTATGTATATATACCAAACACCTACAGGAATCCATGGTAGGTCTACCAGGTCATTTCTTATTCTGTTAGGACCCTGTATGTATATATACCAAACACCTACAGGAATCCATGGTATGTCTACCAGGTCATTTCTTATTCTGTTAGGACACTGTATGTATATATACCAAACACCTACAGGAATCCATGGTAGGTCTACCAGGTCATTTCTTATTCTGTTAGAACCCTGTATGTATATATACCAAACTCCTAAAGGAATCCATGGTATGTCTACCAGGTCATTTCTTATTCTGTTAGAACCCTGTATGTATATATACCAAACTCCTAAAGGAATCCATGGTAGGTCTACCAGGTCATTTCTTATTCTGTTAGGACACTGTATGTATATATACCAAACACCTACAGGAATCCATGGTATGTCTACCGGGTCACTTCTTATTCTGTTAGGACCCTGTATGTATATATACCAAACTCCTACAGGAATCCATGGTATGTCTACCAGGTCATTTCTTATTCTGTTAGGACCCTGTATGTATATATACCAAACACCTACAGGAATCCATGGTAGGTCTACCGGGTCATTTCTTATTCTGTTAGGACCCTGTATGTATATATACCAAACACCTACAGGAATCCATGGTAGGTCTACCAGGTCATTTCTTATTCTGTTAGGACCCTGTATGTATATATACCAAACACCTACAGGAATCCATGGTGTAACTATGGAACGAGCGACGCAGCCTTGCCCGAGAATGACAACACAATAATACACTATGTACACTATCTACAAATTTATTTACACTATATATAACTGCTATACAATCAGGGTAACATATATCATACACTCACCACACACACTATTGCACCACATACAAATCAGTAAAGTCTTTTAAATGTCTTTACATCTCGAGATCCTCTTCTATAAATGCATTCCTCTGGAGTCCTCGGAAACCAGCCATGAATGTCCCAATATCATCCCGCAGGACAATGTTCAAAACTATGTGTACACGTGAATAACTTTCACCACCTCCAAACTAGTGAATATGCTAGTTCTCCATACTCAGGTCTAACTGCAAGTAACACGCAGCTATAATCAGTTGACCTGATCTGTTGAGGAAATCCGTCCTGGACTACATATTGGGTCCCCTTTACCACCGCTGTTTCATATGTATAAATGGTCCTGTTCTGACCAAATCTGAGTATATGTTGGTTGGTCTGTGTTGGTTCACCAGTAGGTCCAGGGTAAAAGCTGGTGTAAAATAAGAATAAAAATGTGACAGAAAATGTTGAAAAGCGTTCAAAAGTCTATGTCACTTATTTTTCCTCTAAATATCTATTTCACTCATGCGCTTCCATACATTCAAAATTTGACCAAACTGAGATTTCCATACCAAAAATAGTATAAATTACTCAATATGAACACTAGATGTCGAATACAATAAATACACTACATATAGAATATCTAATACACAAACTAATACCAGAAATAACTATTAATTGATTGTGCGGGTCCACGAAACACAAATTATCAACATGTCGCCTAAAGGCCTCCATACCTACGGATAATGCATACACGCAAATAAATGAATATACGATTATTAGAACCTTCAGATAAGTTGCACATTATACATACATTATTATCATTCGATTACAACACATTCATATCAATTATAACACACCTAAACTATGTCTAAATGAAATACACATCATAACAACTCAGTTACGCTTGAGTGGACCGCACCCGTGTCAATGCTCGACCGGTCTCCATCGGGTAAATAAACACATCCACATGGATAATATAAATAGAAATGAACAACTAGGGGTCAAACACTTACCACAGTCAGCTGTCTGTGCTTTCCATGAATGTTAGACTTTGTATGCTCACATGCTAAAGCCGCTATCTCTTGGTGCGTTATCTGACCACCATAGCGTCATTGTTTCCTCCCCGGTCACTCTCGTGTATTTCCGTAAATACTTACCTGTGACGTCGGAGTTATAGGTAGCACTCCACCAAATATCCGGGTAAATATATGTCACATAAAAAACCATAACAAAATACTTAACAACATACTTACCAATTCCGTCAATATATATATGCGACCGTCACACATCCCCCCGCTTCAGATGAAATAGGTCACGATTTCACACAAATCAACGTCGCATAAGTTGACGAATATACACTGGAAACACCGTAGATCTCCCCGAACTACCGACAGCAACTTCCCATCTCTATATCCAATATAGGTATCTACACCCGGCTGAGATAATCCGCTCCTACGTTGTCACAACCTTTGATAGCTCGCAATCGAAATCGGTAAGGTTGCAACAACAGGGCCCATCTCATCAGCCTTCCGTTGGCTGTCCTCGTTCGGTTCAGATACGTCAAGGGTTGGTGATCTGTTTCCAGAATGAACTCGCGTCCGTACAGGTATGGTTCAAACTTCTGTATGCCCCAAACAATAGCCAAGCACTCACGCTCGATAATGGCATAATTCCTCTCGCGGGGAAGAAGTTTCCTGCTGGCATATGCTACTGGCATCGGCTTGCCCTGTTCCTCCTGTAGCAGTACTGCTCCAATACCTGTGTCGGATGCATCAGTCCTGAGAATGAAATCTTGATTCAAATCAGGTAGTTTCAATACTGGACTGCTTGTCAACATCTTCTTCAGAGACACAAATGCTTTATCCTGACTAGCGCTCCACTCCACCTTGTTTGGTAATCCTTTCTTGGTCAAATCACTAAGTGGTATGGCAATGGTAGAGAAATTCGGAATGAATCTCCGATAGAAACTTGCCAGCCCAAGAAACGAGCGAACCTGCTTCTTCGTTTCTGGTCGGGGTGCTTCCTCTATTGCTTTAATTTTCTCTTGCTCTGGACGAAGTCGTTTGTCTCCTACGACATACCCTAGACAAGGCAATGACTTGAATCCTATGGAGCACTTGCTTGGTCGTGCCGCCAGTTTGGCCTTCCTTAATCGACGAAACAGTTCCTTTAACACCTCCAGATGTTGTTCCCAGGTTTCTGTGAAAATAAGGATGTCATCGATGAAATTGTCCAAACAATCCAATCCTGCTAACAGTTTCCTCATCATCCGACTAAACGTCGCGGGCGCATTCACCAATCCAAATGGCATAACTCGAAACTGAAACAGTCCTTGAGGTGTGCTAAATGCAGTCTTTGGTTTTGCCTCCTCAGCCATTGGTACTTGCCAGTATCCCTTGGACAAATCCAGTTTAGAGAAGTAAAGTGCTCCCGCTAGACGACCGAAGATGTTGTTCGTTTCTGGCATCGGTTCAGCGTCGAATACCGTAACGCAGTTCAACTTCCGGAAATCAATGCAGAATCTGTTACTGCCGTCCTTCTTTTTCACCATTACGACAGGTGCAGAATAAGGTGATTCAGATGGTTCGATAATATTCATGTCGATCATTTTCCTCACTTCTTCCATAATCACTTCCTTGATGTTGTATGGCAATGGATATTGTTTCACTCGAACAGGCTCCGATGTAGTTGTATGTATGTCGTGCTGTGCCAAGTTGGTGTGCCCCGGCATGTCTGTTAGTACATCTTTGTATGACTTCAGCAAATCATGGATTTCTTCCAGCTGTGATGGTGTCAGCTCCTCGGCTATGTCGACATCATCTATACTTTCTTTGCCTGTCATAGATGGAAGTGTTTCCAACTCCTGATTTCCTTCACCTTCTCCTTCATCTTCATGTAATACAGCTGTGGCAATACATCCTAGAATTCCATTGACTTCGGCTTTCTTGTCCTTGCTTTGCGGTTCCATATATTTCTTCAGAAGATTCACATGCATTGTCTTGATCTTTCCACCTCGATCTATCCGATAATCTGAAGGTCCAACTCTTTCCATTACATCAAATGGTCCACGCCACTGCATCAACAGTTTGTTGGCCTTGGTTGGCAACAACACTAAGACTTTGTCCCCTGCTTTCAGTTGTCTGATCTTCGCTTTCCTGTCGAAATATTTCTTTTGTTTTCCCTTTGCCTTCTTCAGATGTTCCGTTGCTATCTGACAGGTCTCCTCCAGTTTCTCTCTCAAGTCCATTACGTACTGATATGTTGACTTCACCTCGTCATCTTGCACATCTTTTGTCCATAACTCTTTCAAAATCATCATCGGTCCACGTACTGATCTTCCATATAGCAGTTCGAAGGGGGAAAAGCCCAAACTCTCCTGGGGAACTTCGCGGTATGCGAACAACAACGCATTGATGAACTTGTCCCAGTCCTTGGGTCGTTCCGCACTCATCCTCCGAAGCATTTGTTTCAGTGTGCCATTGAATCTTTCGACCAACCCATTACACATAGGGTGGTATGGTGTCGTTGTCAGTTGTCTCATGGATAGCAGTCGGGACACTTCACGCATTACATCTGATGTAAATTGCGCTCCTTGATCTGTGAGCATTTCAGCAGGAACTCCAACTCTGCTAAAGATATCCACCAACGCTTCTGCTACTCTTTCAGTCTCTATGCCACGAAGTGCCACGGCCTCTGGATATCGTGTCGCATAATCCACTACCGTCAGAATATATCTATTTCCTCTGTCAGTTGCTGGTTGTATAGGCCCAATCAAATCAACAGCAATCCTCTTGAATGGTGTGTCTATTAGCGGCATATTGCCAAGTGGTGCAACAGGAACTCTCCCCTTGGAAATCGTTCGTTGACATACGTCACACGACCTGCAATAGCGAGTCACGTCTGCTTGCACACCAGGCCAGAAAAATTCTGTGAGCACACGATCTGCCGTCCGTTTGGCTCCTAAATGACCTGCCATTATGGATGAATGAGCCAGGTTCAACACTGCCTGTCGGAATTTATCTGGGACTATAAGTTGACGAAACTCCTTCCCATTTGCCACGCATGGACTCTGAAACTTCCGGTAAAGCAATCCCTTATGGTAGAATATTACAGAAAATCCTCCGTCCTGACGTTTGTGCTGGTCATTTGTCTTGACCAAGTCCCTCAATCTTGACAAAGTTTGGTCTCTTTTCTGCTCCTCCTTAATTTGGTCTAGATCCGCTATGTCAATACTCTCTTGTACTTGTAACGGACGATATTCCATCTGTCCCTTTTTCTTCTGAGCCCTTGTTTCTACAGCCTGTACCACGCTCTCTTCTCTTGTCCAGGTGTTGTCAGGCTGGTCAGGGGGTCTCGCTCCATCTATGTTACCAATGATTAAATCGTAGAGGGGTGTCTCCAGTACCCAGGCATTAACGGTCCCTTTTAGAAATGGCGTATCTATATCCAGCTCAGCAACTGGAACTTGAATCTTGGATCCATCAGCTAATGAACACATTTGCTTGCGATCTGAAATCCTAGCTGGGTCCACTAGATCCTTTCTCACCACTACTCCGCTACAACCGCTGTCTCTTAATACCGTAACAAACTGGTCACCAACACAACCTCTAACTATCGGCATGCCCTTGGTTCCAGGTATCTTTATGTTACATGATTCACTAAGAGTAGGAGGTCCCTGGTTTGAAACATACGAAGAATCCTTCTCTCCTGAATCAGCATGATTTCCTCTCCTGTTTCCTCGACCTCGTGAAGCTCCTCTCCCTTTTCCTCTCGTTGACGGTTGTCTTCTTCGGTCCTGGTCTCTGGTATCGATGTCACCTACAACAGCAGCAACGCCTGAAGCTTTCTTACCACGGCATTCATACGACAAATGTCCGGGTTTACCACATGAATAGCACTTCCTTTCCTTAGATTGTACTGTTGTTGACTTCCCACGATTGCTGTCTCCGGTATGTGCACCACTGGTCTGATGTTGTTTGGAATCCAACGGTTTCGATGGTTTCGTAGTCATCAAATTGTTCCTACTACCTCTGGCATCGGCAAATTGGTCTGCGAGTTGAGCCATATCATGAAGAGATGTAGGAATCCTTTCCTTCAAGAATAACGCCAAGTCCCTTCCACAACAGTATATGAACTGATCCCTGATTATTAGATCCTTGAGTTTCTCGTAAGTCTTCTCTGTTTTGGTCATCTCTACCCACCGCTCAAAATAACTATCAACACGCAATGAGAACTGAACAAAGGACTCTCCACTCTCTGGTCTGGCTGTACGAAATGCTTTCCTGAAGCCTTCTTCTGTCTTCTCAAACCGTTTGAGTAAAGCCTTTTTCAATTCATCAAAGTCGAGTGCCTGTTCAACTGGAAGCCGGGAAAAGACATCTAGAGCCTTACCCTTAAGCAAAGCACTTAAGTTAGCTCCCCAATTGGTCCGGTCCCACTTTTGAGCCACAGCATACCTCTCGAAACGTTGCAAATAGGAATCCATATTATCCTTAGTCTCTTCAAATGGAGGAAGTTTAGGTCCTCGTAACCCTGTTCCTTCTCGCACCGGTTGTCTATTACTCTGGGCCTGTTGTAATTCCATCTGCATCCTATGATCTTCAGCTGCTCTCTCAAGATTTCTTGCTTCTCTTTCTTTTTCCAGTCTCGCTTGCTCCAATAACATCTCCTTCTGAAACTGCCTTTCCTTTTCTTTCTCTTCTATCTCAATCATTCTGTCCTTCCTAGCTTGTTCCCGTTCATCCCTTGCCTTAGCTTGCTCCTGAGTCACAAAACTGCGCAACTCCTGTCCCTGCAATCCCATCTCCTTTCCTGAAGACATTAATTCCTCTAACGTAGCCATTATACAACATACAACAGCCTACAATACAACAGTGTACATACAAAATACAAAAATAATACAACAGACTTACCTCTCTTCGTAGACGTTGTATATTGCCCAAGTAGCTTGCTTCTCCTCGTGGGAGTTGAACCTCGAACAGAGAATGACACGTTCCTTACCTATCCAAAGTTGGGTAAATAACCACGATCCTGCCTGCTGTGTAGAAATGGGGAAATCCTAGCAATATCTAGCTCACCCAAGGAATACCTTTCCAGCATCAACTAATACACAGTGCATATCATGAAATCAATGCCCGAACAGACTAGCACCGGTCATCCCACCGCTGCCACCAAATTGTAACTATGGAACGAGCGACGCAGCCTTGCCCGAGAATGACAACACAATAATACACTATGTACACTATCTACAAATTTATTTACACTATATATAACTGCTATACAATCAGGGTAACATATATCATACACTCACCACACACACTATTGCACCACATACAAATCAGTAAAGTCTTTTAAATGTCTTTACATCTCGAGATCCTCTTCTATAAATGCATTCCTCTGGAGTCCTCGGAAACCAGCCATGAATGTCCCAATATCATCCCGCAGGACAATGTTCAAAACTATGTGTACACGTGAATAACTTTCACCACCTCCAAACTAGTGAATATGCTAGTTCTCCATACTCAGGTCTAACTGCAAGTAACACGCAGCTATAATCAGTTGACCTGATCTGTTGAGGAAATCCGTCCTGGACTACATATTGGGTCCCCTTTACCACCGCTGTTTCATATGTATAAATGGTCCTGTTCTGACCAAATCTGAGTATATGTTGGTTGGTCTGTGTTGGTTCACCAGTAGGTCCAGGGTAAAAGCTGGTGTAAAATAAGAATAAAAATGTGACAGAAAATGTTGAAAAGCGTTCAAAAGTCTATGTCACTTATTTTTCCTCTAAATATCTATTTCACTCATGCGCTTCCATACATTCAAAATTTGACCAAACTGAGATTTCCATACCAAAAATAGTATAAATTACTCAATATGAACACTAGATGTCGAATACAATAAATACACTACATATAGAATATCTAATACACAAACTAATACCAGAAATAACTATTAATTGATTGTGCGGGTCCACGAAACACAAATTATCAACATGTCGCCTAAAGGCCTCCATACCTACGGATAATGCATACACGCAAATAAATGAATATACGATTATTAGAACCTTCAGATAAGTTGCACATTATACATACATTATTATCATTCGATTACAACACATTCATATCAATTATAACACACCTAAACTATGTCTAAATGAAATACACATCATAACAACTCAGTTACGCTTGAGTGGACCGCACCCGTGTCAATGCTCGACCGGTCTCCATCGGGTAAATAAACACATCCACATGGATAATATAAATAGAAATGAACAACTAGGGGTCAAACACTTACCACAGTCAGCTGTCTGTGCTTTCCATGAATGTTAGACTTTGTATGCTCACATGCTAAAGCCGCTATCTCTTGGTGCGTTATCTGACCACCATAGCGTCATTGTTTCCTCCCCGGTCACTCTCGTGTATTTCCGTAAATACTTACCTGTGACGTCGGAGTTATAGGTAGCACTCCACCAAATATCCGGGTAAATATATGTCACATAAAAAACCATAACAAAATACTTAACAACATACTTACCAATTCCGTCAATATATATATGCGACCGTCACACATGGTATGTCTACCGGGTCATTTCTTATTGTGTTAGGACCCTGTATGTATATATACCAAACACCTACAGGAATCCATGGTAGGTCTACCGGGTCATTTCTTATTCTGTTAGGACCCTGTATGTATATATACCAAACTCCTACCGGAATCCATGGT
Source organism: Mimachlamys varia (assembly GCA_947623455.1). Taxonomy (NCBI): domain Eukaryota; kingdom Metazoa; phylum Mollusca; class Bivalvia; order Pectinida; family Pectinidae; genus Mimachlamys; species Mimachlamys varia. The sequence continues at coordinate 73,890 of OX392538.1, read as the reverse complement.
ATGTCTACCAGGTCATTTCTTATTCTGTTAGGACCCTGTATGTATATATACCAAACTCCTACAGGAATCCATGGTATGTCTACCAGGTCATTTCTTATTCTGTTAGAACCCTGTATGTATATATACCAAACACCTACAGGAATCCATGGTATGTCTACCAGGTCATTTCTTATTCTGTTAGGACCCTGTATGTATATATATACCAAACTCCTACAGGAATCCATGGTAGGTCTACCAGGTCATTTCTTATTCTGTTAGGACCCGGTATGTATATATATACCAAACACCTACAGGAATCCATGGTATGTCTACCAGGTCATTTCTTATTCTGTTAGGACCCTGTATGTATATATACCAAGCTCCTAAAGGAATCCATGGTATGTCTACCAGGTCATTTCTTATTCTGTTAGAACCCTGTATGTATATATATACCAAACACCTACAGGAATCCATGGTATGTCTACCAGGTCATTTCTTATTCTGTTAGGACCCTGTATGTATATATGTACCAAGCTCCTAAAGGAATCCATGGTATGTCTACCAGGTCATTTCTTATTCTGTTAGAACCCTGTATGTATATATATACCAAACACCTACAGGAATCCATAGTATGTCTACCAGGTCATTTCTTATTCTGTTAGGACCCTGTATGTATATATACCAAAATCCTACAGGAATCCATGGTAGGTCTACCAGGTCATTTCTTATTCTGTTAGAACCCTGTATGTATATATATACCAAACTCCTAAAGGAATCCATGGTATGTCTACCAGGTCATTTCTTATTCTGTTAGGACCCTGTATGTATATATACCAAACACCTACAGGAATCCATGGTAGGTCTACCAGGTCATTTCTTATTCTGTTAGAACCCTGTATGTATATATACCAAACACCTACAGGAATCCATGGTAGGTCTACCAGGTCATTTCTTATTCTGTTAGGACCCTGTATGTATATATACCAAAACCTACAGGAATCCATGGTAGGTCTACCAGGTCATTTCTTATTCTGTTAGGACACTGTATGTATATATATACCAAACTCCTAAAGGAATCCATGGTAGGTCTACCAGGTCATTTCTTATTCTGTTAGAACCCTGTATGTATATATACCAAACACCTACAGGAATCCATGGTATGTCTACCAGGTCATTTCTTATTCTGTTAGGACCCTGTATGTATATATATACCAAACACCTACAGGAATCCATGGTAGGTCTACCAGGTCATTTCTTATTCTGTTAGAACCCTGTATGTATATATACCAAACACCTACAGGAATCCATGGTAGGTCTACCAGGTCATTTCTTATTCTGTTAGGACCCTGTATGTATATATATACCAAACACCTACAGGAATCCATGGTAGGTCTACCGGGTAATTTCTTATTCTGTTAGGACCCTGTATGTATATATACCAAACTCCTACAGGAATCCATGGTATGTCTACCAGGTCATTTCTTATTCTGTTAGGACCCTGTATGTATATATACCAAACACCTACAGGAATCCATGGTATGTCTACCGGTTCATTTCTTATTCTGTTAGGACCCTGTATGTATATATACCAAACACCTACAGGAATCCATGGTATGTCTACCGGGTCATTTCTTATTCTGTTAGGACCCTGTATGTATATATATACCAAACACCTACAGGAATCCATGGTATGTCTACCAGGTCATTTCTTATTCTGTTAGGACCCTGTATGTATATATATACCAAACTCCTAAAGGAATCCATGGTAGGTCTACCAGGTCATTTCTTATTCTGTTAGAACCCTGTATGTATATATACCAAACACCTACAGGAATCCATGGTATGTCTACCAGGTCATTTCTTATTCTGTTAGGACCCTGTATGTATATATACCAAACACCTACAGGAATCCATGGTATGTCTACCAGGTCATTTCTTATTCTGTTAGGACCCTGTATGTATATATATACCAAACTCCTAAAGGAATCCATGGTATGTCTACCAGGTCATTTCTTATTCTGTTAGGACCCTGTATGTATATATACCAAACTCCTACAGGAATCCATGGTATGTCTACCAGGTCATTTCTTATTGTGTTAGGACCCTGTATGTATATATATACCAAACACCTACAGGAATCCATGGTATGTCTACCAGGTCATTTCTTATTCTGTTAGGACCCTGTATGTATATATATACCAAACTCCTAAAGGAATCCATGGTAGGTCTACCAGGTCATTTCTTATTCTGTTAGGACACTGTATGTATATATACCAAACACCTACAGGAATCCATGGTATGTCTACCGGGTCACTTCTTATTCTGTTAGGACCCTGTATGTATATATACCAAACTCCTACAGGAATCCATGGTATGTCTACCAGGTCATTTCTTATTCTGTTAGGACCCTGTATGTATATATACCAAACACCTACAGGAATCCATGGTAGGTCTACCGGGTCATTTCTTATTCTGTTAGGACCCTGTATGTATATATACCAAACACCTACAGGAATCCATGGTAGGTCTACCAGGTCATTTCTTATTCTGTTAGGACCCTGTATGTATATATACCAAACACCTACAGGAATCCATGGTATGTCTACCGGGTCATTTCTTATTGTGTTAGGACCCTGTATGTATATATACCAAACACCTACAGGAATCCATGGTAGGTCTACCGGGTCATTTCTTATTCTGTTAGGACCCTGTATGTATATATACCAAACTCCTACCGGAATCCATGGTATGTCTACCAGGTCATTTCTTATTCTGTTAGGACCCTGTATGTATATATACCAAACTCCTACAGGAATCCATGGTATGTCTACCAGGTCATTTCTTATTCTGTTAGAACCCTGTATGTATATATACCAAACACCTACAGGAATCCATGGTATGTCTACCAGGTCATTTCTTATTCTGTTAGGACCCTGTATGTATATATATACCAAACTCCTACAGGAATCCATGGTAGGTCTACCAGGTCATTTCTTATTCTGTTAGGACCCGGTATGTATATATATACCAAACACCTACAGGAATCCATGGTATGTCTACCAGGTCATTTCTTATTCTGTTAGGACCCTGTATGTATATATACCAAGCTCCTAAAGGAATCCATGGTATGTCTACCAGGTCATTTCTTATTCTGTTAGAACCCTGTATGTATATATATACCAAACACCTACAGGAATCCATGGTATGTCTACCAGGTCATTTCTTATTCTGTTAGGACCCTGTATGTATATATGTACCAAGCTCCTAAAGGAATCCATGGTATGTCTACCAGGTCATTTCTTATTCTGTTAGAACCCTGTATGTATATATATACCAAACACCTACAGGAATCCATAGTATGTCTACCAGGTCATTTCTTATTCTGTTAGGACCCTGTATGTATATATACCAAAATCCTACAGGAATCCATGGTAGGTCTACCAGGTCATTTCTTATTCTGTTAGAACCCTGTATGTATATATATACCAAACTCCTAAAGGAATCCATGGTATGTCTACCAGGTCATTTCTTATTCTGTTAGGACCCTGTATGTATATATACCAAACACCTACAGGAATCCATGGTAGGTCTACCAGGTCATTTCTTATTCTGTTAGAACCCTGTATGTATATATACCAAACACCTACAGGAATCCATGGTAGGTCTACCAGGTCATTTCTTATTCTGTTAGGACCCTGTATGTATATATACCAAAACCTACAGGAATCCATGGTAGGTCTACCAGGTCATTTCTTATTCTGTTAGGACACTGTATGTATATATATACCAAACTCCTAAAGGAATCCATGGTAGGTCTACCAGGTCATTTCTTATTCTGTTAGAACCCTGTATGTATATATACCAAACACCTACAGGAATCCATGGTATGTCTACCAGGTCATTTCTTATTCTGTTAGGACCCTGTATGTATATATATACCAAACACCTACAGGAATCCATGGTAGGTCTACCAGGTCATTTCTTATTCTGTTAGAACCCTGTATGTATATATACCAAACACCTACAGGAATCCATGGTAGGTCTACCAGGTCATTTCTTATTCTGTTAGGACCCTGTATGTATATATATACCAAACACCTACATGAATCCATGGTAGGTCTACCGGGTAATTTCTTATTCTGTTAGGACCCTGTATGTATATATACCAAACTCCTACAGGAATCCATGGTATGTCTACCAGGTCATTTCTTATTCTGTTAGGACCCTGTATGTATATATACCAAACACCTACAGGAATCCATGGTATGTCTACCGGTTCATTTCTTATTCTGTTAGGACCCTGTATGTATATATACCAAACACCTACAGGAATCCATGGTATGTCTACCGGGTCATTTCTTATTCTGTTAGGACCCTGTATGTATATATATACCAAACACCTACAGGAATCCATGGTATGTCTACCAGGTCATTTCTTATTCTGTTAGGACCCTGTATGTATATATATACCAAACTCCTAAAGGAATCCATGGTAGGTCTACCAGGTCATTTCTTATTCTGTTAGAACCCTGTATGTATATATACCAAACACCTACAGGAATCCATGGTATGTCTACCAGGTCATTTCTTATTCTGTTAGGACCCTGTATGTATATATACCAAACACCTACAGGAATCCATGGTATGTCTACCAGGTCATTTCTTATTCTGTTAGGACCCTGTATGTATATATATACCAAACTCCTAAAGGAATCCATGGTATGTCTACCAGGTCATTTCTTATTCTGTTAGGACCCTGTATGTATATATACCAAACTCCTACAGGAATCCATGGTATGTCTACCAGGTCATTTCTTATTGTGTTAGGACCCTGTATGTATATATATACCAAACACCTACAGGAATCCATGGTATGTCTACCAGGTCATTTCTTATTCTGTTAGGACCCTGTATGTATATATATACCAAACTCCTAAAGGAATCCATGGTAGGTCTACCAGGTCATTTCTTATTCTGTTAGGACACTGTATGTATATATACCAAACACCTACAGGAATCCATGGTATGTCTACCGGGTCACTTCTTATTCTGTTAGGACCCTGTATGTATATATACCAAACTCCTACAGGAATCCATGGTATGTCTACCAGGTCATTTCTTATTCTGTTAGGACCCTGTATGTATATATACCAAACACCTACAGGAATCCATGGTAGGTCTACCGGGTCATTTCTTATTCTGTTAGGACCCTGTATGTATATATACCAAACACCTACAGGAATCCATGGTAGGTCTACCAGGTCATTTCTTATTCTGTTAGGACCCTGTATGTATATATACCAAACACCTACAGGAATCCATGGTATGTCTACCGGGTCATTTCTTATTGTGTTAGGACCCTGTATGTATATATACCAAACACCTACAGGAATCCATGGTAGGTCTACCGGGTCATTTCTTATTCTGTTAGGACCCTGTATGTATATATACCAAACTCCTACCGGAATCCATGGTATGTCTACCAGGTCATTTCTTATTCTGTTAGGACCCTGTATGTATATATACCAAACTCCTACAGGAATCCATGGTATGTCTACCAGGTCATTTCTTATTCTGTTAGAACCCTGTATGTATATATACCAAACACCTACAGGAATCCATGGTATGTCTACCAGGTCATTTCTTATTCTGTTAGGACCCTGTATGTATATATATACCAAACTCCTACAGGAATCCATGGTAGGTCTACCAGGTCATTTCTTATTCTGTTAGGACCCTGTATGTATATATATACCAAACACCTACAGGAATCCATGGTATGTCTACCAGGTCATTTCTTATTCTGTTAGGACCCTGTATGTATATATACCAAGCTCCTAAAGGAATCCATGGTAGGTCTACCAGGTCATTTCTTATTCTGTTAGAACCCTGTATGTATATATATACCAAACACCTACAGGAATCCATGGTATGTCTACCAGGTCATTTCTTATTCTGTTAGGACCCTGTATGTATATATGTACCAAGCTCCTAAAGGAATCCATGGTAGGTCTACCAGGTCATTTCTTATTCTGTTAGAACCCTGTATGTATATATATACCAAACACCTACAGGAATCCATAGTATGTCTACCAGGTCATTTCTTATTCTGTTAGGACCCTGTATGTATATATACCAAAATCCTACAGGAATCCATGGTAGGTCTACCAGGTCATTTCTTATTCTGTTAGAACCCTGTATGTATATATATACCAAACTCCTAAAGGAATCCATGGTATGTCTACCAGGTCATTTCTTATTCTGTTAGGACCCTGTATGTATATATACCAAACACCTACAGGAATCCATGGTAGGTCTACCAGGTCATTTCTTATTCTGTTAGAACCCTGTATGTATATATACCAAACACCTACAGGAATCCATGGTAGGTCTACCAGGTCATTTCTTATTCTGTTAGGACCCTGTATGTATATATACCAAAACCTACAGGAATCCATGGTAGGTCTACCAGGTCATTTCTTATTCTGTTAGGACACTGTATGTATATATATACCAAACTCCTAAAGGAATCCATGGTAGGTCTACCAGGTCATTTCTTATTCTGTTAGAACCCTGTATGTATATATACCAAACACCTACAGGAATCCATGGTATGTCTACCAGGTCATTTCTTATTCTGTTAGGACCCTGTATGTATATATATACCAAACACCTACAGGAATCCATGGTAGGTCTACCAGGTCATTTCTTATTCTGTTAGAACCCTGTATGTATATATACCAAACACCTACAGGAATCCATGGTAGGTCTACCAGGTCATTTCTTATTCTGTTAGGACCCTGTATGTATATATATACCAAACACCTACAGGAATCCATGGTAGGTCTACCGGGTAATTTCTTATTCTGTTAGGACCCTGTATGTATATATACCAAACTCCTACAGGAATCCATGGTATGTCTACCAGGTCATTTCTTATTCTGTTAGGACCCTGTATGTATATATACCAAACACCTACAGGAATCCATGGTATGTCTACCGGGTCATTTCTTATTCTGTTAGGACCCTGTATGTATATATACCAAACACCTACAGGAATCCATGGTATGTCTACCGGGTCATTTCTTATTCTGTTAGGACCCTGTATGTATATATATACCAAACACCTACAGGAATCCATGGTATGTCTACCAGGTCATTTCTTATTCTGTTAGGACCCTGTATGTATATATATACCAAACTCCTAAAGGAATCCATGGTAGGTCTACCAGGTCATTTCTTATTCTGTTAGAACCCTGTATGTATATATACCAAACACCTACAGGAATCCATGGTATGTCTACCAGGTCATTTCTTATTCTGTTAGGACCCTGTATGTATATATACCAAACACCTACAGGAATCCATGGTATGTCTACCAGGTCATTTCTTATTCTGTTAGGACCCTGTATGTATATATATACCAAACTCCTAAAGGAATCCATGGTATGTCTACCAGGTCATTTCTTATTCTGTTAGGACCCTGTATGTATATATACCAAACACCTACAGGAATCCATGGTAGGTCTACCAGGTCATTTCTTATTCTGTTAGAACCCTGTATGTATATATACCAAACACCTACAGGAATCCATGGTATGTCTACCATGTCATTTCTTATTCTGTTAGGACCCTGTATGTATATATACGAAACTCCTACAGGAATCCGTGGTAGGTCTACCAGGTCATTTCTTATTCTGTTAGAACCCTGTATGTATATATACCAAACACCTACAGGAATCCATGGTATGTCTACCGGGTCATTTCTTATTCTGTTAGGACCCTGTATGTATATATACCAAACTCCTACAGGAATCCATGGTATGTCTACCAGGTCATTTCTTATTCTGTTAGGACCCTGTATGTATATATATACCAAACACCTACAGGAATCCATGGTATGTCTACCAGGTCATTTCTTATTCTGTTAGGACCCTGTATGTATATATATACCAAACACCTACAGGAATCCATGGTATGTCTACCGGGTCATTTCTTATTCTGTTAGGACCCTGTATGTATATATATACCAAACACCTACAGGAATCCATGGTAGGTCTACCGGGTCATTTCTTATTCTGTTAGGACCCTGTATGTATATATATACCAAACACCTACAGGAATCCATGGTAGGTCTACCGGGTCATTTCTTATTCTGTTAGGACCCTGTATGTATATATATACCAAACACCTACAGGAATCCATGGTATGTCTACCAGGTCATTTCTTATTCTGTTAGGACCCTGTATGTATATATACCAAACACCTACAGGAATCCATGGTAGGTCTACCAGGTCATTTCTTATTCTGTTAGGACCCTGTATGTATATATACCAAACACCTACAGGAATCCATGGTAGGTCTACCGGGTCATTTCTTATTCTGTTAGGACCCTGTATGTATATATACCAAACACCTACAGGAATCCATGGTAGGTCTACCAGGTCATTTCTTATTCTGTTAGGACCCTGTATGTATATATACCAAACACCTACAGGAATCCATGGTAGGTCTACCAGGTCATTTCTTATTCTGTTAGGACCCTGTATGTATATATATACCAAACACCTACAGGGATCCATGGTAGGTCTACCGGGTCATTTCTTATTCTGTTAGGACCCTGTATGTATATATACCAAACACCTACAGGAATCCATGGTATGTCTACCAGGTCATTTCTTATTCTGTTAGGACCCTGTATGTATATATATACCAAACTCCTAAAGGAATCCATGGTAGGTCTACCGGGTCATTTCTTATTGTGTTAGGACCCTGTATGTATATATATACCAAACTCCTAAAGGAATCCATGGTAGGTCTACCAGGTCATTTCTTATTCTGTTAGAACCCTGTATGTATATATACCAAACACCTACAGGAATCCATGGTAGGTCTACCAGGTCATTTCTTATTCTGTTAGGACCCTGTATGTATATATACCAAACACCTACAGGAATCCATGGTAGGTCTACCGGGTCATTTCTTATTCTGTTAGAACCCTGTATGTATATATACCAAACACCTACAGGAATCCATGGTACATTATAGGTCTACCAGGTCATTTCTTATTCTGTTATGACCCTGTATGTATATATACCAAACTTCTACAGGAATCCATGGTATGTCTACCAGGTCATTTCTTATTCTGTTAGAACCCTGTATGTATATATACCAAACACCTACAGGAATCCATGGTAGGTCTACCAGGTCATTTCTTATTCTGTTACGACCCTGTATGTATATATACCAAACACCTACTGGAATCCATGGTATGCCTGCTAGCTGTATTTGTAGGACCCTATATGTATTGTTTCACCATCTCACAACACCATTGAATATATTCATGCAAATAAGGTCACATGTAATTCTCAATGAACAAATATTTTGGTATGAAGGCAAACAAAAGAACTATCGGAGCTAAGGAGATGTAAAAATGAATGCAATATGAGAGATATATGTAGCTAAAATCTTTTAAAGGTTTTTGTCATAAATATTAGCGATAGAAACATGTACAGTACATTAACTCATTATCTCTGTGCTTTTCTTATTAAGAAAAAAGTGATGGAGAATAGAAACAAGAGGAACACATTTGAGGATCGGCGTAAATTGATAGACGAAATAACTGAGTAAGTAAAATGTTGTGTCAATCAATCAAAAATATATATACTGTTCTGTTGATCAAGTAATTGAGAAATTTTTGTTGCAAGATGTATTGATGGAAACTAAAATCCAACTTTAATGAGATCTAAAAGTGTCACGTTTTATTGATTTTAAACTTTTACTGTTTGTTTCGTTGTGACCAATTGTTGTATTTTATCTCTACACTATACATGACCAAGACCACCTGAAGTTTTTGTCTGTTTGTTTCGTTGCGACTAATTGTTATATTTTATCTCTACACTAGAAATGACCAAGAACACCTGAAGTTTTTGTCTGTTCGTTTTGTTGTGACTAATTGTAGTATTCTATCTCTACACTAGACATGACCAAGACCACCTGAAGTTTTTGTCTGTTTGTTTCATTACACTAATTGTTATATTTTATCTCTACACTAGAAATGACCAAGAACACCTGAAGTTTTTGTCTGTTCGTTTTGTTGTGACTAATTGTAGTATTCTATCTCTACACTAGACATGACCAAGACCACCTGAAGTTTTTGTCTGTTTGTTTCATTACACTAATTGTTATATTTTATCTCTACACTAGAAATGACCAAGAACACCTGAAGTTTTTGTCTGTTCGTTTTGTTGTGACTAATTGTAGTATTCTATCTCTACACTAGACATGACCAAGACCACCTGAAGTTTTTGTCTGTTTGTTTAGTTGTGACTAATTGTTGTATTCTCTCTATCTCTACACTAGACATGACCAAGACCACCTGAAGTTTTTGTCTGTTTGTTTAGTTGTGACTAATTGTTGTATTCTCTCTATCTCTACACTAGACATGACCAAGACCACCTGAAGTTTTTGTCTGTTTGTTTAGTTGTGACTAATTGTTGTATTCTCTCTATCTCTACACTAGACATGACCAAGACCACCTGAAGTTTTTGTCTGTTTGTTTTGTTGTGACTAATTGTTGTATTCTATCTCTACACTAGACATGACCAAGACCACCTGAAGTTTTTGTCTGTTTGTTTAGTTGTGACTAATTGTTGTATTCTCTCTATCTCTACACTAGACATGACCAAGACCACCTGAAGTTTTTGTCTGCTTGTTTAGTTGTGACTAATTGTTGTATTCTCTCTATCTCTACACTAGACATGACCAAGACCACCTGAAGTTTTTGTCTGTTTGTTTAGTTGTGACTAATTGTTGTATTCTCTCTATCTCTACACTAGACATGACCAAGACCACCTGAAGTTTTTGTCTGTTTGTTTAGTTGTGACTTATTGTTGTATTCTATCTCTACACTAGACATGACCAAGACCACCTGAAGTTTTTGTCTGTTTGTTTAGTTGTGACCAATTGTTGTATTCTATCTCTACACTAGAAATGACCAAGACCACCTGAAATTTTTGTCTGTTTGTTTAGTTGTGACTAATTGTTGTATTCTATCTCTACACTAGACATGACCAAGACCACCTGAAGTTTTTGTCTGTTTGTTTAGTTGTGACTAATTGTTGTATTCTCTCTATCTCTACACTAGACATGACCAAGACCACCTAAGTTTTTGTCTGTTTGTTTAGTTGTGACTAATTGTTGTATTCTATCTCTACACTAGACATGACCTAGACCAACTGAAGTTTTTGTCTGTTTGTTTAGTTGTGACTAATTGTTGTATTCTATCTCTACACTAGACATGACCAAGACCACCTGAAGTTTTTGTCTGTTTGTTTAGTTGTGACTAATTGTTGTATTCTCTCTATCTCTACACTAGACATGACCAAGACCACCTGAAGTTTTTGTCTGTTTGTTTAGTTGTGACTAATTGTTGTATTCTCTCTATCTCTACACTAGACATGACCAAGACCACCTGAAGTTTTTGTCTGTTTGTTTTGTTGTGACTAATTGTTGTATTCTATCTCTACACTAGACATGACCAAGACCACCTGAAGTTTTTGTCTGTTTGTTTAGTTGTGACTAATTGTTGTATTCTTTCTATCTCTACACTAGACATGACCAAGACCACCTGAAGTTTTTGTCTGCTTGTTTAGTTGTGACTAATTGTTGTATTCTCTCTATCTCTACACTAGACATGACCAAGACCACCTGAAGTTTTTGTCTGTTTGTTTAGTTGTGACTAATTGTTGTATTCTCTCTATCTCTACACTAGACATGACCAAGACCACCTGAAGTTTTTGTCTGTTTGTTTAGTTGTGACTAATTGTTGTATTCTCTCTATCTCTACACTAGACATGACCAAGACCACCTGAAGTTTTTGTCTGTTTGTTTAGTTGTGACTAATTGTTGTATTCTATCTCTACACTACACATGACCAAGACCACCTGAAGTTTTTGTCTGCTTGTTTAGTTGTGACTAATTGTTGTATTCTCTCTATCTCTACACTAGACATGACCAAGACCACCTGAAGTTTTTGTCTGTTTGTTTAGTTGTGACTTATTGTTGTATTCTATCTCTACACTAGAAATGACCAAGACCACCTGAAATTTTTGTCTGTTTGTTTAGTTGTGACTAATTGTTGTATTCTATCTCTACACTAGACATGACCAAGACCACCTGAAGTTTTTGTCTGTTTGTTTAGTTGTGACTAATTGTTGTATTCTCTCTATCTCTACACTAGACATGACCAAGACCAACTGAAGTTTTTGTCTGTTTGTTTAGTTGTGACTAATTGTTGTATTCTATCTCTACACTAGACATGACCAAGACCACCTGAAGTTTTTGTCTGTTTGTTTAGTTGTGACTAATTGTTGTATTCTCTCTATCTCTACACTAGACATGACCAAGACCACCTGAAGTTTTTGTCTGTTTGTTTAGTTGTGACTAATTGTTGTATTCTATCTCTACACTAGACATGACCAAGACCAACTGAAGTTTTTGTCTGTTTGTTTAGTTGTGACTAATTGTAGTATTCTATCTCTACACTAGACATGACCTAGACCACCTGAAGTTTTTGTCTGTTTGTTTAGTTGTGACTAATTGTTGTATTCTATCTCTACACTAGACATGACCAAGACCACCTGAAGTTTTTGTCTGTTTGTTTAGTTGTGACTAATTGTTGTATTCTCTCTATCTCTACACTAGACATGACCAAGACCACCTGAAGTTTTTGTCTGTTTGTTTAGTTGTGACTAATTGTTGTATTCTATCTCTACACTAGACATGACCAAGACCACCTGAAGTTTTTGTCTGTTTGTTTAGTTGTGACTAATTGTTGTATTCTATCTCTACACTAGAAATGACCAAGACCACCTGAAATTTTTGTCTGTTTGTTTAGTTGTGACTAATTGTTGTATTCTATCTCTACACTAGACATGACCAAGACCACCTGAAGTTTTTGTCTGTTTGTTTAGTTGTGACTAATTGTAGTATTCCATCTCTACACTAGACATGACCTAGACCACCTGAAGTTTTTGTCTGTTTGTTTAGTTGTGACTAATTGTTGTATTCTATCTCTACACTAGACATGACCAAGACCACCTGAAGTTTTTGTCTGTTTGTTTAGTTGTGACTAATTGTTGTATTCTCTCTATCTCTACACTAGACATGACCAAGACCACCTGAAGTTTTTGTCTGTTTGTTTAGTTGTGACTAATTGTTGTATTCTATCTCTACACTAGACATGACCAAGACCACCTGAAGTTTTTGTGTGTTTGTTTAGTTGTGACTAATTGTTGTATTCTATCTCTACACTAGACATGACCAAGACCACCTGAAGTTTTTGTCTGTTTGTTTAGTTGTGACTAATTGTTGTATTCTATCTCTACACTAGACATGACCAAGACCAACTGAAGTTTTTGTCTGTTTGTTTAGTTGTGACTAATTCTTGTATTCTATCTCTACACTAGACATGACCAAGACCACCTGAAGTTTTTGTCTGTTTGTTTAGTTGTGACTAATTGTTGTATTCTCTCTATCTCTACACTAGACATGACCAAGACCACCTGAAGTTTTTGTCTGTTTGTTTTGTTGTGACTAATTGTTGTATTCTATCTCTACACTAGACATGACCAAGACCACCTGAAGTTTTTGTCTGTTTGTTTAGTTGTGACTAATTGTTGTATTCTCTCTATCTCTACACTAGACATGACCAAGACCACCTGAAGTTTTTGTCTGTTTGTTTAGTTGTGACTAATTGTTGTATTCTCTCTATCTCTACACTAGACATGACCAAGACCACCTGAAGTTTTTGTCTGTTTGTTTAGTTGTGACTAATTGTTGTATTCTCTCTATCTCTACACTAGACATGACCAAGACCACCTGAAGTTTTTGTCTGTTTGTTTAGTTGTGACTAATTGTTGTATTCTATCTCTACACTACACATGACCAAGACCACCTGAAGTTTTTGTCTGTTTGTTTAGTTGTGACTAATTGTTGTATTCTCTCTATCTCTACACTAGACATGACCAAGACCACCTGAAGTTTTTGTCTGTTTGTTTAGTTGTGACTTATTGTTGTATTCTATCTCTACACTAGACATGACCAAGACCACCTGAAGTTTTTATCTGTTTGTTTAGTTGTGACTAATTGTTGTATTCTATCTCTACACTAGACATGACCAAGACCACCTGAAGTTTTTGTCTGTTTGTTTAGTTGTGACTAATTGTTGTATTCTCTCTATCTCTACACTAGACATGACCAAGACCACCTGAAGTTTTTGTCTGTTTGTTTAGTTGTGACTAATTGTTGTATTTTATCTCTACACAAGACATGACCAAGACCAACTGAAGTTTTTGTCTGTTTGTTTAGTTGTGACTAATTCTTGTATTCTATCTCTACACTAGACATGACCTAGACCACCTGAAGTTTTTGTCTGTTTGTTTAGTTGTGACTAATTGTTGTATTCTATCTCTACACTAGACATGACCTAGACCAACTGAAGTTTTTGTCTGTTTGTTTAGTTGTGACTAATTGTAGTATTCTATCTCTACACTAGACATGACCAAGACCACCTGAAGTTTTTGTCTGTTTGTTTCATTACACTAATTGTTATATTTTATCTCTACACTAGAAATGACCAAGAACACCTGAAGTTTTTGTCTGTTCGTTTTGTTGTGACTAATTGTAGTATTCTATCTCTACACTAGACATGACCAAGACCACCTGAAGTTTTTGTCTGTTTGTTTAGTTGTGACTAATTGTTGTATTCTCTCTATCTCTACACTAGACATGACCAAGACCACCTGAAGTTTTTGTCTGTTTGTTTAGTTGTGACTAATTGTTGTATTCTATCTCTACACTAGACATGACCAAGACCACCTGAAGTTTTTGTGTGTTTGTTTAGTTGTGACTAATTGTTGTATTCTATCTCTACACTAGACATGACCAAGACCACCTGAAGTTTTTGTCTGTTTGTTTAGTTGTGACCAATTGTTGTATTCTATCTATACACTAGACATGAGCAAGACCACCTGAAGTTTTTGTGTTTGTTTAGTTGTGACTAATTGTAGTATTCTATCTCCACACTAGACATGACCAAGACCACCTGAAGTTTTTGTGTTTGTTTAGTTGTGACTAATTGTTGTATTTTATCTCTACACTAGAAATAACCAAGACCACCTGAAGTTTTTGTCTGTTTGTTTAGTTGTGACTAATTGTTGTATTCTATCTCTACACTAGACATGACCAAGACCACCTGAAGTTTTTGTCTGTTTGTTTAGTTGTGACTAATTGTTGTATTCTATCTCTACACTAGACATGACCTAGACCACCTGAAGTTTTTGTGTTTGTTTAGTTGTGACCAATTGTTGTATTCTATCTCTACACTAGACATGACCAAGACCACCTGAAGTTTTTGTGTTTGTTTAGTTGTGACTAATTGTAGTATTCTATCTCTACACTAGACATGACCAAGACCACCTGAAGTTTTTGTCTGTTTGTTTAGTTGTGACTAATTGTTGTATTCTCTCTATCTCTACACTAGACATGACCAAGACCACCTGAAGTTTTTGTCTGTTTGTTTAGTTGTGACTAATTGTTGTATTCTCTCTATCTCTACACTAGACATGACCAAGACCACCTGAAGTTTTTGTCTGTTTGTTTAGTTGTGACTAATTGTTGTATTCTCTCTATCTCTACACTAGACATGACCAAGACCACCTGAAGTTTTTGTCTGTTTGTTTAGTTGTGACTAATTGTTGTATTCTATCTCTACACTACACATGACCAAGACCACCTGAAGTTTTTGTCTGTTTGTTTAGTTGTGACTAATTGTTGTATTCTCTCTATCTCTACACTAGACATGACCAAGACCACCTGAAGTTTTTGTCTGTTTGTTTAGTTGTGACTTATTGTTGTATTCTATCTCTACACTAGACATGACCAAGACCACCTGAAGTTTTTATCTGTTTGTTTAGTTGTGACTAATTGTTGTATTCTATCTCTACACTAGACATGACCAAGACCACCTGAAGTTTTTGTCTGTTTGTTTAGTTGTGACTAATTGTTGTATTCTCTCTATCTCTACACTAGACATGACCAAGACCACCTGAAGTTTTTGTCTGTTTGTTTAGTTGTGACTAATTGTTGTATTTTATCTCTACACAAGACATGACCAAGACCAACTGAAGTTTTTGTCTGTTTGTTTAGTTGTGACTAATTCTTGTATTCTATCCCTACACTAGACATGACCTAGACCACCTGAAGTTTTTGTCTGTTTGTTTAGTTGTGACTAATTGTTGTATTCTATCTCTACACTAGACATGACCTAGACCAACTGAAGTTTTTGTCTGTTTGTTTAGTTGTGACTAATTGTAGTATTCTATCTCTACACTAGACATGACCAAGACCACCTGAAGTTTTTGTCTGTTTGTTTCATTACACTAATTGTTATATTTTATCTCTACACTAGAAATGACCAAGAACACCTGAAGTTTTTGTCTGTTCGTTTTGTTGTGACTAATTGTAGTATTCTATCTCTACACTAGACATGACCAAGACCACCTGAAGTTTTTGTCTGTTTGTTTAGTTGTGACTAATTGTTGTATTCTCTCTATCTCTACACTAGACATGACCAAGACCACCTGAAGTTTTTGTCTGTTTGTTTAGTTGTGACTAATTGTTGTATTCTATCTCTACACTAGACATGACCAAGACCACCTGAAGTTTTTGTGTGTTTGTTTAGTTGTGACTAATTGTTGTATTCTATCTCTACACTAGACATGACCAAGACCACCTGAAGTTTTTGTCTGTTTGTTTAGTTGTGACCAATTGTTGTATTCTATCTATACACTAGACATGAGCAAGACCACCTGAAGTTTTTGTGTTTGTTTAGTTGTGACTAATTGTAGTATTCTATCTCCACACTAGACATGACCAAGACCACCTGAAGTTTTTGTGTTTGTTTAGTTGTGACTAATTGTTGTATTTTATCTCTACACTAGAAATAACCAAGACCACCTGAAGTTTTTGTCTGTTTGTTTAGTTGTGACTAATTGTTGTATTCTATCTCTACACTAGACATGACCAAGACCACCTGAAGTTTTTGTCTGTTTGTTTAGTTGTGACTAATTGTTGTATTCTATCTCTACACTAGACATGACCTAGACCACCTGAAGTTTTTGTGTTTGTTTAGTTGTGACCAATTGTTGTATTCTATCTCTACACTAGACATGACCAAGACCACCTGAAGTTTTTGTGTTTGTTTAGTTGTGACTAATTGTAGTATTCTCTCTATCTCTACACTAGACATGACCAAGACCACCTGAAGTTTTTGTCTGTTTGTTTAGTTGTGACTAATTGTTGTATTCTCTCTATCTCTACACTAGACATGACCAAGACCACCTGAAGTTTTTGTCTGTTTGTTTAGTTGTGACTTATTGTTGTATTCTATCTCTACACTAGAAATGACCAAGACCACCTGAAATTTTTGTCTGTTTGTTTAGTTGTGACTAATTGTTGTATTCTATCTCTACACTAGACATGACCAAGACCACCTGAAGTTTTTGTCTGTTTGTTTAGTTGTGACTAATTGTTGTATTCTCTCTATCTCTACACTAGACATGACCAAGACCACCTGAAGTTTTTGTCTGTTTGTTTAGTTGTGACTTATTGTTGTATTCTCTCTATCTCTACACTAGACATGACCAAGACCAACTGAAGTTTTTGTCTGTTTGTTTAGTTGTGACTAATTGTTGTATTCTATCTCTACACTAGACATGACCAAGACCACCTGAAGTTTTTGTCTGTTTGTTTAGTTGTGACTAATTGTTGTATTCTCTCTATCTCTACACTAGACATGACCAAGACCACCTGAAGTTTTTGTCTGTTTGTTTAGTTGTGACTAATTGTTGTATTCTATCTCTACACTAGACATGACCAAGACCAACTGAAGTTTTTGTCTGTTTGTTTAGTTGTGACTAATTGTAGTATTCTATCTCTACACTAGACATGACCTAGACCACCTGAAGTTTTTGTCTGTTTGTTTAGTTGTGACTAATTGTTGTATTCTATCTCTACACTAGACATGACCAAGACCACCTGAAGTTTTTGTCTGTTTGTTTAGTTGTGACTAATTGTTGTATTCTCTCTATCTCTACACTAGACATGACCAAGACCACCTGAAGTTTTTGTCTGTTTGTTTAGTTGTGACTAATTGTTGTATTCTATCTCTACACTAGACATGACCAAGACCACCTGAAGTTTTTGTCTGTTTGTTTAGTTGTGACTAATTGTTGTATTCTATCTCTACACTAGAAATGACCAAGACCACCTGAAATTTTTGTCTGTTTGTTTAGTTGTGACTAATTGTTGTATTCTATCTCTACACTAGACATGACCAAGACCACCTGAAGTTTTTGTCTGTTTGTTTAGTTGTGACTAATTGTAGTATTCTATCTCTACACTAGACATGACCTAGACCACCTGAAGTTTTTGTCTGTTTGTTTAGTTGTGACTAATTGTTGTATTCTATCTCTACACTAGACATGACCAAGACCACCTGAAGTTTTTGTCTGTTTGTTTAGTTGTGACTAATTGTTGTATTCTCTCTATCTCTACACTAGACATGACCAAGACCACCTGAAGTTTTTGTCTGTTTGTTTAGTTGTGACTAATTGTTGTATTCTCTCTATCTCTACACTAGACATGACCAAGACCACCTGAAGTTTTTGTCTGTTTGTTTAGTTGTGACTAATTGTTGTATTCTATCTCTACACTAGACATGACCAAGACCACCTGAAGTTTTTGTGTGTTTGTTTAGTTGTGACTAATTGTTGTATTCTATCTCTACACTAGACATGACCAAGACCACCTGAAGTTTTTGTCTGTTTGTTTAGTTGTGACTAATTGTTGTATTCTATCTCTACACTAGACATGACCAAGACCAACTGAAGTTTTTGTCTGTTTGTTTAGTTGTGACTAATTCTTGTATTCTATCTCTACACTAGACATGACCAAGACCACCTGAAGTTTTTGTCTGTTTGTTTAGTTGTGACTAATTGTTGTATTCTCTCTATCTCTACACTAGACATGACCAAGACCACCTGAAGTTTTTGTCTGTTTGTTTTGTTGTGACTAATTGTTGTATTCTATCTCTACACTAGACATGACCAAGACCACCTGAAGTTTTTGTCTGTTTGTTTAGTTGTGACTAATTGTTGTATTCTCTCTATCTCTACACTAGACATGACCAAGACCACCTGAAGTTTTTGTCTGCTTGTTTAGTTGTGACTAATTGTTGTATTCTCTCTATCTCTACACTAGACATGACCAAGACCACCTGAAGTTTTTGTCTGTTTGTTTAGTTATGACTAATTGTTGTATTCTCTCTATCTCTACACTAGACATGACCAAGACCACCTGAAGTTTTTGTCTGTTTGTTTAGTTGTGACTAATTGTTGTATTCTCTCTATCTCTACACTAGACATGACCAAGACCACCTGAAGTTTTTGTCTGTTTGTTTAGTTGTGACTAATTGTTGTATTCTATCTCTACACTACACATGACCAAGACCACCTGAAGTTTTTGTCTGTTTGTTTAGTTGTGACTAATTGTTGTATTCTCTCTATCTCTACACTAGACATGACCAAGACCACCTGAAGTTTTTGTCTGTTTGTTTAGTTGTGACTTATTGTTGTATTCTATCTCTACACTAGACATGACCAAGACCACCTGAAGTTTTTGTCTGTTTGTTTAGTTGTGACTAATTGTTGTATTCTATCTCTACACTAGACATGACCAAGACCACCTGAAGTTTTTGTCTGTTTGTTTAGTTGTGACTAATTGTTGTATTCTCTCTATCTTTACACTAGACATGACCAAGACCACCTGAAGTTTTTGTCTGTTTGTTTAGTTGTGACTAATTGTTGTATTTTATCTCTACACAAGACATGACCAAGACCAACTGAAGTTTTTGTCTGTTTGTTTAGTTGTGACTAATTCTTGTATTCTATCTCTACACTAGACATGACCTAGACCACCTGAAGTTTTTGTCTGTTTGTTTAGTTGTGACTAATTGTTGTATTCTATCTCTACACTAGACATGACCTAGACCAACTGAAGTTTTTGTCTGTTTGTTTAGTTGTGACTAATTGTTGTATTCTATCTCTACACTAGACATGACCAAGACCACCTGAAGTTTTTGTCTGTTTGTTTCATTACACTAATTGTTATATTTTATCTCTACACTAGAAATGACCAAGAACACCTGAAGTTTTTGTCTGTTCGTTTTGTTGTGACTAATTGTAGTATTCTATCTCTACACTAGACATGACCAAGACCACCTGAAGTTTTTGTCTGTTTGTTTAGTTGTGACTAATTGTTGTATTCTCTCTATCTCTACACTAGACATGACCAAGACCACCTGAAGTTTTTGTCTGTTTGTTTAGTTGTGACTAATTGTTGTATTCTATCTCTACACTAGACATGACCAAGACCACCTGAAGTTTTTGTGTGTTTGTTTAGTTGTGACTAATTGTTGTATTCTATCTCTACACTAGACATGACCAAGACCACCTGAAGTTTTTGTCTGTTTGTTTAGTTGTGACCAATTGTTGTATTCTATCTATACACTAGACATGACCAAGACCACCTGAAGTTTTTGTGTTTGTTTAGTTGTGACTAATTGTTGTATTTTATCTCTACACTAGAAATAACCAAGACCACCTGAAGTTTTTGTCTGTTTGTTTAGTTGTGACTAATTGTTGTATTCTATCTCTACACTAGACATGACCAAGACCACCTGAAGTTTTTGTCTGTTTGTTTAGTTGTGACTAATTGTTGTATTCTATCTCTACACTAGACATGACCTAGACCACCTGAAGTTTTTGTGTTTGTTTAGTTGTGACCAATTGTTGTATTCTATCTCTACACTAGACATGACCAAGACCACCTGAAGTTTTTGTGTTTGTTTAGTTGTGACTAATTGTAGTATTCTCTCTATCTCTACACTAGACATGACCAAGACCACCTGAAGTTTTTGTCTGTTTGTTTAGTTGTGACTAATTGT
The DNA here is from genome assembly GCA_947623455.1 of Mimachlamys varia. Classification (NCBI taxonomy): domain Eukaryota; kingdom Metazoa; phylum Mollusca; class Bivalvia; order Pectinida; family Pectinidae; genus Mimachlamys; species Mimachlamys varia. The sequence goes on along the minus strand of OX392538.1, from coordinate 52,844 downwards.
TGTATTCTCTCTATCTCTACACTAGACATGACCAAGACCACCTGAAGTTTTTGTCTGTTTGTTTTGTTGTGACTAATTGTTGTATTCTATCTCTACACTAGACATGACCAAGACCACCTGAAGTTTTTGTGTGTTTGTTTAGTTGTGACTAATTGTTGTATTCTATCTCTACACTAGACATGACCAAGACCACCTGAAGTTTTTGTCTGTTTGTTTAGTTGTGACTAATTGTAGTATTCTATCTCTACACTAGACATGACCTAGACCACCTGAAGTTTTTGTCTGTTTGTTTAGTTGTGACTAATTGTTGTATTCTATCTCTACACTAGACATGACCAAGACCACCTGAAGTTTTTGTCTGTTTGTTTAGTTGTGACTAATTGTTGTATTCTCTCTATCTCTACACTAGACATGACCAAGACCACCTGAAGTTTTTGTCTGTTTGTTTAGTTGTGACTAATTGTTGTATTCTCTCTATCTCTACACTAGACATGACCAAGACCACCTGAAGTTTTTGTCTGTTTGTTTAGTTGTGACTAATTGTTGTATTCTATCTCTACACTAGACATGACCAAGACCACCTGAAGTTTTTGTGTGTTTGTTTAGTTGTGACTAATTGTTGTATTCTATCTCTACACTAGACATGACCAAGACCACCTGAAGTTTTTGTCTGTTTGTTTAGTTGTGACTAATTGTTGTATTCTATCTCTACACTAGACATGACCAAGACCAACTGAAGTTTTTGTCTGTTTGTTTAGTTGTGACTAATTCTTGTATTCTATCTCTACACTAGACATGACCAAGACCACCTGAAGTTTTTGTCTGTTTGTTTAGTTGTGACTAATTGTTGTATTCTCTCTATCTCTACACTAGACATGACCAAGACCACCTGAAGTTTTTGTCTGTTTGTTTTGTTGTGACTAATTGTTGTATTCTATCTCTACACTAGACATGACCAAGACCACCTGAAGTTTTTGTCTGTTTGTTTAGTTGTGACTAATTGTTGTATTCTCTCTATCTCTACACTAGACATGACCAAGACCACCTGAAGTTTTTGTCTGCTTGTTTAGTTGTGACTAATTGTTGTATTCTCTCTATCTCTACACTAGACATGACCAAGACCACCTGAAGTTTTTGTCTGTTTGTTTAGTTATGACTAATTGTTGTATTCTCTCTATCTCTACACTAGACATGACCAAGACCACCTGAAGTTTTTGTCTGTTTGTTTAGTTGTGACTAATTGTTGTATTCTCTCTATCTCTACACTAGACATGACCAAGACCACCTGAAGTTTTTGTCTGTTTGTTTAGTTGTGACTAATTGTTGTATTCTATCTCTACACTACACATGACCAAGACCACCTGAAGTTTTTGTCTGTTTGTTTAGTTGTGACTAATTGTTGTATTCTCTCTATCTCTACACTAGACATGACCAAGACCACCTGAAGTTTTTGTCTGTTTGTTTAGTTGTGACTTATTGTTGTATTCTATCTCTACACTAGACATGACCAAGACCACCTGAAGTTTTTGTCTGTTTGTTTAGTTGTGACTAATTGTTGTATTCTATCTCTACACTAGACATGACCAAGACCACCTGAAGTTTTTGTCTGTTTGTTTAGTTGTGACTAATTGTTGTATTCTCTCTATCTTTACACTAGACATGACCAAGACCACCTGAAGTTTTTGTCTGTTTGTTTAGTTGTGACTAATTGTTGTATTTTATCTCTACACAAGACATGACCAAGACCAACTGAAGTTTTTGTCTGTTTGTTTAGTTGTGACTAATTCTTGTATTCTATCTCTACACTAGACATGACCTAGACCACCTGAAGTTTTTGTCTGTTTGTTTAGTTGTGACTAATTGTTGTATTCTATCTCTACACTAGACATGACCTAGACCAACTGAAGTTTTTGTCTGTTTGTTTAGTTGTGACTAATTGTTGTATTCTATCTCTACACTAGACATGACCAAGACCACCTGAAGTTTTTGTCTGTTTGTTTCATTACACTAATTGTTATATTTTATCTCTACACTAGAAATGACCAAGAACACCTGAAGTTTTTGTCTGTTCGTTTTGTTGTGACTAATTGTAGTATTCTATCTCTACACTAGACATGACCAAGACCACCTGAAGTTTTTGTCTGTTTGTTTAGTTGTGACTAATTGTTGTATTCTCTCTATCTCTACACTAGACATGACCAAGACCACCTGAAGTTTTTGTCTGTTTGTTTAGTTGTGACTAATTGTTGTATTCTATCTCTACACTAGACATGACCAAGACCACCTGAAGTTTTTGTGTGTTTGTTTAGTTGTGACTAATTGTTGTATTCTATCTCTACACTAGACATGACCAAGACCACCTGAAGTTTTTGTCTGTTTGTTTAGTTGTGACCAATTGTTGTATTCTATCTATACACTAGACATGACCAAGACCACCTGAAGTTTTTGTGTTTGTTTAGTTGTGACTAATTGTTGTATTTTATCTCTACACTAGAAATAACCAAGACCACCTGAAGTTTTTGTCTGTTTGTTTAGTTGTGACTAATTGTTGTATTCTATCTCTACACTAGACATGACCAAGACCACCTGAAGTTTTTGTCTGTTTGTTTAGTTGTGACTAATTGTTGTATTCTATCTCTACACTAGACATGACCTAGACCACCTGAAGTTTTTGTGTTTGTTTAGTTGTGACCAATTGTTGTATTCTATCTCTACACTAGACATGACCAAGACCACCTGAAGTTTTTGTGTTTGTTTAGTTGTGACTAATTGTAGTATTCTCTCTATCTCTACACTAGACATGACCAAGACCACCTGAAGTTTTTGTCTGTTTGTTTAGTTGTGACTAATTGTTGTATTCTCTCTATCTCTACACTAGACATGACCAAGACCACCTGAAGTTTTTGTCTGTTTGTTTTGTTGTGACTAATTGTTGTATTCTATCTCTACACTAGACATGACCAAGACCACCTGAAGTTTTTGTGTGTTTGTTTAGTTGTGACTAATTGTTGTATTCTATCTCTACACTAGACATGACCAAGACCACCTGAAGTTTTTGTCTGTTTGTTTAGTTGTGACTAATTGTAGTATTCTATCTCTACACTAGACATGACCAAGACCACCTGAAGTTTTTGTCTGTTTGTTTAGTTGTGACCAATTGTTGTATTCTATCTCTACACTAGACATGACCAAGACCACCTGAAGTTTTTGTCTGTTTGTTTAGTTGTGACTAATTGTAGTATTCTATCTCTACACTAGACATGACCAAGACCACCTGAAGTTTTTGTCTGTTTGTTTAGTTGTGACCAATTGTTGTATTCTATCTCTACACTAGACATGATCTAGACCACCTGAAGTTTTTGTCTGTTTGTTTAGTTGTGACTAATTGTTGTATTCTATCTCTACACTAGACATGACCAAGACCACCTGAAGTTTTTGTCTGTTTGTTTAGTTGTGACCAATTGTTGTATTCTATCTCTACACTAGACATGACCTAGACCACCTGAAGTTTTTGTCTGTTTGTTTAGTTGTGACTAATTGTTGTATTCTATCTCTACACTAGACATGACCAAGGATACCTGAAGTTTTTGTGTGTTTGTTTAGTTGTGACTTATTGTTGTATTCTCTCTATCTCTACACTAGACATGACCAAGACCACCTGAAGTTTTTGTCTGTTTGTTTAGTTGTGACTAATTGTTGTATTCTATCTCTACACTAGACATGACCAAGACCACCTGAAGTTTTTGTGTTTGTTTAGTTGTGACTAATTGTTGTATTTTATCTCTACACTAAACATGACCAAGACCACCTGAAGTTTTTGTCTGTTTGTTTAGTTGTGACTAATTGTAGTATTCTATCTCTACACTAGACATGACCAAGACCACCTGAAGTTTTTGTCTGTTTGTTTAGTTGTGACTAATTGTTGTATTCTATCTCTACACTAGACATGACCAAGACCACCTGAAGTTTTTGTCTGTTTGTTTAGTTGTGACTAATTGTTGTATTCTATCTCTACACTAGACATGACCAAGACCACCTGAAGTTTTTGTCTGTTTGTTTAGTTGTGACTAATTGTTGTATTCTATCTCTACACTAGACATGACCAAGACCGCCTGAAGTTTTTGTCTGTTTGTTTAGTTGTGACTAATTGTTGTATTCTCTCTATCTCTACACTAGACATGACCAAGACCACCTGAAGCATTCCATCCACAAACGACATAGTTCTGCCGAGGTCAACCTCCAGCAGGTTGCCCAGCAGAAGGAGAATGAGCTTCGCTTGAATCAGTAAGTCTGGCAGATCCTCAGGTCAGGGTGTCTTTATACGTTGATAAGAAAATTCATCCAACTGACGCTTGTGCAAATTTTATTTTAATCCACCAGGGTAATCAGGACACATTAAATCCTATTAGAGAGAAACTATATCACCCCCTCAGTAACTGATGTTAGAGAGAAACTACATCACCCCCTTAGTAACTGATGTTAGAGAGAAACTATATCACCCCCTTAGTAACTGATGTTAGAGAGAAACTATATCACCCCCTTAGTAACTGATGTTAGAGAGAAACTAAATCACGCCCTTAGTATCTGATGTTAGAGAGAAACTATATCACCCCCTTAGTAACTGATGTTAGAGAGAAACTATATCACCCCCTTATAACTGATGTTAGAGAGAAACTATATAACGCCCCTTATAACTGATGTTAGCCCTCCTGGCTTAGCATTACTTTTAGTTCATCATCTGATTTGACAGATTGGAGCGAGAGAAGAGAGCATTATCAGCCAAATTGTCACAGAAGAAACTGGACCAGGAGCTGGAAGAATGGCGGACTAGTGTCAAGAATCACAGGAAAGCTGTAAGTCTCGGCTGTTATCATCTGTCTATCAAACAGGAAAAGTTTAGGAAAAGTTTACTGTAAGTCTCAGCTGTTATCATCTGTCTATCAAACAGGAAAAGTTTGCTGTAAGTCTCGGCTGTTATCATCTGTCTATCAAACAGGAAAAGTTTACTGTAAGTCTCGGCTGTTATATCTGTCTATCAAACAGGAAAAGTTTACTATAAGTCTTGGCTGTTATCATCTGTCTATCAAACAGGAAAAGTTTACTGTAAGTCTCGGCTGTTATCATCTGTCTATCAAACAGGAAAAGTTTACTGTAAGTCTCGGCTGTTATCATCCGTCTATCAAACAGGAAAAGTTTGCTGTAAGTCTCGGCTGTTATCATCTGTCTATCAAACAGGAAAAGTTTACTGTAAGTCTCGGCTGTTATCATCTGTCTATCAAACAGGAAAAGTTTACCGTAAGCCAATTAGATGATTCCTTGTTGTGTCAAATATTGCTGCTTTTGATACATAATGAAGTGAAAAACTTTGTTGAAATTTTCATATTTTTTCTGACCTTGATACATCTGTTTTACAAAATTACAGGCAGAGCGCCACGCAACTGAAGTCAGTGCCCAAAACACTGATATGAAAGCACGCAAAGCTCACGAAGAAAGAGTACTCCGAGAGCAGGCACAGAAAAGTGGCATCAAAAAGTGAGAATGTCATAATTTTTTTCAAGATAGTCTTTGACAGTAACATTTAACACCTGACTTATGTATGTACTTTCAGTTCACATATTATTTTATGTATATACTTCAGTTCACATATTAACTTTAGTATGTACTTTAGTTCACATATTAAGTGCTCTATTTTCTTTCCAATAGCGATGATATTTTTCTCGCAGAGGTCTTTAAGATAATGTGTAGTTTTGGTTTTAACCCTAGCCCTGGCATTATAAGTCACAATTCCCTTCACTTTGGAAACAAAGATTCCCAAAGAAGTGGTGAAAAAAATGAAGAAATATTGAATGTTTGCTTACCAGGGTACATAAAGAGGTGGAGACATGGAGACGGGATACGGAAGCTGAGCTGTTGTGGAAAGACCGGAAGGCCAATGCTGTGTTACAGGACAAAGAGACCACAATACAGCAGGCTAGTAGTGTAGTGGTCAGGACCCTCTGTCCAGCAAGCTTTACACAGGGCATGTCATTGATCTGGATACTTTAACTTTAACTAGTGGTCAGGACCCTCTGTTTAGCAAGCTTTATTCAGGGCATGTCATTTATCTTGACACTTAAACTTTAACTAGTGGTCAGGACCCTCTGTCTAGCAAGCTTTACTCAGGGCATGTCCTTGATCTGGACACTTAAACTTTAACTAGTGATCAGGACCCTCTGTCCATCAAGCTTTATTCAGGGCATGACATTGATCTGGACACTTAAACTTTAACTAGTGGTCAGGACCCTCTGTCCAACAAGCTTTACTCAGGGCATGTCATTTATCTGGACACTTAAACTTTAACTAGTAGTCAGGACCCTCTGTCTAGCAAGCTTTACACAGGGCATATGTCTTTTATCTGGACACTTAAACTTTAACTAACTATATGCTTAGATTATGCATTTACATATATGATCAAGATTTATATGGTGGATTTTGTCGATGAAGCAGAAGACACTCACTCTTCTTGAACACCTGGTCTTATTCTATTGTACTTTTATAAGGATCTCTATGTAAATCTTTCCTTTAATCATATTTTACCCCTTGTATAATCACTTTTGAGTTTGGATTATGGTTTTGTTGATGCTTCGGTATTGTCTGATTATACCCCCGCAACGAAGTTAGGGGGGGTATAGTGAAATCAGGTTGTCCGTCCGTCCGTCTGTAGATACAATTTTGTCCAGCTATGCATTCGCTCAGTTTTCAACAGATCTTTTTAAAATTTTGTAGGAATAGACAGTACAGTATGAAGATGTGCCCCCTGAAATTAATTGATTTTCGACCCTTTTTATAAGCCCGTCAAAAATGAGGGGACGTACTATGGTATGGCGTTGTACGTCCGTCCGTCGTAAACTTCTGTTTGTCTGGAGATCTCCTCCTACAGTTTTCAACCGATTTCTTTCAAACTTACTAGGCTTAACCATCATAACATGAAGTTGTGTTTTCCTGAAAGACAATTTCATACGAGAATATTCACTAGAGTTATGGCCCTTTTGGACACAATTTCAGCCATTATTAGGAAACGTCAGACCTTTTTTGTGTTTTCTTTAATTCCTCTAAAATTTGGTATGGTACTTCGAATGTCTATAATATTTAACATATATTACAAGTTTTGTTCAGTAATTTCAACTTTTTGTGTAAAGGCATTTCAGGGTTAAATATAGGCATTATGAAGAAAATGCATTTCTGTTGTAAACAGTTGTTTTGTCCGGAGATCTTCTCCTACAGTTTTCAACCGATATCTTTTAAACTTGCTAGGCTTAATCATCATGACATGAATTTGTGTTGTCCTGAATGACAGTTTGTTTCGACCATATTTACTAGAGTTATGGCACTTTGGAACTTTGTATCCGATGCAATTTCAGACCTTATGTAAAAATGTCAGAACTTTTTTGCTTTTTCTTCGATTCCTCTAAAAGTTTGTATGGTACTTTGAAAAGCTATAATATTTAACATATATTACTGTTTTCATTGAGTTATTTCAACTTTTCGCAAAACAGCATTGCATAGTTGCTATTGCAAAATATAGGCATTTATATGTAGAAAATGCATTTCTGTTGTAAATTGTTGTTTGTCTTGAAATTTTCTCCTACAGTTTTCAACCAATATCTTTCAAACTTGCTAGGTTTAATCATTATGACTTGAAGTTGTGTTTTCCTGAATGACAGTTGAATTCGATAATATTAACTAGAGTTAAGGCCCTTTAGGACTTTGTATCTGATGCAGTTTTCGGATATTATGTAGAAAGTGTCAGAACTTTCTTTGTGTTTCCCTACCATTGTACTTCCGATAGGGTACAACGGGCGTATCATGCCTCTGCTCTTATTCAAAAAGTTATTCCCCTTTTTATGTAAAAAATAACCACAATTTTGTCCGGCTATGCATTCGCTCAGTTTTCAACAGGTCTTTTTAAAATTTTGTTGGCCAATATGTAAATGTGCCCCCTCAAGTAAATTTGCATTTTCGACCTTTGCATTTTTTACTCTTTTCAGAGAGTTATTCCCCTTTCATGTAAATTAACACAATTTTGTCCGGCTATGCATTTGCTCAGTTTTCAACGGATCTTTCAAAAATTTGTGGGAATAGACAGTACAGTATGAAGATGTGCCCCTCATTTGATGTACAATTAACTTTAAGGGGGCGGGGGGGTGTAAGTTGGCCCCCAGACCACCGTTCTAGTTTCTAGCTTCTATTGGTTTGTTTCCTTGGGTTAGTCTGTTTAGTGTTATGTATGATTAGTACTAGTGGAAATTATATTTACTAAAACAATTAGACAGGCTTATAGTATATTTCAATATACTTCACAGTGTATTTATGTTGGTCAAAAGCTCTTTAGAAGTTATGTTATTTGTTTTTATGCCCATCCATTAAATAAAATTTGTATTATCTCTCAACTTCTGTGTAGTACTTAGGAGTAGAATTAGTAGGAAACAGGAAACTGTACTCTAATTTTCAAGCTGCGTACCCATTAAAATACAAAGAAAATTTACCCTGTCCTATCGTAATCTGTTTCTTCTGTATTCCAGTCACGGCAGGTCGCACACCAGTCATCTAAACTTCGCGGCGAGCTAAAGGAGAAATATGGATCTGAAAGCTTTGACAAAAAGGCGTTCCGTGTTGAACTGTTTCACCAGATTGGTTTAGGACATCTCTCTAATAAGAAGGCAGCGTAAGCAATCGGCAACAGTCAGAAAATAGCTTTAATGTGATCATCACCCAACAGACTCATGCTGTGCTGAACATACCTGGTAATTGCAGTGTGGTGTATTGGAGATTCATTCTCTGTTAGAGATTAGAATTCTCATTCCCTGTGTTAGAGATTTAGAATTCATTTCCTGTGTTAGAGATTTAGAATTCATTTCCTGTGTTAGAGACAAGCAAAGTTTCCATTACAGGAATTAGAACAATTAAAACAGCATCTTCAGAGGAATGGGTTTTTAATTTACTGGAACTTACCAAAATACCAGTAATTGGATGTTAACAACACACTCAGATAGTTGTTCAAATGTTGTTGTAACTTTAATCGCAGTTTTAGATATGAGTGTCTGCACAGAGAGAACATGAAGCCAGCAAGGTCACATTAAGGATGTTGTGAGTGTTAAGGTCAGAGAGGTGTGTTACAATGTAGGTATGTTCTGTAAAACTGTTTGTGTGTATGTATTTATTGACAGTATATCTGAGTGTTTGTCTGCTGTAGGACATGTATAAGGTTGCAGGTATTCTTTCTTGTTTCTGTAGTTTAATCATAAAATTATAAGTTACATGTATACACAAATGATATGTGTACGAGTGTAGGTAACGTGTGTATAGATGTATGATACAAACAGGTACATTTGTTTTATAAGTATGTACAGTTTGTATGTTGTGTGTGAATGCGTGCATTAGAAATGTGTACTGTTTATGACATATGTGCGAGTTTGTGTGTGGTATATGACATATGTGCGAGTTTGTGTGTGTTATATATGACACATGTCCTAGTTTGTGTGTGGTACATTCCAAATGACTTGTGAGAGTGTGTTTGTGTTTATGATCTTACTCTTTGTGATAGAAGTGTAAGATCATGTTAGATAGTTTATATTAACTTATGGTAATGATATCAATTTGTAAAGAATATCATCAGTAAATTGTACTGTAACAGTAGTTATTATAGTATTACAATAGGAAGTATTCTCCGAGACAAACAGTTCTTGATATAAAAGTGTATGTTGATAACATAGATTATTGGTGTCAATTAATGCAAAATTAGCTCAATGCTGCTATTTTTAGAACTTACCATTGTTAAACACAATATAGAAACAAGATTTGATAAGAGTAGTTAATCTCTGTGGTAGCTGTGTACAGTAGACCTAGAGATATATGGAAAAAAAGACCAATGCCTGAGAATTGTCAACACAGAGATTTAACCATACACGGCATAGATGTAAATGTACACATTTTTGTAAATTGTATATCATTTCCAATTCATAAAAAAGACAATGAAGTGTATACACTGATGTATCCTATGTATGGCACTTGTATGGAAACCATGGTTACCACATCAAAAATTACAGAAAAATGCAAAATATCACTGTTTTTGACACAAAATTTGACCTATGCAGATAGGAATTTTTTTCTTAAGTTCTATCTAAAATTAAAGCTTACTAACTTGGTTGCAGAATTATATCTCTCCCAGCATAGGTCGTACGCTTAGATTTTTCGCTATTTTCCCTCATGTGCTGTTGTCGAAATTTCACTTCCTGTAAAGCTAGCTTTTCATGTGTAGACACCCATTTCGGAAGGGTCAAAATTTTAATCTCTAACCAAAATTTTTTTTTTCTCTTTTTACAAATGTGAAGTCCACAAAGTCCACTTTATCATGCTTAAGCCAATTTTACTCCTTATTTTTTTTTTAGATTTTCATAGGCATGCTATTATAGGGGTTATTCATTGTACAAAAATATCACCCATGGCCACAAAAGCCTTCTGTACACTGCCACCTGTGTATGAATCCCTATAATACTATAAGACTCTTTCATATGCGTGTATGTAGGATAGGGATATTCCACCCGAGGGGTCACAAAATGTGGTGAAACCCGAGGCTTGCCGAGGGTTTTACCACATTTTGTGATCCCGATGGTGGAATATCCCTATCCTACATACACACAAAATGAAAGAGTCTTTTTCTCTCATATCAACTACCCGAATAAGCTCAAAAACCATGAAAATATGTTTAAGCAGGCTACCATTTTGAAATTTCAACTTTTTCCTTGAGCTTTTTTGACGAAAACGAATTAAACAGCGAGTTTAAGCATACCATATATTTGCAAACAAAGTTTGTGCAGAAAAATTAATCTCCTCTTCCTGGTGTTTATGGTTAAAATTTTGTGAAAGGTTTTAATTTTGTCACGCTGTCATTTTCTCTTTCCGGCAGCAGAGTTTACCGTATTCGTGACGTCACGTCATTGTTGAGCCATTGTGATGTCACGTCGCGTGAAATGCTATGTAAGATTGATTTTTCTTACATAGCTTTCTTACATGGGCAAACTCTATCCAACATGGCGAGATATGAGAGAAAGATATTTTACTTCCAAAAACATTTTCATTAACAACGAAACTTTCTAAAGTGTCATAATGACATTGACTGAATATATATTTATTTGCATATTGGAATAATTATTTCCTCAATTATATTTTCAAGAAGTTCACTTGATCTTTCTCCATCAATGCGGAGACTGATATTACTGACATGTATTTATATACAATAGGACAAATACAATCTAACTCTATTGGGAAGTGCTTCTCCATTCATATTGTGGTGTTAGTGTTCTCACACTGGACGTTTATGTCATGTTTCACAATCAAACAACACATAGATATCAAGTAAATCTAAAACCTAAATGACAAAATGTCATCTATCAAACTGATATAATATATTGTATTCACAGCTGTTTTTGATATGTTTTTAACTGAACTACAATAGCTCTAGTAGGATATATCAATGTACCTCAGCTGTACAAGTTTCCTGTCTGTATCTAGGAATAACCATTATTGAAACATTGTCACAAAGTTGTCCATGAATAAAACCTAGATATATTTGTGTTGGCATTGTACAGAAATAAAGTACACACAAAGTGACTGCCGGTATACTGCAGTGTTGCTGTACCAGTAGTATCGGACGGTATACTGCAGTGTTGCTGTACCAGTAGTGACGGACGGTATACTGCAGTGTTGCTGTACCAGTAGTGACGGACGGTATACTGCAGTGTTGTTGTACCAGTAGTGACGGACGGTATACTGCAGTGTTGCTGTACGGTATACTGCAGTGTTGCTGTACGGTATACTGCAGTGTTGTTGTACCAGTAGTGACGGACGGTATACTGCAGTGTTGCTGTACCAGTAGTGACGGATGGTATACTGCAGTGTTGTTGTACCAGTAGTGACGGACGGTATACTGCAGTGTTGCTGTACCAGTAGTGACGGACAGTATACTGCAGTGTTGCTGTACCAGTAGTGATGGATGGTATACTGCAGTGTTGCTGTACCAATAGTGACGGAGGGTATACTGCAGTGTTGCTGTACCAGTAGTGATTGGCGGTATACTGCAGTGTTGCTGTACCAGTAGTGACAGATGGTATACTGCAGTGTTGCTGTACCAGTAGTGATGGACGGTATACTGCAGTGTTGCTGTACCAGTAGTGACGGACGGTATACTGCAGTGTTGCTGTACGGTATACTGCAGTGTTGCTGTACCAGTAGTGACGGACGGTATACTGCAGTGTTGCTGTATGGTATACTGCAGTGTTGCTGTACCAGTAGTGACGGACGGTATACTGCAGTGTTGCTGTACCAGTAGTGACGGACGGTATACTGCAGTGTTGTTGTACCAGTAGTGACGGACGGTATACTGCAGTGTTGCTGTAGCAGTAGTGGCGGACGGTATACTGCAGTGTTGTTGTACCAGTAGTGACGGACAGTATACTGCAGTGTTGCTGTACCAGTAGTGACGGACGGTATACTGCAGTGTTGCTGTACCAGTAGTGACGGACGGTATACTGCAGTGTTGCTGTACGGTATACTGCAGTGTTGCTGTACCAGTAGTGACGGACAGTATACTGCAGTGTTGCTGTACCAGTAGTGACGGACGGTATACTGCAGTGTTGCTGTACGGTATACTGCAGTGTTGCTGTACCAGTAGTGACGGACGGTATACTGCAGTGTTGCTGTACCAGCAGTGACGGACGGTATACTGCAGTGTTGTTGTACCAGTAGTGACGGACGGTATACTGCAGTGTTGCTGTACCAGTAGTGACGGACGGTATACTGCAGTGTTGTTGTACCAGTAGTGACGGACGGTATACTGCAGTGTTGCTGTACCAGTAGTGACGGACGGTATACTGCAGTGTTGCTGTACCAGTAGTGACGGACGGTATACTGCAGTGTTGCTGTACGGTATACTGCAGTGTTGCTGTACCAGTAGTGACGGACAGTATACTGCAGTGTTGCTGTACCAGTAGTGACGGACGGTATACTGCAGTGTTGCTGTACGGTATACTGCAGTGTTGCTGTACCAGTAGTGACGGACGGTATACTGCAGTGTTGCTGTACCAGTAGTGACGGACGGTATACTGCAGTGTTGCTGTACCAGTAGTGACGGACAGTATACTGCAGTGTTGCTGTACCAGTAGTGACGGACGGTATACTGCAGTGTTGTTGTACCAGTAGTGACGGACGGTATACTGCAGTGTTGTTGTACCAGTAGTGACGGACGGTATACTGCAGTGTTGCTGTACCAGTAGTGAGGGACGGTATACTGCAGTGTTGTTGTACCAGTAGTGACGGACGGTATACTGCAGTGTTGCTGTACCAGTAGTGACGGACGGTATACTGCAGTGTTGCTGTACCAGTAGTGACGGACGGTATACTGCAGTGTTGCTGTACCAGTAGTGACGGAAGGTATACTGCAGTGTTGCTGTACCAGTAGTGACGGACGGTATACTGCAGTGTTGCTGTACCAGTAGTGACGGACGGTATACTGCAGTGTTGCTGTACCAGTAGTGACGGACGGTATACTGCAGTGTTGCTGTACCAGTAGTGACGGACGGTATACTGCAGTGTTGCTGTACCAGCAGTGACGGACGGTATACTGCAGTGTTACTGTACCAGCAGTGACGGACGGTATACTGCAGTGTTGCTGTACCAGTAGTGATGGACGGTATATACTGCAGTGTTGCTGTACCAGTAGTGACGGACGGTATACTGCAGTGTTGCTGTACCAGTAGTGACGGATAATACTGCAGTGTTGCTGTTCCAGTAGTGATGGAGGGTATACTGCAGTGTTGCTGTTCCAGTAGTGATGGAGGGTATACTGCAGTGTTGCTGTACCAGTAGTGACGGACGGTATACTGCAGTGTTGCTGTACGGTATACTGCAGTGTTGCTGTACTAGTAGTGACGGACGGTATACTGCAGTGTTGCTGTACCAGTAGTGATGGATGGTATACTGCAGTGTTGCTGTACCAGTAGTGACGGACGGTATACTGCAGTGTTGCTGTACCAGTAGTGACGGCCTACTATTAGTTTATATACATTATGATGTACATTGTGAAGGATATTCTTATTGCCAAAATGATATTTATAGTGAATCCACAATGTATACAAAGGAACAGCAGAGTGAGATGTACAGTACATGGTAAAGTATAGTACTGGGGACCTCATTATAAACATGTATCATGTATCATTCAGCAGGTATTCTCTGATCTTTGGCTGATATTTCTGTATTTTATAATTAAGTTGGATATATTATCTTAAAAACCAATCTGGTATTAAATGCCAGTTTATGTATTAGAAGTACTGAGGCTGTAACAATTTGACATTAACAAAGGAGGTGGATATTCATCACACATAAAGGATTGAAAACATTATAACTGTTTTCCATCAAATACTGTTTTTAGTAACCCTTTGCATTATTTATTTATTATTTGTTTATTTCTCTTTTAATAAATTCCATTAAAATAATGCTTCATCCACACTGCATTACCTTTATATACAGTTATTTGAAATATTTATTGAACTGAATTAAGAAATGTGTGTCCAACTAGAATCTTGTTGTTTGGTGGTATAAATAATACTTGTTGAAAATATGACAAACTTTATAAAAGATTTCTGTCCCTGCTGAGCATAGACTTTATAAGATTTAATAACAATACAGTCTGCATGGGTGATTATAGATAGATGATTATAGATAGGGTTTTATACACACTGTATTATAAGGTGATTATAGATAGGGTTTTATACACACTGTATTATAAGGTGATTATAGATAGGGTTTTTTACACACTGTATTATAAGGTGATTATAGATAGGGTTTTATACACACTGTATTATAAGGTGATTATAGATAGGGTTTTATACACACTGTATTATAAGGTGATTATAGATAGGGTTTTATACACACTGTATTATAAGGTGATTATAGATAGGGTTTTACTGTATTATAAGGTGATTATAGATAGGGTTTTATACACACTGTATTATAATTTATAGATAGGGTTTTACTGTATTATAGTACGCCAGTAGGTGTCTTTAGGTTTATTAGGATCACCAGTTGTCACCATCATACTGTACATAATGTATTTGTCGCTGATCAGTGACAGATAAAGCAGGTTACAGATTTATACACGTGATTTGTGAACCATTGCATTTAGCATATCATTTGGTAAAATAAACCACGCAATCTCAAATACTGTGTGTCTATTTGTTTGAATCCAAATGTAAAAACAGGGGTTGGATTTTAAATGACACAAAGTCAGGACCTCCGGATTACTAAACAGGTATATCCAACTTAATAACCGGGGTTGAATGTCTGCATTTCCGGACTGTATCCAAATATAATAACAGGGGTTGACTTTGTTAAAGGACTAAAAGTCGGGACCTCCTGACTATCTAAACTCAATAACAGGGGTTGGATGTCTGCATCTCCGGACTGTATCCAAATATAATAACAGGGGTTGACTTTGTTAAAGGACTAAAAGTCGGGACCTCCTAACTATCTAAACTCAATAACAGGGGTTGGATGTCTGCATCTCCGGACTGTATCCAAATATAATAACAGGGGTTGACTTTGTTAAAGGACTAAAAGTCGGGACCTCCTGACTATCTAAACTCAATAACAGGGGTTGGATGTCTGCATCTCCGGACTGTATCCAAATATAATAACAGGGGTTGACTTTGTTAAAGGACTAAAAGTCGGGACCTCCTAACTATTATGTCAATTTCAGAACCTCAAGATTGTTTATAAAGATTTTTGAGGGAGATTTGATAAGAACCAACGTGAGAACGTAAGACTTCGTATGGAGTATCGAAGGAGTCTTTACTAATATCCTGAAGGATGAACGCGGACACTCTGTAAGAATAGAGCTGTTGTTCAGGAGCATTCAAGGGAACTCAGGGTCATAGCATAAGGAATATTCTTAATGATATAAGAAGATCCTACCTCAGAACCTCTGGGTAGTTCTTCCCGGTAAGGACGTTTCAACAACGACAAAAGCTCGGGTGTTATAAAATGACTACTGTCAAGAGGAATAGTAATAATGATAAAAGGAGATTCAAGATCAGAACGCAAAGGTCGTTCTTAGATGATAAACGATCCCAAACCTCGGACTTGTTCTTCAATGAATTGGCGAATTCAACATCGGAAGCCCGGGATTTTGATAATGTTTTAAAAGATTCAAAACCTCGGGATCGTCTTCGATGGTTTATGAAATTTAACATCGAAAGGCTAGGGATGTTATTAGATTATTAAACAGATTCAAAACCTCGGTATCGTTCTTCAGTGGTTTAAGGAATGCAACATCGGAACCCCGAGGTTTTGATAAAATGTTTTTTAAAAGATTGAAAACCTCGAGATTGGTCTTCATTGATTTAAGGGTCATCTATATAGCATATCCATAGATATTCACAAGCTTATTAATCACTATTTCGTGCAAAATTTTACCGAAGTAACTTGATAATTGTCGGTATGTATCATGGCTAACCATATTATGGACCTTGCTTTTGACATGTATAAATTGCCAAGGTGTTTGTAAGATTTGGCAAAACATGCGAAAAATATATGTTCCTGGGCGGAACAATTAACTCATGTAGATCAAACATGTTGGGCAAAAGAACAAGGTCGTTGCAAGTGTCTATAGCACACGATAGGGACATTCGTTTGCCTGGATATGGCCACAGGCACTAGTGGCCAGAAGAATAACCATCTATATATATAATATATAAAATCACGGACTTAGATTAGATCTAATCTAAGTCTGCGATAGAATATAGCGAAATTTGAAAAAATACACTAAAATATACAAACTAAATTTTCCAATTTTCTTTTTATGTTATTAATCATCTAAAACCACAATGAAAATAATTGCCAAATTTCAGCTTGATACGTCTAGCGGTTAAATTTCACAAAAAAATCGACTATCAGACACTGAAAAAGATAGAAGGTATGCAACTCAGTGTCAGAAAATACCTCGACCACGATAAAAAACGGTCCAAAAAACTTACTTTCCGTTCATACTATAGAAAAACGATCAGCTTCCATCCATTCCCTATATATTTCCCTTTCTAAAAAGCTATAATGATCCAAACTTTTATTTATCGATTGCGATTTTTAGTCTCTAATAAGAGCATTTTAAATGTGTGATGTTATTCACAACCGCCATTTGCATTTGAAGGTCAAAGTGTACTCTTTGAGAGAGCCATATCCAGTCAAACAAATGTCCGTATCGTGTGCAATAGACACAAGAACCTTTCATCGTATACAGCTTACGTTTGAACATATTAAGAAAGTTCATGTGAAGACAAACATTTTGGTATATTACATGACTATACATGTATTTGTCATACTTAGTTGTTTTCTGTTGTTTTAAAATAAATTTCTCATAATTTGACTATCTATTAAAGAATTAAGGAATATTGGAGACTTCGGGTTGTTATAAGATGATTTAAAAGATTCAAATCATTGAAATCTTTCAATTGTTTAAGGCATTCAAATATTTGAATTGTTGTTAAATTATTAAGCAATTCAACATTGGGGTCCCTGGTTTGTCATTAGATAATTAAATTTAGATCCAAAACCACTGGATTGTTCATTGATGATTGAAGAAATTAAACATCGGAACCATGGGTTATTAATAAATTATTTAAAAGATTAAAAACCTTGGGATTATTCCTTAAATGTTTAAGAAATTCAACACCTCGGGATTGTTCTCCAGTTGTTTAAGATGATATATTTATACGTAAATATAAGAACCTAAACAGTTGTTCAAAATATAAAATATATTCTTTTTGTACAATTCTGTATTCTTGAAATGTACGTATCCATGTATCCCGTTATCCTTGTCACTGTGCTGTGTTTCGTGTGTTTTATTACGTCGGAAAGCATGATAAGTATGTAATAAGACAAAGAATGGCCCGAAGCTACAGATATATATAACTTACAGGTAACAGCCTTACAGGTATCTAACAGGTAACAGGCAAGCTTACAGGTGTATATTAATAAGTGCAGGGATAAAACACACCTTTTAGTAGCCTTTGTCATGTTAGAGGTTACTGGCCACCATCTTGAAAATGGACTGTACAAGGATACGATTAGGATGGGTGGACTGTATCCCCATGGTAAGTATTTAACACGATATGTTGTAATTAATGTTATGATGTTCACCACCTTCCATGTACTACTGATACATCGTGCCAGGTATACACGAGGTGTAACCCTATCGTCCAACTGACATCTCTGTGGGGCCTGTCATCCACAAACATCCTCCGATCGTGTCAGGAATTTGTCATTTTCTATTTCATTACGTTGGTGAATAGCCGAATTATCGAAAAAGCAAACTCTGAGATGCAATGAAACATAAAACGACAAACAAATTTGCCGCACAACAAAATTAAACAATATTTTCGACGATTCATTCGCTAGGTGTGATTCCGGCGTCTTACAACGAGACACATTTACTGGATGTCAGATACCATATAGCAATGGTTGCTTTATCCACGTATGATACTATTATATCCTATTGTTTTATTGTCCAACGTGTTGTCCTATAATGTAATAATTCAAACTTCTATTGTATAGTGTCGTGTTATAATGTTGTACACAAGTGTAAAACAACAAAGTCCGGTTATAATATTATACCTGTGTACACGTGTAATAAAACAAAATCCTTTCGTAATGCTGTAAACACGTGTAATACAACAAAGTCACGTGATAATGTTTTACACACGTTAACTACAGTAATATTGTATTGTTGTATAACGTTCAATCTACGAAGTTTCATCTTGTTCGTACACACGTGTAACACTAGTCATATTGTATTGTTGTATAACGTTCAATCTACGAAGTTTCATCTTGTTCGTACACACATGTAACACTAGTCATATTGTATTGTTGTATAACGTTCAATCTACAAAGTTTGATCTTGTTCGTACACACGTGTAACACTAGTCATATTGTATTGTTGTATAACGTGTCGTCCTACAAAGTTTGATCTTGTTCGTACACACGTGTAACACTAGTCATATTGTGTTGTTGTATAACGTGTCGTCCTACAAAGTTTGATCTTGTTCGTACACACGTGTAACACTAGTCATATTGTATTGTTGTATAACGTGTCGTCCTACAAAGTTTGATCTTGTTCGTACACACGTGTAACACTAGTCATATTGTGTTGTTGTATAACGTGTCGTCCTACAAAGTTTGATCTTGTTCGTACACACGTGTAACACTACAGTCATATTGTATTGTTGTATAACGTGTCGTCCTACAAAGTTTGATCTTGTTCGTACACACGTGTAACACTACAGTCATATTGTCAAATTTTACTCACGCGTACGTAATGCAACAATGTCCTGTTGTAATGTTGTATACACGTGCGATATTACGAACTCCCTTTGTGGTGTTGGGAACATGTGTAATATACTCCATGTACACATTGTTATTGGAATGTTGTGCAAACGTGTAAAACAAAGTCATATTGTAATGTTATATACGCGTGTAATACTACATTCAAATACAGTTACACGTGTAATGTAAAAAAGTCCTGTTGTAATGTTACTCACACGTGTAATACTACCGTACACGCAGTCAAATGAAGTACAATCCTTATATTTACATTATTATTAATGTTCAAGTACCATACGAAGAAAAAAACATTCGAAGCGGGTTGCTACGATGGTACGATGGCCGTGGTTACTAAGATAACATAATCCCACTGAATTTCCATCGATATTGGTTAGTTTAGAAAATAATACACGGTGAACAACTCTATTTTTCTTCATTACATAATATGTAAAGGTATTAAATAATATTACTAGCACTTCGAATGTATTTCTTTGTTATAAAGGACTATGTGTAGATGTGCATGCAACTTGTCTTTTCTTAATATTATGGTTGCTATGGTAACCAGTCACTATAAACAGGTTTTCCGATTAAACATTTCTCCAGACATTAAACTCTCCTAAAATTAAACTCCCCTGAACTGTTGATACAATTTCAATGGAACTTCACACAAATATAAAGAAAGATATGTAGACTTTGACGTTTACATTTGCATGCAAAATTCGTTGCATTTGTAAAAACTCTGAAGAAAGTGTCACTGTACTACAAAACTGTATTTTGTAAACAACATGGGGCGGGGTGGTTATTAGTCCGGCATCGGCTTATAGTTCTAGTTAAACTCAAACTACACTTTTGAAATAAATCGTCTGTGGTCGATCTATTGAACTACTGTAAGATTGCAGACATATTTTATCCTCTAGTTAAGTCTCTCCCGATGCTAACTCGACATGAACTAATACATCTTTCCCGACTTCAGATGATGAATCTTTCTTGACATAAACTGACAGTTTTTCCTAAATATTAGCTGATAAATCGATCTCTCGATCTCGATGGTAGGGTTAGGGGGAAACGAGGGGGGGGGGGGGGGGGGGGGGGGGGGGAGGGGGGGGGGGGGGGGAGGGGGGGGGGGTGTGGATAAATAAAGCAAACAGTAAATAGATCATTGAAAAAGTACAAGAGAATAAGACCATGTGTTTCGGAAGGATAATCATCTTCTGCTTCACCGAGGACACAGGTAACGTGAATATATTGTGCACATCCAGGACCGAGTTTTTTTTTAATTTTTCAAACATACAGTAACAACGAAGCATGTTAATGAGCATAATCAGAAATGCCCCTTTCATATCAAACAAGGTACAGGATATTTCTCGATGAGACAATTACGACGACCATACATTTGGTAAAAGTCTTCATCAAACTGTATTTCACGAATCCCTGTGTTATAAAGTTGGTCATCAGCAACTTTCCCTGATGGTAATATTGTCAAGACGTGGTCAGCTAACATATTTTTATTGATAGACAGCAAAGGGTCGATAAATTAAAGTGAGATTAAAAGATTTGGTAATGTTTGTTATATATCTCGAGGATTTCAGTCTCGTATGAAAACAAAACGTTTCAGCCAAGAACGGGGCAGAGTTTGTTCCGGTAGGAATGCTAACGGTCTGCAGGTGTTTTAAACTTTCCTCCAAACTCAACAAAGATATCGGCACCCATGAATTCAGTTATTCGTACTACATTATGCATATCTCCCTCAGTATAACGTAGCTTAGCGTTTGTTGTATTTTTCAAAGAGTATGTTTCAGAATAGCTGATAATTATGAATATGTATCGTCATTCTCCTTTCTTCGAAGAAAAAGGTCTCATAATGAGATAGAAAAGACGCTTTTTAATAATTGATGCTAAGCAAGGCATACACAGTGAAAAATAGCAGGAAACAGTTTTAAGGAGAGGGTGTTCAAGATAAAATAATTTCTTGAACAATCACACACACACACACACACACCCACACACCCACACACACACATATAATTATTAATATTTTCGACATTAGCTGATACAACTGCCACTTTATTGATATTAATAAATGATCTACAATATTTGGTTACATTAACTGATACAATATATACATGTCACAATATTAGATACCATTTCATAGAACTAAACATTCTAGAATGCATCGACTACGTCAGTAAGTAATATAAGCGCAAAAAAAATTCTTTATAAACTATTCTGCTTAGCAACCAATAATTATTCTGGACATTTACAGATTTACCTGTCGCGATCTGTAAACAAGTACTAATAAATCGCTCATAAAAATGATGGCATGTTGCGACATTTATTGATAAACCTTTCCCGACATTTATCCACAAAATCGCTACGGCATTAACTGGTCCCTGTTACCTGTCGCTAAGGTCTGTGTTGGTAGGCTTTCGAATTATGTTCTAGCACCATTGAAAAACCAAATTCACGGATTAACTTACCATGCTATTATTTATTTAATTTTTAATTTACATCGCGTTTAGAAATAAAAATAAACATTTTTTTGAGAATTCTGTTAGAAAATACAGAAAGCAAAACTAGAGTAACATTTAAAGACATTACTATATAAAAGACACACTGTCTTGTCGTCTATTTAGGAATATTCAGTGGGGAAAAGTTACAATGAATGAAACGTGGAAATACCTTTAAATATGCTATGATGTTACCTGACAGATGTTGGTTACATTTGGTGAAAGTCACTCAACGGTTCCTGGAAGGACAATTAAGGTTTGCACTCTGTCCGTCCGATAAAAGTTTCCCGATGTATCTGTAACCAGCTATCATAACCAGACTAACCGCATTCGGTATACAGATGTTTGCAGGGTATCAAGAACAGAAAAGAACGTTACTGTGTTCTATGATCAACATTTATACAACTTGTCTTTTGTATGTACATGTATATACGTATGCCTTAGTACCTACCTATTTATACAATTTGTCTTTGGTATGTATACGTATGTCTTAGTACCTACCTATTTATACAACTTGTCTTTTGTATGTACATGTATATACGTATGTCTTAGTACCTACCTATTTATACAACTTGTCTTTGGTATGTACATGTATATACGTATGTCTTAGTACCTACCTATTTATACAACTTGTCTTTGGTATGGATACGTATATACGTATGCCTTAGTACCTACCTATTTATACAACTTGTCTTTTGTATGTACATGTATATACGTATGTCTTAGTACCTACCTATTTATACAACTTGTCTTTGGTATGTACATGTCTATACGTATGTCTTAGTACCTACCTATTTATACAACTTGTCTTTTGTATGTACATGTATATACGTATGCCTTAGTACCTACCTATTTATACAATTTGTCTTTGGTATGTATACGTATGTCTTAGTACCTACCTATTTATACAACTTGTCTTTTGTATGTACATGTATATACGTATGTCTTAGTACCTACCTATTAATACAACTTGTCTTTGGTATGTAGACGTATATACGTATGTCTTAGTACCTACCTATTTATACAACTTGTCTTTGGTATGTACATGTATATACGTATGTCTTAGTACCTACCTATTTATACAACTTGTCTTTGGTATGTATACGTATATACGTATGTCTTAGTACCTACCTATTTATACAACTTGTCTTTTGTATGTACATGTATATACGTATGCCTTAGTACCTACCTATTTATACAAATTGTCTTTTGTATGTACATGTATATACGTATGCCTTAGTACCTACCTATTTATACAACTTGTCTTTTGTATATACATGTATATACGTATGTCTTAGTACCTACCTATTTATACAACTTGTCTTTTGTATGTACATGTATATACGTATGTCTTAGTACCTACCTATTCATACAACTTGTCTTTGGTATGTACATGTATATACGTATGCCTTAGTACCTACCTATTTATACAACTTGTCTTTTGTATGTACATGTATATACGTATGCCTTAGTACCTACCTATTTATACAACTTGTGTTTGGTATGTACATGTATATACGTATGCCTTAGTACCTACCTATACAGTAACCACACGGAAGTACACTCTGTGATGTTGCCGTGTCAAATAGCAGGTCACTTGGAACACTGCTTGACCTTCCACTCTACCTCTTATAAAACAATAAAGAGAATACCGAAGTGTCAAGAAAATCTATTAAACTAGAGGCAAAACATAAACAAAGAAAATGTTTACATGGAGACCCTGAGAACAAGAGAATGAGACCGGATGTTCCGGAAGAGTAAGCGTCTTCTGCTTTCTCGACGATACCCACCATGTAAATCTTTGTCACATCCAAGCAACATGTCTGGGGCATATCTTCTATACTATTGCACATTGATAAACTATATTTGTAAATTGTTTGTCTTGGCTAGTGGAGTAAGAAAATGTACACATAAACTTTAGCCCGAGAGAGTTCTACAGCAAAGGAAAACAACACATTCAGTTATCAGTGGGGGCTAGAAGTAGCCTGGTAATACCTTGCCGCGTTATCCTAGTTCATAGTATTACATACTTTGTCATTCCAGCTACCAGGAGATGTCTAGCCATTCAATCACTTTGTTGTGAAATACAATATTTATACTTTAACCGACTTATTCGGCCGATTAGATGCCGGCTGTGTTATTTGGATAAGACGCCCTGAAATACAGTTTATCTGTTATATTTTCATAGACTGTACAAAATGTTTGACTCCTTAAATGTTGAAACATATTGGCCCTAGTTATCTGACAAACATTAATACAATTTTCATTGTGAATTTTCAGAGGATGGGTGTGTTTGTTGGTGTGCTGATCTTGTTATGTTCCCCGACCCCCGGGAGAGGACACGAAGAGGAGCCCGAAGGGAATGACCTGTGCGGGATGAAATGTTCCTGTCGAGCGACTGTAGTTAGATGTTTTGAGTTGATTCACATCCCGAAAATGTTTCCTCAGAACACCACAAAAATTTACTTTGAACAACTCGTGACGGAACTCATCCCCGCTGACGCCTTTAAAAGCATCCCGATGGTGAAGACAATCGAGTTCAGCCGAAGTAACATCGGCCGTATCGCGGGGTGTGCCTTCGATGGTTTACTTCACCTGGAGGATCTTTATATCGTCAGAACTGTGATTGGATCTGTCGCCACCATGGCAGTCAGCAACATTGCCCCGTCAGCATCGGTTGTCATGCAGTTGGTAACCATAACAACACTAGAAACGGCTGCGTTCTCTCACCTGACCAATCTCACAATGTTCCAGATTGGTAACAGCACAATTCACGAGATGGAGCCTAACGCGTTTAGTGGCATATCAAATGTAGAGAAAGGATTCATCATCACTAGAACGAGGCTGTTGGATTTCAATGGCCCGTTTCTCCACGATATGCAGTCGGTAGGGAAAATCGCCTTTACAGAAAATACGATGGGGGCGTTCCCATGCCTCGCTTTGGACAGTTTAGTATCACCAGTCAACCAGCTCACCGTCTCCGACAATAATATTAACTGCACGTGCGTCAAGTTGGGTAAAGGGGATCACCTGACTGAGCACGAGTATGTGAGAAAACAGCTGATGAATAGTATGTGTGTTGGATTAGAGACTGCGGAGAAAATGACGGTCTCAGAAAGACTTGACAAGAGCTCCTGCAAACAAACCAAGTGTGCGTCCTTCCAGTCCAGGGAGGTATCGCGATTATCGTGTAAGCCTGAACGAGTTCGACGAAAGAACACCAATCCAAATAATAACGACTGGAATACCGGAAGTACGTTACAGATACAGTTACAAACATTTTCTCTCCCTATTTTGACGTCTCTTCTGTTTACATTGATTTGATATTCATTTGAAAAAGTGTAGGTTTTTTTTCAAATCTTGAAGAGCGATAGCGTTTGATATAAGGGATATTTAATAAATAATTGTAAATCCTTTATGATGATAACGTATATATTGAGTCAAACATCTGACCAAGCATGCTAAAATGTAAACTACTACAAGATAGTCGTGTTGAGAGAGAGTAGAAATGTAGTTATCCACGAACACAGTTTATATCGATACAATCTACAACGGTAAGGGTGCTCAAAATTATGTTTCTAGTTCTTGGTTAATACTTGAATGAGTAACTTTTAGATGCAATAACGTGCAACCATATGAAAGAAAATGTCATTAGGGTTAAGTTATTATCGATATATGGCACTAATTGTAAACGACTTGGACCAAACTAGTGAAATCACATTTGTATTCTGTGATGCTAGTAAGGCGTTTGATAGAGGTTAGGTAAATAGTGAAAGTTTTTAATCTCAATCATATATTAAAGGGGAAAACACCGCAATGCGTCATTTATTATATTTCTAATAAGAAACAGGGAGAACCAGGATAACTTTTTCAACGTTTAAGCATGTCAAACCAATGCTCGGTCCTCATTCTTTGATTATATTAACGATACAACAGCACGTCCTGCAATAAAATTGAAAAAAAAACATTTGTTGATAATCCTTTGAAAATTACCATTGATCTACGTTATATTTATGCATGGTTATCAAATTGAGCACGTTGAAATTGAATTAATAATAACTCAATCCAGAGAAAACTGTAACTCATGAACAATATTAACTGGTTGAACGTTTAGTCGTGGTTTAAATGGACATATTTGTCAACAATATGAACAATATTTATTCACCCGAACTCTAACCCAAATGGATCACCTTGTTGCAGACCGCTTTAGTTGCGACTGGGCGACTTAGGTGTAATCATCGAGATGCAATTTGACAAGTCGGCCACTGTTGAAGATCCAGTGTGCGACTTGTCCTGGATATATAATGTTTCAAGTTTTTTAAAACCAAATGCAATTCTTCATATAAGCAACTAATGGCTTTTATTAATATGTTTTGGTATTTTTACTAGGGTATATTTTGAACCAAAAATAGAACTTCATCCTGTGGCGTATTACTATTCTATAAGCATTAGGCACTCCGTCCAGACCAGTTGTAACCGCAAATTTTGAAAAATGAAATAAGACTTTTGGGAATTTCAAAAATGAAATAAAAAGAAAATTCAATGGTTTTCCAATAAATATCAAATATATTTCACTCCTACGCACTCGTGAAAATATAAAAAAAATCTGCCATAGGAGTGAAATATATTTGATATTTAACGGGAAGCCATTGAATAGCCTCTATATATCTCTTATAGGCATTACCAC
This sequence comes from Mimachlamys varia, assembly GCA_947623455.1. Taxonomy (NCBI): domain Eukaryota; kingdom Metazoa; phylum Mollusca; class Bivalvia; order Pectinida; family Pectinidae; genus Mimachlamys; species Mimachlamys varia. Next base: position 26,246 of record OX392538.1, on the reverse strand, counting down.
TACACTAGAGTTGTTCTTTTAGATGTAGCGTATCGTAACTAATTACCCAATCTACGCAATGTCTTAATATTTTTAGATGACAACAATTCAATTAATTTATACACACTTGGGCGTCGGTAGTAATACTTCTTAATATATTTGTTTCTCATAACGTAATAAGCAGGATAAATTAGAATAAAATGTACCTCAGCTTCAATATCATATCTTTCACAAGCTGTACAAAATCGTTGACCTCTTGGTATCCAACTGTATCGCCCGGATTCGATGTTAAGGGAATGCGCCTGTATGCGATATTGACTCAACAACTTTTTGGCGTTAGCAGAAAAGGGCTTTAATAAATAGTACTGAATACTAAAAGTATCGTTAAGATGTCTATATAAATAGCATGAAGAAGATGTTTCAAACGCACCATGTTATTGTTGAATAAATACGTCATACCGACGCTGAGTATACATTTCTACAAACTGTTGTTAATTTTGAACATATTGAATATCCCAGATATAATTAAAACCCATTATATATAACTCGTGTTTAACATGATAAACCCAGTTAAGGATGTACACCTCTGAGAAGTCAAAATTTTCCTGTATCTAACTTTTTTTCTCATATACATTTTTGAAAAAGGGAGTTCAAGGCATAACAGAAAATGCAAAGATAATGAAATGTCAGTGTGCTCGTTTTTGTGCTATGATCGGTCAAAGATACCAATATGACATCATAAGCAATTTTAAGTGAATTTTGTAGTTTTGACCAACTGCGGGATATCTTCATACAATATCTTCCAAATTTGTGATCCGAAATGTATGAAAGTTTGCAGAAATGACAAAATTAGTGTTTTCTTTTAAGTTATGGAAGTAAAATATCTCTAACTTAATATTTTTACTCATGAAAGCAATTTGAGTTACCCCTACCCCTTATTTTTTAAAGAGAAACTGATCATTTTTTCACCATTTTTTGCAGATTAACCGCTTAATAAAAAAAGTTCTGATATCGAACTTTCTTTAATATTTAGTGTATGAAAAGAAAATGGGTTTCTCTTTCTAAAACCATCATAAAAATGGGGGGGTTAGTGTGCTTAATTTTTTGTCCCTGTATTATTTGTATTATTTATCACAGTTTTGAGGTCAAAAATAAAAACTGCTCCAGTTACACTAAATATATGAAAAAAATACTAAAATTGTATAATTATCCACTTTATAGCATAATATTTCTATAAAACTGAACATAATAAAGTTGTACAGCAAAAATAGGCTTGCTATAATTGAAAATGGATAAACACTGATGTTTTAAAGATAGCAATATAGCATCAAAAAGGTGAAATTTTGGCCTTTCGCGAAGTGCATAAAATAGACAGAAATATGCATATTCAAAATGGCCGCCAAATTGGTAATTTTTTAAAATTCATGTAAAAAAGTTCTACAAGCAACAGACACTTATATTTTCGACACAATTTTCAGATGCATATTTGCTATTAAAATTGATAATAATTTCTTCAATATAACAAAAAATCTTTAAATCAGACAGAAACGAGACTTGAACGTGACTGAAACATCAGAAGTGTACATCCTTAAGTTTACAATTTGGTTTTTTACATTAAGCTCAAGCAGTGCATCATAGCATGATTTTAGTACACAGTTATTTGTATTTAAAATATTTATCCAATATTTCATAATAGCTATTTTGCGCTGTATGTGTAAAGAATATCTCCCTGTTTCGAAGTATACCATAGAACAATTTACTGTTTTCTTGACGTTCAATAAATCTTTCAAAGAGAGAAGAAGAACCCTTTCAATTTGCGATGTTACACAATTACCCCATAGCTCACGTCCATAGTTCAATATGCATGTTACAAATGTATCAAACAAAGATATGTTATATCGTAATGACTTCGGGCAAGTTGTTCAACAAGTCACGCCAGTGCGAGCCTTGGTCACTCAGTCTACAACTTATAATTAGCGAGTCAGTGAACACAGTTCCGTTCACTGCCGGGTTTGTAGACCATTGTAGCCTGTATTGGTTATCATAGCGAATATAACAATAAATGTATAGATATTGAGAATAACACAAATTCACAGGAAACACGAAGTCCTTTATCAATATATAGTGGATATTCAATGGTTTGCCATTTAATATCAAATATATTTCACGACTACGACAGATTTGTTTTATATTTTCACTCATGCCCAGATTTTTTTATATTTGAACTCGTGCTACGCACTCGTGAAAATATAAAAACAAATCTATCATACAAGTGAAAGATATTTGATATTAAACGGCAAATCATTGAATTTTCTTTTTAATACATTTAGAAAGAGGCCTTAGAATGCTTTTATTATTTGTTTTCTTTACTTGCCTACTGGAAATTAGCTAGGCCTAATCCGTCGAAATCACAACGTTAACCGATCGGTTACTGTACACAGCTGCTAGGGAGAAGTTGATCGGAAAGGTTGAACCATCCTCATTACTTATTAAATCCTAAAACAGTATCTCATCAATATATACTGCTTTTGCTGTTTCTTCAAGATCATCTTTCTCCGATTGACAAGTTCTAGCAGACGACAACAAAGAACAACGCCGAGCCTCCAATGCCAGGAGGTCGATTCGATCAAAGGAAACAACTCATACATCGGATGGAAAACTACCCACCGTTGAAATCTATATTGTACGGCGGGTCACTTTTTCACGAGACGAATTACAGAAATATATATCGAGTGGGGTCACTTTTCTAGATATCGTGACTACGGCAAATATTGTATTTTCCATTATGTACAGATTAGTCTTGTTTGACCAAATTAAAATCATACACCATTAACGAACCGTCCAACAGGATAAGAAAAACCCAAAAAGATAACCTCTAAACCTGTCAAATTTATTTTTTCTAACACTGTTTTAGTTAAGTAGGAAACGCCAAATTGAGTTCATCACCACACAGGATTAGACATATCTAAAAACAACTACTGTATTCTCAAGAAAGAAAATTTTGAGAATTAATAACGTTATCCGAAATAACTCTAAACCGTGTAATAAAGATATCCATCATCTTCCGAAAAAAAACAAAAGAAAAAAGATATAATGATATATACTTTACACTCTTTGAAGTAGTCGGCATCAGGATAGTGTTTGGGATTAAGTAATTTTCCAGTTTATTCTAAATTTTAAACTTTCTGCATTTTATTTACTCTCTAGTGTCAATAGTTTGTAAACATGTAATAAATTTGCTTACAATTAAATGAATCAATAAATAACCATGGTTTAAAATTATCCAGTTATTCGATATCTTGACTACCGCAAATATTGTATTTTCCATTATGTACAGGTTAGCATTCTTTGACCAAATTTAAATTATACACCATTAACGAACCGTCCAACAGGATAAGAAAACCCCAAAACGATAACCTCTAAACCTGTCAAATTTTTTTTTCTAACACTGTTTACGTTAAGTAGGAAACGCCAAATTGAGGTCATCACCACATAGAATTAGACATATCTAAAGTAATTTTCCAGTTTATTCTAAATTTTAAATTTTCTACATTGTATTTACTCTCTAGTATCAAAAGTTTGTAAACATGTAATAAATTTGCTTACAATTAAATGAATCAATAAATAACCAGGGTTAGGGTTAGGGTTAGGGTTAGGGTTAGGGTTAGGGTTAGGGTTAGGGTTAGGGTTAGGGTTAGGGTTAGGGTTAGGGTTAGGGTTAGGGTTAGGGTTAGGGTTAGGGTTAGGGTTAGGGTTAGGGTTAGGGTTAGGGTTAGGGTTAGGGTTAGGGTTAGGGTTAGGGTTAGGGTTAGGGTTAGGGTTAGGGTTAGGGTTAGGGTTAGGGTTAGGGTTAGGGTTAGGGTTAGGGTTAGGGTTAGGGTTAGGGTTAGGGTTAGGGTTAGGGTTAGGGTTAGGGTTAGGGTTAGGGTTAGGGTTAGGGTTAGGGTTAGGGTTAGGGTTAGGGTTAGGGTTAGGGTTAGGGTTAGGGTTAGGGTTAGGGTTAGGGTTAGGGTTAGGGTTAGGGTTAGGGTTAGGGTTAGGGTTAGGGTTAGGGTTAGGGTTAGGGTTAGGGTTAGGGTTAGGGTTAGGGTTAGGGTTAGGGTTAGGGTTAGGGTTAGGGTTAGGGTTAGGGTTAGGGTTAGGGTTAGGGTTAGGGTTAGGGTTAGGGTTAGGGTTAGGGTTAGGGTTAGGGTTAGGGTTAGGGTTAGGGTTAGGGTTAGGGTTAGGGTTAGGGTTAGGGTTAGGGTTAGGGTTAGGGTTAGGGTTAGGGTTAGGGTTAGGGTTAGGGTTAGGGTTAGGGTTAGGGTTAGGGTTAGGGTTAGGGTTAGGGTTAGGGTTAGGGTTAGGGTTAGGGTTAGGGTTAGGGTTAGGGTTAGGGTTAGGGTTAGGGTTAGGGTTAGGGTTAGGGTTAGGGTTAGGGTTAGGGTTAGGGTTAGGGTTAGGGTTAGGGTTAGGGTTAGGGTTAGGGTTAGGGTTAGGGTTAGGGTTAGGGTTAGGGTTAGGGTTAGGGTTAGGGTTAGGGTTAGGGTTAGGGTTAGGGTTAGGGTTAGGGTTAGGGTTAGGGTTAGGGTTAGGGTTAGGGTTAGGGTTAGGGTTAGGGTTAGGGTTAGGGTTAGGGTTAGGGTTAGGGTTAGGGTTAGGGTTAGGGTTAGGGTTAGGGTTAGGGTTAGGGTTAGGGTTAGGGTTAGGGTTAGGGTTAGGGTTAGGGTTAGGGTTAGGGTTAGGGTTAGGGTTAGGGTTAGGGTTAGGGTTAGGGTTAGGGTTAGGGTTAGGGTTAGGGTTAGGGTTAGGGTTAGGGTTAGGGTTAGGGTTAGGGTTAGGGTTAGGGTTAGGGTTAGGGTTAGGGTTAGGGTTAGGGTTAGGGTTAGGGTTAGGGTTAGGGTTAGGGTTAGGGTTAGGGTTAGGGTTAGGGTTAGGGTTAGGGTTAGGGTTAGGGTTAGGGTTAGGGTTAGGGTTAGGGTTAGGGTTAGGGTTAGGGTTAGGGTTAGGGTTAGGGTTAGGGTTAGGGTTAGGGTTAGGGTTAGGGTTAGGGTTAGGGTTAGGGTTAGGGTTAGGGTTAGGGTTAGGGTTAGGGTTAGGGTTAGGGTTAGGGTTAGGGTTAGGGTTAGGGTTAGGGTTAGGGTTAGGGTTAGGGTTAGGGTTAGGGTTAGGGTTAGGGTTAGGGTTAGGGTTAGGGTTAGGGTTAGGGTTAGGGTTAGGGTTAGGGTTAGGGTTAGGGTTAGGGTTAGGGTTAGGGTTAGGGTTAGGGTTAGGGTTAGGGTTAGGGTTAGGGTTAGGGTTAGGGTTAGGGTTAGGGTTAGGGTTAGGGTTAGGGTTAGGGTTAGGGTTAGGGTTAGGGTTAGGGTTAGGGTTAGGGTTAGGGTTAGGGTTAGGGTTAGGGTTAGGGTTAGGGTTAGGGTTAGGGTTAGGGTTAGGGTTAGGGTTAGGGTTAGGGTTAGGGTTAGGGTTAGGGTTAGGGTTAGGGTTAGGGTTAGGGTTAGGGTTAGGGTTAGGGTTAGGGTTAGGGTTAGGGTTAGGGTTAGGGTTAGGGTTAGGGTTAGGGTTAGGGTTAGGGTTAGGGTTAGGGTTAGGGTTAGGGTTAGGGTTAGGGTTAGGGTTAGGGTTAGGGTTAGGGTTAGGGTTAGGGTTAGGGTTAGGGTTAGGGTTAGGGTTAGGGTTAGGGTTAGGGTTAGGGTTAGGGTTAGGGTTAGGGTTAGGGTTAGGGTTAGGGTTAGGGTTAGGGTTAGGGTTAGGGTTAGGGTTAGGGTTAGGGTTAGGGTTAGGGTTAGGGTTAGGGTTAGGGTTAGGGTTAGGGTTAGGGTTAGGGTTAGGGTTAGGGTTAGGGTTAGGGTTAGGGTTAGGGTTAGGGTTAGGGTTAGGGTTAGGGTTAGGGTTAGGGTTAGGGTTAGGGTTAGGGTTAGGGTTAGGGTTAGGGTTAGGGTTAGGGTTAGGGTTAGGGTTAGGGTTAGGGTTAGGGTTAGGGTTAGGGTTAGGGTTAGGGTTAGGGTTAGGGTTAGGGTTAGGGTTAGGGTTAGGGTTAGGGTTAGGGTTAGGGTTAGGGTTAGGGTTAGGGTTAGGGTTAGGGTTAGGGTTAGGGTTAGGGTTAGGGTTAGGGTTAGGGTTAGGGTTAGGGTTAGGGTTAGGGTTAGGGTTAGGGTTAGGGTTAGGGTTAGGGTTAGGGTTAGGGTTAGGGTTAGGGTTAGGGTTAGGGTTAGGGTTAGGGTTAGGGTTAGGGTTAGGGTTAGGGTTAGGGTTAGGGTTAGGGTTAGGGTTAGGGTTAGGGTTAGGGTTAGGGTTAGGGTTAGGGTTAGGGTTAGGGTTAGGGTTAGGGTTAGGGTTAGGGTTAGGGTTAGGGTTAGGGTTAGGGTTAGGGTTAGGGTTAGGGTTAGGGTTAGGGTTAGGGTTAGGGTTAGGGTTAGGGTTAGGGTTAGGGTTAGGGTTAGGGTTAGGGTTAGGGTTAGGGTTAGGGTTAGGGTTAGGGTTAGGGTTAGGGTTAGGGTTAGGGTTAGGGTTAGGGTTAGGGTTAGGGTTAGGGTTAGGGTTAGGGTTAGGGTTAGGGTTAGGGTTAGGGTTAGGGTTAGGGTTAGGGTTAGGGTTAGGGTTAGGGTTAGGGTTAGGGTTAGGGTTAGGGTTAGGGTTAGGGTTAGGGTTAGGGTTAGGGTTAGGGTTAGGGTTAGGGTTAGGGTTAGGGTTAGGGTTAGGGTTAGGGTTAGGGTTAGGGTTAGGGTTAGGGTTAGGGTTAGGGTTAGGGTTAGGGTTAGGGTTAGGGTTAGGGTTAGGGTTAGGGTTAGGGTTAGGGTTAGGGTTAGGGTTAGGGTTAGGGTTAGGGTTAGGGTTAGGGTTAGGGTTAGGGTTAGGGTTAGGGTTAGGGTTAGGGTTAGGGTTAGGGTTAGGGTTAGGGTTAGGGTTAGGGTTAGGGTTAGGGTTAGGGTTAGGGTTAGGGTTAGGGTTAGGGTTAGGGTTAGGGTTAGGGTTAGGGTTAGGGTTAGGGTTAGGGTTAGGGTTAGGGTTAGGGTTAGGGTTAGGGTTAGGGTTAGGGTTAGGGTTAGGGTTAGGGTTAGGGTTAGGGTTAGGGTTAGGGTTAGGGTTAGGGTTAGGGTTAGGGTTAGGGTTAGGGTTAGGGTTAGGGTTAGGGTTAGGGTTAGGGTTAGGGTTAGGGTTAGGGTTAGGGTTAGGGTTAGGGTTAGGGTTAGGGTTAGGGTTAGGGTTAGGGTTAGGGTTAGGGTTAGGGTTAGGGTTAGGGTTAGGGTTAGGGTTAGGGTTAGGGTTAGGGTTAGGGTTAGGGTTAGGGTTAGGGTTAGGGTTAGGGTTAGGGTTAGGGTTAGGGTTAGGGTTAGGGTTAGGGTTAGGGTTAGGGTTAGGGTTAGGGTTAGGGTTAGGGTTAGGGTTAGGGTTAGGGTTAGGGTTAGGGTTAGGGTTAGGGTTAGGGTTAGGGTTAGGGTTAGGGTTAGGGTTAGGGTTAGGGTTAGGGTTAGGGTTAGGGTTAGGGTTAGGGTTAGGGTTAGGGTTAGGGTTAGGGTTAGGGTTAGGGTTAGGGTTAGGGTTAGGGTTAGGGTTAGGGTTAGGGTTAGGGTTAGGGTTAGGGTTAGGGTTAGGGTTAGGGTTAGGGTTAGGGTTAGGGTTAGGGTTAGGGTTAGGGTTAGGGTTAGGGTTAGGGTTAGGGTTAGGGTTAGGGTTAGGGTTAGGGTTAGGGTTAGGGTTAGGGTTAGGGTTAGGGTTAGGGTTAGGGTTAGGGTTAGGGTTAGGGTTAGGGTTAGGGTTAGGGTTAGGGTTAGGGTTAGGGTTAGGGTTAGGGTTAGGGTTAGGGTTAGGGTTAGGGTTAGGGTTAGGGTTAGGGTTAGGGTTAGGGTTAGGGTTAGGGTTAGGGTTAGGGTTAGGGTTAGGGTTAGGGTTAGGGTTAGGGTTAGGGTTAGGGTTAGGGTTAGGGTTAGGGTTAGGGTTAGGGTTAGGGTTAGGGTTAGGGTTAGGGTTAGGGTTAGGGTTAGGGTTAGGGTTAGGGTTAGGGTTAGGGTTAGGGTTAGGGTTAGGGTTAGGGTTAGGGTTAGGGTTAGGGTTAGGGTTAGGGTTAGGGTTAGGGTTAGGGTTAGGGTTAGGGTTAGGGTTAGGGTTAGGGTTAGGGTTAGGGTTAGGGTTAGGGTTAGGGTTAGGGTTAGGGTTAGGGTTAGGGTTAGGGTTAGGGTTAGGGTTAGGGTTAGGGTTAGGGTTAGGGTTAGGGTTAGGGTTAGGGTTAGGGTTAGGGTTAGGGTTAGGGTTAGGGTTAGGGTTAGGGTTAGGGTTAGGGTTAGGGTTAGGGTTAGGGTTAGGGTTAGGGTTAGGGTTAGGGTTAGGGTTAGGGTTAGGGTTAGGGTTAGGGTTAGGGTTAGGGTTAGGGTTAGGGTTAGGGTTAGGGTTAGGGTTAGGGTTAGGGTTAGGGTTAGGGTTAGGGTTAGGGTTAGGGTTAGGGTTAGGGTTAGGGTTAGGGTTAGGGTTAGGGTTAGGGTTAGGGTTAGGGTTAGGGTTAGGGTTAGGGTTAGGGTTAGGGTTAGGGTTAGGGTTAGGGTTAGGGTTAGGGTTAGGGTTAGGGTTAGGGTTAGGGTTAGGGTTAGGGTTAGGGTTAGGGTTAGGGTTAGGGTTAGGGTTAGGGTTAGGGTTAGGGTTAGGGTTAGGGTTAGGGTTAGGGTTAGGGTTAGGGTTAGGGTTAGGGTTAGGGTTAGGGTTAGGGTTAGGGTTAGGGTTAGGGTTAGGGTTAGGGTTAGGGTTAGGGTTAGGGTTAGGGTTAGGGTTAGGGTTAGGGTTAGGGTTAGGGTTAGGGTTAGGGTTAGGGTTAGGGTTAGGGTTAGGGTTAGGGTTAGGGTTAGGGTTAGGGTTAGGGTTAGGGTTAGGGTTAGGGTTAGGGTTAGGGTTAGGGTTAGGGTTAGGGTTAGGGTTAGGGTTAGGGTTAGGGTTAGGGTTAGGGTTAGGGTTAGGGTTAGGGTTAGGGTTAGGGTTAGGGTTAGGGTTAGGGTTAGGGTTAGGGTTAGGGTTAGGGTTAGGGTTAGGGTTAGGGTTAGGGTTAGGGTTAGGGTTAGGGTTAGGGTTAGGGTTAGGGTTAGGGTTAGGGTTAGGGTTAGGGTTAGGGTTAGGGTTAGGGTTAGGGTTAGGGTTAGGGTTAGGGTTAGGGTTAGGGTTAGGGTTAGGGTTAGGGTTAGGGTTAGGGTTAGGGTTAGGGTTAGGGTTAGGGTTAGGGTTAGGGTTAGGGTTAGGGTTAGGGTTAGGGTTAGGGTTAGGGTTAGGGTTAGGGTTAGGGTTAGGGTTAGGGTTAGGGTTAGGGTTAGGGTTAGGGTTAGGGTTAGGGTTAGGGTTAGGGTTAGGGTTAGGGTTAGGGTTAGGGTTAGGGTTAGGGTTAGGGTTAGGGTTAGGGTTAGGGTTAGGGTTAGGGTTAGGGTTAGGGTTAGGGTTAGGGTTAGGGTTAGGGTTAGGGTTAGGGTTAGGGTTAGGGTTAGGGTTAGGGTTAGGGTTAGGGTTAGGGTTAGGGTTAGGGTTAGGGTTAGGGTTAGGGTTAGGGTTAGGGTTAGGGTTAGGGTTAGGGTTAGGGTTAGGGTTAGGGTTATCATCTTTGGGATTTTTGTAACCAAAACCTGCAATTATGTAACCGAAAGCCGCAATTATGTAACCTTTTCAAAACGCCTATGTAACCTTTTATGCAACGTGTAACCTTAGATGCAATTATGTAACCTTTTGCTTCAATTATGTAACCTTTACCTTCTATAATGTACCCTTTTACTTCTATAATGTAACTGCAATTATGTAACCTTTTGCGCAAGTAACCAAAGTGAACTTTTCGTTTTTGAACCGTTATGTCATGTCGATAAAGGATTAAATTCTGCCTTTTTTTCACTTGACCCTATAATTTTCGGACTTTTAGAAAAAAAGTTATTAACGTTCAAAGGCGAATTGGTTACACTTTTTACAACGCCGCGGTTAAGTACAATTTTAATTTGATTTCAGTTTAATTTGTGATAAAAAGCTAAAATCCCATTAGTACTAGATTCCTATATTGTTTTTTGCTGGAAAAATGTCTTTGAACACCTAACCCCGAGCTCATTTCCAATTGGTTACATAATTGCACCATAAGGTTACACGCCCAAGATCTAAATGTTTTTTAGGTCATTTATAGGGCTAGGGTTAGGCTTTAAATTGCATAAATCTTTAGAACTTTGATGACCGGAAATATTAAAAAAAGAATTAAGAAAATAGACCTTCAGAAGCTCAAGTTATGAATTGTGGAATTGTTTTGTCCTAAGGATAGGTACACTATTAAATTTTTTCCAAACAGGTTTATGCAATTCTGTTCGGTTTTTTGTATTAATTCCATCGGGACATCATAAATGTAGCAGAAAATGAAGGAAAGTTTGATTTATTTACACTTTCTTAATTGTAGTGTAGCCATATGTACCAAGTCAAGGTACCAATTTATACCCCCCTCAAATTAAATGGCAATTTATTCCGGTATCCTCGCACTTATCAAGACAAACTATATATCGTTGGAAAGGGCATTAAATTTGCTTTAAAACGACATATTTTTTTTAGCTAAACATTACAGGACTTTTGACGAAATTTGACTTGAAACATGCCCCCCATGCTGGTTTTAGGGCCCTTTTTTAAATTCAACCAAAAAAATATAAAACATTAAAAATAATTTTTTTTCGCTTGATAAAGTGATAGAGAATGATAAAATTAATCAAAATAAGCTATTACACATTTAATTGTTGCAATATTAAAGGTTGTAGAATTTTTTTAAATTGTCCAAAAAATGGTGTCGTGCACCCTATAAGTGAATTGGTTACATAATTGCAACCCTCAGGGTTAGAGTTACCTTCATCATAAGAATAGGATATAATGTTTAAATTTGAAAGATCACGTTATATTTATGTGAAACAAACTTTATTTTCCAGAATTACAGTGATATTAAGTCTAGCCCTGAGGGGGTGCAATAATGTAACCAATTCAAAAAGGTTACATAATTGCATAATTGCGAACCCCCAGGGTTAGGTGAAAAAAAAGCAATTTCTAGACTTTAAACGCTTTTCTATAACCTGCGCTTCACGTACTTTCTGTAGATATAAACACTATCCGAAAAGAAAGAAAAAAGTTTTTTTCCCAACTTTTTTTTGTAAGGCATATACCCACAAGGGATTAGTTACGTAATTGCATCCCTCCAGGGTTAGAGTTTTTATTTATTTTCCTAAGACGTAACTTTGTGGAGAGCTAGAATAAATCAAATGGAAAGTATTCCGCTCTTATATTTAGAAAATAAACGAACTTAACACCTAACCCCAGGCGAAATTTCGAATTGGTTACATGATTTTAAATGCTTATATTTTGGTCAATATTTAACTTTTCGGAAACAGTTTCCACCTATTTTGCATTATCTCGAACGTCTTGAGATAATAGAAAAAGATTTTTGTCGGAATATCATCGCATAAAGATTTTTTGAGATTCTCAACCCTCAGTCGACACATACTGAATTGGTTACATAATTGCATCCAAACCGTGGTTAGCCCAAAATTTTCCGTTTTCAAAAACGGAACCTTGGCACACTCCAAGAGTGTAAGGGTTTTTGACGACATCGAACAAAGTCGCGCGAGCGTTCCGTTTATCATTCTTGAAAGTTCCTTTGAAGAGATCGGCTGTCTATTTTGAGAGTACCATAAAGCAGTGAAAAGAAAATTGATCATTCTTGATTTTTCATTACAATAGACCGGTAGTGTATTTTAAGTGTATAATTTTGAGTAGTAAAGCGTGAAAAGAAAATGGGGAAAACAAAACAAAAAAGGAAAGGGACAACAAAGGGAGCTTCCAAAAAGCTAAGGCGAACTAGGGCAACACGTCCTCCGTCCCCAGAGGGGGACGTTTCTGAAGAAAGTGTCCCCAAAAGCCCCGAAAAGGACCCGGTACATGAACAATCGCCGCCTCCGACCCCTCACTCCGAAGATATTATCCCTCCTTCATCTCCTATGATGATTACAGCGAGAGCGACATCGATGATGGCGACACCAACGATGGCAATGGCGGTTATGACGAGGACAGCGACGACTACGTCTGAAAACATAATTAATTCAACAAAAAAACACTCAAATACCAGTTCAAAATACACATTGATACCGAAAAACATTTAATTGTCGACCAAAAACACCAGAAAACATTGAATACTCAACGAAAAACATTTAAAATTATCACCAATGCAACAAAAAGTACTGAAATGCTTATTGAAAACATTCAAACATACCTTAAAACATTGATTTACCAACCAAAAACACCTCCAAACATTGAATCCCAAACGAAAAACATATAATATTATCACCAAAAAAACATATAATATTATCACCAATGCAACAAAAAGCAATAAAATACTCATTGAAAACTTACAAACATATCATTAAACATTGTTTTTCAAACAAAAAACACCAGAAAACATTGAATCCCAAACGAAAAACATTTAATAATATTACCAATGTAGCAAAAAGCACTGAAATGCTTATTGAAAACATACAAACATACCATAAAACATTGATGTACCAACCAAAAACACCTCCAAACATTGAATTCCAAACAAAAAACATCTAATAACATCACCAATGTAGCAAAAAGCACTGAAATGCTTATTGAAAACATACAAACATACCATAAAACATTGATTTACCAACAAAAAACACCAACAAACATTGAATCCCTAACGAAAAACATATAATATTATCACCAATGCAACAAAAAGCAATAAAATACTCATTGAAAACTTACAAACATATCATTAAACATTGTTTTTCAAACAAAAAACACCAGAAAACATTGAATCCCAAACGAAAAACATTTAATAATATTACCAATGTAGCAAAAAGCACTGAAATGCTTATTGAAAACATACAAACATACCATAAAACATTGATGTACCAACCAAAAACACCTCCAAACATTGAATTCCAAACAAAAAACATTTAATAACATCACCAATGTAGCAAAAAGCACTGAAATGCTTATTGAAAACATACAAACATACCATAAAACATTGATTTACCAACAAAAAACACCAACAAACATTGAATCCCTAACGAAAAACATGTAAAATTATCACCAATGCAGCAAAAAGCACTGAAATACTTATTGAAAACATACAAACATACCTTAAAACATTAATTTACCAACCAAAAACACCTCCAAACATTGAATCCCAAACGAAAAACATTTAATATTATCACCAATGCAACAAAAAGCAATGAAATACTCATTGAAAACTTACAAACATACCATTAAACATTGTTTTTCAAACAAAAAACACCAGAAAACATTGTATCCCAAACGAAAAACATTTAATAATATCACCAATGTAGCAAAAAGCACTGAAATGCCTATTGAAAACATACAAACATATCATAAAACATTGATTTACCAACAAAAAACACCGGAAAACATTGAATCCCTAACAAAAAACATCTAAAATTATCACCAATGTAGCAAAAAGCATTGAAATGCTTATTGAAAACATGCAAACATATCATAAAACATTGATTTACCAACAAAAAACACCGGAAAACATTGAATCCCAAACGAAAAATATTTAATATTATCACATTGAATCCCAAACGAAAAATATTTAATATTATCACCAATGCAACTAAAAGCAATGATATACTCATTGAAATTATACAAACATACCATTAAATATTGCTTTTCAGAAAACATTGAATCCCAAACGAAAAACATTTAATAATATCACCAATGCAGCAAAAAGCACTGAAATGCTTATTGAAAACATTCAAACATACCATAAAACATTGATTTACCAACCAAAACACCTCCAAACATTGAATCCCAAACGAAAAACATTTAATAATATCACCAATGCAGCAAAAAGCACTGAAATGCTTATTGAAAACATACAAACATACCATAAAACATTGATTTACCAACCGAAAACACCTCCAAACATTGAATCCCAAACGAAAAACATTTAATAGGATCACCAATGCAACAAAAAGCAATGAAATACTCATTGAAAACTTACAAAGATACCATTTTTTTGCATTGGTGATTCTATTAAATGTTTTTCGTTTGGGATTCAATGTTTTATGGTGTTTTTTAATTGAAAAACAATGTTTAATGGTGTGTTTGTATGTTTTCAATGAGTATTTCATTGCTTTTTGTTACATTGGTTATAATATTAAATGTTTTTCGTTTGGGATTCAATGTTTGCAGGTGTTTTTGGTTGGTAAATCAATGTTTTATGGTATGTTTGTATGTTTTCAATAAGCATTTCAGTGCTTTTTGCTGCATTAGTGATAATTTTAGATGTTTTTTGCTAGGGATTTAATGTTTTCTGGTGTTTACTGCAATCACTTGCAGTTAGTGTAACAGAAGTTAACATTTACAATCGCAATTACAAAGTTATAAATGTTGAAAAACTTCACTTAGGAAAAAAGACAACAAAAGTGAATTCGTTACATAATTGCAACACTTCGTGGTTAGGTCAAATGATACCGAAATGAACATTTATTAACCATATTACAAATATTTCGATCCTTTTCTTGTATACTTTTCAAAAAAAGCATCACATATCACCTGTTTTACCCTAAACCTATTGATTTGAAATTATGTAACGAAAGTTTGAATTCGTTACATAATTGCATTTCGGTCGCGGTTAGGGGTAAATACATAAGATACAGCTTTATTTACTATTTAATCTTCCAAGAAAAAGAACGGAAAGCATTTAATAATACTTATTTTAAACAAATTCAATCGACAATACACATATATTTCTTTTGAAAATGCTAACCCTGAAGGGTTGCAATTATGTAACCAATTGAAAAGGTTACATAATTGCAACCCCTCAGGGTTAGGTGATATAATTGTGAAATGTATTATTTTGAGAGAGAATATTTCCAATTAAATCCTTTTAAAATGTTTTATAATAAAAAGGATGCATAATAGACATTAAAAGTACCTAACCGCGATGCCGTGCAATTATGTAACCTTTTCGAATTGGTTACATAATTGCAGTGCATCGCGGTTAGAGATAGAGAAGTAAATTATTGTAAGAAAAACAACGTAAAACATTTAAGTATACTTATTTGTAACATATTCAAATGAAATTACACAAATATTTATGTTGAAAATTCTAACCCTGAAGGGTTGCAATTATGTAACCAATTGAAAAGGTTACATAATTGCAACCCCTCAGGGTTAGGTGATATAATTGTGAAATGTATTATTTTGAGAGAGAATATTTCCAATTAAATCCTTTTAAAATGTTTTATAATAAAAAGGATGCATAATTGACATTAAAAGTACTTAACCGCGATGCCGTGCAATTATGTAACCTTTTCGAATTGGTTACATAATTGCAGTGCATCGCGGTTAGAGGTATACAAGTAAAATCTTCCAAGAAAAAGAACGGAAAGCATTTAATAATACTTATTTTAAACAAATTCAATCGACAATACACATATATTTCTTTTGAAAATGCTAACCCTGAAGGGTTGCAATTATGTAACCAATTAAAAAGGTTACATAATTGCAACTCCTCAGGGTTAGGTTTAATAATAGTGACACGTATTAATTCAAGCAAGAATATATCAATTTAAATGCTTTTAAAACGCTATATGATAAAAAGGCTACAAATTAACCATTGAAAGGGCCTAACCGCGATGCGGTGCAATTGTGTAACCTTTTTGAATTAGTTACATAATTGCAGTGCATCGCGGTTAGAGATAAAGAAGTAAATTATTGTAAAAAAAACAAAGTTAAACATTTAAGTATACTTATTTGTAACATATTTAAATGAAATTACACAAATATTTATGTTGAAAATTCTAACCCTGAAGGGTTGCAATTATGTAACCAATTGAAAAGGTTACATAATTGCAACCACTCAGGGTTAGGTGATATAATTGTGAAATGTATTATTTTGAGAGAGAATATTTCCAATTAAATCCTTTTAAAATGTTTTATAATAAAAAGGATGCATAATAGACATTAAAAGTACCTAACCGCGATGCGGTGCAATTGTGTAACCTTTTCGAATTGGTTACATAATTGCAGTGCATCGCGGTTAGAGATAGAGAAGTAAATTATTCTAAGAAAAACAACGTAAAACATTTAAGTATACTTTTTTGTAACATATTCAAATGAAATTACACAAATATTTATGTTGAAAATTCTAACCCTGAAGGGTTGCAATTATGTAACCAATTGAAAAGGTTACATAATTGCAACCCCTCAGGGTTAGGTGATATAATTGTGAAATGTATTATTTTGAGAGAGAATATTTCCAATTAAATCCTTTTAAAATGTTTTATAATAAAAAGGATGCATAATAGACATTAAAAGTACCTAACCGCGATGCCGTGCAATTATGTAACCTTTTCGAATTGGTTACATAATTGCAGTGCATCGCGGTTAGAGGTATACAAGTAAAATCTTCCAAGAAAAAGAACGGAAAGCATTTAATAATACTTATTTTAAACAAATTCAATCGACAATACACATATATTTCTTTTGAAAATGCTAACCCTGAAGGGTTGCAATTATGTAACCAATTAAAAAGGTTACATAATTGCAACTCCTCAGGGTTAGGTTTAATAATAGTGACACGTATTAATTCAAGCAAGAATATATCAATTTAAATGCTTTTAAAACGCTATATGATAAAAAGGCTACAAATTAACCATTGAAAGGGCCTAACCGCGATGCGGTGCAATTGTGTAACCTTTAAGAAGTAAATTATTGTAAAAAAAACAAAGTTAAACATTTAAGTATACTTATTTGTAACATATTTAAATGAAATTACACAAATATTTATGTTGAAAATTCTAACCCTGAAGGGTTGCAATTATGTAACCAATTGAAAAGGTTACATAATTGCAACCACTCAGGGTTAGGTGATATAATTGTGAAATGTATTATTTTGAGAGAGAATATTTCCAATTAAATCCTTTTAAAATGTTTTATAATAAAAAGGATGCATAATTGACATTAAAAGTACTTAACCGCGATGCCGTGCAATTATGTAACCTTTTCGAATTGGTTACATAATTGCAGTGCATCGCGGTTAGAGGTATACAAGTAAAATCTTCCAAGAAAAAGAACGGAAAGCATTTAATAATACTTATTTTAAACAAATTCAATCGACAATACACATATATTTCTTTTGAAAATGCTAACCCTGAAGGGTTGCAATTATGTAACCAATTGAAAAGGTTACATAATTGCAACCCCTCAGGGTTAGGTGATATAATTGTGAAATGTATTATTTTGAGAGAGAATATTTCCAATTAAATCCTTTTAAAATGTTTTATAATAAAAAGGATGCATAATAGACATTAAAAGTACCTAACCGCGATGCGGTGCAATTGTGTAACCTTTTCGAATTGGTTACATAATTGCAGTGCATCGCGGTTAGAGATAGAGAAGTAAATTATTCTAAGAAAAACAACGTAAAACATTTAAGTATACTTTTTTGTAACATATTCAAATGAAATTACACAAATATTTATGTTGAAAATTCTAACCCTGAAGGGTTGCAATTATGTAACCAATTGAAAAGGTTACATAATTGCAACCCCTCAGGGTTAGGTGATATAATTGTAAAATGTATTATTTTGAGAGAGAATATTTCCAATTTAATGCTTTTAAAATGTTTTATAATAAAAAGGATGCATAATTGACATTAAAAGCACCTAACCGCGATGCCGTGCAATTATGTAACCTTTTCGAATTGGTTACATATTTTCAGTGCATCGCGGTTAGAGATAAGGAAGTAAATTATTGTAAGAAAAACAACGTAAAACATTTAAGTATACTTATTTGTAACATATTCAAATGAAATTACACAAATATTTATGTTGAAAATGTTAACCCTGAAGGGTTGCAATTATGTAACCAATTCAAAAAGGTTACATAATTGCAACCCCTCAGGGTTAGATGAAATAAGAGTTAAACGTTCAGTTTTTAATATGAATATTTCAATTTAAATGCTACAAAGGCATTTTATCGTTAAAAGAATGCACATTAGCCATTATGAGGACCTAACCGCAATGCAGTGCAAATATGTAACCTTTTTGAATTGGTTACATAATTGCACCTGATCGCGGTTAGAGGTATTGAAGTGAAATATAGCAAGAAAAACAGCGGAAAACATTTAATTATACTTATCTGTAACATATTCAACCGAAATTATAAAGATGTTATTGTTGAAAATGCTAACCCTGAAGGGTGGCAATTATGTAACCAAATTCAAAAAGGTTACATAATTGCATTTCTAACCCTGGCCTCGCGAGATCTCGCGAAGTTCAGGGGGAATAATCCTAACCGCGGCCTATGCAATTATGTAACCAATTGAAAAGGTTACATAATTGCAATATCCTTTCAAATCATAAGGGTTAGATTTTTTCAAAATAAACCTACAAAATAAAAAACACAGTCTATTCTGTTCTGATTTCCTTTATTTATTCGTGCATTTGTATCGTCAAAAATACCAATATTTAACCTAACCCTTACCCATTGCAGTTATGTAACCAATTCAAAAATGATAATTTTCAAAATTTTCATTCGAAATATTTTTATACTTGTAATAGATGCAGACTTCTGATTTTTTGTGTCAAATATCTTGAGATGTGATGCTTTCATTCTGCAAAATTACATTCTGGAAAATGTCTATAATTAGTGTCAAAGTTAGGGTCAAAGTTGGTGAAAATATGTAACTTTTTTGTTCAGGGTTAGCATTTCCCATGCTCGAATCTCTACGAAACTATGAAAAATGAGTTTCCCGTCGTTTTTCTATCGAAAATATGTATTTGGATATAAAAAAACACCTAACACAAAAAAGTTTTTTTGGCCAAAATCGACACTTTGAAAGTGCCGTAACTTTTTTGTTTTTTGAGTTTTTAAAACAAATAATCGATATAATTTGGGTATTTGGAAGTTCTTTTAGCTTGCAAAATTACAAAACGATATCTTACAGATAAAGTATGATTTCAATGGTCTGAAATATCGATATTTTGGCTTGTTTTTTGGTCGCGTAAACTACATTATAACTTTGTCATTTCGACACCTAAGAACTTTTGCTTTCTAATGTAGTTAGAACATTTATTTCCGGACAATCTAACCAAAAGGCACATTAAAAACTGCACTGGTTCGAAAAATATGGAAATGCAAATAAAGAGGGGGCCAATTGGTTACATAATTGCACCTTTTCAGACCCTAACCCTAAGATGAAGGAATGAGTATTTCTTAACCAAAAACTGTTATAAACTAGTTCCAACCTTTTTCTTTCCGACGCTATATGGCATTTTAAAATATCTGAACTTTACTAAGTGTAATTAGCTTTCTCGCATGTCATATTTTTGCAATTATGTAACCTTTTGGTGTCAAAATTTTCAACCTTTCAAACTCGATTTTTACAAGGAAAAAAGCCCTGAGGAAGAATCTAGAGTTGAAAATCTATTAGATCTTGCCTCCAAAAACGCGGCACAGCAAATATTTTGCAAAAATATTTAATAAAGAATTTTTTATGAACAAAACACCAACTTTGCAGATTGAGGGTTCGGGCGGTCGACTGACCCTATATATCCCCGACCTAACTTTTTTGTTCCTCAATTTTTCTCGCTGAAAATTAGCAGGGGGTTAGAACTAATTCTTAGATATTGTTAGGGGGTTAGGCTAACCCCCTGGAAAACCGAAGAAATATTTTCTAACCCCCTTTTAGAAAAGGGGGGTGCAATTTGGTAACCTTTTCGAGGTTTTTCAAGAAAAAAAGTCTTTTCGAATTTTCGTATCCGGACAATTTTTCCAACATATGTTCGGCGGCCACAAATACATGTTCCAAAACATTTTCAATAATGTCGAAACAATATTTCTTTCTAACCCTGGCGAAATACAAAGTGTAACTTATTGGCCTAATCATGATGCTAATTAGGGTTAGGGTTAGGGTTAGGGTTAGGGTTAGGGTTAGGGTTAGGGTTAGGGTTAGGGTTAGGGTTAGGGTTAGGGTTAGGGTTAGGGTTAGGGTTAGGGTTAGGGTTAGGGTTAGGGTTAGGGTTAGGGTTAGGGTTAGGGTTAGGGTTAGGGTTAGGGTTAGGGTTAGGGTTAGGGTTAGGGTTAGGGTTAGGGTTAGGGTTAGGGTTAGGGTTAGGGTTAGGGTTAGGGTTAGGGTTAGGGTTAGGGTTAGGGTTAGGGTTAGGGTTAGGGTTAGGGTTAGGGTTAGGGTTAGGGTTAGGGTTAGGGTTAGGGTTAGGGTTAGGGTTAGGGTTAGGGTTAGGGTTAGGGTTAGGGTTAGGGTTAGGGTTAGGGTTAGGGTTAGGGTTAGGGTTAGGGTTAGGGTTAGGGTTAGGGTTAGGGTTAGGGTTAGGGTTAGGGTTAGGGTTAGGGTTAGGGTTAGGGTTAGGGTTAGGGTTAGGGTTAGGGTTAGGGTTAGGGTTAGGGTTAGGGTTAGGGTTAGGGTTAGGGTTAGGGTTAGGGTTAGGGTTAGGGTTAGGGTTAGGGTTAGGGTTAGGGTTAGGGTTAGGGTTAGGGTTAGGGTTAGGGTTAGGGTTAGGGTTAGGGTTAGGGTTAGGGTTAGGGTTAGGGTTAGGGTTAGGGTTAGGGTTAGGGTTAGGGTTAGGGTTAGGGTTAGGGTTAGGGTTAGGGTTAGGGTTAGGGTTAGGGTTAGGGTTAGGGTTAGGGTTAGGGTTAGGGTTAGGGTTAGGGTTAGGGTTAGGGTTAGGGTTAGGGTTAGGGTTAGGGTTAGGGTTAGGGTTAGGGTTAGGGTTAGGGTTAGGGTTAGGGTTAGGGTTAGGGTTAGGGTTAGGGTTAGGGTTAGGGTTAGGGTTAGGGTTAGGGTTAGGGTTAGGGTTAGGGTTAGGGTTAGGGTTAGGGTTAGGGTTAGGGTTAGGGTTAGGGTTAGGGTTAGGGTTAGGGTTAGGGTTAGGGTTAGGGTTAGGGTTAGGGTTAGGGTTAGGGTTAGGGTTAGGGTTAGGGTTAGGGTTAGGGTTAGGGTTAGGGTTAGGGTTAGGGTTAGGGTTAGGGTTAGGGTTAGGGTTAGGGTTAGGGTTAGGGTTAGGGTTAGGGTTAGGGTTAGGGTTAGGGTTAGGGTTAGGGTTAGGGTTAGGGTTAGGGTTAGGGTTAGGGTTAGGGTTAGGGTTAGGGTTAGGGTTAGGGTTAGGGTTAGGGTTAGGGTTAGGGTTAGGGTTAGGGTTAGGGTTAGGGTTAGGGTTAGGGTTAGGGTTAGGGTTAGGGTTAGGGTTAGGGTTAGGGTTAGGGTTAGGGTTAGGGTTAGGGTTAGGGTTAGGGTTAGGGTTAGGGTTAGGGTTAGGGTTAGGGTTAGGGTTAGGGTTAGGGTTAGGGTTAGGGTTAGGGTTAGGGTTAGGGTTAGGGTTAGGGTTAGGGTTAGGGTTAGGGTTAGGGTTAGGGTTAGGGTTAGGGTTAGGGTTAGGGTTAGGGTTAGGGTTAGGGTTAGGGTTAGGGTTAGGGTTAGGGTTAGGGTTAGGGTTAGGGTTAGGGTTAGGGTTAGGGTTAGGGTTAGGGTTAGGGTTAGGGTTAGGGTTAGGGTTAGGGTTAGGGTTAGGGTTAGGGTTAGGGTTAGGGTTAGGGTTAGGGTTAGGGTTAGGGTTAGGGTTAGGGTTAGGGTTAGGGTTAGGGTTAGGGTTAGGGTTAGGGTTAGGGTTAGGGTTAGGGTTAGGGTTAGGGTTAGGGTTAGGGTTAGGGTTAGGGTTAGGGTTAGGGTTAGGGTTAGGGTTAGGGTTAGGGTTAGGGTTAGGGTTAGGGTTAGGGTTAGGGTTAGGGTTAGGGTTAGGGTTAGGGTTAGGGTTAGGGTTAGGGTTAGGGTTAGGGTTAGGGTTAGGGTTAGGGTTAGGGTTAGGGTTAGGGTTAGGGTTAGGGTTAGGGTTAGGGTTAGGGTTAGGGTTAGGGTTAGGGTTAGGGTTAGGGTTAGGGTTAGGGTTAGGGTTAGGGTTAGGGTTAGGGTTAGGGTTAGGGTTAGGGTTAGGGTTAGGGTTAGGGTTAGGGTTAGGGTTAGGGTTAGGGTTAGGGTTAGGGTTAGGGTTAGGGTTAGGGTTAGGGTTAGGGTTAGGGTTAGGGTTAGGGTTAGGGTTAGGGTTAGGGTTAGGGTTAGGGTTAGGGTTAGGGTTAGGGTTAGGGTTAGGGTTAGGGTTAGGGTTAGGGTTAGGGTTAGGGTTAGGGTTAGGGTTAGGGTTAGGGTTAGGGTTAGGGTTAGGGTTAGGGTTAGGGTTAGGGTTAGGGTTAGGGTTAGGGTTAGGGTTAGGGTTAGGGTTAGGGTTAGGGTTAGGGTTAGGGTTAGGGTTAGGGTTAGGGTTAGGGTTAGGGTTAGGGTTAGGGTTAGGGTTAGGGTTAGGGTTAGGGTTAGGGTTAGGGTTAGGGTTAGGGTTAGGGTTAGGGTTAGGGTTAGGGTTAGGGTTAGGGTTAGGGTTAGGGTTAGGGTTAGGGTTAGGGTTAGGGTTAGGGTTAGGGTTAGGGTTAGGGTTAGGGTTAGGGTTAGGGTTAGGGTTAGGGTTAGGGTTAGGGTTAGGGTTAGGGTTAGGGTTAGGGTTAGGGTTAGGGTTAGGGTTAGGGTTAGGGTTAGGGTTAGGGTTAGGGTTAGGGTTAGGGTTAGGGTTAGGGTTAGGGTTAGGGTTAGGGTTAGGGTTAGGGTTAGGGTTAGGGTTAGGGTTAGGGTTAGGGTTAGGGTTAGGGTTAGGGTTAGGGTTAGGGTTAGGGTTAGGGTTAGGGTTAGGGTTAGGGTTAGGGTTAGGGTTAGGGTTAGGGTTAGGGTTAGGGTTAGGGTTAGGGTTAGGGTTAGGGTTAGGGTTAGGGTTAGGGTTAGGGTTAGGGTTAGGGTTAGGGTTAGGGTTAGGGTTAGGGTTAGGGTTAGGGTTAGGGTTAGGGTTAGGGTTAGGGTTAGGGTTAGGGTTAGGGTTAGGGTTAGGGTTAGGGTTAGGGTTAGGGTTAGGGTTAGGGTTAGGGTTAGGGTTAGGGTTAGGGTTAGGGTTAGGGTTAGGGTTAGGGTTAGGGTTAGGGTTAGGGTTAGGGTTAGGGTTAGGGTTAGGGTTAGGGTTAGGGTTAGGGTTAGGGTTAGGGTTAGGGTTAGGGTTAGGGTTAGGGTTAGGGTTAGGGTTAGGGTTAGGGTTAGGGTTAGGGTTAGGGTTAGGGTTAGGGTTAGGGTTAGGGTTAGGGTTAGGGTTAGGGTTAGGGTTAGGGTTAGGGTTAGGGTTAGGGTTAGGGTTAGGGTTAGGGTTAGGGTTAGGGTTAGGGTTAGGGTTAGGGTTAGGGTTAGGGTTAGGGTTAGGGTTAGGGTTAGGGTTAGGGTTAGGGTTAGGGTTAGGGTTAGGGTTAGGGTTAGGGTTAGGGTTAGGGTTAGGGTTAGGGTTAGGGTTAGGGTTAGGGTTAGGGTTAGGGTTAGGGTTAGGGTTAGGGTTAGGGTTAGGGTTAGGGTTAGGGTTAGGGTTAGGGTTAGGGTTAGGGTTAGGGTTAGGGTTAGGGTTAGGGTTAGGGTTAGGGTTAGGGTTAGGGTTAGGGTTAGGGTTAGGGTTAGGGTTAGGGTTAGGGTTAGGGTTAGGGTTAGGGTTAGGGTTAGGGTTAGGGTTAGGGTTAGGGTTAGGGTTAGGGTTAGGGTTAGGGTTAGGGTTAGGGTTAGGGTTAGGGTTAGGGTTAGGGTTAGGGTTAGGGTTAGGGTTAGGGTTAGGGTTAGGGTTAGGGTTAGGGTTAGGGTTAGGGTTAGGGTTAGGGTTAGGGTTAGGGTTAGGGTTAGGGTTAGGGTTAGGGTTAGGGTTAGGGTTAGGGTTAGGGTTAGGGTTAGGGTTAGGGTTAGGGTTAGGGTTAGGGTTAGGGTTAGGGTTAGGGTTAGGGTTAGGGTTAGGGTTAGGGTTAGGGTTAGGGTTAGGGTTAGGGTTAGGGTTAGGGTTAGGGTTAGGGTTAGGGTTAGGGTTAGGGTTAGGGTTAGGGTTAGGGTTAGGGTTAGGGTTAGGGTTAGGGTTAGGGTTAGGGTTAGGGTTAGGGTTAGGGTTAGGGTTAGGGTTAGGGTTAGGGTTAGGGTTAGGGTTAGGGTTAGGGTTAGGGTTAGGGTTAGGGTTAGGGTTAGGGTTAGGGTTAGGGTTAGGGTTAGGGTTAGGGTTAGGGTTAGGGTTAGGGTTAGGGTTAGGGTTAGGGTTAGGGTTAGGGTTAGGGTTAGGGTTAGGGTTAGGGTTAGGGTTAGGGTTAGGGTTAGGGTTAGGGTTAGGGTTAGGGTTAGGGTTAGGGTTAGGGTTAGGGTTAGGGTTAGGGTTAGGGTTAGGGTTAGGGTTAGGGTTAGGGTTAGGGTTAGGGTTAGGGTTAGGGTTAGGGTTAGGGTTAGGGTTAGGGTTAGGGTTAGGGTTAGGGTTAGGGTTAGGGTTAGGGTTAGGGTTAGGGTTAGGGTTAGGGTTAGGGTTAGGGTTAGGGTTAGGGTTAGGGTTAGGGTTAGGGTTAGGGTTAGGGTTAGGGTTAGGGTTAGGGTTAGGGTTAGGGTTAGGGTTAGGGTTAGGGTTAGGGTTAGGGTTAGGGTTAGGGTTAGGGTTAGGGTTAGGGTTAGGGTTAGGGTTAGGGTTAGGGTTAGGGTTAGGGTTAGGGTTAGGGTTAGGGTTAGGGTTAGGGTTAGGGTTAGGGTTAGGGTTAGGGTTAGGGTTAGGGTTAGGGTTAGGGTTAGGGTTAGGGTTAGGGTTAGGGTTAGGGTTAGGGTTAGGGTTAGGGTTAGGGTTAGGGTTAGGGTTAGGGTTAGGGTTAGGGTTAGGGTTAGGGTTAGGGTTAGGGTTAGGGTTAGGGTTAGGGTTAGGGTTAGGGTTAGGGTTAGGGTTAGGGTTAGGGTTAGGGTTAGGGTTAGGGTTAGGGTTAGGGTTAGGGTTAGGGTTAGGGTTAGGGTTAGGGTTAGGGTTAGGGTTAGGGTTAGGGTTAGGGTTAGGGTTAGGGTTAGGGTTAGGGTTAGGGTTAGGGTTAGGGTTAGGGTTAGGGTTAGGGTTAGGGTTAGGGTTAGGGTTAGGGTTAGGGTTAGGGTTAGGGTTAGGGTTAGGGTTAGGGTTAGGGTTAGGGTTAGGGTTAGGGTTAGGGTTAGGGTTAGGGTTAGGGTTAGGGTTAGGGTTAGGGTTAGGGTTAGGGTTAGGGTTAGGGTTAGGGTTAGGGTTAGGGTTAGGGTTAGGGTTAGGGTTAGGGTTAGGGTTAGGGTTAGGGTTAGGGTTAGGGTTAGGGTTAGGGTTAGGGTTAGGGTTAGGGTTAGGGTTAGGGTTAGGGTTAGGGTTAGGGTTAGGGTTAGGGTTAGGGTTAGGGTTAGGGTTAGGGTTAGGGTTAGGGTTAGGGTTAGGGTTAGGGTTAGGGTTAGGGTTAGGGTTAGGGTTAGGGTTAGGGTTAGGGTTAGGGTTAGGGTTAGGGTTAGGGTTAGGGTTAGGGTTAGGGTTAGGGTTAGGGTTAGGGTTAGGGTTAGGGTTAGGGTTAGGGTTAGGGTTAGGGTTAGGGTTAGGGTTAGGGTTAGGGTTAGGGTTAGGGTTAGGGTTAGGGTTAGGGTTAGGGTTAGGGTTAGGGTTAGGGTTAGGGTTAGGGTTAGGGTTAGGGTTAGGGTTAGGGTTAGGGTTAGGGTTAGGGTTAGGGTTAGGGTTAGGGTTAGGGTTAGGGTTAGGGTTAGGGTTAGGGTTAGGGTTAGGGTTAGGGTTAGGGTTAGGGTTAGGGTTAGGGTTAGGGTTAGGGTTAGGGTTAGGGTTAGGGTTAGGGTTAGGGTTAGGGTTAGGGTTAGGGTTAGGGTTAGGGTTAGGGTTAGGGTTAGGGTTAGGGTTAGGGTTAGGGTTAGGGTTAGGGTTAGGGTTAGGGTTAGGGTTAGGGTTAGGGTTAGGGTTAGGGTTAGGGTTAGGGTTAGGGTTAGGGTTAGGGTTAGGGTTAGGGTTAGGGTTAGGGTTAGGGTTAGGGTTAGGGTTAGGGTTAGGGTTAGGGTTAGGGTTAGGGTTAGGGTTAGGGTTAGGGTTAGGGTTAGGGTTAGGGTTAGGGTTAGGGTTAGGGTTAGGGTTAGGGTTAGGGTTAGGGTTAGGGTTAGGGTTAGGGTTAGGGTTAGGGTTAGGGTTAGGGTTAGGGTTAGGGTTAGGGTTAGGGTTAGGGTTAGGGTTAGGGTTAGGGTTAGGGTTAGGGTTAGGGTTAGGGTTAGGGTTAGGGTTAGGGTTAGGGTTAGGGTTAGGGTTAGGGTTAGGGTTAGGGTTAGGGTTAGGGTTAGGGTTAGGGTTAGGGTTAGGGTTAGGGTTAGGGTTAGGGTTAGGGTTAGGGTTAGGGTTAGGGTTAGGGTTAGGGTTAGGGTTAGGGTTAGGGTTAGGGTTAGG